>OY796681.1:43224633-45624633 GCA_963680715.1 Tetragnatha montana | reverse complement strand
AATCCCTTTTTAAAGAAATATTTATGCACCCTAGGAACCTTCAAATAATTTTGATGTTTAAAAATAACTTAAAATGAAGAAGTTTAAAATTTTAATCAATTCCCGGGAATGATCTTGTTATTCCAGGGATTTCCCGGGAAGACAAAAACACCGGGAAATCAGAAACCCTACTGCCGACGGACGTTACTACCCTGGCCTGCTGCCGACAAAGGTTCACAGTTACTACCCACCAGCTCCCTCCGTCAACACCCGGCCAAGAAAGGAAGCCCTTCGAACAGGTATGAACTTTACTCAGGGCCGTATCCAAGGGGGGGGGTTTAGGGGTTCAAACCCCCCCCCCCCCCCGAAATTTTGACATCAATTTTTATACTGCTATTTTTCTTGAAAATTATGTCTCACAAGGAGCGATATCCTCTTCGGGTATAACCCAAAGGGCCTCAAAATGAGTCAAAACCCTACTTTTAAGGGTAAAATTTCCAAAATTTTTCTGGGGGAAAACCCCCTCGAAATTTTGAAATCTATTAAGTATACGGTTTTTCCTTCAAACTTGTGTGATTTACAAGGAGTGGTCCTCTTTAATGTAACCTAAAGTGTCTCAAAATGAGTTAAAATGCCACTTTTAGGGGAAAAAATTTTCTGGAGTAGGAACCTAAAACCCCCTTAACATTTTGCCATTTATTACAATATACCTTCTTTTTACCTTGAAAATTCGGCCGCTTACAATGAGTGGTGCTCTATGGGTGTAATCTAAAGGGTGTCAGAAATGAGCTAAAACACTTGAGGGGCAAATTTCCAAAAATTTTCTGGGGGAGGACCCCCAGACCCCCCTTTTACTTCAAATTCATATTGTTTATACAATTTGAAATTTAGTGCATCAAAATTTCAATACAGTGTTTTGTCATCTAAAACTTAACATATAAAGGTACCCGTAAGGAGGTACCTCAGCAAATATTTGAGTCAACCCCCCCCCCCCGAAACAAAAGTCTGGTTACGGCCCTGATTCGTTGACTTTTATAAACATAACAGTAACATTGACTTTAAACAGTAACGTTAAGTTAAGGAATTAAACCGGATTTAGAAAAAATAAAAGTATTAACTCCTCTTACAGCCCCAATGGAAGGAAGATTCACAGTACCCTTCACCGGCTGGGGACATGGAAGACTACCCGGGAGAACTACAGTGGTCCCCGTGACCGTTCAACGTCCATGCAGGGGAAGAAACCCCGATGGGTATGTGCCGCCGCAACTCTATCCCCTTTACCGCCATTTTCATTGTGTGAAACCTGAGGAGCGTATTTTAATTTGTTTATGCCCCACAACGAATCTTAATGGCCAGGAATTCATCAATAAATTTAAACGTAAATAATAAATTATGTTTTAAGTGTTTTCATTAGTTTTTTTCTATTTAAAAATAACATTTCTAACATAATAGAATATGACCATTGATTTAAACCATAATAGCATTCTTAATCTTTGTGATTGGAATCGTGCATCTAAAACATTAGTTTTGATTTTTAATTATCTTCCTCGAGCATTTATCAACCCAATTTTAACCATGCAAAATTGCAGTTCATGATATTTGTTGAGATTAGATAATAACTTCATGATATTTGTTAAAAAACAAATATTTGCAGGTAAAAACGTTTTACGTAAAACCTTAATATGATTCCAACATCAGTCATTCGATGTCCAACCTCAGAACAAAAGGCGCCATCTGCCACCTGGAATCATTCCTAATTCTTCGTTTAGAGAAGTAAAGTTACACAGCTCTTCGGAAATAAATAATTTTTCAGTAACATTAAAAATTTTTTAATTACAGAGAGGGTATAAATAAATGTAAGAATTAAAATTTACTTCATTTGGATGAGAGATATTATAGAGTAAAGTTATATAACAATTTTTTTCTTAAATATTTTAAAATTATTACAGGAAGGGATTATAAAATTCTTCTAGGAATTCTGAGCATCGTGAATGAATCATGTTTTTGACTCCAAGGACAATAATTAAAATTTTTTGCATTTAGAGGAGAGATAGTAATTTTTTTTCAGATCCGAACAATCATTCAAATTAAAATCAAGGAGATGTGCAACTAAAATTTTCTTCATTTGAAGAGTAAATTATATATAATAATGAGAGTAAAGTCATTTTAGTGTGTAAAATAATTCAAATTGGTGAATTATGGATATCGAGGATTTATTTATGTTTAGAGATTTAAATTTATTTAAATATTTAGATTTAAAACAATGAAAAACTGGCCTTCGTTGGACCTTCGTTGGACCGAGACCTTACCTGTCGTACTCCTAGGCATCAGATCTGCTTTCAAGGATGGCCTGAATTCCACCTGCGCAGAGATGGTCTATGGATCACAGCTTAGGTTGCCAGGACAATTCTTTACGTCAGAGTTACCTGCAACAGAGCCCTCATCATTCCTCCGTACACTTCGAGAGACCATGAGGCGACTGTCTCCGGTCCAGACCTCATCCCACAGTAAAAAAGCCTGTTTCGTGCATCCAGCGTTGGAGAGCTGCAGCCACGTGTTCGTGCGACATGATGGTGTAAAACCGCCACTCGTTGCACCCTACGATGGCCCTTATCCAGTACTTTCCAGACAAGAGAAGCATTTCACAGTGCAACTTCCCAGTCGTAAGGTCGTAATCAGTATCGACCGTCTCAAGCCCGCCTTTCTTGAAGCAGAGGGTCAGGAAAAAGACCGTGACACAAGCACAACAGTGTCAATCACTGATACTTCGACAGACTTGCCTCCTGTAGTTACCCGTTCTGGCAGAAGAGTCAAGTTCACCTCTTGGTATCAGGCCTGATGTCGTACAGTGTGACCTCTGTACTGGAAGGGGGATAGTGTGGCGACCTGGCCATTGTGGTTCGAGTCCTGCGGAACTCGTTGGCTCAAGTGGCGTTGCTGTCGGCGTACTTGACATCCCGTTCACTGTGACTGTGATCGCCGCATCACCACTTAGACTTAGACTATAAAAGCTTGGACATTTTCAAGGACGCTCCTCTTCTTCTCTCCTTTTTCCTGCCGCTACGGAGTGAGTGCCGGCCATCGTCCAACGACCAATTTGTTCCTTCAGCCAGGCAGTCTTTGTTCTTTTCTGTTATGCCTAAAGTTGACTTTTTGATGTTAATTTTGTTAAGTTTGTTCATTAAACGTTAGTTTATGAAAATCATGTTCCTTTCTTGGATTTAGGAGTCAGACACACCTTTTGAAGGTAATCAAAATTAAGGCTAAAATCTTAGGCCGCCTTAAATTGGTGACCCGGACGTGATTATGGACGTGATTTAACAATTATCACTCTAACATAAAAGTCAACTAAGCATAACAGAAAAGAGTAAAGACTGCCTGGCTGAAGGAACAAATTGGTCGTTGGACGATGGCCGGCACACTAATCAGGCGCTGTTTTAAAGTTTCGTACTTTTCCCTTTGAGGTGGCTCAATAACCAAATCCTGTACAGATTCCAATATTCCGGATTCCATTGCCGATATCACATGGTTAAATTTTGTAGTGTCTTGTACGATGCTCGAAATACTGAATTGAGCTTCAATTTGTGCGAACCACAAACGCGGGTTATTTTTCCAAAATGGGGGTGCTCTAATTCCCACGCGTGCAACCTGAACTGCAGAACCCAAGGTTTGTGCAGAACCACCAGGATTAAGATTGACATTCTCTGTTGTTTCTTCAACAACAGACATATTGAACAAACCCGGTGTAAACTTATAACCCAAAAGAACCTCTTTGAGAAATGCAGTATGAATATTGTCAAAAGCAGCTCACCTTTTGCTCCATCCTTCAGGCAATCCAAAAGTGGATTGATGCACGACCACTAATCGAAAATTTCAAAAAAGATTTCAAAGTTATCAAGAGATAGAAAGCATTGCTATCTCAAATTTAAAATTTTCCTAGCGCGCGTTGTTCGACCAGCCAGGGTCACCAATTTAAGGCGGCCTAAGATTTTAGCCTTAATTTTGATTACCTTCAAAAGGTGTGTCTGACTCCTAAATCCAAGAAAGGAACATGAATTTAATAAACTAACGTTTAATGAACAAACTTAACAATTATCACTCTAACATAAAAGTCAACTAAGCATAACAGAAAAGAGTAAAGACTGCCTGGCTGAAGGAACAAATTGGTCGTTGGACGATGGCCGGCACTCACTCCGTAGCGGCAGGAAAAAGGTAAGAGAAGAAGAGAGCGTCCTTACTACTAATTTCATAGGTTCTTGAATCCATCAGCAAGCGAAGCTTGCTTTTAATTCGTTTGAGAGAGCGTCCTTGAAAATGTCCAAGCTTTTATAGTCGAAGTGGTGATGCGGCGATCACAGTCACAGTGAACGGGATGTCAAGTACGCCGACAGCAACGCCACCTGAGCCAGCGAGTTCCGCAGGACTCGAACCACAATGGCTAGGTCGCCACAAGTTTGATTCAGCTTAAAGTAACCTGTCGATTTTTTATGAGGAAATCGATGCTTACTTACAGTATGAAAGAAAATATTTAACAGAAAGCCCTAAAAATTTTCATTTAATTCGCATTTGTCAAAACTTAACAGATCTCGATACGAGACATGGTCATTTCGATGAAATAAGGTGTTTCCCAGAGTTTTTAAAACAAAACAAAACTTTAAAAAGATTAAAGTGTCAAGCGAATGACCTGGAAATGTTTCACTTTTCACACCTTTCAAACTTGGAAGAATTAGATATTAATAGCAATAAGGCAGGCTATATGAAGTTTTCTATAGACGTATCCAATTGTCCACATTTGATACAGTTATCTTGTGGGTATAAGTTAATTAAAAATTTAGATCTTACAAAAAATTACAAATTGAAAGAATTGAAATGTAGTAATTGTCCTTTGCGAAATTTAAACTTAAGTTTTCTGTTAATAAATTCAGTACTGCCTTTTTCCACTGCGCCCTTTTCTTGTTGTTATTTTAAGAAATTTTCTCACAATGTGTTATGTTCTTTACATTTAAGTCCTATGAAAATGTAGAGTTTAACATATGTCATTCTAACCCAAGAGTCGGCAACTGGCGGACCGCATGAGGCTATTTCCTGGACCACCGAAACATTTTGAAAATCATTAAATCTATTCTTTCGAAAAAAAAGTTAGTTTGACCAATTTTTTAAAGGTCAAATTTTTCTTCAAATTCCTGGGGGAAACCCCCAGGCCCCCTTTTTTAAGCATAAATCTCTTTATAATAACATATACGTACTTAAGAAAAAAGTTCATTCAATGATTTTGAGTATTATAATTTAGGAGGAGCTCTGCAATATTAGTATGTATCTTTCTAGTCAATAAATCAAGGTTTTGCAAATTTTTTCGGGGAAGAATATCAAATTTCTTGCTTATCACTCTCAATATTTTCTTGTTGACGGTCGGCCATTCGTTTGAGCCATAATAGCCTTATCAATGTTTTTTAAAATATGTTGAGTAACTTGATATATAGAATTGTTTTAACAATTTAATCAAGCAGGTAGCGTACTGAAATTAAAACCTTTTTTTAAAAAATATAATTATCTAAGGATAAGAATTCAAAGTAGTAATAAATTCCTTTTTTTCTCCGGACCTCATTAACAATTTTCAAAATTATTTGGACTCCAAGCAAAATTACTTGCCGACCCCTGTTCTAACCCTTTAAAATCATTAAAATTGGATTTATTAAAATGTAAAATGTTGAAAATCTTGGAAACAAATTAGGGCCCCTCTGTATCAATGATTGCATTAGAAACACAAGGTCCCAAAATTTATGCAGAATTGCTAGAATTAATTCTATGGAGCAGGACCGTGTCCAAGGGGGAGGTTTAGGGGTTCAAACCCCTCCCAAAATTTTGACATAAATTTTTATAGTGCAGGGGTGGCCAACCCTTTTGGAAGGAGAGCCATTATTTGGGAAACAAAATTTAGGCGTGCCACTTCCACTTTTTCCAATCTTACAAAAAATATAAAATCGAAAAATTTTGTGGTGGATATATAAAAATTAACATAGGGATTACTCTCTAAAAAAAATTTACAAATTCTCTCTCAAGACAAACTTTTAACGCATTTTGCAACACTAGGTAATTTGAAAACCATCAGAATCAATCTTCAGAAAAATATTCAAAACCCGAAAAGTTATCTGCATGCAATACAGTGAAAAGAGAATATTACAAGTTTTTAATTTATTCAATAAATTTGTTTTAAATTAATTAAGAAACTCCGACGATGGCGGTGGACATTCAGGCACCTAAAAGAGATTTGGTCGTCGTCTGCTCAAATTATTGCAACATAAGATATTTCAATTAAAAATAATTTGAAATCGTAAAACAAAAGGATTAGAACTGAGTTTTGGATGACGCCAGATAATATTATTTTTCCAAATTTTTCAATGTCTTCGCGTGCCACTGTTATAATTCCGCTGTGCCACACTATTGTAATTCCGCTGTATAATTCCGCTGTGCACGCTTGCCGCGGGTTGGCCATCCCTGTTATGGTGTTTTTTCCTTGAAAATTGTATCTTTACAAACGACCCAAAGGGTCTAAAAATTTGTTAAAACCCTACTTCAAAGGCATAAATTACAAAATTTTCCTGGGGGAGGACCCCCATACCCCTTGAAATTTTGAAATCTATTATGTACTATTTTCCCGTAAACATTTCAAAAGGAGTGTTCCTCATTGGTGTAACCTAACCTAAACCTAAAGGGTCTCAAAATGAGTTTAACAGACTACGTTTAAGGGCAAATTTCCAAAATTTTTCTGGAGTAGGACCCTAAAACCCTCTTTAAATTTTCCGTTTAACTGCACCACGTCCCTGCACTGTAACTGCACCACGTAACTGCACTGTTAACGTCCACTGCACTTTGAGTGCAATCCAAAATAATAGTTAAAACACTACTTTGAAGGTTGAATTTCCAAAATTTTTCTGGGGGAGACCCCCCCCCCAAAAAAAAAAAAACATTACTTGGATCACAGAGTATAGAGCTTAACAGAGTGTCCAAAAGGCAGTTTTCCTCTTTTAGTTCCGTTGCCACTTCAGGCTGAAACTCCACCAGTCAATCACCTCTGCCAATCAGGAGAAGGCGAAATCTTGAAACTGATTCCTCATTGGATATGTAACTTATATAGGGCGTTGCATTTTAATTTCGACAGAGCTGCTGTCTTTTCCCCAGATTGTAGACTTTTTCCCTAAAGTAGTAAAATTATCCCTGGCTAGTTTTAAAATATCCCTCTCTTTTTAAACTTTGATTGTTTTTTTTTGTTTTAATTGTTTTTCTGGCATCTCCGATAATTTCACATCAGAGCGGATGAAATGGCGAAATTTCTACAAGAAAGAATACAAATAATCGGCAAGTTTCGTAATTTATTTAAGTATCTTTTCAACTCTTAATGTTAAGTTTTTAAATGAATGAACTCAGAAAACTTTTTAATGAACTTTCTTAAAAACTACAATAATATGATCATCTTTGGATTTTACATTCTCGTTTCCATGGAGACTGTTTTAACAACAATGCTATTCCATGAATCTTTTCATTTAAAAATTAAACTCTCAAATAAAATATTTTAAAGTAGTTATTTATTATTTTTTAGATTATTAATATTATTTTTAAATAGACTTAAACAACTTAGTTTTTCTTTTAAAACTTGTTATTTTGCATTATGTTTATTTTTGAAACAATGGTGTAAGCAGATTTTGTTTATCATTTATCGTTATTCTCCAAAATTATGTTATTTTTTGTAGTTAAAAGCTCTTGATTTGTCATCACCTCATTAATTTAATTGTTGAATTTATGTTAAACATGAATTTAATTTTGTGCCATGTTATAAATTAACTAAAACAATCAGTTAATTCTAATTTATGTAAAGAGAATATGAGTGCAAAGTATTGTAATACAGTGTAACTTGGATAATTCAAAACTCTAGATACCAACAAAAAGTTATAATTATCCAACAACTCTAATAAAAATACTAAACTGATATAAAATAGAGTTCAAGGGATCAATAAAAATGCATGAATTAGAGATATTTGAGTTACTTAAGTTGCACTGTAAATAACACAAATTGTGAAATGCAAAATTCATAGTTTAAGTAAGTTTTGTAGAAAAACAAGTTATATAATGTGTAAAAGTTCAAATTGATGTGTAAAAATAATTTCTTTAATAAAAATGATTACTTGCTCTGAATGTTTTTGTACTTTTTGTTTTCTTAAAATTTAATATTTTCAAGCCTATTCAATTTTTAAATGTAGGCATAAACAATTAATATATGCATCAATAAATTAGCCATTTGGATGATAAAAAAAAATCTCAGTCAGTGAACTAAAATAACATTAGAAACTTGTAATCTCTTTGGAAATGTTTTAGAAAATCGCTGTAGTGCTTTGAAAAACTGCGATTCAAAAACTCAAAGTCCAAGATTGAATCATGGCAAGAAGACCGGACAAAACTATTTTAAATTTAGGGAAATTTAAGAAAGCTTTTTTCCTTTTCCCCCTCTTCCGATTTGAGTGAAAGGAGAGCGAGAGAGGGTGGGCGGTGACGATGGAGCTAAGGAGGCGGGGCTTATTCAGCCAGCTGAGGGGGTACCACTTTCTATGGGAAAAACCATGCTTTAAAAGTTACCATTAGCGTCTATGGAGATGAGACCTCTGTTAAGCTCTATACTCTGGGACTTGGATTCACAAATTTTAAACATTATTTTTTAATTTAGTGCAACAGTATTAGATACTAGTAGTCCAGTCAAATGGACTCTAACCGCCTATCTGGTTCGAGACTTCACGGAACCAACACATGACCTACAACTGAGCTTGCAATTGGTTACACAGATACTACACTAGTAGATCTACTAGTGTAGTATCTGTGGTAACCAATCGCAAGCTCAGTAGGTCACGTGTTGGTTCCGTGTGACGTCAGACGGTTAGAGTCCATTGTGCTCAAATAAGGTGATTTTGGGAAAAACTTGGGGTAGAAGATATTTTTCGCTATCTGTATGTTTTTTGGGGTGCTGAATCTGAATCTGAGGTTTGCCAACAAAATTTCGTGACGGGACATTGTGAAAATTCGAAAAAATGGCAAAAATTCGTCCCTTTTTTTCGTTTTCTGCCCCTAGAACATTACCTCTGCGCTTCTGAGCTAAACAGTCAATACAAAAAATAAAGAACACTAACCAATCTACAAAAAAGTCAATTGAAACTTTTCTCTCAGACGCGTACTTTCGCCGATAGAGCACGTTGAAAAAGGGGCTATTTTCGTTCGATTGGAGGGAAATCCAAAAAATGTCACTAATATCGCCAAAAAGCCGCATTTTTTGGAACAAATTACTATAAAAACTGCTTTAATAATATTCTTCATCAAATCAACCATCTAATAACTCCAATGATGATTAACTAAATGCATTTTCGTTCCGAGATTTCTCTTACGAACGAAAGTTCTGTAGGAGATTGTAGTATTTCGATAACTATGTTGCTTCTTCGAGATTACATACAAAAGTGTTCTTTTGACTGTTTTATAAGTTTTTGGGGATGCTGAATCCGAATTTGACGTTTGCCAACAAAATTTCGTGACGGAACTTTGTGAAAATTCGAAAAAATGGCAAAAATTCGCCTTTTTTTTCGTTTTCTGCCCCTAGAACGTAACCTTTGCACTTCTGAGAAAAACAGTCAATACAAAAATAAGGAACACAAACCAAGCAACAAAAAGGGCAATTGAAACTTTTCTCTCAGATGAAGGGCTTAGACGCGAGAGAACACTTATTATTGGGAAGTTTTTGTTCGATTGGCGGGAAAATCCAAAAAATGTCATTCGTATCACCGAAAAATGGCCTGTTTTGAAACAGGATACTATTATAACTACTTCAATGATGTGCTAAGTACATGCAATTAATCTTCTTCATACACCAATGATAATTAATTAAATGCACGATTAATTAATGTTGAGCTATTTTATGCTAATTTCAATAAATCCAGAAAAAAGTTTCATCTGATGAAACGTTTTAGAAAAACATGTGCTTAAAAGTGAAAATTTATGACCAAGTGATTAAATTACTTACATCCATGCACTTTTCTTACCTTCCAGGGTCCTATAAACCTTTTAGAATGTTTTTTTTATTTAAAACAACTAAAGGTACACTTTAATATGCTGTAGTAAGTAGTGTTGTGTTATAACTCAATTAGTGTTATACTAATCCATTTCTCCTAGAAATGTTGGCTTCATATAATCTGTACTTACGTTACATAAATTGGAAAGTGAAGTACAATTAGTTATTCCAAAAGTTACATGACATTCAATTTATGTACCTATTTTCATTATTTACATTACATATCATTTGGATAAAGTCCTTAACAATGAGCATATTGTAAAAATATCAATTTCTTGATATGGCTCGTATTTTATCGTTAAGTCTACGTAAGTTTCTGTCGTTTAGCTCAACATTAATTAATCGTGCATTTAATTAATTATCATTTGTGTATAAAGAAGATTAATTGCATGTACTTAGCTCATCATTGAAGTAGTTATAATAGTTTCCTGTTTCAAAACAGGGAACTTTTCGTTGATACGAGTGACATTTTTTGGATTTTCCCGCCAATCGAACAAAAACGTCCCAATAATAAGTGTTCTCTAGCGTCTAAACCCTTCATCTGAGAGAAAAGTTTCAATTGCTCTTTTTGTTGCTTGGTTTGTGTTCCTTATTTTTGTATTGACTGTTTTTCTCAGAAGTGCAAAGGTTACGTTCTAGGGGCAGAAAACGAAAAAAAAGGCGAATTTTTGCCATTTTTTCGAATTTTCACAAAGTTCCGTCACGAAATTTTGTTGGCAAACGTCAGATTCGGATTCAGCATCCCCAAAAACTTATAAAACAGTCAAAAGAACACTTTTGTATGTAATCTCGAAGAAGCAACATAGTTATCTAAATACTACAATCTCCTTCAGAACTTTCGTTCGTAAGAGAAATCTCGGAACGAAAATGCATTTAGTTAAACATCATTGGAGTATTAGATGGTTGATTTGATGAAGAATATTATTAAAGCAGTTTTTATAGTAATTTGTTCCAAAAAATGCGGCTTTTTGGCGATATTAGTGACATTTTTTGGATTTCCTTCCAATCGAACGAAAATAGCCACTTTTCAACGTGCTCTATCGGCGAAACTACGCGTCTGAGAGAAAAGTTTCATTTGACTTTTTTGTAGATTGGTTAGTGTTCTTTATTTTCGGTATTGACTGTTTAGCTCAGAAGCGCAGAGGTAATGTTCTAGGGGCAGAAAACGAAAAAAAGGGACGAATTTTTGCCATTTTTTCGAATTTTCACAATGTTCCGTCACGAAATTTTGTTGGCAAACCTCAGATTCGGATTCAGCACCCCAAAAAACATACAGATAGCGAAAAATATCTTCTACCCCAAGTTTTTCCCAAAATAAATACTATTTGACTGGACTATAGGTGTAAGTCATCTAAAACTTGTTGTATGATGTATGAAACTACTTGTAAGGAGGTACCTAGGAATTATTGTGAAGTAAAAAACCCTATCCCAAAACAAAAGTCTGGTTACGGCCGGCCCTGCTTGAGGGAATTGCACGTTGTTTTTTTTTAATTTTATTATGATAGAGGTTCATTTGTAAACGACTTATGTACGAATAATCCAATTAATTTGGTTTTGTGTGATGCAAAATGCTCAAGTACGGAACTTGCACCATAAATCCTAAACAAAAATAGTTTGGTTTTATTTAAGACGAAAAAAACAATTCCCCAAGAAATAAAGTGGGTAAAATAGATTTAATGGATTTAAAAAAATATCTCTCATACTTGGTTTTATATTCTTTAAAAATTGTAACAAAATTTTGGTAAATATGCTTATAACATCATAGGCACTGCTTGATCTTTATTAACAAACAGATTATTTTAAAACTTAATTTTAAACTGTGATTTTTTCACTACTTTTATTCTTCATAACATTTTCATTATTATCAAACTTTTACAAATGCTAGTTAATTTTTAAAATATGTTTTTATAATTTTTAACAGACCATTATTATGCTAATTTGTTAAAGGTTTTCTGTAGCAGGACCACAATTGTGGTCATGACATGAACTTCCTTCAAGGCAAAATCCAGATAGTGAACCTGTACCTCATGGCTGTCTTGTGTATTAAAAAATTTACATAGTATTTGTTTTTCCACTTACATAAGTTGTTTCTTTCTCAGGATTACAGAGTGGAAGACCAAGGAGTTATAAAGAACCAGTGTTATACAAATGCAGTCTTTGCCAGTTCACCACTCAATGGAAAAACAGGTGGCAAACCCACATGCAAATTCACAATGGAGAAAAGCCTTTTGAGTGTGCTGTGTGCCTAAAATCGTTTGGGACGAAATCAAATCTCAACAGACATATGATTACTCATCGTTAAAAAGAATTATTAGAGTTGAGTTTTTAACATGATGCACAACAAAGCCTGTAGCTGTAGTATGATATTGGCCCATGACTCTCAAGAATAAGTTGTAGAAAAAGATTCTTCTGATAATGAGATGTAAAATGGCAAAACATTAAAAGGCACAATGTTAAAAGCAACTTTTATTGTTTTCTGTATGCTATATATAAACTAGGTTTTTTTTTTAAAAAATCTGTTATTTATTTAACATTCTTCCTTACAACATGAATATGTATTCAAAATGTGTATCCTCATGTGTATTCAAAGATATTGTTTCAATAATTGAGCAATATTTATTTATTATTAAAATATTATATTTGTTTGTCCTCTTTTTAAGTCTTCTCTTTTTCAGGATTACAGCATGGAAGACCTAATTATAAGGAACCAGTGTACCAGTGTTATACAAATGCAATCTTTGCCACTTCACCACAAAATGGAAAAACAGCTGGAAAATCCACATGCAAATGCACACAGGAGAAAAGCCTTACGAGTGTGCTGTGTGCCTAAAACCGTTTAGGACAAAATCAGATCTCAACAGACATATGATTACTCATCGTTAAAAAGAACTATTTGAGTTGAATTTTTAACATGATGCAAATACTACTTGCAGTATATGTGACTGTTAGGACCTTTTTCCTATTTGAAAGCCTGTAGTATGATATTGGTCAGTGACTCTCAAGAATAAGTTGTAGAAAAAGATCCTTCTTATGAGATGTAAAATAGCAAATCATTAAAAGACGCAATATTAAAAGCAACTTTGGTTATTTTCTGTATGCTATATATAAACCAGGTTTTTACAAAAGATTCTGTTGTTTATTTAAACACTCTTCCTTACAGCATGAATATGTATTCAAAATGCGTGTATCCTCATGTGTATTCAAAAATATTGTTTATTATTAAAATATTATATCTGTTTTTCCTCTTACTCAAGTCTTCTCTTTTTCAGGATTACGACGGCGCCGTGGAAGACCTAGGATTTATAAAGTACCAGTGTTAGTGTTATACAAATGTAACTTTTGCCATTTCACCACAAAATGGAAAAACAGCTGGAAAATCCACATGCAAAAAGAAAAGCCTTACAAGTGTGCTGTCTGCCTAAAACCATTTAGGACAAAATCAATTCTCGATAGACATATGATTACTCATCGTTAAAAAGAACTGTTAGGACCTTTTTTCCTATTTGAGAGCTTGTAGTAACGTACCCCTCATCCGGCATTTCGAAATCCGGCATGTTTTCGGATATTAATTTTTTTTAATTTCCGAGAATTCGGCGTTCGGATGGGCCTTAACTTAACCCATCTGCGAAACCAGTTCTCGGAACGCTATGCGATTGGTCATTGTTTCTTATCAGTGGGAGGAGCGGGAAAAGGGATCAGAATGTAGTATGGTATGTAGTAATTCAGTAATTCAGTATGGAATGTAATTCAGTATGGAATGTAATTCAGTATGGAATGTAATTCAGTAGGGAATTCAGAATGTAATTCAGTATGGAATGTAGTGTTTCTTAAGGGGGGAAATCGTATCAACCCCCTTCAATGGTCCCTCCAACAAAAGACAGCCCTCGGGGAGGAGCGAGAAGTCACTATCGGGTGTCTGCTAATTGACTGGGGGGTTGACTTCGGACTCCTTCGCTATTGTTGGAGGGGTCATGAATGGGGAGATAAAGCAGATGTTTTGAAAAGATACCATGCTGGTTTTCTGGCTGACCGAACCGCGGTTTTCCTATTGTCCGATAACCAGATACTGTAGATTTTTTTAACAGATACCATACTGATTTTCTGGCTGACCGGGCCCTAAGAGTATTAAGGTTGAAAGAGAAAAGCTAATGCACTTCTGTGCTTTCCCGAATAGTTTTCAAGCCGTTTCTCAGTTCTATTTGTGATTAGAGTGAGCAGGTTCGCAGGTTGCGCTTTATTTGTTCCCGTTCAATTAATTCCGGGCAGGGCGATGGTGAAGATGGAAGCACCGCAAAAAGAAAGCAATGCCCACATGGTTCTGAATCCCGACGGTGACGAAAGCGATGAGTCATCCGAGAGCGAATGGAGCAAAAGTCCTTCTTTACAGAACAAGATATCATGTCTGTTTACAAACTGCAAGAAAATTATTAACAGAAAAACCAAAACATTTGAAGCAGTTAAAACTGAGCGACATGTTTATAAATACTAATCCGGCTTCAACTTCATCATAGTCGTTTTTCATTTATTATTGTTATTATTAATCCAGTATTCACTTAGTTATTGATAATCTATTATTTATTTATTTATTGGTAATCTAGAATTCGTTTATTTTATAATGAAAATAAATATGTTCCTTTTGTCACTGCAAAATAACTTTTTTAATGTTTAGCGATGGACGAGGAAGCATTGTAATTCGGGAGGATAATAGGTGATTGATGGGATGGATTATTTCTCCTCGGCTGCGTGAAAACTTTATGAGAGGGGGAAGTCAGAAAACTTGTTTTTTTTTTCTCCACTTCATTCTCGGGCGGCGCCGCGGGTAAACAAAACGGGGTTTCTTTGGCGTTTTTTCCAAAATTGTTCCGAAATCCGGAATTTTCGAGAATTCGGCAAGGTGTTGGTCCCGAGCTTGCCGGATGAGGGGTCCGTTACTAGTATGATATTGGTCCATGACTCTCAAGAATAACTTTGTTAATAAGTTGTCGAAAAAGATCCTTCTTATAATGAGATGTAAAATTGCAAATCATTAAAAAGCGCTATGTTAAAAGCACTACTTTGGTTATTTTCTGCATGCTATATATAAACCAGGTTTTTACTAAAGATTCTGTTGTTTATTTAAACACTCTTCCTATTGATTTGGCATCATCTTAAACGAAAACAAACAAATATTTTGATTCTGAGAAATAGTTTTTGCTGATCGTTCGTGTGTTTATTTTTTGTGTTTTTTCTTTGACTGTTCTGTATTCTTTTTCTGTATATTTTTGTTTGTTATTTTTGAATTAAAGAGTAAATACCCAAGTTATTAAATAAGTATAACTGGTGTTCTAAAAACTGCTGGATAGTAGGATATCTTCCACCAGTATGGCGGTGGAGTCGGAGGAAGTTGGAAATTGAAAAGTAAAGAAAAGGGAGTTAGAAAACGGGAATATATTTGTTAGCAACTTGGATCTCAAAACACAAATAGAGTACGCAGCTGAAAATGGAGCGGAGAAATACATAATAATTTTTAATCCCACTCAAGATAAAATCTCAAGAAGTCAGTCACCCAAAGTTACTTAAGGAGAGTTTTAAAAATAAAGTCACTAAATTAGGAAACATTGATGAAATTATCCATACAAGGAACGGAAAAATTTTGGCTATCACAAAAAACCTGAACACAGCAAAAGAGTTGATAAAAATTAATAGTTTGCTTCTAAAGGAAGTAGTTCCATCCCTTCAATACGAGACAATGACTACACGATTTTTATCATTCAGCATTCCGACAGAAGAAAACTTAGAAGATGTTAAAAGAGATATTGAAGATAAAAATCAAGTTAAAGTACACAGCATAAACAGATTCACTAAGAAACAGAATAATCGCTACATTAATACTGAAACAGTACTAATAACAATTTATGGAAGAATTCTACCACAATATATAAAGATTTGGATGACAAGAAATAGGATCAATTTGTTTGTGGATAAGCCAAGGCAATGCCAGAAATGTTTCGGATTTGATCACCCCACAAAATTTTGCAAACAAATGCAACTGTGTGTTAAATGCGGTAAATCACACGATTCGGAATGTAAGGAAACTACATGCTGTCTCCTATGAATAATAAAGACTGCGAATTTTACAAAAAGGAAGAAGAAATACTGAATTTTAAGGCTATAAATGGACTTACAACAAATGAAGCTAGGAGGATCTGGAAGCCAAGGACCTCCTATGCAACATTTACTCGAGTAAATACAGAACAAAACAATACAACCAAAATAGAGATTGTAGAATTGCTGAATAAACACTCGGAAAACCTTAACAAACAATTTCAGGCCTCGTTACAAGCTGCATTGCAACAACAGGCAAATTACTTTATGAAGACATTTCAAAATATAACATCAACAGTAGAAAATATGCAGAAGAGTATTACTGATATGAAAGAAGAAGGCAGTGACCTTCCGTTCAAATGTAGAAACAAACCACCTAAAAAAGTCAGGAAAGAAGAAAACCCCCAAAATGTGGAAGTTCAGAAAAATACCAACCTCACTCCAATTCAAAAGGAAGAAATTGATCAATATTTCTCGCAAAAAGCTAAAACATCGAATTCCCTCTATCTCAATCCAGCAACCCAGCACATTCAAAAGAAAAGTAACGACATGAGTATTGCAGGAAAAAGAACATGATGTTACAATAAGGAAAAAAATATATATATATTTCTGCCTTAAATTCAAATTTCAAATCCGTATCAAATGATTTCTTTTCAAAGTGCAAGTTTTAACGTACGAAGCAAGTGACAATAAATATGTTTCAACAATAGTAAAAGCTTTATGTTCAATATTATCCAATGGAACTGTAGAAGTATTAGAAATAATATTCATTGGCTTCAATGTGAACCTTTTATATCTGCTTCAGTCTTAGCGTTTCAAGAGACCTTTTTAGATGATAAATTTACATTTAATTTACAACGAAAGAAAATTTATAGATTAGATAGAACTGGTAAACAAGGCGGTGGTTTGGCATTTGCAATCAATGACAATATAACTTCCCACATTATGGATTTAAATCTTCCACAAAGTCCTAACGAAGCCCATGGGGTGGAATTAAATTTGAAAAAGTCTTCTTTGCAAATTGTTAACATCTACTCCCCCAGAGGAGCCTTTACAAAAGTATGGCTAAACGCATTATATAATAAGTTAAAACCGCCTTTCATCATCATAGGAGACTTCAACACACACCATCAAATCTTGGGCGCACCAAAAAATTCAGCAGGTGCTGAAATTCTTATAGACTGGATTGAAGAAAACGAAATCTCTATTTTAAACACAAAGTCAATCACTCATGTTTCAAGGAATTCATCATCTCTTATTGATCTCACTCTTTGCTCCTCTGACTGTATTCCTAATATCTCCTTGGAAGTTGAAGCAGATAAATTCGATTCAGACCACTTGCCAATAGTGATTAACTATGAACCATGGAATTTAAAAGAAATCTGAAAATATAAGATTTAGATATCATTGGGGGAAGATTAATCAAAGCTTAAATAGCAACCTTCAACAAAACGAGGAAGACGATTACAGTACTTTTCTTGGAGAATGCCAAAGATGCCTACAAAACAATAAAATCAAGCAAATCATGAAGGGGAATTCAAATCCCAATTGGTGGAATTCTGAATGTAATTTTCTACTTGTTCAAAAGAGAAGATACCTAAGAGATGCAAGGAGAAACGTTCTTTCTAATTATTGGGAGTTATATAAAAAGTTCGCAGCAAAATTAAGGAAAGCGATAAAAAACGCGAAAAGAAGCTATTGGGGAAAAGTTTGTGAAGATACGTCAAAATCCGGCAAAATTTTTAAAATTGTGAAATCGCTTAGCAATCGTGTTAACGAAACGTGTAAAAGTCATCTAATTATGATAGATGATCAACAAAAGAAGCTGATAACCCCGACTGAACAGATTGCAGAGTTTGAGAACCTTTTTAAAAGTACAGAGATGGAAGAACTAACTACCTTTGGACTTCAGGGGCTCTACTACCAACCATGTGGGTTCCTGCGGAAACGGGTTTTTTTGCGAGTCACGTGGTCTAACCCGACGGCTTTCTCCTTAGGACTACTACGATCTACAAAGAGTGGGGAAAGATTCCCGCAAAATAGAGTTGGCCGACGGGTTTCAACCCACCACCTCTTGACTAGGTGAAATGGAATTCCCACGACGGATTTCTGCTTTAGCTTTTTAAGTACGAGTATGTTGATGTTGAGGATTTTTATTGAAGGCTTGTTTTTATAATTTTAGTCATGTTTTACAAACTAATTTTTTTCTTATACATTAACCACAAAAAAAAAGACTGTCAATAAGTAGCTTATTTAATTTTTTATCTTTATTATTTTATAGAAAAAATATATTTCTTGAGAAGAATGATTTTAATTTTTAGAAAAATTGAGGCATGGTTTTTTTAGTAATCTCACTGTCATAATTTTTTTCAAACCTTATATTGATCTTAAAATTTGGCAAAAGTAGTTATAGAAACAAGAATAAAAATTTTAGTAACTGATAGGGTAAGTAATTGATCATTCATAGAACGGGCGCTCATAAAATACATAAATGATTTCTACTTACGTACTTAGTTAAAAATATATTTAAATTGTTCAAATACGGAAATATATTTACTGATGTTTTACCACAAAACGTAAGAACTTTAAAAATATTTAAAAGTAAACTTTTTTTCTTAAAAAATTATTTTATCTTAATTTATAAGAATAAAGACAACTATTTTAGGGGGAAAATAATTCTTTCCATATTTTTTACACCACAAAGCAATTTACTAATCTCTTAAAAAAGCTTGGTTGAACCTAACAAAGATTTACTGTAACAATACTTAAAGGATTCTAATAAATAAATATTCTAAAATAATCTATTAATAATTAATTCTAATTAATTAATAGGTTAAAATATTCTATTATAGAATATTTTTAATACCTGTTGTTCCTATATTAAATTAAATACTAGTTTTAACATGTTCTTATTATTGAACCTTTCTTTCTTTCATTCAATAGGTACTTTCTATATGTGCTAGTAGATGGCGCTCCAACGTCTTTGTAAAATACGGCGGCAAGTCGAAAAAGTAGGCTTAACTAGTGCGATGTAAAAACTCAAAATACGTCAAATTAAGTCATTTAACACGCGGTTAAGTATATAAAAAGCTTATAAATGGCAATTAAAGCATTATGTGGTGTACAAAATCCCTTTTTCTTGCAGCAATTTCGTTTTGATTGATCGATGAGAACCAGTCGTGGTGGGTAAAATAGCCTCGAACTCATAGAGTTCCCACCATCACTCGACGACGGAAAGTGGTGTGCTCGAAGTAGTCCTTTTCTTCTCCGACGAGTAGATGCGGGTTTTTAGCCGTCGGGTTTGGTGGGAACGGGTTGGAACCCGTCGTGTGCACGTAGTAGGGCCCCAGCAGTGACTGGAAATCTGCAAATTCGGATAAACTGAACGAAGACTACACAATGGAAGAACTCCAAGCGTCCCATTAGATCTACCAAGAACAGAACTCCGGGCGATGACGGAATTTCCATTAAAATGTTCAACATTCTCTCCCAGGAGAACAGAAGTAATTTCTTAAAGATTATTAATAAGTTATGGTCAGAAGGAAATGTTCCAGAGACTTGGAAAGTGTCTGTGATTATGCCGATATTAAAACCGCAAAAGCCTCCTGAGAGAAGAGAGTCATTTCGGCCGATCTCTCACGTCCGTCCCCTGCAAGATCGTTGAGAAAATGATACTGAAAAGGCTAATTGAGTACGCAGTAAGTTCGAACATTTTCCATAAGAACCAATTCGGGTTTTTACCTTTTAAGGACTGCCAATCTGTTTTGGAAAAGCTTTATGAAGAAATTAACAGACACAGAAATGCCTCGGAGTTTATCTTCTTGGTAGGGCTTGATATTAATGCAGCGTACGATTCGGTGTGTCAGGAGGCTCTTATTTACAAGTGTTTAGAAGCGGGGATATCTGGGAAAGCGAGTAAATGCATACATGAGTTAATAACCGATCGTACAATAAAGATAAAATGGAGAGATAAAATTTCTCAGGGGGTAACAAAGAGAAGAGGTATTCCCCAAGGTAGTGTGTTATCTATCGCCCTTCCTTTTTTCGTTATATACGTGGGATATTTTTGAAGCTATTGATGGAGACGATGTTGAATGTTTATGCTACGCTGACGATATTTTTATTTATGCACATGGAAAAGATTTTGATAGAACTTTAAATAAATTACAAAAGGCGATAAATCAGCTCCTGAGATGGTGTACTCCAATTCCAGTTCTAAGACAAATTTCGGGTCAACCTTCTTTAAGAATTCATCAGAAGTATCTTGTATCTAAGTATTACATCAAACAAATATCTTTAAACTATATGTCTCCTTTGCACGACGTCATATCTAACAAACTTAATGACACAAGTTTGAATCCTCGGAAAGAGTTGAAGAATATGCAAGACGTTACTGTTATCCTGAATTTGCTTAACATCGAGCACCAAGAGATTATCCAACACCAACACACCACATGGTTTTCAGTCTACTCCAAGAAGATAGAATTTCACTTATCTGATCTTCCTTTCCAAAAATTTGATATACCTCAAGCAATTGTTCATTTATATGAAGACTTTATAAAAGATTATAGACCACGATGGACTATCATAGCAACGGACGCATCTAAATCACCCAAAAACACGTCTATAGCTGGTATCAATTTTAAAGAAAATAAAAAATTTATTAAAAGAATCCCAAATATCAACTGTATTTTTACAGGTGAGGCCATTGCCATTCTCTGGGCAATTCAGAGGTTCATAACAGAAGATATAGAGATTACATGATACTAACGGACAGGAAGCAAGTAAAATTTCAAAAAAAAAACAGTCATAATTTGGACTCCAAGCCACAAGTTTATCAAAGAGAATGAAGTTGATAAGCTTGCTGTTTCTGCCAACGAACATACCGAAACATTGAAATGGATCTCACCGATGGATTTAGCAAGAAAAGCTAGAGTATACTATGACGAACAGGCAGAGAACGAATGGATAAACTCAAAATACGCTCCAAATTATAACATCCTGAACAATCCCATAAATTTTAGATGGTTGAAGAACAGAGAACTTGATGTACTTCTTGCGCGATTCTTCACAAAAATAATCCCAACCAATAGCCTATTACACAAACTAAAGTTAAAAGCATCTCCCCTGTGTGATGTATGTAAAGTTAATGAAACAGTGGAATATATTTTTACTGAGGGTAGTAAATATTCCTCATCAAGGGAAAAAATGCGAGGAAAAATCTGCAAAGATAATAATGACGATGTTAATTTTGCAACCTTGGTACAAAAATCCAACAAATCAAGGAGAGCAATACAAGCTCTGTTGGTGAATTCTTACGAGAAGCAGACATAAAAAAAAAAAAAAAATCAAAATCAGGCTACCAGACTACGAAAAGAACACGAACTCTGAGACTTAAAAATACGTAAAGGATGAAGAAGACGAAAGCGACCCAACTTGGTCAGCAAGTGTCTCCAAACAGTTCTATAAACTTTAAAATCTGATATTTGAGAGTTTTAAACTATAACGTATCAAAAAAGCGTAAAATTAAGCAAATCCCTCACCTATGCAATTCCCTCATTACAAATGTCTCATTGTTGTGTCTCAAAACCATTGTGCTCCTTGAAACTGGATCCTGAGATAAAATGAGCAACCATTTTTTATTAGCTTATTATAAAAGAGGAATATGTATAGAACAATGATTTTGATTTGTAAGGTATAGATGGCAGCACGACTGTTGGAAAAAATTCAGAATCTCCTCTGGATTCAATTGATCATGAAGCTCTATTATATTTTATTTAACAGAAAAATACACTTGATTGTCATTAGTTAATTAATTAATTTAATAATTTTTATTATTTATATTTTATAATTTATTTTTGAACACTTTGAATTCTCACTACACAAACACTATTAAACGGAAATTTATGAAATTTTGACTATTTGTAGACAAATGTATGAGGTCCCCCAAAAAAGTAGCTTTAGTATTCCTTTTTAGCATACTAAAATTCAAAAATGTTTAGGGGGAGGGCCCCGAATAACCGCCCCCCCCCCCTATTTACCTTTTCATATTATGGAGTAGCTTTGGGCGATCGTTTTCTATGGTGAAAAATTAAAAGTTTGAGGTTTCGAGAGGAAGATTAGTATACCTTGAAATTCCCCCTGAGCGTAGCAAGGGGTTACAAAAACTTAGATCAACTTTTATCACGAAGAGGAACAAAAATGGAGTACCCAAAAATTAGATGAAATACTATTTTTAGGAAAATTTACTTAAGTTTTATGGGGGAAGACCCCTCTTTAATTAATATTCACCAGTATTAAAAGATGTTTTAGGGTCAAAAATTTAAAAATCCTCTAAATTTTTTGAAATTAGAGTAATACATTCATAACCTTCGTCCCTCTTTCGCTGGAAAAGTTCCATATTAAAAACTCGACCTCCGAAAAATGTATCATCATGGATAAAAAAAGAGCCAGATTACTTTGCGGCCCGCCACATTACTTGTGATTTCGATTGCGGCCCTCGAGTACTTGGGGAAGATGAAACCCCTGGTATAGAGGGTGTTGGATGGCATGGGCGTAGCCAGGGGGAGGCAGGGAGGGGCAGCTGCCCCCCCCTAAGTTCTCAGTTTGTTAAAATTTTTTAAAAATTTTATTAAAGCAATAGTACATAATTTTCCTTGAAAATTGTGTGGCTTACAAGAAGCGGTTCTGTTCGGCCCAAAGAGTCTCAAAATGAGCTAAAACACTACTTTAGGGGCGAATTTAAAAAAAAAAATTCTGGGGGAGGACCCCCATACCTTCCATTCTCAAGCTCACATACATTACCCGTATTTTTACTTTAGCTGTGCAAAAGTTCAAATCCTTTGTTTACCCTAAAATTTAGCGTGTAAAAGTACTCGCCATGGGATTTGGGGGTACCTGGGAAATAATGTTGAGTCAACCCCTAGTCACTAGTATTCGCAACATCAAGAGCAAAGGTAAGTATCCTTGCCCCCCCCTAACATGAAACCTGGCTACGCCCATGTTGGATGGTGCATGTTTTTGTTGACGATAGTTATTAGTAGACTTGCCTTATCTATCAATATAACTATTTTTATGAAAGTGTTATTTGTGCAGATGAACAGTGGGGAAAAAGGTTAATACGTTTTTAGGTTCCTTTGGTTTTTATGTATTTTAGGAAAGTTACTTGATTATTCTGATATTTGTCAGTATTTGATACATAAGGTTTTTGGGAAAGATTTCTAATAAATCAGTGATAAGAGAAATAAATATTTTAGATCGGATGAAGGTTGTCATTAGATATGGTAAATGTAACGAGCGAGCTTTGCTCGCTCAGATCGCGAAGCGATCTATAAAAAGCTGCGTAGCAGTTACGAGGGTTGGAAACCGCGAAGGGAACCGCTTCTTGTACTAAATGACAAAATTTTCAAAGGAAAAACACTACGTCTAAGTTATGGATGGGGGGTCTGGGAGTTCTCCCCCAGGAAAATTTTTGAAATTTGACCCTAAAAAGTATTGTTCTTACTACTCCTTGTGGACGTCAAAGTTTTGGATGAAGTCCCCCAGGAATATCCCCCGTGCCCCCCCTGGATCGGTAATAATTGATGGATATAGAGTATATTTATAAGTGTTCCACCAATAGGTTGAAAAAAATCGCCATCTTTCTAGATTACAAAAAAATAAAAACTACTCTTTATGATTTTAGCAGCATTTTAGAATTTATGCATAATTTATTCTAGTATAATATTTTCTAAATTTTAAAATTTAAATTGGAAAAATTGGTTTCAGCTTTGTTTTTTTACTTTTTAAAATTTGTTTTTCAACTCTTTCAATAACCCTAGTAGCACAGTTATATCATTTTATATCAACCGATGACATAAGATATCGGTTGATATCGTGGGGATATAAATTGATATAGCGCGCTACCTGGGAAGCTTTTGGAGTCAATTTTGAAATTGAAAAAGGTTCCTCAAACCGCCTCAAACCCAAATATATTATTTTTGTCTTTCAGCACCCTGGCCCCGAAAACCTGCCCCCCCTCATTGCGGTCAAGAAAGGAAAACTTCTTGCGGGCCCGCAAAATTATTTCAAGCGGACCGCGGGTTGACCATCCCTGGTATAGATATTAGATAATCAATCAAATAGCAAACCCCCCAAAAAACATTATTTCTGTAATTGAACTCGAACTTCTAAATCAGGAAATCCTCACCTTTTGGTTGCAAGTGGTTGTTTGACAGAAATGTCATTCATCTTAACTTATTAATTACGATTCAGAACCTAAGATTCCAAAATATTGTCTCCACTACCTTTGCTCATTATTCGACTGTATCTAATTTTCAAAAATAAATTTGCAATTACTCAATGCATTCGATTCGATTACGAAAGGATTTCCCGATAACACAGCGTTCCGTCGGATTCCTTTCGCCCAATCGGAGAGCCGAATTCCTCTCTTTTACCTTAAATGGAATGCGCAGACTGTGGACGAGTCCACTTTGGATGATTCAAGGGGAGATTTAAACCGAAATAGCAAAAATTACTATATTTTCTGCTTAGAAAGGGAATTTTCTAGCCTCAAAATAAATAAATATATGTTAAATTTTACCTGAAGAAGAAAATCAGGTTAACTGTCGTGAAACGTCAACTCCATATGACCACTCATCATCCTTCCACCCCCAATAAATAGTCGAGCATAGCAGGTGTCCGATACACTGATAGCAACTGTTCCTTTTCCGATCGGCTCTTTGGACAAACAGGGGCGTCGTCCGTATTCCGTATTTTCTTGCCAAACAACCTCTAAATTTACAGGTAAAGTACTTATTTTTGCATCTATTTCATCGTGAAGTAATTTTCAATTTACTGTACTATCTGTCTCGTTGATGTTTTACGAAGTATCAGGCTCTGAGCCGGTGGTTGCTGACGTACCGGCTTTTTTGGGCGTACCGAAGCCCCGGTGTCTTTATTTAAATATTTCCTTTTCTGTATTAATTCTTTTATTGTGGACTATTTTAGTGATATTGTAGTTATTAAATCTCAATAAATATATTCCTTATGAATATTTGGTGGTACGTTCTGTGAAACTAGCTTGATAAGAGTTGCTTGACCTTTAAGTTGATTAATAATCGGGGTTTTCTCAATGTAATGTTGTAAAGACTCTTGCTTTTTAACGTAAAAACGTTTAGTGCTTTGTTTTGTTACTGGATATCGGGCATTTCATTGAATTTAGTAGATTGATAAGGTGGTTGTAAGAAAAGGGCGTAGCCTCCCTCTCGAGGGGACGCGTCAACCTCGAATGATTGAATCGAACGTACAATCCGATTAGTTCTTTAAATGAATTTTGAGTCCCTTTATAGGTTGTTATTTTTCTGCAAGGAATAAAAGTAAAATTAATGTTTCGGATAGTAATATTTTAAAGTTTGCTTACTTGACCATTTTTTTTCTTGGATAATCTATTCGAATTCAAGTCGTATTGAACAAGATTAAAATTATTCATTAGTAAGATAAGTTGCTTGTAATATTTGATGGTTTATTTCTTATAACAATCGTTTTCCTCATTAAAGGCGAAAAATACTAGTTTTTGGAATTATGTCGAATGTGTGAGGGTCAGACAATCTTGACATTTTTGATTAAATTGTCTTAAAAATGAAATTATTAAAGCACCAGAGTTAAATTGCATTTGAAGACAAAAGTAATCTTTTCAGTGTGTGATAGTTAAATTGATTTCTTAACTCAAGAATAAAAATAATACTTATAACCTTATAAGGTAATGCTTTTATTTTGTTACATTTTTGTGGCTACTTTCAGTGGGTGCCAATTTTTCTAAATTTCAGTTTATTTGGAAATGCACTAAATTTTCCAAAATGTATTTGATTAATCCTCCACGGTGAAAAAGGCAATAGTCTCAACTATCAGGAGACTGGCTGAATGGCAGCTGCCTTAGAGCAGTTGACAGTTGGTGAGAAGGACCTACATTAAATATCTCACAATCTTTTTTTTACTGTTAGAACAACTGTTCTATGGTAACAGACCATTAGGTGACTGCTCTTATAGCAATTGCTGTCTGGCTTTCTTAAATTCTTGGTGAGCCACTGTCCTTTTTGCCATGGAGGACCTGTTTCAAATCAGTTCCAAAGATTTGTATGAAATAATACATTGGATCAATAGTTAAAATAAATTCCTTTACCATTTTACTTATTAATAGCCTTATCTTTTTTCACAGAACAAAATGTGTGACGACGAAGTTGCTGCTCTTGTTGTAGACAATGGATCTGGTATGTGCAAAGCTGGCTTTGCTGGAGATGACGCCCCTAGGGCTGTCTTCCCATCCATCGTGGGACGACCCAGACATCAGGTACGAAACTCGACCCAATCTTGATAAAAACAATTGGTGCTTTTATTACCAGTTGTTGTGTAAAGAGGTTTCACTGTATTGGAAGGGTCTGGAAATGATTCAATCTTAATTTAAAATGTCGTATCTAGGAATTTTGCTCATCTGAATCTGAAATAGGTGGGGTAGATTTCACTAGGTTAAACAGTAACATTTTTCAATGTCCTTAATATGTAGATAAAGTTTAACTTGGAAAATTTTACTTTCTTTTGAAGATTTGAGTAACATTTTATTAAAATTTAGATTATTACTGTATTAGATATTTTTACACTTAAAGATTTAAAAAAAATAGTTAATTTTTCAGTTGTACCTTGGATTACATCAAATACTTCCAAAATAATGCATTTTGAATATGATTTTGAGGAAAGTTGATGGGATAGATGAAAACTTTTTCAAGGTTAAGCTTTAAACTTCACGTTGAATATCAATTTAGTTTATCTGCTTCTCTGTTTTAGGGTGTGATGGTCGGTATGGGTCAAAAGGACAGCTATGTTGGGGATGAGGCCCAGAGCAAGAGAGGTATCCTTACCTTGAAGTACCCCATTGAGCACGGAATTGTCACCAACTGGGATGACATGGAGAAGATCTGGCATCACACCTTCTACAACGAGTTGCGTGTTGCCCCTGAAGAACACCCTGTTTTGCTCACTGAAGCTCCTCTTAACCCCAAGGCCAACAGGGAAAAGATGACCCAAATCATGTTCGAAACTTTCAACACCCCAGCCATGTATGTTGCTATTCAGGTAAGATATGACAACATTTATATAATTAAAGTTTCTTGGGTTCTTGCGTATTACAGGGTTCGTACGCCTCCTGAAATTCCTGAAAAACTCCTAAAATTTGCATTAATTTTCTAAGGGCCCTTAAAACTCCTGGAAATTAAGTTTTTCCTCCTAAATTTTCCCTTAAACTCCTGAAATTTATCTATCCAAGAGCAAAAGGAAGTTTAAATAACAATATAATATGGTGGAAGTTATTGTTTTTTTTTTAAATCAGTGAAAGTTATTGTTTTTTAAATCAGTAAAATACTGTTGAAAGATAAAATTCTAAACTTTTTTGTACTTCTTTTTTCAATGATTCATTCAGAACTCATTCTGCTCGTGATATTTAAAGAAGTCAGGTTAATAATTGTTCATGTTGCCTCCTAATTTTTATGTAATTTACTCCTGAAAAACTCCTTAAAGACTCCTGAATTTTACTATCTTAGATAGAGTATGAACCCTGGTATTAAGCAGTCTACCATGCTGCTAAATCCAGAAACATAACTAAATCCTGTTGACTGTGGCTCCGAATCTGATGGTCAGCAAAGTAATATGCAAGTGCCATTCTTATGTTTGTTACCTTGAGTAGGGTAATCAAGTTGGACTAATATATGGGCTTGATGGTAAACAATAGATTGGATAGAAATTCTTTCATGTGTAATGAATTTCTAATGTTAGCCAAGAGAAATTTTGTCAGATTAATATTATTAAATCTAAAATTTTTGGGAATCTTCTAGAGCAGAGGTCGGCAAGTGATTTTACTCAGGGTCTATAACTTTTATTAAGGTCTAGAGAAAAATGTACTCGATTAATTATTTTTATTTTCAATCAACAAATAGAGCAAATCATTTTTTTATAAGAAAGAACTTGTTCAGTATTGAAATCATTTTAGTATAGCAATGAGCATATTTGTAAAGATTTCTCATTAATCTCCCGTTCTTGGCAACCGGTTACCATGGAGACCTATAGCAAATATCTGTCCCTAAAATAATAAATGCATAATTTTCTGTGTGGATAAGTGTTAAATTAAGTGTATAAAACTCTCAAGTGATCCTATTCAGGGAGTAATCTAAATTTAACTTCCATGTTAAACTTGGTAAATATGTCAATTAGTTATTTTGATTTTCTTTCCATAGGCCGTGCTGTCTCTGTATGCCTCCGGTAGGACCACTGGTATCGTGCTTGACTCTGGAGATGGTGTATCCCACACTGTCCCCATCTACGAAGGTTATGCACTCCCTCACGCCATCCTCCGTTTGGACTTGGCCGGTCGGGACCTCACTGATTACCTCATGAAGATCCTCACCGAGCGTGGTTATTCTTTCACCACCACTGGTAAGAAGTTGAGCTTTTATTGATTTGTTTCCCTTCTGGATGTTTTATCTTGTTTGGCATAAACTTGGCCCTTGTGCCTTAAAAATTTTATCGACCAATCCTTCTGGATTTTGCATCTTTTCAGAATTTCAAAGTGGCAGTTTTTATATATTTGCTTAAAAGCATTGCATTTGAAGTTTTGGAAACTTAAGTGCTCTCTTTGACTTGACACTAATAGTTTATTGTTAATCCCATAATATTAGTTGAATTTACTGTTGCAATGCATCAGCGGTAATTTTGGCAGAGTAAGGGTAGCCTAACTTGGTTGATATTAAAGTTTTGAGCTTTAGGTTAAGTTTGAAGTGAACTATTGAGATCAATCGTGCTCTTTTAATGGGAACTTGTATTTGTTCTGTAAAATTGGAACTCACATCCTATATCTTTGTTAATCTTATGGTTTTTAAAACCTTGTCTAACGATGCCATTTTATCCAACGTTAAGTTTAAATTAAACAACAAATTTCCTCATGGACAAACCATACTTGATAAATGTTGCCCCCTTGACTTAATATTTTATGAACAAAGTACAGATTTAGTTGACCATTTATTTCTATTCTGATAAAAGTATGCAAACTAGGTTTTTAGCATATAGTTTTATCTAACAATGTGGAAATGGTTACTAAATTCTATATTTTAGTATTAGCAGTTGGGTTTTAGTAATTCAATGTGAGAACCATAAAACTCCGAAGCCATTCAATGCTAAAATTTTCTTTCTTGCAGCCGAGAGGGAAATTGTCCGTGACATCAAGGAGAAGCTCTGCTACGTTGCTCTGGACTTCGAACAGGAAATGGCCACTGCTGCCTCCTCTTCATCCCTCGAGAAGTCTTACGAGCTCCCCGACGGGCAGGTCATCACCATTGGCAATGAAAGGTTCAGGTGCCCTGAAGCCCTCTTCCAGCCTTCCTTCCTCGGAATGGAATCTTGCGGCATCCACGAGACTACTTACAACTCCATCATGAAATGTGATGTGGACATCCGTAAAGACTTGTACGCTAACACTGTACTTTCTGGTAAGTGTTGATGGCTTGATATTCATACTGCATTGCTTTAGAGAGGTGTTAAGTTTGTGGTGTTACTCTGTAATTTGAAAATAATCGAGGCATAGCTAAAGTTAGTTCAATTGAATGTATTCATGATTTTGCCCAATCTTAAGTGCAAGAATCGATATGCAGTGTTAGAAATTGGGAAAGACCAACTGGTCCTGTAGACCAGTGCTTTCCCAATCTTACTGGTCCTCAATCAAAATGGCTGGTCTGCCAAATTCAAAAGGACAGGTTTAAATTTTATTAATATCTTTTAATATTACATTTTCTCTGGGTACAAATTTAACATTTGTATCTTATTCAAATCCTTTAATATTTTGGTTGACTATTTAGGTAAATTAATTTACCGAATTTTAAATGTTGGAGTGTATTACATTGCTTGTGTGTCTTCTAGGTGGTACTACCATGTACCCTGGTATTGCTGACCGTATGCAGAAGGAGATCACTGCTCTCGCTCCCTCCACCATGAAGATAAAGATCATTGCTCCCCCAGAGAGGAAGTACTCCGTATGGATCGGAGGATCCATCTTGGCCTCCCTGTCCACCTTCCAACAGATGTGGATCTCCAAGCAGGAGTACGATGAGTCTGGACCTTCCATCGTTCACCGCAAGTGCTTCTAAAGAACTTTTCCTAATAATTATAAAATTTATGTGTCCTGGCCTCTCCTTCCCTGAGCCTGTTGCATACAGTTATCTGTACTATAAGTGGTTATTATGATTTCCAGAAATTTATATGTAAGTTATTTTACATTGTGGTTGTTTTTGGTAATAAACATTTTTTAAAGATTTATAGTTATTTTTCTTGAGATTCTAGTTGTTAAGGAGCTTGGAAGTAGGGATGGAAAGGGCTGGGAAAAAAACACATTTCTTTCCGGGAAAAATCGAAAATTTTAGTTAAAAATACTGTATTGAGAATTTATTACTGATATCAACTAAAAAAAATGGTTTAGGATCCAGACCAGTTTTTCCTGCCTTCCCAAAATATTCTGAAAATTTGCATCTACTCGTATGTGTTATTGACCAGAGTAACTTAAAAGAAAACACAGAAGTTAGTATCTACTTTTTGTTAATGTGAAAGAAATCTTAACTTGATGCATTTTTTCAGAGAATTAATAGAATTTGCTAACAAATTTTATTATAATTTGTTTTTAAATTATTAGTGTCATTCAAAGTCTTTTTTTCCTCTACCTAAATTATGCTTCTCAATGGGTAGTTGCAATAATCTAATTGTTGAAATTAATACTTTTATACGTTTTTCCAATTTGATCTTAATGTAGGCCTGAAGTTAAATGCTGTTGATCAAATGTCATTTGCACAATTGTTTAATACTACGCTCCTGCGCGTGCAAGACTTTTTTCTGGGCTGTTTTTCAGTGCTGATTACAGATATTTCATCAAAACTGACGTTTAAAAGATTTTAAAATTTTAAATTTTTTTAAAATTGATTAAAAAATGGTTTAATACTACACTCCTGCGCGTACAAGACTTTTTTCTGGGCTTTTTTTCAGTGCTGATTACAGATATTTCATCAAAACTGACGTTTGAAAGATTTTAAAATTTTAAACCAACTTTTAATCAATTTTAAAAAAATTTAAAATTTTAAAATCTTTCATATGTCAGTTTTGATGAAATATCTGTAATCAGCACTGAAAAACAGCCCAGAAAAAGTGTTGCACGCGCAGGAGTGTAGTATTAAACCATTTTTTTAATCAATTTTGAAAAATTTAAAATTTTAAAATCATTCAAACTACACTATCGAAGAAACATCTGTAATCAGCACTGAAAAACAGCCCAGAAAAAAGTGTTGCACGCGCAGGAGTGTAGTATTAAACCATTTTTAATCAATTTTAAAAAATTTAAAATTTTAAAATCATTCAAACTACACTATCGAAGAAACATCTGTAATCAGCACTGAAAAACAGCCCAGAAAAAGTGTTGCACGCGCAGGAGTATAGTATTAAACCATTTTTTAATCAATTTTAAAAAATTTAAAATTTTAAAATCATTCAAACTACACTATCGAAGAAACATCTGTAATCAGCACTGAAAAACAGCCCAGAAAAAGTGTTGCACGCACAGGAGTGTAGTATTAAACCATTTTTTAATCAATTTTAAAAAATCTAAATTTTCAAAAAAATTCAATAATTCGTGCTCTCACGGCTTAAGAATGACATTACACTTTCGGGATTTTGACCCTGTCGGGATTTTGACATGTCGGGATTTTGACCCTGTCGGGATTTCGACCTGTCGGGATTCTGACCCTGTCGGGATTTTGACTTGTCGGGATTTCGACCTGTCGGGATTTTGACCCTGTCGGGATTTTGAACTGTCGGGATTGTGATCCTGTCGGGATTCTGAACTGTCGGGATTTCGACCGTCGGGATTCTGAGTGTCGGGATTTTGACCCACACCCCTTAACTTGATGCATTTTTTCAGAGAATTAATAGAATTTGCTAACAAATTTTATTATAATTTGTTTTTAAATTATTAGGGTCATTCAAAGTCTTTTTTTCCTCTACCTAAATTATGCTTCTCAATGGGTAGTTGCAATAATCTAATTGTTGAAATTAATACTTTTATACGTTTTTCCAATTTGATCTTAATGTAGGCCAAGTTAAATGCTGTTGATCAAATGTCATTTGCACAATTTTTAGTCTTTTTTCCTTTTTTGGCAATGTCTTATCAATCCCTGAAAATTCACACATACAAAAAATATAATTAATGGCAGCTTTAAGCCTGATTAATCCAATAGTTTGTCAGGTTGTACTTGTACATCTGGTAGTCTAATTCGAATTACATTAATTAAATTCTTAATGTAGTTGGGAATAATTAATGACATGAGAACTATGAAGAATCCAATAATTCTTAAACCTAACTTAGTCCTATGTTGCTGATTTGAAAAGCAACATTTTTTTTTGGACCAGTTGATTTCGGATTTTTTTTAATGCAATTTCTTTTTAGGTACTTGTTTGCCTCTTCAAATCCTTGGCATTCATTGTATTTTTTGTCAACATTTGAAGATCTTGAACTGTGTTTTTGCACAATTTAACTTGGTCATCTTTATTTTTCTACTCAAAATCTGGATTCTGGGCAAAAGTGGAAGTTAATATCAGAAACACGTGGTAAGAAAGGAAGTCGGGAAATCAACTCCTATACAAAATTTAATATGCAATAACACATAAACCTTGTGCCCCTTGACTTCCAAACCATTCCAATGTGTTTGCAATAGGAACCTAGAGACCTAATTTCACGATTTATATGATATTAGTCATTCTACAGAACACTTACGTTTCCTTAGAGGAATTTTCCTGAAATTTAACTTTAAAAATAAAATCAATTCATTTTGAAAATAGACTTGACACTTTTTGGAATTTACCATACTGATAATCAAAATTGCCATATTTCTATTAATATTAATATCATTCATAAAGGTCTAGCTCATTGGTTCCCAAAGTGGACGGTACTGCCTCTCCAGGGGGTGTTGAAGCATTCTAGGGGTGGTGATGAGTTGATAGAGTAAAGGGAGCGTTGACAACTTTTAAACTATTGCTTAATGTCTTTTAAAGGAAAAGCATTCAAAAATCCCATAAAAGTAGCTTAAAATTAATTTTTAACATGCTAAAATTCGAAAACTGGGAGGACCCTCCTTTACTTATGGATTGAGATATCAATAATTTAAGCAAGTTTTGATATGAAAAAAGGAAATTTTCAAGTGGGGATAACAAATATCCTTTGAAAGTATAGCAAATAAGAGGAGGTATATGCCCTGGATATCACACAAAGGTTTCAGTATATTCAGAATTAGGTAAAGATTTATTTTTGAATCAAATTTTATAAAAGGGTAGAGTTGAATTTTTCTCATTATTTCAAATTTAGTTTTAAGGTGCTTAGTAAACTTAACTTTTGAATATTGTTTCAATTTAATTTATTTTCGAAATTTAATTTTGCTTGGTTATAAAGAAAAGTATTTTTATTTCAAAACATTGAATTAAAGTTCTATTAAATGTAAGCAAATTTGGGTGGAAATTTTCTTCTTCAGTCCCGAAAAGTTCTGGTCTGAAAACCGCTGGTCTAGCTATATACTGTAATTAATTTGTTGAGAAAGAAATAAGTCCAAAAACTAAATTTTGAGAAAATCTAAAGGAAACTCCTATAAATTATAGAATTTTTATTTAGCCACCCAATTTAAATAGGAAGTTGAACATTATCCTCAAAATGAAAAATACTAGGGGGCAGTGTTATTCCTAGGATTTTTTTGGAGGAGTAAAAATACTCCTTGACCTTTTTTAGGAGGAGTGAAATATGGAAATAGCATAAATTGCATACACAGACAAATTTTCTATTAAAAACGCTTACTTTTTAATGGACAAAATGAAATTTGGGATTTAGAAATAAGCATGCCATAGCTGAAGGTTTAAGCTAAACCTTTGGGAAAAATTCAAAGAGTGAAAATACTCCTATCTAGTTTTTTAAAGAGTATTTCCGATTTTCAAGGAGTGAAATAAGCTCTCAGAGGAGTTAAACATATCTCTGCAAGGGAGGATACTTGAGGGAGTACTTAGGTCGTTAGACCTATAAACTCCTGTATAACCAGCCTCATGTGCAGAGCTGTTACAGATCGTGTGACTAAAAGTCACATTCAGCTGATGCAGTACAACTACGCCACTGGGCTTCAATCTTCAACATGCAATTACATTTTTGTAAAAATAATATTAAACTAGAACAAACTAGGTTTGAAAAATAGATTGAAGTTAAGTCGTATGTAAATACAGTTTCATGAATGTCAATAAAGTCTTAAATAAAAATTAAATTTGATTTAATGCATAATTACAGTGTAAATGTGAAAAATGGAAAGGTTAAAATAAATTGATGGTTCGATTTGCTTGTTCACTTTAATAAGAAAACTAACTGGTGATAGGTTCGTGGGAAAAATCACCATAGGTTTAGAAATGCATTTTACTAAATTTTGTAGGCTATATAATTTTTACATTTCTTCCAAGGCTATGTGTTCCCAACTAATTGACCTACCAACTATTGACTGAAGATTCAGTTAAACATAAATCAATGTACTGGCATAAATGTGTTAAAAAAGTGTAAAAAAAGAGCCAGTTTTAAACTCAAGTTGAACTCATGGTTGTCATGGCAAGTCATTTTGATTATAATTTCCTCAAGCGTTTGACTTCATGGACATTTAAATCAACAATGGCGTACTAGATTGCGCATAAAAATGTCTGTTTAAAGATTAAAATTATTTTGGTTCTGAAAAATCTCGATGTTAGAAAAGTTTGGGAAATATGAAAAGTACATAGTGGCCACCTGTAAATTCTTTAGGAATATAAGTGTGTTAAATACTGAAAACTACTGGAATATTCCATACAATAAAATGGCGAAAAAGAAATGAGGTCGATCCAAGCAGGCAGCATAAAAAAATTAGCGCTGACTGGAAACTTTCCTGCTGAACATCGTTCCACCCTGTAAAACCCGTTTACCTGCCAACTCTGAAAGGTTGCCGAGAAGCAAGGGACAAGTGAAAGAGAGGTTGCCTGGTCGTAAAGCCAACATTCAGTTTTGCGGAAGCATAAAATAAAGTACGATAGGGAATGAGAGGTTGTCACTGCACGCGACTTAGAATTGAAGTTTTTGTACTTCATAGAGCAACTTATAAAATAGTCGATTCACCCTCATAAGTGTTTTTTAACTGATGAATTGAAAGAAATTTTACTATAGTCTCGCTTATCCAACGAGATGCAGTACAACTACGCCACTGGGCTTCAATCCTCAAAATACAATCAAATTTTTGTAAAAAAGATATTAAACTAGAACAAACAAGGTTAGAAAATATAGATTGAAGTTAAATCATATGTACACATACAGTATCATGATTTTCAATAAAGTCTTAAATAAAAATTAAAATATCATTCTTCTTTAAATTTTGATCAAACCATCAATTTTATCTTCAAACAAACTCCATATGAATATTTCCATTTTATAATGCAATCTAACTGAAATATCTAGCATTATTATCACTTTTTTTAAAGGATTATAGAAAAATTTACAAGAAGGGACACACATAATTTTCGTAGGCCCTGTTTAGAGAACGTATAATACTCATAAGAGTTCTTAGAGACTTTATGGACTCACGTGGGTTTCTTCTTAGATCTGACAGTTGGGGAGCTTTTCTGCTCGCATCATGAGGTCTTGGGCGGAGAGCTGAAGCGTCCACCAGGGGGCGAAGCATTTAATTCGGTTGGAACCAATCCGCCTTCCCGAACGAAGAAACATGTGCGATATGCTGCTACTTTTAATTTGTTTGCTGTTGAAGTTTGAGATTACAATTAGGTACCTGAAATCATTTTGACAACCCTTAATGAATCGTTACCTTAAAGGTGTAGAAATGTTATTGAGTAAAATACATTGTGGTTGATAATAATAATTCTATTTGAACCATTTGAGAATTAATGTGAAACAAAATAAGGTATTCAAAATATTTTTTTTTACCCATTGGGTTTTAAAAAACTTTTTTTTATCAAACATTTAACTAACTTTATTCATCAAACGATTCTTAATTTTTGATTTACTGAAGATTAAATAAATTTCAAGTTATCATAACCCAGTATACCCGTTACGTACTACGGCTTTTTTTTATTCCGATTTTGACATGACGGTCCCGGTTTTTGCCTTTCTGTCCCACTGACCGAATGTCCCTCGTAAATGTCAAAAAAAAAAAAGGAATCCCACTTTTCTAATCAAGTTTCATCAAACGAGAACCCTTGCCCTTGTAGTAGAGAGCCCTTGGAGCTGTGCTGGATCCGCGCCTGATTTGAACAGCCCCTAACTAAATATTTGTTTCGGAGTGCGACGGTTTTAATCCAAGTTATTTTTAAATTAGGAAGAATTTATAGATTCTCATTCTCATACCATTACAAATTTGAGAAGTTTTTTTTTTTGGTTGCAATTTTTAAAAACGTAGAAAAATATTTGTTGAAAATGGAGCGATTCCACCTTATAAAGGACCTTAAAAGAAACCCAAATCCCTGCTTAACTCGAATTTCACGAATTCCAAACAGCCCAAATGAAAATCAATTAACTTATTACCCAACACCACCTTATGACCTCCTGCTCCAAAAAACTTCCTTCTCCTCATTACCGCACACCCCCATGTGTTACCTCAGTTCGGAACCGTCCCAAAAGATGGAGAAGAGAGGAGGGTAGACAGACACCCGAGATCTCCACCCACGCTCGGAGCAGTACCGATTTTAGCTTGGCTGCTCTCTCCTCGCCAGAAGGAACGGCTTCTTCGCTTCCACTTAAGGGAAGAAGCCAGGAATAGCCTCCGATCCGCCAATGGGAGGCCCGCATCCGGAAGCCTTTGCCTTATATAGGAGCCCGCTTTTTTGGAGTTATTAATGTTGAGGGGGGTTTTCGAGGGAGGCTTCTTCGGTGTCTCGAGAAATGGAAGATGATGAGTTTCGCCGAGCGAAAAGAGAAATTCAAAACACAATGCATGAATTATCCTCCAGGGACATTTGAATCGTCCGTTTGATAAAGGGAATAAGTAAAAAAAGAGGGGAAATTGACTTTATGAGTGTTTAAAAAATTCTTCGTCATGTGAGTGGGGAAAAAAATAACTCCCCTTCATATTTCAGCATTGAACATTTTAGTTACACAATGTCTTCTAGATCTAGTTAGAGTTTACTAATCCTGTAGCTATTTCTTCATCAAATATAATTATTCTAATAGGTAAATTCTAGATAGGAGTAGTCGACATATATAGGAAAAAATTTTGAAGGATATTTTAAATTACTAATTTGTTTGTCTGAAATGTTAAAATTTGTCCAATTTAAAAAAACCCTACTATTTAGTTCTTTTTTAGTTTTATATGTTGTTAATGGCTTTCTAATTCTGTTTCCATTCAATCTAATTAAGTATGTATGCTAAGTCAAATAAACACACAATGTTCTTTTAAAGAAATATTCAGCCAAATTAAGTGGTACCATTATACCCCACAAGACATGTCCCATTATCCCCCACAATGTGAAAATTTACAACGCTAGAAATAGTTCTCTACATGTGCAACTAAATACTTTTTCAGTAATATTTTCTAATCCTTCAATATTTGCAGAATCTAAAACCGCCTTTAAATAAGATCAAAATATTCTTAAAAACTTACAAAAGAAAATCAATCACAAATTTCAGTACTTTCTATGGCTATGGCTTGTTTTCTGCAAAGTAAAAACCAGTCAAGACAGTTATTCCATTCTGCAAATGTTTGCTAGACCTGTTACCAATCAGTGATGCATAAATCTTTACTAAAATATTTATAATATAGAAAAAATTCATTTGTCCAATTAGCCCCCACTTCCCCCTCTGTATTACTTTTTTTTGGGGGGGGGGATATATAAGTACTATCTATGTCTTCATAGCTATCTTGTTTTCTCAAGTACCGAACCCCCTTTGAAATATATTATTTATAACCCCTTAAAGCAGGGGTTCTCAAATCAAGACTTTAACTTCGTGCGTGTGGGGTTTGTTCACCAACTATTTTGTTACAACAATAATATATTGGAGGTTAAATTAACTTTTTAGAAAATAAAAAGGAAAGATTTTTTTTTTAACCTGAAAGTATGAAATTCTTTAATTGTGAGTATGACAATGAGCTTTAGAATAAAAGCCACCCACGACTCGTGGTTCAGTTTGAGAACCTCTGGCTTATAAAGAAACACGAATTCCTCTTCTAAAGGCTTCCGTTTTAGCCTCGTTAAAATTCTCCCTAGCATATCAAATGCATCAAGAATTTTCCCTCGGAATGATGAATTCATTCCGGGCAACGCCCCCAACCGAATCAAACAAATAGCCCCACTTATGAGATGCAAAGCCTTTCGTCCTCGAGAGCGAGGAGCGTGCCAAAAACTCCGGAGAGAAGTGGGTCCCTTCGTTATTTGTGTTCGAATCCGGAACACCCGACACCCCTCACCCACTTCTCCCATGCTTCTCGTCCTCTCTCCTCTCCCGAGGCAGGTGAACAGCCAGCGGAGGATGGAGAGATTGCATAAGGTGGCTGCTTGCCTCTTTATCACATCATCTGCCTCTCTGGGTCTGTTGGGATTTCAAGATGACGTTTAATGATGGGCGAAATCTATAATTTCAGTCAAGTAGTCAGTTTTAAGTTGGGAATAAGGACCAAAAGTGACCAAATTACTTTATGGGTTCAAAAGTATCTTTCAACTTTGCCTTATACGATACGTGAGATTTAAATGGGGAAAATAACTAGTATCTCCAATTAAGAGATTTCACCTCTAGAGTGTTTTCAGGTGACGTCACGACCAGTTATTTTCTTTTAACTACTAACTGCTGTAGGTCAACGTGTCTGTTGCTAGGGCGGTTGCTAGGTCCGAGTCATGTGATTGCAAATGCTCCAATAGAAGCATTCCAAGACCAGTTATTTTCTTTTAACTGTTAACTGCTGTAGGTCAACGCGTCTGTTGCAAAGGCCGTTGCTAGGTCCGAGTCATGTGATTGCAAATGCTCTCTTAAATTGAGAACTAGTCAACAATTTTTTTTAAATTTTAGGTTTTGAAAAAAAAACTTGGTTGAACTTGATTTGTCTTTGTTATTATGTATTAGTCATGGGCGGATTTAGGTGGAACACCCTGGGGAGACACATCAGGAACCTTGGGGGGGGGCAATCTATCCTGCTGAAAAGATAATTTATTTTTCAGAAAATATTAGTGGGCATTAACCCCTACCCTATGACACCCCATAAATCCGTCCATGGTCTTAATATTTCTATTTTTCCACATTTTTGGTGTACACTAAGCGAAAATTTGAATAACTTTTTAAACTGAGTTATTGAACTTTAGACTCGATAGACTTTTCCTCAGTTTCATAAAATTGTGATTAGATAACATAATGATTGTATTATTATTTCAAGCAGGTAAATTGCTCTATATTACACTAGGTTGAGAGCAATACGTTTTAGGTTCATCAAAAGGCATTATTAATTTTCTTTAAAATATTTCCACATATTAAAAATCATTAAAATTTTTAGTAAAGTAAAAGGTTAATTTGTCTTGAAAATTATTAACACCAATTTTCCCACATAAAATTTCTATAAAATGTCCTCAAGTAAAGAATTATGACGCTACCAAAAATTAAAAAAGTAATTAACATAGAAATTATAATAAATAACAATTTTTAAACATACATTTGTGAAGTTGGTGGTCACTGAGGGGGGTCTTCTGCCTCACCTTACCTGCTCACACCCTCCCTAGATTTTCATTTTCGATGTGGTGCAGCTGACCTACCCGAAAACTCCCACCTGACCTAGACCTTGTGTTGCATGTGTCCCACTTCTTCCCCTCAGACAAACAATGCGACAACACAAAGGGGCGAACGATCCCATTGTCATTAAGGCCGTTGCGTCATTCAGACAGTGAGTCAAGGTAGATAGATCTGTCTGGGATGCCGCTTTTAGACCCCGCGGATGGTGGCTTCCTCAGTCCTGAGGAACTCGCGGATTTATCAGATAATTTTTTTCTGTTGTTTTCATTCACACACAGTCTACATTTGTTCTACTGGTATTTCAGAGGATACTTTTAAGTAATAGATGGATGTTTTTTTACGGTTCCAGTATTCTAGAGAGAGGAAAAATTATATGACAACGGAAAAAAATCAATGAGGAAATGGAGGGAAAATGAAGGAAGAGAAAAAAAAGTGAGAGATAATAAGAGAAATGAAGGATATTAGAGAGGAATGTAAGGGAACGAATGAAAAAAAGAAAAGAAATGATTGTGACAGACCAAATAAGAGACATAATAATGATAAAAGTATTGCAGAGATGATGAGGGATAATGATGAATAAAAAATGCATGGAGAAAACAAGAATTAAGAGAAACATTTGACAGAAAAAATTGAGATTATCAAAGCGATTTGATAAAAGGAATTTGAATGAACAGTGGTAAGAATGAGAAATAATGATACAGAAAATAAAGAAAATGTGAAGAAAATATAAGAAAGGGAAGGAGAGATCATGGTAGAGAAAATAATGGAGAATTTAAGTAACAGTAAAGAGATTGAGAGAAAATGAACACTAAAGGGGAAATTTAAGTCAAATCATGATAGAAGAAAAAAAAAAGATAATTAGGGAGGAAAGAAGAATGAATATAACAGAGAAACCCAAAGTATTTTTTGGGGTGTTTTGTTCCAACTGCGAACAACGATTCTAAGGTTTTAAGCATGCACCTTCTTTTCATCAAATAAAAAAGAAAGTTTCCCAAAAATGATATTTATACTTTTTCGTGCATAGAGAGAATATAACAGAAAATCCCAAATAATAATCCCACTGCTTTTCTCCCCAACTGGGAACGGCAACAATTAAAACCCTTAAGCAAGAGCACTCCTGTTATCACGACAATATTCTGTCTTAATTATGCGTCGTCCTAATTAAACATCCCCTTTTCCCTTCATCTGCACCTTGGGTGAACGGACGACAGCATCCCCCCCCCGCGGCTAAGAGAGAGACACAGTGTCTTTCGCATCACAGGTAAACAGCATCACTTGGGAAGAAATAGCATCCGCCCCGGCCTTGTGACCCGTTTTGTCTCCTTTCCTTGAACCCCCTCGACAAAACAGCGAATCGGAAGCAGCCTGGATTGCTATAAATACACGCCCCAGGGAGGGGTTTTCGAAAATGTAAATTAAGGAGAAGGTGGCCTTTCATCGCTGGGTTTGTTTTTTCCCCGAGAGAATCAGGACGAAGAATGTGTAGCTTTTGGCTTGATTTTTTGGATTTTATGGGTAACCTGAATTGAAATGTTTTGAAAAGTATGAAAGACTGGAGTGAAATGTAGGATTTTGGATCAAGTATGGTTTATAAGATTTCTAAAATAGGGTGTTGTGGATGTAGGGGGATTATCGAGTATGTACCTTCTCAGAAGGGTAAAAATACATCAAGATTTTTTTTTTAATTCCTAAAATTTTCTTAATTCTATAAAAACGTAACCATGTTTGAAACCAATGCCATATAAGTGGAACAGCCGACCCGCATATAAACAAACCATGTTTTTTTTTCGTTTTTTTTCACTAAAATTATCCGTTAAAATGTTAGGTACTTTTCCATTATTTAAATCCGTTAAAATTTTCCAAGCTGTTTTTGTAAAGATTAGAAATATTGCTAAAAAATGCAAACCAACCAATGAATATGCACAGTTATATTGCGGGTTCATCCAGGTTTTTCTGTGAGGATCCTGTTTTAGGAATTTCGTGAAAAGGAAAATTGAGAGCCCTTAGCTTTTACCACTAAGTTTCATAACTTTCGGAATGGATCCAAAATCCAGCAAATTCCATTCCAAAAAGATAAAAACGCATTCCTGAAAATAAATCTCAAACCACTTTAAATATTTGCCCTTTTGTGAAAAGCAGGACTTTGGTAATTATAATTTAGAGAAGGGTATTTTATTGAACATCAGAATTTTGTTAAGGATCCTTAAACGGACCCATTTTCTTTCTAGATGAACCCCTGTAATGATAACTAAAAAAAGATTTGGCGATATTTTAATAACTGTCATTGAAGATATTTTATTATTTTTTTAAAGGGATAGGAAACGGAATCGTGGCACTATTATAAACAATAGGAAATTGTTTATACTTACAAAATTCTATTCAAATTATATTACAAAAAACTATCAATATCAATGTCAAATTGGCAAAATTTCTACCCGTACAAACGAAAAACACAGAAACCATTTAACAAACGGCACAACACGCCTTTTTAAATGCCCATAAAAGAAAACACATTGCCGGGCGGCATTTCCCTCAAAGCACGGACTTAACTCAAGTTCTCCCTTCCTCCTGATCATCCGCGTTTCCCTTTTTGGAATCTCAGGGGCAAACTTCCTCTCTCCTTCTCGTGCATTACCTTAGCGGCGGAGAGAGACGAACCGACGGAGCTTATTTTTTTTTTTTCGGAAGCAGTCTCTCTTCCGACGGGATTTCCGACTGCACGTGACGCGATGAAAAAAGAGAGCTAATTAACCCTGACTCCTTCACGTTTTATGCCCGCTTCATGAAAATGCGGGGTTTAAGTCTTTGGAGTAGGATATAGAAATTCAGTGGATTTTTTTTACAGCGAACTCAAATGAATCGTCAGGAAAGATGCTAAAAAAGTTTTGAGAAAATTAAAATAAATATAAATAATAAAATATGTGCTCTATAACCTCCTAAATTTTTACTGGAAATTTAGAATGTTTTTTTTTTAAAGTACAAATATTAATTGAAAAAAAAAATAAGAAGTCTATTCAAACATTTTGAAGATTGTAGTCAGAAAGTTGATGGATTTGTTTAGTTTTTCAAAATAATAAAACTTTCAACTGAGTAAAAATGGGTAAAAACCTTAAATTGAAATTTAAATTATATTTTTGTTTATTTAAAGGTGAATATATAAAAAATAGAAAGAATAAGAGAAATTATGTTAGAAAATAAAATGAAAATAAGTCAGTAAGTTCGGTTACTTACTTTTAATGGAGTCGATCATTCAGTGAATTTAAAATAAAAAAGATATTTTGAATAGTCTATTTCACACTCATGGAAAAAATTTAAAGACTAAGAAATATTGAGTTGGAAAAAAAGATTGAAACTATAATTTATACATTTTATTTAATAAACGTCAACAAAGTATTATTCATTGATTAACAATTAAAAACTTTATTTTCTAGCTTAAATGTGAAAAATAGAAGTATTAAAATTAATTCAAATGAAACTGAATTATTAAATCACTTTAATAAATGTAAATGGAGTCCATTCCTCACTGGATGTGGATATAAGTTAGTTATTAAACTATACCCCTATATTTTCGGAGAGTTTATAGCGAAAATGGGGTATAGAAAGACTACTACCAAATGTGACTATGAAATATACTAAAACTTGTTGTCTTGTGCATTGCATACTTCTAAGGGCGATATCTCCAAGCAGGGATAGTTATTTTTGCCCTCTTAACGCTCACGTGTAGAGCGAAACTTGGGAGAAACTTAAGAGGCCAAAAACTCATTGACAAAAGAGCCGCGTGGTGGTTGAAAAGGAAAACTATATGTAAACAACTAGAAATAATGATTAAATATTCACCTTTTTTAAAATTGAAATAATGAATATTGATACTGATTGAAAACTAATGGTAGAATAGGTTAATAGAAAACAAGATTTATGATAACAAATGAAAGGAGAAGGAAATATTGGGTTAATTTATATTCCTTATTTTATCTATAATACAGATTCGATTCAATTTATAATGTAGCTGATGGGAAGCTAGATGGAAATGGTCTGAATAATATTGAGAATATAAGGGGTAGGGGGAAAGTTCTATCCTAAAACCAATATTTCCTTCTCATTGTACCTATTGTTAGAATAAATCCTGTGTGTTATTAAAGTAATTAAAAATATACAATTTAAAAATTATATTTGTAAGCATTGAATATTCAGATTCAGTGTAACAAGTAAAATTCCAAGATAAAATGAAGAAATAAAGGTATTGAAATCTTATAAAGAATTCAAAGTATCAATACATGTAATAAAAACTAATGTGTTAATAAAAACTATTATTAAAAATTTATATTTTCCACAAAAGACAATGTAACGACTCAGCTGACCACCTACTTGATTTATATCACAACTAAAACAAATGAAAACGCTGTATACATAAGCAACAAAGAAATATTGATGTAACCCAAATAGAAAAGTTTTGTCCATTATATTACTATATCCTTAATACATTTTAAATTTCGTGATTTCACAAAAACATTTTGTACTTGGATTTCTATTACCTAACAATTTTTGTGATGAAACTTTATAAAAGTAGCAGTTCTCGATAGAATTTTATAAAAAATCCCGGAAACCTGAAACACTATTCTTTACACCGAGTCAAAACATAAAAAATGTCTTTGCTGGTAGCCGAATGTATTACACATTTTCACAGAGGATATATAAATCTCAGGTAGTAGGATGCATTTACGGTGAGGCATTGCCGTGATGTAACTTTCCGACACTTACGACGTTTTTTGTGACTGTTGTTGATGTGACATGATCAATTAGTGAAGAAACGAAAGACACACAAAAGCGCGTGTAACGAGATCGTGATTCATTGCATTCCATCGCAGTCGTTCCATTGTCTTTTCCATCCTTACTTACTTTTTATTAATGGCTCTTAAGAAGAGGGAATAGGCTTTTCTAAGTACATACTACTAGAGAACTTGCACTAAATTCGCACGGGGCAAAGAACAGTTGAAGTTGTTTACATTTTCTTAAGAGGTTCAGGTTCTTAAATGTTGTTGTTTGGAGTAAATTATCTTCTCAACTTGGAGTGGACTTAATTATTTTTCCTGTTTATCATTTCTTGTTAGCTATTTTTCAGTTTTGGTGAGGAATTTTCGTTGGTATAGATTCAATGTAAACCAAGACTAAATTAATTTTACAAAAAATGTTTTTTCGAAATTTAAATGCTCTGCTAAACAAAAATATTTTTTCTGTACCTCGTGTCTATAATTTTACGCTATTATAAGTGTAAAATTATATTCTGCACGAATGTATATTCATTACGCATTATTTATTAATTTTAAACTAAATAAATAAACTTTAAAAATGCTCAAACCTTTTGTATCGGATCTGGGAATTTTTCTATTGATGTGAGAAAAATGGTTTTAATGCAATCCCAATTATAAAATATGCCGTAGAAGACTTTTGACTACTAAGTAATTATTTATGCAATTAGTTAGTAGTATTACATAATAAGTAATTAATGTTTATAATTTATTTTTAGTACTATTAATTTTGTTATTTAAAAAAAACTTGAAAACTTCTTTTCGATTTAATTTGGTTTGTTTACAAACAAATTGTCAACAAAAAAGTTTTCAAACGATATTTTAAATTTCGAAAAAAAAAATAGAATGCTGCCAATTTTTTTCTTAAAATTACTTTTCAATTCCAATTTCAATATTTAATGGAATTAAAAATAAAAAATAGTATTGTAAATTATTTAAAAATTTTTTACACATATTTACAGCATTAATTTCAAAAGCTATTTTTGTGATAAAATAAATATGAGATTATTCTCAATTAATAATACTTGTAGTTGTTGTTTGATATGTATTTTATCAAATTTAATTTTACTCTTCATTGAAAGATTTTTGAGCATTTAGTGTAATTTTTACCTTGAAAAAAAAATTTTGATCATAATTTTTATGAGAAACATAAAATAATTTTATCTCTTTTGTAATTTGCTTTAAAAAAAACAAAAATTTGCTAATAGAGTGTTTTCAGGTGACGTCACAACCGGTTATTTTCTTTTAACTGTGTACCTTCTGTAGGGCTTTTAACTGTTGCTAAGGCCTTTGTTTATCTGTTGCTAAGGCGATTTTTAGGTATGGGGTCACGTGATTGCAAATGCTCCAACAGAAGAATTCCACGGCCAGTCATTTTCTGTAACTGTTAACCTCTGTAGGGCTAAAAACTGTAACATTTTCTGTTGCTAAGGCCGTTGTTAGGTCCGAGTCATGTGATTGAAAATGCTCTATAGCTCTGAATGTTTTGTTGTTCATAGCAACCTTTGTTTTCCTGATTAACAGGGTCAGCGCACCAGTTTCCATCAACCACCTCAGTTTTACGATGCTGGAAAAAGTGATTGAAAACGAACATATTTGTCGGCATATCCATATTAACACATGCAGACATGCAAATAAACGTAACTTCACACTTTTATGCATACAGTACATGCAAATGGTCGGGTATAGGTGCAATTAACCTAGTGTCACGACCAGAGACCATGCAAGCGTAAAAAAAAATTAGGTGATCGAAAACTGGTGCACCCTATATTTCATCCTCGATAAAGAAAAACTTGCACCAAACAGAGAGAAAACGGCAAAAAAAAGGACAACACGGAATAATCCCGCTAAAAACCTTTGTCCTCTCCCTGAATCCCCCCAAAATAGCCCTCCCACGACTCGCGCTCCTTCATATTTGGTGGGTGGCTCGAAATAGCGAGAGGAGCCAACGGCTTCGCCCTATATGGCGCAGCACGCGAACTACTAAAGCACTCCCCAGCTTCCGATCGGTCCCACTCAGCAGCCGACAGCTCGAGCTTTCGTTCTCTCCTCGTGCCAGGACCCACTACAACCGGTGCGTCTCTATCTATCCCTATATCCTCAGTGTGTTGTGTGTATACGGATACTTCTTACCACTGTGATCTTCTTATACCTATCGGATTACTCAGTCTTGCTTGCGAATCGATCAGGTAAGGTGCGATGAGGGGTCAAAATTGACCCCCTGAATGGTCAATGGATAGCCAACCCCTGTTCTGGACAATGGATAAAATTTCCACCTTGGAAGATCAATGTGATCAACTTGATTGAGTTGAAAAGTTCTCCTGCTTTTGGTTCTGGCATGGAGAGAAACTTATTTTCCTGATTGGACTAAATAATTTACCTTTATCAATCGGCATTTCCTTGAAATTCAAAGAAATTCCTACATTATCATTACGAACTCCAATAGCCTAAATTACTTTTTTCAAAAATTCTCAAACCATTAAACTGGAAAAACTTCTACTGGAAAATGTCCTTTTCTAGTCCCAAGTTCGGAACAATAATTTAAAACTTTTTTTCTTAAACCCTAAAATTTAAAAAAGATGGAAAGCATTAAGGGTAGTAGAATTGACTTAAGGTCATTCCCTTGGAAAAGTATTTTAACTTTCAGAGGGGGGGGGCAAACCCTGAAATTCTTACAATCTTTTCTTTTACCCTCGATTTCCTAAATATAATTTTGTTTTGTATTTTTCCTTATTAAGCACAAGTAATCCTAAAAGTAATTAATGACCAAAATAAAATTGTGTAATGCAAAAAGACTAAATTTTTTCATATTTAATATTTGGTACAGATGATTTGAATTAACTTGTAATTAGTCTAAAATTAGTTTGGCCATATGACATATTTTTCTCAGTCTTTTTCATGTGTTTATTGATAACTTCCTTTAATATTGCAAAAGAGTTATTTTAAATTCCAATAATTAGTTAAAGTCTTAAGGATAATGTGATAAATTCTTTTAAAGTTCTAAATGTTAACATTTATTTTTAGACTTTTAACCTTTATATTAATATTTAAGCATATAAAATGTTATTTACATTATAAAATTATTCTTATAAGAAAACTTTTATAGTTGACAATCAATATATTCTTAATTTTTAAAATTATGTAGATTTAAAAAAGATGCAGTAATCTAGTTTCATAATTAAAATTTATCTTTATTCCATCCCTATACTATTTAATTGCTGTTTTCAAAAATAAACATTCATACTTTATTTATAAATTTATATGAGATTATTAAATATACGTTAAATTATGTTAATTTATGACCCACTACCAAAACGTATTTTTTTCATGATGACATGAACTAAAATATGAAATTTTTAAAAACTAATATACTTTAATGCAATCAAAGATCTAAGTAACTTGAAAAATTATTTCGTCTAAATGAAAATGATCCACAAAATTTGAAATCTTAATTCAGCTAAACTACAGAGAATTGTAATGGTTAATTTATACGAGTTTTTAAACTCTCTCAAAAGTTGTCAGAAAATGTAAAAGAATAGCCTTTCTTTCCATGAAACCTTTAGGGTTATAAGTGATACAATACACCCCATACTTCCTTGACCATCACCGCAAATGTACGCAAATTAATCTCCTTGAAAATTTAACTTTATCCAATATTTTCATGGAACTTTAAGCTAATACTTTCTACCCCTAAATTCCATCCCTTTCCCAATGCAATGAATTTCCCAAATCCTTTTGATTAAGGCTCATTCACATTGCTTCACTTTCACTGTTCATCCTGAGCAATTCACTCCTGTGAATCGCTAGTTTCCTTAAAAAAAAGTTGTAGGAGTGAAGGGAGAAACGCCATATCACGCTTTTCCCTTAGGATGATGATTCCTCCATTATGAACACAAAAAAAAGAGCTAAGTCTGAATGAGCCTTAACTCTTCCCATCAGTGACTCGCAGCAAGACAGAGAGGACGCGGTTCTATTTTTGGAACTGCTGTGCGGGGGAGCCTTCCGTACACCTCACACACACAAACTGTCGTTCATCAACAGTAGTGAGTCTGGAGTTGTAGTAACCGGCCGTTTGTGTGTTTCAGATAAGCCGCCATGTGTGACGACGACGTAGCCGCACTTGTTGTGGACAACGGATCCGGTATGTGCAAAGCCGGATTCGCCGGAGATGACGCCCCCAGGGCTGTCTTCCCCTCCATCGTCGGACGACCCCGTCATCAGGTAACCACCTCCACTCTGGGTCTATATTCTTTTCTTTGTAGTCATTTGGGAGGTCTACTGAAACATATTCATTGTTCAACATGATAGTATTAAGTGCAAGGGAAAAATTTCTAAAATGATCGGTACTATTGCCAAATATTAAAAAATTTAAACATAATAGCCTTTGAAAGGAAAAGTTTTATTAAGTCCTTAAAAAACTGGCAGTTCTACAGGATCTATACAGCAGATTAATGTCGTAAAAGGAATAATTGAAGGAAATTAAATAATTATAAGCAATAAATTAATCTTAAAATAAAAATTAAATTACTGCGATTAGAACTCAAAGCATTAATCACTCTAACAAAAACTGATAGATACACTTTTTGCGAACTTTTAACAAATCATTTCCAGTTATTTATAAAATCCATTTATAAATGTTTACAAAACAAAGTTTTATTGCAATTTGTTTTCAAATAAAATTCGTTAAGCTTCTTTAACCTTAAAATGAATTACAACGCTAAAAATATAGAAACGAATTGCCCTATGTGTTTCTAGAATATATTTTTTAAAAACAAATGAAAAATCCCTAAGTTTTCAATTAAAAAAATTAAATTAAAATGTTTCAAACTCAACAAGAAACAAAACAAGCAGGTTGCGCTTTAAAAACATGGGTAGTGTATTATAGTTGAATCTTCTGTATAAAAGTATTCCATTTTCAACCTAGAAGAAAAAAGTCCCTCAAAAACGGAATAAAAAAAATAAACATTTTGAGCTACTAATTAGGATATTAAATTTATTGGATACACCAAGACTGTAAAATATTAATCGAGAAGAACATGTGACGCTATCCGTCTCTGTTTTGTATTCAACCACCCGTTCTGGTCACTTTCATAACCCGACCCCTTCGTCCCTTCCAGGGTGTCATGGTCGGCATGGGTCAAAAGGACAGCTACGTCGGTGATGAGGCCCAGAGCAAGAGGGGTATCCTCACCCTGAAGTACCCCATCGAGCACGGTATCATCACCAACTGGGACGACATGGAGAAGATCTGGCACCACACCTTCTACAACGAGTTGCGTGTCGCCCCCGAAGAACACCCCGTCCTCCTCACAGAAGCCCCCCTTAACCCCAAGGCCAACAGGGAAAAGATGACCCAGATCATGTTCGAGACCTTCAACACACCCGCCATGTACGTCGCCATCCAGGTAAGTTTCAGAAACCCTTTTTCGATATAATTTACACTTTCGATAGACAACATAACATTTCGAAATAATTCCAATTAAACTTTCTCTATCCACTTCAATTAAGTGAAATTTTGAAGTTTACGCCTTGGAGCCCGAACAGTTATTAAACTATTCTATAAATCGTTTAATAAACTAAAACTATTCTATCTCTGTCTCTCCTCTGTCTTCACGTTTGGTCCTTAGCCAACAAACCAATTAAACATCTTAACATTGAAGAGGTAAACAAATTAACTTCATTGAGAGACAAAAAGTTAAGAAATTAATGGCATACATATCTTTCATCAACAAGATTAAGAAAAACATAATTTAGTTGTATTCTACAAGCTATTCTATGTCTACCTGCTGCTTTGATGTCAATTTCAAACTACTAAAAAAAATTTTACAATCAACTTTAAGTATAGTTTGCCTAACATGTCTTTTCAAAACGTAAATAGGTTGAATAACTATAAAAATTTGATTTTTAATGGCAACTCCTTCAACAGAAGCTTTTTTTTAAAGCATGAATATTATAATTTAAGTATAGTTATAGTATTCTTTACTGAGATAATTAAAAATATTCAATAAGCTTATAAGAAACAACAGAAAACAAAATATTTTAAGTAGTAAGTTTAAAATTCTGCACAAAGCCCCAAAAATTAAACACTTGATTGTATACAAAATAGTAAGTGCTCCTGAATGTCTATTTGAACCAAGGAAGGAAAACGAGGAATGGAGAGTGGAAGGGTTCATGCAGAATTCTGTAAATCCGTGTGAAATTCTTGCCCAACGGTTTCATAAAATTATCTCCCTTCCACAGGCCGTGCTGTCTCTGTATGCCTCCGGTAGGACCACAGGTATCGTGCTTGACTCTGGAGATGGTGTATCCCACACTGTCCCCATCTACGAAGGTTACGCACTCCCCCACGCCATCCTCCGTTTGGACTTGGCCGGTCGGGACCTCACCGATTACCTCATGAAGATCCTCACCGAGCGTGGTTACTCTTTCGTCACAACCGGTCAGTATCAACAAGATGATGGTGCAAAATCGATGCTTTGTTCAGGAATCGATGCTTAAGGTATCGAGTTCTTTCAGTTATCGAATGCGTTTAGGTATTGAACAGAATTTGAAATTTTGGTTTTCCAGTACTGATTTAGATACCGGTTTGATATCTAGACCTAGAGGACTCGATGCTGAAGTATTTGATGCCTAAAAGCATTGGTTTTGTTCAATTAAACATAACATTACAAACTCATCATCCATTTGAAGGAGGGTTAATGCTTTAAGAAACACAATACTAATATAGCAGACCTTCTTCAAATTTGTTAACATAAAAAAAGATTTACATCCAAAACTTTTCCTATGATATTTTAACCAGCAAGATCTTAAAAATCAATCATTTTTAAAACTTGTAAAAAAATTCAAAGGTCCCATTTTTCACACAGAGGTAAATCTTAACGGTGTTTCATGAAACTTGTACTCAGAGAGTTAGTTGAAAAACTAATTACTTTAAATTAAAACTGTGAACATCACAAGACAAAACTAATAACCCAGGATAAATATTGCTGGAAAAATGAAAAAATTAAGGCATTATTATTATAATTACAAAAAAATTATAAGAAATTTAATAAAATTATTCAAGCAAAGAAACCCTTATCGAAAACAATTCCATTCCCACAAAATTAGCTTGAAAGAAACACTATTATCTCTATAGCTAACATTAATCTACGTCATCATACCAAATTTTTACGCAATAAAGAAATGTCCGTTACAAACTACCAAATCCTTAAACAAAAAAATTTCCTCGACAGAAATGCAATCACGCGTAAAGATCATTACCATTCCGTTTAACTAACCTCAATTCACGTTACTTTAATTTCACAATACACACCACACGTCGAATCTCTGCAAAACGTTACCCGTTCCTCTACAATAACATACTATCACACGCGTAACATCAATTCCATTTCGTTTGACCAACGTCAATCCACGTTACTTTAATCCTACCACCACACGTTACACGTCGAATCTCTGCCAAACTGCCCACAACAACTAACACAAGCCATGTCCCCCCAACAGCTGAGCGGGAAATCGTGCGTGACATCAAGGAGAAACTGTGCTACGTCGCCCTGGACTTCGAGCAGGAAATGGCCACCGCCGCCTCCACCTCTTCCCTCGAGAAGTCCTACGAGCTCCCCGACGGACAGGTCATCACCATCGGCAACGAGAGGTTCAGGTGCCCCGAAGCCCTCTTCCAGCCTTCCTTCTTGGGAATGGAATCTTGCGGTATCCACGAGACCACCTTCAATTCCATCATGAAGTGCGACATCGATATCAGGAAGGACCTGTACGCCAACACTGTCCTTTCTGGTAAGCATCCTCTTTTATTATATTTTTCCAACGGGGATTTCCACTATTAGTATGATAGGTGGGGATTATGAATAGTTTCTAAGACTAAGATCCATTAAAATATGAAGTCAGTTTCTATAATTTATAATTTATACCTTGAAGATTTTTTTGTGGGTCCCTCATGACAATTAAAAATTCCATTGGTTTGAGGAATCAATTTTTTACCTCTGAAAATCCCATAAATTGTTAAGGTTTGGTCCTCTCTATAAGATCGAAACCGGTAGACAATTTTTACAAACTAAATATATTTAGAGAAGACTGCATACCAGCACCATTATCAAGTATCTGATTGGTGTACATTGTTTCTAAAAGCGATGGAACTTTGAGACATAGTAATTATTTTTAATGAATTTCTTTCTGGACTTTTTAGCTTCTGGGAAACGGCTAAAAAAAAGCCTTCAGAATCTATATAATTGAGTTTTGAAAATAGTATCAGCTTTACAAATTAATATTTTTTTCAAGAAATTATAAGCGAGTAACTATAGCATTGTGTTTTAGGCATTCAGGTTCTTTAACTTAATCGCTTGGTGAAAATGAGTCGAAGGATTTTATGAGCTAGGAAGATCATAACAAAGCCTTAAAAACCTCGAACGGTAAACTACCATGAAATAAGAATTTAGTTTTGTGAGAATCAATGTAGTTAATAAGATTGTACCCTATTCAGGAGACAACTAGTAAATATTAGTCTACCAATAGTAAATACTTTTCTTTCAAAGTACCAAAGAACCTGCTAAAAACATCTTTGTCTTATTTCTACAGGTGGTACCACCATGTACCCTGGTATTGCAGACAGGATGCAGAAGGAGATCACCGCCCTCGCTCCTTCCACCATGAAGATCAAGATCATCGCTCCCCCAGAGAGGAAGTACTCCGTATGGATCGGTGGATCCATCTTGGCCTCCCTGTCCACTTTCCAACAGATGTGGATCTCCAAGCAGGAATACGACGAGTCCGGCCCTTCCATCGTCCACCGCAAGTGCTTCTAAGCCAATCGGAACTCGCTACGTGTGTTGATGCTGTCTACTTTTCGAGAACACTACTGATCTGTTGTTACTGCTGTATAATAAAGGTTATTTATTAAGCGCCAAAGTGAGGACTGATGACTTCTGTATGGAGGTTTCGTTTTTTTATGATTTTTCCATCAGCGTGGAGCTTGTGTTCCCTTCCAGAGGTTATCGCGGAGTGCTGCCAGGTTGATAATCTTTGGAAGATGGCGCCACGAACGTTTCTATATCAGTATTTCTTATTATTTTTTGGCAACTTGTTTTTTAAAGAAAAATGCTGGAATAAAAAAAAAATTCTTGTATGTCCGCAGGACTATTTTTTTAAAGTACCTATACTACTTACTGAAAAGGAAAATTTCTGAGAAATGAAATCGAGAAACGTAATTATTTATTAAATAAAAGTATTTATTATGATTTTTTGTGTGGTAATTTTTAGTAATTTAGGACACAAACAAATAAAACTAATATTATTTGGATTTTCTTCAAAGAATTTAAGTGGAGAGTATTTAATCTGAATGAACACAGTGTTTTTAAAGTTAGAAGAAATATTATAAAAATAAACAAGAATATCTCTCATATAAAAGCCCACGTCACTCACTGACTCACTGACTCACTGATTCTGGAACGGAACGCTCGCACACTATGATGCCATCTCGCAATAATAATCATAATCATCAGAAAAATATAAAAGCCCACGTCACTCACTGACTCGATGCCATCTCGCAATAATCAGAAAAATAAATAAATAAAAGTAATTAAAATTTTAAAATAATATAATAGCTTTTAAATAAATATCTTTCAAGAAAGTTGGTTTACTTAATAAAGGTTAAAAAGTTACTTTTAGGGAAGTTGGTTTCTAATTCAACAATAATAAATTATTAAAGTTAAACTTCTTATTTAATGTATAATTAATAGGAACTTGAAGTAGTAACGAGCGAAGCTCGCATAAAAGGCTAGCCTAGCTGTAAGACCCGGCTTTGCCGGGTCGTAACAGCTAGTAATTTAAGAGTAACTGAAGAAAAAACTTAAAACTGAGTAAGATCAAAAGGGTCTGCCTAACATAGCTTTTAAACTTTTAAGTCCAAAAACTAGTTGTATAAAAAGTCTCCAGGGTGACAGTTATTACTATAAACAAAGCTAATTGTTACCAAACCAAAAGGTTATGCCAGGCAATGCTATCCTTAACAATTTCTTTTATATCTTTATACAAATGAATAAATGACAAGATAGAAATCAGAAGGAAAATTTCATATGCATTAGAAGCTTTCATTATCGAAATTTCCAATGAGCTATTTTGAAGGGATAAATTTCACTGGTTTCAAATTCAAAAGATATCAAACTAGTAAAAAGCTTTGAAACTCATTAAATATATGTAAAACATATAGAAGAATATGTAAAATATATCATATAATAAGGAAGTAAGATAAAGACTAGAGATATACCTAAAAACAGGTACTCCAGATGTTAAGATTATTCAGGGGTGGCTCTGAACTAAAATTAATTAAATAGTTAGACTTCCTTTAAAATTGAAAAAAAGGAATATAAACAATTAGTTAAAAAGAGTCTAAAAATATAAAACAGTTTCTACTTAATTTTTCACCTAAATTGTTACAGTTTAATAACAATCTAGATACTTTTATTTCTCTCTAAAACAAAATTATTTTGCAATTAAGAGGACTTGGATTTTAGATAGTAAAATTGGTCAGAAAAGGGCAGTTGCCTTAATATATTATCAATAGCTCAACACCTATTGCCACTCTGAGAATGAATAATAGTTGGGGATCATACAGATGGTATAATACTATTTTTAACACTTTATGTAAAACAAATTCTTATTGAAAAAAAAACCTATTGAATTATGTTGTAGCTTTTAAAGATCTACTGTTGATATAAAAACCACCACCACCTTCTGTATTCATGTGGCACTTGGGTACTTAACTGGGGATATGGCAAGAAAGGATCATGCAGGGGTTTGCAGGTTGTATAGGATTTAACCCACTACCTTTCCTGAAACTTCGTTAAGTATTCTTATTATTTACATCGGTTTTTTCCTTGAAAATTCAGTGATAAAATGAAGCAATCTATCAAAGGGTGAAGAAATGTGCTAATATAAATTAAATAAAGTAATTTTATGAGTCAAATTTTCAAACATTTACATTTTCTAGAGAAGTTCCCTCGGATCCCTCTTTTTTTACTAACAACTCTGGTACACCGCCAAAAAAATATATATTAAGTGCCATGCTATATATTCAAATTGGTTTTTTCAACATCCTAGAAAAAGGTATATTAAACATATTATTAGTGTTCGGCAACTAGTGGTCAAAAAGTAGTTAACTACCAACTACTAACTAGTCTGGGAAAATCTAGTTGCAACTAGTAGTTAACTATTTTTTCCTGGGACTAGTTGCAACTAGTAGTTAACTATTTCCCAAAGTAGTTAACTACTAGTTAACTAGTCTATTTAATTTAATAACCTATTTTTTGCCCAAATTCCAAACATCTTTCTTACCTATATCACAAAAAACTTTATGCTTCGCTCAAAACGGTGCTTTTTTTCTGGTTATGGTATTTGAGAACTCTACCATGACACTGTAGTTATAAATAGCAGTGTAATTTTTTGTATATTTTGATAACATTTTTTAATAATTTTGAAATTTTAAACAAAATTTTTAAAAAAGTAGTTGAAAATTTGAAAGTAGTTTCAACTAGTAGTTATTAAAAAAAAGTAGTTCAACTACTAGTTAAACTAGTTTAAACCAAAAGTAGTTAAACTACTAGTTGATCGGTAGTTAACTACTAGTTGCAACTAGTTCTAGTTAACTAGTGCCGAACACTACATATTATGTGTATGTGGGATAAGTGTTCACAAATGATATTTAACCACCTTCCCCCCTCTGAAACAAAAGTTTAATTATGAACCAGAATGCATTCCTATCGAATACTATTTGATTTCACAAAAACAAGCTGAAGTATCACATTTGAAAGGTAAGCACAGGGCATATATATTATTAATTACTTAGACAATTACTTTGATGTAATTTATGCATGAGGGTTACCCTCCGAAATACTTTCAACTTTTATGGGTAAAGTTGTAAAAAGGATGAGAATGAATAATGCACTAAGGTATGAGAAAAAGTCTACATCAGGGTGTGAAATTTCAGCTTACCAACAGCAATTAAATTTTGTCTTGTAAAATGTGTTTCAAATCAAACTTGTATATGCTTAGATAAGTGCTTCCACAGTACAAATTTTACTCTGGCTACTATTGTCTGTCTACCACAAGATGAGCTCTGGACTTGTTGTCTGGTTGCCATAGAAACAACACTAAACAAATGGATGCAAGATATGTAAACGAGAGCTCATCTTGTGATAGACAGACATTAGTACCATCAGAACTGAAATTATTAAAGAACCAATTATTAAAGCCCTACAAATGTTTCTAAAATCATTACCTCAATATTGCTAACAAAAACTGTGATTTTACTGAAAAAATGTGTCTATATTTCAAATAGGATCAGATCAAAATTAACACTAAATTTAAAAATATTATCTCTTACATATTGATTAGTTTGATAACCTAGCATTACTATAATCTACATTAACTATACAACATTTTTGAAACTTAATGAAGTCTATCTGTTGCCTACATTTTGTAGAATCATTAATAAAATTATCATAGCAATTGCATGGTTAAGATTACTCTAAAAAATACTATAGACTTGTGCAAAAAATACTTAGGAAACTGTAAATTTACTAAATGACTTTTCAAAGAACTGCTCTTGAACATTTACAAAACCAAGAACATATTATCCTCAAATTGGGAACAAAGTTTAGTTCAATCATCTATATTAAACCCATTATTACTTTCAGGAATTAAAATTTATTATAAGTGTTCACACTATTTTTGAGCCATATATTTAAATTTAAAATCTTAAAGAGTTTAAGAAAGATAGAATGAAGTGTAAAATGAATTGAAGAACATAAAAATTGTATAAATATGCTCAGTGATTGTGTTTGGGTTCATATGTCTAATGAGCTGTTGAGATTGTTTAACGAGTAGAGAGCTTTTGTGTTGAAAATAAAGAGATTTAGTGTTATCTAAATTGGTCCATTGTTATTTCTCAAAAAGTAGTGTTTTCCCGCTAATAAGTTTAAAAAAATTCTAAAATTCAACTGCACAATAGTACTTTCTCAGGCTTGGGATAAACATCAAATTCAATAGTACAAATAATTTACAAGTCATCAACTAAAACTGGAATATTTCTGCAATAGAAAACCAAAAATTCTTTTTAAATTCCAAAATGAAGCAAAATGAAAAGCTAAGAATTATTTACTAACAAAATCCATTGACTAAATCAAAAGAATTTATTGGTGTTACAAAAATATATTTACACAAAAGAAGGTGGAAAAACAGCATCAGTCACATCAGACCACAGATTTGGTTTTCCGAAATGACGTCATTTCCTTCCCCCCAAAAGTCAGCACGGAATAAATATGTAGCTCAGCGGGTTCCAAAAAAAGAACCCTCTACCGACCTCATCCGCCAGGAGGTGGAGGCGGTATGGAGTCAGACCCACCTGGAACAAGATAAATTGTGTCAATGGCTGCATTAAACATTTAAAATAAATTCTAATAATATTGTATTATAATATTTTTAGATTTTAATAACAACAAGAAAATAACTATCATAAGTCAGCAGTACAAAATAAAATATACCTGTTTGATAAAAAAGTTAAATTATTATTAATTAATACCTACAAAATGCAACTCAATCTAAAAAAATGTCAAAACTAAATGAATTGTAAAATTGTTGGACATCTGGTAAAGTAATGTAAGGAGTAATCTGGTAGTAGAGGATTTTTGATAAGAAATTTTCAATTTTGTGCAGAAATACCTAGTTTTCTGCTTGTGGGATACTTTCCCAGAACATAATTGTAGATTTTAATTGAAAAATAGTGTTTCAACTCTAACCTCTGAGAGTTTCCTTTAAACCTTTAAAAAGACAATTTCAACTATGCCATGTAATAAACCCTGTGTAAATAGGGAGGATGAGGTCCTCCCCCAGAATTTTTTTTTAATTATAACATGACAAAAAGTATTATTGTACTTTTTGTGGGATTAAATGGCATCTCCCTCCCTGGAACTACCATTGAGTGTTCATATCGCTTGCGGAACCCCAGAGTTTCAGGAACTCTGGTTGGGAAACGCTGCTCTAAAGTACAGCCAGCAACCTCTTACCAATGTGAATAACATACGGCATATGTATAACATTTGGCTTTGTTTTTCTTTTTTAAAAAAAAACAATTGAATTTAAATACTTAGTTTCTAATGGCCTTATTGCTAAGTAGAGTTGAATAAATAGAATTGGACATGGAATGGAAATCAAAATTATATCACCAGCAATTTCATTAAATTAATCATATAGGGTAGTAAATGTCAGCACATAAATGCACACTGTAAAAATTTAGAAAAAATAAATAAATTTCTAAAATAAAAAAAATACTTATGGTTAATACCTAGGGCATCTGCAATAGTTCTAATGTTCCTTCTTCCTGGAGGTCTAGGTGGCCTGTAATACAAAAAAATATTTTAATTTTATTTATTTTTCTCAATTTAAAAAAGAAACATCATGTAAAAATATTGTTCTTGAACATTTATTATGAAAATCATTAACTAAAATAAAAGTTCAAACCTGTTTGCAACATCTTGTTTAGAGACAAAAATATAAATCTAACTTTAAAAATTGTCCAAAATTAAAGTTGCATCAAAGAGTTTTGATAAGAACAATACTTAAAATAAATTGACTTAGTTTGTTAAGGAAATTTAAAACACAAAATTAAACAGCAGTTATAAGTGAACAATGGGTATTTTAATAAAGTAAAAGTATTAACAGTGCATTTAACAAATGTTCAAGATTTTCAGATGTTTATAAGAAGATTTAGGTAGTCATAGATGTTCCGTTTTGTAATATTAAATTTAACTGTGCAACAATGGCGATAACAAATGGCCTCTCAAGAGGAGTCAACAATAGCTCACGTGTCATGATCGCTGTAAAATATATGCTCTAATTTTGTAAATAAAGATAGTTGTGATATTTTGAAAGGTGTTTCGAACCCCTTTAATTTGTACCTTTTGCGTACATTTTTTCACTTTTTAACTTGTACTAGTTCGTACATTTTTTGGCGCCCGAACAGGGACGAAGCAGCACTTTAAGATGTCGGGTATTTTCAAAGTAGGGTTTAAAAAAGCCGATTTGCAGTTCGTCCTACAAGAACTTGGAGTCACAGTGCCGGAAGGTTCAACTTTAGTGAAACTGAAGAGTCTAATACTGGTTAGCGATGAATACAAGCAGGATCCAGAATTTGTAAAAGCGCTAATAGAAACTACCGTCGAGGATAGAAAGAAACAAGAAGAGGCAGAGAAAGCTAGAATGGATAATGAACTTCAAGAAAAAATTAAGAGGCTGGATATTGAAAAGGAGGCAGAGAAAGATAGAAGGGATCATGAACTTCAAGAAAGGCTTGAAAGGGCTAGAATGGCTCATGAATTGGAAGTGATCAAGGCTCAGGCAGGAATGGCAAATTCAAGTACATCGAATCAAGGTTCCGTTTCTGCCGATGTAGTAAATTCTAAAAGAAAATTTACGTTACCGAAGCTAGAGTTTAGGCAATTTGGCGATGATGTCAAAGAATGGTTGCCATTTTGGAGCCAGTTCCAGCATATAGACGGGGATTGCGAGATTGCCATGGAAGATAAGTTCCAATATTTGATACAGGCAACGGTGATGGGTTCACGGGCGAGAGACATTGTGGAAAGTTTCCCGCCAACAGGAGCTAATTATATTAAAGCTGTGGACAGTCTCAAATCGCGTTTTGGAAATGAAGATGTGCAAGTGGAAGTATACGTGAGAGAGCTTTTAAAGTTGATTATCAATGTACAGATCAATAGAGTTTTTTCACTTACTTCATTATATGATAAACTAGAAACATACTTAAGAGCTTTGGACACTCTTGGAGTAACTACAGACAAGTGTGCCTCTGTCCTTTACCCGATGGTGGAATCCTGTTTCCCCGAAGAGTTTTTGAAGGCCTATCACAGAAGTACTTCTTCCACTCCTAAGTTAGAAGTAAAAGAGAGACTGAACAAATTGATGGAGTTTCTTAAATCAGAAGTTGAGGGTGAAGCCAGAATCAATCGAGCGATGGATGGTTTCGGCCTGATGAAAGCTGAAGAAAGCAAGCTGACCAAACCGAAAAGGATTGGTTTGGGAGTTAATAAGAATAGTACACTATCAACTGCTGCTGTTTTGCACACCGTTTCTCATGTAAGGGAGCCCACCAGAGGGTGCATATTTTGTGATGGAAAACATAGGAGTGCAGACTGTTTCTCTGCACAAAAAATGCCGTTGTCCGAGAGACAGGAAATTCTTAAAAATAAAAGAGGGTGTTTTTCGTGTCTAATTCCTGGACACATTTCCTCGAAATGCCGAAGTTTCATAAAATGTCTTCTTTGTGGTCGGAAACATACGACGCTTATGTGTGATACTTTGGAAAAATGTGCCAAAACGGCTCCCACGGAACAAACACCGTCGGCAGTAAAAGAAGTTAATATGACCAACTTAAACCAGAATCCGAAAGTGTTTCTACAGACTTTGGTCGCGAAGCTGGTCGCCAACGGCAAAGAAATTAATGTTCGTCTGTTGATTGATACAGCATCTCAGAGATCATACATCCTGAATAACGTCGCCGAATCTCTGAAATGTACACCTTTAGAAGAAATGGATGTGGCTCATTCCCTTTTTGGTGGGGTAACCACAGATGTTAGAAAACATAAGAGGTATGAAATTAGAATTTCACCACTACAGGGAAAATTCTCCTGCAAGTTGGAAGCCCTGGGCCAAGATGTAATCTGTGAGAAGATACTACCGGTAAATAGAGGTCCATGGCTAGAAGAACTGAAAGCTTTAAGAATAGAATTGACCGATGTTAGCCATACTTATGAACAAGTACATGTACTAATCGGAGCAGACATGATAGGCAAGTTATTGACTGGACAGCAAAGGGTCTTGTCTAATGGAATGGTAGCAACCAGCACATATCTTGGATGGACCTTAATGGGAAAGGTACCTCAACAGGAATCTTATGAGGAAAGTCTCTCCATGTCAGTAATATCACTTTTTATACAAGAAGCTGAGATGGCCAATCTGTGGAGACTCGACCTCATTGGAATTAAAGAACCTATTGAGAAGAAATCAAAATTGGAAAAAGATAGTGCAGCCGAGGAGCATTTTCTTCAGACGGTGAAAGTCAATGACGAAGGAAGATACGAAGTTAGTTTACCATGGGAGGAAAATCAAGCTTTTTTACCAGACAACTTAAGCTTAGCACGGAAAAGATTGGATCGCACCACTGTTCAGCTGAAGTCCAAGTCTATTTATGATGAATATGAAAAAGTTTTTGAGAGCTGGCTTCATGAGGGAGTCATTGAAGAAGTACCACTTAATGAAATCGATTTACCTGGAAACTACTTGCCTCATCGACCGGTGATCAAAGAAAGCAGCACTACGCCTATTCGACCAGTCTTCGATGCGTCTGCTCGTATGAAAGGGCATCCTTCACTAAACGACTCTTTACACTGTGGCCCTAATTTGATAGAACTAATTCCTGATGTTTTACTGCGTTTTAGAGAAAGAGAGGTTGGAATATCTTCAGATATAAGAAGAGCGTTTCTTCAAATAAGTGTCTCCAAAGAAGATCGAGATTTTGTAAGGTTTTTGTGGTGGCAGAATGAAGGAACTAACGCCCATAGAATATTCCGACATACCAGAGTGGTTTTCGGTGTAAAGAGTAGCACTTTTCTTTTGGCCTCTGTCATCAGGTATCATATACAAAATGACCGAGACTTTGATGAAGATTTTAAGAAAAAGCTGTTACAGAGTTTTTATGTTGACAACTCTTTGACCAGTGTTGATACCACACTTGAGATGACAGAATTTAAACAAAAATCCATTGAGTTGATGAAAAGGGGAAATTTTGAGCTTAGAAGTTGGGAGCATTCATATTCTCAGGAGTTACCAACAGAATCAACCATCTTAGGTTTAAAGTGGAGCAAAGGTGAAGATATGCTCAAAGTCAATATGAGGTGGTTGACAGAAATCAACATGGATAAAGTTACGAAAAGAGTTATTCTGTCTATAGCCCACCGAATTTTCGATCCCATTGGTTATACCGCTCCAGTAATGATTTGCCCAAAATTGATGTTACAGAAAGCCTGGGTAATGGGTGTGGACTGGGATGAGGAAATCGCAGCCGACCTACGGAAAGAATTCCTTCAATGGTTTAAGGATTTAAAGGCATTGGAAGAAATAGCTATTCCCAGATGGATTCAAGTCAGTTCAAGAAATCAACAGAACTTGTCTCTCCACACGTTTTGTGATGCCAGTAAACATGCTTATGCAGCAGTAGTTTTCCTGAGAATTGAAGAAAACGATAGTGTTAAACTGAGTCTTTTATCGGCCAAGTCTCGTATCACTCCTTTAAAAAGCGGAACAATTCCTAGACTCGAGTTAACCGCTGCCTTGGTGGGAGCAAGACTTGCAAAATCAGTTTTACAAGCTCTAGACTGGAAAGATATCAGGCAATATTTTTGGAGTGATTCAACAACAGTTCTCGCTTGGATTACTAACGAAGAGAACTGGTCAGTTTTTGTGAAGAATCGCGCAAATGAAATAAGAAGATTGACCGATATGTCCGCCTGGCATCATGTCGCAGGAAAAGCGAACCCAGCAGACCTTCCATCGCGAGGATGTTCTCCTAAAGCTTTGAAAGCTATGGAATGGTGGGAGGGGCCAGCATGGTTAAAAGAATCAAGCGAGGTGTGGGACAAGACAACCACTATAGATATCAACAACGATAATGAGATTTTAAAAGAGCGATCCAAGTCAACCTGTTTGCTAACTAGATGCAAGACATTAACTAAAGACACCTGGTATTGCCGATATTTCTCCAAATATGAGAAAATAATTAGATTGATCGGCTGGATTTCCAGATTCCTTCATAATTGTAGTTCCATTAAGGATAGTAGAATCAAAGGTGAACTAACAATAAGTGAATTAACAAGAGCAGAGGGGATGATCTGCCGGATCGTTCAACAAGAATCTTTTCTAGGAGTAAACGACCAGAAGCTAAAAAATCTATCGGTGTACAATGATGAAAATAATATTCTGAGGGTTAAAACTCAAATCGTCTATAGGAACGACACTCACAATTTTAGAAAGCCTATTCTTCTACCATCCGATCATGAATTTGTTATTAGACTCATTCGGTTTCACCATGAGAAGAATAAGCACTGTGGAAGTCAAATCTTGATTAATGCCTTAAGAGAAAACTATTGGATAGTTTGTATCAGAAGATCTGTAAGAAAGGTTATTTCGAGTTGTGTCATTTGTAAACGATATACTGCCAAAGGGGTGGAAAGTGTCCCAGCTCCTCTACCCGAAAATCGAGTACGTGACGCTGCTGTTTTTCAAGTAACAGGAATTGATGCGGCGGGTCCCTTATATTTGAAAGGAAATCGGAAAGTGTGGATTATATTGTTTACCTGCGCCGTATTCAGAGCGGTGCATTTAGAACTTGTGTCAAGCATGTCCACCGAAGCATTCCTAATGGCCTTGCGTCGATTCATAGCAAGACGAGGCAGGTGTTCTACTATTTATTGTGATAATGGTACCAACTTCGTGGGGGCAGCTAACATTTTTGGTATAATTGATTGGGAGAAAGTTATGAAACAAGGTACAATCGATCGCATTGAGTGGAAGTTCAACCCTCCAACTGCGGCATGGTGGGGTGGGTGGTGGGAGAGGTTAATCAGAATGATGAAGGATCTTCTCAAAAGAGTTCTCGGTAAGGCTTATCTCTCGCATGAAGAATTAAACACTATATTGTGTGATTGCGAAGATATACTAAATTCAAGACCCCTCACATATATCACCGAAAATGAAAGCAGTCTGACTCCCCTCACTCCATCCATGTTCCTACAAGACATCAGAGAGTGTACCACTACTGACTTTGAGGAAGCCGACAGCAAATCTCTGAATAAAAGAGTTCAATATCGACAAGCCTTACAAAAAGACCTTCGACAACGTTTTCGTTCTGAGTACTTAGGCCAACTTGTTCAACGAAGAGCATCTAAAGAAACGAGAGCAATTGTTACTGGAGAAATAGTACTAATTGGCAGCGATAACACAAAGAGAATTTCTTGGCCTTTGGGAAAAGTCGTCGAGCTTCTGCCAGGAAGAGATGGGAAGACAAGACTTGTTCGTGTACAAACAGCTAAATCTCAGTTACTACGTCCAGTACAACGAATCTACCCTTTAGAAGTTTCTACCCCTTCCGAGATCTCAACAGCAAGTATTTCCCACTAGAGCTCCCTCCAGATCAAAGTAGCCACTGACGAAGTATAGAAGCCGCTAATGTAATGATTGCTAACACTGAACGAAAGAATCAGAATTCCTGACTTTATAAACTTTAGATCTTTTATATTCATATTTTATTATTAGTTTTTGATTTTGTGACCTTTAATTGTAATCAAAAAGGTGGGAGGATGTTCCGTTTTGTAATATTAAATTTAACTGTGCAACAATGGCGATAACAAATGGCCTCTCAAGAGGAGTCAACAATAGCTCACGTGTCATGATCGCTGTAAAATATATGCTCTAATTTTGTAAATAAAGATAGTTGTGATATTTTGAAAGGTGTTTCGAACCCCTTTAATTTGTACCTTTTGCGTACATTTTTTCACTTTTTAACTTGTACTAGTTCGTACAATAGTGATGTATTTATATTTTATAGGGTACAAATGAAAAGGTTTCAACCAATCTTTGATAAATTAAGAAGTTAATAGGTAGTAGTTCCCTTCACACATAACTAACTCAAAATATTGTTGTTGTTTTTTGCGGTAATTTCTCAAAATGTAGCAACCTAGAACCTTGATAGAGCAACTTCTTCTAGGACCAACAATATCCGGTCGTTTTAAAGAAAGGACATTGCAATGAATAAAATTAATACTACAATAAAATCTGTATTTTTTTTACTGATTGTTGTAATGTATGGATCGTTATATCAGGAGGTGTTGCAAGAGGTTCTACTAGTATTACCTATAGAGCAGTTAGTACAACACTGAATTATACCCTAAAAGAAGGCATAGCTAACAAACACACAACTACATATCAGTAAAACTATGTGTAATTTATTTGAAGTCTGTTTTAGACAACTTAAAGGTGCTTTTAATTAAAAAATATATATAATCTGAAACATGTCAAATAATTTCACTTTGGTAGATATGAATAATATAGTAAAATATGACATTTTTAAGGTACTGGTATCTATGTCAGATTATTCAGAAGTGCTAATACAAGTCTTTCAAATAACACCTAATTTTGCTATGCCAACTGCCAACTGGAAGGCAAAAGCAGTTGTTGGGTTTTAGGCGTGAGCCACACCGAACTCGTTGTGCGTGCTGTCACATTAATATCGTTATCTTGACAGGCGGACTCAGGTTCCCCATGCAGCCTTCCCAATAGAAGAGAGGGGGTTGAGAGTGTCTTGTTTACTCGACTGTCCAGGAGGTCAATTAACGTTATCTTGTATTGCGAAGGCTGAGGGGAACCTCGAGTCCGTCTGTCAAGATTGATTGATTTTATTGCTCTTGCCTTGGTGTGGGTGACGCCTTAGAAATGGTTTTTAAAAAATATAATAAATGACCATTTTTGCAGAAGTGGACTGACATGACTTCACAACAAAAACTGGAACAAACTTTGTGAGTTATGGGTTGTAGCAATTTTTAAATAAAAAAAGCACAATTTCTTTGCCTTGTTTTGGGGAGGATAGAAATAATAAATATAAATTTGGAACAAAAAAACTCTGGATAGGGTCTTTTAACAAGTAATACCTAGGAGAAAATCCAAGATTATGAGTGCATGTCTTTTTATCATATTTTTACTTTTAAATGCACTTAAAAACTAAAACCCGCTTTAAGGACTTTTTAAAAGCTAAACTAAATATTAAAAGCATTTTGTTAAAAAAATAAAGGCATATTAAAAAAGACTAGAAACATTATTATGGAGTACATTAATCATAAAGTAACAATATAGTTTACATCATATAAAGCAACTATAGCTATTCAGAATAAAACTAATAAATTTTTCATACCCTCCTCCTCCTCTACTAGAACTGGAGCCAGATCTGAGGCTGTCAATGGTTCCAGTGAACGGCTGTAAGATAGAAGAGAAATAAGTTAATTACTTCTTAGCAGTGTTATTCCTAGGAGTTTTTTGGTAGAGTAAAAATACTCCTTGTCTTTTTTAGGAGGAGTGAAATTCAATTATGAGGAGTGAAATAGCATAAGCTACATATATACAGAGACAAAAATTTTCTATTAAAAACACTCACTTTTTAATGGACAAAAAGAAATTGAAAAAAAAAAAAAATGAGGATGCTATTTGGGTTTCAATCAGACAAACTCCAATAAAACTCAAAGCATCAGAACAATAAATGAAAAAAAAATTAATATTGCTGTATGGAAACACAATTAAAAAGTATGATAATTAGGATGCTATGGCTGAAGGTTTAAGCTAAACCTTTGTGAAAAATTCAAATAGTGAAAATACTCCTGTCTAGTTTTTTTAAGAGTAATTTCGACTTCCAAGAAGTGAAATACTCTCTCAGAGGAGTTAAAAATATCTCTGCTTCTTAGTATACCATGATTAATACAAACAAATAAGTTTAACTCTTTAACAATGAGGCTTCTAAAAGACAATTCTGAGACAAACATCGAAAGCCGGCGGCCGAGATTTCCTACCACCTACAGAAAGTGAAGTTGGTCATTAACATGGGACCCCTAATCAGTTTATGGGGTTCCATCTGAGTTTGGAGATGGTACTCTTTTGAAGTGAGTCACTGTATTGAAAACAACAAAACCCATAACATGCAGGTAACCATTGCCCGGAAATTGGGCACTTAAGATACTATTTACAGATAGTGGAGAGGCTCCTCACAAGAGGGGAGAGGTTAAACAAGTTTTATCCCACAGCAAATGGAAATTCACATTCTAATACTATATGAACCCACTATATGCGAGTTTCATCTGACTTTCCCAAGTAAGAGCAATGAAATGTAATAGTTTTCATTCTTAAGTTAGGATGTTGAATGAAATACACTCAAGGCAATAAAAAGACCATGTTTATTTGAAAATACCTACTGAAGAGTTTGTTTTACAGAGAAGTCAGAACAGGATATATATGGGAGGTAACTTAAAAAAGAATAGTTTTTCAACAAAAATATAGATATCTTTCAATGGGTCATTAATTCCAGACATTAATTTGAGTAACTATTAAGTTACTATGCAGTGATAAAAACTTAAAAATAAAATAAATAAAACAGGTATTTGTTAATACTAAAAATGAGTGACAAATTATATTTTAAATGTATGTTGAGAAACTATACTTACATCAAACAGGCTTTTGAAGCTGAAAAAGTAAAATATTATGTGTTAAAAATAAATTACAAATATTATCATATTTATTATGGTAGAGCTTGTTATTTTTAAAACTTCTGAACATCTTACTATTTTCTTTTTAAGCATATTCATATTTAAATTTGCATTTAATGCAAACTGAATAAGTGAATAATGAAAAGTGTTTGGATAATAAATGACAAAAATGTTTGAAGATTAATCATGAGAGCATTTCATGCCCTTAAATATAAAATGCGACATTCAAACACTTATGTTTAGGTTCTTACTAACTTTTAATAAAATACAAATGTAGGCATCAATGAAATTTTCTCTCAAAAATGTGTAATCAATTATTTACAATATTTTAAGTTTATTTTCATTTTCATAAAGATAAATATAAACACTAAATAGATATAACATGAACTTACTAAAAGACTACTAGGTTAATAACTCCCCAAATCATGCCTGAAATTTTTGAAATTGCCCATGGTGCACCACCACCACCACTTCCAACAGTTCCCCCTGAAAAATAATAACACATTGTAAAGTTTATTAGGAGTAATAATAATCATAGTTGTTTTTTCTGTAGTCTGCTCTTTTAGAAAAGACCTGCGAGACGTAATTTACCTACTATAAGCGGTAAGAATAGTAACACTCATTGAAGTATTTGTCTTGGGCGATTACTAGCCAGCCTAAACTAAAGTAAAAAAGAAGCTAACTAAGAATCAGTCGATGAGGCTGTGTGATAAGCATTGTTATGGTTACTGCTCCTGGTCCACTATTAGCAGAACACTAGGAATGCATAAAAAAAATTGCATGTAACAAACACAATAATTGTTCAATTTCATGAAAACATGAAGTAGAACTAGTACACTGTGATTGGAGGAAGAATGCTGTACCATGGAAATACATCGATATTCTCAAATTCGTGAATATTTCAAATTTTGGAGAGGGAAATATTTGAACTTTCCTCCAAAATTTTTGGTTTGCCCCTCCAGAAATATGTAGGTTTTTGATAAAAACAATGGAAAAGTTAGTAACAAAGGGTAGTCACCCAAAATATACATTATATCTACAGTAATTACATATTTATCTACAGTAATGAGAATAGCCTTTAAAATAATTTTTCACTCATTTGATAAAACATCAAAACTGATTTAAATAAAATAACTCATTCAATCACTCTAAAACTGTGTTTGGTACTTACTACGTGTATTAACGCCACCACAGCTATTTTGAAAGTGTTTTGATTTTAAATAAAACACTTTGAAATAAAATACTTTATTAAAAACCGTATCTCTGTAAAATAAAACACTTTATTTAAAATCAAAACACTTTTAAAATAGCTGCGGTGGCATAAATATGTAAGTACCTTGTGGTTTTATTAACACCCAAAAAAGTACACCTATTATTAATAGAGACATCCCATAACATTACACATAAGAACTCCATATATCTCACTTAATAGAGAAACATCCAAGCATGACTCGAACATGATATAGTGAAAATATAATTTTAAACAAATGTATCTAAATGAATTTACAAATAGCTTATAAAAACAAACTAATAGAGAAAATGAAATTAAAGGGAATTATTATACAGTACACGGAAAAATTTTGATTTAGATAGGAACATATTTAAAAATGAAATAAAACTAAAGTTTTTATTAAAGACAGCCTTAAAACATACTAATGTACAAAGGTATATACCAACTTATGTTTAATAGACACCCGAATAAGCTATAAGATACTTTTGATAGGATTAACATACATTTACAATGCAGAAAAACACTAGCTAAGATTACAATTATAAACGATCAGAACGAATTGTATGGCTTACGTTCATTTACTCGTGGCATGGCTTTAGATTTCTTCGCAATAATTTAGCTTGTTTAAATCTACATAAAGGAAATTTAGATTATCGTTGTCGTTGTACTCAAAAATTTCGGATTATCCTCATCCTATAAAAAAAAATTACAAAATCAAAATAAACACGTCACGTTAGAAACGGTCACAGTTAAATTTTACGATATTTAAGTTTCACAGTTTCACAAACTAATTATTTAAATTTTTATGCAATAATTCTCGTTTTCTTTTTCTGAAAAGAAATAAACTTTTTATAGGTTTCAAATGTTTCGGTATGTAGTTCTGCTTCTATTTAGATACCAACATTTTTTTAAAAGATCAACTGTGAAGTAAGTTATACATTTTGTAGGTCCTTTCGAAATCTATTATTATACCAAGTTATTTGTTTCAATTCTGAGAAAACAACCAACATTTAAGACTTTTATTTCTTATTTACCTTCCCGTTTACTTTGCCGTTTTTTGTGAGTTATTTTATTTTCCGTTGCGTAGGGATACAAATCTGCTCAAAGTGGTAAAACGGTAAAACATTATTGAAAATAGTTCCCTAAAAAAACTAATGTTTAATTAACTCTGTTGTTTTTTTGTCATATTTTTCAAAAGAAATTCTGTAAATATATCGTTCTATAGCTTTTGGGCCCCATTTCATCAAATAAATAAACGTGTTAAGTTGGATTTGTTCATGCAAGAAATAGCAAGGGAATTTGAACATTTGCTCCCTTAGCTCAAGCTAAACCCGGTGTCTCATTCAAAATTTACAACATTATTATTATACATGGTGTTTCAGATAATGTTTTAGAACTTCTAGGAGGGGGTAGGTCTCACCTAAACGACAATATCATCCTCTGGAAAGGTGTGTGTGTGTGGGGGGGGGGGGGGTGGAAATGCGTCCCTATGGGTTTATATATAAGCGGGCATGGGAGGTTATTGCGTAATTCCCAGTGAAATTGACTCGTAACTTTTTAAGATTGGATTAAAATAAGCAAACACCAGGAAATGGGATTATCATATGTTGTATATTTTTAGCCAACCATATACATTTTGCTGGTTTTAATCCAATCTTTACCAGTTAATTTCCACTAGGGATATTATACAACCTTCCATGCCCGCTTTTAAAAACCCCTAGGGCGTTAGGAGTGCATTTCCGACCCCCTTTCCTATGTGATTCTGAATCGTCTAGTTGTGCCTTACCCCTCCTAGAAGTTCTGAAACATTTATCTGAAACACCCTGTATACATTACTTGAATGAATAAATCCATTCAGGTGACTTCTACTGTGATTTTGTCTTTCATTATGTTATCAATTCAAGTTTATTAACATCAAAAAGGAAAACATACAATGGCGCAAGCGTCGAGTATCAGTGGCGGATCCAAAGGGGGGGGGCAACAGGCCTTTTGCCCCCCCCCCTTGGGCTAAGGCACTTTTTTAAAAATTAAGGTAAGAAAAGGAAAAAATTGTAAGTGGGAAGAGAAGATTAAAATATTGAACACTAAATAGGAAGCATGAAAATGTAAGTCAATATGGGAGGGCACTCTCAAGCCCAAATTCAGGGGGGGGCCTACTGGTCAATTGCACCCCCATGAGCTCTGGCTAGGTGTACCAAAACGAGTTAAAACCCTGTTTTTGGGTCAAATTTCCAAAATTTTCTGGGGGAGAACCCCTAAACCACCTTTTGTATTTATATCATTATTATTTAGAATTTTTTATATTAAGTTCTTCAAGATGCAAATACTACCTTAAAAGGTATTAAAAAGCTTTATTGAACCCATTAGGGGCCATCCTTAAATGACGTCACGCTCGGAGGGGGGAGGTATTCTATTTGTGACAAGGGGGAGGAGGGGCAAAAGTTATGACATCACATCCTGCAGCTGAAAACCAACAAAAAAACCCAATTTATTTTTTCTTTAATACTTTTTCCAAAACAAACCAATTTAAACCCCATGAATGAAAAATAGAAATAAAACTATATGGTGGGGTAAAATTAAACTTAAATAAAACAGTTGGTTTTGGGCATTTTCAAACCGTATATTAGGACATATTGTTGGTTTAAGAGCGTGACATGTGACATAGGGGGAGGGGAGGGGTTCAAAAATTGGCAAAAAAAAGTGTGACATCATTGGATGGTCCCTTAAATTTTAAATATGCATGGGAAGGGCATTTAGAAATATTTTTGAGTCCTCTTCCCCGGTGCAAAAATTTAGATTTTGGCTTGATAATGACTAAATCTTTTAGACTTTAAGAGGATATTTGGGCTCCTATACCCAAATAAATTTCTATATGCGCCAGTGATGAAAAGAGAGGGAGACCAGTGGGGCAATCAGCTCCATGTGTCAACCCCTTGACCATCTAAACTCAGTGTTTCCCAACCTTTTTCGGTCCATGCCCCACCAAAGCCTTTCCAAACTTTCCATGCCCCCCATGTCCTTTCTTTTTCAAAAATCCTTCTTGGAAAGTAAATAAAACCTGGTGGTCCATGACCCACCTGGGGGGCAATTTGGTTGAAAATTTTCAAATTGCCCCTCTAGAAATCGATATTGCCCCCCGGTGGGGCGTGTGCCCCACGTTGGGAAACACTGATCTAGACTCTAGAGCAGAGATGACCGCTCATCTCTAGGATCTCTCTCAGAGGATGGGACCTTAAATTCCGTCTTAAAAGTTCAAAAATTAGTCAAGAGACTACATTTTACGGTATAATTTAAAAAAAAATTTCTGGGGGAGGACCCCCCAGGTCCCCTTCCTTCTCTATGGAGTCAATAAAATATTCGGGGGGAGAGACCTTGAGAAAAATATGGGAATCTAAACCCTTCCCGAAAAACAAAAGTACGGCTCTTTAGACGACCTAAAATAGGTAGGTATTCAGGGTAAAATTTCCAAAATTCTTCTGGGGTAGAACCCCCAACCTTCCTAAAATGTGGTTGCCCCCCCCTTAGGATCAGGCTGGATCCGCCCCTGTCGAGTATACAGTCGAGTGACAGATTTACAATCGGACTCTGAATGACTGTTTCAGTGGAGTGGAAAGTGGAAGCGTTACTTTCATATATATGCCAGTGCCAGATAACCAAAAATAATCAAATATTAAAATAAAACACTATATTAACTCAACTAGCAGTGTTTCGCTCAATTTTTGTTATATAGTGTACCTATGTAAATAATAAAACTTTTCCAATATTTTTGATGGAAATACAAAAGATTTCTTTTTCAGGGTAACAAAATGAAATCTTTTGAAAGAAACATTCCGTCGCTAACTTACAAAAAATAAATTTTATGAACTATTCCAAGTAAACTACAATATTTTTTTTTTGCTAAACTACAATACTTAACAACTTTTGATGATACCCAGTTTGTAATTTAAATTACTTAGATTTTTAAGTAACTTGAGTTTGAGAAACAAAGGGCTGAAATGGAAAAATTTTGGAATTAAAAAACTATTCGGCATTATTTTGCTCTCTTGGTGTCTTATTTAAATTTTAATTTCTGTATGATTTTTCATTACTATTAGGAAACACAACATTATCACCACTATTACCCGCTCATTGGTTAGAAAAATTGTTAAGGAGTGGAGTCTCAAAAGTGTAATGGTTGTCATATTTTCCTCCTCAATCATTAAATTATAATTAGTTCATTACAATACTTTAGAAGACAAGATTGAAACCTAAATGAACTTTTGACCTTTAGGATAGCGATGTGCTGTTTTCTTGAACCTTATCAAGCCAAATTTTTTACTAATAAATTAAAAGCCATTAGTTTTCATAACTCGTGTTTCCGACCAGATTGTGCGACATATATTTTACTTGGAAGGTAACCCCCCCAAATTACACACACCAATATCCGTGATCAGTAACTACTTCGCGTTATCATAGTGAACAAAAACCAAGCTTTACAACATATCAGATATTTCACTGAAGTTCTTGACTGATTCACAGGAACTAAGGTAAATTTACTTCTTCGTTTTGATGCGAAATTTGTTATTAAGACTCGGCAAATCTTTTGCTGGAGTATGTAGAAAGTGAAAGCCGGAAGCTGTTAATTTTTTGAAACAAAATTCTATGAAAGAGAGGATTAAAAATAATACCATCAATCTTTTTATAGAGCTAGCTTAGCGCTTCGACAAAAACTAATCCTTCACAATGGAAAAGAAATCTCAATTTGACAGTATTTTCTAAATTGGCTCTAAGTAGTTTTCTACCGCAAAATAGAAGTTCGGAGAAAATTATTGCTCTACGAAAAGCGTTACACATCAGCGATTATGGTCTCTTTTCTATATTCATTCGCCTTCATGATCTAACTAGGTTTTAAAATCTAAGACCATACCAGTATAAATCAAATTCAAAGAACTTAAAATTCAAATACGTAGTATGAAATGTCTTTTTTATCGTTTGAAGAAATATATATTTTTTTAATCTTATAAAACCAAGCACCACGTTCCCCCAATTTAAACCAAAGCTACCACAGTCCTCCGCCAGAGAGCAGCACCACAGTTATAATGGCACCGCTCGCAGTGCCAGTACAGTACTTCAAAGTTTAAACGTTATGAGTTCGACTATGCGAGTGGAAAGTGGAGTAACAAAAACACAAACATAAATAATTCATAAGATATTTAAAACTTACATTAATTCAAGAGTAAAAATTTTAAACTAGAAAATACCGACTTGAAAAATATTTCTGCCAAGATATATTTAAAAAAAAGTTTAGTTTTAAGGTATCAAATTTTTATAACCATTTGTATATTTTAATACCATATTTAACCATTATAATCGTAATGGTATACATTAACCAACCTTTTTGGGCAACTGATATACAATTATATGCCAAAAAATACTGAATTGAAGTTTGAGGAGTGGGCTTATTAAATAATCTTTAAAACTAGAAAAAATTTCTGCATTCTTAATATCCAAAAAGAAATAGTATTTTCTTGGGTGAAATAAAAAAAAAAGAAAAGACTACTTATAAAGACCATTTGTCCTATTCCAGAAATCACGACTTTGTTAGAAGATAGCTATTTGAAACCACACACACTGTGTAAATCAAAATTTTAAAATAAAATTTCTAAAAGAAATGCAATTCCCTAGTTATTTAAGTTCAATGAAATTCATAAGAAAAATCGTTTATCATGGGAAAAAATATGACCATATTCTTGAAAGTTTCATTGGTTATTGAATGTAACCTCGAGTTACGTCAAAATTATTAGTGCGAGAATGGTTGAACTTCTTTTGCATTGTATTGAAATAACATTTTTTAAAGTTTGATGTGCATTACAGAAATCAGACTCCCCTTCTTCCTTGTCACACTTTCCTCTTCTCTTTACTTGTGACTACATTAGTGAATAGCCCCTATTGCATTTTTATTGGAAAGACCTTGTCCTTAAAGAGATGCATTTCTTCAAGGTAAACCAAGAGAGCAACTACCACCAGCGATACACTTTTTCATACTTTTACCTATATTCTTATCAAGAAAAGAAGGGGGTAAAATCCCTCGAGGGCATATCTATGCTGATCACATCTGACTACACTTAAAACCGTGAATGCAGGATTGCCGACCCCGTACATCAATCAAATTAGACAGCGACATGATAACCCTTACAGTTATATAACCCATGAGATTGATCATTCTAGAAAAAGAAGAATCCACATATATCCCCCCCGTGACTAGGGAAGATATAATTTAGAATTCTTCTGTTATATAACCTAACGGTCTTAAGAAGCTGCGTCATTAAGGTCAATCTTCAAGGACTGTTGTCAAGCCGTGCCCCTGCGCGTGATACCAAGCCCACATGGACCCTTTTCCCCTCAACAAGGATATTGGTGTCATTAAAGATCTCGATTAACCAATTAAGGTAAAATGCTACAAGGATAGGTATTGAAAAATATTATTATATGCGTAGGAGTTATATCACTCTAGACCAGAAGTTATTGGCCATAAAGTTTGGTACCCAAGCAGCACAAATGTTCCAGATTCGTCCAATTTTTGTCATGTGGCCAAATTTCGTTAACTTCTAGTCTCAGTTACGTAAACTTGGCATCCCTCTTCTCATCAACATCTCTTTTCTCTATAGTAGCATCCCTAACCCTATAGTATTTACTTTAGCCTCTCTCTCTGCTCTTGAGCCTCTCTCTCTGCTCTTGAGCATCTCTTTGCTCCTGAGCTTCTTTCTGCACCTCTGAAATTCTTTGTTCTACGCACGATACCTTAATTTCTCTTTATAACCACCTAAAATTATAGAAACGTAGCACTTTGCCATTGCCATCTTGACTCATAAGGCAAAGGAAGCTCGAAGTTGTGACGTATGAAAGTAGTCCTGATTCTTTGACAGCAACTCAACTTCACCCTGACTAAGTTAAATTAAGTTCTGTACCTCGTCAGAGTCAAATCGCTTAGTTTTTCCAGAATAGAAAGAAACTATAATTATAGATTTTGATTCAAACTTTTGAAGTTCTATAATATGGAAACTGCTTAAATTAAGTTAATTAATTTAAAGCTGATTAATTAATTACTTCTAAAATTCGAATTAAAACCTAAAGTTTTAATTTTTTTCCCTCTTGGAGAAACTGTGCGATAGGGCCTTTTGGAAATATTATTAGCAAGGTGATTTTTAATTGAAGAAAATCATAAATAACACTAGTCGACAAAATGAAACTTTTTTCCCTAACAAAAATGAGATTCGCTATTTCCGACTAATTTCGGGGCGTAGAATTCAGAAATAGTTGTGAAAAAGCTGCAGCACGTACAGTTTTTTTGTTAAAAGTATGGCACCAGTCCTGTGAGAAACGAACATAAATTAATTTTTAACAAAAAAGAAACCGACTTCAAAAATGCGCCTAAAAGTGAGAAATAATTTTTATCCAAAAAACAACAATACTACTTTTTAACATAATTTTTGAAGTCGAAAAACTTTCACAATAAATTAACATTCCTTGCTAACAATTAAAATGTTTATTATATTACAATTTATGGCTATAATAGTTTTTCTTTTTAAATTAATTTTCATAAGACTGCTCGTCATGTTTATGTTTTCCAAAAAAACAAGGCATTTAAGCCTTTTCTTATTAAATTAAGAAAAGAAAACAGTTAAGTACTATATTGTGCCTTTAATTGTAAATCTTCTTTTATCTTATGTTACATGCTAATAACGTGTTCTTTTTTTTAATGTTAGCGAGGAATGTTAATTTATTGTGAAAGTGTTTCGACTTCAAAAATTATGTTAAAAAGTAGTATTGTTGTTTTTTGGATAAAAATTATTTCTCACTCTTAGGCGCATTTTGAAGTCGGTTTCTTTTTTGTTAAAAATTAATTTATTTAATTCTTTTTATATCAAGTCGCCTGCGGCTCCAGAAATTTCATGCCAAAAGAAAAAAATTTCATCCGCCCGACCCACGACGCCTTCGGCGTCTTTAAATGAAGTTTTCTTTTTAAGAAAGATATTCCTTACTTCAGGGTTTTATAAGGTTCAGTCGGTATTTATTCCCCGTTTCAATAATCTGACTCTTATAGTGGTGAGTAAGCTCGCCACAAGTTTTTGATTCATTCATTATAACTCCTCTGGTATCCGCTAGAGGGCGTTTAAATTAAAATGGGACGAACTTGAAAACAATTCTAATCTAATGCAACAAACCGCGTCCAAATCGGTCCAGTAGAACATACCAAAAGGGCCTGGCAAAGATTCAACATTTATATTCGACGAATTGATAACCTCCTCCTTTTTGAAGTCGGTAAAATGCGTTGAAACCACTCATTTTTTAACAGTTAATCTTATTAATTTAGCATAAAATACTATCATAATTGATTTATATACATGTTTCAGATAATATAAATTCAGATAATTCATTAAATACAATGCAATTTTATCACTTTTTATTTCCTTAAGTGGCCTCAAATCTTCTCTTTTAAGGAACCAAGAGTTATTACCAAAAAATGCTATTTCTCAATGACCTATGTATCCAAGTAATGTCCTAAGGGAATCTGTACCCTTGTTTATGATTATCTACAGATTATTACATTAATCAGAGGTTCCTACTGACTTGGACTATGCCTTCACTTAATGGTGAAAAAAGTCCTTTTAAATGCTTTTTGAAATATTTTTTCTGTATTTGTCATTGATATAACAATAATTAAGATGATTTGAATCTTGTTCCCATGCTAAATGGATAGTAATTTGCATAGAACTTCTGTTGTCTCTTATCCAATGAAAAAGAGCCACAATCTAACTTGTGCAACACACGTGAAGAGCCCAGATTTTATCTTATTAGCCACCTAATGGACCCAAATCAGAGAAGATGAACGTTTTACCACTTCTTTTGTTCAATATTACTGTTGGATTGTAATTTAAACAGTACCCAAATATAGCAAAACGCATTGGGCATAAATGTGCAAAATCTACTCTGAAAACTCGACATTTTCAAAATGAAATGCAGTATAAAAACATAACAACGCTTTTAAAAGTATGTTTACATACTGGGATACTAGAAAGGGGTTGCAGGGTTGCTGTTAGACAAAAATGACGCCTATAACGCAAACATTACGAAAAATAGCTGAAAATCCAATTTTTTTGTTACACAAAAATGGGACGTGGTGGAACTTTTTTACTTGCAGATATTTGAATAACATATGAATTAGTAATAAAAATAGTAATTTGGTTGTTGTTAGGAAACCACTGTCGACTAGTGTAATTGTTTCTTTAATTTCAATTGATTACATGGTAACAATATACTTAAAAATTACCATGCTAATATCATTTAAAATGCCTTGAAAGTTTCATTAAAATGAATTTTAGCAATTTGATTTAATTCAGAGTGAAGTAGCCTTGACGTATGACGTCATACGTCTGACTTGTAAGTAAAGTCATGTATGAGTTACGGGCAATGTGATAAACCGGGCACTATTAATAATGCCAGAAATGAGGCGGGAAATATGATAAATTCAATGACATTCATCAATAAGTATTTATGATTTTGCCTGGATTACGGAGGCATTATTAATAATGCCCATATTTATCACCCCGTAATATAAAGGGTGTTGTCAAAAGTGACGTCAAGACTACTATCACACGTCACAATTTCGAGCTTCTCTGGCCTTATGAGTCTAGGTGGCCATGACCTTACCTCTTCGTAATCCACTTCAGCGATTAATCGGACCACTGCTCTGGTTGAAAAAATCCACTGCTCCAATGTATGCTACGCCCGATGTTTATTGGAACTATATTCTAGTCATTCTCTGTATACAAAACGCTCATTGCAGGGAAAAATTCGCATATTAAAAGGAGCAATTTTTAACTCACTTTCTTACGCCTGTCAAAATTTCGTCTTTCCTTTACTCGTTAGGAGGGGGGGGGGGTGCAGACGTCCTGATTTTGGCGGGACAGTCCCGCTTTTTACCTCCCTTTTTATCTTTAAAGTCCCGCTTTTCTGACTAAATTCAACAAATGAGGAAAAATATAAACAAAAACCTAGATTTTTTTTTAATCATGTTTTTGGGTTAACTATTTTTTTAAGTTTCTAATTGGTAGGCTGAATTATTACAAGCTGTCATTAAAACTTTCAAAACTTTTGATTTCATAAAATGTTATACTGCAGGAGGATCTTAGGAATCTTAGGGTCATATATCCATGGAACTTTTCTTATAGGGTTCAACAACCTTCCGATGTTTAGGTAATTATTTTTTACAGGTTTTTTTTCTTGAAAATTCTGTGGTGTAGTAAAAAAAATTTCGTTCCGAATGTCCGTAAATATTAAGTTGAAACATTTATTTTCCAGAGTCAATTTTACAAAATATTGGACTTAAGGTATACCTAATATCTTAGAAATTTAAAACGAAATTCTATGTTTTATATCAGAATCAGATATTTTTAGGATCCAAAAAGCTACATTTACCCTATTAGGTGGGACCAGTGTTTAAAAATGACTTAAGTTATCCCCTACTCCGAAACAAAAGTTTAGCTATGGGCCTGGTGTGTTTCATGCAAAATTTATTTTCATATGAAATCTAAAAATCTTCCGTTTCAGGGCCTTATTAAACCTCTGAAAAAAAAATTACTACCTCTTCTTTTCATCTTCAGTGAAATGTCTTGATTTTTGGATTAAAAAACATGGTCACATTATTTTAATTTATGCTAAAAGCAAAATAACCTTTCCTCAACTAAAGGAAACTGGTTGATAAAAAAAAAGAGTTATTTTGAAGGTTTTAAATACGGATAATTGAATAAAAGATTGAAGTAAACTTTCGAGCATTAAATAAAAATTAGATTAAAGAAAAGATTTTGTTGGGATGTGAAATTCAAAACAAAAACACTCTTTTGCGTTATCAAAGGTCTTTTGACGCATTTTTATATAACTTGTACAAACGAACAATACGTGGCCTCCTGTGTGGCGAGGACGCTAAAGTATGCAAAACCGAGACTATTAGCATTTTTAACAAACAGGAATATTGAGTTTTATCCTGTAATACTACATGCAAATCTAGCAAGCATTGAAAAGTAATGACGGAAAAGAAAGTCTGCCGCGTTCTCCATGATCTCCATGCCCTTGTTAGAAACAGCCGCAGACGGTTTCTCAAGGAAGGTGATGGTATGACGCATGTCTTTGTTTACCAACACTTGGTAACATCTTGGCGTAATAACGAGTATGCTTGTCAATATGAGGCCTATGAGAGTTAGGCCTATGGCTGGGGACCTTGAAGGGAAAGTATCAAGTGTTCCAACTTTTCAAGGCTCTCTTTCCGGACGGGGATGGATTCTCAAGGAAAGAAGAAGCGATAACAGCATTCCTGGACGTGACTCTCGTAGTCAATGAGCCCCCTTTTTTTGTTACAGAGTTTGATAAAAAAAAGTCTGGCTTTCTGATACTTAGTATCTATAGGTACTATACTCCAATATTTTGAAGATCATTCATTCATATGTAATTCTTAGACACCCAAAATTAGTTTGACCTTTTTAAGGGTTAAATTTCCGAAAATTTCCCCCAGACCCCCTTTTCAATATAAATTCCTGTTGAAGTATCGGGTTTCAAGTGAGAAGACACTCAATTCATATTTCATAAACTAAAATACTGTTTAGAAGCTTCTAAATGTGTTTATATGTAGTATCTTTCAAGCGCGCAACCTGTTTAATGGGATTGGAAGGCAGTTTACGGCTATTTTGCGAAGCAAAATCATTATAAGACTTAATTTTGACAGTTTTTTCAAAGATGCTACTTGTTTTCATGGTACGAATCCATTTTTATACTATCAAACCTTTATCCAAGCGAAACACAAACTATAATTTCCATCAAAATAACGATAAAAGTTTGTATGACAGCGACAAAATGTTTTTATTGTAACATGTTTTATCCATGCGTTGAATGCTTGAAGGTATTCTAAATAATTGCTCAATTTCTTGTCTAAAGTATAAATTTATTTTTCAAATGTTGCGAAAATCTACCTTACCTCTAGACCAGTCTGCAATATCCAATCCAAAGCAGGATTTTGAGTCACTAATCTTTTGTTTCTTGATACTCAAGCCTATACAAGTATTTAATCATTAGTATTCAGAAATTAAGCAAGAATTGAACCAAATAACTTCATAGTTCTTGTTAAACGTCTTAGAAAAATAACCCCTTTGAAAATTACATGTTTTACAACTGATTCGATTCCGGAACTTTTTGAAACTGACCTTGACAGCCAGACTTGCTAAAGATACCAGACAGTAGTTTCAGACACATTAACTATTATTTCACCACATTTTAACAAATTAACAATTGAAATGTTGCAATGTTTCCAGTCCTTGGGTTTTCTGTATTTCTTGTACATTGATTGACACATATTTCTATAGTTTTCTTTGATGTTTTCTCACAACAAATAATTTTCAGACTAACACCGATAAAGAGGATAACTTAGCAACCAAGTTGGCGAGTTGCACAAAGATAATGTTGAAGTTCATTCAAGCTGCCGTATTAACGTCTGCAGAGGTATGTACTTATTCATTTTACGTCAATTTCTAAGTTTTCTCGCAAATGTGAACCATTATTTTACCAATTATAATAATTGATTTTGACTTGGTTTGATCAAATAATGGATTTTATTACATTTTGAATGAACGATAGTTCTTAGACGTTGATTATAACATCAAAATTCATCAGTTTTGACTCAGAAACAGGTTTGATTTGATGAAATCTGGTATTGTCATCAAGAATAAACCAGGAGTGCGTTAACGCTGAGTTTTCAGTAGAAGTTTCACCATCAATTTTATTTTCTAATGTGAGGGATTATGGGGCTGCAAAAGTTAAACTTTTTTCTAGGTATGAAAAGTCCCAAAGATACAAACTTTTTGGAACTTCGGCTCCCCATAACAAAGATATTCGCTGCGCTTCTGGGTATAAAATTGATTGATATAGTTAATTTAAAAACATAAAGTAAGATTCTAATTACATTTGAAACTCTTAAATAAGTTTTTAAAAGTACTAAAAAAGTTTTTACAAGAAGTTTTACGTCTTTCAGTCTTTTTCACTTACGCTTATTATTCAGGGAAATCTTATTGCACAAACATATTAAGCGTATAAAAACCTATTAACTTTAAAGAAGAAAATTGATGGAGTTCTACAACTTTAAAGTTACGCACTTCAGAAAAATTTGGTTATACAAGTGAAAAGATGAAAAAGGTTATAAGCTAATAAAAAATAAATTAAAGTTGCATCGCTTAATAAGTTCCCTCAATCAGAACAGAATGGGTTTTATATATAATTAATTACTATTATTAAAAGGATTTATTTTTATAAAAGTTTTTTCTTAGTTTTATAGAACTTTTCCATCCAAATTTTTTAACTATTAGATTTTTTTAACTTCGTGTTACATAATATTTGGAAAAGAAAATAGGCATTTCTGAGAAAGGACCTATTTAAAAGGTTTTAAATTTAAGCGCTAGTATGTCAACAATGCCAGTGAGGCTCTTTGTTCTTTTTTAGTTGTTAAATTTCGCAATTGTGAGCTTTGTTTTACTATTGTGCATGATATCTTATTCCAGACTGGAAAGTAGTCGGTTTTATGTCTAGCTAACTTTCATGCAGACTGGAATTAACATACTGACTCTGATAGTTTAGGAATGAACTATTAGACACAAACACCGAGAGTAATCGATCTGTATGATAAATTTACCTTGCAAGTAACCCGAGACGTTATATAAATTGGAAAGTTATTTATCTTTTTCTCTGTATCAAACTCGCAAGTTACCCAACAGTTCAATGTTGGGTACAACCACTCGTTATATAAATGACCGATTTCTCTACCTTTGAAACTTTTTACGGGGAGAAGGTCAAATATTCTATCAACAAGATATAAAACGAATAGCGATTATAAGCCTTGCAATCCTCGACAAGTTCAGGAGGAGAGAAACAATAAAATTACAAACGTTTGTTTCTTTTTCTCACCATTAATCACGGCTTGCAGCCCAGAAAATTTTACTAGCAACAGCAGCATTCGATTTTTGTGTGGCAAGCCACGCAGTGAACTTTCGAAACGGACATTGGTATTCCGTTCTCGAACTGCCACTTTCGCCACGTTCTCTCTGCGTCGGAGAAGGGACGATGGTTTTCTTTTTGTTGAGTTGACCGAATGGGCATCTGTGATGAGAATTAATTCCCACTTATTTTTATTGGCTTCAAAACTCGTGTGAAACACACTGAACTTGATGTATCAGTTATCTTCTTATATGTAATTGGATGAATAAGTGTTAAAAATAAGTTTAAAGAACTAATTAGTTGTATGGAATGAAAGTTGAAAGTTGATAGTTGAAATGTCTAATAAGTTGTGTAGAACAGAACAAATTTAATTGTATTGGCTGGGTACCCGTTTACATCGATAGTAAAAATGAAAAAAGAAAATAACAATAATTTTACAGTAATAATAATTTTACTGTATAATAATAATTTCACAATATTCATATTTTTAATGTGTATAATAATAATTTCACAATATTAATATTTTTAATGTGTATAATCAGTGTTATTCCTAGGATTTTTTTAGAGGAGTGAAAATACTCCTTGGCTTTTTTGGGAGGAGTGAAATTCAATTATGAGGAGTGAAATACGGAAATAACATAAACTACATATACAGAGACAAAATTTCTATTAAAAACGCTTACTTTTTAATGGACAAAATAAAATTGAAAAAAAAATGAGGATGCTATATTTTGAGTTTCAATCAAACTCCCTAATCATCAGAACAATAAATGAAAAAAAAAGTACTATGGCTGTATGAAAACACAATTAAAAATTAGGATAATTAGGATGCCGTGGCTGAAGGTTTAAGCTACTAAACCTTTGTGAAAAATTCAAAGAGTGAAAATACTCCTGTTTAGTTTTTCAAAGAGTAATTCCGATTTTCAAGGAGTGAAATACTCTCTCAGAGGAGTTAAAAATATCTCTGTGTATAACAATAATTTCACAATATTAATATTTTTAATGTGTATAATAATAATTTCACAATATTAATAATTTTAATGTATAATAATTTTACAATATTTATAATTTTAATGTATAATAATTTTACAATATATTAAGAATTTTAATGTATAATAACAATGATTTCACAATATTAATAATTTAAATGTATAATAATGATAATAATTCTACAATATTAATCATTTTTAATGTATAATAATGATAATAATTTTACAATATTAATAACTTTACACACAGAAAAAAAAATAAGTTTTTGAATTCAGATATAAAACACACTGAATAACATCTAATAAGAACAAGAGATGAACACACACGATTTCTTTGTCCCTATCACACACCGCCGGACCAAGAAACTAACTCGATTCTACGATGATACTTCGGCAAAGCTTTAAAATAGAACTACAAAACTAAAAATAGTACCTACTAAGTTCAAATTTCTTTCAGATTTAATAAGAGGAAAAGGTTTCCAGTTTGATAAAATCTTTTTTTCTATTAGTAATGTAGAGAAGACAGGAGTTAAATATGATTCCAGAGGTTTAGTTTTCTTCTTAATTGCAAAATGAACATTATTTTATTTTTAAAAATTTCAAATGTTTCGCCGTTATAAGGTATTCTTGTTTGCTTTAAGTATCGTAAATGGAAAGTAATTCTTTTTATAGAAATATACGAATTGGCTTCCACGTAGTTTTTAGGTGAAGGATATTTTTTTTATGACATAAAGTAAGGGAAGTGAGTGCTACTCTCCATCTTAATATTTCCATCCAAATCTTTTTGAATGCATTAATCGTGAATGGGTTGTAGCATTGAGGAAAAATTGTAATAAGAAGCCAGACTGTGATCTTGGTAAGACCAAATAAAATTAAATCCAAGGTTTTCAAGATTTTTTTTTAGCAGATAATGTCCAGTTATATCTGGGGTTGGATGAGAAAAACGAGTTTGAAAGAAGTTTATGGTAGCATATTTTTGTGTCTATTATAAGTTGTATAAAGATACTCATGTTAATTTTTCAGATTTAATAAGAGGAAAAGGTTTCCAGTTTTATAAAATCTTTTTTTCTATTAGTAATGTAGAGAAGACAGGAGTTAAATATGATTCCAGAGGTTTAGTTTTCTTCTTAATTGCAAAATGAACATTATTTTATTTTTAAAAATTTCAAATGTTTCGCCGTTATAAGGTATTCTTGTTTGCTTTAAGTATCGTAAATGGAAAGTAATTCTTTTTATAGAAATATACGAATTGGCTTCCACGTAGTTTTTAGGTGAAGGATATTTTTTTTTTATGACACTAGGGGGCCTGCCCCCTGCTCGCTATCGCTCACCAACCCCCGTAACTGCTTCGCAGTTCTTTTCAGATCGCTTCGCGATCTTAGCGAGCAGAGCTCGCTTGTTCATCTCAACAATCCAGCACCACCCTCTTGGCTTAATTAATCCTAATTAATTAATTAAGCTTAATTAATACCGAAAATACCTCTCTCTTGCATAAATAATTTATTTCGGATCATTCCTCCAAATTAACAGAAAAAAATGTTGTTGAAATATATTCTTTTCTAGCTTATGAATAATTTAATCGAAATGTTAAAAAAATATCCAGCAAGTCTGCTAATAATTATCAACCGGTTTGAAGAAAAAAGCATTGTTGAAAATAAAATAAATCAGACTCATCATAAAACATGCTTAAAACTCGTCTGTTTCTCTAGTGAATGGCAAGAAAGAGAAGAAAAAATTAAAACTTTGAATCTTAATAATTCCAAAACTAATTAGAATTCTTGAAAAAACAAAAAGCCAATCTTTTTATAAAAAATATTTGTATGACTCTTTAAAATATCATAGTTCTACAATGATTAGTTTTGCTTTTATAACGAAAAAACAGAAAAATCGTCAAAATTTTCGAAACTTTAAAACTTAATTACTCCAAAACTAATTCGAAATTCGAAAAAAGGGCGACGTGGTGCAAAACTGCACATCTAAGAGTATGTGTCTGAAAAAAATCATATTTCTGCTGCTAATAGCTTTTGCTGGGGGCGAACTCGCAGCAGAAAAAAATAATTTTCGACTTTGACATTAAATAACTCTAGAACTAATTATCTCATTTATTAGCTTTTAGAACGAAAACGATCCTCATACATTTGTCTAGCAATGTTTAAAATTTCACAAATTTCCGTGGAATAGTTTTTGCGTAGTGAGAGTTCAAAGTGTTCAAAAATAAAATTTTCAAAAGCAGCGGCGGCGGTCACTGTTACTTTTTTTTAATATAGAGAGATAAAGTAAGGGAAGTGAGTGCTACTCTCCATCTTAATATTTCCATCCAAATCTTTTTGAATGCATTAATCGTGAATGGGTTGTAGCATTGAGGAAAAATTGTAATAAGAAGCCAGACTGTGATCTTGGTAAGACCAAATAAAATTAAATCCAAGGTTTTCAAGATTTTTTTTTAGCAGATAATGTCCAGTTATATCTGGGGTTGGATGAGAAAAACGAGTTTGAAAGAAGTTTATGGTAGCATATTTTTGTGTCTATTATAAGTTGTATAAAGATACTCATGTTAATTTTTTACTATGTTTCAAAAACATTTTATCCCGAATAGAATATCTACAGAACAAGAGAATAAACCGTATTTTGGCATACGTAATATTTCAAAATGAACACTTGCAAGAATGATTCGATGAAAAATGAAATAGGAAAAGAAACCTAAGGGATTTGAAAAAAAAACCTTTACTAATGTCCTGATACTAATTAAGTTAGATACATTATTTAAAAAAAAAATGAACAAGGACTTTACTGTCTTTGGTTCTTTTCTCAAAATCAACAGAAATAAAAAAGAAGCCACTTATCAGTAAGGAAAAAACACCTAAACATTCGTTTTAAAATTTCATCAGTACAAATGGCAAATAGAATCTTTGAGATCATTTAAAAATTATGCCACACGTTTAGGAAGGAGGAGCGGGCTCTGTTTGTGGGACAAAAAATGACATAGGGGAATGGAGGGGTAAGAAACACCTGAAAATTGTGTGAATTAATTTGTGAAAGCTACTCTGTGCGTATAACTAGTCTTTCTTTTAATACTTTTGGTAGTTTGGCTTTCGTCTAAACACCCTTAATTACAAACAAGTCAACTCGGATATCAAAATAGTTTGAGATAATTTTACTTGTATCTTTAAGAAAAAAATACCGAGCCTCAGCTTTAAATTTAACAATTTCTGTGAAAAATCAATCGTTTTAAGGTTTTTTTTTGTTTGAATAATCCAATATCAGTTCAAAGTATTAAAAAAATTATTCACTCAATACTTTCTAAGGTTTTCTTTTGCATTTAGTGATAAATAGAACCCTTCTGTAGACCCAGTGTTATTTGAAGAACACCATTTTTAGGGCAAAATGTCACAGTTGTGATTCTTCTCGATTAGTCTACTCCTTTAATTTATAGAATAGGTCTCAAAATACAAAACACTCTAATAAACCTATACGTAATTCAACAATATTATTTCCTAAGTAAACAGTCATAAAAACTACTAGTGTATCTAAACGTTATGATAAGATGATTCTTCCAGGTTACTTTTTACAGATATTAATTTATTGAACTCACACTTAAATAAGCTCTTAAACATTCTGTACATAAAAGCGTTACTAATTATAAAACCATTTTTTGTAGAGGTAATCTAATTCTAAATACAAGATTAATTATTGGAAAGATGCGCGAAGAATAATTAATATGGTTATGAAATTATGCGTAACGAAACTAATAGATCCAATATGATGAGAAGAAAATATTCAATATATTTGTTATAAAATCCACTGACAACGCAATTTTTTCTATATTTATTGTGAATAAAAAATATTTTTTATTAAATATTTTTACACTAAAATGTTATGGTACTATATTTTTGCTTCAGTTTTTAAATTTTTCATACATAAAAACAAAAAGTTTGTGCTAAAAAATTTCAAGCATACATAAAAATTTGCGCTATCTTTATATCACTTGGGTTAACTGAATTGATATCGTGAATTTAAATTAGATTTGGGCGTTAACAAGGTTTGTGTCTTCAGGTGTGTCAAATATAAATTATCATTCATAGTTTTCCTTTGACGTAAGTAATTGATTTTTCATAACATGACTAGTCTTTTAATCAGCTGTTAACTGTTTGAAAAGCAGGTAATAAACAAATCCTTTTATTAGAGCTACTTCTGAGTTATTAAGTTTATTTTACTCCTTGACCCTAATTTCGTTTAAATAAACAAACGAGTTTTCAAAATAGAAACTAGTGAAAGAGGGCTGTGGCTGTGATAATTTTAGCATAGTGTAAAGTATTGTAACTGGGGGTATAAAACTTTTTCAAAACAATATATGTTAGTTATTTGAAGAAAAAAAACTCGTTTTACTACATTTGAAAACGCTACAGATTTAGATAGCCAATACATATATTTTTTACGTAGTTAATATTTTTATCTTTTCTATTTAAAACGGCACGGTAAAGGAATCTTAATAATTTTTAAGCATACACAATTCTTATATATCTATATAATTATAAAATATGTGGGTATTTAATACTTATATTGAATACTCTAAATGTAATAACATTTGTAGGTATATAGAACATTTAGAGTCTAAATGTTCTATATACCTACAAATATTATTACATGAAATATTGAATCTTTTTATGCAATATTTTAAAGATCGATTAATGATTCTGGATAAAAAAAACAGGGTATAAGCAAAAGATAGTTTAAATTTATTTAATTACATTTTGAAAAATATAATTAAAATAGTATTAATGTTACGGTTTGTAGGAAAACAGTTTAATCTATTGCTACTAAATCTGTTGGTATATCACATTTGAGTACCTATACTTTTTTCGATTAAAATATTAGTAGTCTTTCAAAATTTTTGGCTATTCCCCCTTTATTTTTAATATCCTTCACTTATTATAGAAAAACATATCACCATATTTATTTAAATAACTATCTTCTTTCACAGTGAGTTACATCATACTCCACATGTATAAAAAAGTAATTTAAAAACATTGAAAATATATAGGTTTATTCTGTTTAATTTAAATGAGAGTCTCTCGATAATGTTTGAAATAAGCATAGACACACACATGTAAAAAAACGAGCAAAAACAACAAAATTTAATTAAAAACTTTTAAGGTATTATAGAATCGAAAAAAGATGAACTTTGGCAGCTGCATAGTTAAAAATTTACTTAATTACTTCTCCGAGTGTCAGTTAAAGAAGAAAATGAAAGGGTAAAAAAATTATGTTCATCTGTGTTAGAAAGGATTAATTTTGTAATATTTGTAATATTTAGATTTTTGTATTGTTGGTAATATGGCAAAAAATTATGTTCATCTATGTTAAAAAGGATTAATTTTATATAAGGAATAAATTTATAATCATTATTCAATTAACTAAGCATCGTAAAATTAATGCCCAGTAAAACTAAAACAGATTACATATATGTAGATTTTGAATACAACAAGTTTCTCATTGTTCCTTTGTGATGAAGAAATGTTTAGATGATAATTTTAAATGCATACCCTTTAACCCCTTTTCTGAATCGGAAAACATTTCCTAGTCAATAAAAAAAATGAAATGTTATATAAATATAAACAATAACAACACGATTGCCTTTACTAAACGTCATGAAGGTGTTTTGAAATCCTATTTATAGTGCGGGACAGGAAAACCTCCATTTCAATGCCTTTGAATTCTCGATTTCTTAAAATGACCAATCACAGCTCTTTAAACAGGATTGGTAGACAAAGAAACATTGAAGTTCGTTTTCATCCACCAATAAACGTTTTAGTTTATAATAGCGTGTGAAACCTGAGCTTTTAAAATAATTCAAGTCTGGTTTTTATTTTGTACGTTCCAAAAAATGTTATGAACGTTGAAAAATTAAAATCTATCATTATATTTTAAGTAAAATCAACTCATAATGATTTTTGAAGTAATCCTATATTTCAAAAAGCTATCCTATTATTAAACCTATATTTTCCTGTATATAAAAAGCATATAAGAAAAATGAGTACGTAGTTCAAAAAGAGTCCAATTCTAAAAGTTCATTTTATCCTAGAAAGGAATCACAACTTCATTTTTAATCGTTTTAAAATTATTCTTTTTTTTTTTCAAATGAAAATAAAACTAGACAAAATGGAATGGTTGGTGATAGTTAAATACTTATATTATTAAAAGCTAATTTAAACCTGATTTGTGTGTTAAGGAAAAAACAGTAATTTTCATGCATGAAAAAAAATATTAACCCCCCTGAATTTTGAAAATTGACGGTAAATTTTAACAATACTAGACTTGATCATAAAGTTTTCAATTTACAAATACGTTTCATACGATTTCTTTTTGTCCTTTAATTTTTACAACACGCTGGAAATCAAATAAAAATAGCAGAAAACGGCAAAGAACTTATTAGGTTTTCAGTGTTTGGATTTTGTAGTGCAAATTAATTATAGTACAAGACCTTGCTTCCAAAAATAATATCACCTTCCTTTGAAACTATAAATCAATGTAGAAATGTTTATGCAATCCAAAAATTAGATTCATAATAATTATTTTTATTGAAGTCGTATATCTTAATGTAACTATTTCTCAATTCTAATAATCCCAATTAGAAATGTCACATGAGTTCAAGGTATTAGAACCTTGGCAGCTATTGAAATGCTTCAGTGTACAAATATCTTTTGATTACTTATTTCAATGGTACTAAACAAAATAAAAATAATTTTTATGACTAGCTCTATTAGCAGACAGAGCACAATTTAAGTTAACATTCAATTTCCCCCTTTTCAGTTTCGATTTGAAGTTATAATTGTTAAAGTAGAGAAAGCTGAAATTTCCCACAAATTTATAAATAAACTATCTGATACTGTTGCTAAAATCACGTTTTAAAATACGTTACGATTAATATGCTAGAAAAGTATTGATTCAAATAAATTAAACGTACGCTTAATTATACAGCAAATTTTATCTATGTCCCCCTAATAGCAAAATTTAAATTTTTAATACTATTTGGACTACTAAGAAACTTGTGCATTTCTTGGACAATTTCCACTCTGTTCTTTGAAAATATAATATTATAAAGGATATAAATAATTTATTACATAATTTCAATTGTTAAAATGAGTCAAATAAATTGATCCTAAATTGTACTCTATGACTAAGTCTTTAAAGTGCTTCTATATGGGAAACAAAATTTCATAATTTTTATCTTGATTCAATAAGATTATCAAAAGGTTACCCACGTAAGGCACATTTTCATCTCAATTTTTAAACTTCTTTTAATATTTACACAATATCCAGTTTTAAATTTAATTATTATACTGAACTAAAAAAAATTCTGAGTACTAACTAACTTAGCCAGTGTGGAGAGCTGACCATCCCTGAAACTTTCTTGAATCTAATAAATTAAACAATAGAGAAATGATAAAGGCCAGTGAGAACTTTCTTATTTATCACTCTATCACCCAAATTATAACAATTAAATTTTAAAAAGAAAAGTAAGAAAAAAGGAGGGGATTATACATTAAGAGAGACTGTGGGTGAAATCCATTTATCCATTAAACTTTTTTATATTATAAGTACTTCTATAACCAAAACGCTTACGTTTAATTTAGTAATTTGATATCAAGCAAAATAAAATATAAAAGTGTGTTTATTAAAATTAGAGCAGTTAATATTTCTATAAAATCGACAAAGCAATTTTAATCAGTTTATTCAATTTAAAAATTAATCTTTTCTAAAATCTTTTTCAAAAATATAACTTGAATATCACAGGAAATGTTCAGAAAATATCCTAAATGAAACATCCATAAATTAGATGGCTAAAATAACAATACTAAATGCTTTTGTGTCTTAATGCAGCATATGTAATTTTTACACAGGTGCCCCAATTATATGCTTTTTAAGACATCTTGAGCATGTGAAAACCATTATGAAAATGTATCATTCACATTCCAACTAAAAAAATTTTAAAATAACCTTTAAATACTTCTCATTCAAACCAATGTGTTTCTTTTGTTAAACAAAATACACTTAGAATCAAAGAAATTACCGGATAACTTAGCCTAAAGTATTATTATTCATGAACCACCCTTATCTCATATCGCTTTGCCTTCTTTGGCATCCCTTTACTCTTTAACATATATTTGCTCTTTAACCTCTATCCTGCTCTTCAGCATCTCTTTCCTCTTTAGCCACTTTAGCCACTTTAGCACTTTTCCCTATCTCCAGCTACCTAGCAACTCTTTGGTTTCTAGCCTCTATCTGTTCTTCAGCATCCTTTTTTTACTCTTCGACAAATCTTTGTTCTTTGTATCTTGCTCTTGAGCATCTTTTTGCTTTGTTAGCATTTTTGACCTTGATGCCTTTGGATTCACTTTTATTAATACCCATACTATACAATGAATAGCTGTCTCGTACGGATATCATGATTTATTTAGATGACCTCTAATTTTTAGATATTTTGTAACATATCATCTCTTCGAGGTCCGCTGTTAATGATCTTATGCCGCATGCTGAGAACCACTGATTAAGAGGGATTTTAATATCCTAAACATCTTCCTCCTTAAAAAAGATAGGGTATGAATATGTGTGTGTGTAATAAGACTGAATCATTCTCTATTGTATTCTAAGTAATTAATTGCAATTCTAAGTTACATTAAAATTTATTTTCCATCTCTTTTTTATGCTCTAAAAATCTAACCTACATTCACAATCCAATTTTTTTTAATTTACCATATTGATTACCCGGGATATTTTCTTATCCGATTCGATTTAATTACTTATAATCCTTATTAATAAATAGGTAACTATAGTTACCTATATATATATTTTATTGCGATGGCAGAAAGTTCAACATCTACCTCCTCAATTTCACATACATATTCAAATGTCAAATCTTCATTATATCCCTTAAAATGACGTTATGTAAAATGCAACTGTGAATGAAAAACATTCTTAAACTTCATTGCTAAATCTTTCTCCAATTATTAATTTGCATACTCTATTTTTAGCATAAAATTTCACACTCATTATACATCCTTTCACCCTTACCCAAAACTATTTACCATCCCGTTACTTTCTCGTCTCGATTTCAAAACGTCCGATTATTCAAATCGAGAACCAACACGGCTTTCTTTTTCTTCTTCCAAACAAACGCAATTAACAATAACATGACGTCATGAACGCGCGAACAAAACAAATCGCGCGCGCGCGAGAGAGAGAAAGAGCAAACACACAACAACAAACAAACGCACGCGCGCTCTCTGTTCCTTAGCCAATCCCAATCAATCCGTGACGTCGTCGGTTCGCCGGCCAATGAGCGGCCGCGGATCCCGCGAATAAAGCATGGCCGCAGCCGGAATCTCCAATTCCGATCGAGGGAAACTCACCGAGATGTCGGAGATGATCTACCCGTACGAGAACGGACATCCCGATGTCCGACAAGGGGACGATTCCCTTTTTTCCACCGTCGATCCGGCTCCCCCCATAGAAATCTTCGCTCTGCACAAAGCTCATCACGATGACAACTTCCCGCTCAAAGTTGATCTTACCATTGGAGGTAAGTCGACCGTTAATTCATTATATGTACAAAGCAGATATAAATGAAAACTAATTATAATTATTACCAATGCACTGTAAAGAATACTCTAAACGGGCAAATTGAAAGAAAATTTTAAGTGCAAGTTAAATTTAATTAAAGTAAAAGTGTTCAGGGGTTGAACCCCGAGGCAATCTTCAGCAGAGTAGAAATACATCAAAGTATCTCTTTTTTTAAATACATAGAATTGCAGTTACATATGCAAAATACAGTTAAAAAGAAGGTAATAATGCTTTTTTAGTTGAGTTCATTTCATTTTATTCTTTCTGACAAAAATTAATTCAAGGGGAACCTTTATCATCAGTAGCGTGAAAAAAAAAATCAAAGTTTCTCTTAAAAAATAATTGACGTTACATATAAAATACTGTTGTGCAGATGGTAATAGTGTATTCGAGTATTTTTAGATCCAATTCTTCATAGAGCATTCCGGGAAAATTCGTAATTGGAGAAGAAATACATTTATTAAAGCTCCCCTATTATCAATGGCTTTATTTTTAAAACTTAAATGTAAGAGACGTTTTGAAATGTGTGTCCTTCTTGACATTATTATGAACTTAACATTTTTAGAGGTATTTTAAGATAGAAAAAAACACGAGAATATTTTTTAATACAGACTTCACTTATTTCTTTATTCGGTGTTGTGAGGAACTGATTCTGTAGAACTGGTTTTGCTGCAACAGCACACATATTGCGGGGAAAACACTTTGCAGGAACCGTTTTTCTGGATTCGCGCGCGTAATTTTAAAAGAAGTCTTTCAAATTTATTTTTTATAGTTTAGGAACAAAACGCATGATAATTATTCAGTATTCTATTGCTTTGTTTATTTTGTTCCTTTTTAAAGTATTGTATCGTATTATAAAATTTCATGTAAAACATCAGGCAGTTGGGCTTGTAAAATTAAGAATTTGTGATACATTCAGTTAATGAACGGAATTTCATTTTATTTGATAGCTATGATTAAATGATAAAATACTTATTCATTTTTAACGGAAATAAATTCTCGAGGACTTTAATACTACATGCATTAAATTTGTTAATAGTTTATTATTTCATTGAATTAATGTTTGATAATGTAATTATTTATTTGTTTTTAATTATTTTGCCCGCATGTTAATAATTTTTTATACAAACCCCATCACAAAAGAAAATAACCGATAAATATATAACTCAATTTTACTTTTTCATTATAAAAAGATCATTTACTCCTGCAAATATTTCTCTTTTATTAGTCATACTATTTCTAAGGTGCTAGAACCTTTTTATTTTTTTAGAATTTTATTATGTACTAGATAATGTAAGACGCCTTAAGTTACCCGTTGAAAACCCATACCGGTGATGGATATAGTAACTAACAATTTAATTAACCACATTTGCTAAAAATTATGGGTTAACACATTTTAAATGTAGCGAAATTACAACATTTATAAATGTATTTAATTTAATATTTGGGTTTATAAATATTGCATAAATTACTTTCTATTCTAATTATTATTAATCCATAAGTAACATATAAAACTTTTATTTCATATTAATTCTGTTTTAAAACTTTATATTTGACTATATTCAAAATTGTCTAACTTGTATTTAGACCAAACTCCTATAACCAAATTGCTAAGCATTAAAAGTTCAAACAAAAATTATTTCATTGGTACTTGACCAAAATAATTATAAAATCATTTTGAGATTTGTCTTGACAACCATTTATGTAAAGGGGGTAACAACACGATACTTTATATTACTTAACAAATTACTCTTACGAATTTACTTTATACTATTACTTTTATCTACTAATAACTTCAAATATCGTTACTGCAACCCTTATCTACCTTATCGTATTGGTAGCGAAAGTTCCAAATTGGGAAACAGAATTTCTATAATCATCGTAACTTCTGGTTAAAAGAGAATAATTTTTGTAAATTCAAGTGCTTTTATTTCTAGAATAACAAACTTTAAAATGAAATAATACTCAAGATAAACTCATTGATAGAGGGTTTTCTGTAATATACAATAATAAGTGTTTTGAACTTTAAGTTCTATAAACCATTTTGCTGACGTGAAAATTAATTTCTTCAAAGAACTCTTTCATCCATTAATTACGTTTTTGTTTATAAAATGATTTCATCTCAATTTTAATACTAATCCCCGTTTTCACGCTTCGTCTGTTTGGAAAATTACTGCATTGAATCCTGACTGATTTTCTTCGAGGATTATAAAACTGTACCAAACTAATATTTGTTTTCAAAATAATATGCAATCTTTTTTTAACTGTATATCAATCGTCATGGCTTTTAGAAGAAAGTAGTAGGTACCCTTGAAAACAGCTCTGATTGATTTCGTTGCGAAGAAAAAAAAAGGATAAAATTTAATCTATGTTTCTCCAAGGGTCCTCCCGGTGATTCAAACCCAGTCATCCCGAACTATTCTATGCATCAGTAGACAATAGTGACTCTATGTTTGGTAATACTTGTAAGAAGTGCAGATTATTACAGGCCTAAGGTAGTTATTACCTGCATCTTATCCATCTTACTTGGAAATTTTGTAAGGTCAATGTCAGCTGTTATCTATCAACAGTTCAAGCTAAGATGTTGAAAGAAGAGATGAAGTTAAATTCACACTTGCACTTTACCTACGTTTATAACGTAAGCGTTCTATTCAAATTATCCCAAACGCAATCACCAGAGTCCAATGTCATTAATAGAATGCCCGTTTCCCTGTAACAAAAGTTATTTGATATTATGCAGTTCAGTGGAAGCTTTTTAAAAACAACACGAACGTGTTACGGGAGAGGAGAAGCATACTAAACAAAATGCGTTTGAATTACCGATATATGTATGTAAACATTTAAACGCCTTGATGTTTACTTCCTGTATTTATATGTATAGTTTCTTTTTTAATCATTCTTTTCTGTAGTTCAAAATCGTAATAATATTTTTTTTACTAGTTTGCAAGGTTGACTAGAAGTTTTAGAATAATCTTAAGGTTAAACTTATCAAAAGTAGTTAGGTTATTTTGTGTCCTTCAGATTCCTATTAACTTGTTTTTAAGGACTTTAGGCTGTTATCCCTTTTTTTAAAGATACGTCCATGGATAAAAAAAATTAAATAAACAGTTTTGTTTTTATTTATTATTTCATTTTCCGGGATTGTCGGTAGCGACTATTGGACTTTGAATCTATACGTTTTGCCCTCTGCATTCTCAGTGGCAAAGACATCATTTACTACTTTTAAGTAAACCAAATTAAATCGATAACAAACAAATAATTTTAAAGAAAGCACGACCAACAATCCCGGAAAATGGAATAATGAATAGTAACTCTTCAGGTCTTGGAAACTTTCATTATTTGATTAATTTTATTTTTGACTTTCTGACAAGTAGTGTAAGTACTGTGAACTAACTATGCTTGGGAACTAAACACTGGGGATGTTACGTTAGGTTGACCACCTAACTTGGGCATCATGAACTGTTACGTCAATGGAGATTAGTTTTAACAAGACAAGTAGTAAGCGAGTGGCGAACAGTGGCGAGGGTCATAGTGTGTATGAGTCGTCTAGTTTACAAAACCAGATAAGTCACTTTTTCCTAATTTTTCAGGAACAATAAAAAACTAAATATTCAAACAAATCATGCACTTACAAAAACCCTCATTTTTTTATTTTAGATGGTAGGAGATGGTTACATTATCAACATGTATAAGCTTATAGATTTAGTTGGAGCACTTTTTAGCAAAAAAATTTTAAAACACTGTTTTTTATCACAAAATTTTAGATTTCCCTCAAAATTAGTGTTATGAAATTATTTTTTTAAAGCTTAAAACTTGGCTATTTGCTAGATCTGTATTTTAACAATCAGAATATAACATAAACTGAAAATTGAAATCTATAGAGCATTTTCAATCACATGACTCGGACCTAACAACGGCCTTAGCAACAGAAGAGTTACAGTTTTTTCGCCCTACAGAGGTTAACAGTTACAGAAAATGACTAGCCATGGAATTCTTCTATTGGAGCATTTGCAATCACGTGATCCCATACCTAAAAACCGCCTTAGAAACAGATAAACAACGGTCTTAGCAACAGTTAAAAGCCCTACAGAAGATACACAGTTAAAAGAAAATAACCGGTTGTGACGTCACCTGAAAACACTCTATCTGGTTTTGAAACAAGACGACTGTGAAAAACTGTCTGGTTTCATCAATGTCAGTGTTGTGTAATCCAATGGCGGTGTGAATAAGTATTTGCTCTCGACCAGAATAACAATGAGCAGACTCATCCGAAAGTGAGGGGGACCGCCTATATATGTAGAACGGAGGTTTTGGTATTCTTGGTCTGACCGAAAGGCACGCTTCCACTTTCGCTCAGTCAGTGGGTCAGGGATGTGGAGCGAGAGTTCGTTCGACATGAGGGGTGGATGCAGTTTTGGAATACTACATCTTCTCCAATAAAACTGGAAAGACCAGCGAAAGTTCTAATGGGCATACAATTTAAACCGATTTTTTGCCGATGGTGGACACTTTTGTGGATAATATCCTTATATACATATCAAGCCGATAGTAGTACAACGGCTTACTATATTTATACAGGCTGGTCATTTCTTGAATTATGGGATACATTTGACAACTTTTCCTCGCTAAGATCATCCCATACCCTACTTACTTACTAGATACGATACGGCTGGTCATTTCTTGAATTATGGGATACATTTGACAATTTTTCCTAGCTAGGATCATCCCATACCCTACTTACTTACTAGATACGATACAGGCTAGCCGAGTTTTGAATTATGAAAAACATTTGACAAGTTTTTCCGCTAGGATCGCTACTTATCGGGTCTTTAACGTACCATAGGATTTATATATAGATTTAGTGCTTTGCCAGATGTTAGTTAGTGCCATCTATCCCTCTAATGATTTCTGTATCTTATTAGTTAGCCTGTATGGAACCAATCAGCCGTGTCCTACCTATAACGTACCATACATATTGTATATCGATTTAGTGCTTTGCCAGAAGTTAGCTATTTTGCTATCTATCGCTTTAATGATTTCCGTATCTTAGTTAGTGATAGTACCTACTTTGGGTTACCCAGCAAGCACCTGTGGACCAAAGTCATGGTGATTAGGTACCGGAGATGAGGTACCTACTGTTATTCGATCATACTCACATTCATTCCCACCCCAACATTTTTTATAGGGGTTGTTGAACACATTCATTTGTTTCAACCAGGGTTGTTACGTTTAAAACAGTTTGTTTAAAACACTTTGTTTTAAACAATGTTTTTTTTTTGCTTTGTTTTAAACGTGTTTAAAACAAAGCAAAAAAAAAACATTGTTTAAAACACATGTACTTTTTTAGTAATTCTTTTTCTATGAACAGATGGCATTAGTATATAAAACTGATTTTGATTTTTATTTGATTGACTTTATTTGATTTTTTTTCTAGAAAGTTATTTAATAAAAATACAAATAAACTTGTTTGAAAATCATATTTTTTTTATAATTGACTTGTTCTTTATGTTTTACTAGCTGATATGCCCGGCCTTGCACGGGTGGAGTGTATCAATTTATTAAAATTTTCTCAAGTTACATGCCTAATTTTCTATAACCATAAATACCAATCATCCTGGTAGTTTTTCATATCCCGGTGCCTTTTTCATCTTGGTGTCACCGGTGCCTTTTCAATTCGGTGTTCCTGGTGCATTTTCATCACCGTGCTCCCTGTGCCTTTTCCCTCCCGGTTCCAACTGTGTAAATCTAACCTAACCATCCAGTTCCGTTGTTGCACATTTAATTACGACAGTTACCCAATTATCCATTATAAGTGAAAAAAATCAATTAAAATTACTACAGACTTTTGAAATCCCAAAATTTGTAAATACCCCCTGTTTAAATTGAAAAAAAAATCCCGTTAAACTACACCAAAGAAACAAATTATAAGGTTAAATAACAAATTGATCTAGTGTTTCTATCATCAACTTTCTAAAAAAACTGCATGATGTAATCTTTACTTTAACCAGTCTAATTCTTAAAACTTTCTATAGAGCATTCGCACATGACGTCACTTGGAGGACAAAATCAACGTTGCTAAGGCTGTTGTTAGGGGCGGGACATAGAAGTATCCAATAGCAGCATTCGCACATGATGTCACTGGAGGAATAAAACAACGTTGCTAAGGCTGTTGTTAGGCAGAGTCATGTGATTGAAAATGCTCTATTTCAACTTAAAGTTTCATGGAAAATGAAGTTTTTAATAAGAAAATACTGTTATAAAGTTTTTTATAAGGGCCGTTTTTAATTTTTTAAATTATTAAAATTGTTTTTGTTGTATTATTTGCAACAATGCGAGTTAAACAGATCTTCTTTAGTGGAGAAGTAAGGCGATTTTTACAAAAAGGCCTAAAAGAGGGTGAAGGGGTGGTTTTAGAAATTTGGAAATGATGTCATTGTCTTTCCCCCGTCCCCATACGTATGTGTACCAAGTTTGGTTCGATTCGGACGGGTAGTTTTGGAGAAATTGAGCCAAATCTGTTCCGGACAAACCCAGGAACCCAGGCAGGAACCCAGGGACACCTTCATTATATATAGAGAGATAGAGAGATTTTAATATTTTAAACGATCAATGCTGCTAATGTCGTCAAAATATGCAATGAACTAAAAAGGACTGAAATGAATATGCATATAATAACTTATAAATGTTCAGCTCGTATCAAGTTGTTGACATAGTAACATATTTCCAAAACAATCATTTTACTTCGGCCAAGCTCCAAGAAACAGGTGCTAAAAAGCTCAAGATGGCATCTGATGTCAGGGGTAGCTTTGTTAATCCATTTTCAATTTTAAAAACTTAATTTAATTTTTTTAAATCATGTTTTTTTTTAGAATTTCTGTGTCGAGGGTAAAAAAAAAACAAATAAAACGTTTTAAACAAAAAAAAACACGTTTAAAACAAACAAAACATGTTTTTTGTATTTTTTAGAAAAAAACGTGTTTTTTTCCAACCCTGGTTTCAACTGATATACTATCGAAATTTTTATGCCTGAACAGGAACTCGAACTTCGGGCGCCCAGCCTTTGTAGTCAGTTACTATAACCACACTTGGCCAGTATGGTGACACATTCTACAAATTAAAAAGTTCTAATGTTTCTTTAAAGAGGTTTAATATTTTTTTACAATGGATAAACACAATTTTTTAGCCTATTTTAACTCCTCTTAAAGCTTTTTGTTCTGTTTATATGTAGACTAGACTACCTACTACTTAAAAAGGAGTTTTTCATGTATCCGATATTTTCCTAAAGGGCCCCATGGCACTTTATTGGTTTGTTATATATTAATCCCACATGAAATACTAGTTTTATAACATCATAATATGAGCTCTAACCGTATTCTTTTTTAAATAGGAAAAATTTCAAGAGTTAATGTCAAAGAATACTCAATTTCTCCATTTACATTTTAGATCAGTTTAAACTATTCCATCACCTCGCATTCTTTACATTACAGCATAACGTGTCAACTACTTGTTTTTAGCAGATAACGTGTGACGGAATAGTGTAGAAACATAAACAAACCTGACCCTTCCCTCCGCTGACCGATTTGCGCAAGCGTCGCCGATGTATTCCGTTCACGAGCGCCGAGGATCAACTTTCTCTAAAGAGTCAGTCACTGGGTCACGATTCCGTTTCGGGAGACACGGGCACAGTTAGGAACTCTCTTGCGAAAGAAATTTACATTCGGTTCTTCTTGATTTTGAAAAGTTAGGGGGATGACCCTTTTTTAATTGGAGTGGAATTACCCTCCAGGGCAGCTTAGGAGTTTGGTTTTGATAGTTATTTTCTTTTGAAGTTTTGTTGGTTGACTATTTAAATTCAGAAGGTGTAGAATTGAAATTTAAAAAATGTTGAAGGAACACGTGAGGGTTGTTGTGACATAGATCGCGTACTGGAAAGAGGGTAACATTCACATGGTAAATGGTATCACACATGTGACCATTTTCAGTTTATATCCATCTGACATTTGACACCAAGATTTCTCTTTTAGTTTATTTCACGTAAAATGTAATTTTAAATTGATGGAATCAGATTTTCTTGAATAAATCTTGGGTTTTTATCACCTCTTATACCATAACCTACATTAATAAAGCATATAGACAAGGACCAATTGTGGTGTAGCGAGCTTTTTGAAAGATAAAATTTGGCAGGTTGCCAAAAAGTTGTCTCAACAAATACTATGATTTCTCTTAGGATATTATTCCTATCACAATATTTGTTGGAGGAAATTTAGCCAGGAGCAAAATATATTCAGGCTATAAATGATGCATAAAATTTTTAAATCTGTTTAGATCCCGTCTTTTGGAAATTTTGAAAAAACATCAAAAGCGCTACATTTTACCTCCGCTCACTTACCTTTCAAACCTAATTTTAAAATAATAATAATAATTAAATTTTTTTGGAGGAAATATATCTCCAGATGTAAACCCTTATCTGTTGGCTTATAGTAATTAGTATACTAACATAGTATTATTATTATATTAGTATACACGCAAATAAAATTGCTGACTTTTTGACTGGTGTCCACAGTAAGCTCATCTCTCTCTTTCTTTGTCGTAGCCTACAGAGATGAAGAGGGTCGTCCATGGGTGCTGCCGGTGGTACGGAAGGTGGAAGAGGAGATCACCTCGGGGAGCAACCTCACCCACGAGTACCTGGGGCAACTGGGGCTTGAGGACCTGAGCGCCGCCGCCACCAGGTTGCTCCTGGGCACTGACAGCATCGCTCTCAAGCAGAACAGGGTGAGTATATTATAGGCCATAGGTATTATAGGCAAAGGTGAATGTCAATTCATTACATCTCCTTACCAGATGTATTCCAGTTATGTTAAAAAAAATGTGTTAAAAACACGTTTTGAAGGGTTGATTTTTTTTAAATTTCTGAGTTGACACTCCGATTGGCTGAATCCTTTAAAGGGAAATTGTTTGTTGTTTTTTAGGTTACACAAACTTTTCAAATATAAAATATCGTGTGAGAATTTAAATTTTCTGATTTTATCATTGATGTTCTGAAGAGTGTTTCAAAGAGTGTTTTCAACCATTCGTGGAAGAATTCCGGCCACTTAACTATTATTTTTTCAGTAACAATTCCATGCACGCAATTGAAGTTAAGTTTTGAAAACGTAAAGATAAGAATCTGCAAAAAAATAGTTTTAATTACTCTTTTTAGTAATCTGAATAAATTTGGCAGTAAAAAATTTCTATAATTTTATTTTGAACTATCTTACTTTTCTCAATTTAGGAATCATGTTGATTTGAGGTCATAATCAAATTTTATCATTTTTTTTTTCATTTAGTTTACTTATTATTTATTTCAAAGCTTGATTAAAAGCAGAATTAAACTCAATCACGGCATAGTTTAAATATAAAATGAGTCCTTAAATCGCGATGGTTCTTTTAGGCTTTTGGAGTTCAGACGGTGGGAGGCACTGGAGCCCTTCGAGTAGGAGCTGACTTCCTGGTGAAATGTGCCAAACTGAAAATCTTTTACATGGCTGATCCCTGCTGGCGTAAGTACCCTTTACCTACAGATTCCATGTGATAATTCAGTGCTCATTTAAACCTTAAAACCACTTTTATGTGATAAACACATCTTATTTGTGGTTCTTAAAACATTTTCATTTATAGCAAGTTGTTAGTTTTTCTGCTTCAAAACTAAGTTGAGTTGTATTAATTTCTCAACTATTTCCTGAATATACTTATTTTATTAGAAGTCATTTGCAACTAAATTTTGGTGGATATAGTATATCCAGATTTCAAATTATTTTCTCTCTGAATAACTACAATAATTACCACCAAAGTGTTACAAACAGTCATAGTAATTTTATGCATTTTTTTTATTCCAGCAAGCCACCATTTAGTGTTCCCATACGCTGGATTCGCCGTATGCCGCATCTACAGGTACTGGCACTCCATGAAGAAATGCCTCGACATTGAGGGACTGCTAGAGGACCTAAGGGTGAGAAATTTTCCCGCTGGATTTCATGAATATGGAACTATCTGGAATATATTTTCAATTTGATTTCTTGAGGGTATTCTATCTGCTTGGTTTCTACTCCTACTTTTCACTCATCCATACAATTGATGTTATGCATAGTTAGATAAGAGAAAGAGATATTAATCGCAAGTTCTTCGGTACATAATTTAGAAATGTATCTAAACAAATTTTCTAAAAACAGTAAATAAAATTAATTCACCTATTGTTACAAAGTTACATCGATACCTTTTATTAAATTTTTGAAGGAGCTAAATTTAGATTTCAAATAGATTTCCCTTGTAAAATTGTTATTCTTCATCACTCTGATCCTATTATTCCAGTTTCCTCGTTCTCTTATTTTTTCCCCAAGTAAGAAATCGTTTGCTATTATTATTGACCGTTGTTCCCCATTTGTATTGCAGGACGCTCCTCCGGGTTCTGTGGTCATCTTGCACGTGTGCGCTCACAACCCCACCGGTATTGACCCCTCAAAGGACCAATGGGCTCGCATCGCTGACGTCATGCAGGTAAGCTTTCAATTCATGAATTTTTTCTGCTGATGCTGATAGCCTCTGAATCGTTTCTGAGTTTCCCTATATCATTTGTAAATCGGTAGTCTGATGATTGAAAATTGTTTTTGAAAATGTATTACCTAAGAGTTATTTTGTACTAAATCACGTTCAACACAAATTCTCGCAAACTAATAAGATTACAAAATTTTGCTACCTTATATTTATTACAAAATGAGATTCGTTACAAGCTTCGAGTAGATGACATATGCCAGTTAAGAGAAAGATCATTTGACAGCTAGCTCACATACGAGAATTTCTCAATATTTTTGAGCATCAAAACTTTTTTACCTGTCAGAAAGTAGTTTGCTCTATTTATTTTAATTCAACTTTACAAAAATTTTATATGACTTAATTTTAACGGAAATGGATGAAAAAGGTCAAATAGATACTAAATAACTAAATGGAATGACTAAAAACTATCTTTAAGCGTAAAAGATAAATTTCGTATACTTCCTCAATCACGATCTTGCCAGTAAATAGAAATGTTATATTTGCTGGACCTTCAAGTAGACGGAAGGGTTTTCAGTCTAGTTCCTGTTTTAAGATGTTAGTGTAGTTTCTGTTTAGGATTCTTCCAAACTGATGATCTATGGTCCTCTAGTGAAGAGTCTTATTTCCCCGATCTCTTTGTTTGGTTTGGGGACTCCTGTCCGAGGAGGGGTTGGTAATTGACCACATAAAGAAACCGGACTCCGCGATGGGACGTTTCTCTGACCGTCGTAAAAGTTTGGAAGGGCCCTTACGCTAGCATTCTTTGACTGGAAAGCTGACTGGCCTCTAGTAAACTGAACTTTTGTATTAAATACTATTTTTTTAGTACTGACTCGCCATTTGACCATCATATGAGCAAAAATCGTATTGTACATCATTCCCTATTTCCCCAGGAGCGCCAACTGTTCCCTTTCTTCGACTGCGCCTACCAAGGCATAGCCTCCGGTGACCTGGACAAGGACGCGTGGCCAGTCAGGTACTTCGTGTCCAGGGGGTTCGAGCTGGTCTGCGCCCAGTCGTTCTCCAAGAACATGGGCCTCTACAGCGAGCGAGTGGGCAACCTGACCCTGGTGTTCAAGGACCCGAAGGTCATCCCCAACGTCCGCTCCCACATCACCATGATGATCCGTGGAAACTACTGCAACCCCCCGCGGCACGGCGCTGGCATCGCCACGCGTATTCTCAACGACAACAGGCTCATCGATGACTGGTGAGTTTAAATTGCTAATAAAACTAGATACATTAGTTTCAAAAGAAAATAAAGTAGTTAGCCTGGCCACCTAACCGGAACATCAGTTTAACAATGTAGGAATATGTGACATCATTTTGCACACCAGAGCCCTTATGCATGAGAACGAAGATAGGAATGTAGGCCTTGGCCAGTAGCACTATTGTGCCCAAGAGTTTTTTATTTCAACAACTTGGATTGGACCATTTTAAACAATTTTTGACCCCCCCCTTGGTGACCACCCGTAGTATATGCCAAGACCCCGCTCCCCCTCTATTTTCACGTAGTAATTCAAAAATACGGTTTTCAATCATTTTTTGCAAACAGAAAGTTATAAAAATTAATGTGGCTAATTTGTCTTTATTAATTAGGAGAATATTGACTGCGTGATATCTACCCTAAGCTCCCACCCCTCCCCCTGTGACCAAGCATGGTATTTTGAAGACCTCCCTCCCCCCTGAACGGGTCACGTAGTATGGGTACATTCCCTAATGGTGATGGGACTCTTCCCTATAAATCTTTTATAGCAGTTGAGGGTTCTGGAAGACTATGTGACATTATTTAATTCATAAGGGATGAGAAAAGTTCAAACTTTGCGACATGACTCTTTTAATACTGTTCTTAAACTGATGTTACATTGGAATTACGAATGACTATATTCCTAATGGGTGGTTCCGTTTGCAGGAAGAAGCAGATCAAAACAATCGCTGTGCGTATCAAGCGCATGCGATGGGCCCTCCGCACCAAACTGCAGGAGCTGGGCACCCCTGGAAACTGGGACCACATCACGCGCCAGATAGGAATGTTCTGCTACTCCGGACTCTCCGGTGAGTGGTCATTATCATTCTTTATAACAGTGTTTCCTAAATATTTCATAGAAGCGACCCCTTAAAAGAAATTTTACCAATTGGCAGTGATCCCCATCATAAAGTACTTTGTTGAGAAAAAATTACACTCTCAATTGAAAAAAAAAAGTTAATAAGGCCTAAATTTGCCTTAAAATGTCTATAAAACCTATAATTCTTAGCACAGAATTTGTAATCAGTATTTATATAATCCCTAATCTTTGCTATCTTTTCAAAACTTATAAATCTGAAGGTCACCAAACACTAAGTTCTAATCTGTTTGAAAAGAGGGGTTCTTAACCCTGGATATTGGTAAGAGAACTTCAAAACAGTTTATCTGAAAAGATAAAAGGTTTTCTTATCCCTATAATGCTTTCTAAGGGATATGGTTAAAGATTTGAACGAATCTCTGTAAAACCTGTTTTACTGTTGTACATAAATGGCAAGAAAAACAACTTTTAGGAATACTTTCTAATAACTTTGAATACCGACAACTTTCTGTTTTAAAAGAAAACTTATTTGATGAGGCAACTTCCGGTACATTTTGAAAGATATTAATTGCTTTAAAAATGTATTAAAAATATTTTCTAAATATCATACAGAAAAAAATATTATAGCCATACAATCTGATATTGAGCAAAGCATTAAAAGGAAAATAGGGGTTTTCCCCCTAAAACTTTGTACAAATGTACACAGCCATGACAATTTAGCGTTTAGCAAAGATTATACATATACTACTCTTTTTTTTTACTTCAAACTGAAATAAACGCTTATGAATGGCAAAAATTCTCTTTTTTAACACAGCTCTGGCAAACCAATAATGGTGATTCTTATTAATTGATTGAGAATGTATACTTAATAAGATTACATAAGATAGGTTTCATCTCCTCAGGTAATTAAATTCAAAATTAGGGTTCTTATCTCACAGAATCGCTCAGAGGTATTGCGAAGATGCCAATAATCACAAAGCTTATGAAATCGTCTGTTCTATCCAGATTAAAACCATTAGAAAAAAAACTCCAAAATGTATAACCAGTTCATCTAGCCATGGCCATCTAGCTAGACTCATAAGGCCGTAGAAGTTCGAAATCGTGTCGTGAAATAGTAGGCAAGACGTCACTTTTCAACAGCGCAAGGTACAAGATTTCAGACTGGAATTGCGCTGTTATCCAAAAATGCTATGAAGAGTGACGTCTTGCCCACTATTTCACGTCACGATTTCGAGCTTCCCTGGCCTTATGAGTCTAGGTGGCCATGATCTAGCCTAGTTGGTATAACCACAGAACATTTTAAGTAGTTTTATTGTTAAAAAGTTCATATTTCTTCATCCACCATCACTTTTTATCTACAAAATTCAGTTCTAAACAAACCATCCCATCTCCTTCCCGCAGAGGATCAGGTGAAATTCCTGATCCAGCAGTACCACATCTACCTGCCCACCGCGGCCCGCATCAACATCTGCGGCCTCAACGACCGCAATGTCGAGTACGTGGCACGAGCCATCAACGACGCCGTCCTCACCTTCCCTTCGGACGACCTGTGACACCCCAAACACCCCCAACACCACACACCGACCACTCTACAGGCACAGACCTGCCCACTCCGAAAGACTTCAAAATCAGCCCAAGTTTCTGTGTGATGAAGTTTATGAAAGATTTTCCGTTTTCACCACACCGTATCCTCAAACAACCTTCTCTTATCTCTTCTTGTGTTTTTGAGTATAATATATTCTTGTGTGTTATGAAGGGCTGTTTTTCTAGCTGAGTTTAAGCAATGAATATTTTTATAGGAATTTTTAAAGGGATTGATAGCTGAAATCTCCACGTATTTAGGAGGTTTAAAAAAATGATATTTATGAAACGATTTTCCGTTTTCTCATCGCATTCTAAAAACACTTTCTCTAACCTCTTGTTTTTCAGTATAATACATACCAGTACTCGTATGTGTTATGAAGGAATATTTTTCTAGGTGTATTTTTTTAATAACAAATATTTTTAAAGGGATTGATTACACTTTTTAAAGGGATTGATTGAAAACATCGTATTCTCAAAAATATCTTGTTTTTGAGTGCAATATGCTGATTCTTATGTGTTATGAGGAAATATTTTTCTAACTAGATTTTTAATAACAAATATCTTTAAATTGAGTACAATTTTTAAAGGGATTGATTAAACACACCGTGTTCTCAAAAATATCTTGTTTTTTAGTAATATGCTGATTTTTATGTGTTATGAAGGAATATTTTTTCTAGCTGTGACAATACATTGAATATTTTAAAAGGGATTGATTTTGTGGAGGTATTGCGTTTTGGTAAATCATCGTCGTATCTTCATGATGATTCCCTTTTGTTACTTATTATATCTTTCTTTCTCTCACACCCACAGAAAAACGCCTAAATTTTTATTTTTTGTATTATAAGTGTATTTCATCAATCCAGTTTAGTTCTGGGTATGTTAAGAAAGTTGATTCAATCATTGCGCTTAAGTTTTGGCAATCTAAGGAAATCTTTCCTAATAAAAAAGAGAGTCAAATATATTATTTAAGATTTCTTAAAGCTCAGTATCATAACTGGTCAAGTTATAAAATGTACGAAGGAAAAATCACACCAATCAATGATATCTTGGACGAAAAGTTCGATACCGCATAAGATGTTCTGAAAGGAGTATGTATATGACGGTATTAGTACTATACACATTCAGCAAACTTTTTTAATCTGTCCCAAGAGTGGTCCATGAGGGTGACATCCTTGACACCGAGGATAAAGTGCAGTATCAAAATTAGTGATGGAAAAAATCGATATTTCAAGATAATAGATTACTTATAGTAATCAAATGCATATGCTTAGGTTTAAAGGTTTTATAAGTATTGAGTAACTTTTTCAAAGACTCAAATAATAAAAAAGAATCAAATAATATAAAATAATTAATAAATTTGTACAGTAAAATTTTAAGAACAAACAATTGTTTCAGATATTTTTTTTTTGATAGTTGAATATTTTCCACAGACTTAAAGGTTTTCGAGATTGAGATAATGAGGGTATACTGTATTGTTAAATAAAAACTAGATTCGTTTGGTTTGGTTTTTTTTGGTACATATATTTTCCGGTCTGTGTGCTTGATCTCTAGGATCCGCTTATAAACCTTCGTCAAGTAAGACAGACACAACAGAATATTTTTACTGACACAAGAGAGAGAAAATACACCCAGGGCAAAGGCCGGAATCAACTAGATTCGTAAAACAGCAATGATTTTTTCCATCACTAATTCAAACATCTTATCTTTCTGTGAAGATTGTGAAAGCTGGCTGTAAACGCTCAGTTTTGTCTGTTTGTATGTACATCATCTATTATTATTTAAATCCTTTTTTTTACTCATACGGTTGCGTTCAAGAAGACGAGAAAAGTCATAAAACTTGCATAAAGTTGAACTAAGATGTTGAAAAGAAATATCAATAAGATACTCATGAAAACTTACCACCTTTTTTGCATTTAAACTTTAAAAAAACTCTTAAATTATTGGAAGCTATATTTAGTATGGAATATCGTCAACAAGAATATACCTTGTTTAAAATAGACAGAAATAGTTGTTATAGACATAGAGAAAATTTCTTATGTTTTCCTGAAAAGTATGTTTCCTTTCTTTATTCATGAATAAAGGGTTAAAATAAAAATTAGTACTTTAATAAATAATGAAATAGTTTCACACAGTACTTAATCTTAAAGGTTTCAGATGGTTTTTTCAGTCTTCAATAAAAATAATTATTTATTTTAATTAATACATTAGGTAAACATCCATTTTCTTGATTATTTTACAAAAAATGTATTGCAGCTTATGTATTTTCTCGTCTTCTTCAACGGTTATTATATATATTTCATGAGAAAAATTTTATATAATAAAGTTTTTTATACATAAAGTGCACTGTTGTTTCATTCATTTAAGCATATAATAATAGATTAAAGAATTTTGAAAGGATTATTCTTTTTCAAACAACTGATCAGAGTTATTTTGGAAGAGCTAAAAATCAGTTCGGTAAATTCTGGATCTGAAAATCAAAACATGAATTGACTTAATTAAGTTGATTGGGTAGTTTGAAGAAACATGAAAATCCAGATGATATAAGAACTTCATAATTATTTGGTCGGAAGTTCTTGTATGAAATGGGTATTTACTTGAGTAATCAGTAAAATATATCAAGTAAACAAGTTAAAAAACAGAAAGAGAAGGAAATGTTTCAAGGTCCAAATTCCCTGAGTTTTTGATTCCATATTCCTTCCACACCTGTCCTTGGACTCGAAAGTATTTATTAGATAGAAGAATACTTAATTCTTGAAGAACCCCAGTTTAAATTATTCAGACAGAAAACTACTAATAAAATAAAATATCTAACAAGACAGGTTTATCATAACTGTTCTAAGGAAGGTTTTGATGATTTGACAGGACGTCCTATCTTGATAAGTTCTAAAATATTAACCTATGGTAAAAAAAAAATTAGCTAAGTTTATCTTTATGTATTTTTTGGATTAAGGCAATTTATGAAAAAGGACTAACGCATTCATTGGAGATTGGATATAATAGACAAAGGTTAAGGTGTTTAAAAAATAGTAGTTATTTTATCTCCTCATTTTATAGCGTTCTTAAATTAAATTCGATTTTCAATGCTTGGGTCAATCAGAGAGAAATAAATATACTTTTAATTAACACTGGTCTTTGGGGAAAGTCTATCAAAATTTTTTATTTTGAAAAATTCTTTTAATTTTAGAGCTTTACACATTGGTGAAACCACGATTTATGTTAGGGTAAAAATGATATTTAATTGGAAATCTGAAACTATTGAATACAAAGCATGGAAATAAAATTACTTTAATTAATCTTTCCTCACAATAATTGAATCGTCAGTTTGAAAAAGGGTCCAAAAACCAAGTTTTGAGAAAATTGAAAAAACTGTTTAAATATTGGAATTTTCTTTGTATAACCACCAAATTTTTACTGGAAGTTCAGGACCCTATTTAGTAAACAGAACAATCATCGAAACAAATATAAGTACATTCAAAAATATTTTACATTTGAAAATTTTTGATGGACTTATTCTCTTTTTCACCCTAATAAAATTTCAACCTGAAGAAAAATCTTAAAAATCACTTAACTTGACATTTAAATTATATTTATGCTTAGTTCACAATACAAAAGTGAGAAATAGAAAGACTAAGACAAATTAAATTATTATGAAACAAAATTAAGTTAAGGCATCAGTATCAATGGTGAAAGAGTGAATATGAATGGAGTCAAACATTCTCTGGATTAAAAAAAAAAGTTAAAAACACTTTTAAATTAAACGAAAGTTTTATTTTAACTTAGTCTACAGCACAACGAATAAGAAAAGAAAGAAAAATTAACTTTAATTCCAAATTAAATAAAAAAATACAATGAATGGACACCGATTTCGTAAATTCAAGGGGCTATATCTGCCTATAGGGGACTGTTATTTTCTCACTCTTTCCACTCATGTGTAGAGCAAAACTTGGAGATATTTTTGAGCACAAAAAGTCAATTTGTCGTTTATTTGGACTTATTCCCTTTTTAAACTGGCGATTCAATTTTCCATAATCATTTTTAAAGTCAAGTTTTAAATACTCTTTCAAATTAGATACCCAGTATTTTCAGTTAACTAAAAGTAACTAAAAGATAGCCTGTAGTTGCAGAAACTGAGACTCGCATATTTTGCGCATGCACTTCTAAAACCATCAAAGAGAGATACCTAAAAGTATCGACTCTACCCGTCCCTAATTTTTTTGTAATTATGATTTTGATGATGTCACCGACGGCCAACCGAAAATTGCATATGTGGCGTATATTCATCAGTAAGGAAAAATTACCTGAGAGAAGCTTTAACTGCCTCAACTTGTCATCACCGTTTCAGATGGAAACATACAGGTGAAGTTGAAGTTACTTTCGAATATAATTTCACAACCGATTGTCTTCTGGAGAGCAAGTGCAAGTATCCTGTATTTAATCGTCTACAGTATTAATAACATTTTCATAGTGCTTCGCCATCTTCAAACATCAAAACTCAATTTGAATAAAAAATGACACTATATTGTATTAATATATGAAATCCTACTCTTCTGCTCTGAAAGTTTGCAAATTTATTAGAAAATAAAGCTAGGTAGTAATTACAGCATCTGATAGAAAAGGATTTGATTTTTATTTAGAGGTATCAGGATTTCAAAATAAACTCTTACAATTAAATCAGAAAAAACTCAAGATATTGAAGGATAATATCTGCTTTCTAGCCATGAACTACCAATTTAAGCATTTCACATGCTTGTTTTAATAGGAATTTATTTTCAGAAGACTTTTTATCTAATAAGTAAAATAAGTAATAATAATGTAATTCAATAAGCCCCTTCTAAGGGGCACGATCCATCACCCTGTATTTACCCTACACCTGTTTAGTTGTGGTATTTGAATATAGAAAGCAATAAATGGACCATTCACAAATTACTTCACTGACACTGAGAGGATACCTATCACGCCAAAAAGAGTTAAGTCACAATAATACTGAGATAACTAAGAATCAATCTCGGAGAAGTAATTCTCAACGAATCTTTAAAAACAACAAAATTACGGTCCTACGGCTCACTAACCATATTCTTTCATAGTAATTAACCATAGTCTTTCATAGTAATTAACCATAGTCTTTCATAGTAATTAACCATAGTCTTTCATAGTAATTAACCATATTTTTCATAGTAATTAACCAAATTATGACGACTTTATCCTCTAACCTAGAGTCAAAATAAAGTAAGTCAGAAATATTTCATTTTATTTAACTGAATCTAGACTTATTATATCATGTGCATTAATTGAAGTACACATGGATTAGACGTCAATATTTTCTATCAATTAGTGTAGTTATCGATTTTCATATTTTTAAGATTAATTTAGTTCATAGCAATTACAGTCAATTTTTTTACAGGTTTTTTTTAAATAACCTGCTATAATTTCTCTGAGCTAATTAAAAAAAGTTCAGGAGTAATTCAGTATGGCCCGACAATAATGGGTGGATTTTCCCAGTTAATAAAGCCCACCCTCTTTATAGATTCGTTTTGTTAGTCAGTCAAAAATGAGTGCATAAGGCATGGGCACCCATGTCTAGAGCAGTGATTCTCAACTTTTCATACCCACGAACCACGAGATTAACACTTTACCAAATTAATAAAACCTGAAATCCTCCCACAGATCATATGCTTTTAAGTGACGCAATCAAATCTAGTGATTCTACACCTTTTAATACCCAAGAATTACTAATCAATGAAACTTGTAATCCTACCACGGACCACAGGTTGAGAATCACTCCTCTAGAGAAAATTCGCCAACTTAAGGCAATTTCATTCCGCGAAAGCCGTGTATTATGGATTTCCCTCGTTCTTCCCTATCTGCAACAATTTGGTACAACTTTCATTAACTCTATTAACAGACTCACACATATCTTTACTTCTATCGTTTTCTCCAATACTTATCTTTATTACTACTTCTCTACTATCTACTGTTCTTGTTCAACCTTATTCTTTCCCTCCCTACCATTATTCTTTGCTTTTCTCTTTACAGCACGCATTCTCTCTTACTTCCACTTTTCCCAATAAAATTCTAAACAAGAAGCATTCAATCGAAAATGGTCGAAAATTGGAGTGACGGTGAAGGTATCCAAGAGGTGGAGTGGAGCATAGAAAATATAAGTTGCTGGAACAGCGAGATTCACAAGAGAGCTATTTCCATGCCTCAATTGGGATTCTTTGATTGGGATCTGAAACTCTACCCGAGGGATCCCACTGGCCTAGGCCAATATCTAGCAGTGATCATCAGTGGCCGTGAGTCCGTCCCATCGGCTGAACTTTCCTTCATAGGATCGGACGGATCCGTACTCAGCACGCAACTAATAAACGGGTACCTGGGAGGGATGAGAGTCATACATGTCTTTTCATCACTCAAATTCGCAGACATCGCTGCTCAAAACAGGAGGAACGAGGCCCTTTACAAGGACAAACTCACTCTTCGATGGCGTTGGAAGAAAGTGGGGTGCCAATACGAGAGTATCCATTTCAGACGTACGAAAATCATCGTCTTCGACACGACCATGAAAATCCCTTTAGAGGCGTTCGACAGTTGCCAGTCAAAACGGCCGTGCTGCGCATTAGAGCACTTTTCGAAGATCGAATTTCTCTTCAGAGACTTGGTTCCTTCGTACGTGTATCTGTTCGCCTCGAAGTCAAGACAGAAAGATTCGGATGTCGAACTTGCGCTGGCACCGACCAAAATCAATGAGAGTCTACTGGTCAACACACACGTGTCCCTCCTGAGCAAAAACGGCACCGTGTATTGGACTGAAGAAAATCAGCACATATTTCATTACGAGGAGGTGTTATGGACGTTCCTGTATTCGCTGTCGACAGACAGGGTGCCTAAAGACGGCTTCCATCTACTTTTACGAGTCAAAATAGTTCCTAGTGCCACGTTCTACAATAATCAGAACCCGTACGAGGTCCTTTCGCTTTACTCAAAAGAGGTAGTTATCATGCCGACAAGTAGTTTCAGACTTCGTTGCACAGATCCCAAAGAAAGCTTTTGGAACCCTGCCGATGGACCGGGAAATTCGGTGACTGTGCTAAACGAAGAGCTTAAGGGCCTTTATACGGACCAGTACTTCTCGGACTTCCTACTTCGCTGCGGAAACGTCTCCTTCACAGCACACAAGAACATCTTGAGCGCCCGCTCCCCCGTCTTCAAGCGTCTGCTCTCCAGCGATATGAAAGAGGCGTCGTCCGGCTGCATGGACATTCAAGACCTGGATGAGGACACCTTGAGACGCTTCCTGGTGTTTCTGTACACGGGAACAGCAGACGACCTGCAAGGGGAGAGGGCCCTCAAGCTGTACTATGCGGCCGACAAGTACCAGGTCCTCACCCTCAGGAGGGATTGCGCGAAGGCCTTGAGTGCCAACCTTTCCGTTTCCAACGTGTGCGATATTCTGTCGCTGGCGGACAAGCATCAGGACGAACAGCTGATGTCGGCGGTCCACCAGTTCATTCTGGAGAACTTTTCCGAAGTTTTAGGATCGAAAGAATGGGAAAGTTTTATGAAGACGGACCCCGATTTGCTCATGAAAACTGTCGTGCATTTTGCCCAGCAGAAATTCGTAACTTCAACGCGATAATATATATTTTTATGTTTCTTAATCACTCCAATTGAAAATTAATTAAAATCCATGTAGTTTATTATGAATGCTTCTTATCTCTTAATAATTTATAACTGCATAAAAATTCAATAATGAGATTCACCTAAAGTAGAAAAAGTTTTCTGCTAGCATTTTTCGCACAGCCACCTTTGTATGTGTGTTTAATTTTTATATCAAGAACGCCTCAACAGAGACATGTAAAAATACTTCGTATCCTCACCTTTCGTATCCTCCACCGTAAAAATTTTTAATTTTAGCATAGTAAAAGGGGATTTTAAGCTACTTTTACGGGGCTTTTGAATGTTTTTCATACATAAAAATGATAATATGCAAAAACTAAAACGTTTTTAAAAGCCCCCTTTTACTTTACCATCGCCCCCAATATTCTATCAACTCATCACTGCCTCCCTAGAAAGCTTCAACGTTCCCTGGGGACGATACCATCTACTTTGGGGACCAATGCAATCATTTTATTTTACAATCATTTTCCTTTCAATCTTACAAATGTGAAATGTTTATAAAAAATATAGACATGGATTAGAATTTAGATGAACTAAATTTTCAAAACGTATTATCAACTGGACAAATTTTAAAAAAATTATCTTTTGTTCAAAAATGTCTTTTTTTTTATTACTTATAATTTTTTCTTTAGAACGAAAATCACAGAATCCATTCCTACTTGGATTCCTACTCCAGCGGTGCAGTTTTATTTGTGGTGCTGCTCTCTAGCGGTAAACTGGAGAAGTGTTTATTGACATTAGAAAAAAAAAATGTTTTTATTTTAATTAGAAAAGAAAAAGAAATATAGTTATTTTCCTACTAATTCCCTACTATTTCATACATTCTGAAAATGTGTATTGCTTACATATTACTAAATGTAAATTAAAAATTATATATTATGTAGTTGTAAGATGATTCAGACATGAAGAAATTCTAGTTGTTTTAAGAGTGTCCACACAGCCTCCTAGAGTGTACCAAGGGGTTAGTAAAGCTAAACTTTAGTTTTCCTTGGGTTTTGTTTAAATTTCACTACTTAATTATTACCAATAATATTTCCAGTTAACTGTTCATGTTGAAAGTTCATCATGGACTCCTGGAATTGGTCTAACTCTTGTTAGACCAATGGGGATTAGTAACAACAACCAGCTAACTGTTATAAAAAAGCCGAAATTCCTAAATATAAATATTTTCTTGTGACACAATACCAATAGGACTAGGCGCTATATTTGGAGAAATTATCCTTAAAGATTCTTTAAAACAAAACACGCTTCCTAGGCATATTCGTTCACAGTAATTTTAACGATTCATGACGTTCTACAGACAACACTATCTTATTTCTAGAGTTTTGACTAAAGAGGCTCCAAACAGGAAGCATATATCTAAAAAAAAAATGGGGGAAAGGAACGAAGAAAAATTCCAAGTCGTGGAGTGGAGCGTAGAAAATATAAGTTGCTGGAGGAGCGAAATTCACGGTGAAACAATTTCCATTCATCAACAGGCATCTCACTCAGAATGGCATCTGACACTTTGCCCTAGAGGTCCCAGCGGCCAAGGCGAACATCTAGTTGTACTCATCAGTGGCGATCGCTCCGTTTCATCAGCTGAACTCTCCTTTATTAATTCGGACGGATCCGTACTCAGCACGCAACTAATAAACGGGTACGAGGGAGGGATGATAGTCCTAGAAATATCTCCAGGACTAAAATTCGAAGACGTCGCTGTTCAAAGCAGGAGGAACGAGGCTCTTCACAAGGACAAACTCACTCTTCGATGGCGTTGGAAGATAAAGAGCCCGTACGAGAGTGTCCATTACAAACTCACGAAAATCGTCGTCTTCGACACGACTATGAAAATCCCTTTGGAAGGTTTCAAGTCTTTGCTCAGAAACGAGCACTTGTCGAAGATCGAATTTCCACTCAAAGACGACACCGCGTCGCAAGTGTCTTTGTTAGCTATGAAGTCTATAGAGGAGGATTCGGATGTAGAATTCGTGCTAACCCCGACGAAAATCGATGAGGGTTTACTGGTACTGACCATAATGTCTCTCCTCAGCAATGAGGATACCGTGTTGTGGACTGTGGAAAACGAACACATATTCCATTATGCTTGTCTATACTGGACGTTTGCGTATTTGCCGTGGAGAAACGCTGTGGCTGAAGAAGGATCCTATCTACTTTTACGGGTCAAAATAATTCCCAGTTACAAGAACAATAATTATCGGAGCGAGGCCTTTTCATCTTACTCGAAAGATATTGTTATGATGCCAACATCCAGTTTCATATTATATCCTAACATGGAAACTAGAAAAAGACTTTGTAGCGCTGCACCAGGAAATTCGGTGACTATGCTAACTGAAGATCTAAAAGGCCTTTACATGGACCCTTGCTTTTCGGACTTTCATCTCCGCTGTGGTAACGTCTCCTTCGCTACACACAAGAACATCCTGTGTGCTCGGTCCCCCGTCTTCAAAAGGCTGCTTATGAAAGAGGCATCTTACGGCCGCATGGACATCCAAGACCTGGATGAGGACACTTTGAGACGCTTCCTGGTCTTCCTGTACACGGGCACAGCTGACGACCTGCTATGGGAGAGGGCCCTCAAACTGTACTATGCGGCCCAGAAGTATCAGGTTCTCACCCTTAGGAGAGATTGCGCGAAAGCATTGAGTGCCAACCTTTCCGTTTCGAACGTGTGCGAGATTCTGTCGCTGGCGGACAAGCATCGGGACGAACAGCTGATCTCGGCAGTCCACCAGTTCATTCTGGAGAACTTTTCCGAAGTTTTAGGATCGAAAGAGTGGGAGAGTTTTATGAACACTGACCCCGATTTGCTTATGAAAACTGTCGTACATTTTGCTAAGCGAAAATTCGTAGGGAAAATTGCTACTCGTTCATAAGCATTTTTATGTTTCTAAATAATTCGTGAGAACTTCATGGAGTGTATGATGTATTATTCTTGTAATTTAATAACAATTTAACTGCATTTACAAGTGGGATTTGAGAATATAAACTCAGGGGATTCCCCTTCTAACTCTATATACATTTCGTTTTATTTTGTGATTTATTTGATCCTTTTTTTTCTTTTGTCCTGCCTAAAAACAATTGGTTATTTATAGAGTCATAAGAAGACATACAAATACAATTTATTCAGTAAAACTTAGAGAAAAATGCATCTAGTTTTCATTTATTTATTTATTCATTCACCACCCCACCATACAGACTATTAAAGTCCATTTACATGGGAGGAACAAAAATAAAAAACGAACACACAAATACAAAAATATGTATACAGATAAAATAAAAAACATCTACAAACTATTAATGCATGAAATCATTTTCAATTTAATGAATTCATCAAAGAAAAGGGCATTGTGATCTGGTTGACTATTAACTATTAATTGCAACTGCATTTATGTCAGAATTATCAGAGAGATGGCAGCATGGACTGTTTTTATCTTTTATGAATCGATGCATTAATACGCAATTTTACGTTTAAAAAAATATGTTTGAAGATTATAAGAAACCCCTTAAGCATTGAATACATTAATTTACTCGGGGAATATTCAAACAGAGATTTTTTAAACACGTTACAGTACGGTGTTAATTTAGTCAAATCAAAATACTCGATAACTGAGTATCGATACTTTTAAATATCGATTCCATACATCATCTCATCATCAAGGAGAAGAGTCAACGTCTCTTGGTTGATGAGCACAGGATGTGTGCTCGGATGAATCCGAAACTAATGGGGGTCCATAAGATTTAGAAGAGTCAATTCCTTCGCGAATGGACCACTCTTTCTCTTAGTGGCCTATTGACATTGGCTGCGGGCTTCTGAACCAGTTCTGTTTTTTATCAAAGGAAATAAGATACCCCCCGGGCAAGCTAGTAATTTAGTTTAAATAATGTGCTACGAACGCATTTTCATTCAGTTCAGTTTCTGTAAGGATGCACCTATTATAATAGTTTTAACATAGGGACAAAACCAAGAAGGGGTGAAGTAAGAAAAAATGGAAGATAGAAGGATGAATGGGTATGGGACAAGAGGGTTAAAGGGTGTAAACCAGTACCAAAATATTCATGACTATCATTAATGTTTTTTCCTTGAAATTCTGACGCTTACAAGGAGCGATTCCCCCCAAAGGTTCTTAAATATAGTAAAAGGAGTCAAAACATTCTTTTATGGATAAAAAGTTTCGAAAATATTTCTGGTGGAGGATCCTCAGACCCCTTCATAATATTTGACTTATAATATAATCTTGAAAAGATGCCTTAGAAAAAAAAATTTGGTGCCGAAACCCCTCCAGAAACAAAAGTCTGGCCCTGAAGATGATATGGAGGGAGGAGAGAGAATGGATTGATTATAAAAAAATTATTGAGACAATACATAAAAAATGAAAACTTGTTTTCCACATTGTTGCTACAGTGAATGCGGGCTAACTAGATCTCGAGGACAAACTAGAGGAGTCCAAGGTTTGTGCTTATTAATAAAAAAAATCATGGGAAGGCGCAGTTTCTTCATAACTTTCTTAATTTTATAGATAAGATGGTAAAGAGTTAAAATGTTGTTTACTTTTCAAGTAAATCGGTGTGATCAAGTAAATCAAGTGTGATTCGGATCAATTTGAAAAATTCCTCTTTTCTTATGGTTTTATGAAAGAAGAAACAAATTAAAATTTATTGTTTTAAAATTTAAGTATCTCTTAAAGGAGACAAAAGAATGATCAGGATTAATGAGACGGTGTATTATATTTAACAAATATCCACCTAAGACTCATAAGACCAGAGGAGCTCGCAATTGTGACGTATGATAGTATTCCGGACGTCACTTTTGATCGCTCTTTGATGACAACAACTCAACTTCACTTAGAATTAAATTAAATTATTAAAAAATGCATTCTAATGAAATTTTCAAGGTATTTCAAATTATATTTTATATAATAGCAAGTCTATTTTTAATTAAAATGCTAAGGTAACCAATTTCAATTAAAGAAGCAATTATTTATGCTATTTAAAAACTAAATATCACCCTTCTAAACCTTATTTGAATTGAAATCTCTGTAGAAAGTTGTAATTCAAAACCAAAAGTTCCCATCGCTTAGTTTACCAGTAGAGAAGAAAAACTTTAAGTTTTAGGTCTTAATTCGAATTTTTGAAATAATATTTAAATAAACTTGTAATTTCCAACTTTTATAACTTCAAAAATTCGAGTTAAACTATCAAATTATTGGTTTTTCTTCTCTTCTGGAGAAACTAAGCAATAGGATATTTTGCTTCTGAGGTACATAATTTCTTTTATTTAAAGAGAAGTTTATAGCTGCGAGTTGAGTTGTTGTCAAAGAGCAATCAAAAGTGACGTCAGGCTACCATCACATTTACGTCACAATTTCTAGTTTCGGTCTTATGGGTCTAGGTGGCCCTGGCCATGGTTATAACTCACCCTTGGCTATGCCCATAGCTGTAATTATCGTATTTATGCAATAGCAGGTGATTATAAATTTAAGGTGATTTTTTATAAAGTGATTATAAAATTAAGAAAAATATCTTTTTATCTATGAAAAACAAGTCAATAAGTAGTAAGATCGTTCAAAAAGCCTTTTGGTCATACCTTAAAGGTGACTGTGCTGTTGTTGAAATACTTTCCCTCAACAAAAAGGATTTTTAATGTAACGATACCGGAATATCTTCTCTACGGTATAATGCCCCAACTGTTTTTCGCAAGTGAATGATCTCTAAACAACGAGCTGTTCAAGCGCTAATGGTTTCTCCCTTGGGAATTTTAATAAGATCCAGACGTTTCTCTTTTTGTTTAAGAGGCTCATTTTGAGATATTCCATGCATTTTTCTGCTATTGCGGTAAGGTGAGCCGAGTTGAATATGGATTTTTTTCACTTGAAAGCTAAATTACTGATGTTAGTGGGAGACAATAATTAGAAAAAAATTTTTTGGTTTAGTCTTGTATATAGGGTGTATCGAAAAAACCGAAATTTCGCTAATCGCTTAGCGGTAGTGCGGAAAAGTTGTGAACTGCCATCACTATAGTCTGTGTAAATAAAATCGGCGGTTTCACGTCATGCTTTACCATGGCAACGCAGAAGAAATACATGGAGAAAAAACTCAAGGGCAACCGCCGATTCTATTTACACAGACTATAATAAGGGTGTGAAATCTTAAAATTATGGGTTGATATCTTCTGTTGCCTCAGTAGACCTAAAGTCCTGAAAATTTGACTAAAAATGACTAGATTTCAAAAATTCCTAAAAAATTACGAATTTTAGTCATCAGTTTCTGTCTAAGCTTAAAAGTTACTATTATTAACCAACTACAGCTGCAAAAAATTTTAAAACATTAGATTGATATCCTATTTTGCCTCATCAGCTTTAAAATTGGGAAAAATAAGGCAAAAATCAAAATAAATGCACATAATTCACTAGGGTGTCTAAAAAATCTTTTGTTATAAAAAACCTCGCTCCCTGGGGCTATTCGCATTTTTTTGGTCCTAAGAGATAGTGTGTTACGTTTCAACTTCCTAAGTTAACTCTAGGATTTTCCTGTATAGCCCTAAAGTTTGAAAAAAGTGGAAAAATGAAAATTTTCCGAATTTAAGAAAAATATATTTCAAGATTTATATTCTGATAAAACAGGTTCAAATGTGCTATTTAAGGCTTATTTAGATGGATTATATATGTTAATGTTTATTGACTATAACCTATAGCGCCTATAATTTAAGAGTAAAAAGAAAGTACTACAGGGGCGTTGCGCTAAGGGACCAAAGATAATAATGCACTACGGTGGACGAAAGGAATTAAATTCCAAATTTCTTCGAAGGAACTCCCTCGAATGATGCCATTTGGTGTTAAATTGATATTTTAAATTATAAAGGACAGTGAAATAACAATAATGAAGCCTTTCACTCTGCTTTTAATGTAAAAAGTGTTTTTATACAGAAATGTTCGTTTCTGCTGATCAAACCCAAAATTTATCCTAAAAGAAGGGGACGTTGTACTTTTTTTAGATCCTAAAGTTTGAAAGACCTTTGAATCCTTTTAGGTTTCATTTTTTATTAGTAAAAATTAATTTTAAGCCGTACAGATCGGAAATGACATGGATTATTCCTATACCGGAAGAAAAAAAAATCGAATTTTTCTTTTAAAGTTATGAGAATTGTTTTACACTATAGTTAATTCTTGTTGAAATTTTGAAGAAAGAAGTTTTTGATTAAACTTTCCCCCAAACACGTTTAAAAGGGGAATTTTCATAACTTTAAAAAGAAAATCGATTTTCACTTCTGTAATAGGAATAATCCATGTCATTTCCAATCTGTACGGTTTAAAATCAATTTCTACATAGAAAACATGAAATCCCTATAAAGGTTTCAAAAGTATTTTACAGTTTTTGATCTAAAAAAGTACAACGTCCCCTTCTTTTAGGATAAATTTTGGGTTTGATCAGCAGAAACGAACATTTCTGTATAAAAACACTTTTTACATTAAAAGCAGAGTGAAAGGCTTCATTATTGTTATTTCACTGTCCTTTATAATTTAAAATATCAATTTAACACCAAATGGCATCATTCGAGGGAGTTCCTTCGAAGACATTTGGAATTTAATTCCTTTCGTCCACCGTAGTGCCATTATAAGCTTTGGTAAGCGCAACGCCTCTGTAGTACTTTTAACTCTTAAATTATAGGCGCTTAGGTTACAGTTAATAAACATAAATGTTTTTAATCCATCTAAATAAGCCTTAAATAGCACATTTGAACCTGTTTATCAGAATATAAATATTGAAATATATTTTTCCTAAATTCAGAAAAATTTTCATTTTTCCACTTTTTTCAAACTTTAGGGCTATACAGGAAAATCCTAGAGTTAACTTAGGAAGTTGAAACGTAACACACTATCTCTTAGGACCAAAAAAATGCGAATAGCCCCAGGGAGCGAGGTTTTTTATAACAAAAGATTTTTTAGACACCCTAGTGAATTATGTGCATTTATTTTGATTTTTGCCTTATTTTTCCCAATTTTAAAGCTGATGAGGCAAAATAGGATATCAATCTAATGTTTTAAAATTTTTTGCAGCTGTAGTTGGTTAATAATAGTAACTTTTAAGCTTAGACAGAAACTGATGACTAAAATTCGTAATTTTTTAGGAATTTTTGAAGTTTAGTCATTTTTAGTCAAATTTTCAGGACTTTAGGTCTACTGAGGCAACAGAAGATATCAACCCATAATTTTAAGATTTCACACCCTTATTAGTGATGGCAGTTCACAACTTTTCCGCACTACCGCTAAGCGATTAGCGAAATTTCGGTTTTTTCGATACACCCTATTGTATAGTGTTTTCTTTCTCGATAGCCTTCGAAATTTATCTTTTGAGCATTTCTCTTATTTTGCAGAATAGCCTATCTTCCTTGGCTGTAATCAGAAATATTTCCAAGAATATCCAGTGGTTCATTATTTTATATATCGACCATCGGAGAAATTGGTCCAAGTTCTTTCTAAATAGCCATTTCAGGTAAAAATATGTGAATAATATGTGGTGTTTAATTGTTTTCTATATTTATTTCTAAAAAAATTACCTGTAATCATTTAACCACTGTTATTAAATTCAAGTAGAGTATTATTAATTTAATACTACCTAGTTAAACAGCAATGTGCATGCTACTAAAAATATGGTCTACTTTCTAATCTGATATTATGTTACCAGCTGTATTTCAATTAGGTTCGAGAGCTATGATGTCTTTGTTGCCACATACTAATTACCAGTTTTCGGTGTCCCTTGCTATGATTGAAAAAGGTTCCTGGTGTCACACCATCATTGAAATAATCCGCAACATATCTAACTTTTTCAAACAAATCTATAATACAGTCCTCAAATGAAAAGCCATTCTTTTTTTTTAAGGAATTCCAAATGGCGTCCATTTCTGAATGGTCCTGTGTTGTGATCGCCGAACTGGGCAGGACTTCTCAGTTACATCATTACTCCAACAAACGTGTGTATTCATCTCTTTGATGCTCACAATGGTAACCATGACAACGAACTTCCTGGTCGTTAGTAGCGGCCGTTAGGGCAGGGGTCAGTGGACAGGACGCTCCGGGTTGACCGCAACTGGTCAGTTAATTGTCACTTTCTCACATTGATCGGCCAATTTGGAAAATTAGTGGAGGGAATTCAACTCTTTTTAACGAGATGTGGCTAATTCAGTTCTTTTTCCCTAATGATTCGGTAGCAAAGCGATCTTCATTCGCATCTGCCAGGACCGCGTTTGGACCACCTTGGAAATAATCCATATTTCTTTCTTTTCAATTTTAAAAATGATTTCCATATGAAGCATTGTCTTCTCGAAACACAAAATACAGGGGCAAACAGCACTCATTGGCAAAAATGATTGGAGTTTTAAGTTACATTTACAACAGTTACGAAGTTTTTATTGCTAGCATTTTTAGACCTGTTATAATAAATTAGTTTAATTAATTGGCACTGGAATTTGTTTCTTCCTCCAGCAATTTGCCCAGATTAAGCCATTTTTCATTGCTTCTGGAAATTTCTGTCCGCACTCTAGCGCCTCTGGATTGCTTCAGGGGACCCCTTTCTATAGTGATGAATTGTCTTTGGCAGTGGCGTATATAGAAATTTATTTCGGGAGGGGCCCAAAATATCTTAAAAAAAAATTAGCTTTTAAAAAGCCGAAAGCTAGAATTTCGCACTGGGGGAGAGGACCCAAAAATATTCCTAAGCCCCCCCCCATGCATATTTAATAGATTCAATGTAGTTTTTTTAATATTTTCCAGGCATGAATTGCATCTTGATGAAGTGAATATTGAAAAATTGTGAATAATAGAGTTCCAAGCACAAAAGGGGAGGTCTGGGGGTCCTCCCCCAGAAAATTTTTGGAAATTTGACCCTAAAAAACAGGATTTTAACCCATTTTAGGACACCTAGTCAGAATTTCGGGGGGGGGGCCCGGCCCCGTCGGTCCCCCCCCTTATATACGCCACTGGTCTTTGGGCTTTGGGTAATCTGCACTCCCTATTAGCTTTTGTTTCTCATGAGTTTTTAATCAAACTGTACAAACAGGACAAAAGAACTTGATATTAGGGGAAAAAATACTTCTTAGAATGTGTCTTTAGTTACCTAGAATATCATAAGGATTTGTTGTCTGTATTACGTGAACTACATAGCTAGAGTTTTCATTAGTTCTTCTAGTTCCTTCCAGTTTCTTTTCTTAACTGTATTGAATTTTAACTCTAGCCTTATTGAATCCTTCCTACAGCCACAGTCATATTTACAGCCATATCAGCGTCGGTTTTAAATCCTTGGTCAAAGAAGGATTCCACCAATCAGGGTAAGCGAAAAGCTAATTTTTCTTTCTTTAGCTGCTGGTTAACACCGACGCTGACGGCTGTGAATATGGCTATTTGTCTAACAAGAATGAGTGAGACAGATGCATAGAGAACAAAGAGAAAGAATGAATTATACCTAACTAAAAGTGAGAAAACAAAAGCGTTGGAAGTTGAGAGAAAATTAGAATGGAAGAGATAAATTGATCAAAGGTTGAGGGATAGATTTGAAGAGAACGAGAGAGACAAATAAGGATATAGTTGAAAATGACGAAATTTTAGGCTTCCAATTGAGAGTTTTCTTGTATAGATTCAATATGAAATTTAATTTGAAAGTTAACTGTGAAAATTTAATTAAAAAATACAAAATATCTTATTTTAACTTCCCTATAAACATGCTTTTGAATAACTTAAACACTTATGTATGGAAAGAATAAGTAAGATTAAAATAAAATTAATTTCCCCCAATCTAAAAAACACAAAACTCGATCATATATTTCTATAACCCTCTAACATTGATATTCAAAGCTAAAAACTAAAACAACCCTCTATTAAAGTTATAAAAATAACAAATTGGCTTAATAACTACAAAATAGATTTCAAAAAGTTTGAATTAAATAAAAAAAGAAGTAGTAATTTCCGTTATTATAAAACATCAGGGAAACCCTCAGACTTTTACAGTGCCAAGTTTTCAATTGGTGAGATGATGTACGAGTTTCTTTCATAGACCCATGAATAACAAAAAAAATAGATTTTTTAAAGTACCCAGCGAGGCTTGTAAAAAGCATTGTGCTGGTTGTGCAGTTACAGTTAGACAGCGGAAGCGCGTCAAAAACCGTCCCATTCAGAGCACATCCTCGGGACAAAGTGGTCAACCCTCTCGGATTCCCTGGACTTAGGCGTTAAAATGGATAGACGTGCTGGACATTAGACTAGTTTTCCAAGCACTTTACTCATAGATAACAGCGACTGAAAAGGCGGAAAATACTGGCACATGTTTTTTGGAAATTTTTAACCTAGAAATGATTTTGGTTATATTTTTGGATGCAAACATGTACTTAAAGCCCTCTAAACTGCAAATTACTAAGTATTACATATAAATCAGAGACTGTGTAAGTTGCGAAGGTAATTCTTGTTACATTTTGACTGTGGTCGAGAGGAAAATCAGTCTGAAGAGTAAGGAATGATAAAAATTGAGAAATGCTGAAGATCCAAAACATCTCTCTCTCTCTCTCTCTCTCTCTCTCTTTTTTTTTTTTTTTAGAATGCCCCTCTTTTCTTTATTCCTCTCATTCCATAAAGAATAAGTTTGAACGTAATTTAACATTAATGAAACAAGAAAAACCCATAGAGACTTAAAACTTTTCACGGAAATTGAACATGTGGGTATTTCCTATACCAACAAAACGACTGTGTGTCGAGCTCGTGTGTCCTTAGCAGTGTCCTGGCAGTGTCCATGGCAGTGTCGCATCCATCAGGACCCGTGAAAGGGATGGGCATACCACCAGAACAGCACGCATCGCGTGCAACAGTGGGTGCTTGGCCGGCATATCGCATTCCGGCCGAAGGTGACATACTCAAAAAAGCTAACATTGGAGCAATGATATTCATGGGCGTGGTTAAGGGGTATACAGAGAAACCACCCCCCTCCTGAAATTCTACTCTTTGGTTTTTTTCTTTCGTAATTTCTGGTGGATAAGCAGCACACGCGGAAATTGTGAAACTATGAAAAATCAAGTGTCATCAGATGAGCTGTACGGCCACAACAATTTTGAAAATAAATTAATTAAAAATATCACTATTAGAGCAGAAGAGGGGAGTGGAAGATCATCCTGAATAATGTACAAGATGGAGTAGATTTTTATTATATTTTCATTTATTTTATTATTGACTTATTTTTACTTATATCATTTTTATTGGGGGTTCACGTGCTTATGTGCTCCAATGGACGAGCCGCCGCTGGCCATATACACTCACAGAAAAACCAAATATAAAACTGATAGCAATATGGGGTCAAGAAATGTTAGAAACGACCAGGAACAACGGAAAGAGGAGTTTTTCAGGTGGATTCAAACATTTTGCATACCTATGTATGCACATCAGTCTGCATAAAAGCAAAATCTTATTAGATGGGCCACAGATGTTAATTATTTAAAAGGAGTTTAAGGGATTCCAAAAGATGATGAACGGCGAGGATTTTAGAAATTTTTCTTTCTCCCTAAGAATTAATTGTGCAACAATTGAACTGGTTTTAGCCATCTCTACTTTTGATGTGAAGGGGTGGACTGGTGAACATTATTCCTCACTCCCTCAGTTTCGGAACTAAATTAGGTGGAAAAGGCCAGTATCATCTAATCAAGATTAAAAACTGCGTTGAACACCCACTTTATTCTCAGTGATTTTGTTAGTGAGTCCCCTTTATTTTCTTAATATAATTTACTGTTTAAACAATAACAAAAATAACAATAACCACTATAATGGTGCACCACCTGTTCCACCCTTCGTAAATCGAAAAAAAAAATACCTATTTTGAACCACCCTACAATGCAACGGAAGAGTCAACTTGCGAAGTGGCAATTTTTTAGAAAAAACTATAAGCATTAAAAAATTGGGGGGGGGGGTCACTCAAATAAGTGCTCCCAATAAAAAGAAAAAACATGTATTTTAAGTGTCAATATAGCATCTGTTTTTAGCACGTTTCATTAAAATGTTACAGTAAAATGTAAATAAATCCACAAACTCAAAATATTTTCCCTAGACATCACTTAGAAAACTCACCGCCCTAGAAAACACCATCCAAGAACCCAGAACTATTCTAGAATCCTCCCAGACTCTCGAAACACTACATTTCAAAACTTCAAAATCATCCACAGACAATTTTTTTCTCAACTTGATAATGACCTCTGCCTCCAGTATATATCTCGAAATAAAAAGCACTCTTTCACAAACGATTTCTTCGCTCACTTTCTCAAGAACCCGCTCTGGGGAGGGGAGGAAAGGAAAGGGGGGTCGAGAGACCGGCCACTCGCCTTTGGGGCCGAGAGTAATGCCCCCTCCTGCATCATCGTCATCATCTTCGAAAAAAAAATGAGATTTCTCTTTCTTTGATTTGCTTGTTTCGAAGCAGTCCGGCCGAACAGGTTTCGGAGAAGATCTAGAAACGGAGCAAGATATTTCGCTCAGGCCTCCATGGAACGTTTCGGCGTTTTATGGAATTTTTTTAGTTGCATTTTAATCCTTTCGAAACGTTGTTGATGGTCTGATTACAAGAAGATCTAGATGAGGACTAATTTTGTTAGGATATTCATACTAACCAATATTTCTCGGCTATCAACCGATTTTGTACTGTCAAAAAGGGAGGTAATATGAGTTAACATTGTGTGCCGACTTATAGTGAGCAATTTTAATAAAAAAGATAGAAGTAGGGCTTAAGGTCACTTTGTTTATTTTTTCAAACAAGTTTAAAAAAATCAGGTTCTCAAAAATTTGTTTAGATTAAGGGGAAAAGTTTATTGCAAAGATATTATATAATTTGCACTGAAAATTTGTTTATGATTTCCTTCACAAATACAAAACTATATATGTGTTTCTGAAATTATGATAGATACCTCGATATCTATGTAACCCAAATTCAAATTTTATCAAAAATATTGCCTTTTTCCCGTTACTTGAGAAATAGATAGTCTTTTATAACAATTAAATTGATATTACCAGTGGATGAAAGACCTTTTTTAGCATTTTTATCAGTAAAATCAGTTTAGTTTAATTTTCGTAAATTTAAGTTTATTAAAAACATGGAATTATCTTCTCCTTTAAATCTCTTAAGTAAGCTGTGAAAAGCCCCTTTACAATGATACAAATTGCGTAATTAGTGAATTTTTCAAAGGTTTGTTTTTGTAGAATTATATTGCCAAAAATATGTTTGTTTTTTTTAAATTTTCTTATTTTATTATTGTCTTTCATGTCTATAGTTAAGCATTCAACTAAAAACTTGGTTCTGCAACAAAATGAAACCGTATTTCACCAACTATAACTGATAATTTATACATATAAACCCTAATGTGCGTGTAATAAGTTACCGAACATGTTAGTAAATTCAGCTTCCCATTGCATTTTTCCTTCTTCAATCCTTTGCGTCCCTGGCGCAGTTGCAAAGCATTGTTTTCAGCTTTCAAAAGCAATTCGTGAACCCGTTCCTAAAAATGCAAACCCCGATGCTTTTTAAAAATGGTTAAGAAACCAGTTTTAGGTATTCGCCATCTCTCCATTTGCACGGTTAGGATCGTGTGAAAAATTTGAAGTGTTTTTAAATGAAAACAATTTTGGAAATCAATTTCAAAATGTCTCGGGGAAGATGTAATAACAATCCTAAGTTGTTGTGGTTTATCTTAGGCTTCAGTAAAACCAATATATTCGGGTATGCTTTTACCGTTTGCTTTTATTCTGTTTTTCTAAACCTAGGAGAAATTAATTTTATTTTTCACAACCTTAGAGTTCAGTCCTGATTGTATTTCTTTACTTTATTAAATTAAAATCTTGTGCATTTAATTTTATGTCAATTCAAGAATTTTTGAAAGTAATAAAAAAATTAAGAAAAACGTAAAAAACACGCAGTTAACTTTTTTTTACCGACATTTTAATTTCTCCTAAATAAAAAACAATGCATTACTTTTTTGTATGTTTAGACTAAAAAATAAGATAAAAATTCTAAAAAAGTTTTCCCAGATTAAAAGTACGAAGAAACAGCTGTAAAAGATTTGTAGAGTGAAGTGTTCTATGTCATTGAATGTAATAAATTAAACGCAGCCATTAGCAACCAAATTCTAATTTCTTTTCTTAGAATTTTCACAAAACATTTTCAGAATAATTGTATTCAAGAGAAATAAATTAATTTTGAATATAACAATTTGTTTTGTGTCGTTTATATATTTTAAGTGTTAACTCTCCGTAATATAAAACCTCTAAAATATTCTACACTAAAGGGTTTCTATCAGACCATCGTTCAAAATCGTCTGCATCTTCTCACCCCCGAGTGAGGGCGATTGAACCGGATGCCGAGCGCTAATTGCGTTCTCCACACCTTCCCCTTCACGGACGGACGACCCCGCAGCAGAACGTTCACCTCCCCTCTGATGAGAATTTCGTTTCTATTTTTTTCTATCTCCTCTGAAGAACCCATTTTGCTTGATCCGACATGACAGAAAAATCTCCCTTGATGATTCCACCCATCCCATTTGATGTAACTATACACCTCAGAGAAGAGTTTCTAAAAGTTTTTAAATTTAAAAAAGATACTTTAGTTATACACTGAAGGTGCACTTTATTTTGAAAATATTGTTCAGAATAGGGTTAGCCTCGTTTAGTTTCATATCTAACTAAGGATACTCACTTAGGGTCTATATCTGTGGTTCCAAACTCAAAAAAGTTGATAAACCACTTACTTAGTCTAAAATATCATCATTCACCATTACCCTCTGTATAACTTCACTTCAAACCCAAACCCGTCACAAAATTCAAAGGTGATTGCTCATTTAGTATCATGCTAAAATAATTTACGAAAATTTACGATGTTTTATTACAAATATATTTCAATAACTATATTTTAAGTTTGTCACCCCTCAATAGGTAGTGATAGCTTATGCTTATTTGAGTTATCTTTCAACACAAAAATGTTTTACGGTTTAATTTACATTAGTAAAGGTTTCACTTGACCATATAATAAGCACCATCAGCATCGCTTTGCTTTTGAGCACCTGTCTACTCTACTACAGCACAGCATCCTTTTGGTTTTGATTTGAGCCTCTTTCTGCTCTTTAAACATCTCTTTACCCTTCGGAATCAATTTGGTCTTGCCTCTCTCTGATCTTGAGAATCCTTTTATTCTTGAGCATCCCTTTGCTCTCCAGCTTAATACTCTTAATTTATCCCTTTATATTCCATTATCTCTTTGAAACTTCTTGCCCTTTAGCTTTTCTATGCTCTTGATAATCTCTTTTCTTCTGAGCATGCTCTTAAACATCACTTTACCCTCCATCATCTTTTTTCACTTCATTTACTCTTTGCTCTTGAAACTCTCTCCACTCTCCATCTCTTTGCTCTTGATCCTCACTTAACCCTCCATCAACCTTTTACACTTCATTATCTCTTTGCTCTTGAACCTCTCTCTAATCTTCACCATTCACCATTTCTTTGTTCTTGATCATCACTTTAGCCTCCATCATCCTTTTGCATTTCATTATTTCTTTTCTCTGGAACTTTTCTCCACTCTTCACCATCTCTTTGCTTTTGAGCTTCTTCCTTGATCCTCGGCATCCCTTTTCTCCTTTTTACCACAAAGCCTTTAGATTCACTTTTATGTATACCCAATTACCCATGCATGGTTACCTCGAACGAATATCTGTATTTCTCTAGGTGTCCCTTATTTTTTTTAGAAGTGAAGAAACTCTCTTCTTCTTTGGGGAACCATCATTTTAGAATATTGAATGTTTTATCTCATAGTTGTGCCAAAAAATTCAAAATGTTTTTCGGCAAAGAATCTAGGTTAAGGGCTGCCGGTTTCCAAAGTTAACCCATTTTTAAAAATTTTCATAAAAATTCCTTCACTAATATTAATCTAATCTCCTCTTTTTTAGAAAAAAGTAGATAATAATAAGGAACTTATGAAGTTAATTGAAAAAAAATACATCATTGTCCTCCAAGATAAAAATCTTGGATTCGCTACTACAAAATATATTTTCTTGTTAAATTTTTCAATAAGATTAGATACTAAATTTTATTTTTGAAAATTTATCGCTTTTTAAATGGCAAACTTGAATTGCCTGGAACGTTAAATTCTTGAAATGAAATTTAAGTAAGAATCGAGTTTTTACAATAGTTTGTGTAGATCTGTATATAGTATAGTTGTTACGTTGAAACACCGAAATCTGGATGATGTCGACTTTCACCGGTGAATGTCAACATTCTCATAGTCGCTTGGTGTATGTCCTATAAATATTTGCCAAATACCCTTATTTCTGACTAATACCAGTAAATGTCGATATTCAATTCACCATGCACTAATGGTGATTGTCGACATACAACGATGAGGGTCCGAATGTACAAGAATGTAATGAAATATTCGATCTTGCACCGACGTATTTGGTGTTTGTTGACATTCACCCGTGAAAGTTGTCATTCTCCAATTTCCGTCTTTCGCGATAACATATTAACGCAACGCAAAATGGTATCCATACGAATACATTTTTTCAAGCATCCCATAAAGAGGAATTCAATGTAAAAAAAAATGCTTCAGAAAACACCTCTAAAAACCTAAGTAAACACGACCCCCGATCAACCCCCGCGAGCACTCGCGCACTGAATAAACCTCCCCTTCCACACCAACTTTTCTCCCAACTTTCTCCGTGCTGCGCGCGCAGGTAAAAAGGAGGGGGGTGCACGACCAGGTGAGGCAGGGGGGAGAGAACAAAGACGATCCTCTGCTACCTGCCACGTAAGACCGACTTCAGCCAATCGGCGTGAAGCTCAGGTGAAAGTTTTTTAACTCGCCGTGGTTGGGGATTTTTCCCTATAGTTTTTCCCTCAGCAACAGGTTTCTCCCTCTCTCTCCGGTTTGTTTTCATCGCTTTTTTCGAAAACAAAACATCTCCTTTCTGCACTCGGGAGAAAAGATATTGAAGTTGATCAAACAAAAAACGATTCATTAAATGAGGGATCGTTTTCCTCCGGAATTTCCCATTGCGGGACGCTATCGTAAAATTTTCGGTAGTTTCACAGTAAACCCCTATTTATAGTGGTGGTCAAAAGTAATGTCAATTAAATTATGGTCGAACGTGGGCCATCATAACCATTAAAATGCGTTTAAGTATTTTCACACAGTACGACCGTGAAATAAAAACTTTTAAGTACGTAATTTGTTTTTAAAAATACATAATTTGTAAAAAACAAACTGTTTGCTGCTTTGCGAAATTACGGGGAGAAAACGTATGGCTGAAAAAGATAAATCAATAAAAAGTTTTGATGCTTAAAAAGACCTGAAAGAAACCATTTTTCACTTAATTAAAATTTATTGAAGCGAATAATATACTTTTTCTATAATAAGTTTTAAATACTCCGATAGAAAATAGAATTTTCTGAAATCTATAGTGAACCTTTAAGTAGTCCGGATATTTGAGATTCTGCTTGTTTCTATTTAAAAAAAAACAGTTACTATTCCCCTTTTATAGAAATAATTACATATTTTTTTTACTATTTTTATAAACATTTTAAGTCATTTTAAAAAAGGAAAAATTTTGTCTTACCTGTAGTAGGTATATCTGATTCTTAAAGTTATTTTTTGTGAAAAAAATTTTTAATCACTCAGATAAAGATCACCATTGTTTTCTTTATATTAATGAATCCTACATTTTTTCAATCAAAATTTGTATAATTGCAAGTAATATAAGTAAATATACGCAAAAAGTATACTCGTTCAGTTTCTTTTTATATTTAGAGCACACGTTACTTGTATTTTTTATTTTAAAAAGAGTTTATACCTAGATGTTGAAATAAAAAATATTTCTTATAAGTGTAATATGAAAATGTCTCATCTAAAAATTAGCAAACGATACATTTAATCCACCAAATACTTATTTAAACTAGTTAAATATTAAATTTTTAATTAATTTATTTCTTGCTAACGCTAATTAGACATCTTAATTTAAAATATCTACATATTTTAAATGTTTATTTCAATCTTTAATTTTTCTTTTATTATTTATCTTCATGGAACAATTTTTTTTATTAAAAAATTTTGATACTTAACGTTGCCATCTTTGAAAAGGTTGCAAAATAACCGTCGCATTTTGAAATGAAGTGAAAAATATTGATTTGATTTATAGAATTCGACTTTTTTAAATTTTAAAAACATATTTAGACAAAAAGTAGAGTAAGATTCAAGGTTATTATAAAATACTCATAAAAGGTAAAGAACCTTTAGAACTCGGTAGATTTTAAAGTGTAATTACAAAATATAGACAGAATAAATTTTTCTAAAGAATAGTAGTAACCTATTTTTTTTCCTCTGAAATACCTATAATGATATGAAACATGATAGAATAATTTGTTAATTCAATAATAGGTTGTCCAACAACTTTCATTTAATCAAAAATATTCTTTACATTTAGCAACTTAAAAATAAAGTTTTAATTTAATACTAACTTTGAAACGAAATTGTTTCTCAAGTAATAAATAGGTTATTTACTTTCCCGAAATTTTTTTTTCATAGAGTAGAACTTATCCTTGATGAAAATATAGTAAATTAATAATGAAACTATATATGTATTAAGGTAAAAAAGTGTAATTTGATATAAGGGGCACATTTGATACACTTTCAAAATCTCAAAAACTATTATAGTTATTTAGGTTAAATTTTTTCTAAAAGTTGCCTTTACATGCATAAACATTACCATATTAAACCGTTTAAATCTGCAGTAAGTCAATAAATTTAATGTAAGAAACAAAATTGTTTTCATCAAAAATTTCCAAAGGAATCTTATTATCTAAATTTCTGTAAAATCTTTCTGACGCTATTCTACTTTGAATACAGAGATTTGTAAATTCCAAGAACAAGTTCTTTCTTTTGTCACCAATAGGGGATGTATTTAAATTTTAAATAACCTTTGCCTATTTTTTTAAATAAAGATTTTTGTTTAAATTTGTGATTTACTTTCAAAAAACGGTAATGTAAAAGAGCTTAGGATATCTCTCAATAAAAGAACGTTTATTATGTCCCCAAATTTTTGCTATTAATTAATATTATTGAGCAAGTTCATCATTGTATAAATGTGCCCCAAGCAATGTATCCAACTGCCCCACTGATGGAGCACATTGATACAAAAACAAAATTGATTTTTTACAAAATCTGTTATACCTACTTTAATTTTCATTAAACTTATATTTTTTCTAATTGGTATGATTATATCATTTAGGAGGAAAAAAGGATTCATCTGAATAAATCTTTTTTTCTACTCGAAGAACGGATTTAAATTTTGGTGTATCAAATAACCCCGCTTTCCCTTGTACATTAACGAAAACATATTGCTACTGCTTAAGGTCAAAATTGTTTAAATCCACACAATAAAGAAATTATTTCTTGTTGGACTCAGTTGGACTCTAAATTTTATAATTTTTCATATTTCAATATTATAATAACTTTTCAATTTAATTTTGGAATCTATGACAAATTTTAAGCTGTATGAAAAGGATAATTACTTGAAATACTAGCTTATTGCACTAGTTCAAAGTTATGGTACTCAAATTCTCACAAAACATTATCACGTGACCCTGAATTTGATCTACGGTTGCTTTCGAAAATGGATTTGGATTTTAGTTACATATGTAAATTTCGGATTGGAATATTTCAACATTCCTATCCGCAAACTATTAAGGATGTGGAAATAATGAACCCAGAGACTAATGCCATTTGAAAGTAAATTTCCTTTTCTTATTAATCCTAGGGGTAGAGAGCCCCCAGAATCCTGAAAATTGTGCTAGAGGAGCTTCGATCTTTATATCTGATGAGCACGGAAGAGCAAGATATTCCTCTGCGGGTCCTACTGTTTTCATTAAGATAGTAGAGAAGCGCACCTTTGAAACAGAGGTAGGATTTTTCTAATTTCTATTGTTTTTATATAATTTGTTTGAATTATATTGCGTCTTTCTTTGCCCGTCTTAGAGAACTTAACATAATGTGAGTCCTCATGATTTTTTCCTAATATTTTTCAAATATCTGCATCAAACTTAAAATTTCGCTTTATTATTAAAATTTAAATAATTATAAACTTGGAAAATTGAACACATAAGGTATCATGTTTAAGTTAAAAAAGTTTTATTGCTTAAATGTTTAACATTAAAGTAAATTTTTTAATACTTAACTTACTAGTTCTTTTATAATATTACTTTATAATTACTTAATAATAATTAAATACTTTAAATGTCTTATTTGTTCAGATAGAATATGTTCTACTGAATCTTTATATTTATTTTCTTTTGCGGAAAATAGTAAAAACATAATGGATTTTAAAATTAAATAGAAAAAGTTCTCTTTATCGGGTTCATGGAACGTAGATTATGTAAACGGAATGATTTAAAACTTATTATACTATCCAACTTCAACCCTTACGGGGGATGCAGGTTTGAATTATAGGAGGATGGGCTCCTAGGGTCTTAGAAACATCTTTCAAACTAAAATTGTGGAAGTATATTTTAAGTAGACAAGTTTTTAAATACTTTTTCCAGCCATACAGATACTACATATTGAAGTATTTTACAGATTTAAAATGTAAATGTTAAGAAACGTTTTTTTTTTCACTAGCAATTTATTCTTCGTATATCTACTTATTCCGTCCCTCCGGACCGACCGGACAGCTTCCTTAATTACCTGTACACGAACCCTAATCTTCTAAGTGAACTTCTGCAATAATTTATCGTTAATTGAAAATGATGATTTCTCCAACCTAAATTAAATTTGGCCTGCACTTCTTTCACTGCACTTGTACTTTGGATGACAATAATTTTTCTTAATCTTTTTTAATTTTGGCATCAGTTTAAATATTGGCAACTCCTTTGGTAAGTGATTATCAACAGACGTTTCGTAAACATCTGTATTTGACAACTTCAGTGGAATTATAGCGCAAATGCACCGATTCACCATCACTTTCGAAATTTATACTTGGTCATGTGTAGATTTTGAAAAACTTTGGGGTAAAAGTTATTTTTTGTGCTCAACTGAAATCGATTAAATTTCCAGGTACGATGTACTCCAGGGTTGTAGCCAGAGGGGGGGGATTTTGGAATATATCACCCCCCCCCGGAAATTCAGAAATTTACTGTTTTTGACCAAAGAAAAAGAATAAATTTACTCCATATCCCCTCCCAAAATTCCAACATCCCCCTCCGAAATTCAGAAATTTATTGTTTTTGACCAAAGAAAAAGAATAAATTTACTCCATATCCCCTCCCAAAATTCCAACATCCCCCTCCGAAATTTTTTTCTGGCTACGCCACTGCCGTACTCCGTAAAGATAAAATTCCGAAGATTCTCTACTATTGCTGGGTACAGAATAGTAGATGGAAAGGGATGAATAAAAGGGGTTTGGAAAAGTTTAGGAGGCTAAAAATCCCTTCTCCGCGTAAAGATAAAGTCCTCCTGCTCCAGGATTCCCTGGTCTCATAATAACACATTAATTCCCATATGATAACGGCAAAGAGAAGACGGTTCACTCCTCCACCCGCACTAACACTATTCTACAGCGGAGTCTCTTCTTCATACCTGCGATCTACCTGTACGAACAGGTGTTCGGCCAGAAGGGGAAAAAAGTAGGGATAAAGCAGCCAGTCGCCCAAGCAGCAGCTACTACCTGTTGCTCCATCCACCATCAGTGTTTGCGAGTCGGTTGGTTCGGTGCGGTGTGTCCGTTTTCTCTGATCTCTGGTTGTGGTTGTTGTTGTTGTTGTATTCGTCGGTGGTCCCTTGTTGTGTTGTGGGTGATGGCCAAGTTCCTTGTGGGGTTGCACGCGGTGACCGCGGGCTTGCACGAGGAGGACTGCGGGGAACACGAGGTCGTGCTCCTGTCTTGGGCGGTGGTGGACAGAGCGATCGGGAAGGTAAGCCAACATATGGTGTTGTCTGTCCCTGTCTCTTTTGCCCCTCTCTCTCTCTATCTCTTTTTCGCTGTCTGTCTCTCTTTCCCCGGTCGGTCCGTGCCGCCGGGCTGGCCGCACGCGCTTTCGGAAAAGTCACCGCTGGTCGAGTGTCTTAAAAGATGGAGAATATCGAATATTCGCTTCGTTATTTAGTACATAATGGACGAATCTAGCGGAATTTAGACGGAGAAGGAGTATGGTCATTTATAATCTATGAATATTAGAGAATGATCCAAGTTAGTCGTGATTAGTATGTAGAGAATGATCAAAGCTTTAACCAGATTTTAATTGGTTATATACTCAAGATTGGATACTCAGGAAAAAAGTCATAAATACTACTACGAAATCTGCAAGCGTATTTGGTGAGCAAATTTGGCACCAAACAGTCAAAATTTAGGGGATAAAATAACCCATTAATATTCCTAAAATAATCTGAATCTTAATATAGATTAATTAAAGGAAAATATTGTCACGTAGATGGGGTCCTATTTTATTAACAATTCATTAGTTAATCCAGTTCCTACAGAACCAACGATTCCATGTTGTTTTTATTTATGTCTTATCTAGGAGGGGAGGGTTTAAAACTTAGGGGTACCGTTCCAATGCCATTTGTGTTTTTTCACATTAGGGATCACTTTGCGATAAAAAAAGGGAGGTTAGATGGTAATTTTCCAATTTTTTTTCACTTTAACCGTAACTGATAAAGTTCAACTTCTCCTCCCCTTATCATTCTCGTACACATCCCTCTCAAAACGTCTTCCACCAAAATTTCATCCAATTCCGATGAACGGTTTGGGTGCTAGAGGCCCTTGAATAGGGGAAGTTATTTTATGGACACCCTGTATTTAAGAATACTCTAATAGTATAATAATTTCCCCAAAAAATTCATTAGATTAGACCCCATGAAGAGAGATATTCTCATAAAGATATTTTCATAAAGATAAATCTCGTAAGGATATCTAAACAGTCAAAATTTAATCAAAGCCAATATTTTTCATTAATATTCTAAAAATATTCTGAATAATTATTGAAATGAATTTTTTATGTAATGTTCAAACGATTCATTTAAAAATGATAATATTTTCATAGTAGTCGATTTTTATTAAAATAAATTCTATTTAAGGATAAGATAATATCTTAAGATTATTTTCCCATATCTCTTATGAAACCATTTAAACCTCAATTGGTCTCTTAACAACAATTACTACAAGAAAACCCATTGTGTATTTATTTACATTTGGATGTCTTTTGCATATTAAACGAAACGAATAAGTCGATAATCTTGCTATTTAAAAAATTAAAATACATTTTGTATTCATAAACCGAAGATGAATGTTTAATATATACATTTTATTTTAACATTTACAATTTCACGCGGTTATGCCATAGAAGTTCTCACCATTCTAAATTTTTAAAGAGATGGTTTGATTTTTTTTTTAAACAGAATTATACGTTGGCCTCTGTCCTATTGTACGAAGTTTTCTTTTACACCTTAGTGGTCCTGATTCACACTTTTTCGTTTTAGATAAACTTACAAAAAATTTGGTTTTCTCCAAGTAGTGCTTTACGTAGAATTCTCTCATAAAACCTTCTTTGGACAAAATAACTTTTTCCCAATTATCCATTTCTCGTTAACAATGGTTTAGTATTCTATCAAGAATGTTTTCTTCTATCCAAACATTGTTCTATATGAAATAGAAATCAATAGAAAAAAATTATCGAAAATATAATTTTAGTTCCTTGTCACCTCTATAACTATAGTAGTAATGAACAAAAACAATACATTCAAGTACCAATACTTGTGTGCTTAAAAATTTTCAAGAGAAAAATAACAAACAATACCTAGCGAATTTAATATTCAAATTATACTTAATACATCTAAAAGCAATTATTCCACTTAAATACTTTATCCTTGGACGTACACAATTCTGAAGCATTAATATTTAAAAGAGTAATATGCACACTCATTACTCATACTTATCACTATTTCATACCTTGTTGATTAGCATTCCTCTGTGTATACTACCAAAATCACGAATTCGCCTTTTTCAATTCCTAACCAGCACTCATTAATTAACCCGAGGTATTGTACTCACACTCTTGGGTCAAGGTTTCGGGGTTTTCCGGGACATTTTAACCCTCTGCATGGGGTCCCACCTATAGCCACACAGCCACAAAAACGATTCCATTGAAAAGTCACGTCACTGCTGTCACCAAAGATCACTAGGTAAGTCTTTTCGTGGGGAAAGGTGCAGGACATAGTGGAAATAAGTCGACTGTTTTTCTAAAAAGGTCTATAGTACAACTGCTATCTTGGAAATAACAGCGTTCATATTTTTTTTGTTGTAGCTTGATGTACATAAAAAAACGTTTTACCCCTCAATGCAGTTTTTTATGTATACTTTATTTTGAGAATAACCAAAACTGACGCTTTCAGGTTTTTGTATAGTATTAAATGCTGTTCTTTAGTTCCAGAATTATTAGATAATAAGTACTTAAATACTAAGTATTGAGTGCTTGAATACTTAAGTATTGCATGTGATTCTTTATAGTATCGAATTTTAGGCGATAATTATATTAAAACTATTGGATACTTAAATACTTGGATGTTGGATACCTAGCTACTTTTTAGTTATCGAATTAACTATATTTAACTATACTATATCTATTGTGTGCTTGAATACTTGGATATCAAATACTATTCTTTAGTTATCTAAATATTTTGAGGGAAGTTCTCGTAGGTGTGGATCCATGCCTATTTTTCATAATTTGAAATGGGATATACTTAACGAGAACTTAAAGTATTTGTATTCATATCGAAACTTATACTTAACGAGAACTTAAAGTATTTGTATTCATATCTAAAATAACGCACATCAATACACAATTTCAAATGGTAAATTCACACGAGCTTTTCAAATGATACATAAAATTAAGTACACAGTTTCAGTTAAATGGTTTTCCTATCAGCCAATTGTTTTCATGATAATGCAGATATTGAGGCAATTAAGAACTCTTAATTACAATCAAGATTACTATTTCTAGTTCAGTGTACGAAATACATCACGATCAATTTCTTCATTTCATTCTTGCTTATAATAAACAAACCATGCAACCTGAAAGAGGAAAATATTTTATCCATTTTTTTAAATGCAGAAAAACCTGTTTTAAATTCTGAAATGCTGGTTTTTTTAGCCACATGCTTTGAAGGACACCTTAACCTTAACTTAAACAGAGTAGTAATCGACTAGTTAGATTCAAATACGCATTTTTTAAATGGGTAACATTCTTATTTTTAGTAAATATGGTAGATATACTTCTCAAAAGTATTCATTCTATTTATGGGAATCTAATGTTCTAATTTTTTCTAATTAAATTTTTTTATTTATTTCACGCATTGTTGACAATCCATGATGTTTGTTACGCATTATGTTTCTTAAACATAAACTATAGAATTTTAAACTAAATGGAAAACGTTTTACTTTTCTTTCGAATGTTTTTATCACAAACAGTTTTTGAAATCCATAAAGCTTGATTACCATCACATTAATTTACACTACCGGGTAAATTTATATTTAAAGCTGTAAGAGAATAAATTCTTAAAATTTAAGATATTTAATTGCAATTTTTTTCTGTGTTCTGCATTTTTTTTGGACACTTTGGCATGTAATTTTAGTTAGACAAGATTTTTTTTTTGTAATGATGAAAACCCATCCGCCGTAGGTTTGGAAATAACATTATGCAAATAACTTCATTAAAGCTCTCCTTGTCTTAACAGAGCATTGTGAAAAGATTCGGAAGCTATATAAATATTGCCTATTGTGTGAGTTAATACACCTTTGTGAGTCATTCTCTTTTTAAAATTTGTTCTTGATGGTCGGTTCAATGTAAAGAATTGTTCAAACTTGATAGTAACTGGTGTAATAGTCTCCAGAATCTAGCGTGATATTGAAACCGAGCAAAACTTAACGTTAAAAAATGAAACCGTTATGAAATGTGTGAAACAATTCAAAAGTGGCCTTTTATTTCAAGGCAAATATTGTCATCTAACAATAATTTAGATTCGATTGCTTTTTTATGTGTGAAACTGACCGTAAATTGCCTTGATCTTAATGTGTTATTTCTCGAACGATTTGTTTGCATGTTTTGAAAGAAATAGTGGCGGTTAACAGAAAGAATGATTAATGTGTGCAATTACATGAAGTCTTTTTGATTCAATTATTACCCAAATATCTATAACCAGTAGGTTTGTGGTTATACTTATAACAGCATGGATGAAATTAATATACCCATACATTTTAATTTTGATTATTACTGCACGTTATCAGAAAAAATACGAAAATCTTAAATAATACGAAGTTTGAAAGAAAATTTCTTAAGCGTATTTTGCTGTGTTTAGAAGTGTAAAGTAAATGTTTGTAAATAAGACTATTTTTAGGGATTTATTTTCTTTGCACTTAACTTTATCCTAATTAATATCAAAACGTTGTGTTACGATACGACAGCAATTGTCCTTAAAAGTGATAAGAAAAGTTGGCATTTCTCAATAACAAGCTTTTTTTCACAACTCGTTCATATTAGGCAATAATGATGAATACTTCTAAACATAAACTTCAAAACAGACGCCGAATTTCAAATATTTGCATTTTTTGGAGTTGGAAGAACCGGAAAGATCAACAGTGATGGAGTTTGCGCAGCACAATCATCTCCAAATACCATCGACTTTAAAGTGCACGCCTGTCCAAATATTTTTTTAAATTCAGAGACAATAAATTCCGTTTTACGAAACTTGTTCAGTAGGAAGTACCAATCAAGTTCTATTTCTTCCCAGCCAATCAAAAACTCTGAACAGTCTCTCTTCCACCAATCAGTTCGGTTGGTTTGGTTGTTTTGAAGTGAAGTTTCTAAAACTTGGGATTATAAGCCTTGATTTGTATTGAAAGCATTAAAGGAAATAAAAATCTTTCTTTGATTTAAACATTACAAAATCGTATATGTAATACAAACTACCACCAGAATGGCAACTTGAAAAAAAATTAATGTATTTTGAGAAATTAAATTAAAAATTGTGAAACCAAAAAATTTTTCGTTTGATTCCTCGCATTTACTGTTACAGTGTTACACGTATGCAATTTGAAACATTCTATTACTCAGCCAAAACCTTAACTTTACATGAAAGTGAGTAACTCTGGTGACATAATCCGTAGAATTACTATACGAATTATCTGTATTTATAATTAAAAAAACCCTTAATGAATTAAGATGGAAAATTTAATTGGCTAAATAGTAATATGTATTGGAGTTGTTTTAAAAAAATCCTAAATTTAGTTCAATAATTCATTCACAAAATCATTCCCATAATGCATAGAAAATTCACAATTTTTAATACAGTCAACCCTCTACTTATTAATCTAATTTAAAATGAAACCATTAAGAGTATTTCTTTCACCATCATTTAGGAATGCGTCCAATTTAAAGTATCGGTGATTAGAATGAAACAATTTGACTGTTAAATAAACTATTTCTAAATCTACTAGTCAACAGCAAATTGTGTAATCACTTGTTTCTTAATCCAGGTTCAAAACATTCTGGCATTGTACCTGTTAATGATTCTGCGTCTTTTCGTGATCTACTTTTGTCATAGATAACAACGCAATACTTTTAAAACAGCTGTTAAATTTACACATTATCTTTAATACTTGAAAATTCTAACTTTGACTTTTCGACTTTGATAATCTCTAAATGTAAGATCTTTTAAGATAGTATACAATGTTTTACAGTTAAAGCTTTTGAGTCATTCCTTTAATTACCGTATTTTTTGAACCAGAAATTGATATAGTAACAAATAATTATTTGGTTAATTTGCTATTTATTGGTCAGTTTGACAGTGTACATTTCATTGAAAATTTCTATCATTCACGGTATACTGAATAACAATTAAAAATATATCTTTTAAAACAGAAAAAAGTAATCAATATTTTTTAAAGAGATCATTAAGTTTTTATTTGTTGTAACTATAAAAAATTCAAATGCTTTGAGAAATGGTAAATTCTTTTTCTGATAGATACTAAATTTTGAAAAGCTAAAGAAAAATATTGACATTTTCATAGAAATGATTTCATTTAATGGAAGTGAAATCAATGCATTGTTTAGATCCATTCATAATAGAAATTGAAACAATTTTCACCTGTATTTGTTTAAACCTGAAACTATGGAATATCTTCCCAATTATTTAAACATAATTGTTTACAGTTTTTAACAGAATATTAATTTTTGTAGCTATTATCGAGGAAAACTCTTCATTTTGAAAAGATATTTATTTGTAAAGTTTAGCAATAGTTGTTTGTTCATCACAGAAATAACGTCTTTGGTATTTTGTGTCTATTACACTTCTTTACATTGTTTCTCCCTGTTCTTTTGAAATGGTGGAGTTTACTTGCTATATCAACATATATTTGTTTAAAAAATCACCTAGATTTTGAGTTTTGGAAACAAAATGTGTAGTCGTTGAAATTTATAAGGACATTTTGTTATATGCTGTGATATAACTTTCGCCTTTTATATCACTTCAACTCTGCAGAGTTTTATACCATTTTAAATTAAATATTTGTGCTAACTTTTAGGGAGTGAAAGCAAGTATAAACCGAAAATCCGAGACATTGAGAAGTAATGCATTCTTTCATAATAATTAAAAGTTACAAAAGTTAACAAATTTATTGAAAAATTTTGTTTAATCATTCATTAACTTTTTTTCATTGAATATTACATATTAACTACTTTTTTCCCCCTTTTTTCGGGTAAGCCGTCTTGGGAAAAAATTATAAACCATTGACTTTAACTTAAAGCATTCCAAAGCAAATTACTCCCTCAACATTCATTCAACCGGTTCCAAAAAAAAAACTCTTTCAATCAGAAAAACATCTCCCTTCTCCAACTGGTCGATCAAACCGAAACCGAACTTGTTTCTCCACCGGGGCCCCCGCGAAGAGATGAGTTGTCTCGGGGCTGCAGCTCGCGCAGTCTCGTGCGGGAACGAGATGGGAGAAATCGTTTGCTCGCGCTAGAAAACGAGTTTCGCCGCCAGCTATTGTCTACCTGGAATGACGACCGTTCGGCTTTTCTTTTTATTCTCATCAGGGTTCGTCTACAAATTACGTCGCGGAATTTGAAGGGGATTCGTTTAATCATTACTTATTGACAAAAATGTCGGGCTTTGTGGCAATTTTTTAAGTTTTAAAGCTAACTCCACAAATTTGTTGTAACTCTTAGCTCATACTTCTACATTAAAATAATATTTGTTTATCCTATTTGTTGGTTATCAACATCTTAATGAAATTTTTCTGAATAGAATTGTATCATAGTCAGCGGGTCGTCAGAAAACACTTTAATATGTGGCAAAGATAAAATTCATAACACAAAGTGTCAAAAGATAAATTATTTACTTCGAATTACAAAGATTTTTGAGGAAACGAGGATACAAATATCTTGAGCATAAAGGAAATTTGTAATCTAAACTTTGTCTCAGTATCTTTGTTTTATCCACAAGTCTTAAAAATACTGTGATTGATTCTCTTAGGCAAATAAAAGTTTCGTGAGATGTATTTAATTTTGAAAGTGGGATGATAAAAGTTTGAACACCTCTCCCATTTCCTTTGTTTCACTCATGCAGAACCCCCTCCTCCCCCTAAATCTTTTCCATAATTTGTGAATGATCCCTTATCGTTCCGTGATTTTAAAAGTTTAAAGGCCTTGATTCAACCGCGAAACCATATTCAGTATTTTTAAAAACCTGTGAATATTTTCGATTTGATTGTTTCCCACCATTTTGATTTTAAGGGGGAAAGAGAAAAACAACTTACTTGTAGTTTAGGTTGATTGATTTTTAATGCCCCTCCGAAAGAAATAATAAGAGCGTCATTTTGTGTCTAATGTACCGATCTAATTGTATTTTCGTAATTCAAAGAAATCTTTTGCTTTTGGATTTTTATGCTTTTAATTTTTTAAGACTCAGGGCAAGGAGCACGGGGAAAATGTGTAAGAAAATATAATTGACCACTCAGTTATTTACTCGAAGATTCGGTTGATTGAGACTCTCCAGTTATGAAAACTTAGACCCTCTGAAGTAGTTATTTTCAAATCTATTGCCCCCCCTCGTCTACTGTCTCTTTACTTCTTTTTTCAGTCATCGTCATATCATCACAATCTCAAACAGTAATTTCATTAGTGTTGTCAGGCCCATGCCTTACTTGTCTATCTGTATCTTTACGTTTCTTATATCAGTGTCATCTTTATAGCTTCTCAAATAGAAATTTCATTAATGCTGCCAAAATTACACCCTCCTCGACTGCTGTCTCTTTCCCCGTTCTTTATTCCGATATAATCTCCATCCTCATCATAATCTGAAACAATAATTTCATGAGTATCATATTCTGAAACAGTAATTTCATGAGTATCATATTCTGAAACAGTAATTTCATGAGTATCATATTCTGAAACAGTAATTTCATGAGTATCATATTCTGAAACAGTAATTTCATGAGTATCATATTCTGAAACAGTAATTTCATGAGTATCATATTCTGAAACAGTAATTTCATGAGTATCATATTCTGAAACAGTAATTTCATGAGTATCATATTCTGAAACAGTAATTTCATGAGTATCATATTCTGAAACAATAATTTCATAAGTATCATATTCTGAAACAGTAATTTCATGAGTATTATAATCTGAGACAGTAACTTCACGAGTGTTGTCAAACCCATGCCCTACTTGTCTAATACCGCCTCTTTACCTGTCTCGCCTCAATATACAGTCTCCATCTCCGCCATCTCACCCATGAAACCGATCGTTTATTATTTCCCTTCTTTCAAAACTGGAATTTCATCTAACTAAAACCTCGTCCATCACTATTCAGCGTGGTGGTGGCATACTGGTTTCCAACCAATGATCTCGTTGTTTTTTACCTCCATCATCTGACATCAGCCTCTTCGTGGTCCTCCTGGGGGCTGGCACGTGCGGTCGGTTCACTGACTCGGGGACTACCTCTACCTGTTGTGATAGGGGCTGATGCATCCACTAATCGTGGGCCCACATTATAGATCCTTAAGGGCACCATCACATTAGAAGATTGCGGCAGATTGAACGGTTAGATTGAGAAATTGGTAGGGAAATATGGAAATGAGACGGGGTCTGTCGTGACTTTAATCGAAAAGGGGCCTAAGTAAGTGAGGGTCTCTCCGGGTCTCATTATTTACCCTCATTCTTCAGCACTAAGTCGATAGATTACACTGTAAAAAAATTCCCGTAAAATTTACGGTTTTAAACTGACAGCTGGGTTGGATGTACAAAACCGTAAAAATTACAAAGTGAATCCGTAAAAACGACGGTGTTTTGCCATTTTAATCCATGTTTTTTTGTTTTACAAGGTAAAACACCGTTTTTCTTACGGATTTACTTCGTAATTTTCACGGTTTTCCACAACCAGCCCAGCTGCCAGTTTAAAACCGTAAATTTTACAGGATTTTTTTTTACAGTGTACTTCAAGCAAAAATCATTATGGTGTACTACCAAGCCACTGTATGTCGTATGACAACACCTGACAACTGCGTTTACTGAATACTGAATGGGTGCGTCTACTCCATACTATACATATGACTATTCTTACCGAATATCCTAAATTCCTGTTTGACTCTATACCTCTTACTGAATCCGATAGACAAACCAAATTTTTGACAAAATTATAAATTGATATATTTTTCTCGCTTGTTTAAAGGCAGGTACTCTGGGAAAAATTTAAATTTACATAATAAAGAATACATTAAAAATCAACAAAAGCAACATTTTTAAAGATACAAGTTAAATATCCATAAGTTAAAAACACAGTGTCCTCAATTTTTTAATCCATTCCAGATTATTTTTCTTTGAAAATAATTCCTATTTGTCTTTAGTGCGTGCCTCTCTCTCCCGTTTTCCCAATATCCCTGAATATTTTACAAGTCATCCCGATGATGTGCTCTGCCGAGTTAAACAATAAATCAATTACAGTAAATTCTCCATTTATGGGACAGTTCACAGTAACAGCCGTCTGAACAAGCTATTTTCGTAATTAAAACATAACAGGACAAAACGTAGATGATGTGATGAGTGAAAATCGCAAGTCTGTCAGCTTCCTATGATGGAACAAGGCAAAGCTTCGGTTCAAAATACGATTATATTTTACGGTAATACCTAAACACTCAGTCACAGGGATTAGTTGCTGCGAAGTTTCCTCGTATGCGCCATCGCATCGCCATACTCCAACACACACATGTTATGCTTCGAGAAGCGAAATGTCTTGTGCCAGGTGTTCACATTAATACAAAATGTCACAAAGCACTTTATTTCTCGAAAATTGAGTTTCTGGTTTAATATACCTTATTGAAGCCGAATCTGGTTTTATTTCAACAGTGCTTTAATTAAGGTGACCATCAGCCATCGTATTGAAGGACAAGAGAATGACTCAATAACATTCACACTTTGCTCTTGTTTTTACTACTTTCATCACATCGTGAGTAATTCATCAAAGCTCTGTTCAAGTGGTAATCTTAACCATTTTCCCAACAACGCACTAGTAAAAGCTTCTGAATTGGATTTCACATTTTCTTGGGATTACATATGGGGTTTTTATCATTAGTCATTGATTGTGGAGTACAAGTTTTAAGAGTTTATGGCGGTTCTCCTGCGTTAAATAAAAAGCAGTTACTACAAAAACATTATCACTTATTTTGAGGTTTTGTCTCTTTACGCTCCCCCTAACGCAAGGTTTTGAAGCTTTAAGATCTTATGCGTCGCTCAGTATGTATAACGATGCATTTCCACTTGTCCGGTCTGGTGCGGTATGACCATTCAGCAAATCCTATATTGGACGAATCACAGCGAGACACTTGATGATGACATCACTTTTATTCCCTCTCTGTGATTCGTTCAATTGGTCTCACCGGATTGACCGGATAAATGGAAATGCTCCTGAAATCAGACTCTTATGAAATAAATAAATTTAACATTTCTAATGAAAATTGAGTGTCGAATTTGTAGATGAAAGGGATATATTCTTTAACATAGATGAAGGTGATATGACCAACTGAATCCCATACCGTTGCTTGCAAAATTACCTTTTTAGTGTGTTCAAAATTGCGTGACAACAGCAAACATTCATTCTAGAAAATTGTAGCTGTCGGGATCACTTTCCCACAAAAATTCTCTCATATAACACCTTCATCCACTCGTTTCTTCACGTATACATCCATTTTCACAAACATTTCCTGTCGATTACTCCCACAATTGTTTTGCGGACTTGGTGGTATCAAATACCTCCGAAACCGATCCGTCCCAAAAAAGCCGAAAACCAGCAGCCACAATGGCCATATTATTTGTTGCATCAGGGTCGTTCGAGGCTGGATATTTCGAATCTCGAAACAATCGAACTGGGATTGTCGAATGAATTTTTTCGTGCGAGGCGCGTGATTTAAAACCGTCCCGATTATTTACCGTTTGTCACTTTTCAAGGCTTTTTCGTGTCGTGTGGAAGGCGTGGTGAACAATTCACTCACACAGGACATCGGAATGGGCTTTATTATTTTTTTTGGAAATATTGTTAGTTGTTGTTGTTGTTGTGTGTGAAATACTGCAACTGGAAGCTCATACTCTTTGCGACTGCGTGTCAAATAAATTCAATCGAAATAGGTGGTTACCGACCTTTTGAGCCTTTTCAGTGGGATATTGTAGGGCCGGAACGCACTGGAATGGCGTTCTAAAAATATTTGAATTTGTCACTCTCTCTCTACCTTTCTTGTCCTATTATTCATGTCCCTTCTTCGCATGTTTTTCATTCAATTTTTTCATGTTTTGTTTTCTTTTCTTCAATCTCTCTCTTTTTATTTCTCTCTTCCTCCCATACACACTCAAACTTATTTTCTTTCCCTCAACTTTGTAAAAAGTGTGTTAAACACAGCAGGGTACCGGATGACTGCAGGAGCAGCTTGTTAGCTTTGTGTATAATGCAATCGTGAGATACTACTTTTGGAAATTAGAATCATCCACTTAGAATCGGTACATTAACAATTAAACTTTTTCTTGTTGTTTACTGGTTTTCTTTTATATTATGTAAAATACACAGTGGCAAATATAGAGGTAGTGCTATGAAGTTGTAGATTCCCATAATCAAGCTAAACCAGTCGTCTTAATCTTTCAAAAATCCCAATTCCATTTTAACCGTATCTTACCTCCTTTTAAAAGAAACAAAAAAGAAAGAAATTGATTGTAATTAAAGAAATTTACCTTCATACAAATAGAAGTTTTTGAGACATCGTGACATTACAAGCTCTTTCCTCTTCCTATTTTAAAATCCTCGATTTGTTTTTGAAGAGAAAGGAAGAACCCAACGCAGGATTTCTTTTTCCAATATCCTTTTCAATATTTTTTATGTTGGGTATACTTTGTCTTAGAATTACTGATGTGAAGAGAGCTTTTACCAACCTGGTCTGGTACCTCTATATTATCACCTCATATTCCTTAAAGAGAATAACATTTAATTCGTTGGAAAAATTGATTAAATAGCAATAGCTGGCTAGGAGGATTTATTTCTGCTGAAGAGGTATTTTCAAATGCTAAAGCTAATACTTGAACTTAAAAGGTTTTATGTTCTTAACTAAAAATAACACATCGATCTTACGCCGTCTTTATTTGTAGCAATATCACTTAGGGCTACAGATCGATTATACTCTGCAAATGTTAGAAAAGTGACTTCTAGAGTATATCGCTGCTTCTTCACCTGGGGGCGTTTAATTGCTTTCAATAAAAGACGTTATGTCGAAGCAATCTTCCAGACGTAATCGAATATCGCTTTTATGGACTCTTAGCTCCGCTGAATCACGCCAGTACGCGTATTGTGTTAGCCACCCATAAAGTGTTTTGCAAAACAATGCCATTCGTGGCACTAAAATGGGTACTTCTCAAAACGCTTACCTACACTAATAAATGCAACGAAAGGATGTGGGGAGTTAAAGAATTGTTTTGGAGGGTTCTTCTACAATTCATGAGGAATAGGGTACTTGTAATGGCTTATTCAATTACTGCTTGACATACTTCTACAAGAGTTTGTAGCTTATGTTTTGAGCCTCAAAAAGCTTATCCATCTCACTTAATTTTTTTTTCTAATTTTTTTATACATGGACGTTGATCCTATGTGGAATTCTTCCTTCTCGATTTTTGATTTGCTAGAGAGCAAAAAAAATTATTCTTGCAGAATACTGAAGTTTCTTCTAAACTTTTACATCTAAATCATCCGATGGTATGTCTCCCCAATTTTCAATGGCAATCTCCTCTTGACTGAGCCAAAACGTCCATGTAGGTAACTAATAGCTCTCCATATTTAAAAATGAAATTCATCAACAACTTTTGCCATAACATTTAGCTTTTAATCATTTTCCTTTTTGTATTCAATCAAATTATACAATGAAGTGTCTTTTGGATATCGATGAAAGATCGCTAATTGTAGCTTATTTTCTTTCGTACGAGCTATCTATTTATTAATATCCTTCATTGCATTCAACTGGTTACTTCTTGAAACCACTTCTCACATTCCTGGCTTGAAATCCCTCAGGGGACTAACTGTACCACCAACTTCAATGGGGTTCTTCTTAAAATTGGAGCACTCCATTAGACACTAGAATGGAATAAAAGGTGCATTCCTCCCGAAGGAATTCTTTTGAAAATTCCTATTCATTTGGCCTTTCTTTTTTACAAAAAGACTTGTAGAAAAATCGGCTTAGGGCCGAGCGGAAGTCAGAGCGTGGCTTATCTGTTGCCACACCTGCTCTCCATAAAACTACTTTGGATGGTCTCGCAACCGCAAAAACTGTTTATTTTCGATTCACTGCTACTGCCATCCACTGGGCTTTTATCACCTCTGCAACACATAATTGAGGTTTTTAGTGTGGCACTCAGACTTTGAAAGCAAACCAAATCTCCCTACAAATTCTTTCAATTCCTCTTCAATCCTATCGATATACTATGCAGCTAGTTTTTTTTTTTTTTTTTTTTTTTTTTAAAGAAGTTACTCATGTTTGGTATATCTGAAATCTCTTGCGAACTGTATTCAAGAACAAATGAAGTAAATTAGAAAGGTCCGAAGAATCCCACTTAGAGATGAATATTTGTGTACTAAAAGAGATTTAACTCTATTTAAGAAGAGAATAGATCTATAAACATGATGATGAAAAGATGAAAAAATGAGCTTTGTGTTTGGATATCCAGTATGTCGAATCTATGAGGTTCCAAACAAGTTTCCATCGTCTTGCATTTTTCAAATTCTAAGGTGTACGTACACACTTGATTTTTTTTTTCTCAAATTATGCCTTAAATAATCTGATTTTTTCAGAAAAGGTCATAATTATGTTCTTAAGATCATTCTAGGATCAAAAAACAATTTTGAGCTATTAATTAATTAACTAACGAGCAAAATATGAGATAATTAGCACGTTTTTGAACAGTGATTACTCATGTTGTAATTACCCGAGAGTTAAAATTCTGGTTGTGGAAGTTGTTCTTAATTTATTACTTAATGTCCCCTACCAATATCATATAAATTTAACTCATGCATTTTTTTTAAAGAATTTTTAACTGGAAGTACTTGCAACAACTAATTTTTTTCATGACATATTAATACAAAAACTTTCATAAAAAAATATTTCTTAAATTATTCACTTGATAATGGTAGGGAACATACTTGATATTATAGAGACTTAGTTGGCACAAAAAGTAAAGTAATATTATTATTAGTTTTTAAATTATCAATGTTTAAACTTCTATTGTATAGCAAAAACCATATTCCTCAGAAATTGAGTTTAAAGTTACTCAGCTGAGCTTACTCACATAGACATTACCTCACATAAAACGCTATATCTCAAAAACTATTTTGAGTATTAACAGTATTCTGGTATCATTAGAAAGCTGAAGAACTAGAGAATGTTTTAAACTAATAAAATTTTTTCTATATTTTGACCGATTTTCGCGATTTGAAGTGTGTACGTACGCCAAGGATCAACGAGTTTAATTATACTTCAGTGATTGTAAAATTTTTTACTTCATGAAATAAGGTGAGTAAGTTAAAATTGGTGAAGAGATTTCAATTAAAATTAAAATAAAAATGCTCAACTCTCGAGGTTGCAGCTCTATAGCTCCTTCTGTATTCACCCCATTATACTACAAGGAAAGAAATTGAAAATAATTCCGTCATCTAAAAGGTTCTAAAAAATCCAAGTCACGTCTAAACTATACTACTAAATCCTACGCACCTTGAATAAAAAGATGACTTGGGGGAAAAGAAGAAAATGTGTAATACGTATAAACTAGAAAATTTACAACGCACGATAAAATACTGGGATTCAAATTTTTAGTGAAGCCAATAGGAATCCTGAATCATGAGAAGTTATGACTCAGAGTTAAAATGCGTAAAATTTTTTTGGAAACAAATTTTTCAGAATTTCATAATTTGTTTATTAGTAGTACATTACAAGAGCTCTACAATCGAAGTTGGTTAAATGAAACAATGTCTTTTGAACTCTTTCTTCGAAATCAGTGGAAGATTTTTGTGTGTGATTTACTCATAGGTCATTTTAACTAACTAACTGTAGAGAAACTTTAGTTAATGAGAGGGGTGAAATCTGTATAATCTATATTTTTTACTCTTATATAAGAAAAATACAAATTCTTGACATGGTTTATAAGTATAAAAGCGCTAAGTAACTGATTACATATTTTTTCTCTCAAGAACGCGGCTCACACAAACGTGACGCAGTTAGAGGCTATGGTCTTGCGTAGAAGGAATTCAATTCACGTCACGAAAAGCTATCAATTTGGGATACATCTCAAAACCGAGCAATGGAATCCATTTTGGAGAAAATGATGGGATATTGAGAGGTTTTTCGGTCATCAAATAGCGAAGAAAAATTTTTGATTGTCAAGTGTTGGTGTCAGGAATTTTATAATAAAATTTTTCAAAAAGATTAATTTAACTACTGGAATGATATTTATCTACTTATTTATTAAATTTTCCTGAAGTAGTGGACGAAACGTACTTTACGATACTTTGGAACTTTTTCGATTACATATTTGAAGAGCCATCCTCGAGTGAAATGGGGTTGGAAATTGGAATGTTTAGAGTTTCTCTTCTTAAAACTGTCAAACAAACTCAAAACTGTGCAAACAAAAGAAAGATATTTGCACCTGAATTTCTATGACAGCCAACCATAACAAAATAACTTGTTGTTGCAATTAAACTTTAATGTGTGGTAAGCTTTTATTATTGCCCCAATGAAATTGCTAAATACGGTATATCTTTGTGTTGTACTAGATTCACTAGTACTTTTACTCGACTTCAACTTGAGACTAGTGTTTTAATTCGTGTTCTAAGAGCACTTTCAATCACATGACTCGGACCTAACAACGGCCTTAGCATCAGAAAATTACAATTTTTTGCCCTGCAGAAGGTTAACAATTACAGCAAATAACTGGTCGTGGAATTCTTCTATTAGAGCATTTGTAATCACGTGACCCCACACCTAACAAGCGCTATAACAACAGATACCTCATCACCTAGCAACCGCCTTAGCAACAGTTATAAGCCCTTCAAAAGGTTAACAGTTAAAAGAAAATAACTGGTAGTGACGTCACCTGAAAACACTCTATTGATTCCAATTCCTGTGTTTCAAAGCATTTCACTATGCTGTAAATTTCTAAATATTAAGCCATTAAAATATGTGTTAATTTATTACTTACATGTCGTCCTGGTCCACTCTATTACACTTTGAAAGTAATTTACAGGATTGAGCAATGCTTCCTACATGAATAAGAAAACTCTTAATTCTCGATTTGATTCTTGTGTCGTTTCCTACTTTCATTGGGGATGAAGCTGGAGTGAACCAGCTGTCAGAGGGGTTCGTGAGAGAACGCTTAGGGCTTCCTTCAGCTGCATTGACCATATCTCTCTACACACACGAAAGAATAGAAGCAGCGGGGGTAGCGGTCAGCAAGCACGTGGGCTTTCTGTGGAACAACGACAAAGGGACGTGAAAAGTTCTGTTTCCGAGAAAGTTGAAAATCCGGTGTTATCCGGGGTTCCCCACTCGTAGAAGTTGGCATACCATAAAATAATTTGAATTTATGAAGCATCCTTAATATTTTCTTTTTTGTGAGTTGTTAGAGTGTTAGTGATGAATTTGAGTATATTATTATTAACTGTTTTATAAAACAATGATGTTACTTTCGAAGTCAGGGAGGAATTCTCTTTTCCAAAGAAACTGGTAGGTCTTTGGAAGAGATGGAGAGAAAGATGATGATGAGAGGAACGAAGAGGATAAAAATGATGAAGAGGAGGAACGGAATGAAGATGACTTGAGATGATAAGGAGGATGATGTGGAGGGATTTTAAAGAGAGGAAGATGATCAGGGGGAAAAAAGAGGTAATGAGAATCAAAGGGATGATGGTAAATAGAATAAGAGGAGTAAAGATGATCATGAGAATAATATAGATGAATAGGATTAAAAGATTAAGATGAGAGAATCAATAGGACGGGAGAGATAATTAGAAAGGAATTGAGGAGATTTGAAAAATAAGATTACTAGGATAAAGTTGGGAAGGATGAATAGAAAAGTAAAGATGAAATGGATGAAAAGGGATAAGAGTGATGAGGAGGGTTAGAATGGTAAAGATGATATGGACTAGACACTAGAGGATAGTGATAAAGGTGATAGATGAAGTGAAAGAGAGAAGACCAAGAATATTCTGGTAGTAGTAGTACCCAAAAAGTAGCCTGGGTATTTTCCTCGATGAAAAATATATTATGGGGTTATAATTCAATGTGTAGCAAGGAAATGTTTCTATTCACTTATATAACAGAATTCTTTGCTTATATTTATTGATTGGCGAGTTTTTCATCTTCAAACTCAACTTCAGTTTTCGTTTTTCTCAAGATATCCATATAAAACTGCCGGATTCATGTTCTAATATCAGTTTGTTGTGAATCCTGGTAATAACATCGTGATTTCACGATGCAAGATTTTTTGTGAAGCGTGCATCAGATAACGTCTTGTTTCTCTTTTCTTTTATGTATGTTCGCAAAATCATGAAATGGAAAATGCCCCATACGCAACTCGATTCTGGGAATAAATGCTTGAGGAGTATCCTGATATTTTATAGGTTATGGCTTTATTTCAAAAGAAATACAATTCCATAAAAGAACAAAAGCACGAAGACAGCGTGACAGTTAGCGATCTTTCATCTCTTCTGAGATTTTACACAAAGATGTGTTCTTGGGTGTTTGAAGTAAACATATAGAAGTCAATTGAATCGATAGTATATTACGAAAGCAAAGTTTGCTCACATTGAAAGAAAACATTGACAGTCGTGTTCCCATTGTATTTTGGCATAACTCGGCTATTCAACTAAAGAATGGTGAAAACATCACGAAAAAAATATTTCATTCAGAGCGCAGAATGGAAAGAGCAATTTCTAGGATGAGATGAATCGATTTGTATGCTTAAATATGTGAAAATATTAAATCTATATGGTAAAGCTAAGAACTATGGATAAGTAATACCTTCATTGTTTATTTCTGGTTTGCATTAATAACTTAATGCTGACAAATTAGTATTTTAATACTTCAATAATGGAATCCCTATAGCAAAAGCAAGATATTTTTAGAACGCTCATTTGTGTTAGTTTACAAATGTTTTTCGAAATCCACAGAAAATAGCTATCTCAATTACAATGTTAAAGTTTAAATATAAAATTCTTTAAGTTCTTAAACATAAATTTAGAATGTTTTATTGTTTAGAAGAGAAAAACAAAACACCTTTTGTGTTTTTTACTAACTACAATTAGAATAAATTTGTGTGTACTTTGTTTCAATTTGAATGAAGTTGCTACATAATTTACATATTACAGTTTTTTAAAATCTTTTAAAAGTGTTTTTCTTCTTGTAAATCTTAATTTAATAATGAAACTAATACTACTCTAAATAAACTTTTTGTGCTTCTTTTCCATTTGAGTGGCATCGCTATATAATTTAAATTACAAAAAAAAATACTCTAAGCACCATGAGTAAAGAAAACAAATAAAAAAATAATCAAAACTCATCTATAAAAATTCATAAATGAGGCAGAGAAATAATACTAAGCTATCAAAACTAACGCATAGGTAGAGAGAGACTCGGCCCCAGTGGACTAACTGCATCGCTTTTTACAACAAGGGGAGAGCCATGATGGTTGAGTTAACTTACCTGTGTACACCTCCGGCAACAATCCTGCGGGGTCGGAGATCAAAGTAGGGGGGTCGGTGAGACTGTTGACCTTGAGCCCCCATAAAAAATACCGTTCGTTTGAGGGGGCGCATGTCTCCCCCTTATGCATATTTTGCTGGGAGGGAGACCCAGGTAGACTTGTCTGCGATTTGCCCGACTGCACACGGGAGGGGGAAAGGTAGGGAGGTTGATGGGGGTGTTTGTATTTTCGTTTTTGGGGATTTGTTTTCGCCTATACGGGATCGGCTGAATTACGGTGATGAAAGTGATGTGACTCCACCCGGTATGTGTTACGAGGGGGGTGTCCGAACTTATTTTTTTAGTTTCCCTCTCTTCTCTCTCTCTCTCTCTATCTCTCACTCTCTTTTTTTTTTGCCTGTGGAGGATACTTAGATAGAAAACTGTGGATCTCAAGAGGTGGTATCTCTTTATTTACGAGTTTATTTTTACCCTCTGGTTCTTTTTATTGAGACTTGAAATAGCAAAAGTATGGAGTGTTATTTTCTATCAGTTTTAATAAGTATAACGAATGATGATGTTTTGTTTAATAGTTCAAAAGTTATTTAAGAGGGATATATGGATGGCATTATTTTAACTTTGAATTTTTGACGAGTGTCAAAGACAATACCTTTCAGATTGTTGCGTAGGTCAAAAGTGTAGTTATAAATCCGGTACACTCATGTGGTAGTTGATTGACTTGGGTAGAATTAAAAAAACTGAAACTTACTTGTTAGAAAAATGTGTAGGTTTGAAATAATAATAATTTTATTTAATGTTACAGAAAATACTCATTTTCTGAATTTTGCTATTACCCAATTAGCTTAATCATTAAAAGCTCATAAAAAATTACTTAATTTTGAATTGCGCATTATTCTTAAAGCACTTGATCTTTTGTGCAGGGTTCTTCATCAAATGATAAGACACAACTTCAATTAAAAATTGTTGCAAAATTTCACTTGACACAAAAGCACTAGAAACTGATGGCGAAGGTTTCAATAATGCGTATAAATTAATTTTAATTACCGTGTTTACCTATATAACCGTCTCTTGTTTTTTTTTTAATTGATCCGTTCACCTTCCACATTTAAGTTCTTTCGCAACATCTCAGCGTTGCTAACAAGTAAGAAACCTATATTTACGTGGGAAAAAATATCGATTGCATTACGAAGGAACCCAGACTATCAATGATGAGAATAATAATAAAAAAGAGCAGTTAATAGCGTCTTTGTGTCGCTTCAAATTATAACGGCAGCTCAAACGATATCCTTGTCCCCCCCCCCCGAGTAATTAATCTTGTCTTGGGACATCTCCTGGTTTCGCAAACGAGAGGACTGTTCTGGGGTGTTCGGCCCCTGGCGATGATTTCACCCATCAAAACGGGTTTCCTAAGGTCCGGGATCTAAGACTAGAATCTTCTCTTGTCTGTATCATAAATAAAAGACTTCTAGGTTCATAGATATTATCATTAAAAAATGGAACGGTCCTTTTTTTTCTGTTGGATAATAACCCTTGTCTTGTAATGCGGTAGTTCTGTACAGATAAATAGGTAGCAAAAATATTTGCAATTAAATATACTTGCGAAATATAGTACTTGTTCAGAATAACTTATAGGCAGGGGGAAACTTTCAGACCAGTAGTTAATATCGACCACTTTGGCGTCGATGAACGATGAATCATCGAAAAGGGATCATTGAAGCTAGCTCCGAAGAAATTTCAGGAAAGATTAAAGCTGAAGCAACTTTTTTACTTTGAGAAAATCTTTTTTTCTCTTACATTAAGTTCATCTTAGAAACCTCTTCTTTTTTTATTCACCGTGGATAGCATATTTTTTTTTTTGCATAGTAGAAAACAAACGCTTGCAAATGCTCCAGTTAAAATGGCAAGGTTAAAAATCAACTAACCGAAACGTTACCAGTTGGAATGCGGCGAAACCAGGTAGACTAGTTGGGAAATTAATCAAACTGAACTTCTCTTGTCATCAAAAGATTTCCTCAACAAGGTAGTATTGTGATTATCATCTGAATTTCAACATTCGCTTATAACTGTAACTTTAGAATACTTTTAAATTTTAGAAAATTTATCGATCAAAGGGTTTTTTAAATTATACATGAAATGATGATTATCCTGATGGATAAATATTTTACGACAATTGTTGCTCTGAGTGCAATTAATTTCATAACAATTAGAGCGAAAAAGTCCATCCAAATTGCTATACATTTCCACCGTTAGATTTGTTTTATGTAACCTTAATTATTTCCTGCCTTTGGTAAATCAACTCACATCTGTCCTTGTAGCAATATTTACAGGCATCAGTACAGGTTCAAAATTTGTTCGCTTGTTGTCATTCTTTACTAAGTATTCGTATACTCTTGATAGAAATTACATAAATATAATGTAATTAAGACAAACTATACTACGTTACATTGTTATGGAAATGAGTGAGGCAGGGACTCTATGAGAGAGGGGGGCAGGTAGAATAAAAAAAATGAGAAAAACCTTAATTTTTTATATATCGACATCAAAAGTATCCCTTTTGCTCATCACAACGCTTTTTTTGCGTCGTTTCACCAACAACCCATCACACATTCGAATTTATGGTCGGCCTCATCCAAATTACGTACTTTTTTGGTCACGACTGCGTAAATTTCACTCTATTTGCACGAAACTCCAGCAATTGTAGTACCTACTTCTTCGCTCGTTCAGACTGCATGTCTTCTTTAGAAAGTGAATCGGGTTTCTGAAGCAGTCTTCCACGGTTGCTGGAGCAGCCATCAGCATCAGAAGGTTATTGCCATGCTGTTGCGCAACCGAAGAACGAGTTCCCTTTCTCTCTCTATCTGTAATTAGGTCTGTCTTTCCGACACTTTCTTGTTGGGCCCGTCGTCTGACGCACTTTGGGCCGTTGGCCTTTTTCGAATGGGTGGTCAGGGGAAGAAAGCGACCACATTCCTCCCGAAAGCCCGAGTGTGCATTTTAATGAACCAATATTTGCATAATCGCGATGCGGTGATGAGTGTCTTTGACCATGGACCGTTAGAGAAATATTTTTTAGGTGTAATGAGATGGTTGAACTGCGGTAACTCAAACACCTTTTGTAGGGATGGATTTTATCGTGTTTATTTTTCAAAACCTCAGATGTTTTTTCTAGGATTTGCATAAACTGTAGATGTTTTGTAGACTTCATGAAGCTAGGGTTTTCAGTTATCTTTCTTGGCTTGATTTTTTTTTAAACTCTCAGCATCTTACTTTGGAAAGGGGAAGAGTAGTTGAAAGCGAACATGAGTTATAAGCACTTTTAATAAGAAAGAGAGAATGGAAAAAATAAAGGAGAGAGAACGGAGGGAGATGAAATTAAAGGAGAGATTGTGTGTTAGTTAGAACGGGTAAAGTTAATATAGTGGTAAAGCAAAAAGGATGATGAAGCGAAAGGAATGGAAAGATAATAAAGAGAGGAAGAGAAAATGTAAGAGAAGATAAAAGTAAGGGAGGATAAGAGAAATAGGAGATGGACGAATAGAAGATGGAGAGTAATACTACGTTCTCTTTCAACATGGATATGTTATCTATGTGTAGTATACAGGGTGTTTCAAAAGTCCGTTTCACGGCTTTTATTTGGAACCAACGTCTCCTAGGGTCCTGGAAGTAAGGTCTACCCCTAGGTAAGTGACCCTGGAGAATCCATTGAGAGGACTTACAGCGCCCCTAGCGGCGAAATAAAAAAGTTAAAAAAATTATTTAAGGAACTAAAGGAGATAGAGCAAACACCTCAGTGAGAGTATTGTTGCCACTGTTATAAGTAACTCACTGAAAAAAATTTCATGAAAATATTGTGAATATTCACGGAGATATTAGCATGTGAAAATAGCCGGTTTTTAGAACCCAAAAGAGGAAAAGTTCGCATATTTGCAAGTTTTTATGTAGTTTTGTATCTTTTTAGTTAGATGAAGTAAAATTTTTATCAAAAAATTTAAAAAACTTGCAAATTTGCGAACTTTTCCGGTTTTGGGTTCTAAAAACCGGCTATTTTCACATGCTAATATCTCCGTGAATATTCACAATATTTTCATGAAATTTTTTTCAGTGAGTTACTTATAACAGTGGCAACAATACTCTCACTGAGGTGTTTGCTCTATCTCCTTTAGTTCCTTAAATAATTTTTTTAACTTTTTTATTTCGCCGCTAGGGGCGCTGTAAGTCCTATCAATGGATTCTCAAGGGTCACTTACCTAGGGGTAGACCTTACTTCCAGGACCCTAGGAGATGTTGGTTCCAAATAAAAGCCGTGAAACGGACTTTTGAAACACCCTGTATATATCTGGATATATTTGGTGTAACATACTATCATTTATGATCACAACTCAGCAGTGCACTATAATGCTTGATTACTGTATGACATTATTTACAGCATGGTGACTGTATAGTACAGTACCTATAGTACCTAGTTTAGTTAGTGTGCAAAACATTTTCTAGCATTATTGATTTCACCCCGCACGACTTTTCACCATATTACTTATCATCTTATATTCAACCTTAATATAAGGCATTTGAGAGTATTTTTAAACAAATGAATCATCCTGCTAACGCACTTTTCTACCTGCGGAGCCACCCGTTCGCGTTTTAGCATAAACACGCACTACCGTTCGCGAACCGCAGTCAGGGCGCCCCGGTGGGTCCCGATACATCAGAGCTGCTCAGGAATCCCGTCTTGGGGCGCTGAAGGACGCGGGAGGGGTTGACGTACCTGGTGGAACGCCCCCGGGGAGGAACGTTCTCGTTTTCTTTCCTCTTCACTGCGCAACAGCGATGCGAAGAAAACATGGTTCTGCCGGACGGGCGAGGTGTTTTAATAATTGATGAGAATAACTAACTGCTTTTTTTTGTAATTTAAATGGTTCTTTCTGAAAGAATAATAACATTTAAGTTATTAGGTCGTTACTAGTGATTTAGTAGGACTGGCACGCATATAATCTATCTCTGTACTAGATGCACTGAAGCGAATAACTTGTTTATGAATGAGATAAAAAGTATTTCACCCCAGAAGTAGAAGTAACATTTGGATACAACATGGATTGTATCAATCAGCACATTTTAGAAGTTGACGAAGGACACTTGCAGGGCCGTATCCCCCGAAATTCTAATGACTATATGTTTTTCTCTTAAAAATTCTGAAGAATACAAAGAGGGAATCTCTTCTGGTGTCACCTAGAGGGTCCTTAATGCCCTCAATGAGTCAAAACACTATTTTTAGGGTAAAATTTAAAATATTTTATCGGAGAGGGCCTCAATACCCCCTCTTTGCTTAGGGCTAAGTATTGTCCCCAAAACTTCGACATTAAGGTCACGAAGAGTCCTATTTCACCCCATATACTATGGAGAGATCACCTTAGAAAACATTTGGGGCCACCCCCTCTACTTGATAATGTGCTTAACTGCTTAAGTTATAGTTGTCTTGTGTTCAATTCGGTACTTACAATATGATCTTATATTCTAGAAGTTCTTCCCAAACATTTGGCCTGCTATTAAATTTCAACAAAGAAATTGCAAAGTAAAAAAATATAAATTAAGCACCTATGGCAAAGAGCCTTAGATGAAAATCAGGAGCCCAATTTGGTGCAATCGGTCAAATCGGCCTAAAGCCGGGCCGGTTATAGTCTAATGATTAAAACTCCGCAAAACAATCCTTTAAAAAACACAATTCACGATCTCAACCAAAAATTAAAAAAAAAATTCAATTGAAACCTGCCTCTGTTGTCCGGCAATGTCAAAGAGCTTACAACGCAAAAGGGGAGCAAGGGGAGGAAGAACAATGCCAAGATGCAACAAATACAACAAGGGGCTTTAATAATGGAACGCCTTTGAGAAGAACGTCTGCGGCGCAGAAAAGGGAGGCTTTGGCGGGTTTTTGATCCTTCCCAAATGGGCCCGTGATTGTCTCCTCTTGTTTCAATTCAATTGTTTTCCTTCTTAAAAAGATGGTTGCGGCGGTCATTAGCTCGTGCTACTGACTTGCACGGTGGTGTTTTGCTCTTTTTTGTCTATATAACGAAATAACCCAGACGCGAGAGGATTTGGTATCGTCCGTCGTGCGTTTCTTCTCTTCTATTTTAGTCACTCTAAGAGAAACAATTAATTTGTTTGTTTCATTTTCAGACCAACCAAATCGTTGAATAGTTAAGATTTGAGGTTATAATAAGTTTCACGTTGAAAGCAGTGTGCAAAATGTTTAGGTTATATAATTACTTAATTATACTATAATCTTTATCATTGGGATATTTATGAACAAGTAATGCAAATCCAAAGAAAAATAAATTAAAAGCCAAAGGGAAGTAAAATTATCAGTGACATTTTATAGAATGCATGGCGTTTTGGCAAGGTGATATACTCATATTTAGATATATTTTTTATACTTCGCCGATGCATTGTGTATGGAATATTAAAGCATTTAATAGAATACTTAATGAAAAACCGGCAAAAGCATGAAACACATCGGTTTAATTTATAGACGGGCTTCTTGAAAACAAACCAAATTTTTTTCCAAATGTTTCAACTTTTTGTCGCGCTGTTATCGAATCTAAAAACATTTTTATGACCTTAAACAACATAAAAACGAACCTATAAAGTCGAAAACTATTTCAGAGCTGTCCAGATAGACTTTAGTATGACTCATCCATTTGAGCTCCCACTATAACTTTCTTGATGTTATAACTGCAATGACTTTTGCGCAACACTGTACTGCAGTGCTGTATACATAATTTTCTTAACAGTTCAGTTTAGGAAATTGCCATATTTCAAACGGAAAAATGTGATGATCATTGTCCAGTTCTTTCCCTACCTCACGATTAGACGTTTAGCCTAGTTTATCTCTATCTGGAATGGCAGGATCTTTTGATAATTGCATATTTTTTAACAGATAATATCGGAAGATAGATACGCTGAAAGTTATAATCAGAGCACTCTTAATGGACATCCTTCATCCTTCAAGTATTAACAACTCAAGGGATTTTCAGGGAAATTTGTTTGGTTTGCTCTTTCCCTCAAAATAATGAAATAGCAGTTTTACTGTGCGAACTGCCATTGCTTTGTTATATTAGTTAGACTATTTTTATTTTAACATTCATATGTCTTCTCTACGACACAAACATGCAGAATTTTTGGATACATCCTTATGTTCGGAGAATAACGATAATTTAGTGAGATAATGTAAAGTATATTGTAAAATGTATACTATATACTTTTAAGAAAAAATATCAAATTTATTTAAATTCTAATCATGAGAGCACTAACGGGTCGGAAATCCCTGAAAGCTAACAAAATTGCTGAAAATTTTTAGCTGCTCACCCCAATAGTTACTTCATCATTCTCTTCAAAATACAACTTTCACACTTTATCTAGATCCAGCATAATTTTCTTTAATTCTCTGACCTTCATACCCGGAGCTGTGTTAAGGTTTCGAAATATCCTAAGTATATAGAGGCCCCCTGGTTGTTTGTATAATGTCGTTTTGAGGTACTACGTTCTAAACCTCTACTTCCTGCAGCTGAGCAATCGAGGAAATGGACAGAGTGGGTCTTTTGCAACACACTCTCCATCGAGAGAAACAGTTTTCAGGCTTTTACTGTATGCTTTCATACGGCCATTTGCACTTTCGCTGTCATTCTCATCTCTCTCACACAGATGTTGGTTTGTTTAGGAAAGCATGTGGCCGATTGTTCTGTATGTTTTATTTGAGTCGTCCAATCACTAGTTTTTTTTTTCCTGATGTCTTTGATGAAGTGTTGATGTGGAAGTGACTGAGAAATGAATGAAGACGGATTTAAAAAGGGATTGGGAAGAACTAAACCCTGTAAAACCGATCCTCGTAACCCTTGAAGTTCTTTTCCAACTCAAAAATATGTGAAGAAATCTTATTGTGAAGGGAATTTCGCAAAATCATTGATGGAGAACGAATTCATCACCTTCTCAATAATGCTCAAAAAGTCAATTTTCTAGGTGTAACCCATGTAACAATATCGCAAAACCATGTAATAAAGGTTTTGTTACTTTTTCTTGTATGTAATATCCTTTTTCTGTCTTTAGTTTTCTGCGTGTTTTAGCAAGAAACTCGCTTTACTTAAATCGCCATAAGTTTCCAAATAACATCACTACTATTGTGAATCCTTTACTCTTCCCGTGGAAATGGATTTTTATATGCTTTGAGAATCGAGAAATAATCAAATACCTTGTTTAATTTTCAAGGAAATTATATTGGGTTGTTTCCTAAATAAGCGGTTTTCAATAAGCTCAAATATATCAGTAGTTCTTTGCAAAAACTGCAACTTTCTTTTGTATGAGCCAGGGATAACTGCTTTACAAATGCTAATGGGTTACTCCTTCTCAAAAACCAGTAGTCAAATTCTTACCAAACGTAATAGTATTAATTACGCCATTACCAGTAAAACTACTAGTTCCACCACCTTTGTGAAAATCTCTCCCGTAATCCACCTTGCAATTAAGACAGAGACAAAACAACATATCGCCGACAGTTTCCCTCCTGATGATGTTACTCAAGAGCTCAGAAAAAAAAGGAACCATTTCCCCTCCGTTCCGCCCCAGCGACCAAAACAAAACGCACGCTGGCAACAAACACACGTGTCGAGGAAAACTTTTTATAGATTACTTGAGAGTCCATTAGCTGCTATTTTGAGGGGAAGTTATGGTCAGAAGGATGGATTAGAGTCGAGGTGAGAAGGAGGGTTTGTTGGAATTTACTGGACGCGCAATCGATCGTTTCGTTTTAATTAACAGGTGGCGGAAGCGTTCATGTTCGGATGCACATTTCACAATGGACGAAGAGCATTCTTGCATGCAGAGGAGGTTGAATGATTGATGTAAATTGGAAGCATTGAATTTTTTTTTGGTCCTAATTCTCACGGATAAGTTAAGTACTGCTTTAAAGAGTAACACACAGTTGACTTACCTTTAGCTCGGATTTGCAGTAGGATTTGGGGATGTAGGATGCAGTTTGCAATTTGCATTCCTTTATTTCAAGATGGTTTCCATGAACTCCTTCAAGAAGGTATTTCGTGTATTTTTGAAGAAATAAAATAAATCATGTTTTTCACTCAAGAACTCTATCATGGACCTCAGATATTCAGTTACAAATTGTCATGGATTTTAAGATCTTTGTTGGTGCAACTCTTTTAATATCTTGGTTCTCTTAATATCATTAATAATTGCCCTGAATCAGTAATTGACTGGCATCGAAAGCGTTTTTGGAAAATATTTGGAATTATTCTTCCCCAATGTTTCTCTCCTTCTCTACAAAGTACACGGTGCAAGAGAGAAATTTGAGACAATAGGGTACTTTTCAGGAGAATAAATCCCTTACAGGAGATAAATTTAGAAAAGTAAATGTCTCCGATGCTCTCCTGTTCAGGTTACTCGGAGCATCAAATGCAAAATTTGGAAATTTCTGAACAAAGGGAATTGAAAGTGAAAACAGAATCCATCTACTTTACCCATTGTAGACTGAAAATCCTGAAGAAAATCGTTTACTCAGAACTCAGATATTTAAATTCATAACGAAATATTCTTTAAAATTCAATAATGTTTACAATCTCAAAAGCACTAAAATTTCTTTCTTAGCTTAATAATTTGGTTCTGCTTAAAATAGTTTACCTGGACATGTTCATCATAAAATTGAATTACAATACATAATACACATAACCTGAATAACTTCCCTCCCATTTTTCCACCCCTTTCTCTTGACCCTCAATATTACTATATTTTTAAATCCAAATCAACAAACTGTTCGATGATATTGAAATCCTTCTCGTAACAGACGAACCGACACTCTTGGAGGAAAGTGAAACGTATCCGTTTTTGGGGTAACTAATTGCAGGTTGTGAAATATGGGCTAGTTGGGTTGAATAAAGTCAATGGAGCAAAGAGCTGAAGGAAATAGCACCGAATGAGGTTAGAGTCCTGAGACCGAATCGATCTCTCACGAAATCGATTTGTCTCATTTGAATTGAATGAGATTATTAAAACTATTATTTAAACCTGGAGGCTCTTTTTTTTGCAGAATGATTAAGTAGATATTTGTTTATCGTTGGATGGGTTGCTGTGTCCAGGATGTTGTTGCTTGGTATTTGTAGCAAAACAGTTATTAGTCTTTTGTATTGGTTTTATTACTTTTTCAAGAAACGTTTCATTGAAACGTGCAATTTATTTTCATGTAGTTTATTCATTTCATTTGTATCCATTTCGTACATACCTACTATACGATTAACCTAAGTAGCTAGATTCATTTGCGTGTAGTGATAAAAGGTATTCTTATTATAGGTGACTTTTTAATTTGTATGACAGAGAGGATTTCTGGAATGATTTAAGATAAATTTAAGAGCATCTTATTCAGAGAAAGACTTAGATTCAATAAAAATGGATGCAGTAGTCTAGAACCGCTATGAGAAAATGAATGTAACTCCTGAAACAAATAAAAAAATAGTTAAAATTTGGAAAGCTGAGGAATTTTCAACCCTTTATGGATACAAATATCATCCAGAGTGCACTATGTATATTTTAAGTAAACAAACTTTCTGAAAAAAAATTCCAATTTTTTTTTCAACCATCCCCCTTTTTTACTCCATTATGATGCTTTAAAATTTCAACTATTCATTACTTCAAGTGTGTTAAAAACCAGGTTTTTCCAAGTTAAGACATCCTTAATCAACAATATTTTGTAAATAAGTTTATTTAGCCCTTATCTTTTCCTAAAATATCTATCAGATCTTTAAACGTCTCATCGACGAATATAGGATTAAATCTACCTCTTGGAAATCCCAGAAATAATCCCCTTTTTTCCACTTCCTTCGCCCCTCCTGTTTTCCCCTTTCCTGTCCAATTGAAACCAAAGCCAGTTATAGAGGATATTGAAGGTCAAATCAAATTTTAGTTTAAACAATGGCTTATATTCGACGCAGGAACCAAACATTAACATGCATCTCTATAATAACCAGAAGATAAAATACGTATAATATAGATGCTCTATTAACTAGTCTAATTGCACGGCTCCCGTTATGTCATGATCTGTAACGGAACAATCGGTTAACTCTTTGATTACATCAGCTTTCCGAAACCAGTTGAGTATGTTTTTGCGTCCGCACATGCAACCGCTTGTGATATTCCATTCTCGACTTCCTGCAATTCGTGAAGGTGGCTTTTCCACACTGTGGCAGCTCATCAAGTGGTCGACCGATGAGGAAATAAAATAAAGACGTTTCTCCAGTAAGAAACACTTCAGACCTCGCCCTCAGGTTCGAGTGTGTGTGGGAATGAACTTGAAAATAAATTTGAAGGCAGTTGCGATGTCATTAGTACCTCGAGGTCTATTGCTTTATAATGTGTTGAGTTACTTTTTTATAAGACGCAGTCATTTATTTTTTCTTTGGGCTCTATTTAGGATTTTTTTCTTAGGGTGTGTCCAATGTTTGAAGAAGGGACAACATAGTATTTCTTGAATTTCCATTCTGAATCAGTCCATCGAAGTTATTAAGTCTTAAGGTTCTGGGAAGCCTACTTATGGAGTATGATATGTGTTCATAACTACAGATATTGCCTATCGTTTTTTAAATAGTTTTTTTCTGCGTGAAAATTTCTGGGGTCTTAGAGTAAGAAGAGATTTTTCTATCCAGCTGTCGAAAATACTCAGGGGCTGCTGTAATATAGAAGGCATACTACTGTATTAAATAATTTACATCACATGCATTAACACTGCACATCATTTATTTATTGTTTTTTCTGTCTTAATTTATTATAAACAGTTTATCTATGTGGTGTTTATAAAACTGCAAATGCGTGAAACACTTTTTCAACACTAAGTAAACACAATCTAAACACAATAATTAACACAATCTAAACACAATAATTGACAAGTCTAAACACAATAATTGACACTTATACTAAAAATCGTTTCAATTGCGTTGTGTGAGAAAAAGATAGTGTTGTGAAAGTGTTGCTATAGAGACCGAAAATGTGTTCTTATGGTATTGCGATCCAAATTTAAGAGCACTTTCAGATTTTAAACATGTTTGACAACACTGTTTTTTATAACACATTACTGTATAGAACTAGAATGTTCAACACTTTCCAAACATATTCAGAACACAGTAAGGTGTTAAAGTAGTGTTCTACCTATCAACAAAACCGAAGTGTTGTTATTTGAGAACAAAAAAGTGTTAAAAAATTTATTTATAATGCGTTTATTTCTGTGTGAAGCGTTTGCAGTCAATCATTAAGTGCAGAATTCCATTGAATTTCGACTATAATATTACTCCCTCGATTTTGACAATCGAAACATCAAAGAGAGAGAGAGTGAGAGAGTCTCATCGACCTGGTATTCCACCGAACACTGGAATACGCCGACTGGCAGCGAACACAATCGAAGGTTTTTCACTGAAAGACCCGCTTCACAATGGGCAATACGTTAAATCTTGAGCCGCGACACCTACGAACAATGGGAAAAGTGTGAAACGGTTATAGTTTTCAAAAATCGTAAATTTCATAAAACCATTTTAGAGAGGAACTTGGCATAAAAAGGAATACCGGATGCGATGAGGACATATTCCATGCCGTTTCCGTTAACTCATGAATTTAAAGTGTCTGGAGAACAATTCAATGAAATTATATAACAGATGTAGCAAACTTAACGTGAAAAGTAAAAATGATAGTATAGGTCCAATATTCAGAGATCCCAACCATTCCGGATTTTGCTGAATCATTCCGCATTTTGACTCTAAATTACTGAAATATGGAAAAATTTAAAACTTTCATTCATCTGTACAATTTCCCTTTCCTTCAATCTCAAGCTTTACCGTTTTTTTAAACATTCTGCGTATTTTAAAACTTTACTGCAAAATCTTAACCATTTTCTTGATTTTTTCCATCGATATTCACAATTTCCAACGAAGCCTCACGAGTTTCTTTGCCGAACACCTCGCCGTAAAGTCGGCTTATCCTTGTGTTCGGCCTGCATTGCAGGAAACTTATTTTTCTTGTAAGTGTGTTTGATAACGTTAAAGGCCGAAACTAAAAATTTTGTCATCTCTAAAAATATGTTTTTGATATTTTATAAACATAACATTTACAATATATTGCTGTGCAGTTATTAAGATGACGATTCATGGAAGATTATTAATTGTATTTTGGCTTAGAACAGAATTCATGAAACTATCAACACTCAATAAAGATTGACATCATGTTTAATTTGGAAATTCTTTTACAAAAGCATTTTAATACTACTTTATTTTTTCAAGAACATTTGAAAAGAAAAAAGTTCACTGGAATATTCAACAAATTCTTATTTAAGAATTAACTGATATTAAAATTTGAAAAAACATATACTGTTAGTTATTAAATAATGGATATTTTACCTTGTCCCTAACAGCGGTTGAGACTGTCTGACTCCATGATAATGTGATGCATCCTATTTTAATTATTTCAATACATTTAATTTTCTTTCTTTATTTTGAAGCAAGCTGGTTCCAATTACATTAAATCGAATAGTTTTTTCTTCTTAAGATAGCGATATTACTATAATTCATTATAAGATATTTAGTTAAAGGAAATGAAGAGGGGAAATGGGATAGTGAAGAGAAAAGAGTTAATGAAGAAAGAAAGAGAGGGAAAGGCTAATGGCTCATTTAAATTTTTCACTTTCGGTGTTCATCTTGGAGGAATCATTCAAAATGACAAGTAAATTGTCTTTTCCCTCTTCACTCCGCCGATTTCCTTTAGTAAAGAGCGATTCCTCTGTGATGATCACTCATGATGAACATTGAAAGTGAACCAGTGTAAATGAGCCTTAAGAAGAGGGAGTGAAAGTGAAAAGAGAGAGAGAAAAGAGGACGGAGTTAGTATGAAGGTAGCAGAAATGGAAAAAATAGTAAAATGAAGAGAGAAAGAAATAAACGAGAAAAAAAGGAGATGAGAAATGCGATGAAGGAAAAGATGAGAAGGAGAGTACAGGATGATAAGAAGGATGAAGGGAGGGAGAAAGGAGCGGTTAACGCGAATAATACACCGTTCCATCCCGACTGGTAAATCGGTGATCCCGGTTCCATCACAATGGGCCATCCACGGGGAGGGAAAGGGAGAAAGTGTCTGAAGTGTGTGGGTCATTGGCTCTCGAAGAAAAGCTCTTTTGACAGCCTCTCGTGCTGTGAGCTCACCCGTTGCCAGCAGCACGTGCCAGCCGCTTTGATGTGGCGGTTGCTCACAAATCTTGTGGTAAAATTTTATAGAAAAGGGTTTTTTCCGTATAATTTTTAATTTTAAGCGTTTTATTCTTCAATTATTTTTTAGTTTCGTTATTTTGATGGTTTTAATACGAATCTTTTCAGAGTTATCGCCTTATTTTGAGTTACATTTTCAAACGCAACGGTACATTTTTTTCTAATTCAAGTGCCTAGTTAATGACTGAGATGCTTCCCCCCCTTCCCCTTTTCCTTCAACTTTTCCCCTTAAACCTTTCTCCTCTTTATCTCTCAACCCTTCGTTGAATCAAAATAGAATTTTTTTTAGTGTAAACCAGGAATCTCTCTTGAATCCTGAATGTAGAAAAGATTGAAAAATGTTTAACTTGTTCATACCGTTTACTCCCTCTCAAATTTATAACAAATGGCTCTGGGGGTCCCACAGAAATTATTCTATTTTTTACATCCACTGAAACTCAGTTGTGGATCCAGCACGACTCCAAGGGGGTGGGGCACTTCCACACCATCACCTTTGCCTTTTAACTTAAAAAGTCAAAATGTTATGAGATTTTCTAAAAAGTATATCTCAAGATCCCCTTGTGGTACCACTGGGGGGTATGGGGGGCCTCCCCAGAAGAAATTTAAATTTGACCCGTAAAACTAGGGTTTAACTCATTTTAAGAAGTCCAAGGGGGGCACTGGATCCGCGCCTGCTGAAACTATGGCCCTGCACCCCTCATAACTTCAATATAAAATCCCTCTCTGTTCTCAACCATTCAAAAAGCCTTGATATTCGACTTCTCCATGCATTCAGAACATACAGATAATCCAATGCTCATGCTGAGTCGGACAATGTAAGACAATAAGCAGTGTTGTGGGGGAACGTGGTGCGAGGCGTGTCGATGTCCGTTCACCCCGTGTGCGGAGAGGGCTCCTCCGATCGCACGCGGAAACTCCCGATTCCGCTTCCGGCATTAAACAATTCAACTCGTCTCATTTCCCGTGGTCGGACTTTAGCGACAGGAGGGGAACCATAACTGGAGATGTATGTTAAAAACTGGTAACGAGCAGTGATGGTGAAGACTTCACCACATCACAATGAATTCTGAAGGTTCATGTTTGACTTTTAAAGCCGACTTGAAATTCTTATTGACGGGCTTAATTTTAGTTCTTCAAACTTTTAAGGAGAGTTTTTTCCTATTTCCAAAATTTATAAGTTTAATTTAGTCTACTTACAAGACTAAAGTGTCTCTATGGATGGTCTCTGCCCCATAAATTTGAGGCCTTGATTTGGACATTTAGATTATGAATCCCCAAAAAATGGTTCGCTTACTCTCATAAATTTACTTGAACAAATATTGTTCATATATAGCTTTAAGATTTTTTTAATATTGCTTAAATACTCTTTAGTGTGTTTATTTTTATTCCTGCTATCTGCAGTTGTTCTATCTCTATGCAAAATTCAAATTATTCCTTTTGAAGTAATTTACTCCTAATTTACTTTTAAAGTTTTACTCCTTAGATAAAGTTTTACATTTCCCATAACCAAATAAAAAATTTCACCATTCAATTTTTTAGCATTATTTTAACTACCTACATTTTGTCTGAAAAGAAAAATGAAAAAGTGTCTTGGGCAGAAAGTTACTATGTTTATCCCTTTCAGACCTATCCGGCCCAAATGTTTCATAGAATTCAAAAGCTATTTCGGGTGGTCTAGGATTGAAAGGGGTGTACTTAAGTTCTCCATAAAATAAACTCTCTTAAATTTAAGGTATAAACAGCTTCTATTAACCTTAAACCTTTTGTAATAACCATAATAACACAATTTCTCTATATTTTGGCTAATTTCTTTCGATAAGCCATCCTTTTTCACGGGCACTTGAAAAAGCCTTCTTGAGCAAACACCTGCTCTTGTCGTCTGATGTAAACGAAACAAGTGTTAATAATAAAAACCTCCCGCATGATAAAGCGTGCTTCGGTATACGATGGTGATTCTTATCTCTCATTCTCTCTTCAAGAGATAGCGAACACAATCGAAGAGTAGCACTCCACAATGGGGTGCCTCTTGATGGATATTTAAAGGTGATGCCGGAATATAAACAAATGTCTTCTCAATTCGATTGTTTGGATTAGTGCAGGTTTCACTTACGTTTTGAGTATAGGGATGGATACTTAGACGTAAAATGCTTTGAGGGTTGGAAAATAAGGGGGATAATAGTAATGAGTAGTATTTTAAATATTTTAAGGCTCCTCTTAACACTGTTTCACACTTTCAATGTTTATCTTGAGTGATCCTCATCAAGGAAACACACATTTGAGTAGGAAATCGGAGGAGAGGAGTGACGATTTACACTTTTTACTTTGGATGATTCCTCCAAAAAGAACACCAAAATTGAAAGTTTTATAATTATTATTCCCTATAAGTTCCCTAGAAAGTTAGGAAACATTTGGAAACAATCTGTTTATCAATAGTATGTGAAAAAACAACTGTGATATCTTTAATTGGGAAGATCCTAGAATAAGAGAAAATCAAATATTAAAACATATTATATAATCTTATCGATAATCCACTCCGAAAATATGCTAACAGTCTCTTTTCTCTGCATCAGTTTTAGTTTATTACAGCGCATATTTGTACTCAGGATCATATTTCTATGCCTCTGACAAGACCAAATACGGCGCACTATGTTTATCTATTGCAACTAAAATTTGCATTTTTATCTTCTGCTACATAAATATTTTTATTTAAATAAAAAAACTTTGGTATATCTAGTTTATGTAAATTAGTTTGTTATCCTGACAGTTTAACAGGATTTCTTGTGGCTTTGAAAATAGTTAAGTGCGCATATTGGAAAACTTTATAGAGTAAAACGAATAGCAACTGAATACTATAACAAAACTCCCAAAATATCATCAGTTTTGGATATTTTTGATCGTTTACATTGAGTTTCAGAAAAAAAATAGTTTTAAATTGAAAGAAGTCATTTTTTGTGAAAAGAAGTTGTTTTATTTATTTTCAGAAATGGATATTTATGGTTTCTTAAATCCTCTCCAAATCTAAATAGTACTGAATGCAGGAAAAACTTGTCTATTGGCAACTAAAAAGTACCAATATAAAATTAAAAAAAATGTAGTATACTGTCCCGTTAAAAATTGCAGAGTTTTTTTGAGCACCATTAACAAAAACACTATATTCAAAAATTGCAAATCAGCTTATACTGTTTTATAACAACATACTGTTGACATTCAAAATATTTCGGTAGTTTTCAACGCGACAAATAACAGAAACGCCGTACAAAAAATATTAAATCTAATTCATCTCCCTTGTATAAAAACTACGATTCAACTCCCTTTCTCCAACTGAATTTTTCCCTACTGAATCCCTATATCCTCGTAGTATCACATTCGAATTCCGTTCGCTCTCAGCATTCGCATTTCCATTTCGTCTGCCGCGATAAGGGGGAGACATGGGAAAAGCGACCGGTGCGGCAAACAAGCGATAAATAAACGGCAGGTGAAGAGGGAGATAAATTCAGGAAAACGGTCCTCTCCACTATGCTGACGAGAGCCCTGGGAAACTAGTATTTGAGTCCCCAGACTAGTATATTGACGGAAAGTCGGATTCGGATCTCATTATTCGGTGCAATGATTCCGTTTTGCATTATATTGCAAAAATAATTAGACAAATATTACACACTAAATTCATTTTTTTATAAGTGTTCACATCCTTTTTGAACCGTTTTTGAGCCTTTTAATGATTCTCCCAGTGTTGTTTTGAAAATTGTGGATGAACGCCAAGGGTTACTCTTAAATAGAATCCGTATTTCTCCGTATCCGGGTACAACATTGCTTTATAATACGCTACTTTTATTTTATCTGCATGGTTTTATCAGAACTTTTATAAAGAATTAAAAAGATTAGCTTTAAAAGGAATTGCTACTAAACATTCTTAGTTCTGTGTGTTTTTGAAAACCTACATTTATCCAGTTCATCCTGCAATTCCAATCATGCTTTCATCGAGCCTTTAGAAATGTTTTCTGAAAAAACTATCTGAAACAAAGTATCCCCCGAAAGGTTCTCATACCTGAAACTTATTATTGTCATCTAACTCTTCAAAGGCATGGGTTTTTTTAGAATTAAAATGCATGGAATTATTATAATGACACCAAGGTCTTCCAATTAATAGTGGTTGTTGTTTTTTAATATGTAAAAGTAATTTAATTAGTTATTTTTCAACTTTTAAAAAATTTAACAAACAGTAAATATTAAAAATATCTTCAAATAAGTTCTAAAGAGTTTAAACTTAGGCGGTTAGCTCAAAACCACTGCCCCACAACAAAGTATCATCAGTATGTCAGAATGCCGACCAACATCATTAACCAACATTGTTCTGTATCGGCATCTCTTTCTCCGCCCCGCTCGGTGCAGTTGCGTGCTGGGCCTGGTGACAGAACCTGATCTCAAGGTCAGTTCGAAGCGTTCACCTTTCCTGGACAGGTATATAGACAGAAGGAGTTTTCGAGCGCATTTTTTTGTTCGCAGAAATCGCGTTTTGCTGATGTTCCAGCTCCGAGGACAACTACCATTAAAATTCCGAAAAAAAAAAAACGTGGATTTTTTTTTTCCTGTGAGATGATAGATTGGCGTTTGATTGCTGGTTATGTCGTTTTGATAAGTCTTTTCGACAAAATATATTTTATACTATTTCTTTGAATTGGTAGTTTATTATAGATTTTATCTAAAATCTTACTGACTTCGCCTCAAGCATGAGAGATTCTGAAATTTCATTTTAAAAAACTGATTTTGGTTGAGATAGAACCGATATATTGCCATGGAAGGTAAAGAAAGCTATTGTAAATTAGCTTTTTATCTAAGAGAACGTACACACATTTTTAGCATTTCTTTTAAGAATAATTGACCAATAGTTATTAAAATTAGTAATTAATATTTTTCTTTAAATTTGTCATCAAAACAGGATATGTAAGAACCAATGATGACTATAGATTTATTACTCCGAGAACTGGAAAAAAAATGTGCATCTTAATTTTTATTGAAATTTTTTTTTTCTGCTATGCCTTTAGTTTTCTAGTATAGAACAAATTCATTAGTCAAAAATAGTTGCTTGTAGCTATTCTGAATTTTTTTCTCACTTTACAAGCACCAAAAATCCTTGTCGTTCTTGAGTGAAATAATAAAATCAATAAACAACTTTCAGGAGTAGTATCTAAAAATATACTACAACGAAAATAATACAATACATTTCAAAATTTATAATAATAATAATAATAATAATAATAATAATAATAATAATAATAATAATAATAATAATAATAATAATAATTTTATCATGAAACATTTTGCAACCTTTACAAGAGAGAGAGAAAAAAACATTATATTGTTCACTAAGGGGCCGAAATTGGCCCTTCCAAGTGAAACAAAAAGATGGAATGGAATAATATAGTTTAAAACAATTTATCAAAGACTTTTGCTAAAAATTACACGTATAGCTGTTAGAAAATAATGCATCGATTTCTTTGATTAACCACTCTTTTTGCAAAATTAAACTAAATTAATAGGGAAATTGAATGCATGATAATTTCCTTAAAACTTAGCAAGGGTTGGATAAAAGAGGATTCTTTTCAAAAATGAAAAGACTGGACAGATTTTAAAATGAAACCAGAACTGGTATCTAATGTAAAGGATCCCTCCAGCTACAAAAGCCCTTGTTCTACATGTATGCAATAAGGAAAAGATCCCCTGCGGCTGTCTTTTTTTCCTTCTAATCTTCTTCAGAGGGGAGACCCCGACAGGTAGTTGTGTCCTTGACTTGATCCTCCAGGTTGCGCAAGGGGGGAGAGGGAGGGCCCCCCTTGACCCCATTCCAGGCGAAAGTGAAGGCCGCGGACAACAGGTGGGGGGCCCGAACAAGGGGCCCTCGTAATTGTGGGAAGAAGGATTCTACTGATTCTTCGCGACAGCGTGTGCAATTGAGCGATGGAACCTGTAGCTCTTTTTCGGATGGGAATTAAAGGGATGAGAGGCTGATGCGTGAAATAGGTTTCGGTTTGACTGAGCACGACTGGAAGTGAGGACTGATGTGAATCCCCTGGACCCCTTGTGGGTGTGTTTAGTGGTGGGTAACTATCTCCTGTTGAAATGAGGGAGAGAACACCCTGTGTCGCTTTAGAAGACAAATGAATGTGTTAAATTGTTGGAAATAAACTTTTTTGCATTGTTGAAAGATTTATGATAGTCACATTTCATAAATGCGTGATTTTTTTTTGGAAGTTTTGCATAGCATTCAGAAAAAATTTTAAAAAAAAAGTTTTCTGAAGGTTTGTCATGAATTTAATGTTGTTTTTTGCGTAAATTTGCTGGTTTATTACCTTCGAACACAAATAAATTACTGTCGGTTAAAGCGGATATTCAGTTGAACATGGTTGAATTATTGTACTGGTGTCAGATCTTGATAAAAGGGAAAAAAATCATCAAAAAAAAGTTTAGTTGATCTTCTAAGTTAAACTTTAGTTGCGCTCTGAGCTAAGAAGTTAAATAGAAGTCGAAACAGTACAAGAACGAGTTTTCATGGGGGATTTTAATATACAAAATCGTTTTATCAAAAGTGTTTTCCCCAGCAAAACACAACTCAATAATTCGTAAAAAGAAAATTTTCTGAGAATACTGTTTCCTTACAAGTATATACATACGAGTAATGGAGAAGCGCTAAACACTAGCTGAAAATTTCCAGTAGCCGTTTTACTTATAACCTATGCAGAGAAGCTACAATCAATCATCTGTAAAACCCGTTTTACCGTGAGGGCATACTTGTAGCAGTGAAGTGGAAATTACCAGGTGGAATGTTGAGAGATCCTTTTTAGGTTTGCGTGTATTTGTAATATAAGCATCAAGCGTTACATGAATTAAAGTAGCATGTTAACAGTGTTATGAAAGTTACTATAATGTTGTTAGACAATGTTGCTACGATATTAACGAAATGATTTTTTTTATAATGCTTGTCATTTGTAGCATTTTTACTTTATGTCAAACGGTTGAGACCAAATATTCGCTATGCATGACGTTAATAAGTGTATTTAGTTTAGTTTAGTTTAGTTAGATAGTTTTTCTTTGGTTTTGGGAGAAGAAAATAAGGATAATTTTTCTCCCCGGTTGAAAATTAGTAAACATGGTTTGTTTTCTGATTATTAGGCAGGCATAGATCGCTTCTCACGTATAAAAATATTTGCATTATTTTCAAACTTTATTACCTATTTTTTCATTTAGGAAATATTGCTAATAATTTTATATTGTTTGTTTAATCTTCCGCATGGGGAACTTTTGAATAAGATGGTAGTAAAATTACTAGGAATTCGAGAATGTGCATTGACAAATAATATTGTAAATTTATTCCAAATAAACAGGACAAAGACAAAAATCCTGTATCAAGTATGAAATCATTAAAATCTTTTACTATGTAATTCTTCAGTATCATTTCTTCCTTAAAATATTAAACAACACAAAATAATTTTTTAAAACGCCTTTATAAATTTAAATTTAAACTAGAAATCTGAATATTTCCTCTCCTCTTTACATATCCTATCTTAAAATGTTTATAAGTGAGCTTTTAGTTTTAACGAACGCAATGCCTAAATTTTTCTTTCTTTTGTTCCAGGTGGTGAGGGTGCAAAGCAATGTGGTTCAGCCCCGAGATGTAAATGCTAACGCCCTTCCAGATGCAACTGAGCTGGGGCTTACAGAAGAGCAGCTCAAGACAGCTCAGCCCCTTCAAGTTATCATACAACAGGTAAGACTAACTTTTACAAAAATGTCAATTTAACTTTCTTGAAGATTTTCTATACGTAGGATATATGCGCAATTAAATTAGTTGTCACGTGTTTATTATCTAGGATTTTTCAATTCATAAATAATTCTAATACACTGAAATACAAAAAATTAAATACAAAAAAACATGCTTCAAAGGAGTGAGAAATACAGATCCAGGTCGTAGATGTTAATTAAAAATTAAAAGTTATTTCTTTTGAAGACAGAGTAATTACTTGTATGAATTAAATTGGTCGGTAAACTATTGTACAATTTAAGAATTTATGTAAATCCTTTTTTACTGGCAAGATTGTGATATAAAGTATATCGTGATATATTATTTTAATTTCCATTTAAATGAAAAGTTTAAAGAAAACATCACATACTATTCTATTCTTACAATGCAATTATTTTATTAAATGATTGCTTCCATCCATATCAAATCTCAATTAAACTAAAGCAATTTAAACAGGCTGTTCGTAAATGAATATTCACAAAGTTGTCTAACTCTTTAAAAACGTTTGTGAGTAAGGATGCTTTTTCCCTCATCATTGAATAGGAACATTTTCTGCTCGCTTCAGTAAATTTAAGTTACAGCCTAAAACCTTCTTTTTACCTCTAACACCCAGTTAGTTTGTTGAAAACAATTAGTAGAATGGACGTCCCACATTCGAAGCGTGTCTTTAAAAATAGATTTATCGAGGAGCGTGATATTCATCTTGGACCATAAACAAACCGCACGCGCCTTTTGGTGACGGTGTTCCATCTGCGCTTGCACCTCACCTGCCCTGATGATGAGCCGGAAATGACGCGCCAGTTTGTGTCCCAACACGCACCTCCAGTTGTCCCTCTATTCTTCTCCATTCGCTACACAATAAACTAGCACTCCGTCGGACAGTTTTTTGGATTCGAAAGTCATTATGTAGTACCTCTATGCGTCATATTGTGAACTAAAATGATGACCAACTTATCTAAAAGGAAAGAATAACCTTTAAATAATTTTGTAGTGGCAGTCAAATGTAAATATGTTGGGTTTTGATAAAATTTTATATTTTTTTCTTCCTTAAGTAAGAGGTAGTGAACAGGGTTTGATATATAGGGGCTTAAAACTCTCCTCTTAAAGCTAAAAAGGAATTTACTTTTAACTAAATATTCCAAAAATTGTAACAAAATATTTTACACTTTTAAGAGTAGTATCATAATGTAATACAGAATTATTGTATTCTTATTAAATAATATTGATTAAATAAAGCTAAAATGGAATTTACTTTTAATTAAATATTCCAAAAATTGTAGTATAAAAATATTTTATACTTAAGTAGTATGATAATGTAATACAGAATTACTATATTGCTATTAAATACAATTTATTAAATAAAGATAAACTGGAATTTACTTTTAACTAAATATTCCAAAAATTGTAGCATAAAAATATTAAACACTTTTAAGAGTAGTATGATAATGTAATACAGAAAATTATTGTATTCTTATTGGGAACATACACCGAAACTATTTACATAAATAGTTTAATTTTGGGCACCCCACACACAGCAGAAATATATAGATAAAACCGTGCTCTTTTTTGCATATAAACTATTAACAAAATTTTTGTTATGTAACGCAAGAAAATCTGAATTAATATGTTGAAATTTAACATTTCATATCTTTTGAAAATTACAATAGTACCTACTATTAAGTTTCAATGTCGCCATACTAAAATTTTTTGCGTCTGTCTACTGCAAAATCCCGAGTCTATCGCTTGGCTCATTCTGTCAGAAACACAATTGATTGAAAATTTACCAAGTCTACCTGTGTTTTTGCATTAGTCACCTCATAAAGATGAAACAACAAGTGGGGACTTAGCAGCCGAAGGTCAAATCGTTTTTTTTTCTCTTGCACTCGAGACCTACACAAAAGCTTTTCACTTTCGTGGGTGACGGCTCACGTAGTGCTTTCGACCAATGGCGGTTCCTTCGGTTCCTTCCCAAAACCCTCAACGCAAAATGGGTCCAAATAAGAACACAGGGATGAGGATACGAAGCGTTCCGTCGGCGGGAGTGTAGGACTGGAGCTTTCCATCGATGACCATTGGGGGTGGTGGTTTGTTTTTCCTGCATCACATCCCTTCGAGTAGAAGAACCCACATATCCGTGCTTGTTTGAATGAATCAATTTTGATTTTTTTTTTCCTAGATTTTTTTTTCCTAGCCAAACATATTAGTATCTATTTCTATCCCTTATTCTCTCTTTTTCTTTTCCACCCTCTTTCTCTGTCTCATTCCAAACTACGTAGCATGCAAAGGGGTTAAGGAAGATACAAAAAGTTAGAAACAAAATAAAACTCTATTGTTTTTTAGTCTGCTGAATATAGACTGGTGAATCTTAAAGAGATTTCTGTGTATTCCAGAAAATATTTCGATTTCACTTTTCCCTTTCTCTTTTATTATCACCATTCGTTTCATTTTAATTTTCTTATTTCTCTCCCTCAAATTTTTTTACCTCGTATTCATATCTCATTTCAATTTATCTCTTTCCTATCCCCCCCCTTCCATTTCTATGTCATTATATTTCTCGTCTCATTATAAAATCATTAAAGTTAAGGAATCTATCCAGGAAGTTTACATAAATGAAAAACACTTATTAACTGTAGGTTGCAATTATGTATCATTTAAGGAGACTTAAGGAAACATTTATTTCATGATGATATACAGGGTGTCCACTCCACTCTTAAAGTGAAGCAATAGCATACTTCCAGTGACAAAAATGTTCAAAATGAAGTAAGGAATCCTACTTGATAGTTTTTTTGGTCGAAACAAATTTTCACATAAAAAGTACGCATGGTCCCTGGCCCTATCAATCATATTCTGTAAAACAATATGCATTATTTTTTATGTTAACACTAAAAAAACATCAAACATAATTCTGTACTTTATTTTGAAAATTTTTGTCACTGAAGCAACAGTTTAGAAGTTAGCTATTAGTTCACTTTAATAGTGCACACCCTGTGTAATTTCTCCTGAACCACTACACACAACAAATAGTGAACGCAATGGAAATTTAATCCCCCACATTGAGAGAGAGAATCGTAATTCCATCGGGGCGATAGCGGAGCCCTTTGACCGTCTGCTTTTCGACCGATTCTGCACTTGTTGATGTGTAGTGTATGATCGCGAGGATTAGTTAAGAATATCGCATCCTTAAGATAAAGCTCCTATAATGTATTTCTGTCGAAGGCACATCCTGTTTGAATTCTATAAAATCCATATCGGTTTAGCAACTGAGAGCAATAGTTTTTAGTTAAATAGATTGGTGATAGATTTGAAATAATACTAGATAGGGAATGAATATTATTAGTATTTTAAAAGAAGTCAATACTAACACCCTTCAAGCATAAGTTATATTTTTAAAATACAGTGGAACTTTTTTGAAACTTAGATAAAATATCCTCCCAATAAAGAGGTTAAGTTTCTCGGAAGAAAACTGAACATATGATTTTTGAGATTGAGCATTACCTTTATTGGCCTTTATTTACCAAGGAAATTTTTATAGATTTTACGTTAACTCTAGGGTTTTCGTGTGTGTGGGTTGTGTGTATAGGGTGCAATTACCTAATATTTAATTCTAGTGGTTTAATTGTATATTTAATAATAAGTGTAAAATTTCATTTATTCTCCATGAATTTTACAGCAGTATATAAAAACTACTAAATGCCAAAAACGAGCTATATACCCAGTCTATCCCACGTAGATATAACGTTATGTTATTTTCAATTCTTATGAAATTGTATACTTTCTCACTTTTGAACGAACGATTTCTCCCACACTCATCATCATCATCTTCATATTTTGCTGTATATGTATACTCAATCCCTGCGTTGTTTGTAATGCGTCTTAAGCATATTTCAATAACGTTATCGACCTCTGGTGTGTTTTTGTGGAAGCGTCACAGATCACTTCCTATGCGACATGTCTCTTAAGCAGCTTAAATCCAATAACTCCTCTGCTTCCTCGATTCCTCTCTGTTCTTTGAACTTTTTACGGATGGATTCACTTACTTTAACTATCTGCATCAACTCTTTCCTTTCTATGTCAAGACGAAATCGGAGTTAACATCGAGATTGTGCTTTTATTACCATGGTAAAATCGGAAACATTTTGAATCAATAATAACAAACCTACTAAAGGTTAGTACCAAGTAGTAATTCTTGTGCTCGATTTCCGAACCCTTGAAAATAACTTCTGTTCAGGCAAGAAATGTGTGTGCCTATCAATGTCTCAAGTGGTTAGTTACATTTTTAACACCTTTCTCACGGACGAATTTATAGGGAAGAGTACCGAGGTCACTAACTATATTTTTTCCAAATAAAACTGTCAAAATCACTGCAACACCCTGAACAATATTTAACATTTTTAACGGGTAAATTCATAGTTAACACGCTTTTTCTGTCAGCCGTTTAAAAACTCATTTCATTAAATGAAAAGTTTCCAGTGCAATTTTTATCAATATGTACTATGCAATCCACAAGATTTTAGAGTTATGGCGTCTGTTCACTATCGATTACTGATCAGTACTTTCTAAGTTTCAACTCTGTTAATTATACATTTTAAAACCCTTAACTCTCGAATAAATTTCGAGAAAATGGTTATAAAAGTACCTATTTTTAATGCGAGAAAATTGTATAAATTAAGTGTATAAACAATATATTACTTCAGAAATGGATTTTTTAAAAAACTTTTACGAACCTTACTACTGAATACCCGCAATAACACGGCTCTCACACGTGAGCAAGAAATAGAAAGCAAACGCTCATCACATGTGAGAGCCGCGCTGAGGAGGGAAAAGAGTTAAAGCATAGGCAGTAGTTATTTTAATAAGGTGTAAACGCACCCAAAAGGGCGTATCATAATTTTTTTTCACTGTCTCTTTCATTTTTCATTCATTGTCTCTACCTCTCCAAAGAGACATGATTTCTTTTTCATTCCTTATAGTTCAAACCAACATTTTTTTCTCTTGAAATAAAACTTTTATCATATATCCCAATCCCATATTCTCTACTTTTCTTTTTGGTCCTTTCTAATTCCCTCTCTTTCACTCTCGTTTTTTCTTACACTTTACACTTCTTTATCATCAGTTCTTTTCTTTCTCATTCATTCTCTGAGGAGTTCTTTAGGGGACAACCATAAATTACGTGAGGTGTTTTTTCCAAAATCTGGACCCCCCCTCCCTCCTTGGTGAGATTTAGTGAGATTTTGCTGGACCCCCCTCCCCCCACATGAGATTTATCTACAACTTTTTAAAAAAGATTTTCCTTTCTCATACTTAAAAAACAAAGAAAATCGTTTCATCTAACTTAAAAGTTGGTGTGAGATTTTAATCTACCCCCCCCTCCCCCCTTGGTAAGATTTGGTGAGATTTTTCCAAACCCCTCCCCCCTTTTTGACCTCACGTAATTTATGGATGTCCCCTTACATCGTTTTTTCCCTTGAATTCTTATTCTGTACTGACTCTACCTTGTCTTTTTCTCATTGTATCCCTCTTTCTCTCCCTTTCCCCTCTATCTTTCTCTTCTCTTTTAGTAAAATGCAAGGAAATTAAGAAAAGTAAGGAAAAAGCATGCAAATAATTAGTGCTAGCATCGATAAAAATAGTAATTACAATAATCCATACTACATAGACTGAACTACACACTTATGGACACTACACAGAAAACCTTTCTTCCAACTAACTAACTTTGTCTGTCCGTTTCAGCTCGACCTCCTGGTGAACAACCAGCTCGGCGGGGACGTCCAGCTAGTGACCGATGGTCAGCCACACTTGCGACAGGTCCTGCATCCGGAGGCGTGCCACAAGGACATCACCCTCGCCCCTTACTTCTACTCCTTCTTCGACCTCAGGAAGGAGTTCAAGACTTTCTACAGGTCCGAAGAGGTGCCCTCCATACACGACATGCTCAACTGTATCCTTTCTCTTTCTCACTGAGCCATATTTATTTCAGACACTTACCCATTGGGATGTCCTATTTTTTAAAAACTGCTATTTTGAACTAACTTGCTGAACCATTTTCTTTCTTAGGATTCAGTATCTGCTAGATTTCCGTTAAATTAGAGCTAGAAATGGTGTCAAATTTTTCTTTAAAATGTAACAACAGTGAAAAGACTTTTTAAATGTGGTGTCACAAAGTTTGAAATCTCCTTCCACTTAGTTACTCGTACATTGTTCAATAATCAGACCCCTCTCACCCAACTATAAATAGCCTCTATGGATACATATTGTATGATTGAATATCGTGAAGAAAGATATGACTATAAAAGATTCAAAATAACATTATTATTTTACGATCTGTAAGAGCAGACAAACAAATTAATGGTTTTAAACATCCCGCTGCTTATTAAAGATTCCTCTTCAAGTGTACGTGGTGGAAACGTGTGGAACTGGATCATAAAAGAAATCTTCTAAACTTAAAAAAAAACTCTGCTGTACTAGACTTAGGGTAGTAGCTTGAATATTCTCTTTAAATATGGATAATATTGACTAATTCTTTCGTTCACAGAATACATTGTAAGACGTTTTGCAACATCATACAGAATTATGCGTGTCTTGTCCATAAGACATTGGCATCTCAAAGCAAGATATTACTTATGAATTCGAATATAGCTTGTAGGGGAAATAACGTAAGAAGTAAAAAATCCTCTTTGCTTAGTAATTTCCTTAAATTATCAAAATCCGGAGAGGAAATACAATACAAATAAAACAAGAATGTTTGAAATTTTTCTTATTAAAATTATCTATTGTTTGAAATTTGCGAAGTAATATGAATGAATTTATTGTAAAAAGAAGGAGCTATTAATGCATTCAGTGTAATAAAAGTTCTTTTAACGACATTTAGAACTGATTCATAGTGTGTACTTGTTTTGAATATGAAATCATATGCTGCCAGAAAGACTGGATTTTTCTTAACCGTATGACTAGTCCTAGGGATGGAAACCGACCCTTCCACAGAATTCTCAATGCAACAAGTCCAAAATATGGCAAAGATCATCATTCGTATGCTACAAGAGGGTAAGTAAACAACATACTATATCTCTGTTCTACATAAGAAAATAACTAAAGTATAAAACTTACCTGTCTTTCACTTTTTATTTAAGTTTGTGGAAAAATAATTCCGTTAGACTTTTATTAAAATTTGGTTGAGATCATAATCCTTTCATGTAATCATGGGCTTTCTATCCCCTTGACATAAATACCTAAATCAATGTCCATCTATGTACATGACAGCCTCAAATAAACACTAAAAAACAGAATAAATGATGAATCCCCGACTACATCTTTTCAGTGTTTACTACAGTATAAATCATCTTTACTTTCAAATTACAGTGAAAGTCTTTTAACACTTTCAGTATAAATATTTTGTAGACAATTATGAGTACTTTGACACATTTACTACAAAACAAATGTCAATTATATGCTGAAAAATTAAAAAGGAATAAATCACAAGGTTACTCTCATCATATAAAAATTAATTACCACTTAATTTTGAAGGAAAAAGAATTTTTTCGAGATGTAAAAGTTTTCGAGACATCAAAGTTCGAGATAACGAGGGTATACTGCAAAATAGTCCAAACGACTACACTATAAGGAATTGAGTAGGATACTTTGCAACCATCACAGAGGCGAGAGAGTACGGGAGTCAAGGTCATGGGCCGGACGAGGCTGGCATGAGAATGTCACCAACAGAATATCTCTCTAAATGCATCGCTGCGGACCGAACCGCGGAAATTTCATCCCTTTTTATTAATCCCGGTTTGTAGCCGTTACGGAAACATGGGTCTGTGGGATTGATGCACTTTCCTCCATGAAGCTGTTTCCTGATTCTCATTATACTATTGAGTTTGAATATCAAAGAATTAGCAAAATGTACCTCCCATCTTAAGGTTCAGTTTAACTTTCTGCGAGGATTGTGAGGAATGGATATTTAAATTACACTTTTAAACGAGAATTATGAATCAGAAAGTGCTGTACCTCAGGGGTTGGGCCTATAGGAGAAAAAGCCCCTCTGAAATAAATTAACTAGTTATGTATAGTTTGGATTGTTCCTAAACCAAACAGTATAAGAGAAATATTGACAATGAAAGATGCCCCTATTTCGTGTGAAATTTTTCATGCTTTCTGTGAGAGACTGAGAAATCTCGTTCTTTTAAATATTGGGCTTATTTCGATATATTTTTGGGTCGTCTCCATAGATTCCTTTATGTACCATCTCTATTCAGTGAGACCAGAGGGCTTGAATTGTTTTACTGATGAACAAACATAAAACTATCTCAACTACTTCTGTCAAGGAAACGGTATTGAATTGACCATTTCCATCCGTACAGCCCAATATAAACTGAACTTTTAAGTATAGTTTTAAAAAGATAAAACCTCCAGTACTCTCCAGTGCAACACTGAGGGCAGACATCTATGTCAATTAATTGGTACTCAATGTAACGAAATTGTAGAAAGAGCAAGTATTCCCCAAATTTAATAACTATTTATCCAAAATATTTCCGCTATTTTTTCCTTATTGACTTTCCCTCATCATACCTCTCCCATTCGATGAGACCGAAAGAACCATGTCAGTAAGTAAGCCCTGTCCTGGCGTTTGCGACAGCCAACTGGGATTTACGGTGACACACGACTCCCGTACACGGTGTTTCCGTCGGTATGCGTGCCGGGACAGAATAGAGATGACGCCTCATTTTCCGCTTTGCTGATCTCTCTCTCATCGGTCACCAACCAAACCTCGGGTTCCCATGGCAACAGATTCCAATAGAGATATGTATTATTATTATTTTCCAACACACGTGCGGTATTTGCCTTTATTTACTGCAAGTAATTTACAGTGCATCCTTCAGTCTTGACAGAGAGGTCTCAAAAATTTTGTTTGAGAAGGGCCCACTGACGTCCTTACCATGACCTACCTTTATCTTTATCTTACTAGTTAGTTTTAAGAATGTCACATAATTAGTATTGGGTCTGCATAAGTTATACAGACTAAACACAGACCGCGAACCAATAAGTACTGCTAGCTAAACATGCTGTTAAGTTAAAAAAAAATCCCTCACTAAAGAAAATTTCCAACAGTTTCTTTGTGATATTTTGATATTATTTATTAAATAACTAAGAGAGATCAGAGAGATAAGTTTATAGTATACTTAAGTTTATAGTATAGTAAGAATAAAAATATTTTTTATGCTTTTGTCATAAGCACATGTAAAGATTTAAAATAGCGGTTCCAAACTCTTGGAAATTAGCAACCCTGCAAATTCACAAGGACCACATTACCCTGCATTTCTTTCTTTTTAGCATCGATTTGCTATTGAGCCTCTCTGATCTTCAGCATCTTTTTGCTCTTGAGCCTCTCTGATCTTCAGCATCTTTTTGCTCTTGAATCTCTTTTAGCATGCTTTCAATTTTTAGCATCACTGCTCTTGAGCGACCCTTTACTCTTCAATCTGATACTTTAGAAGCGTTGTTAGCACCTCACCTCTTCCCTGCCCGCAGGTTGGGATCACTAATTTAAAATAATGGGATTATTTTACTCAGACACAAGGTATATAAACTTAACTTAGTTACTTTATATACCATGACTCACTCACTCATTTCTTTCCGCCGGATTATATGTAGTGCGTGCCCATATAATTCCCTCTCTTCATCGCTTTCGTTTACAGTTTATTTAATCACCGTTCGCATTAAAAACGGTGATTAGCACTATCTGACAAGATCCTGATTATAAGTGGAAAATTTATCGATTGTTTCTCCCATCATCATGATTAGTGAATAATTTTTTTTCTTATTGGCATTGAGAGATTTGACTTCAAGTCTCTCATTTGATCTCAATTGATCCCACCATCAGATAAGCAGCAGAAAAAAACCTTGATAATAAACTACACACACTCTTGCGAGAGCAATAAGAAAAACATTAGTGGGTCAGAGGCATTGTTCACACCAAAATGTCTATGAAATGTTCTTTTCACTTTTTGAAAAGCGATATTTCGGTCATCTTGCTTGGATGCATCGGCCGGAATTGTTCGCTTCTGTTTCGGGCCTCGAGCTACTGCCTGAGTCAGAGAAAAAGGTGGTTGAGGTTCTTTTTTCCGTCGCAAGAACAGAAGGAATTTCCGTTTTCACTTTCCATGATTTCGACACATCTCTATGTGAGAAATCAATTTCAAACTATCATTGTGCGGAGGTCAAGCGATTTTTAAACATTCTGTGGAAATAAATTACTACGGTGAATTTAGGGGTCTCTTGTATATAAAAAGGGAGAGTGGAATTGCAATGGTCGCAGTCACCACTAAATAAATCAAAAGTTTGTTGTAACCTTCGGTACCACACCACATTCAAACTGGACAAACACTGGACCACACTATACAAATCGTGAAATGTTTGGGCCGATCGCAACGTCTTAGACTGAGTGCTGAATGAGAACCTGAAACTTTTGCATGAATTTCATCACTAATCATGTGGCGGCTCGTAGGTATTTCAAATGGGGGTTCGCAATTAAATTTTGAAAATACAATTAATATATACAATAATATCACAATTAGAACAGAAGAGGGGAGGGAAGCTCATCGTGAATAAGCTGCAAGTTGGAATATATTTTTATTAGCATTTCATTTATGTTATTTTTGACTTATTTCGACTTTTTTATCGGGAGTTCACCGTGCTCCTATGGACGAGCCGCCACTGCCACTAATAATATTTATAGTATTTGGAATATTGGAAACACACAATAATGGTCTTTTATTAATAATAAGAGGAAAATTAATTTGATGATAATCTATAAACTACCGTAAAGTAGGGTAAGTATGGGGACTGTATGGAAATAGAGTTTTGGGTTTGGCTATTGGTTTAGTTAATTGGTGCTCTGGACCATTTACATAGGTTTCTGTACGATTACTTAACGTGATAGGAAACAGCAAAAGTGTAAACAAAAGTGTTCAAAATATCAATAAACGTGTTTGTTTAGAATGGATTAATCCTTACACTGATATTACTAACTTCACTGCAAAGATATTTTCTCGACTCTTACTTCTGTTAGGGGGCTAGTATGCTTAATTTTTACTTCATGCCATTGCCCATCATCATTACATTTTCTTTATTTTTCATATTCAACCTTAAATAGCCAAATCTAACATGAAGTGGTAATTATTTTTTGTGATTACAAATAAAGTAACATTTTTACACCTCGAGTAAGTTGTATGCTGAGAGTTGGGAAGTCACTCATGTTGGTATTTTTTAACTGGGTAATAGGAATATTTAAAATTTTTTGTAGATCAGCCAGTTTTTTAAATTTTGAATGCATTGTTCCCTTTTTCTATTGTTAGTTTAAAGTTTTCAACACCCCGATTATTGCTAAACATTACCTTACACCATCATTTTACATTTATGGGGAATGTGAAACAGAGGAAATATGTATTTAATATGTTCCAGACAAAATGATTTATTCAACATTACGAATAACCTTGATGCTTGATGATTAGTAGCAGATCTGCCCACCTATTTTGTATGGCCGGAGAGACGTAGTTGTTGGGCTCATAACTTGACTCTTACATCCAGTGAATTTAAAAAGTATTTTATTGTAAATATATAAGCCTAACAGCCTAAGTTAAATTAGTTAAGGGGACAAAGATAGCATTAAACATAAAATTTCGATGAAATTAATATGATTGAGATTGAAAACAACGAATAAAAACCATTCTAATGTTTTTATACTATTGGCATTAAAGATGGTATCACATCATTGTTCTTAGATTCACATATGAGTTATGTTATTTTTATTTTGACATTACATATTTTTTAATTATTATCCCGTTGCAGTGAAACTACCCCCTGTAAAATGATTGAATATATTTAATAATGTCATTTTTAGCACTTACTTCACCTTTTATACTTTTTACTCAAAGCTGAAGTTATGCATTGCTTTTCCTTATTCATAAAAACGTTCAAATGTCTGGGGGAAGTCTATTTACTGGTTTTATTTTTTTTCATCCCTATGATATTTGTTATGTAGTTGTGTTAAATTACTTATTTTTCCCAGAAAACTGTATAAACGAAAGGATTAACAACAGACAACCCTAAAAATTCCATCCGTCAATTTCAAAAGTATTTCAGTAAAATTACCCGCTCTTTTTTCGGAAATCTTTCTCAACCACCTGTCTTGCATCAGACAGCAGGGGCACTGCTAAAACGAATGTGAAAACCTCCACTGACCAATCCCGTCCGCTCCGTCTCTTTTGGTGGAAGAACCCGATACCCCGTAATCCCCCATTAATCTTTGCTTTCATAGAATCATCAAATCACGCTATTTCGTAACGACTTTCGATGCTGAATCTCATTTTCTGATGCATAATATCGTTGCAGGTCACACTTTCGATGCACCAGAGGTGATCAACGATCATCTGGAGCCCGGCATATGGTGAGTTTTTATCCTTTTGTATTGAACAGTCTGTTTGATGATGTTTTCCAAACTTTTTTACCATATTACCTTCGTGTTTGCCATGAAATTATTCTGAATCGTCAGTTTGAAAAAGGGAGTAATAAGTCCAAAGTTTTGAGAAAATTGGGGGAAAAAACTGTATAGTATAAGTAATGGAATTTTCATTGATATAACCCCAAAATGTGTAGTGGCAATTCAGGGTCCTATTTAGAGTATAGAATAAATCATTGTTCAGAAATATTGTACAGGTGAAAAAAGTTGATGGACTTATTCTTTTTTCAATTTTATAAAATTGAAAAAGAATTGAATTTGAAAGAAAATTGAAAATAAACTGTATATAAATAATGGAATTTTCATTGTATAACCCCAAAATTTGTACTGGAAATTCAGGATCCTATTTATAATACAGAATAATCATTGGAAAAATATAAGTATATTCAAAAATATTTTACAGTTGAAAAAATTTGATGGATTTATTCCCTTTTTCAACCTTATAAAATTTCAGATGTAAAAAATATCTTTAAAAAACCACTTTAATCGACAGCTAAATTATATTTCTGCTTAGTTCACAGCACAAAAGTGAAAAATAGAAAGACTTAGACGAATGAAATTAAAAATTATTATGAAACTGAGTCCTTAGGCACTATCAATGGAGTAAGTAAATTGTGAATATTAATGAAGTCAAACATTCATTGGATAAAAAAGGGAAAAAACTCTTAAATTAAAATCAAATTTTATTTTGTATAAGTTTACAGTGCAAAGAATAAGAAAAGAAAGACAAATTAACTTAAATTTCAAATTTAATAAAAAAATACAATAAATGGATATTAATTTTTCCAAATTCAAGGGGGCTATATATGTCGTCAGGGGGTAGTTATTTTTTTTTCTCTTTACATGATAGAAATGTATTGTATCGGTAGGGAAAGTTACTCTTGCATTTTCCGGCATTTTTTTTACAAAATTAAGGGGATTAAAATTTTTTTACACTGATTCAGCCTAATAAAGGCATCCTACCCACTAAATATTTCTTAACCTATTGAGCGATTTATACATCTTTGATTACCCTTGTGTGTAGATTTTTTAAAATTTTAACTCTTATACTAACCTAAAAAATAAGTTTCAGTTATTTCAAAGCTATGGATATGGATAGTCTCAAAATTTCTCCTTATTGATGCTTTATAATTACAAAAATTTCAAAAGCCTGTACCTATTATGCCTTTAGAACGAACACTTTTATCTATAATCCAACTCTCAAAACAATTATTAAAAAAACTGAATTTTAAAATAACTCACATTTATTGTTTTACTTCTCTGATATCACGCTTATTGGTTGGACATGAATATTTTTTATGAATGTAAGAAACATTAAGCGTTACATTCAAAAATATGTGTTCTGAACTTCAAACTAAAATTTAGCTAGTGAATTTAAATTCTATAAAAATACTTTAAATGCTAATATTTTAATAACAATTTATGGAACCAGATCAATTTGAGTAATTTTCCTAAGAGTTGTCAACTATCAATTGTGTAAAACGGGTAAAAATGCTTCAAAGTTTTCGTGGAAGCCCTTTTTGCATTCAAAAAACGCGTACTATACATACCTAACAAAATGGGACGTTAAAAACTGGTCATCCCAATTATGCTCAAACAAACGCGCAGGTATTCCTCACATAGCTCTATTCAATTATAACTTGCGCTTTCCAGTTAAACGTTTAGTAGGGTCCAGACAACAATGAATACCTGACTTATGACCCAGAATGCACGGGTGCGATATCTGAGCGATCTGAATGAACACAAAATTCGTTGAGAGTGTGGAATAGTACAAATAATTCTTTCATTCATAAGAAAGAAGAGCAAATTATCTGCAGTTTATACAAAAATAACTTCTTGCATCCGTTTTCCCTCTTTTTGAAACTTTTCCTCCGATACCCTTATCCTTTAACTTATATTTACTCCAAACTACTTTAATGTCATTCATTTACCACTCAAATTACGATAGTAAAAATAATTTAATTGAAATTAAACACTTAATGTTTTAAATTACATCAAAAATTAATTTTTAGTTTGGGTGATATAATTCTCGTCTGACCTAATGTTGCGAATAACTAATTTCACATTTGTTTAAGAATAAAACTTTCAACTTACCTACTCTAAGTTTTGAGGACTTATTTAAGTAATTAAACTAAATTATTATTAATGTCATACTTATATATATTCTTACTCTCCTTACAGAAATGTTTTTGTTTCCTTTGTTATACCAGAAAACTTAAGACATTCGTTGAAAAATATCGTTAAGTATTTTTTAAAAATTGTGAAAAAATCGAAGAATTTTCAATACAGCAATGATGGACGAAAATTTAACTATAAATTAAGTTCTTGCGATATAAAATAAGATTTTAATCCACAAATCTAATCCACATTTAATATGGTGTTTCTAAAACTCATAGACCATGACGTCATTTCGGGGTCCAGTTTAATGACATCACGAAGTTGATAGGCCTTGTATCCATCAGAAGGGTCTCGGTAATACCCTCTGCACGATGGCTCGAAAGGGTTGAGAAGACTTGGAAACAGTCGCGTTTCTGGACGATCCTTCTTTTTTTGTGAGTGGTTGGGGGTCGATGTCCCACGTGCTCAAGGCCGGTCCGAAAACCCGTTCTCCAGTGATGGGAATGCCTCAGAAGGGTTGAGCTGGTCACCCAAGCGAAATAATAATGATGGGAGGCTTCTTCGCCGACTTGTTGCCTTGGCTTCTTTCTCCCTTGAGTTTGGGTCAAATTCGACGCGGTTTGGGCTTGGTTACAGCAGAGTTTTCGAAAAAAATTTAGGTCTCTTGCTTGCTTTTTTTTTTTAATAACCTGTATGTATTTACTTTCTCTCTGGGTATTTTTTCTAGTTTATATCTCTTGATTCTTTCAAATTATTTTTCTTTTCTCATCCTTTTTTTTCTCTCTTTGTCTCTTTCCTCTTTTTTCTTCTCTCTCTTATTCTCTCTCCCCGTTTTCCTTCTAATTATATCTCTCTTTATTTTCTCTTATTCCCTTTTTCCTCTTTCTTGACTACTCTTCTATTTCTCCTCTTCTTTTTGTATCATTTGCTTCCTCTCTAATGCTTTCATTTTCTTTCTTATTTTTTTATTTTTTATATTTTCTTTAGGATTCCCATTTTATTTTAGTCCCTTTTTTGTTTCCTCTCTTTCTCAGTCTTTAATTTTATTTGTATGTCCATTCATAGTATTTTTGAATTTAATTTGGAATTAAAGTTAAGTTTTCTTTCTTTTCTTCTTTTTTATGATGTAAACTAAGCCAAAATGAAATTTGCTTTTAATTTAAAAGTGTTTTTAGTTTTTTTTTCTCCTCCATGGAATGTTTGACTCCATTTTCATATACACTTACTCCATTGACACTGCCTTAATAATTCAGTTTCATAATAATTTGGAATTTTACATGTCTTAGTTTCTTTCTATTTCTCACTTTTGTACAGTAAACTAAGCAGAAATATAATTTAAATGTAAATTTAAGTGGTTTTTAAGGTTTTCTTCAGTTGAATTTTCATTAGGTTGATAATGGGAATAATAATATAATTTTTTCAACTGTAAAATATTTCTGAATGTAGGTACTTATATTTGTTTCGATGATTGCTCTGTTTTCTAAATAGGATCCTGAACTTCCAGTAAAAATGTAGTGGTAATACAACAAAAATTCCATTACTTATACAGTTTTTTTTTCAATTTTCTCAAAACTTGGTTTTTGGACTTTTTCCCTTTTAAACTAACGATCCAAACACCCCTTTGTCTCCAATTTACAAACATCCGTCTTTTTCCTCGCAATGAATCTAAGAGGGTGAAGACTACCCTCTCCCTCCGTAAGTGTCTTTTGAAAATACCTACGTCGTCATTTCGGTTCTTAATCTTCTTCTTTACACAAATCAAACATGACTTATTGAATGATCGAATTTGTAATAGAGAAAACTTTGGTTCATATGAATGAAATTTCAATAAATCGCAATTAATACCAAATTTTTTATGCATTAATCCCACGAAGTCTGGAGATTTGACTTACTTTTTGGCCTTGTACGAAATAACTCTCATCCCGTCTGACGAAATTCCTGCATGTGGGGATCTTTCCAAACCACTTCCGCCCGTTTATGCAAATCAGAACCCGGCTTTTTTTTCTGTTCTGTTCCGAATGGTCACTTATCCCTTTCCTTCCTGGACCGGCCCATACATCGTGAAAATCCGGGCGGGCGAGGACAGAAAATGCGAAAGGTTGTCGGAACAAGTCCATTGAAGAAAGAAAAAAGGGAGCGAGCTGGAAGAAGCAGGGAAGCGAAACTGACAGCTCTCGGACAAAAGGAGCTAGTGAATATTTCATCAGAAGTTTTTTTCCATTCCGTTTTTTTTTAATTGAGAAACGAGCTCCGACGAGGAATGAAGGACGTTCTTGTTTTCACCCCTCTTCACCTTCTCCCGGACTTCTATGTTGTTATCTTTAATGTCATTCATTTACCAGACGTTGTTGGTAAATAATTTGCCAGGTAATTTAGTTGGACTGGATCTAATCGAAACGACACAAGAACGGGAATAATTTGATTTTCGCCTCTCTCTTTTCTTTTTCTCCCTCTAATTCTTTTCTTTTTCTCTTGCTCTCTCTCTCTCGTTTTATCTCCACTGACAAAGTAAGGTGCAAGGATACTAGGAAAGAAGCTAGCAATAAATATATAAATAATGGAAGTATTAATCTATCGTTGACTTTACAGGAGAAAGGCATTGAGTCACTTTTGGAGAATCTTTTGAAAGCGGTAGAACGGCGACAACGAACGAGCGAATTCCCAAAATCTCGCCAGGCTGAAAAGCGATCAGTGTGTAGGTGAAATTACATGGTGAAAAAGGAAGCCGTAGTATTTCGCCAAATTTGGCGTAACATTGTACAGAGTAGTTGAGCCTGAAGGGACTTAGGACCTTTATCCTGTAAGCCGACGATATAAACCTCTTGTTGAGCGGTATCTAAAGAAACCTCTGTCCGCCTCATATATCCAATGTTCTGCTAAGATATTTCCTGTCTGCTCTTTCAATATAGATCACGAATACTTAAAAAATACTATTACGAAAAACTGGTCAGAGTAAATAATAATCTCTGAACACTCCATAACTCTTCTTTATCAAAAGTGAGGCCCCTATACTCTTTGGATTACCTTTCTTTTCTAAAGGTGAACTTTAGTTTGGAAATTAAAACATTTTTAAACCTCGTAACTGTATACTAGCCATTCATTACCAAACATTCTAGAAATTCAGAACTGAAAAAAAAAATCAAAAATGTACTTCGACATAGTGAAGCGTCTATCAAACATTCATTTTGCTCACAAGTGTTGTACGTAATTTGAGTACGATCCCTTGAAAGTGCCTTTCATTTCTACCATGGCAGTTTTTAAGACTTTTTGGAATGTTAAGACTGAAAGGGTTCAGTGCCAAAATCAGGTTCTTGAAAAGTTCTTTGATGCTTCACTTCTTGCGTTCTTTACCGGTCATGCGAGTTTTTTTACTATCGCCAGAGAATAAATTCATTGCTCTAGGAAAAATGGAGTGGGAAATATTTCCTAACTTTTTTTCGTGGGAAAAAAAAAGATTTAATGCAACTGCTTAAACTCGAATGCTTATAAAAGGATTGGAACGCTATCCTTAGGAGATACTTTTCTATTAGATATTAGAACTGAAAGATTACGAAGTTGATACGCAGCATTTTTATTATTAGCCATTAAACTCGTTTGTTCTATTCGAGCATAGTATTTCTAATTAGTGTGATTTAATTGTTTACATTGGGTTACTTTTGAAGAAAAGGTGGTATGATTCATTAGACCAGACCTTTGAGATATAGGGAGCAACTAAGGAATGGACTCAACCCGTCTGACGTCACACAGAACCAACACGTGACCTATTGAGCTTGCAATTGGTTACCACAGATACTGCACTAGTAGAGTTTGTAATGAGATATGGTGGTAGTGAGATATGATTTGAGATTTGATAGTGAGAGTTTGTTTACCACCGTCACCTGACTTTTATAGTCTCGAACCAGATAGGCGGTAAGAGTCCATTAGACCAAGGTTTTTCTATGTGATCCACTGCATCAAGAGATAAACAAAGGATGCAAACAAACAACGATCAACTGCTTTTGCCAATCAGATGCCGTAATCGTTTTGGCGTGATCTTTTTATCGTTTGGTTGCTATGGTAACTTCAGAAGGAGACATTATTGGGGACGCCCAGTAAGGAGTTCTGTCTTCTTCAATTCTGTGATCTACAGCTACACCATCTATGATGCCGAATTCTTAAGCAGACAGACCAATGAACTGAAAAGGATAATTTATCCGGCAGCATCCGGGAAAACATTTCTTGTCAACTTAAATCACCGAATTCGTCTACCAAAAGCGTCGCAATGCAAAACGTTACAGGCTCGTTTACTTTTCTAAGAACCCCCTACCGACATTCGCGACATCAAGTGTGGAAACCCCATCAGTAACCAGTAGTCCTCTGCCGGCTTAATATACTAACGGCATCCAACAGTTTCCACCGAAATCCTCTCTCCAGACGCGGCACGTCCATATTCCATGATCCAACAAACCGGTCGCCGCCATTTTTGTTTTTTCTCGCGCTCGTTCACCTTCATTCGAACGAACGCGACCAGAATATCCATCTAGAAGAAGGCAGCGAAGCAAGAAATGGAAAGCCCATCTCGTTCCACGTGCTGGGAAACTCGTTTTGGGGAATAATCCTTTTGTTTTTGTTCTGCGGTCGGTCAGTAGACGGGTTGTCGAAAATGCCTTCCATATTGCGATTCATCCTTTCATTAACCCCGGCGGACTAATCGTTCGAAAATGTCATGCATACCTAGGCTTTGGGATTATGTGGCTAATATCTGACACTACCTTACACATGTCGAGGGTTTTCGTGAAGGCATCAACTTCCAACGCACAAAGTAACGTCCTATCTTTTTCAACTTATCCAAAATACGTATACTATTGGTCGATTTACATGAAGTGAGCTAGTGCTATCTTCGGCGATCATTCATGAATAGGTAGTTCAAAGAACCTACACTTCTGGAGGCACTAACCTCCCAACTTGCGTCGAGTTTAGCGAAGATCATCACCAGATGAAAAGAGAAATCCTCATTTTTTCATGGCGGATCATATTACCAAGGATCAAACTCATATTGACTAATCAGTCTAAAATATCATTGAAAGAGGGTGTTTCAGGTATCCTTTGAAAAGTTATCACATATATGAAGGCTGTATCCAAGGGGGTCAACCCCCCGAACCCCCCCCTCCCCAACTGATATTCATGATTTTTCCTTGAAAGTTCTGTGGCAAAAAAGGAGCAGTCCCATTTTTTAAGAACCAGATATGAGTTTATTGGGGAGAACCTTCAGACCCACCTTCTTTTAGTAGAGTCAATACCGTTCTCAAAATTTTTGAGATGACCATTCAAAATCTTCTTTTAAGTGTTCTAAAAAGCTACATTCAAATACAATGTATACTCGTGAGGAAGAGCCTTAGAAGTAATTTTGAGCCAACCCTTCCTCTAAGAAGAAAAAGTCTAGTAACCATGGCGCTAGTTACGAGCCTGACACCATTCTTTATTTTATTTACTGTCTCTTCACTATTCCATCATCTTAAATTTGACCTTTTCTCTTTCTCTCCTCTTTATTCCATCTTAACCATACAGATTCTCCTCTCTCCTTCCCTTCTTTTTCTCTCACTTTAACAACATTCCCAAGTGAAGCAAAAAGGAAGTAATAAAGAGGAAGGAAGCAAGCAACCAAGCGAGTTAGCATGGACGACAAACGCTAATTATCCCGTCAACGCATTGAAGACTCTTGAAAAAGACCAACATTAGAGACCGTCTAGTCTGCATATTATTTAAAACCCCATAGTGAACCTCCTCTTCCATATATTAACTGAGTCTTCAAGGAAATAACTTTCTATGAATCACTGATCTGTCTACCAAACACTTTTTAACATACCTCCGGGAATTGATTTAATCAGGGAAGAATGTGATCGTGAGAAATCATCTCAACCTTTTGGGCAGTACCCTAGAGGTCAGCGCCATTCGCCATGCAAATGAAGACCGGAAAAACGGGAAACGCTCTCCAATCCAGACCGCTCTTCAACTTTCTTTTTTTGATATTAAACCCTTTAAGTCTTCCTTTCGTTTTTCTTTGGTGACTTCTTTATGCATTTCGTAATCCGGTCAAAATTCTACTAGTAGAAATCTCATAGATGTTTACAGGCATCTTATCTATTACTTCTTTTATGGTGACGTTCAACCAAGATGTAGCAATCTCTTGAATTTTTAATGTTTGGAAAATTATCAGTAGTTTAATATGTTTTCTATTCTCGACAGCAACGTTTCCTGACCCTATGACGTCAACAACAAAGTAGTTCCTAGCGCGGTGTCTGAATTTTGAGTGAAATGAAGAACGTCAAACCCATGTAATATAGCGTCTTTTTATCACGATTTGCGTACCGAAACTCCTCCCGGCAACCCAACAGGCTTTCTGTTTACGCAGTTTCTGCTTCTGCGTAGTGACGTCATAGGGTCAGGAAACGTTGCTGTCTAGTATAATTCATATTTTACCTAATTTTTTAGGCGTTTTCTACCTCAAAACCTCGCCATCTCGAAAATACTGCTTATATGCCTATTTAGCTGCGACAAAAAATCGGGGATATTATGATGAAGATATTTTACAGGTCTTTGTACATTTCTGTTACGAAGGGCAAATCTACCAAAAGAAATTCTTACGACTTAAGAAACTGTGAAATGACGTTAACAACTAGACCAAAGTCAATGTTTATTGCGACCTGAAGAAATTTTTTTTCTCACAGCAGAGAAGATAAGCTGTGATAAACAGGAGTAAAGCCTGATAAAGAGATTCTTTATATTAAAAATGACACTTTTTGTGTCGAATCCTCCTCCACCTCCGTACCCTCACCACGTTGACACTTTTCTTTTTCGTTTTAAGGATGACAGCCTATAGCATAAAAATTTTTGATATCCTGTAAAAAAAATATTATTTCAAACGTGAATTTCTCTTTAAAGGTTGAATATATTAAATTTATTCTTTTGAGAGAAATTTTAAACATATTTCAAAATGTTATTCCATGATGTAAAAAATAATTCATGTGAAAATTTGAATTGATTTCTTGAAATTTCAAAAACGATCTTAAATAAAATAACAAATGTGATAATGAAGTTTTGAACGAAAATTCCCCAGTAAAATTCATAATACGAAATGCTCATATTATGATTAGCTGGCTGGGTTTTTACCTTGGTCTTTCTTCATGGATACTCCAATAGTAGTATGTCTTCCTTGAATACCTAGTCGATGAGGAAGGAATGTGGCCAATGAACTAAACTAAAAATTTTAAGTATCCCTAGTTTATATCGAGCAGAGGAAAGTTGCCATGATTGTTAAGGTGAAGTTAAACACTTATGAATTTAACGGGATACCAGTGTTTTTTCCGATTCCTAGCTATAGATAGTATCGGGAAACCGGTAACGTGAAAAATTTTCAAACGAAGGGAATGCACATTATCATTGTGGAGGGAATGCAGAATGTTTCGTGTAATGTTACTTAATATAAACTAACTGGATGTTTTGGTTTGTTTCAGTACCAAAAACGAGGTGGTGGATAATAACACAGTGGTGCGAGCAAGAGGTCTTCCTTGGCAATCCTCTGATCAAGACATCGCAAAGTTTTTCAGGGGACTCAACATTGTCAAGTAAGGAAACCTTCAAATTTTGTGCTGTTTTTTAAATAGTTACTTCTGCATCCTACCCTTTTTTTTTATTTGTAAAAAAAAATACAAGTTCCCCATTCGTAGAAGTTGGTGAACAACTTAACCCAAAATGTTATCCTTTACGCAACACTATCTTATCATGCAACACAAAATAATTCAAAGATGATAATTCACTTACCATGTTAAAATATTTTACGAAAATTTATTATGCTTTATTTTATTTTATGTATTTTAGTTACGTTCTCCTTCATGAGGAAGTAATGACTTTTGCTTATTTAACTTATTTTTCAGCACAAAAGGTTTTTGCAGTTCAACTCACACTGTTCTAGCTTGCACATTGACCATATTAGGTCGCAAAAGGTTATTTATCACCCCTTTGCTTTTGAGCCTCTTTCTACTTAGTAGCATCTTTTTTCTCTTCAGCCTTTTTTGATGTTCTTGAGCATCTTTTCAGCATTCTTTTGCACTTGTGATCTTTTTTGTTTCTTTTTTAACATCATCTACTATTTGCTCCTTAGGATTATTTTGCTCCTCCTCATCTTTTTCCTTAAAGGTCCAAATACCTATTTGCTCTTCAACATCTTTCTGTTCTTGAGCCTCTCCTGATCTTAAGCGTCACTTTGATTTGAACTGCTTTTTACAACCCTTTGCTCTTTAGCATTTGTGACCTTATACAATCGTTCCTATTTCTAAGACATAAGTAATGCCCGTTCCAATAATTAGAAAGGTACATCATTATATTATTTATTGATAAATTACATTTCACTTTTTTACCAGTTGTTGACCCTAATAAAATACCTCCCTGTTTATATAAGGGAATTCTTTAAAAGAAATTTAGAATCAGGCCATCTACAGCAAAGTTTATTGTCACGAAAAACCCGCTATCTCTGGATTTATCAAACTAAATTCAAATATTCCCTCAGCTCCACAAACATTACTATTGGATAGATCTCCTACTACGTTTGTAAATACATAATTTGATAATAATTTGGGAGACAAATGAGTTCTTAGAATTAGGACATGAGTTTCTTCCTTAGAATAATTTTATAATTTCGGAAAGACTATCAACCATTGAATATTGATATGACTTTTTTATATTTTTAAATTTATGAAATAAAAACATATACCAATAAAAGTGGAATTAACGTAACACTCTTAAAATAATTGAGATAAATACGATCTCTGAAGGATGGGATCTCTTTTTCCTATGGTCTATGTTTTTGCTTAGAATATAATTTCTGCGAGTCTATCGACCACTGATATTACTTTTCAAATTTCACTTTATAAAAATACTACATCTCAATTGTAAGAATAATGCTCTTACCTTGTCCCTTTGTTTCTTTCCCCAGAGGAGGCGTCGCGCTGTGCCTGAGCCCCCAAGGGCGCCGCAACGGAGAGGCGCTGGTCCGCTTCGAAAGCCAGGAGCACAGGGACATGGCGCTCAAGCGACACAAGCACCACATCGGGCAGCGCTACATAGAGGTCTACAGGGCCACCGGAGACGACTTTGTCAACGTCGCCGGAGGTATCACACTCATTTCGAAATTACTCTAGTTTTGAGCCCTGTACTAACTTTTATGTCACAAAAAAATTCAGTTAGTTCAAGAAGATTCCTCTTTAACTCTCATCTCTTTCCATTCTCTTTCTTTCTCTCTCTCTCTATTCTCTTTCTTACTCTTTTCTCTCTTTCCTATTTATCTCTCCTCTCATTTTCACTTCATTCTCTCTCACTTTTCTGTATCTATTTCCTCTCTTTTTCTTTTCTCTCTCTCCCTCTCATCCTCTTTCAATCTATTTCACTCATTCTCTCTCATCTCTTCCCATTCTCTTTCTAACTTTTTTCTCTCTTCCCTATTTCTCTCTCCTCTTTTTCACCATATTATCTATTTTTTAATTTCTCTCTATCATCTCTTTCCATTCTCACTCCCTCTCTCTCACCATTCTCTTTCTCATTTTTTTTCTCTCTTTACTATTTCTCTCTCCTCTCTTTTTACTCTATTCTCTCTCTTTTCTCCATCTCTTTCCTCTCTTTTTCTTTTCTCTCTCTCATTCTGTTTCAGTTTCAGTATACAATATGACCTATAGTTATATCGAACTTTGATGTCTCGAGAACTTCTATCTAAAAAAATATATGTTCTCCTTTGAAATTAAAGTATTCCCTATTTTTCCTTGTTCTCTCAAAAACTCGCCATCTCAAAATTTTTTGGGTCCCTTCAATTTTGAGATATTGAGGATATATACTGTATTTCTATTTTATATTACTACTTTCTATGGATTTTTATTCGAAGTTTTATTAATTGGTGTGTTCTCTACAGGTAGCAATAATGAAGCCCATGCGTTCCTAACAAGGGGATTCCAAGTTATTGTACGGATGCGAGGACTCCCATACGACTGCACCCCAAAACAAGTGGTAAGAGATTTCATTCAAAATCCTCTCATTGACCATGCAAGACATTACAATGTTACAAAATATATGTATAGTTTTCAATTTAAAAAATTCAAGGACATCACAACGTTGTTTTTATTAAATGTTTTATTCAAAAAAATCATGAAAATAATTTTATTTCGTGGATAGAGTCAAGCTTTATAACAAACTAGCTGATATGCCCGGCCTTGCACGGGTGGAGTGTATCAATTTATTAAAATTTTCTCAAGTTACATGCCTAATTTTCTGTAACCATAATTACCAATCATCCTGGTAGTTTTTCATTTCCCGGTGTTCCCAGTATTTTTTCATATCCCGGTGCCTTTTTCATCTTGGTGTCCCCGGTGCCTTTTCATCTCGGTGTTCCCGGTGCATTTTCATCACCGTGCTCCCTGTGCCTTTTCCCTCCCGGTTCCAACTGTGTAAATCTAACCTAACCATCCAGTTCCGGTGTTGCACATTTAATTACGACAGTTACCCAATTATCCATTCTAAGTGAAAAAAAATCCATTAAAATTATTACAGACTTTTGAAATCCCAAAATTTGTAAATACCCCCTGTTTAAATTGAAAAAAAAAATCCCGTTAAACTACACCAAAGAAACAAATTATAAGGTTAAATAACAAATTGATCTAGTGTTTCGATCATCAACTTTCTAAAAAAACTGCATGATGTAATCTTTACTTTAACCAGTCTATTCTTAAAACTTTCTATTTCAACTTAAAGTTTCATGGAAAATGAAGTTTTTAATAAGAAAATACTGTTATAAAGTTTTTTATAAGGGCCGTTTTTAATTTTTTAAATTATTAATAACCTTTTTAAAACATTTAAAACAATTTTAGCCAAGTTTTATCTTTAAATACTTGGTTTTATGTTTAAAATTGTTTTTGTTGTATTATTTGCAACAATGCGAGTTAAACAGATCTTCTTTAGTGGAGAAGTAAGGCGATTTTTACAAAAAGGCCTTATAGGGGATGAAGGGGTGGTTTTAGAAATTTGGGAATGATGTCATTGTCTTTCCCCCGTCCCCATACGTATGTGTACCAAGTTTGGTTCGATTCGGACGGGTAGTTTTGGAGAAATGGACTCTAACCGTCTGACGTCACACGGAACCAACACGTGACCTACTGAGCTTGCGATTGGTTACCACAGATACTACACTAGTAGATCTACTAGTGTAGTATCTGTGGTAACCAATGGACTCTAACCGCCTATCTGGTTCGAGACTTCACGGAACCAACACGTGACCTACAACTGAGCTTGCAATTGGTTACCACAGATACTACACTAGTAGATCTACTAGTGTAGTATCTGTGGTAACCAATCGCAAGCTCAGTAGGTCACGTGTTGGTTCCGTGTGACGTCAGACGGTTAGAGTCCATTGTAAGCTCAGTTGTAGGTCACGTGTTGGTTCCGTGCAGTCTCGAACCAGATAGGCGGTTAGAGTCCATTGAGCCAAATCTGTTCCGGACAAACCCAGGAACCCAGGAACCCAGGCAGGAACCCAGGGACACCTTCATTATATATAGAGAGATTAAACCTTGTAAAATCTATATCTATAAAAGCGAAATACCACTGACTGACTGACTGACTGGTAAGTGACAAACACTCAACACGGAATCTCCGAAACTACTGAACCCAGAGGCTTGAAATTTGAAAGAGACGTTCCTCTCAGCTATGCGACGCGCACTAAGAAAGGATTTTAAAATCGAACGACTCCTTCCCTGTTTTTCGGTGCTTTTTCGACGCCGTTTTTCCCATTGAAATAGCATTGTGCATTGTTGAAATGCATAAATTGCAGTAGGTTTATTTCTCCCTTTATATTTCGTCTGGCCTCATTTGTTAATATATAATTTCAAAAATTTCATAATTTATAACAAATTAAGACGAAAAACGCAGTGTAAATTTCTATTTCAAAATTATAACAATTTTCAGGAAACATATAAATTCAAATAATTAATTTTGAAACAACATTTTCCTTTATTTGTAATTTTATTTTTTTCTAAAATAAATATATTTATGGAAAGGCTAAAATAAATGGTTTCCATGGAAACAGAGCTGAAATTATTTCATTGTTTCATGGGGCATGGTTTACTAGACTTATACATTCACTAAATTTTTATTGTTAAGTACTAGAAAACCGTTTTTACTAAAAAGTTGGCTATCATGATAAAAGGAAAATGAGATTTATCATTTTTGAATATAAATTAAATTAGGTACAGTTAAATATTTTGCTTTGGCGGCGGGAGTTGTTGACTGAATTACACATAGGGATTATTTTTTGATTAAATTAATATCATTTTTGGAAAAAGATAGAAACTTCATATACGGTTTGTAACATCCTGTAGGAAATTATTCCCAAGGGGTTCAAAGAGGGTTGTGATTTTTACTTCCGAAGTTTTTATCAAGTGATTTATAAAAACCGAAGCGTAATTTTTGAAAAGGACATCGGAAATACTTCATAGAAATTTTGTTTAAGATTTTAAACTATAAATTTCAAGACTGATGATTTCAATTGGATTGTTCTTTTACAGCCACAGTAAAATGCGGGACGGGATTCGTTAGGGTATATTTTCACAGTAAGAAACCGGGATGAAAAAGACGACGGGATGATAAGTGATTGCTAACCAGGAAAAGAAAAACCATATAACTCAATAAACCTGATGATTTAAATTGGATTGTTCTTTAACAGCCAAAGTTAAAAGCAGGGCGGGATGAGTTAGGGTATATTTTCAAAGTAAGGAACCGGGAAGAATAACACGACGGGGGTGACGGGATGATAAGTGACTGCTAATCCAGAAAAAGAAAAGACAACTTGATAAACCTGATGATTTCACTTTGATTGTTCTTTACAGCGAAGGTAACAGCCAAATTTAAATGCGGGACGGGATGAGTTAGGGTATATTTTTACAGTTAAGAACTGGGATGAAAAAGACGACGGGGACGACGGGATGATAAGTTTCAGAAAAAGAAAAGACATAACTTGAAAAACTTTTTAAAATATTTATGAATTAACTCAACCCGTGCAAGGCCGGGTAAGTCAGCTAGTTATCTCTAAATGGAGGGGGTAATAGATTTTTCTAGAACAAATAGAACTGTAGTTATACTAGATTAAAGAGTAAAAAAAAAAAATTTTCTTCAGTTTTTCAAAAAAATGTAAGGAAAAGTGAATAATAAAAATATTATCTCACTACATCATAGAAGAGAACAATTCCTAAGAGTTTCATTGAAATCTGAGAGGGTCTGGTTGATTGCCTTGTTTATTTGACATGGAATGACCCATAAAGGACTGGATGGGACACTTAATTAATTAGCAGAAAATATTTGAAGAACATTTCATACGCATCAAAATACTTGCTCTTAACATAACAAATATCGTTGCAACACTGATCGATGTTGTTGTTTCGTTGCAGCTGTCGTTCTTCAGCAGCGGCGGGGTGAGCGTGCTGGACGGGGAGCAAGGGGTTCTGTTCGTGAAGCGAGCGGACGGGAGGGCCACCGGGGACGCCTTCGTGCTCTTCGGAACCGAAGAAGAGGCCGACCGCGCCCTGCAGAAGCACAGAGAGGTCATCGGCGCCAGGTACATCGAGCTCTTCAGGTCCACCACCGCGGAGGTGCAACAGGTAGGACCTAACTTTTTATGGTGTATTTTGTGTTGAAATACATGTTGAGCTTGTCTTCCTTTGTAATAGAAACTTGTTGATTTCAACGAAGAAAGCCTGTCAGCTATGATACAGATACATACACCGTAGGGCAGTCTGCAAAGATAACTTGAATCAGTTAACATGGTTCCCTGCAAAGAAATTCTGTTGCATGCATTAAAGGTCTGTTTCAATATAACAGGATTCCCCTGCAAAATTACAGGAGTTATTCGATGGCATAGCTGACAGTAATTCTCTGTTAATTCAACGCTAGGTTTTTCTAAAGTTCAGAACCTTAAAAAGTAGGATTTGCACCTTGACTTATTAAATTTTGCGATTATTGCCGAATTTTACTTTTAAGAGATTCTCTCCCAAAAAAGTTATGGAAACATTTCTTCAAAATAAGTGTTTTTAGATTTTACTTATTTCTTTTTAATATTTGTGCTCCTTGGGTATCACCGGTGGTGCATCGCATCCTCTATACCTACAATCCTTACTACGGAAATTTCTGGATCTCAGTAATTTTCTTTTTACACCCTCCTATATAGAAAACGACTAAAACTATACTCCACATCCTAAACCTTTTGGAAACGAGAGGCCCGGAGATCCTCCTCTGTAAAAATTTAAGTTTCAGAATACCAAAAGATATCTTGAGCTCCTTCTTGAGAGTTCTCAGAGATCTGCCCCTGCTCATACTTCTCAATGTAAAAAATGGCTTTGAAACGCAATCAGATGTCTTCATCATCAATCAGATGGATCAAATCGGAATGAAATTACCTAAAACACTTTTACCACTAATGGCCTTATTCACTGCTACATGACCAGCGGTTAACCATCAATTAAAGATAGATTCCACCAATCAGAGTCAGCGAAAAGTTTAAATAAGCCAGTACTCTGGCTCGTAACTTATAATATAATGCTGTAACTTTTACGTGTCCTTTCAGGTGCTGAACCGGTGCCTGGATCCCCGCACTTACGAGCCCAGCCCACCGCTGCTGCCCCCGCCGACCGCGGCTGCGCCCCTGCTCGGCGCCCTGCCCCCAGGTTCCCGCAAGGACTGCATCAGGCTGCGCGGGCTGCCCTTTGAAGCGCAGGTCGAGCACATCCTAGAGTTCCTCGGAGAGCACGCAAAGAACATCGTATACCAAGGGGTGCACATGGTGTACAACGCACAGGTGAGGATTTTTTCAGACATTTTCGATGTTTATTTGAATTTTTTCTTACATCTTTTTTATTTTTAAAAGTTGTTTTCTTTTTTTTGTTTTCAAGCACAACTTTTTTAAAGTTTTTAGTTATGAAATATACAGTATAGCCTCGTTATTTTGAACTTTAATGTCTCGGAAACTTAAATTTCTCAAAGAAAAATTTCCTCCTTGAAACTAAGTATTCTCTATTTCCCTTTGTTATCTCCAAAACTCGCTATCTCAAAATTATTTTCAGGTCCCTTCGATTTCGAGATATTCAAGTTATATTGTATCTCTTGGAATCAACTTCAGTGTAAACAAGGGTATTATTATTTTAGATTAAAAATGCATATTTTCAGTCCCCCTAACTTCCTTCGCCAATGGTTCACCAATGGGTCTAGGTTCTTTACAAGAAGTGTTGTCCATATTTTTTTTTGTCCTCCTTACCAAAAGGTATTTTTCCAAGCCATCTCAAGCTTGGTTTTCCTATTTTTCGAATGCCAGTTGGTCAGGCATTAAATATTTTGTGGAACGGTCTTCCACAATCTAGTCTAGTCACTAGACTACTTTCGGTAGCGGAGGAAAACGGGTGTCATTTTTTCACTTCCAACTAGCTACAGGAATCGTCTAGTCCCTAGTGCATCGTCCCACGAGTCTCCTTCTCTCTTTCCCCTCCGTTAGATAAATATCTTAATCGTTTCGGGCCGGGAAAATCTTCTTATATGTCTAGCTAGAGTATAACTCGTAAACATCCTCAACGATGTATAAGAGACTAACATAGAGCGATGTGTGTGTTACAGGGCCAGCCGTCCGGAGAAGCGTTCATCCAGATGGACGGCGAGGCGTCCGCCTTCTCATCCGCCCAACAGCGCCACCACCGCTACATGGCGTTCGGCAAGAAGCAGCGCTACATCGAGGTCTTCCAGTGCTCCGTCGACGACATGACCCTCGTGCTCAACGGCGGCCTACCCCTCCCTGCGCAGAGGTCCATCGTCTCCTCAGGTACGCTCAAACCTGCTGTGAATAAGCAATAGCAATACAATCCTACTGTGAATTAGCTTGAATAGTGTCGCCTTAATATTCAATATCGCATCAACTACTATGAACTTGCTCCAATCGTAGCATGGCCATCTATACTCGTAAGGCCATAAAAGCTCGAAATCGTGACGCGAAATAGTAGGCAAGACGTCACTTTTCAACAGCGCAAGGTACAAGATTTCAGACTGGAGTTGTTGTCCGAAAAAGCTATAAAGAATGACGGTCTTGCCTACTATTTCACGTCACGATTTCGAGCTTCTCTGGCCTTATAAGTCTAGGTGGCCATGATCGTTGGCGTGTTTTTCTTGAGCAGTTAATTGTCTTGTGAATAAATTTTATCTTATTGAATGTCCAAATCCTCCTTTATTATCAATTTAAAAAATTACGTCCGTGTTCTCTGTTACCTTACCAGCGGATAACCAGCAGTCAAAGATGGATTCCGCCAACCAGAGTCCACAATTCCTTCTTTAACTGCTGGTTACCCACCTATTAGGCAGAAGATAAGATTAGATATAGTGGAACACAGTTCGTCCCAATAAAATTTGATTCACGTTACCATGACTAGGTGTATACGTATTTTGGACATTGTTCTTATAAAGTAATTCCTTGTGGAAGGACCAACTGCAGTAGTAGTTCGAACCATGCTGTCACAAATACCTCACAATACCATTATACTGCTTTTAATATTGTTATTAATCGTTTCTCTTTATCTTTCCAGGCGGCAGCATGCTCCCTCCCCCGTACGGTGCCTTCCCGTACGTGCAGAGCCCTCAGATCGTGCCCGCCCCTCTGACGCCCAGAGTGCCCTTCTACTCCCCAGTCTTCTACTGGCCCTACCCAAGCCCTCCCGTTTCGCCCTCCACCTACTACCCGGGCACAACACTGGTAAGTAAGTTTCATACTCTTCACCTTTTTGTCGAAGGCACTTTGCTTTTGCTGATAAAGGGCCATATTCAGAAACTCAAACACGTAGAAGAAACGAGATGGAAACGATACGAAAACGGGAGATTTCACACACGAGAGCTCTGAACTTAACGTTTCTCTCTCACGTGCGCTGATGACGCCTCCTGTCTCAAAGCCTCACAAGTAATTATTATACACTGATAAAACAAAACTCTGCTAACACTAGATGTCCATTACTTTCGTAATATATTAATGTCTAAGGACTTTTTTGGTAATTACTAGCTGCTCTAGATTTTTGGAACTATTTAACGGAGCACAAAAAATGTAAAAGCAATCAGCAATCCGGACGAGAGCTCCGGAGTTTGAAATCTCTCGTTTCGTGAGCTTTTTCACCGTTTCCGTATCATTCTCGTTTCTTCTACGCGTTCTGTCTTTCTGTTCCCTTAAGGAGAGGGAATAATTATTCCCTCTCTTATTTATGTTCGGCACCATATGAAATTTAAAAAATTTTCTACTAGGCATGTCATATGATTGCAAACCCAATTTCAATTAAAAGGCTTTAAAAAAGTTCTTTTTTAAAATTGGGCAAGTCCTGTGAGTCATGTAGTTGAGCAAAGCTATTTAAAATCATCTCGACCCAAAGAGACAACTTTTCTGCACCAGTTACCGTTCGAACGTCGAAGCGACGTTCCACTCTACTTGGCGATCAATCACGTAAGAAAAGGAATAGGGTATGCCAATATTAAAACAAGAAGAGACAAACAATTGCGCAACTGAATCAATCTTTTATTTAAAATCCTCTCAAAGATAGTTTTTAATTTGTCAACTTTGAGGAAAAATTATTTGAATGACTCAGAAGGTGGATGTTTCTTTATAATATTCAAAATATAACAATACTTAAGAGTTGAGAGAAAAAAAAGAAAAAAAAATTTGTGTGTGGTCTCTTTTGTTAGCACCAAAATACGTTAGCAGTTAGTAGTCATTTCATTTGACGCCAAACTAGAGTAAAGTTAAATGGCTACCTTGCTTGTAAAGTTTAGTTTAGCAATGGTTTTATGGCACAAGGGCCATATTGTGTGCCAAACTAGTTACATCTATGATAAATTTATTACAGCTGGCTAATAAGCCATTGTCGAAAGCTTGGCTTGTAAAATAAAGTGACTAAGCTTTTCTAACGATTTTTAACGTCATCAGCTCTCACTCCTCTTCAATCGATTCAATGTCGTTTAAAATGTATTCAAACTGTGCTGAAGGCATAAACATGTGATAGCTGCATCGAGAGATTTTGATAAAAATGTTAGCTTCATGCTTCATGCTTCCTACTTAGATTATGCTTCACAGGTCCCAACTCGATGCAATCTATTGATAAAGCAAGACGAGCAGTTTAAATAAACGCCCCTCTGTCTTTTCTTTCAGCTGACGCCCGCTGAGTGCATCCCCGTGCCCCGTAGTGAGCGCCCCGGCAGCGATGCCCTGGTGCCCCTGCACGAAAAGGCGCGCCCCAATGGCAACCGCTTCATCGAGCTCTTCATGGCCTGAGACGCCCCTCTTCCCAATTCGGTGACACGTCACAATGCAACAACACGTAAATTTCACCTAAACCCGACCAAAAGTAGACGTACTTTGGACGAAACTGACAAAGAGCCTAAAATCTTTGGACTATTTTAACTTTGAAGGACGAGGAATCTTTTTTTCCTCTTACCATACATAACACGAGTTCTTTTTCATCGATGTCTTACTATTTACTTTAAAAGTCCTACATCCTAGGCAGACAACGCCAGTTCAGAGCTTTTCCAAATGCAGCATTCAAAAGGACTGCAAAAATAAAGGAATGTTTTAATAGTTTTTAAACAACGTATCAGCAAGGCAAACTCGCAATTATTTTTGGAGTGGTTTAGCCCCTTGAGGAAGGCGCTGCCCAGCAATTGCCTTGTGTAGTATGTGTTTTCGTTACATAAGTCGATTAGATTGCCCAGTTTTTACAACTGAGAAAAATTCTAGGAAACCACCTTTATTCAATAAAAAATGCTCAATTTGTTCAAAAAAAATTTGCATCATTAAACTAACTGATAAATTGGTTCCTTTCGCATGTGACTTGTCACCAGGAGTGGAAGGACATTGTCTCCCCTGACATCTCATCCCGGAGATCTTTTTTTTTTCTGCAACAGCTTTGAACCGAGGCTAATTCTCACTATCACAGAGCTCTTGAGAAAAGACGCTATTTATATGTATGTGCGCGCGCCAGAAGCTGAAACTCTGCAAAAGGGGATTTCCTGTCTCCTATAATACAAATCAAAAAAGGGCACCTCTTTCTGTGTTATATTATATCAATGTTTTTACCGGTGCCCTGCCTCACTTCTTCAAACCATGCTGTACTGTTTTTTTGTGTTTCAATTTATATCAATTTTATGTGTTTCTGTTTACGATCTATATTCTTGTTGAGAACAGCTTGTCTACGCTTAGGCATAGTCTATAAAAAAGGTTCTCGTGTTATCATTAATCAACCCAGTGATGAAGGGTATGATCGACCCTTCAAGTGTATCATTTTGTACCTTTCGTGTGCAATAATCATGCGCGCGAATACTACGCATTTTTTATAACAATCTCCACCGCAACGTTCGCGAAACGGTGTTCATTCAAAACGGAATGCTCCCTTGCATCGTTCCAGCTTCGTTTAGCAGACTTTATAGTTATCGTGTCTTCACCTGTATATTTATAGTTCTCGCCACTTCGTATATTCGAGCGACCCCCTTGGTTCGAAATCTCTCCGTCCTTCTGTGCATCGCCGCAGATCAAACGGGCGGGCGGCCGCCGTCCAGAGTTGAATTGTCGAATTCCTTCTCTTCCCCCTTCAATAAATAATAATAATAATAATCCATCTGCTGTCATCTCTCGCTCTTGCATGCGTATTTGCCAACGGCACCCATAGAGAGCATTACGAACGCCCTGATTGGTTAGTTGAGCAATGACGACATTCTTTCGAACCAATCGGAGATTTTCTTGAGTCCTATATGGGTGTCGTTAGAAAATGTGCCTCTCGCATGTCTAGTCTTCGATCTGGATAGCAAAGCCGCGTGTGCCCACGCCCGCCTTACCCATACTACTACTATCACTATATACACAAGAAGTTGTAGCCGACCACTTTTTTTGTGTGTGTGTCAACTGTTGTCCCCACTCTTATCCACACAATTTGTGCAAATTAAGTAAAATTTACGTAACTACGACTAAACATATACATCTAATGGATAAAGCTTGCAAAAAGTATTTCGAGTCAATCTTCTTTACCAATATAATTTAAATGTATTTTTATCGAGATACTCATAATAAGAAAACACTTTTATATTTTGAGCTCCTCTCCTTTTGGAAAGGAAAAGTGAACAGAAGAAACTTTAACGTCTTAAATCAATTTAACGTTTTAACCAATTGACAGTTGCACCAAAAATGAAAGTTGGATCGTGATTGCAGAGAACGTCTCAATTATAATTTTGCACCATTGATAGACACAAATACCAACCAAAATTTTTCCATTTAAATTTAATTTTTCATTTAGCCTAAACCTAGAGTGGAGACTAACTTACTCGTGTATTATATGCAGTGTGCGCGTCCTTTTTATATGCTTTTGTACACAGATATTCTATTTGTATGTGTTATAATATGAGTTTTATTTATTTTACGAGAGATTTGTGAAGACGTCACAAGAAAGGGCGCCAAAGCCCAAGAGCATTCCAAGTGCCTTAACTGAATCCTCTTACTGTTGCCACACCTTGTAGACAAATTTTGGAACGCAATAAAGACACATCCTTTTAAGACATTTTAAGGCCATCATCTTTTTTTCGGTGATAAATATGAATACTCAGGTTGTGTTTGTATAAAACTTAGCATACAATAAAAAACAGCGATACAATAAATATCTAATTGAGAAAAACATCATATTTATTTAAAATATACTTTAAATCAAACTTAGAACTGAATACTTTGGTAAGTTTTCAGTTCTACAGCATACTTGTATATAGTATAGCACAGCTATACTTGCGTTCCATTCTTTGCTGCATAGTGTTGTGATTTAGTGAAATGTGTATCGTGCCTAGTTGTATTTTTGCTATGTCTATTTGCATATGAATTTATACATATATAATTATCAGAATCAAAATATGTAGTTTTTTATACTGTGTATTTACTGACGTGTTTTACTACTGTAATTTTTATGATACCTACTATATAGCACTTGCTAATGGCAAATTTTGAATTATCTAAAGAAAAGCATACTAATAAAGGTGTGAATTGAGTTATTGATCAGCCAGGATGTGCAATAATCGTTTTTTTATTGTAATATTGATCAGATACCGAAATGCAAAATTTTTATGCATATCTCTTTTAATCTCGGTGCTAAAGTCGTACTCAAATTGTTTAAATCATCTTCATTAAATTTTCAAAGTCTATTTTTGTACAAAAACTTTGTTGTAAGTTTTGCAAAAGATAAGTCTTGAGGAGGAATTATTTTTAAAAAATCAAGTCGTCCTTGATGAAACTATTTATAAATCAAAGTAATTATGGTTTTACGAAACCGCCACTTTTTACTAAAAAAAGCGAATAATTTTGATGAAACAGAGATAAATTACTGGTTTACTTGAGAATTTCGTTAAACATACACCAGCTTAATGAGAATTTGCGACGATTGACTAAAATTATGGGACTGTGAGCCAAAAAACGCTCTACAAGTTTCAAGTAATTGAAGAGCAATTGAGTGGGCAATGTGCAAATATTTATTGAGTTGGCCCTTCCACCCAATGAATCTAAGTAAATCAAAACGAACCCCTATGACGTTAGATGCATGTGTGTACATAGATAGTGTCTTTGTAGTGTGATTTTTTACGAGTGTTGTAGTGCCTTATTACTGTACATGATTGTATTCATTTATTTTTCATTGCATATACCTGTCATGTTTGCTGAACATTCCAATAAAGTTTTATGTAAATCTTAATAGACTTAGTATCTCTTACCATTCTCTTAGATGAAATACAGTAAACTATAATCAACCAAATTTGATAACAGACTTGGGTCAACTTTCCTCAAAAGGGGATATTCCTCTGGAGATTTCCAAATTAAAAGGTAAAATGAAGTTCCATTGTATTTTGCTTTTTTATCACCTGAAGTCTTAAAAGAATTTAATATTTTCTTAAATCTTTAAGGGAAGCTGCGTTGACTTATTTATACTTGAAGAAATTTGTTTCTCTCTACGTATTTTAATACATAAATGAAATTATTAAATTAGATTTACTTTACTATTTATTAACTAATACTGTTTTTTTTACACAAAATGTTTATTGAAAATGAGGTAAATATCCGCTATAATAAATTAATCGAAATCGTTTTTTGTACTTGGGCTTTATATCTAAATTAGAAGAAATAACAGCTTATCAGGATGGCTTAGCTTAAAGTTATCCACTTTAATGTATCCACTAACTTATCCTTAAACCACTTTAAATGTGGAAATTAGAAAAATTCCATAATTACTTAACTTAATCAAAATTTATTTATTAATGTTCTAATTAAGAATTAAGTACTAAAATATAAGTTTCAGGAAAAAGGAAAGACTTCAATGTTGTTTTTTCTTGTGCCAGTGACGTATATAGAAATTTATTTCGCGAGGGGCTGAAAATTACTCCTCAGCCCCTCACACACATATTTGTAGCTTTTTAATACATTTTTAGGTGATTATTTAAGACCTAAAAAACTTAATGTAAGAAAAGTTGTGTTAAAATTACAAGTACCAAAGGGAAGTCTGGGGGTGCTCCCCCAGAAAAGTTTTGGAAATTTGACTCAAAAAACAGGTTTTTATCTAGTTTTGGTACGCTTAGTCCGAATTTCAGTTATGCATTTTAAATAGAATTTGCATTTTGATGAACTTAATATTAAAAAAGTTATGAGTTATAGAGTTCCAACAAAGGGTATCTGGGGTCCTCCAGAAATTTTTGGAAAACTACTCTAAAATAAAAACAGGGTTTCAAATTGTTTTTTGCTTACTTAGTCCGAATTTTGAACATACATTTTTAGGTAGGATTTGGATTTTGATGAACTTATTATGAAAAAGTTGCTAATAAGTTCCAAGTACAAAAGGGGGGTTTGGGGGTCCTCTTCGTGAAAATTTTTTTTTTAATTTGACCATAAAAAATAGGGTTTTAACTTGTTTTGGTACACTTAATCCGAATTTCGGAGGGGAGGCAGGGCCCCCTCGGCCCCCCGCCCCTTATATACGCCACTGTCTTGGGCTTTCCTAGAATACAAAAAAAAACCTAAATCAATGAGGAATACACTAAGCAAGGCATGACACAAATTTAAATTCAACGCTGGCCAAATTTTGCTGTCTATTTGCCACGAGCCAAAAATTCAATCTGAAATCTATCTTCGTTGGCCTAATAAAGATCAATCTAAAACTTCATACTGCTTGTTCATGACATTGAAAGAAATTACAAACAGTAAAACAATCAAAAAGATCCCGTATAATTTGTGTTTTAAACATACTTCAGGTTGTTAAGTTCTTGAGGAAATTTCTATCTAATGGATAATTTCAGCTTTTTATTAAACTCTTGAAAGCTGTCTCTTCATTTTTAGATTGGTTGAAAAACAGTTCAACACTTTCCAAACATTCGTTTGAAAACCTTACACAAAAACCTTTTAGTTACATTCTTCCTAAATCGCATAAAATTTTAGAATAATTCAAGACTTGTTTAAAGTCGCAAAAAGAGGGGTCTCAAATTATTTGAAATTTGCCCCCCTTAAGAGTACTCATTTTGTAAGTTACACCAGAAGAGAATGTCTCCTTGTATGCCCCAGAATTTTCTAGGAAAAATACAGTAAAAAAATTGACGTAAAAATTTTGGGAATTTTCCCTTACTTAAACCCCCTTTGGATAAGATCCTGTTCGCATCTATGTTTAGTTTATCTATGCCTAGTTCTGAAACTACTTTTAGTGGACTTTTCTCGGGGGGGGGACGGTCGCCCTCTCCGCCCCCCCCCTCAAACAGGGCCGCCGAGAGCCAAGTCGGGCCCCGGGTACAAGGTAGAGAAGCGGGCCCCAAATGACATATTCTAATTTCGAGGTAGGGGGCGAAATTTTCTGAAGTACCTCCACCCATGCATTCATAGGCTTAATGTAATTTTTAGAATATTTCTAGGCAAGATCTGAATTTCACTCGACTTAAAAGTATCGTTTTCTTGATAATACGATGAGTAACAAGTAATAAAAGGGGTCTTCCCCCAGAAAATTTTTGAAAATATGCCCTAGAAAACTGGGAATTTACTCATTTTTGGACCTTTATGTGAACAAATTAATTTCCAAAATATTCAAAATGATATCCATCTTAGTACTCAATATGAAAAGCTTTGGGTACCGGGCCCCCTACCGGCCCGGGGGTATCGTACCCCCTCGCCCCCCCCCCCTCTCTCGTCAGGCTTAACGGACTACAGAAACAGATTCTTGTGGATTTAACACAGGAATATTTGTTGTTTAGAGTATTTACATAGGTGGCGCAGTTAACCAATAAAAAGGAAGTCATGGAGTTATCTGATGGTATTTTATGAAGAAGGAGGAAAGTAACAGCCAAACCAAACCTCTTCTCATTTTTTGTGTTTGTTTATGTGATTTATTTAACGAACAAAAAAAGAAACGGAAAATATGCGTATCATTCGGCGTTGTTATTTTACTACTATCGTTTAAAGATGCAATAATTTTTTCATGTTAGTTTCAAATGAGTGCTGACAAATTAATTGTGTTTCGAAGAAAAACATCACATGTTAGTAGACTTTGTGGATCAATTCCCTGCACATTTCTGGGTTTAGGATAGTGTAGAATTCTTAAGGTGGGTTTTCCAATTTTAGTGTATGATTGTATTACTTTATCATTAATTCGGCTGGATAAAAATTCATATTTTATGAATTTGTAAGAATAATATTTAAAGGTAAAATAAGGGGCTTATCAGAATAGTGTTATTCTACTTGTTCTAAATTTGACACAACTACTGACTCAACGTTCTGTCATGGCAGTTTAACCGATATTTGCATTAGATTAATAAAATTTGAGTGCACTATACCCTGACCCTGTCTGTTAAAATTTTGGGCAATTCATAGAATTAAGCCCTGGTGCCAAAAATGGGGCAACAAAATGGTGGGTTCTGTCAACCCACTTCTGTAGAAGTTAAATTGTTTTCTCACCAGTAAACGGCAGTACGTATTTAAATTTTAACAGGACCTCCATGAGGAAAAGGCTATTGGTCGTGTAGAGCTAGCAGCAACTGTTATAGCACTGCTCTAGTAATAGGTAGTTGCTATGTAGGACCTATTTCAAATTATTCCCAAACGCATTGACCAAACCACGGCTTACTAGATTCATATAGGCTAGCTGAGTTTTGAATTATCAGAATCATTAGACAACTTTTCCTTACTAGAATCACCAGGGCAATTCCATGTGACTCGCGTTACATTCATTCAGACACATATTTTAATTTTCTACTTGCTATTTAAGTTAATGAAAGTATTTAATTTTTGTCATTAAAAAGATATATTATTAAATAAAGCATCCCTATAAAACATAATAAATCTTCCATAAGTTAAAAAAATTGAAAATAAGATCCACAGCAGTGTTTTTAACAGTGTGACTAACGTTACCCAAAAAAGGACATAATTTTTTTTTGAATTGTAGAGAAAGCTCAATTTTCTCCCCTTATTAAATATTATAAAAATTAATAAATGAATCAAAATATTCAGAACATTTGAGGGTTTCAAAAATCATCAATATAACAAATCTAATCTTAATATATAAAATGAAGAAATCCGTCTGCTGTTTTGATAAAGCATCTGATTGGCCGAAAAATCCGTTGTTCAATAAAAAGAGAAACAAGCTGATATATTATTGAGAGAAGAAGTGATTCATTTTGAAACACATTCTTGATAACGCTCTTCAGAATAAAAGAAAAAACATACAAATGTCAATCTTTGAATTAATGAGCTAAGAGCAGACACTGAGCTGTGCCTTTAAATCACTCTGGCTTTTTATACATTTACTGACTTTTGTTTAATTCTTCGATTGTATTCATTTAACTGTTTGAATCCATTTTTATGGACGCTAATGCAGCAGGCCTCTTTGTGTTGCAGTCTGGGTACTCTACTAAATCTGTTGCACCTTAAGTTTAAATATTTTTTAACAAATATGACTTCCCAACTATTTCAAAGTGTATGAGATTCTGTCCAAGGAACTTAGTACGGGCGCAGCCCGTCAATAATGTCTGAGCAACGCTATAGGTATTTATATAAAGTTTTACTGCGCCCAGGCAACGCCGGGTCTAGCGCTGAAAGCGCTAGTATGATTATAATTAACATAAGTTGCAATTAAATGTGTGACACCGTTACCTAGTTTTGTGACTCACGTTACATCTCTGAACTACCTTCTGTAAAGCTCTACTAATTTTTTTTTTAAAACAAACTGTAAAATAAATTGTGTTGCCTGTTTATTTATTGAAAACTCTTTAGAATGCAAGTATAAATATTAAACATATTCTAATACTTACAGTTACACAGAGCTTTGAATTTCACTAAATTATTGCTGAAAAAATTAGAAAAACCATGCATTTTGGAAGATTTTTTCTCATAGAACAAAAAATAATTTTTGACTGTTGCAGAACAATAGTTGCAGAATAATAATATTCCCAAACCTTTTTCAATTAAATGTAACCATATTTTAAAATATATAGGGTTAAAATGAGGTTTTTTCCTTAAAAAAAGAATTTCAACTCTGTGTTCCATGTTTCATGGAATTGCCCACCACATACTATCAGGTTTATAACGTACCATACTGTTATAGATAAAGATTTATAACTTTGCCAGATGTTAGCTAATGTCATCTATCACTTTAAGGATTTCCGGATCTAGGCTAGCCTGTATCTGTGACCAAAATAGTGTCTATTTGTTTATTTATTATTTGAAGGATTTTAAAACTTTTTATTCATAATAATCACTTACTTCATTTATTAGTTCTTGTATTCTAAATGACAAACCTGGAAAAAGTGCCCGAAGCTACGAACCTGGTTCGGGGGAAGCCCCTGCCAGCTCCATAGGAGCAATACATTAGGTTTGGGTAAATTTTAATAGGTTCGGGGGAAGGTTACAGCTTTTTCCAGGTCCGCTAAATGAAGTCAACGCTTAGTCATTCATAAAAAATATTATTTTCATTTCTAGCAGCAAAGTGCATGCGCTTTAGAGCCTGTTGCCTTTTGCCGAGGTTGAAATCAGTGATGGCTCATGAGTTGATTAAAGGGGGTTCACACCCATTAAATAAAAGTTACAAAATTAAAATAATCTGAAATTAGAAGGGTGGTCGGACCGATACATAAATCTAATAATATGTTATTGGAATTTATATTTTTCAAAGGAGCTATTTAATTAATTGCATGCACTTTAATTTTTGAAAAGCTATGACACACAAATTCAGTGCATTTAGGTTTTTACCGGTGTTCTGACAAGGGGTCAAGCATTGTCATATGTGTCATGTTGCAAAAGCACTTTTTTGTGTTTTTGCTCATATTGCGAGCTTTTTTGCTCGACTCAAACACATCCATTGCAGTTGATAGCAATCGCCTATGATGGTTTTGTTTGGTTTAACCAACTTCCTATGGGGAGACGATCCTTATTAAAATCCAAAAAGAAGCTTGGAACTAGAGATGTGAGTCGAGAATATTCTCCGGAGAATATTCTCGGAGAACGAGAATATTCTGAGAATATTCTCCAGGAGCAAGAATTTGTAGAATAATCGAGAATATTCTATATTTTGATTGATAAATGGAAATAAATGTAAAAATTTTTGATATGAAATGGTCATGTAGTATTAGTGTTAGAAACCTGAAAATAATAACAAATTCAATGAAACTTACCATTTAAAAATCACCCTTCAGTTCAGAGAATATTCTCTGAACTAATTTCATTATTTCGCAAATTTTTTTTTAAATAAGTTAATTTTATTTAATAGAATATGAAATATTTTTTAAAATATTAGAAGCAAGTTTTACTGGGAGAAAATACTCATACAATTAAAAGAGGAGTCTAAATTATTTTTATATAGTTGTTAAAAGCAAATGTAATAATACCAATAGTTGTCAAACTGAAGGACCTTTTGAACCTGACATTTAGTTAATTTTGATAGAACTTTGTAAAATTAGGAGACGAGAATATTCTTAAAAGAAGGAATATATCACATTAGAATTATCTGTAATGATTACTTTACCTATCAAACATGTTGTCTTATCAATTAAGTAGTGATTTTAAAATATTTTTCAATTTAATTTGGCTTTCTTTCATTTATAACTTCTCTTTGTAAAACCTTTAATATTCTTCTAATTTGAAGTTGATATATCCCTTGTAATTTTTAAAAAAAAAAAAAAAAAAAAAAAATTTGGTATTTAGTAGCTTCTAGGAGAATATTCTCGAAAATTCTCCTCTTGGAGAATATTCCCGAGAATATTCTCCAAAAGATTATTACCGAGAATTTTACATCTCTACTTGGAACCATGAATATTTGGGTTAACCAATGATGTTGATTCATGACCAAGCTTACCCCTTCATTTTTGTGCTTACGGTTACCCTGATGGATCCCTTTTTCATCCTGAGTCTCGATAAAATGCAAAAAAAAATCTTACTTTTCTGTCTTTAAAGAAGTTGATTGTATCCGTTGGAATGGGACCGAAAGCGTTCGGACATATTCTGCACCCCTGGGGCCTCGTGACACAATCTAGTTAGAAAGCAGCAGGAACTTATTCAACTTCCCAATATTTCTGAATTAAAGTGTTAACTAATATGTGATGTTGCAATTGTGTAGTGTGTGTTCAACAACAGCTTTTTAAAATTGATGATTTTCATTATTTTTACAGATGAAAGAAGGAGAGGAGGATGGGGGAAAAGAATCGGAGGTTTGGGTTCCAATACTGAGTCCAGCTGCTGCTAGAACAATATAAAAAAAAACTACCCCTAGGTAGATTCACCTGAAAGCCAACCCATGAAGAAACAAAGACTGACTGACATTCTTTCCCATAATCAGTAGGTTGCCTCAATAAGTAATGAAAGCCGAAGTGAAGACGAGGAAGAGTTGAAACTGTACTTGAAACTATTAGCCAAAAAACTGAAAAGCTATACATGTTTGGAGAGACGTCAGATCATGCACGAAATTGATGGTATTTTCTTGAGGAAACCTCTAAGCAGTGGCGGCTCATAGTTAAAGTTATATATAGGGGTTCTGCTCTGATGTACAAAAAGATGCCTACCGACCAATTCAAAATCATCAAGCATCATCATCAAAATCTTTTTATTACAGATTTCAAACTTTGAGTACAAACAGACAATGTTTTTACTCAGAAAGAATTTGTTTTATTATAATTTTACTGTGGCTTACCAATATTCTGTATAACAGGAATAGAAAATTTTATAATATACAATTTGGGATTTTCGAAAACAGACTGTATAGCTTGCTTTATTAGAAAGTGTTTAAAAAGTGAAATAAGTTAAAGTTGTAAGTTTTAATATAATTCTTATGCCTAATATTTATTAATAAAACACATTTCTAAACAACAAATACTATGTTCTTGATTACCTTTTCTGATGAATGGACAATTATCAAGAAACTTCTATATTCCTTTGTTTCTGTGGATGTGTTAATTACTTTTGATGTTTTGCAGATCTAGAGTTTGTTTCTTGAAAATAAATCTGGCGGATTTATCATCTCTGAAAATCTTTCAAAAATACCTGTGTTATTTGCAATCTGATTACTTGCAGAATTGGGAAATTTTTCTGAAAAGTTTCCCTGTCCTTAAATTTGCTGTGTATTTCTCTAACATCATTTCATACTTATGTTTCATATTATTACTATTTATGTCATACATATGTTTTGTTTACATGTATTTCCATGAATGTGTTTTATGTTTGATGTGAATCTTTGAGAGGTCACCTCTGGTGTCCTCTATTTTGGATTATATGAGTATATTCATTTGTGACGGTTACAATAAAAACATAGTATCTCAACCCTTTGAATTTTTGAAAAATCGACCCAAATATGCTAAATTGTACTTAAATTTATCAAGTTAAACATGCTGAAACAATGATAGTTACCTACAGAATTCTCTACCTTAAAGTAACTCCTAACTCTGTTTAGCTTTAGCTTCTACCTACCTATAATCTTGTGTAATTTGAGTGCATTGTTCCATGGACCTATTTTTATCTTTTACCCAATAAGTTTATATTTGCTGCAAATGAACTAATGAAACAATTTACTCTCCATACTTAAGCCTTTCACACACAACATACTTTTTTTTAGAATTTTAATCAAAGTATTTCTTTGCATATTTTGATTGAAGTATTTCTGTTTCACCCTTAACTTTTTTTTTCTTTCAGGAATCATTTGGCCCTAACAGGAAGCTCTCAAACTTTACCTATTTCAAACTTGTTCGTTTTTTAACACTATGCATGGATTGCATTTAACAAGGGGACCTTTGTCATGTCTGATTAGTCTTTTTGGGCACAGTGTCCTAAAAAGGGTCTTATGCCATAAAACTCCAACCAACTCTTACAAACAATTTTAAAAGTCCCACTTCCGAAACCACCGGGGTGTCCATATTGGAGAAAAGCCTTTTGAGTGCTGAATGTGCCACAAACAATTCAAACTTAAATGCTATTTGTCAGACCATTTATGAAATAACACTGGAGATAAGCTTTTTGAGTGTCATTTGTTTTAGAAACATTTCAAATGTAAATCTCATTTGTTGGCCCATCTCTGAGCCCACACTAGAGAGAAGCTTTTTGAATCTCATTTGCACAATAAGCCATTCAATTAAATCTAATATTGTGCAACATTGTCTTAAGTGGCATATAGGATTGCTTAATGTGAAAACACAAATTTAGAATTAAGTTTTTTTAATGTGTAAATCATATTTATCTTTGAAGTATGGATGGTTAGCAGCCATCAAACTCAGTATAGAGGGCGGTAGTGAAAATGAGTCTTTAAGCACTTCCGGGTTACACTTTGGCATCTTTTCAGAGCGCCAGCAACCGCCAATGTGCGCCAGTGTTTATTATTTACATATGTAAAAACTTATTTTTTGGATATATACTAAGATATTTACTAGATATTTTACATCTATGAGCATATATTTCAAGTTAAATAATCAAGATATCAACTAAATAACCAAAAAACTCGTGTAACGAAACTACAGAAACAAAACGTAAATACCGCCAAATTGAGCGATAATCGTAAAATCTAGCAACCCATTCGTATTAAAGTTAATCTAATAATATTTTTTGTGATTAAGTTGATGGATAGAAAGCTGAACGAAATTACTAAGCGAATCATTATCCTATGGATGATACTATTTGGAAAACATTTAAAACTGTACTTTAATCAAAAATTATTTGAGGAAATGAGCCTGTTTACGCCTTTTTCCCATAGAAAACATAAGCGGAGGGATACACCGGAACTATCACTAGAGTTAAAAATGTCGGACTGTTTGTTGTTGTTTACATCGGTTAACCGTCCATAAGTTAAACTGTCTTGTGTGTATTTTTAAGTTTACAAATACAAAGACTGACGACCAGCTACAGGCTGAAAGCCCAACAAGGCTGGTCCTATTATGAATTCCCCAATTCCCATAGCCTATCCAATTGCCTCTTAAACTCAAACACTCCCTTTGAATATAACTATTTTGATAAAAACTAAAGAAAAATTTGTGCAAACTTAAATTCTCACTTATGTGGGCATATTAATAAAGCTTCTGCTTTATCTAGCTGAATGCATCTTCTGAAAGCTTATGATAAAGAAATGTTTGGTAATAAAAGTGTTGGTTTGTACTGTATGAGTAAAATCAGAGTGTTATTTAATGTGAAAAAGGGTACAATCCTTTGCCATTGTATTAAAAGCTTATTTGTATCGATGTTTGGTTTCAGTCGGAAATTCAAGGAGCTGTGATCTTGTCTAATAACTGCTTTTTCTTTTCTAACCTCTACTTTTGTTTACAGGTCAAGATGTTGCAATCTTCAAAGTTCCAACTTGTCCGAAAAAGTCTGACGTAATGTCTTCATACATTACCTCAAAGAAGGCTGACCTGCAAACACGCAGTAAGGAATAATTATTTGTACCATGGAAATTTTAATAGCTGTCATTTGTTATCCCATCTTGTAAAATGGTCTTTTTTTAAAGAATTGGTGACTTGTTACTTTATGTTGAAAAATGATTCTTTAATTATTATGCAGAGGAAGCAGTTTGGTTAAAATAAATTCAAATTAGTATATTTTTATTACTTTTTGTTTTTACAAATTGCTTGAGTGTTCCTTATGGGTTTGTTAAAAGTAGGATGGACTCACTGTAAGTTGTACTTTAATGTTAGTTAATGTGTTATAAATTTGAATGAGACGAAAGAATGGAGTGAGTGAGATTTTCATAGAAAACATGTTCGCTATGTCAATGGTTTTGTCAATTCCAATTAAATTGACTTTTTAGTGCTACAAAAGTAATATGTAATAGTCTAATTATAGCTGACAATATAATTAAAAGGAAAAGGTTTATTCATTTTAGAGAAAAAAAAGTAGTACAAGTCTACTTATTGTTTTAAAACTTCGTCCTTTATCTTTTTTTTAAGATTTCTATTTTTAAATTAAATTTTAATATTGTCATTATTTTAATTCCTTGTGAAGGAATTTGATGGTGTGAGTATTTCCCCTTTTCAATCCTAAGCCGCCCGAAATTTCTATTGAACCCTATGTAGAATTTGGGGCGGTCAGGACTGACAGTGTTAATGTAAGTTACAAAATTACTGTGGTGAAATGTTACAATCAACTTGATGGTATCATGTTATACACATGTTAAAAAAATGTTGATCATTCTATATTCTTACAGCCTTTCTTATGTAACATTCTTCAAGTAAAGTTAAATAATATCAACTTTTTTTTAAACTTTGAATTGAAAGGTGTACTCAAGACTCAATACAAGTTTTCTTTTTAGATGTTCTGCTATCAAAATCTTCCAGCAAGCCAGATAGTAGTGAGTTGCACCAATGTAGGTTCAATTCATATACCTCCAAGAAGAAGTACAGTTTGAAAAATTATGAGAAAACACATACAGAAGAGAAACCACATACAGAAATAAAACCACATACAGAAATAAAACCACATACAGAAATAAAACCACATACAGAAGAGAAACCGTCCCAGTGTAGGGTGTGCCAGAAGAAATTTACCAACAGAAAGAGCCTCAAAGCCCACATGGGAACTCACTTGTCAAAAGATATCTTTTTTTAGAATTCATAAAAAAAACCTGGTACTTAATTTCTAATGTTTTTCCTTCTGAAGTTCTCGTTCATAGACAGTTGACCTGCACTAGAGTTTGAGTAATATTTAGTGCCATGCTGTTGTGATTTATGTCTGTGCATTCATCAATAATCTATACATCATTCTAGGTTCAGTGCTCCCTAAAGTCTCCAGAAGGAGTTCTTCTGGTCATCTGTACCACCAATGTAGCTTTTGCTCTTACACTTCATACAACAAGTTCCATGTGCAAGACCATGAGCGCACTCACACAGGAGAAAAGCCATTCCAGTGTGCAGACTGCTACAAACAATTCAGTAAACTATTTCATCTCAAAAGACACATGGTGACTCATACTTCGAAAACATTTTTTGCTGGGTGATTTTGATGCTATTTGTTATGATAGTTTATTATTTCCTTGTCGGTTTGGTTGTGTACTTGTAAGTATTGTTTTATGTAAGTGCTTTTTTTTTGACTAACTAAAGTTTCCAAGTGGTAAGCTTGTATCTTTAGAAAAACTAAGGTTGTTTTGAAAGTTTATTCTTAACAATTAGGAAACCAAATTTACTATGTTTTCTTTCTTTTCTAATAACAAAACTTTTTCTCAGTTTGGTTTTAAATGCCTAATACATATTTTCTTTATTTATTATTTATTTCAATTTTTCTTGAGTGTGTTATCTATTGTTTGCTAGAACTATCTATTTATCTGGACATTGACTATCTTGTACTACTAACTCTATATCTAGTTGTGTTGTATTCTATTCTAAATATGTGTAGTGAAGTGTTATCAAAGATGTATATGTAACGGCTACTGAAAAAGGGGTAAGTCACGTGTGTCATCTCTATTCTATAGATGGGAAGAAGAGGTATTCATTGATAGAAAGTAATATTTGTAAATGCAGCAGAGTGAACTCAACATAATTCTGGGCAAATAAGCTGTTTTCACAAAAATCTTTTTCATTTTTTTTTCCTGTTCTCCAGTGTTAGAAGTTTTCTTAATCACACTATCAACCACAATGGACTTTTAAATACTAGTTCCTAAAAAACATCAGTGCTAAGAAAAATTTAGTCAGATGAACTAAAGTGTGAGAAAGACGCTAGTGTTCTCAATGTATTTTGATGAGATTAATAAAAAAACTCTTGAAAGCTATTTGGTTTAAATTACTAAATATTTAAAAAGTAATGGTCGTAATTAATACTCTTTGATATTCAGTAGGTATGTTTAGCTGTTGAATATACATCTAGCGTCATATTGTAGTCAAAGTTTAAATAACCATCAATATATTTATTTCCGAGTTCAGATGATTTTTTAGCATATTGATCTGTAATTGTTTCCTTAGGTACTGTACTGTTTCCCAGACCATATCAAAGGTGTTATGTCAGAAGGTTAATTCGCAAATGTTTTTCCTGCTCATACTCTTAAAAAAGGAGCATTGTGTGTTAGGCCATACATATAATGCCTCTAGGGGTTCCTGCTTTGGATAGACCTCATTCATTTGCATGGTTGGTTCAAAGTTGATCACTCAATGTTAGGGCAGAGGCAATTTCTCTCAGATTTGGTGCTGTTTAAGGTGTTTAGTTTGTATGAAGTTATTTTCTGTGTTGAAGGTTGGCATTGGGAAGTCAGAATTGCTGGGATTTAGATAAATTTAACTGACTTCTTCTTTATTTAAACACTCAGTGTATTATTCATTGGTTCTCTTTCTAGCGATTGTGTTTGGAAAGCCACGTCGGAAGAAGTATGGCCCCGAATCTGACGTAACTGTACACAGGTGTACCTCCTGTCCGTATGTTTCTTACCACAAGTCCCACTGGCGAGACCACATGCGAACTCACACAGGAGAAAAGCCCTTTCAATGTTATCAGTGCAACAAACAATTCACCAGACACTCTACTCTCAAAACTCACTTGTTGTTCTCATGTTGGCCTGTTAAGAAGTCGCAACCTTAACTAGTTTGCTATCGATACCCCATTAACTTTATTTTGTTTTAAAATGGGGTGTTTTCTCAATTAAATTTTCTGATACTACTTGTTGATTGTAACATTAAGGGGTTTGATAAGAACATTTTCCTTGTATTTAGTAATTTTATTTAAATGCTTGTTTTACAAAGTATCAGTAGCAAATATCCAGGATTTTTGTCTTGGGGGCTGTAGCATCTAAAATGTGTACATTGCCATGACTTTCTCGTTTTGAAAGGATTTAATTTCTTAAAGGATTTCTCTTAAAATAACATCCTAAATTCTCTATTACTACCTGTTTTCATTAAAAAGTAGAAAATTTCAAATTATTGAAGAAATTTGTACTAAAATTGGTTGCATTTTTTAATTCTAGGGGGCTGCAGCCCCATAGCCCCTCCCCTGTATTAGCCCTTGCAAAGCATTGATTGTGAGGAAATTATTTTTCTATATTCCTTTGAAAAATAACTAGGTTTTACTTTGCATACCTCTGACAACACTCCTAATTTATGAAGAGTTCCTTCTCCAAATCTCATTGAATGAATATAAATCTTCCAAATTTTATCATAATGTAGTGTAAATTCCCTTAAAATGGTTTGTTATAACTCTTTTACTTTTACTGGTCAGTTCATGTTTTCTTTCCTTATAAAGATTTGTCAACTCTCCTTCTTTTAGCAAGAGTTTCTGGCCTTTATTTCGAATCTCCAGCATCTGGCTTTTTGATTGGATGCTGAAAAAAAGGCTGGAGAAATAGACCCAATAAAACTGGAGGCTTGAGATTTAAAATAAAAACTGGAAACTCTGGCCTAAAGATGGAGAGTTAGCGGGTCTGCTTATAAATTGTTTATTTAATTTGTACTGATGTTTAATTAATTGGTATTTTACAATTAATACTTAACTTTAAAAGTTCCATATTCCAAACTTTCTCCATTAATATTTATATTAATGAAATTAATGCAGTCATGTTGGCAGCTATGACTAGGAACTTATGATCTTACAAAACTGTGTCTGTTTGATGCTGTGCAATTAGGTTTTATTTTTAATTGTGCAACTTTATAATGTTGAATTGAAGTTATGAGTAAAAAGCCATTTTTGTAAAGGTGTGATACCTACCTAACTGCTTTGAATTAGTACTGCTGAATTAAGTACAACCACTCTATTGTTCAGATATTGAGATGTTTTCTTAGATTAAATGTGTTTAATAAAACTAATTTCATGAATATTCAACTCTGTCTTTCTAATAATAATGAAAAGCAAATTTTTACTCGTAATTTGAAGATTTCAATGTGTAAGCCATAATTTACATGTGTTTGCAAGTGTAATCTGAACGCAATACACCTTACATAGTCAGAAATTCTTAGATATTAAACATATTAATTCAAATTTTGTGAAATAAATTTAATAATTTATTTGATTTTTAAAAAAATACATAATTTTAATATTTAGATTTCCAATTGGAACAAAATAAAAAATGTTAATGTAGTTAACCTCAATGTTTCGGCTCAATTAACCTGTGGTCAAGGTGCCTGGCTTTCTACCTCACACAGTAATCTTACTACATTAATGTTTGTGAAGAGAAAAATGTTAAAAAATCCAATCTTGTTTTTCATTTGAAATTCAGCAAATTGATAAAATTTACAATGCAAATGTCTCAACATAATTTTTTCTGTTGATGTGCTTTCTTTGTCTTTACGAATCATATTAAAATATCTCTTATTACATATTAATGTTCCTCAGAGACTTGATTTTGATGATATTCAAGATATTTTGAAGATGATTTCAAGATATTTTTCCTAGCTTCATCAGAATCCCAAACTGAATAATTCTATACATTTTACTCAGAAGTCTAATTCTGAATTAAAGGAAATTATTTTTATTAATTATTTAATCTTTTTTCCTAAAATTATAATTTGCTCACTTACTGAACTTCAGCTAAATTCTGTTCTAAACTGAAAGCTGTAGAAATGGATATTGTTCATAATATTTTGTATCTTTTTAATATTTCATATTTTTTTCATTACATTTCGAAGTTATATTCCATTTTTGAAAATGCTTATTTTTAAAAGTGAGTACATTTTAGCTGATTTTTTTGCTATATTTTTTGGAAAATTCATTTGATCATGTTTGACACAGATCTCAAAAACCCTTAAAATTGTTTTGTTATTTCGGCATTCATTGAGCTTATTAAATTTTTCTAAGGGGTTCAGGCATTATCTAAATATCCAATGAAGAGTGTTCATGCTATAATTGCTTAAGGTCAACCTTTTTGATAAATTCTTTTCATTTTTAGGAAAGATATCTCTAAATATTGTGGGGTTGTAAATAAATAACATATATTTTTTTTCTTTTCAGCTTTTGTGTTTGGAAGGCCATTTCAAGGCAACACAAAGATGCATAAGTGTAGCTTCTGCCATTTCACAACTCCCTACAAATCGCATTGGACTAGGCATGTGCGAACTCACACTCAAGAGAAGCCCTTTCAATGCACTATGTGCCTCAAACGATTCAACCAAAAAGCACATCTTAAAGGTCACATGGTGACTCATTTATCAAAATCCTTTAATTGAATACATACTGGAATCACATTATCTATCTTGGTATTCTATTTCACAATATGGTTTGTATAAAAAACATGCATTCTAGTAGTAAACGACTGTTATAGCTATGAACTTGAAATAACTCATTAATACAACCTTGAAACTCTACATGTCTGCACTACTACTCCAAAAAAATTTATATATACAAATTGGATACAGCAGGGTTCTAACAAGCCTAGAAATAGTACTTGAATTTCATTTTTGTTTTCTAAGGCCATGGAAAGTACTTGAATTTAGTGCAAAGCCCTTGAATTTTATTTGAAATATTTTAATCTGGAATTAAAAGTTCATTTTAGATACAAAATGTTCAATTCCTGTTAACTTCTTAAACTTGAATAGGATTTTTTAAATTGTAGAACAGAAATATAACTTTGCTCCTTTATTTTTTCTGTTTAAAGTTTCCTATAACCTAAGTGAATAATATGTTTGAAATTGTTAAATATATTAATGGTAATATAATGTAGTCTTCACTATAAGATAGGCTATCTTGTGGTAGACAGATAGTAGTTTATTCTTATAGCATTTAACACTTTAAATCAATGCTTTGTTTTGGGTCATGTCTTGATTGAATAAATTCTTTGTGTTGGTTATGGTCACTGAGCATATAAGTGCACTGTTTAGAGACTTTTCTTCTGTAAAGTACCTCAGGATGAATTTGTCATCAAAAAGTGTTCTATTATTCAAAAAAATTGTATAACAACTGGTGTTTATGAAAACAGCTTTGTTGATATTTTTTTATCAGTAGGGGCTAGTTAATAACAGTATTTTCTGTAAAAGTGTTTTTACATAAGCATTAATTTTTTTCCAGCTTCGTCTTATCGGAGTCAGAGAAAGAAAAAGAGAGGTATAAAAAAAAGAGTGTTACATCGGTGCACCTTCTGTTCATATACTTCTTATAACTTCGGCCATTTAAAAAACCATGTGCATACTCATACAGGAGAAAAACCATTCCAGTGCAGTGTATGTCTCAAACATTTCATCCAAAAATCGAATCTTAAGAAGCACATCTTAAGACATCATCTATCCAATCCTTCATTCAACAATAAGACTCAATGATGGGGATACTTGTATGTCTTGTTTTTCCCCTTTACGGAAAATCAAAATGATCTTGTGTTTTGGGGCTTCTAATTATGAATTAGTGAAATGTTTGTCTATTCAAAATATATAGTATCAATTTAGTGTGAATGAGGAAAAATACCAATATGATTTGAATGTTATGAGATGTATATAATACAGTATTTTTTTTTTCACCTTTAAGCATGAACTCCTTGACTAAATTTAATTAAGTATTTATTTGTATTTAGGAGATATTCTTTATGGTTTTATTAATTATATTTTTGTGTTTTTGATATGAAATGTAGACTTATGTGAACAGCATTGAGAAGTACTTCTAAAATTCTGGATAAAAGAGCAATTAAAAAAAACCTGTCAGGTATCTGCAAAAATTTTAAAGCATAATTTTAAACATGTACATCTCCTGTGAATGTGATTTATGAGTAATTATATTACTACAATTTTTAACCATGAATTTGTTCAATAGATGTTACTAAAAACTATTAATTATTGAACCAGAAGGGTGATGTAAATGAAAAAATGACACTTAAAAAATAAGGAAATTTTATGTCTGTCAAAAATGTTTTGGATGGTTAGGTTTTCTCTACTTTTCAACCAATTGTGTTCAGTGATCTTTCCAAAAAGAATTTGCCAAAAGGATGTTTGCTATTTTAGTAATGTAAAGGAAATATAATTTTTTTTTATTGACCATATCATTGTAACACCTGAACACAAGTTATTTTTTAGTATGGTTACCATGGTTTGCAAAAAAAAAAAACATCTATATATTTGATTTAATCTTTGCATCCATTGTGTTTGAAACCACTTTTCCTATAAACTTATCATGTGCATATTTTTTAGTGTCAAGTGCTTTTTTTTTTCCAATTTTCAAGGAAAATCAAATTGTATAAGTTCATCCTACTTTGAAAACTATTAATAAATGCTTGTGTGTGTATTTAAATACTTTTGTGGCCTTCATTCATTTTTCCAGACCAAAATTTTCTTTCTACACCATTAGTTCTTTTATTAGGAGTTTTTGTTTTCATCCGTGCATTAAAAAGCTGGGGCTTGCAGCAACAAGATAACTCCAATTGCTTTACTTTGTAGTTATCTCGTTGCTCTCAGCACCTCTATTGTTTAAGACCAGGTTTCTCTCATTCTAGAACCTATGACTGTTCATGTTTTCCAATAATTTAGTTTTCTACTAGTTACAAGTAGAAAAAATCAAAAATTTTGGGCATTGCAGATTAATATTTGGATTTATAGTAAAGTGTTGTTGTACTTAGTTATAGGAAATGTTTTTTGTAAGCTGAATTGTCCTAGCTATTTACTTATTGGTGACGGTTCGTGCATTTAAAATTTCAATTTGATTTTATACTTAAAAATTTTCTTTTTAGCTTTTGGAAGACGATTTAAAAAAGGACCCTTGCTGCATAAGTGCAGCTTCTGTACATATGTCTCCCGGTACAAGTCCCATTGGCGAGACCATCTGCGAACTCACACTCAAGAGAAGCCCTTCCAATGCACTCTATGTCTCAAACGATTCAACCATAAATTAGGCCTTAGAAACCACATTTTGCACCATCACATGCCAGACGTAAAAACTGGACGCATAGTTCTGTTGTGATTGTGACTGGCAGATGGTATTATTTAATTATTTTCTTTATTTGTACTACTTGCCTGCATGCTATGAGCAGTTTCCTATGCAAAATTGCAAATCAATGAGTGGTAAGTATGTTTAAAATTTCCCCACTTTTGATGTAAGTTAAGTTGAATATGGCTTGATGTGCCTTGGCTTAATCAATCGAAAATTTCTTTGGATGTAAATCATACTTTTAAAATTTAGTTAACTAGTAATTAGTAAAACTTTTGGGTTAACTGTGCACAAATCTCTGTAATCAGACTTTAGTGTGGCAACATTTAACTTGTTAAACATAATGATATAAAATAATTAAAAGCAACACTTTTAATTAAGATCTAGTTCAAGTTATTTTTGTAGAAGCTTCTTGCTTGCTCTCTAGGAGCCGCTTGCATCTTCTTCCAAGTTATGTTTATAAATTATATTTGTGAAGTATATTTAGTTCAAAAGTTTTGTTTTTTCTCTTTATGAGTAATAAAGATCTTTAATCTTTCTTTGTATGTTTTTGTTTTTATCTTCCAATGTAATTGACTTTATTCATTTTCTTAGTCTTCATCATCATCATGTTTGTCCTTTTGGGTGATATAACACTTGGCACTTTCACCCAGCTTAAGGAAAAGTACTGTTTGTTTTTTTTTTAACTCAGGGATGAACCTTGTGACTTAGTATAAGTACATAAACACATGTATGCTTGAATTAGGATTTGAAAAGGTGATTCAGTGTGGCCAATGGTACATTATTGAATAGTAAATGTGGCCAATGTTTTTAAAACTTTATGAGACCTCTGCTTTATATCCAGTGTGTTTGAATTGAAACCTATTTTCTTGTGAATTTTATTGTACAGTGCTCAATTTTTTATCCAAATTTTCATGGAAATATAAATTGTAGGATGATGTCCATTTAACTTTTAAAAGTATTCATAAATACTTGTGTATTGTTGTTTTTATGATACTTTTGTTGCATTCATTCACTGTTACATACATACTAAAAGTTTCTATTTAGATCTCTGATTCTTTTACTAAGAATCTTTTTCATTGCCTTTTCATGCAGTACCTACTTGAAAAGGCAAAAAGTGTTGATTCTATAAGTGTTTAAGACACAGGTTCTCTCATTTAAGAAGCTGTGGCCTTTTAGGTTGTTTAATAAACTCTTTTGCAGTTACCTGTTGAACAAGTTTAGGTATTGCAAATACATATTTAGAAAGTTTTGTACTGGCCTATGAAGATATTTTTTATTAACTAAAATGTCCTAGCTGTTGACTTGACAGTAAAGTTTAGGGACTTGCAATTTTAGATTTGATATTTATACTAAAAGATTTTCTTTTTTTTTTTAGCTTCTGCAGGAGGGTCCTATAAAGGAAAATTACATAAGTGCAACTTCTGTCCATACACCACCCCAGTCAAGACCAATTGGTCGAACCATCTGCGAACTCACACTCAAGAAAGGCCTTTTCAATGTACTGAGTGCCCGAAACAATTCAGCCAAAAGTCAAACCTAAAAATCCACTTTTTTAGATACCACTTTCCAGGAGTCCAAAATGGATATCCAATTCTGTTCTGATAAGTTACTTGCATGTGCTGTTGGTGATTTTTATTACAATCATGTTTGATAATGAACACTTTCCTATGTAAAATTGCTTTTAAAATTTAATTTTACTTTTTGGAGAGAAAAAAGTAATAATAAAAATATTAACTATAAACATGTGTGGTACTATGTTACATTTTTTTCAAAATACATGTTTAAAATACATCTGTAAGTATGGCATTGAATATTTAAAACATTGTTTATTTACTTTAGATTCTCTTTTTAACGATTTTGTAAACTTTTTTCAGAATTGTTTTTAAAAATGATTAGTCTTTTTAGGTAAGGTATTTAAATTTAATGCAAAGTCAATTACCCTCACTTAATATTAAACTTAGAGATTCAGATTTTTAAGCTTTGAAATATTTTTAACATGTGATGTTAAGATATTTGTAGTTTTGTTTTAATTTCTAACAATACAAGCATAGTTTTATTTGTTTTATTAAATTGTTTTTCCATTTATTTCTTTATGGTGCGTAAAAGACCTATGTTCACCTTATCTATTTAGAAATCATGAATTTTTTTTTTTTGGGGGGGGGGAATAATTCTGAAATATAAGCAAACGGTAAACATGTTGAATACTAATAGTGTAGGTCTACCTTAGTGCAATTCCATTTCAAACACCTCAAATACTACTATTCAATTGCTTTTAGATGAATTAATTGATTAAGTTTTGCCTCTCTGCTGTTTTTGTTAATGAATTTTCTTTATAGGTTCTGTGTTTGGAAAGTCCCTCCAGAGAAGTGTAACAATGCATAAGTGTAGTTTCTGTCCTTACATCTCTCCGTGGAAGTCCCATTGGCGGGACCATGTGCGAACTCACACCCAAGAGAAGCCCTTTCAATGCTCTGTGTGCTTCAAATTGTTCAAGCAAAATGCACACCTTAAAAGACACATGGTGACTCATTTATCAGAGTCCTTTCTTCGAATATAAAAGCTGATTATCTTGAATTGATGCAACATAATTAACATAAGCTATGAGAAAATAACATAGCTGATAAAGGATTAGAAAAAGTTTAGTTTGTAACCTACCAGTAATTGTTTTGCCGTGTTTTTATTTAATTTATATGTTTGCTCCATATTGTAGAGTTGTACTGTTCTGTATAAGGAAGACATGTATGTCATGAGTATGCAAGGAAAGTCCCCTTTTTTTTACTGCTCCAGGCCCTGAAATGTGAAAACCATTTAAAACTCCCCTGGGGGTTCAGAGAAAAGAAATTTAAACAAGAGCAAAGTAAAAGTTTCAAAAAAAAATTTAAATGGAATAATAGTGAATTGTTATATTTGCCCTGTAATTATTTGTACTAAGTAGTTGTGGCGACATTTTCTTTACTTTTAATATGGATAAATTATTTTAAAGTAGAATATGTCAATCCTATTTAAAATACTTTTGTGTTTCTAATAAGGTGTTATACCTCAAACTATACATCTGCAATGCATAGTTTTTGAGAAAGTTGTGACAGAAAAGGTATAATGTCATGCATCCACTGTGGAATAAAATAATAATTTTACCAGATATGACATCACATTTTTTAAAAGAAAAAATGCATAGTTGAGGTAGAGTTCTTTGGGACTTTTTTATGTCCTCACTAGTAATCTGGCTGTGCAGAGTTGGGCACTCTTGTTGTAACACCTTGTATAAATGGATTTCCATGATGCTGACTAATAAGCAAGAATAATGATATTTGATTAACCTAGAGTTATGGTTACACCTTTAGAAAGCCTGGATAAAGCAATGTTGCATAAATATAAACCTAGCAAAAAATGTGATGTTTTTAATAATTACTCTTGAGTAAATTATTTTCTGTGTCCAATGTGTTTAAAACTACTTTTCATGTGAATTTCACCATTCAACTTTTTAGTGTCATGTTATTAAATCAAAATTATAATGTGTAATGCCCGTCCAACTTTTTTTAAAATATTAATAAATTCTTTTGTGTATTATTTATCATTACTTTTGTTGACTTCAGTCACTTTTCCCTACAAAGTTATGTTTTTAGTTTGTTTTACTTGGTCTTTTTGTTGCAGACAATGTTGGAGATGTCATTATTAAGTATTGATCCTGTAATTGCTTAATGCAAGGGGTTCTCTCTTTTAAAAACATCTGCCCAATCAGGTTTTTTGTTTGTTAATGTTTTTTAAGAAAACTATTAATAAAAGTTGTAAAGTGATTAAATTTTACTGGGTGATAAAAATTGGTTTGTGGGTATAAGTAGTAGTATTTCTTTTGACTAGTTTTATAAAACTAATTAATTTGGATTTTAAACCTAAGGGATTTTTTTAGTTGTAGTGTTTGAAAGACTATTCCAAGAATCAAATTGTGTTTAGGTGAAGGTTTTGTTGAACATCTATGTACTCTAGGAATATATCTTAAAGGTTTATATTTGTACTTCGGTATAAATGTGTTTTTATCTCAAATGTTCTCATATTGGATTGTTTGTAATTACAGTATTTTAGTAGGAATACTTCCTTTTGCTTCTTTTATCAATAAAATTTTCTTTTTAGTTTCTATGAGTGGAAGGTCATTCCAGAAAAGTGATTGCAGAACAATGCATAGATGTAGTTTCTGCCCTTACATCTCTGTGAACAAGACCCATTGGAAAAACCATATGCGAACTCATACCAAAGAGAAGCCTTTTCAATGCTCTGTGTGCCATAAACGATTCACCCAAAAGACACACCTCAAGAGTCATATGATTACTCATCGAGACTTCTTTCCTTATCCTTAAATCCTAAACCTGAAAACCTGCATGGTAAACAACCACAAGACTCCTTTTTTAAGCAAAATCTCATGCCTGTTTTTCTCTGATACCTTCTTACCTGTGCTATTTTTTTTATAATAATTGCATTTTTCCATGTTGTTTTTGTAAGTGCTCATGATAATGAAAGATTTCCAATGAAAAATTGCAGACTGATGACTGTTATAGCTGTGTTTAAAAAAAAAATTATAATTTCTTGTGTAACTTAGTTGTAATATATGTACCTTAATCAAGAAGTTTTCTTTTAATGAGATCCTTCTTAACGAATTTTGTTATTTCATTTTAAGTGGTTTGTTTTTAATTATATTTTTTTCCTTTGATAACAACTTTGAAAATTGAGTTCTTTCATATTATAAAGACCAAGACAACAATAGGCAAAAATGTATCAATTTTTAAAAATATTCTTATATGTTACAATATAGGGTCTGAACAAATATCTTATGTAACAAATATCTTTTAATTTTTTTACAATTATTTTACTCTGCTGTAAAATAGCAGTTATAATCTAAATCAAAGCAATTTTATTTGTTGCGTAGCATTTTCTGTAAGCATAATTTAACATGGCATTTGTTTATTTTCTCTTTTTTTTTTAACTTGCAAAATGAAAGATAGTAATAAAGCTTATATTTTAAATATAAATTTTATTTTAACTCTAAGATTAAAAAATATAATGTGGTTATTGTTTGGTGGGGGTATTTTTTGTTACATTTTTGTCTGTTTTGTCTGTTACTCAATTTAACTCATAAAAAGTTATTGGTATTTTGAGATTTCAGGATCCATGTTTTTAAATTAAATTGTACTACTCCAAAAGTTTTCTTTGTTAAAAATTATCAAGAACTTTTCTCGTTTCTCATATAAATTGGCATCATAGTTTAATAGTTGTTTTTAAGAAACAAGGAATAAGTTATTATATTTTGAAAACATCTGTGAAAGATACCGTAATTTTATATCATGATGTATCACATCTGATACATCTTTATTTGATGTGTTTTTATTTAAAATATAATTTTAAATGTAAGGCTAATGCCATTCATTATTATTTATTAACCTTACCCTTTTCATAGTTCTGCCCTCTTGAATTTTATACTTTAATTTAAAAAATTGCCTAAATTTTTTTTAAATGTTATGTTTTTCACAAATTTTAAAAAAATTCAAATGAAAGTTAGTATGTTTTTTTCAATATTACTTTTGTCGACTTCCTTTACTAAAAGTTAAAGTTTTAGCTAAAGTCAATTTCTTTCTTTTCACAGCTTTGTTATTTCTGGGTTATAAAATGATATCAAAGCACCTCATATACTGCTATTTAATGAGGAATTTGCTTAATTTTATACTTTTTTGATACATTATGGTTTAAAGCTCCCGAATTTATGATTTTAAGTTCAAATATATGTTTTAAATAATTCAATTTTATTTTGCCTAAACGCCAGAAAAGTCACATGATCAGAAAATGGGCTCCCATTGGATGTGACGTCACAGCTCACGATTTGTGATTTAAAAGTGTTTTCGCGCCAAAATGCAAAACGAAATTTCAAAAATTTATATCTCTACTCTGAAACTGGGCTACGAAAATACTTGATGTAAACGTCATTCTTCATGGTTTTTTATCTACTATTTTAATAAAATTTATTCTCAAAACGTGAAAATACCTCATTGTTTATAGATAAATTATTTGAAGTTTTCCCCATTCACTGTTTTAGTTAATGAACTTTCTTTTCAGCTACCTTGTTTGGAAGGCAACGCCTAGGAAAGATAGGGGTGCACAGGTGTAACTTCTGTAATTACTCTTCGTACAACAAGGGGCATATGGAAACCCATGTACGAACTCATACCCAAGAAAAGCCTTTTCAGTGTTCAGTGTGCCTCAAAAGATTCAAACAAAAGCAACACCTTCAGAGACACTTGAAGACTCATCGAGTATCCTTACCTTAAATACTAAACCTGATGTGTACTGTTCTGGTAATTGGTGGAATATTGCTGGGCATTATTTCTTTTTAAAAAATTGCTCCTGTAAGCATGCGTGTTAATTTAAATTGTTATTAGTTATCAGTGTAAATCACAGCTTTGTTATTTCTGGGTTATAAAAATGATTTCAAAGCACCTCATATACTGTTATTTAATTGTTTATAGATAAATTATTTGAATTTTTCCCCCATTCACTGTTTTAGTTAAGGAACTTTCTTTTCAGCTACCGTGTTTGGAAGACAACGCCTAGGAAAGATAGTGTTGCATAGGTGTAACTTCTGTAATTACTCTTCGTACAACAAGGGACATGTGCAAACCCATGTACGAACTCATACCCAAGAAAAGCCTTTTCAGTGTTCAGTGTGCCTCAAAAGATTCAAACAAAAAATACACCTTCAGAGACATTTGTTGACTCATCAAGTATCCTTACCGTAAATACTAAACCTGATGTGTACTGTTCTGGTAATTGGTGGAATATTGCTGGGCATTATTTCTTTTTAAAAAATTGCTCCTATAAGTATGCGTGTTAATTTAAATTGTTATTAGTTATCAGTGTAAAATAACATGGATGGCTAGGAAATAAAGTGCATACTTGAGACATTTTGAATGAAAATTGAATAATATTTTATTAAGGGTTTTAAATTTTCATTTCATAAATGGTAATGGTCTTAAGAGAAACAATTACATGTAAAATATTCTGTTGAGTCGCATTTTAGGAAAGTAATCCCAGCTTATTAGAGTTAAAAATCTGAATCCATATCACAATATGAATAACTATTTTGTTTTGTTGTCCTTTTTGCTTAGCTTTTCATTCATCGATTGTATTTGTTTAAACAATCTGCATTTAATCAGTTTTGTCTGTTTTTGTAAGCTATGTTTTTATTTTGATTTCTGCATCTTCAAAACATTGTTGATAAAATATTATAAATGAATGCTATTTTAACTGTATGCCCACTTCTGTAGTTTGTGCTCTAACTTGTTGTTTTTAACGAGTAATAAATTTAAATTTAGTACTGAGCTTCTTTTTTTGTATATGGAGATAAATTGTGAAAATTTCAATTATTAATTTATGATTGTGTTGAAAAGTAGTAGTTGGTAGCTAAAACTGTTAATAAAAAATACATTTTCTGGGTATTGAAAAAGTGTAGGTATGGCTTAGGAATAATTGAGGGGGGTTAAAAAAGAATAATTCTCTAGTTTTTCCTTTATTATTTTAATAATTGATGTTACAAGTTCTGTAAGGTTAAATTATTTACTTTTACTGGGTTGTAAATATGGTCTTCAAATGTTCTGGTATTTATTTAAAGTCTTTTCGACTGAGTTATTTAATAATTTACATATTTGCTATTTTTGTTAATGAACTTTTGTTTTAGTTCCTGTGGTTGGAAAGTCACTCAAGAAAAGTGGTAAAAGAATGTTACATAGGTGTAGCTACTGTTCCTACACCTCTTACAACTCATCCCATGTGCGCGATCATGTGCGAATTCACACTCGAGAGAAGCCATTTCAATGCACTGTGTGCCTCAAACGATTCAACCAAAGTACACACCTTAGAAGACACATGTTGACTCATTCACCAAAGCCCTTTGAATTCAAATTCTGATTCTCTTGCTCTGGTGTGACATGTACTGAAACCACTATCTCGTTATTCCGATTCCCATGGTTTAAAAGCATGCATGGTTGTAGTATTTGACATGCTTATGAACAAAAAAGGGCCTATTATTGGCTGGAATTCATAGTTGAATTTAAGTTTACATTGTTGATGTGTTCTTTTAATTTGAATTAAATGAAATATAATTTTTCTGTGTTAATTAAATTGTGACTTGTTGTCCAACAATAGGTTCATTTACTAAGAGTTTGTTGTAAACAAAGTGAAAGTTAACTGCAAATTGTATGAAATATTCAATGTCTATTTTGTGTTTAATTTTTTTTTAACTTTTCTATTTACCTTTTGCAATATCATGATTATATTAAGTTTTATTTTATCCATATCTAAAGGAAGTAAAAATTGTAATATGATCCAACTTTTAAGAATATTAATAAATGCTGTCGTGTTATTTTAAATATTACCTTTGTTGACTTCATTCACTTTATTGTATTTCATATTTGTTTCTAGCTAATTAATTTTTAAGAATTTTGTCCAATTTATGCAGTTTTTATTTTTTTTTTATTATACAGTCAGAGTATAACAACTTTTCATTCAAGATCCTTAAATTGATTCTTATAATTTCATAAAGGGTTTTCCAATTATACATCTTTTGACCAGCCAGAAGTATCAATAATTTTTTTTGTTTGTTTCACAAACAAGTTTTTATAAGAAGAAATGTCTTGTATTTTGACTGTTTGTTTTGTGCACTTGGCATTTTTAAACTACATTTTATAAATATGGGGGGGGGGTTTACTAAATTGATATTTTATAGCTTTTATGTTTGGAATATCAAAATATTCTTATCTCTACTTTTGAGGTATTTTGCTCTTTTAATATTAAAATTTTATTAAATATTGATATCTCTAAATAACAATAAGAAACACTTTGTGCTTATCTCTAAAAGAGTGTTTAAAATGTCCTATTCATTAAATATATAAGTTTTCATTCCTATTATTAAAAACCCATTATTAAAAGTTCTATTTTTAAAACTATTGTATTTTATAGAATTATAAATAAATTTTATGGTTTTGTCCCACTGGTTACTTTCTGAGTTGAGGTAAAGATTTTTTTAGGGGTGGGGGGCTTTTAAGTCTGAGATTTTACATAACTACTTCCAACAACTATTACTCAAGGGATGTTATTGTATTAGTTCTTAAAGTTTAAGTGTTTACATTTTTACTTTCAGTATAAATGTGACTTTTTTTATCTTAAATATAATTGTATTGGATTGCTTGCAATGCAGTGTTTTTAGTTCAAATACTTCTCATTTCTTCTTTTATTTATTGATTTTCTTTTTAGTGTATATGATTGGAAAGTCAATAAAGAAAAGCATTAACACAACAGTGCATAAGTGTAGCTTCTGTCCTTACACTTCTTTCCAAAAGTCCCACTGGCGCAACCATGTACGAATTCACACTCAAGAGAAACCCTTTCAATGCTCTGTATGCTATAAACGATTTAAGCAAGATGGACATCTTAGAACTCACATGCTGACTCATTTATCAGTGTCATTTGTTTGAATACAAAGTCATTCTCTGGCATTTGTGTAGCATTTACAGTAATCACTATATACATCATGTTATTCCAATTAATACAATATTTTAAACATTCATGGTTATGTACTCCTTGTTAAGCCCCAATTGTTTCTGAGCCCCGATCATCCAAGTTTCCATATTAACTGAGCTATCAAATTTTTCTAGAATCCTGTTGTTTTTTAAGAAATGACAAAAAATATCATGAACAACACAATTGAGGACTTTTTAAGTAAAAGAACTCTATTGTAACAATATTAGTTGTATGTGGAACATCTGTAGAACTTTTGCTTAGTTAATATACATTTAAGCCTTCATGATTGATATTATATATGATTTTTTGCTTTAACCAAGTTTTTTGATTATCCAAGTAAGTTTTGGTCCATATTAACTCGGATAATTGGGACTCTACTGTAATTAAAATAGACTTATTACTAGGAGTATTGTATTTTACATGTTAGATTTGAACATCAAATAGCCAATTAGTGTCTTGAATTCATGGTTGAATTAAAGTTTAAATTTTTACTGTGTTCTTTTCATTTGAATTAAATGTTTATCAAATAGGATGTGATAAAGTGTAATTTTTTTCTATGTCAATTAAATTGTTACTTGGTATCCAATGAATAGTTTACTAATAGTATTAAAGATTTGTTGGTTAAGGTTAACTGCAAATTAATATTCAATTTCTATATTGTGTGTGTTTTAATAAAACTTTTCTGTTAATTTTTCCATCCGTCTTTCTTAATCCCATTTTTATAGGAAGCATTAATTAAAATTTTCCTTCATTGCCAATGGAAATGCTCCAGTAAAAAATGCTATGAATGGGTTTGTTGGGAAGGTTTTATTTGACTTGTATATGTATGGGCAAAGTGATAAAGCAGTATGTCAGAGCATTATTAATATAATGCCCCTATTTATCACATTGTCTGTAACATATACACTGAAATTTTTCAAAAATACCTCTGGCTACTATTACTCTTGCATTATTTTGGCAGCATTTTCTTAAGGTTCAATGTTTATGGAATGAGTGTATGGGTTTATATATTTTTAAAAATTTCAAATACACTTGCATTTGTTGTTTGAAATTGCAAAACTTTTAGTGGCAATACTTCCCATTGCTTCTTTTATTAACAAAGTTTCTTTTTAGTTTCCTCGACTGGAAGGTCACAGCAGAAGAGTTGTAACAGAACATTGCATAGGTGTAACTTCTGTCCATACACCTCTTTGTGGAAGTCTCATTTGCGTGTTCATGTTCGAATTCACACCCAAGAGAAGCCCTTTCAGTGCTCTGTGTGCCTTAAACAGTTCAAACAGAACTCGCATCTTAAAACTCATATGATGACTCATATTATATCCAAGTCCTTTGTTTGAATTAAAAACCTGATTCCCTTGTAGTACTAGCAAGATGCTTGCAGGGATTACTGTCTTCTTATTCCAATTTATACCTTACTTTGTTTAAAAAAGATATGGTTGTAGTACTTTAAATATTAGTTATGAACATAAAAATCACAATAAGTATCTGGAGTTCAGAGTTGAATTTAATTTTACATATTTACTGTTTTCTTTTAATTTTAATTGTTTTTTGTCGAAAGAATGTAATTAAATATTAATTTACTGTGCTAATTAAATTTTAACCAAATTAAGGTTGACTATCAACTAGTATTCATTGTCTATTTTGTGTATTAATAAATTTTTTCTTTTACCTTTTTTTGTTCATCTTTCTTAATCCCGTTTTTTGGGAAGTGTTTTATTTTATCCATTTATTAAAGGGAGTAAAAACAAACTATAGTATGGTATTCAACCAATTTCTTTCGTGTGTGTTAATAAATACTTTTTTAAAAATAAGCATCAAATACTTAAAGTTTGAACTAGTGATTAAGGCTCTTTGCCTCAATTGCTTACACATACTTAATATTAACCAAGTTTTAAAAAACAAAATGCTTCAGCGTTGATTAAAAATTCCTCCTTTTGCCATAGTATACCTAAAGTAAAAAAGGCTCTGAGATTTGGTAAATTTGATTGGAAGGTTTTATTTGACTTTGAGATTTTTCAAAAATACCCCTGACAACTATTACTTTTGTATTTTATGGTAATTCTATTTCTTTTAAGTGTTTGTATTAATATATGGTATAGTTTTTTAAATCTCAAATGTACTCACATTTATTGCTTGAAATTAGTGAAAATACTTTCCATGGTTTCAGTTTTGAATGTTTTTTTTTCAGTTTCTATGACGGGAAGTTCAGTTCAGAGACGTGGTAACAGAACATTGCATAGATGTAGTTTCTGCCCTTATTCCACTTACCAAAAGTCCCACATGTGCTCCCATGTGCGAACTCACACCCAAGAGAAGCCCTTTCAATGCTCTGTGTGCCTCAAACAGTTCAAGCAAAACGCACACCTTAAAACTCACATGTTCACTCATTTCTGCAAGTCCTTTGATAAATATAAAACTTGATTATCTCATATCGGTGAGATTGGTTGACATTGTTGTGGACATAAAATGACTGGTTATTGACAGATTCATGTTCAGTTTGTGCCAAGCATTGCACTGTCTGTTTTTTTTCCACCTATTTACTTAAAAATTTTCATTCACAAACTAAACAGTTTTTGTGAGTAACAATAAAAATGTGAACACTTCCATTGAAATGACAGGTGGTATTTGTCACTTTTCTTTTCTTGTACAAATGATAAAAAGTTGTGCCGCAAATGTGTGAAGGCAACGTAACAAGAATGAAAGTGTAAAACACTATTTTAAATACTGTTTTGAAATATTTTTGCTTTTATATTTTAAAGGGTTTTTTTTCCACTTTATATGCTTTTAAGTCAATTACTTTTTTATCTGAGATTTTTTGTATTTGAATTTTTGAAAAATTCTATGTGTCTATGTTCGTATTTTCATTTCTATACCCATTTTGTTTATTAATCAGAAAATAGATATAAACTAACATTTTGATTGTAGTGATTTTTTGTATTATTATTTTTTTCTGGTTTCCCATAAAAGTTAATATTCTGTGTTTCCTACAAGCAAAGCAATATTTTTTAATAGTTATGTTTTCCTAAAAGTTAAGTGGTCTTTACTTTAGTACAGATTGTGATACTAATATTCTTGTATCCTAATACTTCATTAGTCATTACTTATACCTGTTTATATAGTACTAGTCATCTTATGAAATATATAACCATTGATACCTTGATTTTAAAATTTTAATCAGAATCACTTTCTTTTCATTTAAATTGTATTTAATTTTATTTAAATTGTAAAGTCTGGCTTCATTTTAAACTTAAACGCTTACCTAGAGCTGTCTCTTAAATGGAAAAGTGACAAAATGTAAGATATGCAAATTTAATCCAGCATTTGTCTGTAAAAATTAAGCATGGATGTACTCAATATTTATCAAAAAAAATAACTTAAATTTGTTGTTTTCCCTCTAAACCTAATAGAAAGGAAGGATACAGTCTAAACTCAATAAATATTGAAGCTTGAAAAGAAATACAAAATTATGTACTACTGATAATTTCTATTAAAGGGATGAGATGACATTATTATTATTATTGCTTTTACTGTTTCAATTTAAGCAGAATCATGCACAGTGCGTGAGACAAGAGCTAGGTATTAAGTATGATCAAAAAATTATTCATAAAGTTTAAGGAAAGAATTTCTAACAGTTACCTCCTAAGGATTTTGATCTGAATTTCTAAGTGTGTTTATATTGTACTGGGTTATAAATATGGCTTTTAGTACTTCCATATTATCCTGTTGACTGTGCCACTGAAAACGAAAATCTGTAGCCAAAGCCCGCCACTGAACCTGACAGTCAACAGTATAATATGTAAGACAGCTTTTTAGGGCTCAAATGATTTGATTGTTGGTGAGTGAAGGCCTTTTTAGTTGAAATACTTCTCACTGGTACTTTTATTAACTGATTTTCTTTTTAGTTTCTTTGGTTGGAAAGTCACTCAAGAAAAGTGGTAAAGGTGTGCTGCATATGTGTAGCTACTGCCCTTACACCACTTACATCTCAACCCATTTGCGTGATCATGTGCGAGTTCACACTCAAGAGAAGCCATTTCAATGCTCTGTGTGCCTCAAGCGATTCAAGCAAAAGACACATCTTAAAACTCACATGGTTACCCATTTACAGAAGCCCTATTGAACTTTATTATTACTTTGTGTGACATTTTCTAAAATTGCTCTCCATTTTATTATGACATAGTTTTTATAAAAAGTATGGGTGCAGTAGTTTACATTGTTTTGTACATAAAAAAGGTGATGGAGTGATTGTAACTTATATGTATAAACATAGTCAATTTTATATTCTAATAGCTTAAGGCTATATTCATCACCTACCAGACCTAAGGTTAATCTGGAATCAAATTTTTTCGCCAACTCTGATTGGCTGAAATTTTGTTTTATTCGGTTATCAATTAGAGATTTGATTCCAGGTTAACCTTAGGTCAGGTGAGTGGTGAATATGTCTTTAAAAGATATTTGCTTCTATGTATTTGTTAACCCAATTTAAGTTTTTCATATTGTTATAAACTAGAAAAATATGTATTTACTTGAAAAGTATTGTGTTTTTATTTCATCTGCCTACATGTAGACTTTGTACCTTAAAAAATCAAACCAAACCTACTTTATCAGGGTTCCCACTGTCCTTGAAAGTCCTTGAATTATTTTCTGTTAAAATTAGGTCCTTGAAAGTCCTTGAATAATGCAAAAGGTCCTTGAAAGTCCTTGAAAAATGCAAAAGTTCCTTGAATTTTGAATCCACTCCAGCCGCCTTTTGCTGATTTATCTAAATTTCCTTTCCGCATTTGACAGCAATGTTTGAAACCGTAAAACTATGATAGTAACGCCCTCAAAATCGGTTCCGCAAGTGAACAAACTAGGTAGAAAATTAAGTTGGAGTCAGTAGGCATTTTAAAAACAACTCTAATTGCTCTAGAAAGATTATAATTTTTAAGTGTCTGCGAAAAAGGTCCTTGAAAAATTTTGTTGAGGTCCTTGAAAAGTCCTTGATTTTCAATGATTTCAAAGAGTGGGAACCATGTTTATGTATTTTAGTTTTAGTTTCAATTTTCTGTTTTGTAAACTAATTTGTTCAAGAATTGTTGTCATTTTTGTTGGAGGTGTTAATTGTTTTTAAGCAAGTGCTCTGTACATGCTCCAATAAGTGTTTTTAAAGTTCCAATAGGAATGTAACTTCAATTATTATTCATAACTTAAATTGCCTGCTTTTTACTTTTTGTATGTGAAAATAAACCACATTGTTCTTTCTAATGGGCATTAATTTGCACAATTAATTCATTACTTCTATTACTTAAAAATTTCAAGAGACTTTACCTCTTAAAAATTCCACAAAGGTTTAAGTAATTTAAAGTATGGAACTACTCGGGGGGTAGGATTTTTAATTTTGAAAGTTTAGTTTAATAATCTTTTGTTTCATCCAAATTATTAAGTCAATGGGAAAGAACTAATCAAAATAAACTGGTTATTTTCAAGTTACTATCCTTCACAAAAAAAAACGTCCGTTAGAGCAGTTTGATAAATTTATACATTTTTCCTGCTCATGAAACAACATTTCAACATACCCTTTTGATGTTTTGTTATCATATTCTAATGAAGTTCCTTGCTGTTTCAGGTATGAAAGATTCGTCAATGACAATGCAGTTTCCAAATCTTGACATATGGTGGATTTTAATGATATTCTGTTGTTATGAATGTGGAAATACAACTGTTGAAACCCATTGAGGGGGGATACAAATTTTAAATTGATTTAGTATTTATTTATTTTTAATTGCTTGTTGTGCTTTTTATTACTCCTGACTTGATTTTTTATTTCACTCCTGCAGCATAAATTTCCAATGAAAATTTATACAGCTTTTTTTTTATTTCAGGAGGTTTCAGAAATTTAGAATTCCACAGCATTCAATCTAATATTTTTGTGCTTTCTATGTGAAAACCATCCTTTTCGATCTTATAAGACTTACAGCTTTCTTGTCCGCATGATTGTTTTCTAAAAAATTGATCCGCTCTTTTAACATCTTTACAGCAAACATTAATCTCGCATTTTCTGTTGCAGCAGCTTCAAAGCCCAAGAAGAAGGTGATTCGTACCAGGAAGTACTTCTGCAATGAATGCGACTACTTCTCATTTCAAATCAGCCATCTCCAAAGTCACAAGCGCAGGCACACAGGGGAGAAGCCTTTCAAGTGTGACATTTGTGACAAAAAGTTTGCTGCCAAGTTCACCTTGAAAACTCACTTGCAGAGGATACATAATAAAGAGCCCGAAAAGAGGAAGTAAGACCCTGCTCTGTACAAGTGCTGTCTTACTGCATGCAAAGATGAGACAGATGTGGCTCTACAGCCTGTTAAAGACCAAGATTGTGTCAATTATATTTTCCCCAGACTCACAGCAGGCCCGTAGCTACGGGGGGGGCTGAGCCCCCCCTGGCATCTTTGTATGCCCCCCCTAGAATATTTTCACAAAATCTATCCTAAAGCAAGGCTTGGAAAACACTACTTGTAAATCCATTTAAGGCCTATGTTAACTTTTTCTACCCTCAGAATTTACCCCAAGCAATAAATCTGTAGATTGTTGGACACTGCACTGGTTGAAGGTTTTACAAGCACGTCACGTTGCAGTATTACTGGTACTTGGAATCAGGGGCGTATATAGGGGGGCCGAGGGGGCCCTGCCCCTCCCGAAATTCGAACTAGGTGTACCAAAACAAGTTAAAACCCTGTTTTTAAGGGTCAAAATTCAAAAAATTTTCTGGGGGAGGACCCCCAATCCCCCCTTTTGTACTTGGAATTTTATTAATAACTTTATTATAATAAGTTCATCAAAAACCAAATCCTATCAAAAAATATATGTCCAAAATTTGGACTAAGTGTACCAAAAACAAGTTAAAACCCTGTTTTTATGGGTAAGGTTCAAAACTTTTTCTGGGGTAGAACCCCCAAATCCCCTTTTGTACTTGGAACTCTACTACTCTACTATTTTTAATAATTTTTTAAATATTAAGTTCATAAAAATGTCTCAGACTTAGGACTTAGTAATTCAGACTTAGTGTACCAAAACTAGTTGAAAACCTGTTTTTTTAGTCTAACTTCCAAAAATTTTCTAGGGGAGGACCCCCAGACCCCCCGTTTGTACTTGTATTTTTATTACTAACAACTTTTCCTATATTAATTTTTAGGGTCTAAATCAGGGATGGCCAACCCAAATGATCTTGAGGGCCACTTTGGAAAACCACAATACTCCGCGGGCCGCATATAAAACTTTAAGGTATGAGCTGCTCAGAATGACAGTGACATAAGTTGAAAAGTATAAAATGGGTATTTAGATTAGGGAGTTTAGAAATTAAACAGGTGCCGGTTAAAAAAACATTCTGAATTACTCGAAACTAAGTTAGGTGGATACGCACTATACTGTCATTTTAATAATCTCTCAAGTCTGAAGACGAAGTCCCAAAACAAAAATTTTTAGTGAAAAATAAAAGCAAAATTAATTGATACTTTATTTCTTCGTCTAAATTACTACATTTATGAATGCAAATATGGTGTGATATAGTGATAGTAATTAAGATATTGAATATGTATTGATGAGATCAGTGGCTTATGTAAAAATTTATTTCGGGTGGGGCCCAATATTACTCCTCAGCCTCTCTCACGCATTTTTAATAGGTCCAATGTAACTTTTTAATAAATTTTTAAGTAGAATTTGCGTCCTAAACAACTAAATATTAGAAAAGTTGTGAGTAATAAAGGTACTACAAGTACCAAAGGGGGGTCTGGGGGTCCTCCCCCAGAAAGTTTTTGGAAATTTGACTCAAAAAAACAAGATTTTAACTAGTTTTGGTACACCTAGTCCGAATTTTGGATATACATTTGAGGTGGGCAATATTGGGGCATTTTTGCAACTAAACATTGTTCTTAAAGGAAAATTATAGCTCGAAGAGTAAAGTTTTTTTTAAACTTACGAAAATTCTCGCGGGCCGCATAATTATATAAAGCGGGCCGCATGCGGGCCGCGGGTTGGCCATGCCTGGTCTAAATTATCACCTAAAAAGCTACATTGGACCTATTAAATATGTGTGGGATGGGGAGTAAATTTGGGCCCCTCCCGAAATAAATTTCTGTATACGCCCGTTTGGAATTTATTAAAAATTAACTTGTCTACTTTAAGTAATAAAATAATTTAAAAGAGAGTAGACAAAATTACTTGAATGGGTATAGATTTAATCGAAATTTCTGTTAAATTAAAAATATTCCTTAAATTTAATGAAAAAGGGTTTAAAAATCAATTATTATTATCCTCCTTAATATTTACTATTGTAATAATTAATAATAAATTATCATATTTGATAAACTAAATGCATGTGTATAAATTAACCAAACACAAGTTAAAATAAAATTTACATAAATCCAGGAGTAATAACAATTATTTAACTTGCCCCCCCCTGAAAAAGTGGGTGCCCCACCTAAGGGAAATTCCTGGCTACGGGCCTGACTCACAGCATTCTAAGTTTCTAGTTTAATCTCTACTGTTCCTTCATGTAGCAAAGAACATTCTACAATGTACTTTCAACTTCTAAGATCTTTTTAAGAACAAAGAAGAGATATAGCCTTATAAAAATTTAAGCTATTATTTTAGCTGCTTTTTGACCAAATTACAGTATTATTCCACTTTTTGCACAGTCATAGCAACATTGATATTGCTTAAACATCTCATTGCTTAAGGCACCACAGTATGACTTAGCTCAATTTCCCCATCTTTTCAGGAGATGATAAAAACTATGCAAATGTGGCTAAAGCAATAAAAAAAACTGATGAGGGAAATGAGTCTATAGATTTTTCCAAAGCCATTTATTTCAGGCAATCGTATCATATTGCACCTTAACCCTTCAGTCCTAGCTGACCCAAATTTTACATAGGACTCAAGGGTGATCTTGGTTGGCTAAGGATTGAAAGGGTTAAACAACAAACTACATCAAGAGAATGTTCACCCTAATTGATCAGACTTTTTCATTGCTAACTTCCAAATGCTTTCCTGTTTTGTACTTGCTCCCAGATTTTTTTTTACAATGAAGCTGCTTTTCTCAGTTGCTGTCCTTTGATGTCTTAGTACCATAACATGTAAAATCTACCTAATATGTCTACCTAAATATGTTTAAAAATTAGACATATTTATACTTTTAATTGTAACAGCTATCTTTCTCAAAAAATGTGCAGAGTCAGAGAGAATTCATCTTAAGTTGAATGCATCTTCCTTCAAATACACTGAACACTATTATATCCATGTTCTTAGAATGAAATTTACCTCATACTAAAGTTAATAATCACTTGGATAGACTTTTCTAGTGCTAACACTAAACTACCATGTTTGCTTACTCTTGACAGTTTTAGATTAACATGAATATATTTTGGACTGTTAAAAAATTAATTGGGTACAAAATAACTATTTAATAATTCAAGTTACATAAATATGAGGTTAATTTGTATGTATAAAACAACTTATGTCCAATTGTATTTGTTGAAAAAATATTAGAAATTAAAAAATAATTAGTATGAATTGTATCTGGTTTTGAAGTTGCCTGAACTTAGTGAGTGTTGGTTTTAGCATGCAGGTAAAAAAAATACGTGTTGTGTGTTAAGAACTTTGTTATTTTGGTGTTGGTGTGTAACTAAAATCAATATAATTTTGGTGTTGGGTCTAACAGAAACCCATGGTTTCTGTAGCGTTAGAACAGTTATAAAATGTTTTGTTATTTCGTATTATCCAAGAATTTTCATGCATTGTGAATTGATGGTCATTATATGTATTTGTGTATCCAGTGTGTGTTGGTTACTTACCTATTCTTATTTTTTATGCATGATAAAGTAGGCTTCTTAATGAAATATAGTTAGGATTCTTTACCACAAGTATAGGATTAAAGTTATTTTATTACTTTTTAATGTGAGAGGATAAAAACATAGTTGTTTCTACTTAAAGCGATACTTTTTTTCACATTATAATTTTGAATACTTGTGTAAGCTTCTGTGGAGATTTTTTTAAATAATTGTTCTTTATTTTAAGTGTATACCAACCTAAGTTTAAATCTTAAATATAGTTTTTTTAATAAAAATGGTACTGCCATCCTCTTTACTTAAATCATTGTTGTTTCCTTAATGCTAAACATTTTGTAATTTGTTATATTTACCTATATTTCTGTTTTAATTTTGAATTTAATATAAGAATTTCAATGAGCATTATTGCAATTGGCAATATTGTGATAGGTGTTATAGTTGCCTGTCATCAAATGTGTTTTAAAGGTTCAACAAATGTTAAAAAATAACCAGAAATATTTTGTGCTTTGTATGTGTTTGTCTCTTTTCTTCATTTTGAATTTCTTTTCTAAAAATGAATCATAAGATGCTTTGTAGTGTAATCTTTAGATATTGCCACATAGACTTTAGGATTTCTGAAATTGCATTGTGTATGTGCTTTGAGAATGGTGTGAGTTACAATTTATTCTTAGGCATTTTATTGATTGTTGTTACTGACAAAAAATTGATATATTCATTGTATGTGAAAGTTTTTTTGTTGGTGTTGTATACGAAGTTAAGGAATTGACTGTTACAAATTATACTCTGTTTCACGTTGATAAAGTTTCAACTCAACGAGTTAGTTTTACATTGGTTTTGGTTTTTAGATTGCCCATTCCTATTGTGTAAGCTTTGATGAAAGCTAAATAGTAATAAAATGCTCTGTTTTTCTACAATCACTGTGTTATTTTTATAATTTCACTTTAACCCATCAACTCATCTATTTCTTTAGCTACCTTTGACTTTTTGGGGTTTTAAAAAGCAATGTCAGAAAAATATTTTAATTTACTTAAATGTTTTGGCTAAATAATTTGCATGAGTATTAAGGTTGTAATTTCAAACTGTAATAAAATAACTTTACTATTTTAAACTTTGATTATGTGGATTAATTTAGCTATAACTTCAAGTGTGACTTTAGTTAATTATTCAATTGCATTACTTTGTAAATGCTTATAAAATGAAAGATTTAAAATATTTTAACTTATGTTTTAAAGAGAAGTTAAAAGTTTTACACTATTTCAAACTGGTTGGTTTGAACAAAACATTTCTAACACCCTTTTGGTTTCTCTTAACTGTTACATTTATATCCTTTGAGTATGCCTGCCATGATGTATTAAGGAAAATTTAGTGAAGTGAGTTTTATACTGAGCAGTTCAAACTCAAAAAAAAGGGTAAAATTTACTTAATTTTGTGTTTTAAAGTACAATAAATTCACCCTTGAGGTATAATACCCTATGCTTTTTAATAGAACTGAATCAAAGCTGCATTTATCTTTTTGCAGGTTATTACCAGAAAACTCCATCACTTTTTGTGTGTAGATTCTGTCCTTATACAGTCAAGTGGAAATCACACTTGGATAGACATATGCTGAAGCATACAGGACAAAAGCCATTCAAGTGTTCATCTTGCAATAAGGCATTTACTTCCAATCAAAATCTTCAAAACCATTTAATTTCTTCACACTCAGTTACCCATTCCTAGATAATAGTTTCTGATAATTTTCTTTATTTTATTGCACTTGTAACAACCAGTGGTAACACTTCAAGCTCCTGTGTCAGATTTATGGTTGGATCCTAAGGGTGGCCAAAGATAAACTCATCCTTTCATCCCTTCAGTTGGTTGTTTCTACTTAAAGTGATACTTTTTTTACATTATGATGTTGAATTGTGGAGATTTTTTAAAGTAATTGTTCTTTATTTTAAGTGTGTACCAACCTAAGTTTAAATCTTGAATATATATTTTAAATGAAAAAGGGTACTGCCACCCTCTTTACTTAAATCATGTTTTTTTCCTTTATGTTAAAAATTTAATAGTTACTCGTATATTTACTGATATTTCTGTTCTAATTTTGAATTTAATATAAAAATTTCAATCAGCTTTTATATTAAGTGTTGAACTTCATTAAATGTGTTTTAAAGGTTCAACAAATGTTAAGAAATAACCAGAAATATTTTGTGTTGTAATCTTAAGATATTACCTCAGAAACTTCATGAATTGTGAAATTGCATTGTGTAAGTGCTTTTAGAATGGTGTGAGTTACAGTTTATTCTTAGGCATTTTATCGATTGTTTCTTACTGACAAAAAATTCATTGTATGTGAAAGTTTTTTTGTATGTGTTGTGTAGTGAAAGGAAGTTAATGAATTGCTTCACATTGATACAGTTTCAACTCAATGAGTTAGTTTCACAGTGCTGTTGGTTTTTAGATTGCTAATTCCTATTGTGTAAGCTTTGATGAAAACTAAATAGTAATAAAATGCTCTGTCACAATTACTGCGTTATTTTTATAATTTCACTTTAACCCATTTCTTTCTTTCAATACCTTTGATTTTTCGGGGTTTTAAAGAACAATAAGTCAGAAAAATATTTTAATTTGTATATGTTTTGGCTAAATAATTTGCGTAAGTATTAAGGTTGTAACTTTAATGTATAGCATGAACTGTGGTTATGCAGGAAAATAACTTTAATATTTTAAACTTTGATTATGTGTATTGATTTAGTTCTAACTTCATGTGTGACTAAAGTTTATCTAATACTAATATGCAATTGATATTTTAATTACAAAGTTGTTATTTCTACGAAAGTTGAAGTTTTACATTATTTCAAACTGATTGGTTTAAAGCAAAACATTTCTAACTCATTTTTGTTTTCTATTCACTGTTACATTTATATCCTTTGAGGATGACTGCCATGATGTATTAATAGGAATTAAGTAAAATAAATTTTATATACTGAGCAGTTCAAACTCAAAGAATAGTAAAATGTATTTAATTTTGTGTTTTAAAGTACAATAAATGCACCCTTGAGGTATAATAACTTGTGCTTTTTAATAGAACTGAATGAAAGCGGTATTTATCTTTTTCAGGTTATTACAAGACACCTTTATCATCTTTTGTGTGTAGATTCTGTTCTTATACAGTCAAGTGGAAGTCGACCATAGATAGACACATGCTGAAGCATACTGGACAAAAGCCATTCAAGTGTTCAGCTTGCAATAAGGCATTTACTACCAATCAAAATCTTCAAAACCATTTTATTTCTACTCACTCAGTTACTCATTCTTAGATAATAGTTTCTGATAATTTTGTGCATTTTATTTGCTCTTGTAACACTTCAGGTTCCTATGCCACAGATTTGTCGTTGGATCCTATGGATGGACAAAGATCAGCTCCTTCCCTCATCCTTTCAGATGGGGTTTTTTTCTACTAAAAGTGATAATTTTTTTCACATTATGATGATGAATACTTGTTAAGACTTTTGTGGAGGTTTTTTTTTAAATAATTGTTCTTTACTTTAAGTGTATCCCAAAGAATAGTTTTTTAGTAATAAACTTTGGTCTTCTTGGGAGAATTGGTAGCATTTCACTTCGTGTGAAAGTGTTTCAAAGTAATGGTGATTTTGACTTATTCAAATATCTTAAGTTAATGCAATTTGAATATGCTTATATTGTTTCCTTTTATTCATAAACTATTCAAATGTTTTGTAAAAAATTGTAATAAATTTATTATTATTTCAAAAATGTATGATACTTTTTATGTGTCTGCTCTGTAAATACTACTTATAAAATGAAAACCTAATATTTTCACTTATGTTTTAAATAGAAGTTAAAAGTTTTACATTTTTTTCAAACTGATTGGTTTGATGCTAAACATTCCTAACACATTTTTGTTTTCTATTTCACTGTTATTTTAATACCCTTTGAGTATGACTGTCATGATGTTTTAAAGGGAATTTAGTAAAGTAAGTTTTATATACTGAGCATTTCAAACTCAAAGAAGAGTAAATTGTGCATAATTTTCTGTTCTAATTTGCAATAAATTCAAACCTTGAGGTACATATAGTATGATTTGTGCTTTTAATAGAACTGAATAAAAGCTGAATTTATCTTTTTTAGGTTATGAAAAGAAAGGTCCGTCATTTTTTATGTGTAGAGTCTGTTCTTATACATGCAAATGGAAGTCATACTTTGATAGACATATGCTCAAGCATACAGGACAAAAGCCATTCAAGTGTTCAGCTTGCAATAAGGCATTTACTTCCAATCAAAGTCTTCAAAACCATATGATGTCTCGCCACATGGTTACTCATTCATAGATAACAATTTCTGATAATTTTATTTCACTTGTGACATCCAGTGATAATGCTTCTATGCTACAGATTTGTAGTTGGATCCTAAGGCTGGCCAAAGGTCGTCTCAGCCTTTCATCCCTTCAGTTGGTCGATAAACTAAGAACCAAACATGCTAGTGTTACGCATGACCGCCTAATCATGACAAGTCCCTTGCATTCCAAGGACTTCAGTCACAAAAACTAATATGGGCATCATAAGCCTGGGGTAGGTTGTATTTTCACTTGTAACTAGATTTGTTTTAATATCATTTAAGAAACTTTGTATACTCAAATATAAAATGTTACATATTGTACTGGTGTACTCTTAGAAGTTATATTGTGTTTCAAAAAGTGTGTTGTATACAACAAGGTGCAGCTAAACTAATGGTACTTGTGTTAAAAGGTGATACTAGAGACAAATTAAAAAACACAAATCTTTTATCACAGAGACTTCAAAAATTCACTAGCATACTCTGATCACTATTGCTGGGTCATGGGTGAAAGTGTTCCATCTAGAGATAGAAATCCGTCCAAACAATTTCTTTAAATCAGAACGGGAAGGGAAAATTAACCTAGATAATTAGGAAATAATAAAATCATTGATTTCAATAAAAAGGTTAAATCTGATTCCATCCTAGAATTTTTTCTACTTTCACCCATGTTTCTGGCAGACTCAGTTTTGTGATGGTATATATCTTGTTTAGTCGATTTTTATTCAACTTCCTTAATTTCATCAGTGTCTTTTAATTCCATTTTTGTTTACCACATTTCTCATTATTTCCTGTTCTAGCTAGATCACCCTCTTTTACCTTACCTCTTGACTTTTAAAATTTAGTGTATTTTATATGATCATTCTTGTTCTTAAGCTACCTGAATTGAAATTTTTATATGCATATTGAAAAGTCATAATCCTGTTAGATAAAATCAGTAATTGGCACCTCTGAGTAGAATGCTGTTGCCAGATCACAGCAGCAGATGTGCACTGTTGAATATTGTGTGTGTTGAATATTGATGTTATGTGTGCTGATACTTATGCTGTTGTCATTTTGCCTTATGATGGATTTAGACCACCGCGACATTAGCGGCTAAAGTGGTAAACAGCGATTCAAAAGAACCAATAGGAAGCCTCGAAAACGACCACTAATGTCGCTTTTGTGGCTGTGGTGTAAATCCACTATAAAGGCATGTACGTATTGTAGCAAATTTGCATTGAAGCCTGTAAATAAATTTAGATAGTTTATTTTTGGTTGTTTTTTTTATTAATTTTAAAATCTTACTTCAATACCATACCTTTTTTTCAATCTAAGCAAATAAGGATTTATTGATTAACGATGTTTAATAGCTGTGGGAGAACCTGATTTATAAGGTTGGTGAAATTATGAGTTATAATTAATTATTTTAACTTGTAGTATCATTTCTAAACTTAAGTGGAAACCTTGATAGCTGGAGTTATAGAATTTTAAAAAGCTGTTTCAAAGAGACTGTTAAACATGTTTTGATACAAATTTTTATGATAGGGGAAATAGTTTCAATAAGATATTTATTTATGTACCAGAAAATTATACTTTCATGTTCTATTTTGATTAAAGGCAGTTAATTTTCCCTTCCTATATTAGAAATACTGGACGAAAGCATCCTCATGTCTTTAATACCTAATCTCCTTCTTATTTCAGGTGTGCATTACCAAGGACTATTGTATAAATGTAAACATTGTTCGTACTCCAACAAATGGAAGAGCCATTTTGAAAGACATATGCTTGTGCATACAAGAGAAAAGCCTTATAAGTGCAATGTATGTCATAAAAGCTTTGCCTATAAACAGAGTCTCCAGGGCCATGTTCTTGGACATGTATTACCCTAAAATTTAGTGAGTACAGAGTCCTCGTGCATATAAAGTGCTTGTCTAAGATGCAGGGTTTTACTGCTAAAGTGTTTTGTAATTACATTTTTGATTTATTTATCTGATAATGAACCTGAAGTTTTAAGTTTTTTTTTGGTTATGGGGGTTTGACAAATGGTTTACTCTAAAACTTTTATACTCTGTTGTTTTAAAAGTAATCTTGGTAGAACAGCCCTAATATTAGAATTTAGTCTTTTAGGTGTTGTGAAAAATTACTACTGTTTTTCTTTTAATTATGTATAGTCTAGACAATCTGAATAAACAAGTATGTAAAATGACATTAAGCTGTGTATATGTTTGTATTTCCTTTATTGGTGTATACATATTTATTTTTGGGAATGTTTTTGAAAAATTACTTTCCTAATTATTTGGAAAAAAATTATTATTATTAATTAATTGTTGTAATTAAATTATTAATTATTACAATTGTTGTGTAATTAATTTATTTATTATTTGTTGTGGCACAAAGTTAAGCTTTTGTTCAAGCTGTCATTTAGTGTCTGAAACTAAATTCTGCTTGTAAGATTGATGTTGGGAAGCTAGCTGTCTGTGACAGTCTGACAATCTGGTGATACCAATAAACAGTAAGCTGAAAGCAGAGGCGTAACTAGGCGTCGGCGACGTCGGCCCCCGCCGACGGCCTCGCACTTTAAGGGCCTCGCAAGAATTTAAACTATTTGATTCCATGTTTAACTACAAAGATATAATGTCTGTTCAATTACGTTTTTTCATGTCTTCATGTTTCTGGAACCCATGCGCGAGGCCTTTTGTGGAGCCCAGGTGCGAAGTTTATTTTGGAGCTCAAGCGCGAGGCCTTTTTAGAGTCCAAGCTTGAGGCCTCTTTTAGTACATTATACAGGGGTACTTACAGCGGGGTATTCGAGCACCCCCCATAATTTTTGTGTGGATGCGCAGCACGCTCCAGAAAATTTTCCCTAAACATTTTTTAAATGAGCTCTTAAACAAAATATACCCTCGCTTTCTTCAAAACCTTCAAAAATCTAACTTTTAAACTAGGGTCAAAAACCATTACTTTGGTCTTTAAATTATATCCGAGAGGAAGGTTAAAGTTTCTAATATATGAAAATTTGGAGAAAATGGATAGGTTTAAGGAGTAATGAGTAATTATCCCCCTAAAATGCAGTAGCTAAAAAATACATGGCCAATAGTTCAAAGAGATTAAATTTAGGGTCAAATTTCAAAAATTTTACTGGGGGACAGCCCCCAGACCCCCCTCCAAAACTTCGGCGTCTGTTAACAGTGTTTTAATAATTATTGATAGTGACTATCATTTTTCAAAATGAAATTTAGATAATTCATAGTGAAGAAGAATAAGTAATAGTTTTTGAGGGTATCATGGTTTCCCAATTTAGGGCCATAATTTTGACATCAATTTTTATATTGTTTTTCCCTTGAAAATTCTGCAACTTATAAGGAGAAATCCTCTTCGGGTAAATTATCCCAAAGGGTCTCGAAAGGAGTAAAACCAATACTTTTAGGGGCAAATTTCAAAAAATTTCCTGGGGGAGAACCCCCAGGCCCCCTTCAAAAACTTTTACCTTGAAAATTTTGCCGCTTACAAGAAGGGGCCCTCTTCGGGTGTTTCCCAAAATGATTTAAAAACACTAGTTTAAGGGGGAAAATTTCAAAAAAATTCTAGGGAAGAACCCCCATCCCCCTTAGAAATTAAGACGTCTATTTTATAAATGTTTTTTCCCTTGACCATTATGGGGTTGACAAGGGGTTGTTCTCCAAAGCAGTGGCGTAGCTAGGGTGGGTGTCACCCGGGGCGGAAGTTCGCGGTGTCACCCCCCCAAGGGCCACCATTTCTAAACCCCATACTACCTAGTTTTATATAACTTAAAAGTAGTATTTGAATTATGGTGCATATAATGTCACAAATTTAAAATCACTCCAAGTAAAAAGGGGGGGTCTGGGGGTTACCCCCAGAAAAATTTTGAAAATTTGTCTTTATAAGTAGTGTTTTAGCTCATTTTGAGACCCTTTGGGTAACATCCGAAGAGAACGGTTCCTTGTAAACCACGCAATTTTCAAGGAAAAAAATTATAAATAGGTATCAAAATATTTCAAGGGGGGCTGGGGGTCTTCTCCCAGGAAAAGTTTGAAAATTTGCCTTTAAAAGTATTGTTTTAGCTCTTTTTGAGACCCTTTTGGTAGCATCCGAAGAGAACGGTTCCTTGTAAATCCCACAATTTTCAAGGGAAAAAAATTACAAATAGATATCAAGACATTTTGAGGGGGGCTGAGGGTCAAACCCCAGAAAATTTTTGAAAATTTGCCTTTAAAAGTAGTGTTTTAGCTCCTCTTGAAACCCTTTGGGTAACATCTGAAGAGAACGGTTCCTTGTTATAAACCACGCAATTTTCAAGGGAAAAAAATATAAATAGATATCAAGATATTTCAAGGGGGGCTGGGGGTCCTCCCCCAGAAAAATTTTGAAAATTTGCCTTTAAAAGTAGTGTTTTAGCTCCTCTTGAAACCCTTTGGGTTACATCTGAAGAGAACGGTTCCTTGTTATAAACCACGCAATTTTCAAGGGAAAAAAATATAAATAGATATCAAGATATTTCAAGGGGGGCTGGGGGTCCTCCCCCTGAAAAATTTTGAAAATTTTCCTTTAAAAGTATTGTTTTAACTCGTTTTGAGACCCTTTTGGTAACATCCGAAGAGAACGGTTCCTTGTAAATCCCACAATTTTCAAGGGGAAAAAAATATAAATAGATATCAAGATATTTCAAGGGGGGCTGGGGGTCCTCCCCCAGAAAAATTTTGAAAATTTGCCTTTAAAAATAGTGATTTAGCTCCTCTTGAAACCCTTTGGGTAACATCTGAAGAAAACGGTTCCTTTGTTATAAACCACGCAATTTGCAAGGGAAAAAATATAAATAGATATCAAGATATTTCAAGGGGGGCTGGGGGTCCTCCCCCAGAAAAATTTTGAAAATTTTCCTTTAAAAGTAGTGTTTTAGCTCCTTTTGAGACTATTTGGGTTACACACGGTGCTTCCTTGTAAGTTACAGAATTTTCAAGGTACTTTTATATTTTTCTTATAACACTGAAAACCTTGGGGGTTGGGGGGCAATTGCTTTCTCCTTCCCCCCACTAAATGACGTCCATGCCCTCTTATATTTGTCCTTTTTTAATAAAAATGAGAGGGTACTTAAGTTTCTAAATACAATAGAAGTGGCTTGTGTTTGTGGTCTCCTATATTTATGTAATATGACGTACTATACAATACTATCCATGCATTTTACTCTAATTTCATATTACACTGTTCAACAATGAAAAAATTCTTTGATGAAAATAGTCATTCTTATAGATTTTGGGTCGCTGAACCCCTTGTCACCCCAAATTTTTATAATAGGGTGACACCCTTTTTAATGTTTTCTTAATATTATTTTTAAAAATTCAACTTTTAGCTTGAAGATGAACGGAGATTTTAAGTTCCGGTGTCACCCCCATTGTCCTCTAGTAGGATGACTGATGACATTCTGTTTAATATTTCCTTTCCCTGATTGAGGGAGTCACCGTGACTCTCTCTGCTATGGGTCTCAAGGTTTCTTAGACTTTAGATCCCCCCGGATAACCGCAGTAGATTGACATGTTGACACTCGTCCCGGTTTTTATCGGGACCCACCATGGGACCCACGCCTTCATATCAAATAAAAAGGAAACCTTCGAAGTACAGTCTATGTTTATTTTTTTCGAATGTGTATAGCTCCGGTGTCACCCCCCAAGATAGCTAGACGGGTGACACCCGGGGCGGACCGCCCCCCCCGCCCCCCCCTAGCTACGCCACTGCTCCAAAGTAATTTGAAAAACCAAAAGTAATTTTTTACCAGTTAAGTCACAGATTACCTGGACTAAGCTATTTATATTAATTTAGAAATGAATAAAAAGTAAAAAAAGCAATAATCAGTTAAAATATTTATTTCTGTAATTAATACTAGTTTAATTTTACGAGATTTGTGAGTAAAATTGCCATTAGCTCGCTGTTTATCCTAAAGTACTAGATTTTATAATTAAATTAATTAAAATTTTTAATAATCTTAAGGAAAATTAATTAAGTTGTTAATTAATTAAGCTATTAATACTATTTATTACAAAAAATGTCAATTATTTTACAATAATTCATTTTAAATCTGGTATTAGGGCCTCGCAAACCAGTTTCGCCGACACTGCTTGATGTACTAGGGACGCCACTGGCTGAAAGTGACATCATTTTGAGTTGAGTCATTGTGTTTTCTCCAATTAGTTTTACGGTATTACATACTATATTTTAGATAGAAAAAACAATGGTTTCAGGTACAAGTCTAGATTTGCTAATGCTCTTAAACCCATGTATATGCACATCTTTAAATAGAGATTGCACTACATTGAATATGTGTAGTATCAAGTTTCAAAATTTTAATGAATATCACATTTTATAATTTAATTTTTGAAACTAGCATGGAAAATGGTACAGTTATTGAGCTATTATAACTCAAATGTATAATTTAATACATAAGTGTCTCTATGTAACCTCTGTTCTGTTTTGAAAATGTGGTGTAAAAAATATTAGTTATTTCTCTCCTGTTTATTAATTTTACAATGGTGATAATAATGGATGTAAATTTGTAATTTTAAAAATCAGTCCTTTTTCAGAATATTATTTTGCCTTGTTTTCTTTTTCTTAATTTTATATTTAATAGTATTGTCTAAAAAAGTAAAAACAAATTTTTGATCTGAAATTAATTGGATCTTTTTTCTTTAGCTTTTGGTAGTGGAAGACATATTCAAAAATATAAGGTACATTATTGTAACTTTTGCAATTATTCTACTCCTTACAAGAGCCACCTCAAAGTTCATTTACGAAGCCATACAGGAGAGAAGCCCTTTGAATGTCATATATGCACAAGGAGATTCACTACCAAATCAAATTTGAAAGTTCACTTTCTTACTCAGCATAATGTGACTGAATAAAATGTTAATGATTGAAAAAGATTTATCTTAAACCACAAAATTATTTTGCAATTGCTGAATAACTGTGATAAATTATGGTTTTCTCGCTTTGAGTCACCAGACAGGTTCTGTGCATAGCAACAAAATCTTGAAAGCACATTATGTAATGTTCTTCAATTGAATGATTAAGTCTGAAAATCATGAAATATTTCTAATCTTTTTTATATGTGTTTAAATCTAAGTGGACGTTTTGTAATTGTGAGAAATAAAAGTGCATTTTAAAGCAAATTCAACAATCAATTTCTCATTTGCCTTTTGATGTATTGTTCTTTGTATCATTTGTGCAAAGCATGAGTTGCAGGCGCGGATCCAGCCTGGCTCCAAGGGGGGGGGGCACTTTTCCAGACCATCACTTTTACCTTTTGAAACAAAATGTTGGGGATTTTCTAAAAAATATCACTCAAGATCCCCTTGTGATACCACTGGGGGTCCTCCCCCCAAAAAAGTTTGAAATTTGACCTGTAAAAGTAGTAGTAAAAAGAGTTTTAACTCATTTTTAGAACTTTTTTTTGGGTCCAAGGTTTGTTGGTGTTTTCATAAGATATGTTACATAGATTTGTTCCAACATTTACATTGACCCAATTTTAATTTTCTTTATTTTAATTATACTGATGATAAAATAACATCTCTAAGTTCAATGTGAAAAAAATTACTGAAGGGAAAGTATCTAAAATTTACACAAAATATTTTCCAAGATTCCAAGAATATAATGTTAGTGAGTATTCTTATTAAAATGTTGAGAGGTATGATGTACCTATTTTTACCGACTTCAAAAAGGAGGAGGTTGTAATAAAAACGAATAAAATAATTTGAGCAATTAAACACGACTCGATACCATTTAAGTTTCATTTTATATTTATTTTTCACGTATTTCAATTTCTATTTTAGAGATTGGAGATATTTACGATTGCTCGACAGCAACTTTTCCTGACCCTATCACTAACAAAGTAGTTCCCAGCGCATAGTCTGAATTTTGAGTGAAATGAAGAATGTCAATTTAAAAATATGATTATTTTATTGAACCCCTATAAGAAATAGCGTCTTTTTATCACGATTTGGTAACCAAAATTCCTCCTAGCAACACCAGGTTTTCTGTTTACGCAGTTTCTGCTTCCGCGTAGTGACGTCATAGCGTCACCTGTTCCTTCTTGTACAGCTATAAATCTCGTTTTATTTTTTTCAATCAACCCCCCATGTAATATAAAATGAATAGAATATCTCCTTTACTTTACTTTAATCATCAGCGCTAATGATTAAAGTCAAAACAAGGCTAAACTGGATCGGTTAACTGTGTTATATCAGGCTTGGACAATGAGTGAAAAGTAGGGATGTTACGGTTCCAGTGGAACGGTTCCATGGAACCTAATCCAAGCGTGGAACCGTTGGAACCGGTTCCACAAAGAACCATTTAGCGGTTCCAGTTCCAAAATCGAAAGCCAAGGAATGGTGAAAGCGCGGGAAAAACAATTTCTGCGAGTCGTTGGTTGAACTAGAGAGAACGAGAAGAGAACCCATAGAAAACCGGTTTGGCGTTTGGTTGCCTCCTCCCCCCTCCTCCTCTCCTGGCTCGCTCAGCCAAGATGCGTAGATTGCATTCAATTCGAACCTCCTTGCGCATTTTGCAAGCAACGTCACAGAAATATAGCTTATTCTCCGGCCGGCTTTACTTTTCATGTAAAATCGCATTTGGATCGGTCGGCTTCGGAACAGTTCCACAGACTTTCGCTTATACTACTGACGGCCTGACGGTAACATTAGATCTCCGTTTGGAACTGGACGGCACCGCATCGTTCTTAACAGTTCCAAAGCTGAAATTCCAAATTCCACCCGAGCAGTTCCGCGCGGAACCGTTCCAAATGGGATTAGGTGGGATCGCTCGCTGGGATTAGGTATGCTGGTGGAATCCTCGTGGCTCGTTCTTCTCGTGGTTGGATTCATTGAATTGGAATGATCTTGTGCGGGGGGGGGGCGGGACGTTGTGTTAGATCGGATGGGGGTGGATTGGAGCGGGACGGACATGTTCATGTTCTTCGGAAGGGTAATGTTCGTGGTTGCTGATCGTAATTATTTCTCGTGGGGAGGGATATTGAAGGGGGCAGATGCGGCCGCCTCTCGAATAAAAATGAAATCATTCAAAAGAATCAATGGAATTTTTAAGAGATTTTATGAGACACAAAACTTTTAATTGATATAGAAATTTTAAAGATATAAGAAAGAAAAAGAGATATGCTACAAATCAATATTTTGTGTAACATAACCAAATTTTCAACCCTTGTTTAGAAGCAATCATTTTGATAGATATAAGGTTTGATAGACTAAGTTTTATCTTCCATTCCAATTTTTTAACTTTTTGCAATATCAATACAAAATCCCCGAAGAAGTTTAAAACAGATCTTTGTAAAAATAAAAGTTTTGACTCGAGAAGTTTTTGGATTCTTTGTGTAAAAACTAAATCCTGATTTTAAAAATTTATTCTGTATTAAAATGTATTATCGAGGCCAATCTAATCTAAATGAAAAATCAATAAAGTTATAAAATTGTGCAAGTTATTCCTTCTTAAAATATTTATGACGTTCTATACCCATTCCATAGAGCGAACTACCTAAAATCCTTTTCTAGGAAAACTATACATCTTACAATAATATTAACGAATTAATTTATTGCTTAATATCATTTATGATAACCATTGAAAAATATTTAAACTAATAAATTCTATTTTTTTTTTATCAAATTTTGCATAACATCTACAAACATATGTGAATTTTCTTTTAAGAAACAAATATGTCGACTTAAACTACTGTCAAGAATTAACTTTAGCTATTCACCGAAATATCAATTTACTTCACGAAATTTCTCACTGAACAAAGTTCTAAATGAATGAATAAAGCTAAAGCAAGAGGTGCATTCTCAAAATCACATTGGCAGGGCGCAGCGCAGCATCTCTGTCCCTTGGTAAACCGGTTTCCAAGCCCGCCGAGAGGAGAGAGACAGGCGAGGGAGAGGGGCGATTTCGTGGAAGCCGGAGAAGATTAGCTGCGGGAACAGCTCCACTGGCTGTATTCGTTGTGGAACGGAACGTATTAGGTAGGTATTAGGTTTGGAACGGAACGGTTGACTGGAACTGGAACAGCTAGTTGGAATGGAACGGTGGGCTGGAACTGGAACGGTTGGTTGGAATTGGAATAGTTGTTTGGAACTGGAACGGTTGGATTAGGTTGGGGATTAGGTGGATTCGTAGTAGAACTGTTACAGCGGAGCCATTGGAGGCAGGGTGTGGGTGACGGTGAACTTGTTTCGTTCAGGGGAGGGGGAGGAAGGGGTATTGGCTCATTTCATTTCTGTCCGATGTGCATGCGGATATGTTTTTAGCTCGCGTTGTGTTGTGGTAAGTGAATTCTCTTTTTGCCAATGGGGTTTGAAGGGGTAATTGATGCAGTTAGTTGGAAAATATCGTGGTTTTGTAAAACTTTCAAATTGAAAAGAACTTATGTGGTAGTTTTTAATTATTTATAGAAATATGCCGAACTAATCACAACTTTTAATTTTCTTGGGATACATAGCCTTTTTCATTGTGAAATTTTAGCAGTTCACTATTTATAAGTTCAAAACAGAATGGATTGAAAAGGATTGAAAGCACTTGGACTTATGGAATTAAGTTTTAACTTTTGAAAAATGATGTGTAAAGCTTATGCTGGAAATAAATATCGTTGCAGATTGCACTATTCTTTTATTTAGTCTGTAATTTATTCCTTTTCTATTTGTCAAAAAGTATTAAAATCATATTAAATAAAAGAAATAAAATTCAAGGGAAATTTTATTTTAAAATGATAAAGTTTTATAAAAGGATATTGATGTTTGAAGTTCTTATGCAAAAATTACATCAATGATGGCTATATTCATATTCTTTTTCCAACCATACCCGTTTTATTATGTTTTTAAATGGAAATGATAAATTTAAGCAAAAAAATAACAGTATAATAAATAAGTAGATGGCAGCACGTGTAAGGAGTAGGTCTTGGGTCTAGGAACTGATTTAGAATGAACCTAAATTTGCTCATTTTTGGTTGGAACTGGAACCGTTTTTGGAACCTAATACCAGCGTGGAACTGGAACGGTGGAACCGGTTCCACGATTTAACGAATACGTAACATCCCTAGTGAAAAGCGATGTTACGGATTATGTCTCTAGTGAGCCATACGTGGCCAGAGCCATCTATCTGTCATTCATGGCATTTTTTAATAAAATTGCCGACTCGTCACGCTTGAATTGAGACTCGCGCATGACCAACGATGTGGCAGTGTATTGTGACTCAAGGTTTATAGAATATAAGGTTGGCTCTTCACATAGACATGGAAAAAGCTCGTGACGTCTCGTTTCCGCTGCCAGTGACGTCATTTGTAACGCCTCCTTACTGTTTGAACAACCAATCACTTTCAGTTTGAGCGGGATAAGGGAAAGATACTGGTGGCATGGAAACTTTACGCTCCACCTTAACAAGCCTGATTGGCCAGTGTAAGCTTTGGCTCGTCACTTCCGCTGCCAGTGACGTCACTGGTAGCAGTGTCAGATGGGCCCCCTGTGATTGTGACTAGTGGAAAATGACTAGTAGTGAACCTCCAATTTTATTTACACAGACTATAGATCATTAGAAACCTACAAAAAATTAGCGATCAAACAGAGCTGACAAATCGAATTTGTTTCCCTCTTCAAACCAAAAGATTCCTTCTCTCCCAAGATTTTATATCCGGGTGGCTGATTCTCAACTCTCATCCATGCGAGGTATATGCCGGCCAAAGAGCCGAGGCAAAAAGCACCAAGAACCCAACCCAATCAATCAACCAAATTTCCCTATACGTGGCCAGCGCTTTCAAGCGGTAAGATCTGAAAACTTCCAGTAACGTCGGCTTCTTTGATCTTTTCACTCATTGTCCAAGCCTGATATAACACAGTTAACCGATCCAGTTTAGCCTTGGTCAAAACATAATGAGAATAAATGTTGATTATCTGTGATAAACCGAAACAGAACATAACAATATTTGACATTCCATAATTGGCAGCACAAAACAACTGCGTTATAAACAAGAACAAAATATCAACAAATATAGAATGGAAAATAAAACAAATTTAAAAAATTTGTTTCACTTTTAAACGTGAAAAACTGTGAAAAAAGTTTCTTGAAATGCAAGATAAGATCTTATCATGTGGAACAATACCAACATCAGTAATGTGAGTACAATTGCCCGTGCCGTTGAATTTCTGGTGTAAGTCCACTTTCCATTTTTTTTTTTCGAGATATTTAAATGCTTTCCGTTTAGTTCAATTCTAAAAAATTTTACGATTCTTTCTTTTCAAATGATTTTAAGAAAAACGGAACAGTTTTTAATATAGTTCTGTATTCCCAAACATGCAGTCACTACCATTTGGAATAGGCCTGTGCACAATTTTAACGGTCAGTGAAGCGGGCAAAAAATGCTAATTTAACTTCGTTCGGACTGAAAGCTGAAAGAGATCTCTTTGAAGAGATCTTTTAATCCAAATTCATGACAATGGGAAAATTTTAATTATCCTTCAATATTTTTGAGAAATGGTAAAATGTAAGTTTTTATTCATGCATAATAAAAATTTAGGTGGGTTCATGCAAAAACGCCGGGCCTGGCACCAAAAATGACGATAAAATAGTGAATTCTTTCAACCTAGTTCTATAGATGTTGAGTTGCTTACTCCCCAAACAAAAACAAATTGGCAAAAAAACAAATTTTGCCAAAAATGTCACCCAGGCCCTGCGTTTTTGCATTTACCTTTAGGTGCTATGTTACAACTGGGTGCCACTCATCTTAGCAAGTTTTTTAGCACTATTTTTGGCATCATAATCCAGTATAGCTGCTGGGTTGCTAGAAAATTAATTATCACCCTAGTTGGCAAATGCTAAAAAAACAAGTAGCACCCAGTAGTTTGAAACCAAAATGGTGAATAGCTGCCACAGTTTTGGTATCCTTTACTTGCTTAAAAATTATTGTGAATTGACATCTCAGATTTCGAAAGTAAATTAAATCATCTGAACTTTTTTTAAACAATTGAGAGAAAAGGGTCTATTATGGGAAGGAGGGGTCTGGGTTCTTACGTATATACCATCGACCGTGACTCTGAATTCGAAAACGTTATCAAAGCCCATTGACTAATCTATAGCTGTGCCACTGAATTGAATGGCAGCTGAACGGTCGACGTTATAAAACGTAAGTACTGGGGTCCGTTCCCAAGAGTTTAAAATTTAGTGCTAAGAGTTTCTCCATGAAATTTGCACTAGTCATGTGCGACTTTCTCTGTGTAAAATTATTATGCATATAAACGGGGGTTCATATCAGTCACCTGGGTTGTTTAGCAGTTGCCAATCAAATCCTGTTTGCCTTCTATTATCTGTGTTAACTTGTTTGGTCATGAATGGGACTGTGTGGGGATGTGATTCTTTCAAGGTTTTCTGCTTGTTCTGAAAATTCTCAATTTCCTCACTTCTAATAACATTTTTTTCCTTAAATTTATTTATGTATGAAAGAAGATTTTTAAGTTATAAAATCCTCGATTTGTAAAAGAAAAAAAAAATAGAATATTACTTTAGGATCAGCCGGGCACAAGTGTCAGTTGAGTTTTTTGCTTACTACCTTAAATGTCAAAATATAGCACCCTTAAAATATTTCAACTAGCTGTATTTCTTTTAATTTTTGTTATATTTTATGTGTAAATAATAAAATGTTACCAATATACCGGTTTAAGAGAAATTTACACCGGGCTAATCCTCAAGTACCAAAGATAAAATAAGTCACAAGTGCTTACTTTTACTTTTATTAACATATTTGAGTTAGCACCATTTTTACATTGACTATGAATGACTACAGTAATTTTTGCATGTTACATTTTGTATCAATTTATATACCTTCTTTTTTTTGTCTTTTGGTCAGTCACATCATTGCTGGTAACTACTAAATTTTCACTATTTTTTGTAAGAAAGCCTTTTTAATTATTGTAAAATTATAAATTTTTGTTCTGAGAGTTTTTCATCCAAAGTTTTTTTCATCACTAAAATGAATGTTTTCAGACTTTCTCTAGACATTGTACTGAGTTTTTCAGTCAGGTTTTTGTTTATTAACTGAAAACCATTGTCAGATTATCCCTGAATGATTTATGACTGTTGTTGTTGTTTCTAAACCCAGCTACACCATCTCCATAAAACCAAATATCTCCAAAAAGTCCAGAAATAAAATGGGGTCGACAGGGGTGCAGAAAATGTTCCAGGGCCCAATATTTCCCTAGAACACTATTAACTTTGTCCAAAATTTCCCCAAAAAATGTCTCTATATTTTCATTAAAATTTACCGCAAAATTGTCTCCATATTTTCATTTCAGTTTATGTAACTACTGAAGTACAATGAGTTTTTATTATAAAATATAGTTTTCTTAATTACTCGTCGGCTTACAGTCGAAAGGCACTAAGTCACTATTTGCTCAAATACTCCGTACGAGCAGACCTGGAAAAAGTACCCGAACCTACGAACCTGGTTCGGGGGAAGCCCCTGCCAGCTCCATAGGAGCAATACATAAGGTTCGGGTAAATTTTATTAGGTTCGGGGGAAGGTTACAACTTTTTCCAGGTCCGCGTACGAGGTTATGCCAAATTTGGCGATCATTTTACCGTTGCCATTCTAGTTATAGTGTATGAAAAAGAAAATATTATTATAAAATCTTTGAGAAATCGAATTATAAAATCTTTTAATCTCTAATATAACTCAATTACATGATCAAATAATTTCAATTTAATAAATTATTAATCGCAAACCAACATTTAAGCTCTTTACTGTATGAATTCTTTCTGTTTTAAAACAAACCAACCATCTATGCTAGGTTACTAGCTTTTCAGTTTGACGAGATTTTAGAGATGCGCCAAGCTTCCACCGCTTTCAAAATATCTTCCAAAAGTGACTTAGTGCCTTTCGACTGTAAGCCGACGTACTGAACTTCTGTGAGGTTTAATAATTACCAAATAATCTATAAGTTTTAATTTTTATGGAATTTATATCTTCTTATATACTTGTCACTTTAGCTTAGCTCAAAAATGTCTTAAAATAGGAATTATAAACTCCCAAATTTGATCTACAGTAAACCTCTCCCTGCCTTTAACTTATTTTTTTAAGTCAGAAACCGATCCGTCACCGATTCCGTCACGAATACGTTGTTTTTCCTGCATATCAATCAAAACACAAGGAAAAGCCAACTTTCAGGTATTCACCAAGGAATCTTTTTTTTTTGCATATAGTTCCGTAGTTTTCCGTTGTACATCCGTAATTTTCACCTAATTTCCGTAGAATTTGGAGGGTATGATATTGTAACCATCCAAAATATTTGTTTCTAATAACAATTTGGATTTGTAGGGGTTTTTTCCCCTTTATAAACTCGATTTTAAAAGGCGAAAATTTCCCCAAAACTGCCTGGATTTCCCCCGAACCATGTTCGGGCGTTCGGACATATTCTGCACCCCTGGGGGTCGATTAATAAAATCTCTTGAGTTGTAAAATTTAAACACTTAATTATATGGCAAGGGCAAGCCTGTTCTCTCTTGCACCAATGACATGAGGTAAAGAGTTTCCGTCCCTGCTGGAAGGTAAGGGAACTAATGTGGCCACTCAAAAAGCGAGAGAGAGCCGTCTTTTGCTTCCTTGAAACTTCAAGCTTGTGACACCGTTGTGGTCTTACTCCAAAGTACCACGAATGGGCAGGAGGGATTCTCCAGATAGCATTTAATTCCATCTTCTTAATTGCGGAAATTTCTGAGAAGGTTAAACTATTGTTGATATGCAAAGTATCAGATCAGCAGAAGCAGTCTTGGCCAAATTATCAGCAATTTCATTCCCACTCAATCTGACATGGGAGGGGATGGATAGTGTGTCCAGAAGAAACCAGAGTATTAGCAAGTTCCAGAATGTTCAGGCTCGCCGTCGTCCATCGAGAGAGGTGCTGTATAGAGTCACGACTGTCCGTTAAAATCCATATATCTTTGGAGACAAGTTCAGTAGTCATTTCAATAAAATGCAATCCCTCATAAATAGCAATGAGTTCCGACCTGAATACAAAGCAATAATCTGTATCTTTTATTTTTTTGTCCCTTACTTCGCTAGGTGACTCTAAGTGTACGCCACTACCCGAAATACCTCCATCTCCCCTGCTGCCATCAGTAAACACTTTCAACGCAGTTTGTGGAATGCTGTAAATAGTTTCCAGGGCCATTTGTCTGCTCAGTTCAGGAACATCAGTCCCCTTACATACCTTTGATTTATGACTTAACTTATCTTGCACTCTTGTCTACATGGCACATGAGGCTGCAATCACAGCCGTCCCCCTCTGCCTATTCAGCACTGTCAACCTGGTGCTCCCTAAGCTTGACCATCCAAGAGAGTCCTTCTCTTTTACAATTATCTGTTGCCAAATGTACTTAGGCCTTCCTCTTTTTTGCCATCAAGGATGCATGTAAGGGCCATGTGGTTGGATTTCATTGGGGCTTACACAATACACAGCAAATGTCCCGCCCAATTCTTTCTATCTTTGTTTTCTTACGAGTGTTGTAGTAGGATTGGGATTGCTGTTAGTAAACTTCAGTGTTTGATATTATATTTGGCCAATAGGTTTTCTATATTTTTTTTTTGTTAAGCATTTTCATTTAGTTTGAAAACTATATCCAGCTTATTTTCTAGCTGTTTGCTTAATTTAAAGGTTTCATCTCCATTGCTAGAGTAGGACTGCCTTAACAGTAGCTGTAAAATTCTGAAAGTTAAGCTTTACTGTTTTGCTATCTGAGCTCCATATTCTGTGAAGTAATGAATCTGAAAGAGCACCTTGTGCTTGAATAGGTCTAAGGTTAAATAATTGTTTCCACTACCCTTGTTATTTCCTTGCATTTTTATGACTCTAAATTTTTGACTAAGTTTCCATTTGAATGTAACCTTCAGTTACACAAAAAAATTAAAGTTTATTGAGGAATCTAACGATTAATATATTAATTTATTTAAGATTATTTTATTGGGGGGGGGTATCAATTATAGAATTAATTACTAATCAATGTTTTGGAGAGTGGCTTATAAGAAGTTATGATGTCACTCCTCTTCAACTTTGATGTAAGTATTCAAGGCCTAAATAGTATGCATTTTGTACAATGTAACATCCTTTGCGGAATTGTAGAATTTTTTTACACTACTAAATAGGACTGAATTTTCCTGTGATAATAATGTGGGTTACAGTGAAATTACCCTGAATTAATGTTCAGTATTAATTAATGTTTTACCATTTGTATTTATATTTTTCCTAACTCTTATTAATTGAAAATATATAAGTATTATGTACTGAAAAAAACATTTTTTAAAATAACTGATATGTATTGAAAATCCTTTTCAGTGGATAATTATTATCAGGGTTGTTACGTTTAAAACACTTTGTTTAAAACAAAGCAAAAAAAAACATTGTTTAAAACACATGTACTTTTTTAGTAATTCTTTTTTCTATGAACAGATGGCATTAGTATATAAAACTTAGTATTTACTTTCAACTGATTTTGACTTTTATTTGATTTTTTTCTAGAAATTTATTTAATAAAAAATACAAATAAACTTGTTTGAAAATCATATTTTTTTATAATTGACCTGTTCTTTATGTTTTATTTTAATATTTTAAACGATCAATGCTGCTAATGTCGTCACAATATGCAATGAACTGAAAAGGACTGAAATGAATATGCATATAATAACTTATAAATGATAAGCTCGTATCTTAAACCTTTTAGCAAAATATATAGACATTTCTAATGTTATAGCTGAAGTTGTTGACATAGTAACATATTTCCAAAACAATCATTTTACTTCAGCCAAGCTCCAAGAAACAGGTGCTAAAAAGCTCAAGATGCCATCTGATGTCAGGGGTAGCTTTGTTAATCCATTTTTAATTTTAAAAACTTAATTTAATTTTTTTAAAATCATGGGTTTTTTTTAGAATTTCTGTGTCGAGGGTAAAAAAAAACAAATACAACGTTTAAAACAAAAAAAACATGTTTTTTGTTTTTTTTAGAAAAAAACATGTTTTTTTCCAACCCTGATTATTATCCATAAATTCTTGTATTCCAGAGGTGTTTTTTTATTCACTGAAAATTGTTGTCAGACTTTTACATTTTTGTTAAAAACCACCTGAAGTACTTAAAGGTTATGTTCTAGTTTTTTTCTTAAAAGTCACTTGTGTCTTATAAGTCTTAATCAAATGTGTATCACCTGCATCAAAAAGCAGTCATCAAAATGTCCATTGATTTGTATGAAAAAGTTTGAATTTTCTGAGTTAATTTTGCTAATTATCTTTTTACATGAAAGTAAGCTCTGTAAAAATGCTTGTCCCCTGACTGAAGAACAAATGTAATTAGCCATGCTCTAAAGTGGCTCTAAAAATCCATTTTGGATTTTCCACCTCTGATATTTTATTAAGTAAAGATGACTAGTTTTTTACTGTTACAAATGAAGTAAGTTAAGACACCTTAAGTCATGATTTCTAGTTTTCCTTTTTTCACAATTTTTTTAGCCTGGATTCCATTTTTTGTCAAGTGTTCTATCTACCTTACAAATTCAACCTTGAAGGTGCTCCTTTAACTTAAGAGTATTATATGCTTGCAATAACCTTTTTTTACTCTCTTTTAGGTTCTTAGACAGAACAGTCCTTGGGAATATAGAGTTTATAATGTTGCAATTATCTAGCTATTGAGTATCTCGTAATTTAAATCAAACAAATGGGATACTATGTTTATCTATTACCATGAGTTAAATTGCAGGGCCTGTTTTTAGGTTCTCCTTCATTTTAATAGTTTAATGTTTGAGAAAAATTAAGCCCATAAAAGCCCAATTGAGACTTCTGTTTTTCAGATATCTTTGGTCGAAAGAAGACCATGCACTTCTGCAACTTATGCTCCTACAAAAATACTAGAAGAAGCCATTTTGAACGACATATGCGATCACACACAGGAGAAAAACCCTTCAATTGCCACGTGTGCAATAAGTACTTGACCTCCAAGCAGAGTCTTGACTATCATTTAATGTGCCATTCCAAAAAACCTTTAATTTAAAAAGTGTGGATGTGCTTGCATTTGCATACTCAATTGAAATGGTGATTGAAATTCCAGTACAGTTCTGTTATCAGTCCCGTTGAAAATCGTCAAAATCTCAAAATATTTAAAAATTGCCAAATATTTACTGTTGTCATTATCATACTGTCTGTTTTAATTAGTTGGTTTGTAATTTTGGGCGATATTTCTGTTGTTTGGTACTTGGAGATTATTAACAGGACACTCAACATAACAAAATTGTACTGAAATTCTTCATCATGCTTTCATTTGAGGCTATTTTTTAAACCAACATGATGAAACACAGCAGGTGTCAATTCTTTTCATTAACCAGTGTTTTCCAAGCATTGTTGTGCATTTTCCCCCACTGACCTTTCTGCTATTTTTTGTGTTCCTGTTTGTAAAACCTAGAAAGAAGTACAATATCTGATGCTTTATTAAGGTTATCTCAAGACCAATGTTGTCCCAGATTTTATGACTATTTTGGGAAAAATGCCCTTTTAAAATATCTGTTTACTAACACAACTGCATCATCTTTATTGTAATAAAAATAGTGCATTCATTGCTCTTCTGGCATCATTTTTGTTCTTGATATGTACAATATGTTCTAATCAAATATCCTTACTCTTGATCGTATGATCAATTTTGTATAATTATCTGTTAGTTCTTCTGTGGTCAAAACATTTGCATTATGTAACCCAGGGCTCGTACATGTCCTGATATTCCTTAATTTCCTGAAATCTCAAAAAGCATCCTGAAAAGTCCTGAAAAAACGTAATTTACCCCGATTTTCCTGATATTTTTTCGAAAGTCTAAATATCAATTGTATACCGAGACTTATTTTCGATTTTCTTTCGGTTAACCGACTGTAACGAAAAAAAAGCATGTGTTCCTTGTGTATTACTTGTGTTCGTGTATTACTCTAGTTTAACTGTGATTGCAACCTTTCTAGTATTTTAAATATTGGATCGGTTTTGTTTCCATCTGCTAGGCGGCTAGGACCAAAAAGGTTAAGTTAACCTTTTCGGTCCTAGCCGCCCCAAATTTTCCATAGGATTCAATGGTAATCTCGGGCACCTTAGGTGTGATAGGGTTAAAGGGAAAAATAAGGTTATATAACACAGAACATAGCTTTAATAAAAAATATTGATTACTGCAACTAAAATTAAATTACCTGGAAAACACTTCAACTTCTATACAACTGGGTTGCTGATTTCCATTACCATTCTTAGTGGTTGGCCCAGATTCTTTGGATTACCCATAAAAATGTGAATAGAAAATGTAGAGTGTTATAAGTTGTTTTGTTCTTCTGTTACTTTTATACTTCATGGACAAGACTTCAGTAAATTCTTGTTATTTTCATTTATTGCTTTGCTATTATATTTCTTTATACTTATGGAGGTTTTTTTTCTGTGAAAGTAAGCATTTTCTTATGGTTTTAATAAACCTTTTGAGTACATTAATTGAATTACCTTTATGATTAATTAAAATAATCCATAGCAACCAATGTTATTTGTAATAATGTTCTATATGTCAGTTCTATTCTATATGTATGAGGAAGTTGGTGGTTCGTTTGTTTTTAACAGCATTAATTACTACTAACTGCTTTGGCTATCTCTGAAATGAGTGGGAAATCAAGAAGGGAAATTCCAATACAGGTTATTGGTTAAAATAGTTGGCATTGGGGTGGTCTTATATTTTAGTGTTCTGATCCTCAGTTCATTTGTATTAGACCAGAATGGTATTATTGGTTTTTAGTCCCGGCTCAAGGAAATATATCCTAGCCAGCAATTATGTGGAACCTTTTTGTGCATTTAAATTAGTTTAACTATTAAGCAGCTGAGTATCTTTTCTAAATTTATTTACATGTGCCTAAACAAAAATCTAGTTGTATGGGTCCATTTCCTAGACTTTTCTACAAATTGATAACAGTATTATACCCATCATATGATTTAATATCGGACAAACCTTTTGCAATTCAACGTTCTTGTGGATGGGATAATGTTTCTTGTCTAAAACTTCTAAACTAAAACTTATGCTGAAATAGATTTGCTAAACTAAAAGAAAAATATGCACTTAGAAACTGACATTTCTTTTTCTCTTTTTTAGTTTTTATTGGTGGTAGGATGAGAATCATGCACACCTGCAACTTATGCTCTTACAAAACCCTTAAAAAAGATCACTTAGAAAGGCACATGCGATCACACAGGGGAGAAAAGCCCTTCCAGTGCTCCATATGCCTGAAGTCCTATACCACTAAGCATTATCTTGACTATCACTTTATGAGTCATAACAAAAAACTGTAGTTAAAAACTGGATGCTTGCTTTGGCACATTTACTTTATTGAGTGATTGAAAAGGCTAAATTCAAAGACTTAGTAAACAGAATATCGCTGGCGTCTTTGGATAACCTCGTATTTTTGATTTGGGGAATCTACAGTATGATATATTCGTGTGAGTTCATGCAACGAACAACGCCAATGACAGATTGGAACCCTTGGCATACCGTAGCGAGTAGTAATGTAACCCAATCCATTGCAACTCCACAAAAGAGGATAGTTGTGGTTTCCTTAGGAACAACAGTGACACTGTAAGGAGTAACCCTTTTATTTTCATGTTATCAAAAAAAATAATTTCATTACCAAGGGAAAATATTCTGTTACACAATTACACCTGCTGAATTGTTGACTGTGAGCTGGGAGTAGAGTGAGTAAAGCACTTCTCAAATTTCTCTCATTGATGATAGCATGAGAGTAAAATAATAAAAAATACATATTGGTCTTCTTGTGAGCCTTTGGCTTCCTGCTGTTTTCTCCAACAGCTTATTAAAATGCAATTCTGTCAGATATTCATGAAAATCTCTTAGACAAGTAAACATATTTTTCAGTTTTGTACTGTATTATTTTCCCTAAATCAAAGATACAAGGTTATCCGATGATGCCAATGATATGTCAGTGTGTGTTTTTATTACTATTGTTTTCTACCAGTTTAGTGCCCATATTTCCCCTTACAAAAACATTATCAAGTTCTTGTATTCTCTTTGATCAGTCAGTAACAGGCTTACTGTGTTTTGCTTGCTCCCTGTTTAACTTGTTTACTTATTCCAGTATTATTCATTTCTAGAAGTGTTTAGAAACAGGTTTGTATGGTCAAAATTTTGAAAACATGTGTATAGTGTGTTTGCTTAAGATTTTGTAATTGGCAAAGACTGCCTTATTGTTTATGTATTCAAATTCTAAACATGCAAGCATGTCATCTGCTGTGTACTTTTGCATGTTTCTAATTCAATTAAATGCTGAATAGATAATATTTTATTGCATTCCAAGATCAAACTCTGATTTTATTCTGAGATTCTGGTCCTTGTGCTGGAACCAACAATATATTATTGTCTAGGGCAGTTGTTCCCAATTCGTAGAAGTCTGCAGACCAACTAAGTCATAAATTGAATCGTGCATTGACTACCCTTACCCTCTATCACTTAAAACCCTTCAACATATCCAAATTCAAAGGTAGAGAGTTCATTACCTTTAAATATTATGAAAATTGGTAGGATTGTTGTCAGCACGCACATTTTCACCCTATCTTACTGACACTCTTATTTGAGACACAGCTTTCAAAATCACTCTATAGGCCATGTTTTTGTGTGTTACTGTGCCTTTTTATGCACCACTTTTGGTCTGCAGACCACCAGTTGGGAACCACTGATCTAGGGAAATTCATTTGAAAGTTGTTGTTTGTTCTCTAATTTTTATCTCTCAATATTTTTCAATCTTATAAATATTAAATGCATAAAGATGAACTAAATTATCCTAATCATCAAACCTATGCTGTTTAACTAGTCTCCTAATTTATTTTGTTTCCCTAACAAGTTAAAAATGTATGGTGCCTTAAATTGAATTTAATTATATGTTAAAAAGATCTGCTTTTTAATAAAATAAATAACTTTTGTTTGGAATATCTGGATCTTTCGTCATATATTTATTAATATTGTTCACTTTTAATATAATATTTGACATTTTTATTTCTGTGAATCTAACATATTATTTTAGAAATGCAACTCAAGTATAGAGAACCATTAAAATTGTGTTTCAATAAATGTCCTCTTATTAATATTTTAAATTGTTCTTGCTACTTATATCAATTTTGTTTGAAATTTTAATAGTGATATCTATTGATACCTCTTTCTTTCCTTTGTTAATCAGTTTTATTTTTAGGGGATCGTAAAGGACTGTCCAGAAAATTTAGAGGATCATTGCATTGCTGCAACTTCTGTCCTTATACCTCTGTGTACAAGTCCCATTGGCGGGACCATGTACGAACTCACACTGGAGAAAAGCCGCACAAGTGTTCGATTTGTGCGAAACAGTTTACCCAGCGCTCCAGCCTCAACACTCATATGATGACTCATTTTAATCCGGATAAATTGTTTAATGGTTAATTGAATACTGCGTGTGTGTTTGTTCCTTGTGGAAAGTAGAGTACTCAGTATTCAGTTATTTCTAGTTAAGTTGTTCTGAGTACTTAGTCCTTGAGGAGTAGATAGAGGTTCTGAGAGAGCTAAGAATTCATATTAAATAAGGTCAGCAGAGTTCCATTATAAATATTTTGAACAATGCTGAAAAATAAATAAGAATTTATTGATCAATAATGTTTAAAGCCTAGTGAGGCTAGTATGGTTTATGTGTAATCAAACCATCTTATTTTTCGCATTTGTGAACAAGTACCCAAATGTTATGAAAATTACCTGATGAATAAGTTTTCTCAACTGTGTGTTTTTTCTGTAAATTAACTGATGAGTTTAAATTTATTTTGTTTTCGTAAATAAAAGTACTTTTTGATATTCACTCACCCATTTTAACTCCCTGTGGAATTTCATACTAGTTTGCTTAAGTCATTATTTTTAGAACAGGGGGTACTGCTTTAATCTGATTCTTTTACAGACTTCCCACGGGTCATGAAAAGTCCTACTCCTATTTTGTCTTCAATAATTGTTGTAACATTAAGATTTAGGCAACAGTTGGAATCAAAACTACATTAGAACCTCTTTTTTATGACCCCGATACAAGAACTCCTTTGTTGACCGGTAGTTGAAGTTCCAATTATTTTTTCATAGGAATAAATGAAAATGTTATTTTTAATTCGTTACAGCGACCCTAAACACATGTGTTTTTCGTTATGGCAACCCCAAATTTCATTCAAAATTCTGTAAAATCTGCTTATTTAAAGGCTAGAACAGAAAAAAAGGGATATTGGAAGAATTTCTGATAGCTAAATTACCCCAAATGATCAGGTTCTTAATGTTTTGGAATGTTTGCATTGATTGCTTCACATTTTGCACTGGTTGACCATTGTATTATTCGAGGTAGTATATCCTTATTTTATTTCTCGTTATTCTGTGTTTTTCCCAAATTGGATATAACGTCTTTTCATTTATAACTACAACAAGGGCTTTTCGCTTGCTTAATTTTTAGTGATTTACTTATTTCTTTTGGTCTTGTTTGGCGAAGTTTGTCCCAATAGGGGCCTTGCGCCATAAAACCCTAAACAACCAACCATTTATAACTACACTATTTGGTGGTCCTGTGAAGGGTTGTGTTATATTGAGGTTCTATTGTATCTTACAAGTGTCAGCTCAGTCAAACTATTTGTCTTACAGTAACTGGAACTGATATATTAATAACTATTGAAAACAAGCATACCTCCTAGCATTAATAAAACATAAAATTATGTTAAAAAAATTTCTTGCCAAAGTGTAATATTTGATCCTGATACCTCTTCAGTTCTTCTCTGCTGTAGTCTTTGTGATTGAAAAGGTTTCAATAAGGTAGGTTGCTGTAGATTAATTTTCTTAAAAGTGGGTTGTAATGCTTTAAAAGTTTTTATTGTGGTATTTCTGATGTGAGTAGTAATTTTTATTTATGTTTATATTATAAACTAAACTAGATAAATTTATTGAAGTTAAAAGCTTTTATGTTTTTATTTGGGTTTTAACTCTTTCACTGACATTTTGTTTTCAGAGAAAATAAGAAAATCACTGTTATGCATCCAGTACCCCATTGGTTAAAAAACTTTTTATGTGTATCCACAATCCTGAAAAATGTATTGTAAAAAGAATTAACTGTTATTCTCAAAAATACCAGTGGGGGTAGTACCTATATTAATACTGTACTTGTTTATCCCATAGATCATTTAGAACCGATGATGGGACAGGGACATTTAAGTCTTGTGGCAGTGAAAGAGTTTGTTACATTTTGCTATTTTTAGCTAATTAACTTTTATTCTAAAGTATCTAATTACCTTGGCCCTTTAAAAGACTTGAAATATTTTTATCTCAGTGATTTTTTTTTCATGAAAAAAGTCTTATTGCATTTTAATAAATTGAATAATTGCTTTTAAATTTCCAGGAACATCATTTTTTATTACTTTAATAGGTTTTGTGGTACAAAGGCAAATACCTCAAGCCATAAGTCCCACTGGCGTGATCCTCTGCAGACTTACTCAGGAGAAAAACCTTTTGAGTGCCTTAGATGATATGTATGATGTCCAGGCCTAAAAGACTTATGCTAAAATCTCACTAGATAACCTAGCCATTGATTGATACTCATTTAAACACTGGGTAGCTTGTGACAAAAGCATTTTATCTGACTACTGCTGTGATATGTGTGTGCTTTTTCATCGTAATATTTGTTTTGTGTACAGTAATACCTCAACAACTTACTAGATTTCAAAATCAAGATAATTTCAAACTTTTACAAGCATATTAATAAATAGCATCTGGAAAATACTGTCCATAAATTTAAGAAAACCATTATGAAGTAAACGGAAAACTGGTACTATAAGTAAGAATCTCTGTCTAAAATCTCTATGTCTATGGAGCAAAATATTGAATAGTTATTATGAGACAATTGTGAAATTTTATTTTGGAGAATCAATATTTTATTGACAACTACATTATGTTTCTGATGTTGTACAACTACATATAATCTGGTTAAGAGTTTATTTTTCTTTAAAAATTTTGTTGAGAATACAAATAGTACAAGTTGAGCAATTTACTTTTTGATCTTATGCCTATTCGAAAAAAAAAATTAAAAAATCAGCTAGCATATTGTTAATGGGACCTGTTAGTATAACATCTGATGGTTTATCAATGAATAATACATAACATTAATAATTCAGCAAGAAACCAAAACTTGAATTATCATTATCTCAATAAGTTTACTTTAGACATGCTGTTTTTATTCTCACTAATTTGGTCACTTAGTTAATGTGCAATTGTTTTTGTCAGAATGTTGTTCATAATTTCTTTTATGAGTCACAATGTTTTCTCTACAACTGTAGCTAGTAATCATGCACAATTGTCATTATTGAATGTAATTATTTGACTTATCAACCCTTATTATATAAGGTTACTGCCACACTCTTTTGTATGTTGTTAGATATGGATTCACAGCTAGCTCTTTAGGGTCATTCCAAAGTGACTAAACATAACATTTAGACCAGATTTCATTAAATGTTTTGCTTAAAACTCAAAAAATTAAGATTATATTTTGTATTAAATGGCTTAAGTATGATTTTTTATGAGAAATTAACACTTTTAAGTTTAAAAGGTGTGTGACTAACATAACGTAGATTGACATTAAAATGGAATGACCCTTTAACCATTGTACATTTTGATATAAGTGAAAAAACATTATTGAACATCATGTTGCTTGCTAATATAAATCTGGTGAATTTTGATAATGTAATTCATGATCAATGGTGTTTCTGACATTAACCAATGAAATTTCTTATAGGAGTTTCACTTAAAAGATCGCCTAGCAAGGATGCAGGGATTTTGCTCGAATGCGGCGTCTGTAGTTACACCTCGTTCAGCAAGGCCCAGTGGCAAAAACACTTGAAAGTTCACGAGGACAATACACCGGCTGGAGGGATGCTGTACAAGTGTAGCTTCTGCACCTACACATCGGACAGTGAGCCGCACTGGATTGATCACGAAAAGACTCACAAGCGGGGCAAAGGGAAGTTGCATTGGTGTAGCTTTTGCCCTTACACCTCGAACAGCAAATCTCACTGGAGAGAGCACGAGCGAACTCACACTGGGGAAAAGCCCTTTCAGTGTTCCGTGTGTTTGAGACGATTCGCCCGCCACTGTCACCTCAAAACTCACATGAAGTCTGTTCATGGAGAACAAGACGAACAAAGTGAAACGAGTTGATGTTGAAAAGAAGTTGTTTCCAACTGGTGGTATGTTCTGTGAATTAGTGTGATTTTTTTCAGACAAAGACTGCCCGGATTTGTTTAGATTGGGTAAGAAATCCATGTATATGTTATGGGCAAAGTGATTAATCGGGCATTATTAATAATGCGCGAAGTGGAAGCGGGCAAAGTGATAAATTTCATTCATAAATTCCACTGAATATATCACATTGCCCGTAACATATACATCAATAGGACCTAAGTGAAACAAGTTGATGTTGAAAAGAAGTTGTTTCCAACAGGTGGTATGTTCTGCGAATTCAGTGTGATTTTTTTCAGACAATGACTGCCTGGATTTGTTTAGATTGGGTAAAAAATCCATGCAATGGGCCCTGAAAACCTCTCATAAATATTGTAGTATTTTTATTTGGTTTATAGGGGTCTCTTAAGGCCTTAATTGGTTGCTAAAAGCTATTGAAGGTTGTAATTTTCTGTGTGGAAAATTATATTTATTTCTGCTTTTGCTCTTCCATATCTAACTACATCTTAAGTATTTCTGCTCCAAATTAAAGCCTAATAATTAGATTTCCTGTTGTTGTTTTTTTAATCCATTTTTTGGAAGTTTATTAAATGTTATCTTCTTATTGTATGAATTCCAAATTTGGAATGTCATCACCATCATCTACTGTTAAATTTAATTGCTGGCAAAAAAGGAACAATTTCTCCATTCAAAATACACTTTTGACCAAATTTTTTAATAGTTTGTGTCTTTCTTTTCTTGGTGAATTTATTTGTAGAATTTATTCCTAAATATTAGAGGAAAATTTTTTTAGGTAAATTAACTATTATTTTAATTAATTAAATGAGAGGAATTGACGTGGTTGTTGGTTTCATACTTATCTGGTATGAAGTTTTGGTACTTGTAAAATGTTTTAATTAATGTAAAAAATAAATTAAGCGCAAGAAATTGCCTTATATATGTATCACTAATAAATAAATACTTGTTTCTCTGTATATATATTTCTGTGCTTTCCGTATAATTAATTTCTCTTTGTAATATTTAGTTGTTTAATGTCAAAGTTCTTTTTATCTAACAAACTGAATTCTATTTAATTTTTTTATTAAGAATTGAGCTTAATCTTTTGTTGTGCTTAGTGAATCAAGAACTTTAACGCTATTTTAAACCGTTTTGTGTTTCTTCTGTCTGACATCATTTTCTTCCCGAATTCTTACTAAAACTTTTACTTTGCTATTCTGCCTAAAAGCCAAGTTTTTTGTTCCTTAAATAAAGGGTCATAAAATTAATATTGTTGTTCAATAGTTTCTAGTGTTGCTTTTTAACAAAATTTTGGTAAATAATTAAAATACATACTTTATTTTTATCTATATTTTAGTCAGTGTCAACATTCTGTTTTCCTCAAAGATAGTAAACAAAAAAATCAGTATGTGTATCAGTACCCTGTATGTGCTATATTTTTAAGTTAAGTTTTGAGAAAACTATCCCTTTAATTTAGTTTATTGAGTGTACGTAAAAAAAATCCAAACATGAAAACTTTAAGTTTCAGCGTTATTAACTTGGAAAAACTTTCATTCTTTTGATTTTAAAACTTACTGTAAAAGTAATGACTGTTATCTTTTTTGCAGTGACAGTTTACCTCATACATTGTGGCTGTATGTAAAATAATTTAGGTTAATTAGATTTGTCCTTGAAAAGCTCCAGTATTTATTTATCAATAAAATCAGTGCTTAGTAAAAGATACAAGTAAAAAGAATTCAGTTAGGAGGTCATTAATTAAATTAAATTTTCAGTTAAATTTGAAAGAACAATGTGATTTGCATTTCTATGGTGTGGTAACTTAAAAATATTTCTTTGTAAAATGTTCTATCTCAAATCAGCAATATTTATTTAGCAGTTTGATGTTAAGCTATATGTTTTGAAGCTTCGGGATAAAATAATATTTTTGCTACCTATGTTTAACTCAAATCATTCTTTTTTCTCTGAAACAAAAAAGTTTCTAGACTCAGTGTTTTTACCTTGGGTGTAAAGACTGGAGTATCAATTAATTTTTTTGTTGAATGAATAAAGGATTTGCAGTGGAGGTCATCCCCTATTGGTCATCTTTGTATACTATAGAAAGCTGATGTACGAAACAAATTTCAGTTGTAGTTAGTTGCCTGTTTAGAGTACTTGGGATTTTTTAATAGATCAGTGGTTATCAAGATATTCGAATCTTGGGATCAAATACAGTAAAACCATGATATAGCAACCTCTTCTCGACAACCTATACATAGATGATTGTTGATTGCACCAATAATTTTTTGGATGAGAGCAGTTACTGTTGATAAACCAGTTACTACCCTTTTTTTTTCATCTGCACGACTCAACTCTTAGGCTCTGGTCCACAGGCACTGCCGGTTGTTCTCTTTAGTTTGTCTTTGATTATTTTATCTTAGCCTTATGTAACTTAATGGTTAAGTTTTTAAACAGTTTTCCTGGCTGTATTATGAGATGCCTGAGACTGGTTTGAGAAGTAGAAAAACAAACAAATTTTGATGTTTAAATTTCCTCCCACAGTTTTAGTTTCTCCAAATTATGTGTTAAATTTTATGTGTTATTCACTGTGTATGAGCAATATAAAATTATTGCTATTGGTGCAATAGATTATTCCTTACTAAATAAATTTCTCTTTAGGTTTTATGCAGGGAAGAACTGTTATGTATTCCAGTAAAGAAGATCTGCACCACTGTAGATTCTGTGCTTATACTTCAAACCGTAAATTCAACCTGAAGTGTCATGAGCGGACTCACACTGGAGAAAAACCTTATCAGTGTACAGAGTGCCCCAAAAGTTTCACTTATAAGAAAAGCCTCCTATTGCATTCCATGACTCATTTAAGACAGGACGTTTTTGTGAAACCAAACACTTTTACTAGTTGAGGCTGGTATGTGCTGTGAACTAAAAGTCATGTATGTAACCTTCAGTTGGCCAGGTTGGGATATTTCAGCTGTAATAATAAGTATTTGAAGTCATTGAATTTCAATTACGAAATTGTTTTGGTCAAAACATGATCTATAGTCTGCTCTTGGAAGATAAAACGATAGTTTTACTTTGTGTGTGGTTTGTGGGTCGTTAATAAATTTTCTTTTTAGGGTCAGTTTGCATTTTTGGTGGAGTGCTTCACAAATGTCGATTCTGCACTTACGTCTCTAAAAAGAAGAGCAATTTGCAAGATCATGAACGAACCCACACTGGAAGTAGGCCTTTCCAATGCGCAGAGTGCCACAAATGTTTCACTACAAACTCTAGCCTTAAAAGGCACCTGCTGACTCATGTTTTTCACGAAAAGATTTTTTGATCTTCACAGTCATGTGCATTATTCCTTTCTTGAAGAGATGTGACTGGCATGGGTCGTGAATTCAATCTACTCTGGTTCACTCTGGGATAGCACTGCCAGTTAGCAATCTTGAATGCTGTTTCAGGAACAATGGAAAAAATAGACAAATGTAAATTCAGTAATAAAACTATTAGGATGCAAAGGAAAGACTATCAAATAGCAAAGAACAAACATTGAATTGGATCCAAATGAGATAAAACGATAATTTTTGTTCTTCCTATGTTGTATTTGTTTTGATTGTGTCAATTATATTTCTTATGATTTAACTATGCCTTAAAGTTATGCAATGTACAATAAATTATCTTTTAAGAGATCTGAAGCCCTTGTTTTCAGCCTTGTCTACTACACTTACCTTTTATTTCATTTAATGTGCTTCCTTTATGCTAAAAAAATATATGTGTTATTTCACACTGATTTGAATGAGTTTTACTGTGTTTCTGTATGACTGTTATTAATAAATTTTCTTTTTAGGTGTTTTTTCAAGACCATTCAGTATTTATGGTAAAAAGTGGCACAGATGTAATTTCTGTTCTTACTTCTCTAAAAACAAGACCAATGTGCAAGATCATGAACGTACTCATACTGGAAGTAGGCCTTTCATTTGTACTAGGTGCTTCAAAGGTTTCACCACAATATCGAACATGAGAAGACACATGAAAGGAGGGTGTAGATGTAGATAAACAAAATTCAACACCTTAGAACAAAGTGATGGATTTCAATTACATCTGTGTAATGAAAAACTTGTTTCTTTTGGCTTAAAAAGAATGAAAAGATGCATGATGATGGATTGAACTTAAGTCTATCAGAAAGAACTCTTCTGGTTTGATGTCTTTTTTGTTCCTGCTGTGTTAAGTATGTTTCAATTGTTATAGTTATAGTTCTCCTTCACTGATGTCTGATGTAAACATACTTTAAATTATGTATATTAAAGTTAAATATGGGCAATAAATATCCTCCAAAGAAAAATATTTATTATGGGAAAACTTATTCTAAGCAATTTCCATGGCCTCAGCCTCAGATCGTGGGGAAAAAGTACAGAGAAAGTAAGTGAAGTTAATGTATAAAAAGTGATTCAAAATATTTATGTTCATGATTAAACTCTTCATTACCATTCCTTAATCTAATCGTTTATCTTCTTTAAGTTTAAATGAAAAATGGTCTTTGATTATAAAACTGCATGTTAATTCTCACAAGACAGATAAAGGCAATTAAAATATGGGAAAATGGTTTTTCCTGTTAAAATGTTAAAGCTTATGTTTACTGCTATGAAGATTCATGCACATACTCTGTCTATAGATGTACTAACACTATTTGACTCTTTTATTTCATTTATTGCTTGTGTTATATATTTTTTGTTTTACTTCTTTCACTCTGATTTAAATTAGTTTTACCATACTGATGTGTTACTGTTATTAGTATAATTTCTTTTGGGGTTGTATTTTATGGCAATGCAGCATTTTTGGTGGAGTGTTGTGCAGTTGTAGATTCTGCCCTCATATCTCTAAAAACTAGTCCAGTATTCAAGGCCATGAGATTCCAATTATAGCTATGAGAGATTCAAACCCAGTTTTGTTTGGGCATAATTTTTGTTTAGTTTTATATTTTGTTGAATAAATGCTTGTTTTGTGTCTATATTTATCTTGTTACAGAGTTTTTATTTAACTGTTATGAAATGTTCGGTAATAGCAAAATTAATCTTGTTCAAATCAGAATATTGTTTTATTATTATAAACACATTTATTCTTGCCAATGTCTATGATCCCTGCTTATAAATAATATTATTTCTCTGCTTTAATGTCTGTTAACCAGTTTGGTTGAAAACTGAGTTTTTAAGTGATTTATTTAAGAAATTTCTGGGCAATAAAATAAAAATGAAAAGCTTAAATACCATAATTGACTGGTCTAAATTTATTAAATGAATAAATGAGCTAAAAGTTTTTAAAACTTGGTATAATATAGTTTACTACAGTTAATGTGAAGAATTCAACAATAAATTGATTCAGTGTATGTATGTTTTACTAATAGATATATCTTTTTAGGGTTCCGGTACAGTCGGCACCGTGGTGTGTTACACAGGTGTAGTTTCTGTCCCTACACCACATGCCGAAAGGGCCACTGGCGAGACCACATCCGAACCCACACTGGAGAAAAGCCTTTTACATGTGATGTGTGCTCAAAACGCTTCACACAACGTTCAGGCCTTAAGACACACATGCTAACTCATACAGCGAGAGAAGACTTTTGAAATTTAAGACAGATATCAGCTTTTCTAAACTGTATAAAAATATTTAAGGTTCAGGTTCTGTTTGAGAGCAAGGACTGGTTTGTAGGTACAGGGGTAGAAGTCGTCCTATATTTCCTATAAATCCTATATTTTCAAAAAACATGAAAAAACTTCCTATATTTCAAAAAATAATCCTATATTCCATCAAATGAACCTACTTTCAAGTTCGGCAATCTACGGAATTGCCAATAATTGGGGAAATTTCAACCATGAATCAGACTGTAAAGTCATCTTTTTTTACTGCAATTTGGGAAAAACAAACTAGACTTTTATCGGGAGATATTCTTGGTTAAAAAAATTGCTTTTCAACGGTTTTTAGGTTGTTGCCTTAAATACCTTATAAGACTTTGAATTTCAAAATTTCTTGTTTCTGCCTCGTAGTTACTTACAATTTTGTGCTTGTTTTCGGTATATTCATTTTATTACTAAACTAAAGGATAGTACTAAAATGCAATTTTCCCTGCTACTAAATTGAATAGTAACAAAAATGTTGTAAGCACTAATACAAAAAACACTTAATTTTCCACCCCTTATATCTGGGGTTCATTTCTGGTTTTTGTCCTATATTTATTTTTCAAAAATCCTATATATTTTTATTTGGTCACTTCTACCCCTGTCCGGATCAGTCCAATGATAACGACTGAAATTCGATGGATGTTTTAAAGGGAAAGCATTGATTTCATTATTGTGCAAACCAAATGAATGAATGAAGTGTAATTTGCGATAATAAAATTGTGATAATATAGTCAATATAAAATTATGCGTATAGTATAGGTTTGTGGTTCCCAACTGGTGTGGTTCATAGACCTTAAGTGGTCTGTGAAAGAGGTATGAGCTGGAAGTTGGAAAAAGCTTTAAAAAAAGTTTTCCATGAATAAGAATTTTGGAGAGAAAAAAATGTGTGTTGAAATCCATACTGATAAGTTTTACAGACTAACAGTCTAAACTAAATTGATAGCAATAATATAGTCAACTTTCAATTTCAGCTTCTAAAAAATGGCTATCTTTTTGAGTTGTCAAGGTAGTTTATATACAAACAAAAATTGCTTTTAATTATTTAGTGGTGATACAATATTGGTCTAAAAATAATTCAAATATATACTGTCATAAATATAAATGATTATAATGGATTAACCCATAAATTTTTATTGTATATATTTAATTTATTAGAAAAACTTTTACTTTTAATAGCTTATAGATAGGGTAAAAATTGTTAAACAGTTCCAAGGGAAGGGATAATAAAGAGTTATTCAATTGGATGATTCAATTTAAGGATAAGTGGTTCACATGCTTTGTGAGTTGGTGAATACAGTTATAGATTACCCAAGAAAGTAATTTGGTTATGTAATGCTTATTTCACTGGTATGGTTATAAACACTAATTCTAAACCGGTTTATTAAGATCTTAAAAAAGTATAAAAGTATGTAGTATATTTAATTGTTTTGTATTTTATAAAAATTTAGCGGGATGAGGGGAAATAAGTTTTATCTATAAACATTGCTGTTCAATAATATATCTTTATTGTGAGCGAAGGCAGAGAAATTTGCCTCAAATATACATTTATACCAATTGCAGAAATGGATGGAGGGAGAAAAGGACAAAAGAGAAAAAAATAATGGGGTTCAGAAAGTCCCCTGACTTTTTTCTATTTTGAAAAATTACTCTTTAAAAACAGGGATGGGGATTTCACACATTAAATCTAAACTGGTGGTATTTTTAAAGGGTTTTTTTACATCTTAACGAAGTGGTATGACATCAAAAAAGAATCCTAGCGGGAAGACTGTTGACTTTATTGCATCTAAACGATAATTCGTATTTATTTTAACACACAGTTTGATAAGCCTTTTATCCCCCGAGCAACGGCGGGCATATCAGCTAGTTTTATACATAGCTATTTCTTTTAGGGTTGAAGCATGGAGGATTGAACAAGCAATAGCTATGAGAGATTCAACCCTAGTTTTGTTTGGGCATAATTTTTTCCTAGTTGATTTATATTTTGTTGAATATATGCTTGTTTTGTGTTTATTTTCATCTTGCTACTGATTTCTTATTTAACTATTCTGAAACGTTCAGTAATAGCAAAATGAATCTAATTCAAAGCAGAATATTGTTTTATTATTAGGACACATTCATTCATACCAATATCTGTGATCCCTGCTCTAAATTCTATTATTTCTCTTCATCAATGTCTGTTACCCAGTTTGGTTGAAAACTATGTGATTTAGTTATTTATTCAAGAAATTTCTAGGCATAGGCAATAAAAATGAAAAGCTTAAATACCAAAATTGCTAAATTTATTGAATGAGTAAATGAGGTGTAATCTTTATATATAATGCTTTTAAAAGTTAGTATAGTATGTGTGGTTTATTACAGTTAGGGTGAATTCAACAGTAAATTGATTCAGTGTATGTATGTTTTATAAATAGTTATCTCTTTTTAGGGTTCCAGTATAGATTGTACAGTCGGGGGTCTGCTGTGAGACACAAGTGTAGTTTCTGTCCGTACACCACAAGCAATTCGGGCCACTGGCGACACCACATCAAAACTCACACTAGTGTTATGCATATGATGTGTGGAGTTAAGCCCAGACCTTTTCCAAGACGTCATTCAAGACGCACATGCTAACTCGTATAAGAGAATACTTTTGAAATTTAGGACAGATATCTGCTAAAGTTATTCTGAACTGCATAAAAATATTTAAAGTTCAGGAACAAGGACTGGTTTGGAGGTAGCTCAACCTCCAAACCAGTCCAGTTGGATCAATCCAATGATATCGACAGAAATTTGATGGATGTTAGAAAGGGAAAGCTTTGTTTCATTATGTATTGTGAAAACCAAATTCATTCAATGAATTGAGTGTAATCTTTCTATATCATACTTTTTAAAAATTTATATTTATGATATTGATGTTTATAGTATAGATTTGTGGTTCCCAACTTGTGGTTCATAGATCCTAAGTGGTCTGTGAAAGGCTAGAAAATGGTCTAAGTTGAGAAAAGAAACATAAAAAAAAGTTGTCAATAAATAAGAATTTTGAAAGAAATGTGTTGTTGAAATCCATACTGATAAATTTTAAGGGCTAACAATCTTGTCAACTAAATTGATAGCTATAATTTGTGACTTGCTTAACTTATTCCTATCACACTCCATTACTGGAGCATAGGGCCTCTGTCATGTGTCTCCACCTGACTATTGGAGGCAAGATGTTTTGCCAGCAATAATTTTTGCTGCAACAATATAGTCAACTTTCCATTTGAACTTCTTAAAAAATAGCTATCTTCTTGAGTTGCCAAGATAGTTTATAAAGAAACAAATATTGCTTTTAATTTGTTAATGATCATGCAATATTAATGTGTAAATAATTAAAATATATGTCGCCACATAAATATAAATTATCATGATGGATTAACCCATAACTTTTTGTAACATATAATTGTGTAGAAAAACTTTTACTTTTTAATAGCTTATAGAGCAAAAACTATTAAAGGGTTTCAAGTGATAAAAAGTGTTTATTAGATAATTCAATTTAAAAATAAGTGGTTCTCAGGCTTTTGCGAGTTAGGGAATACTGTTATAGAGTCCAAGAAAATAATTTGGCATTAATATGTTGTGTATGCAATACATATTTTATACATAACTATTTCTTTTAGGGTTCGAGTATGGAAGAACGAGCAGGCGAGGCAGTGTGGTACACAAGTGCCATTTCTGTCCATACACCTCAACACGGAAAGACACCTGGCGAGATCATGTGCGAACTCACACAGGAGAAAAACCTTATGTGTGTGAAGTGTGCTTTAAAGGTTTCATACAAAATACAAGCCTTAAAAAACATTTGCTAACTCATATATCAAGAAAATAATTTTAAACTTAAGAACAGATATTCGTTTAATTAGTTCTAAACCACAATAAGTATTTAAGGTTTAGGTTCTGTTTGCAACTAAGTGCTGGTTTGGAAGTAGCTTAACTGAGTTGAATCATTCTAGTGATATCAACAGAAATTTGATGGACATTAAAAAAGAAAACTGATGCCATGATTGTGTGAACCAAATTCATCAAATAAATAAATAGAGTAACAAGGTAAAATGGAAGAACAAAGTTTATTTGCATATAAAAACTATACATTAAAAGTACAATTGTTTCTGGGATAACTCTGATCCCCTTCATCAGCGATAGCAACAATATCAACATCGACAAATAAATAGAGAGCATTCTCTATATCATCCTTTTTAAAAATTTATATTTATGTATATTGTATTGATTGTCCGTGAAAATAATTTGGCTTTAAATGATTATGTATGTTATGCATATTTTATGCAACATAGATATTTCTTTTTAGAGAAAAAACGTAGAAGATTGTGCAGGAATGTCTGCGGTGCGTTGCACAAATGCAGCTTCTGTCCTTACACCACAAAAAAGAAGTGCCATTGGCAAGATCATGTGCGAACTCACACAGGGGAAACTCCATTTGAATGTGATGTGTGCCTCAAACGATTTAAGCAAAATTCATCTCTTACAAGACACATGATGAATCATGTAGGAACTATTGAATCAATCATACAGTACAAAGCTAATGAATAAATAAGCTAGTGATTAAGCTAATCCAAGTCAGACATTCAGTAACCCACTTAACAATAGAATAATGGGCAGATGCCCTTAGTAGGCTCCCCCTTATTTTTTAGGTTTCTCTGTTTTTCGATTGACTTTTCCTGGTTTTTAGTTTATTTATTTTAAGTTTTTTGTTTATTAATCCAACCAGGTTATTTAATGAATTTATTTTTTCATTTTCTTTTTAAGTTAAAGTGCTGTTGATTTATTCCTATTCAAACACATGCAAGTTTTTTTATCTATGTTTGGAGAACAAAAATATTTGTTCTTTTAAAAAGGATTTTTGGAAGAATTATGGATTTGTTGTCCAGGTTTTCACGATATTTAGTCATTTTCCGGGTTTTTACCCTTGGTCACAATCAACCCTGCTTCCACTAACTACCCTAAAACCATTTTTTTGTGCACAAAATGTTCCATACAGCAGATCACATTCAAAGAATTTTGACAGGATAACCTTCTCAGTTGGTTTATATAGAAAGTTTATTGACATTTGACTGATTAGCATAGTTACTGCACTGTGTTGAAATTTACCAAAAAGAAAATATGTGATGTATTCAACCCTTTTTATACTACTTCAGTAAATAGTATTTCACCTTTTGATCTCTTGAAAACCTTACTGGATAATACTCCTTTAATTCGCCTTTAAAACTGAAGTTCCTTCTCTGTTTTAGTGACATGGAAATGTCAGCTTCAGTTTTAATTGTTGAAATTTTTTGATCTCATCAGCATTAACTGTGTTCCAAGTTTCTAACAAAGTTATTTTTCAGATTGTTTTTAAAAGTGTTCGTATTTTCAGAAAAGTGTTTTTAAATATTGTGGATTGTGTATGCTCTTTTTCTGGATTTTGGACATTTTTTTTGTGATGTGTTTGGCTTTTTTTTGTTTTGCTCTATTTTGCATCAGTTGTATAATTATTTTAAAATTCTGGGTTTTACCATGATTCAGATTGATTGTATGGGTGTCTCGGTCTGAATCCACTCATGTAATACTTTTATTTTTATGTATGCGTAATACTTCATATCGTCTTATAGTTGTTTGTGTACTTTTAAGGATTTAAATAAATTCTTGATTTAAATTGTTCATCTGACTCAGTTTAAAAATTATTGTTTTTCATAGCTTGTAATTAGTGCCTATTATCAATTTTTTTGTGTCTAAATTCAGGTGCTTCATAATGCATTAAAAATGAATAGTTGCTACATGTTATTTCATCAATGAGATGTTTTTTTAATTGAGCCTATAATTTTGTGGTAATAATTTTTTTTCAAAATTGTCTTCTGTTTAAAAATGAAATAGTAATGAAAAAAAAACTATATTGTTTATTTTATTTTTCATGGTATTAAATATCATTCATTTTATTCATAGTTCATCATATCATTATTTAATATACTATGATTTTTCCAGTATTAATATTCTTAGTTGCATTTTTTAAGTTTCCTGAAGAATAAAATACACCAAATATTACTGATTTATTTCAAATGATTAATCCTTACCAAAATTGTAGTGATTTTTTTTTAGGTATTTTGACAATGTAAGTTGATATTTTTTAGGAAAACAAAGGATATGTAGGGGTTGTGAAATGTTAGAGAACAGACAAGTATTTGAATCCAAACTTACTATTTTAGGCAAGTTAGTAATATCTGATAGTTTTTAATAGCACTCTTTTTACCTTTAGGATTGAAAGCTAGCAGACCTTACGATCATGGTATGCAAATGTATTTGTGTAGCATCTGTTCTTACTCTACTCACAGGAAAGGTGACTTTATTAAACATGAGCGCATTCATACAGGAGAGAAGCCTTACAAGTGTGAAGTTTGTAATAAGCGGTTCAACCAGAGTTCACATCTTACATCTCATATGTACACTCATAAGAAAAAGACATGGAAGAATCAGTTCTAAAAATTTGTTTGATATTCATACATTTGCTATTTTGAAAAACTAATATCAAGACAATAATGTTAAAACAGTGAACTTTTTCATTATTGGTTTCTGTTTAACCAGATCTCTGTGTAAAGAGTTTTTTTTAAATATCAAAAATTATCCATTAAATTAATTAGTTTTTAGCTTTCAACAGAAAAAGTTACATAAGTTTAAAATATATATTCCTTCTATCTCAAATGGTATGAAAAACTTTTGTAATAAATTGACTCATTTTGTAAAATCAATTCATATTTACTTTAACTTTGAAAAAAAGTATTTTCAAGGATTTAATTTGTACTTTTCATTTTCTATTTTGTATGGGATTCTATTCACTGTTTTATGCCCAATTCTCTTTGGTTCATTACAAAATCTACTGTATTGTTTTCATAAACATCGTTTCTCTAGTAAATGTTAGTTGTAAGTTCCTTTTTCATGATAATAATGTCTCCTAACAGTTTGTCATTCTCTTTTTAATATAGAATTTATTTTAATTTCTCCATGTTTTAAAATTTGTGTTTGTAAATTTTGTGGTAGTTTATTATTTGTGTGATCAATTCCTCATCCAATATGATATTTAAGTTGGAAATTTTTTTTTGCTGTCCTAGTTCTCTAAGCAGGTTTTGGGGCGAGAACAATGTAACAAATACACTTCTCCCAATGTTCATGTGTGGGCATTGTATTGGATGTAAACTGTAACAATTACTTTTGGTATTTTCTTATTTTACATTTTAAATTGGACTTTATTTTTCATTATAATATGCAGAGGTGACTTGGGAGTTTTTCAAAAGTGAATTTAATATGAAAATATAAAAATAAAAATTTAGGGACAAAATAGCTCGCCCCCCAAAAAATTTTTATTAAAAGGGGTTTTTTTGCACCAATGAAGACTAGGGAAAAAAATCTGCTAGTTTATTAGAATACTGCTTAAAAGTATTGATATTGGTAAAAATACTAGTTCAAATTACTTCAGAAGTTTTTTAAAGTAAGCTTTAAAAAGTCCTGAAATTATGAGCAAAGGAAATAAGAGGAAAAGGGTTTTTGTTCAAACTTGCTTGCACACTTGAGGTTTGTGATCAGAGATAGAGTCTTGAAGTCTCTCCCTGAGTCACCTCTCAAAGGTTTATTTTTCAGTCTCTCATGCTACTAAGGAATGACAGATGTGTGTTGAAAGTTTTGCAATTGAAATGTATTTTATTCCCTTTAGTTTATCAACCTATCTCTGTTTTCACTGTGGGTTCTCATGCTTCAATAGATGAACTGTTATTGACTTTATGACATTCATTAGTGAATTACCCACGAGAAATATGTCCACTTTTTGGAATTCATAACATTTGTTGTTATAAAAAATTATGGTATTTTGAATATAACTTGTATCAATTGCCTTATTTCCTCTGTATTACATTTTTAAAAATATAGTTTCACTTCTAGAAAAAATTGTCATGTTTATTTTAATTATAAAAATCATAATTATTTGGCTAAGCAAGTTTTTATCACAACTTTTATTTATCTTAAGAAGTTCAATATATTTTTAAGTAAAGCACACACATATTTTATTGTATTTGGGCACTGTCAATTTTTCTTATATGAGTTTAAAAATGAGTTCTTATATGGCTGTCTTGTGACAATTTAATAAAAATTTAATTCAGTTTATTAAGATTTAAAATCAGTGTTTCCTCTTTTATTTGTGCATAGCTGGTGTTCAATAGCAATGCATACTTCTTCAATACCTGCAACTAATGTATTCTCTTTTCAGGGTTAGTACAGGCTGGTACTGGAGTATTGCACAGGTGTAGTTTCTGTCCCTACATCACGAAATGGAAAACCAACTTGGTTAACCATGTGCGAACCCACACAGGAGAAAAGCCTTATGAGTGTGCAGTATGCCTCAAAAGATTTGCTCAAAATATAGTCTACAAGAGACACATGTTGACTCATAGAACTCACTAACCTACTGAAACTCTTCTTTTAGAGCTGTTGTAGGTGTTAATGGTGTGTATAATAAATAATTGTTCTGAGGATAACAGGCTTCTAATTATTCTACAGTAAAATCTGGGATTATTCAACCATCTATCTGTCCACACTCTGCCTGCTATTGTTGTGTGTCAATTTTACCTTTGTCACGGTGTTGTGAAATGTAAAAATAGGTCGGTAAAATACGTTCAAAAAATCAAAAAAGAAAAAATATATAGCTTTAACCATGTTAAAATTTGTTTTTATTTACTAGAATTTACTGACCATTTTTTTCATATGACCCCTGTCACAGTTTGTTTAATATAGTGTGGTCCATGGAGTTATGTAGCCTTTTTTTCTTGGTAGATTTTATTTCAATTTAGAGTTAATTTGATTGTAATTTAATAGTTTAAAATAAAAATGTGTCTATCTGTTGTATTAATCTATGTATCTTTTTCTACTTCAAACTAATTTACAGGTGATAAATATTAACAATACAAGAGTCAATTTGAATATTGTGTTACTCCTAGTTCTCCTGTTACAACTGCACACATAACTAGTCTTTGATTGTTTAGCCAGGAAACTGATAAGTAACAGTTACATTATTAAAAACATTTTTTCAAACATTTTCTATGGTACCAGGTTTTGCAATTTTCTTTTTAATTTGTTTTTGTTTTGTAATTTTGCTTTAAATCTGCTAGATTCAGCTGCTGTAGTTTTTTGTTAAAAAAAAATTCCTTTTCAGGTTACATTCAAAGACCACCACACAGATCTCAAACGGTTGGATTATACAGATGTAGATACTGCGCTTACATCACCGGCTGGAAGTCCAATCTTCAGCAGCATGAGAGAAAACACACTGGAGAGAGACCTTTCCAATGCGCTAAGTGTCTCAAGAGTTTCACTCAGAAACAAGCACTTAAAAGACACCTGATTGTTCATATTCAACAAGGCACAATGTAATGAAACTTACCCTAGTGCATTGCTAGCTTGTGTCTGCCTCACACATATGGGTCGCAGCTTGCTGCAAATGGCCTGTAAGGTGGGGCACGGTTTCGGACCCAGAAGCTCATCTGTGGTTTGCCTCTCTTTCAATTAAGGGACTCAACATGCTAGGCATGGAACTCCTGGATAGAGGGTTGGACAGATTTCTACTGTGCACTCTTTAGTTCAGGATTGTTTTTTGTGTATTGAGAAGTGGGGAATTTTTCCCCACACTGAGTCATATTATCATTCTACGACTAGTCATTCATAGGGGACTAAGGAGGTTGGCACAATGGACCTTTGGTCGAGGTTCCTGGCTTTTTATTCTCTAGCCCCTCCTTGTAATTCTATTCTATTCTACCCTAGTACATTACTCTTGCTTGAAGAATAATCCATGACTATGGTGGATTGTTCCACGTTAGTATTATACCAAGGGTAAAAACGATAACCATCTATGTCTGCTTGATGAATAAGTAAAATGAATACCATTAAACAAATTTATTGTTTAAGTTTTTCAAGTGAGATAAAAGCCTAATTTCTCTGTTACTGATTTTTATTCCTAACCTGTCTTGCTTTCAATTCTCTTTTTTGGCAGTCCTTTGTATCTAATTTTGAGGTAACAATCTATATATTTGATCTTGTAATGAATGGTAAATTATATAATGTGTACCAATCTATTTTATTGAAACCTCTGACGAATTGCTTGTGCATTGGATTGATTCTTGTATCATATAATTGTATTTTATAAAATTTTCTTGTTAAAAATGCTAAGTTTTAAGTTCATCATACATAAATATTTCCTACCATTATAAAAATTTTCTATCTTTGCTATACATAGGGGCATATTATTTTTCATATTTTCCATCTATTTATGTAATATCATTCAAGGTTGCTAGTTACAACCTTGCTTATATTAGTGCCATAACTGTATAATGCTGATTTCTGGAATAAAAAAGCAAAGTACTGAAGAGATTGCATATCTTATTGCAACAATGTATTTGCATACATTTTTGTATGTAATATAACTAGGTATTTTAAATAGTTTGTTGAATTCTTTTTACGATTGATATTTTTTCACCTCATAAAGATATTTCTTTTTTAGGGGTACAGAAGCTTGGTTGCTTGTACAAATCTAAGTCTGGTGTGGTCCACAGGTGTACTTTTTGTACCTACTTCACAAAACGAAAGGACCACTGGCGAGACCATTTGAGGACCCACACTGGAGAAAAGCCTTTTCAGTGCTCTAGGTGCCAAAAACGTTTCAAACAGCGATCTCACCTTAATTCACACAAATTTTCACTATGTTATAAAATGTATTAGTTATAACACTTAGTGGAACCCCTTAGACCTTCCTCCAAAAACAGAACTTAATGATTATTTATGAAAGTACTGTGATGAGAGAATGATGGTGATGGTGACATCATGTTGATGACAGAAAATGTCAGATTTGAAGGGACTATTAGAGGCTGTCTGATGTGCCCTTTCATTTCTGGGTGTGATGTTTTCATTTTAATAGATGGGAGATTGTAGTTGCCTCCCTGTGTTCTCATGGTTGAAACTGGTTTTAGAATGACTGATGAAAACTGCTTTTGTATTGAAATGAACAATTGTTTGTAACTTTTTCTTTGGTTTAACAGTGTTCACAAGGATAGTTTACTGTGTTACTTCTGAACTGTGATTAACTCTAGAATAATCTGTTCTCATTCAGTTCCACTCTATGCTAACATACGTTTGAAACACAGTTGGATTTTAAAATACTTCTATTATTTTAAACTAAACCTCAGGGTTCATGTCCTATATTTTCGACCATTGTTAAATCAAACAGGTTTAACCTGTTTGATTTTATGCAATTTTAACTTTAAAATTCAATTATGTACTTAAGGTTGTGTGATTTATATGTGTAAAAATACTCTAATAAATATGAATGTCTAAATTCCTTTGGTTTATTTGTTAAGAAAACAAATATAATTTGCTAATGTTTTATTTATTTATCTTCATTTCTTCATATTTTTAGCTTTCTCAGAATATGAATAAACTTAATCTTTGATATTTTAATAATTTTACTAAGCTTATTCTTTCCTTTTCTTACTTTTTGTGTTTTATAGTTTCAACTTTCCTTGGTTTAATATCTTTTGGTGCAAAAACAAACATGATTTGCTTATAATTACCTACCTTCATTTTTTGAGCTGTTCATTGTTTATCAAGCTTTCTGAGGATATAAAATTCATTTCATTTTTCACATTTTTAATAATTTTTTTTTATTTGACTATTTTTCGTGTTCCTTATTTTTAGAATTTAAGTCATTTTTCGTTACTATCTCTATCAAGATAGAACAGGGATTTCCAACTGGCGGTCTTTGGTGAGACCCACAAAGCTTTCTGAAAATATAACTTGCTAGTAGTGGTTCCTGGGAAGAGGCTATGAGAATACTACTTAAGTAGCTTCAGAACACTTTTTGTAATGCTAAAATTCAAAAAAAAAAATCTTACTAAAGACTCTCCCTCCCAAAAAAATTGGATTATGAAATGAGCCTTATTACTTGGCAGCCCACCACTAGACTTAATCTTTCTATTGTGACCCTCAAGAAGATAGATAGATTATAGAAGTTCTATTAATAGTAAAATATTCTCTTTCCAGGGTTACCACAGGGAAGACCTTATGCTGGAGTGATGCACAGATGCGCCTACTGTACTTATGCCACAAAAAATAAAGGCCACTTGCAAGTCCATATGCGAACGCACACAGGGGAAAAGCCATTTGCGTGTAAAATGTGTCCCAAGCGATTTTTGCAAAATTCAGATCTTAAAAGGCACATGGTGACTCATTTTTCCATTAATTTAAGAAGATTTCAACCTGGTGCTTAGTTTATGTTGAGCAGAAATTTAGGTTGTGTATGTATGATGTTTTGTTAAATTAAGCTTTACAGGTTAATGAAAAAAAGAATTTATGTGTAAAATATATCCTTTAATGAATAATTATTGTTACTTTGTTTTGTGAAAGTAGTTTTTAACATAAAAAAAATTGTGAGATAATCACATTCAACAAATTTAATCCATTAACTGGATTAAAAATCTTATTAGTGGATATTAAGTAAGTTTTTTTATATGTCTATTTCATGTTTTAAACTATACAATTTTTTTGTGTTTTATGCAATCAATGTTATCAATCATTGAACTCAATGCCAACCACATAGAATTTGGTTAAAACATGTGTGCGTGTATTATAAAAAATTGTATTTGAAATCTGTCTGGTTTAATAAAATTGAGCTTATTATTTTAGTGATGTATTAATTTTAGATTTCTATCTGTCTTAAAAACTGCACACCTTCAACTGGTTGCATGCTTATAACATCTTTAAAAAGATTGAAATAGTTATTAGTTCTAAAGTTTATTTCTGTTGAATTATTTATTATAGTTAGGGATTTTAAAAATTAAGACAACTTTTAGACTTGTTGTTTTAGACTTGTTCTTTAAAAAGTGAATAGATTTCTAAAATGAGCTACTTTTACTTTTTTATTACTGGTACAGTCTTTATAGCTACTTGATTTTCCTACGGTTGAAACATGCAAAAATTGTCTTTTTTTAATTAACATGCTGTTATAACAAACTTATTTTGGTTTTTCAGTATCAGGACACTTTTTGGTTGACGCAGTGCTGGTCATGGCATAATTCATCTTCATTCAAGGGAATGAACTAAGACCTCACGGATGTCTAGTACTTAAAATTAAACATGTTTTCCTTCTAACTAATGTCTTCTCTTTTCAGGTTTAAAGCGGGGAAGACCTAGGAATCTAAATGCTGGAGTTCTGCACCAGTGCCATTTCTGCCCATACATCTCCAAATGGAAAACCAATTGGCAAGATCATGTGCGAACTCACACTGGAGAAAGGCCATTTGAATGTGATGTGTGCCACAAACTTTTCTCCTCAAAATCAAACCTTAATAGGCATGCTCATCTTTGCCAGTAACTTTCAGTGTTGAGAATTCCTTGTCTGGTTCTTCATTTTTTTTGCTGTAAAGCAAAATATGTATATGTATTGTGTGAATTTTGATTAATGTTTATATTCATAAAACCAACAGGTCTTTCAGTTGCCATGTGTACATATACTTTGTCTTATGAAAATATTGTTGTTTAACCTTATTAATAAACCAATTTCTTAGGTTATTTTAGGACAATGTATATGATCTGTTTGATAGGGTCAGAAATTTTTATGATTAAGTGTTTTTTTTTTTAAATAATTCATCACTTGATTGTGACAAAGCTATGGATTAATGCTCGTAATTACATCGTAGTCATTTTCATAGAAATATTTTAAAATAAGTCTTATTTCTTTCAATGGAGGGAATTAAATGGGCCTTAGTTCTCTATTCTATAAGTTCTCTACCTTAATGTGCATTTTCCATCTGGTTTGCCTCATTAATTTTGATTTCCTTATTAAAAAGTTGAAATTTTCCTAAACAATTTTACTAATTTCTATAGGCTTTTCTTGTGTCATAACATTAAAATTTGACCTTATTAACTTCATTTTCTTTGTTTGCACTATTTTTTCTGAAATGGGGCTAGTGCCATGTAATCCCTAATCAAATTAGAATTGTGTTTTTAATACCTATGATATTTCTAAAACAGATTGAAACCAGAAATGAATATAATTTACAACTAGCTGAAAGTCTGATTTAGTGTAATCAACATTTTTTTTTTCAAACCAGCAAAAACCGTAAAAAAAAGAAGTGCAGTTAACATTTTATTGTAACAGATGTTGCAACAATAATATTGACAATGGTATTGAACATAAACTAAATGTGTTTTTGTTTTTTTAATTTATGAGGCAAATCACAAGTAAGAATTTCCATGATTCCACTAATTTAAATTGCTTGTTTGCACATCTCAATGGTCACTAGTGCTCTTCTGTCATTCTTAATTTACAACTGGTCAAAGATGTGAAAACCCCTACCCAATATTCATTACAAACAATATTTTAGTATGAATTTTAGTGCTATCTGTGACTGGTATTTTAGCTAAGGTAAAAAAGATAAATGCAAATTTATAAAGATACTTCCATGCCAAAAATACCCGTCTGTTTTTCTAGTTTAGAAATACATTTTAGTATTGTTAAGGATTCTCATTTATTAAGATATGCAAAACATCTCAACTGGTTGGAGGTGGTCCTGCAAACATCTCAATGGACTTGTCTCGTATTTTTATGGCAAATTTTAGACTTACAAAAGGCTCTAACTACCACACTGAACACCTCCATTGTATTGTGGTTAATGTACCTGGCTGTGTTTTATGCTTATCAGGCAGACCTATGACCTTTTTTAACCTATGAAAAACTGCAAGGCACTGTATTTTATGCATGACAACTTTACATGGACTAAGCTATATTGGGATGCTCAAAGGCTTATGGCTGCTTTCCAATGTATGATGTAGGGGTGCACATGTTTCGCAAATTGTCTGCTAGTTTAAAATTGTTGTTCTCTCACTGTTTTCAATTCCACTTTGTAACTGTTAGACAGTGTTTAATAAATTTTCTTTTCAGGCTATATGAGGAAACCTCGCCAATATCCTACAGGAGGATTGCATAGATGTGAATCCTGCAACTATATCACTAACAGGAAGTCAAATTTGCGAAACCACATTCGAACTCACACTGGTGAGAGGCCGTTCCAATGTGCCAAGTGCCATCGACGTTTTACTCAATCTGCACATCTTAAGTCTCACATGATACTTCATATGCGGAAAAGCCTGATTTGAAATTTTCATGCTGGTGCTTAGGTTTTTCTCTTACAAAATAATTGTTGAGTATGTGTAGTTTTTCTCATTGCTTTTGGACAGGAATCTGCTGATTTTATTACCAAATAGTTTATTTTAACCTGTGGGTTGTGCTCTAGACATTTTTCTAAATCTTCGAATCCTAATGATTGTATGTTTATTCATGCATAGAAAGCCTATTTTGAAGTTTATGTACCAGTCCTTTTCCTCTTACAAAAATAAGTACTAATAGGTGTGTACGTCACTATGGTGATTGTTTAACTGCAATCCAATTATTCTCTTTAAAGGGATACGGCATGGTGAACCTAGCAGTCGTGGTTCGGGATTGTTGCACCAGTGCCATTTCTGTCCATACACCACAAAATGGAAAAACAATTGGCGAGAGCATGTGCGAACTCATACTGGAGAAAAGCCTTTTGAGTGTACTGTGTGCTTTAAGTGTTTCAAGCATTCTTCAAGCTTTAAAAGACACATGTTGACTCATATTGTACTGTAACTTTATCTTCTGACTTTTCTGTAATATACAATATAAGTTTATATGGTGTCTCTTGTGGATCTCCGTCGAGTGTTTGTGAGTTATATGGAGAACCAATTGTGAATGTTTGCTCTTAATCTTCGTTTACTGAAACTATCTGGAATTCTCTTTGTAGTGACTGGAAATGTATACATATAATGTCACCAAACCTGTCATGATCTCTATGAATAATGTAAAGGCTACAGATGAGCAAAACTGATACTTTTAGACTGTGGTATGGTCAAAAAGGTTTAGGTGAAGAATATTTTAAAGGAGTAAATGTGTTTTTTATTCTCTTTTTTTAAGTAATAAGTACTATCTTTTAAATCTACCTAAAAAGTATTTAGGTACCCAAGAGTATTTATTCTTAAAAATGTTTTCTATCAACTATCCCAAGTATCAATTTTGCTCATCTAAATGGCCATCTGCAGTCTATTTCTGAAAGCTGTTTTTATGATGCTTCAACTGTTTAACTGACACAAAAAACTTTTCTTACTGAAATTTATATTAAAAACGATTATAATTATAGGATTATGCAGTATATGATGCATTCTTCTCTTTTCTTTATTAATTTTACGTAAAAGATTCTTAAGTTGAATGTGTTTTAACATTTTTAAGTTTTACATACTTAAGTCTTTAAACTGTGAATCAAAATTTTACTACTCATTCAAAAAAAATACTGAAATAAATTAAGTCTCCTTTCTATTAATGAAACAACTGTATTGTTTGCATTGCAATCAAGGATTGTTAAAATAAGAACTGATTAACTTTGTTGCCAATTTTAAAATGATAGAGATTTGTTTTGATTTTTTTTCTAGTTTATTTTTGATACAAGTTTGACTTTTCTAGAAATGTTCTAATAATTATATGTAATAGTCCCTATCAAGTAGTTTACTCTTTACATGTTAAGTAACCTTCTAATGCTATTTAGTGCTAAGTAATACTATCATCTCTTCTTTTGGGAATGTTGGGAATTTTTTTCTAGTTATAATTATTTTCTTTAAAAAATACTGTCATATCAATGCAGATCATTTAACAATAATCCAAATGTTCTCTTTAAAGGGGTACAGCATGGTGAACATAGCAGTCAGGGTTCAGGAATATTACACCGGTGCCATTTTTGTCCTTACACCACTAGAAATAAAGGACACTTGCGAGTCCATATGCGGACTCATACTGGAGAAAGGCCTTTTGAGTGTTCTGTGTGCCTGAAGCGTTTCCCTCATAATTCAAGCTTAAAAAGACACTTGATTACTCATTATCCACTGTAACTTTTATCATTTGATTTAATTGCAACACACATAGAACTTAATGGTGTGTCTTGTGGATCTCAATTGTGTGTTTTGTTTCTAAGGGAAGAACAGGACTACCAACATTACTATTTTTGAGTTTTTTTAATTGTTCATGCTTCTTTGATCTTACAGGTTTTGTAAAATTATTATACTACTGCAAATTCTTTCAGTTAGATTAAGAACCAATATTGAGGTGTTTCCTGCAACAATGAGTTAACAAATGAGTATGAATATTTGTAAAGTTGTTACTTTTATAATCTTATACTTTTTTTGCAGTAAAAATGATGACCATAGTCACCAACCATTTCTGTAAAATAGCACTAACTTGGCGACTATCGCTATGCTTGCGCCAAGGTGGAGCCTTTTGATGTGGATTCTTATTTTGAAGTTAACTCCTTGTTACAGCAAACACCTCAATTATAAATGTTTCAACTTAATCTTTGTTAACTATTTAGAATTTTCTTTGTATTAGCTGGAAATTTCAACAGTAAATGTATCTACTTGTGTAAACTCTGATTGAACTTTGTGATGATTTATTAACGTAGTTGTGTTCGTCATAAAAAATTTTGGAGATTATGTTTTATTCTAAAGCAGTAAATGTGTTAGTTTTGATTTTCTATGGTAAAGGATAATTAAAAGGAATTGTATTTGTTTTGAAAACATCCAACTCCAATAAGTTATTTAAGTTCACCTTCCTCTTTACTTTTTTAAAAATGATTTTCTGTTGTGGTAAATTGTTCAAGCAATATGGTTTCAAGTATGTGTAGAGATTATATTGTTTATGCCCATCTGCAGTTTTATTTCTGAAAGCTGCTTTCATGCTTAAACTAATTTCTGTTCGTAATAGATTTTCTTTAATGGAATTTATTCATTAAACAGTTTTGGTGATTGGAATCTCTGTGTCTTTCTCTTTCTTTGTTAGTATGTAAGACATTTTCCATGCACAATCTTTTAAGTTAATCCTTTTACAAGTTTTGCATACTTTAGTATTCAAACTATCAAGCAAAATGTTACTATTTATCTTAAATACTGAAATAACTTCGGTTTCTTTTTTATTCACCAAACAAGTAAAGTATTGTTTACAAGTTTAGTAACTTCCTAATGAGATGAGGTATAAATTAATTAAACTATTAATATTTCAATGGTAAAATTAAGTTTTATCCCTTTTAGATTATTTACTTTTCTCTAAATGGGTTTCACGAACACTTAAAAAAAACCTTGCATGAAACTTGCTCTTTCCTTTCATTTCATTCAATAAATAATTCAATTTGAAGAGGTAAAATCTTGTTATTTTCCTTCTTTTTAGTGATTCCAATTATTTATTTAAAGGATTTTCTGTTATTAATACCTACTACTGTACAATTAATCAAATATTCTCTTTAAAGGTATACAATATGGTGAACCTAGCAGTCAAGGTTGTGGATTGATGCACCGGTGCCATTTCTGTCCATACACCACGAAATGGAAGAACAATTGGCGAGCACATGTGAGAACTCACACTGGTGAAAAACCTTTTAAGTGTTCTGCGTGCCCAAAGTGTTTCACTCATTATACAACCTTAAAAAGACACATGATTACTCATGCTATACAGTAACTTAAAACTTCTGATTTTGTTGTAACATATGATGGAATTTTATGCTATGTCTTTGTTGCTTGCCAGTTGGATTGAACAAACTACTAACACTCATATTTTGTCTTCTTTTGAAATTTCCTCCATTGTCTGCTTTTTTATCTTATAAGTAAGGTGAAATCATTAGATTACAAGTTACTTCCTTCAGTTAGATTAGCATTCAATTGTAAATGTTTTCACTTTTTGGTTGTTAAATCATATTCTATGCAATTTCCTGTGTACCAAAATTTAAGCCTAATTGTCTACCTGTGGCTTGTATAGAAATATATTTCGGGAGGGATCCAAATATTATCTTTAAAAATTTTTAGGTCTAAGCTAGATTTTTGCAGCAGGGGAGAGGACCCAAAATTATTCTTCATCCCCTCCCATGCTTATTTATTAGATCCAATGTAGCTTTTGATTACATATTTAGGTAGAATTTGCATCTAAAGGAACTTAATATAAAATAGAGTAGTTACAAGTACTAAAGAGAGATCTGGGGGTGTGTAGGACCTCCCTCACAAAATATTTGGAAATTTCCGGGTAGTTATTGTAAAAGATTGTAATTTTGGCATTTAGTATTTTTTTGCATTAGGTTGAATTAATTTTGCCTTTTGAATAATTTTAATATTTTGGTTGAAAAAGTTATGTTAAAGATTGTAATTTTGAATTCAGTTTAATTTTGTGTTGTGCTGTGTTGTGTTTCTGGTTAAAGAATGCCTTTAAGTTTATTGTAATTTTGGTTAAATCTTAGTTTTTATGGTGATGAAAATATTTGTTTTCCTAAGAGTAGAATTACCTGAAGTTTGATTGATTGTTTTCTCAAGTGGGGGGTTTGTGTGTTTTGGTATTTAACATTGTTTGGCAAAACTTAAATTTAGTGTTCAGGTACCAGGGGGTTTAATTTGTTTTCATATGTGTAGAGCAGCTCAACCTGCAGCCTAGCAACCCTTGAAAAATGACTATGTTATAGCCTCGAAATAAGGGTACTCTTATAGTAAATATACAAACTTTTCTCAAAACATAGATGACTGTCAAAGTTATGTCTGTCTCAAGTGCTCTCAACGAAATCTGACATGGTTGTGGCTCAGTTAAAGTAGCTAACTTAAGAAGGCTGCTTGCTGAGCAAAAAAAAGCTTGCATACTTCTGATGTAATGTTATCATTTAGTTTCGATGTTGCAACATATGTCATTTAAATATTTATTAAAATATCATTTCTTTTTTGTTTTGTATTCTGAATAATTTTTGTGTTTTCTTTTGATAAGATGTTTGAGTTTATTTATTATTCTGATTTTCTTCTTAAACTGTGGGCTTATTTGTGTATTTTGATTTAGAGTTAAGTTCTTTCTTTTTTTTTCCTGAGTGCATTTTTCTGTGTAACCTTGAAACTTATGATGCAGGGGGGTTGTTTTTAATGTGTTTAGGAAAATTGGTTATTGTTTGAGAGCTTTTAGTTTTAAGGTATATAGCTCACTTCTACTTTACTGGTTGTTACTCAGGATGCTGGTACAACCAGAGGAGGAATTTGCTGTTGATTTTAAGTTATTTCTCCTCTCCTTGCTAGAGAGAGCACTACATGGGTCTCTAGTATCTCTCATATAAAAGCCCACGTCACTCACTGACTCACTGACTCACTGATTCTGGAACGCTCGCACACTATGATGCCATCTCTCATATAAAAGCCCACGTCACTCACTGACTCACTGACTCACTGACTCACTGATTCTGGAACGCTCGCACACTATGATGCCATCTCGCAATAATAATCATAATCATCAGAAAAATATAAAAGCCCACGTCACTCACTGACTCGATGCCATCTCGCAATAATCAGAAAAATAAATAAATAAAAGTAATTAAAATTTTAAAATAATATAATAGAGCATTTTCAATCACATGACTCTGCCTAACAACGGCCTTAGCAACGTTGTTTATTCGCCAAGTGACGTCATGTGCGAATGCTGCTATTGGATACTTCTATGTCCCGCCCCTAACAACAGCCTTAGCAACGTTGATTTTGTCCTCCAAGTGACGTCATGTGCGAATGCTCTATAGCTTTTAAATAAATATCTTTCAAGAAAGTTGGTTTACTTAATAAAGGTTAAAAAGTTACTTTTAGGGAAGTTGGTTTCTAATTCAACAATAATAAATTATTAAAGTTAAACTTCTTATTTAATGTATAATTAATAGGAACTTGAAGTAGTAACGAGCGAAGCTCGCATAAAAGGCTAGCCTAGCTGTAAGACCCGGCTTTGCCGGGTCGTAACAGCTAGTACTGGTATGTTTTCAAAGGTGCAATGACATCATTCTGACCTTATAGGTCGTTTGTTAGATCTCAGATTGTCTGATTTATAATAATGTAAATAGTTAGACCTATGAATAAACATATTTGCCCTTTAAACGCTCTACTTACTGTTGCTAAATTCTAAAGAGGTTTTTAAAAGTCAGGCGATTTTATCTATTAGAGCTAGCTGGGGTAGATCTCCCCTGTGCATCTATAACATATATTGAAATCACAACAAATTAAAGGTAAATAAGGCTGATATGAAGAAATAAAAAGCTCTGCACTCTCAAAACTTTGCTGTAAGAGCAGGGTACATTGGGCAGATTTTTCCCCCATGTCAACTGGGGAAAGCTTTTCTGACAGCCTTTATATTGATACTCCAATTCTTTTTACAGTGCCTAGTATTTAATTACTTAGCTTTGTAAAGAATATAGATTAACATAGGTTATATTTACAAAAGTATGCACAATCCCATTTTGAGCAGCTTAATATCAGGTTATAAATAAACCATTCGATAAAATGCGTACGACGAACAAAAAGATTGGAGTAATTTTTGTTTGTTTTATGGATGCTATTTATTTAACAACGTTTTTTGCTGAAATTATAATTTCAACATTTATTTACAACAATATTATACTTTTTGTTGAAACACATAAGGATTGTGATAAAAAAGCTTTGGTGCCAATTAAAATAAATAATCATGCTTTTTCTAGTTTTTTATAATACTATTAGATGTTCTTAAAAAAAGTTATGTTTAAGTGTAATAGCAATAATTTTTATTTTCTTCCTTCTTGAGGTTATTAATTTTCATGAGATTGATGTTTAAGAGACTATAAACTTAAAAGGTGCTTAGGTGCCACTTCATTGAATAATTAAATTTATTAACAATGGTACTTTTTTAGATAAGATCTTACCAGATGGAAGTAGTGATTTGAATTATTTTTTGTTGAACACTTTTTTATCCCTGATATTGTTTATTTAGCTATATTCCAAATGTTCTTTTTAAAGGGTTACAGCATGGAAGACTTAACACTCGTGGTGTGGGATTCATTCTTCAGTGCAATTTCTTTCATTATGCCACGAAAAGGAGAAAAGGCTTAGTGTGACCATTTGTGCGTATTCACACAAGGAGAAAAACCTTTTATGTGCAAAAATGCCCAAACATTTTCTCAATATCGTTAAATGTTAGGAGAAACATGTTTACATGAAATTTTTGTTTTGTTTCAAAAATTTTTTAACATATGTTTTTGGTGTCATGTGGCTGTATTTTGTATTGATTGCCTGAGGCACGGCTTACTAGATACTTATACAGGCTAGTCGAGTACGGAAATCATTGCAAATCCAGATGGCAATACTGGACCAACTGGCAAAGCATATCCACAGTGTTGAAGGCGGTGGGTGATATAGGTAGGTCTTGTAGCGCTCCAAGCGGGAAAAGTTGTCAAATGGTTTTCATTGTTTAAAACTCGGCTAGCCTGTATAAGTATCTAGTAAGCCGTGCCTGAGGTCTGTAATTGATAACAACAGTGCTCCAATTTTTCAAGTTTTGTGTAGTGTCTTTGTTGAAGCAATTATCATAGTTACTTTATGTAAAGGATGTATGAATTTTTTTCCATAATGTAAGTTTGAAGAGATAAAATATGTGTTTTCTGATGTTTTATAATTAATCCTTTTGGCATTGATATGATTGATGTTTTTAATGATTTGATGTAAAACAATCTTATCTTTACAGGGTTACGACATGGAAGACATAGCCTTTCTGATGAAGGTATATTGCACAGGTGTCCTTACTGTGAGTACACTACAGTATGGAAATCCACTTGGCAAAGCCATATCCGAACTCACACAGGAGAAAAACCTTTTCAGTGTGCTCTGTGTCTAAAGTGTTTTGCACAACGTTCAACCCTTAAAAGACACATGTCAACTCATACTGTGCCGTAATATTTGAACTTCGAGTTGGCTGTTTGACTTTGTGGATTGGATTGTTGGGTTTATTTACTGCTTTTTCGCTAACTGACTAGCATCTATCAGTGTTCTTTTGGTTTGTTGGTTGATGACTTTGTGGAATAAATGTATATGGAGTTTGGTTTGTAGTTGTTGTTTATATAGTTGCTAAGTTACTACTGATTAGAGAATACCTGCAAACTGTGATTTTAATTTTACCCAAAATGTTGGGGTTTTTTTTTTTTGCTGAAACCAGAAAAAAAAATTTTACAGAAATCTCAGAAAATGATAATTTGATGTCAGTTTCTTATTTTAGTAGTTGTAAATTAAAATTCAGTAATGTCAGGCAAGGGATTCAGTTTGTGCCAATTGTGGTTTAATAAAGTTGGTTTATTATGAATGGGGGATGAGGAAAGCTATTTAATGGGAATGAGTTTCTACTACTGAGAGGGGGAAAGCACTTTTAAGAACTTTCTGATCTAGACAAGGTAAAGAAAGGCATTTTGCTTTTGAATGTATTGTTTGAATGATTATGAGAGTAATCTAATGATATTTTATAGTTGTTTTTTCTGTTTCAATATTGTGCATCGAAAAAATTGAACCATTCCATTGACTTGTATAACTTTTTTGCAGGGCTTGTGTCAGAATCCTATTCCAAGCTGATGAAAATGTCAAAGAGATCAAAGGGTAATTGTGGTGCAAGTAGCAGCGCAACCAAAAGAAAGCATGTGTCCCTGAACATCAGAAAAAAAGTTGAGATATTAAAGAAATTAGAGAGTGGAACAAGTGCTAAGTCAGTGTGTGAAGAATATGGAGTTGGCCTCTCTACCATTTATGACTTAAAAAAGCAGAAAGCTTCGCTGTTAAAGTTTTATGAAGACAGCAATACCCCGAAGCTTACGGAAATCAGGAAAACTTTGCATAGTGCAAGGAACAAGGATGTGGATCAGCTTTTAATGCAATGGGTAGAGCTGCAGCGTAGCAAAAAAATACCACTTAATAGGTCATCAATCATAGCCCAAGCGAAAATTTTCCACAATCAACTGGGTAAAGAAACAGCCTGTGAATATTCATCAGGTTGGTTCGCAAGATTTGAGAAGCGCCATGGCTTAAGAATACGTCGTAAGGTTTCTCCTGACCAAGAAAGTTCAGAAGACTTGATTGAGGTTGATAAGTCTATGACGTGTGAAGAAGTTTCCAATTGAGATATTTTACAAGGGAACTTGCTGTTACCTCTATTTAAAGTTTAAGCATTCCTTTTTTAGCATGGGCAGATTTTATGAAATTCCCCAATTGCTTTGCAAATTTCATATGCCATTAAAATAATAGAATATCCTGAAAAGTTTGAAGGAGTTGTTCCCCATGACCCTTTAAAACTACAGATTTTTCTAACTGCAGATAAACTCTAGAAAACTACAAATAACGAAACAGATTGTTCATTTCCCTGATGTTTTTTAATCGAAATAATGTTTTTTTTTTCTTTGCATAATGGTTCATAAAGATTGGTCAAAATAAATATTGCTTACTTTACTTTCTTGATGTTTTTAATGATATTTCTCTTTATCTATTTACATCAATCATGAAGAATGATCAAAATAAACATTTCTTAGCTTTAATACCTATTTTATTTCAAATTGGCTTTTTTTTTATTGGTTTGACTTACTAAGAACTAGTTAATATGTTACTGTATAAGCTTAAAAAAGCTTAAGTAGCTTTAGTTTAGTTAAGCTTAAAGTAGCTTTTAAAATGTTCACTTTTCACTAGTTTTTTAAATTTTCTGGTGATATTAAGTACACTGTATTGTATACCCACTATCATCTTTAAACTGAATATAAAGACAATAGGATTGCCTTTTTGTAATTTTGTGGACTTGAAAGGGTTTTAATGAGATCATAAACATAAATAGGAGGAACTATCTTACTGCATCAATTCATTTTATAAAAGAAATTCTGAGTAATTTTTTATTGGATGGAAATTGTGATTTTAGTAATTATTTGCACTCTTTTATTGATGTGGATTATTTAACTATAATGCATATGTTCTCTTTAAAGGATCAAATCCTGGAAGACCTAGGACTTATGGTTTAGGATGGATTCACCAGTGCAATTTATGTCAGTATGCTACCATAAGGAAAAAAGACTTGATAGTTCATTTGAGAACTCACACAGGAGAGAAACCTTATAAGTGTGAAGTGTGCCTCAGGTGTTTTTCAACTAGTACAAGTCTTAAGAGACACATGGTGATTCATATGCAGCAACCTTAAAATTATATGTTATTAACATAATAGTGTTTCTTTCTTGTGATAGAATAGCCTAATCTGGCTTTTGTCCCATAAAACCTCAACAAACAAACAAACATAATGTTTGACAGATTTTTGGTCGTGTCCTTTAATTTCATTGTGTGTTTGTTGTTCTAAGTGTCATATTGATATTTTTGTCTTTTTTTTTTCTCCTTACTATCCAATTATGTTTTCATGCATTTTCATAATAATGTAACCATATTAAAATAATAATACATTATCATGTACCTGACCAAAAAAGTTCAGAAGACTTGGTTAAAATAAATATTACTTACTTTACTTTCTTGATGGTTTTTAAATGATATTTCTCTTCATCTATTTGCATCAATCGTGAAGAATGATCAAAATAAACATTTCTTAGCTTTAATACTTATTTTATTTCGAATTCATCCTTAAACTGAATTTAAAGAAAATATTACCTTAGTGCCTTTTTGGAATGTTGAAACTTTAAAGGGTTTTAATGAGATCATAAACATAAATAGGAGAAACTATATTACTGCATAATTTTTTATTTGATGGAAATTGTAATTTTAGTAATTATTTGCACTCTTTTATTGATGTGGATTATTTAACCATAATGTATATGTTCTCTTTAAAGGGTCACATTTTGGAGGACCCAGCAGTTATGGTGTAGGATTGATTCACCAGTGCAGTTTTTGTCCGTATGCTACCGTAAGGAAAAAAGATTTGATAGTTCATTTGAGAACTCACACAGGAGAGAAACCTTATAAGTGTAAAGTGTGCCTCAGGTGTTTTTCGACTAGTTCAAGTCTTAAGAGACACCAAATGACTCATATACAACAACTTTAAAATTTTGCATTATTACATAATAACATTTGGCGGATTTTCGGTTGTGTCCTTTAATTTCATTGTGTGTTTGTTGTTCTAAGCATCATATTGATATGTTTGTCTTTTTCTCTTTACTATCCAATTATGTTTTCGTACATTTTTATAATAATGTAATCATGTCATATAATAATACATTATCATATAATAATACTACATTTTCATGTACCTGAGAAAGAAAGTTCAGAGGACTTTTTTTTCTTTGCATAAGGGTTCATGAAGATTGATCAAAATAAATATTACTTACTTTACTTTCTTGGATGTTTTTTTTAAATGATATTTCTCTTCATCTTTTTGCATCACCCATGAAGGCAAAGTAAACATTTCTTAGCTTTAATACCTATTTTGTTCCAAATTAGCTTTTTTTTTATTGCTTTGACTTTCTTAGAACTAGTTAACATGTTACTGTACATGATAGCTTTTAAAATGTTCACTTTTCACTAGTTTTTTAAATTTTCTGTTGATATTAAGCATACTGTATTGTATACCTACTATCATCTTTAAACTGAATATCAAGAAAATGCTATAGAGCATTTTCAATCACATGACTCGGACCTAACAACGGCCTTATCAACAGAAGATGTTACAGTTTTTTGCCCTACAGAGGTTAACAGTTACAGAAAATGACTAGCCGTGGAATTCATCTATTGGAGCATTTGCAATCACGTGATCCCATACCTAAAAACCGCCTTAGCAACACATAAACAACGGCCTTAGCAACAGTTAAAAGCCCTACAGAAGGTACACAGTTAAAAGAAAATAACCGGTTGTGACGTCACCTGAAAACACTCTATTACCTTTGTGCCTTTTTGGAATGTTGGGACTTTAAAATGACTATTTTTTAACTTTACTTTAAAACTAAAGAAATTATCTTACTGGATCAATTAATTTAATAAAAGAAATCCTGAGTAATTTCTTATTGGATGGAAGTTGTGATTTTAGTAATTATTTGTACTCTATTATTGTTGCAGATCATTTAACATTAATGCATATGTTCTCTTTAAAGGATCACATCCTGGAAGACGTAGGGCTTATGAAGTAGGATTCATTCACCAGTGCAGTTTATGTCAGTATGCTACCGAAAGGAAAACACACTTGATAGTTCATTTGCGAACTCATACAGGAGAGAAACCTTATAAGTGTGAAGTGTGCCTCAGGTGTTTTTCAACTAGTTCAAGTCTTAAGAGACACCAAATGACTCGTATACATCAACTTTAAAATTCTGTGTTATTAACACACTAATGTTAGACAAATTTTCGGTTGTGTCCTTTTATTTCATTGTGTGTTTGTTTTGTTCTAAGCTTCATATTGATATTTTTGTCTTTATTTCCTGTCCATTAATGTCTTCATGCATTCCCTTACTATTCAATTATATTTTCATAATGTAATCATATCATAATAGTAATACATTATTATATAATAATACCATATAATAATTATGTTCTTATACTTTCATATTGATATTTTGTCTTTTTTCCCTTATTATACAATAATTTCTTTGATTTGTTCCTACTGATTTATTACATTTATTCAACCCTCTATTACTAATTTTGGTTAGATTAAAGTTAATTACACATGCTCATTTTCTCTGTATGATATTCCTACAAGTGTATTATTCTTTTATACTGACAGGAAATTTGAACAGAAATTTTACTAGCAAATAACTTATGAGAAAAATAACATTGAAGGAGGCAAAATATCTGTACCTTTAGTAAGGGCTCAAATTCTAGAAATACAGGTGTTGGAACTGTAATTGTTAGTTGGTGGATGGAGTAATTCTTTAGTAGGGTATTTTTAGGGAATATTCCGATTCTTAAGGAGATATTTGGGAGTTCCGGCTCAAATCGAGTCCTGCCTTTAGTTGTTAAGTGTTCATTAAGTGTTCAGTTTGTATTTTTATGGATAAGAAGGTTTTAGGGTACTTGAGATTTTCAGATTACATTAGAAATGCTGTAAGACAACATTAAAGTTAACACCCATAAGACCAAAGTGTTGATTTTGCCCATAACTTAATTAAGTGGCTTAGAAAAAGAGCAGTCTAGCTCAAAATTTCCAGATTTTCAGAGTTTGACTATTCTTGATGTATCACTATAATGTTGACTGTTTAAAATATCTAATGCATGTTTGTTGAGAATTTTTCAATTGTTTACTTTTGAATATTTTGTTTTAAGTAATAAGGTTAAGAATACTTAAGAGTAAAAAATTGCTCAATAAAATGGAAATAAAAATTGTATATTTAATTTTTGTATCCTTGGTGTTATTTATTTATGTGCATCATGGGTATAATTTGTGTTCAACAGCTTTGCTTTGCTGCCCATCAAAAAAATTAGTTTAAGCTTATTTTTTTTATTGTTTGAGTTTCTTAAAAATAACTTAGGCGCAAAGTTTATACTTGCGTATGCGCCAAGTTTTTAGCGTTACAGATCACTATTATGGTAACCCTAACTCATGTTAAGAGAATGATTTGGCTTCTAAATGTGCCGCTAAACAGCCAAAACTCGCCAAGCATACGCAACTCTAAACTTGCGCCATAACTTAAACTAATGTGTAATACCATAATTCAAGATGTCTTCACAAGTTAACTAACTCTAATGATATTAAAAGAACACAATACATGTATTATAACAGATCACAAAAAATTTTTGTATTAAGTTGGCTGGATGAGTTTGTAGAGTCTATGAGCTTTGATTGTCTTACTAGTGTCAATTGGTTTAATAAATAGTATTTGAATTTATGAAAGTGGTCAAATTAGTGTTTCCTACTATTGCATTATTAAGTCTTAGCATTGAAATGTTGGTTTTGATGGTTTCTTGTAAATCGATGCTGATTTTTGAACACTAATCCAAGTGTTTTCTTTTACAGGGTTTCAGCAGGGAAGATCTAAGAGTTATGCAACAGGAGTATTGCACAAGTGTAATTTCTGTCCGTATGTCACGAAAAAGAAGGACCACTGGCGCACCCATGTGAGATCTCACACAGGGGAAAAGCCATTTCAGTGTTCAGTTTGCTCCAAACGATTCACCCAAAAAATACACCTCGAGAGGCACTTCATGACTCATATAATGAAAAATTACCAATAAGTTGCATGTTGATTATTTAAATTTCTATGATATATGTTATGTGGGGGTTTTTTTTGTGGTTTGGTTCTATAGGGTAACTGCATACCCAATTTTTGTACTTTTTCCTAAGTTTCATATAGCGTGTTGCTTTTATTGGAGACAATTTATTAATGTGATTCCTTATAGACAAAGTTATGTAATAGATAACATTTTCAATTTTATTAAAAATTTATGGTAGAATTAATGCTTATTTTATTGTTTCTGTATGATATTTTTATTTGTTTTGACGGAATATTAAAATGATAATTTTATTAATTGGTTCCATTTTTAACTAATATTCAAACCATCTGAAGTTTTTTTTTTTCATCTGATTTTATGCTTCTAATTTTTTTTCTGTGTTACTTAGAATGAGTTGACTCCATTTAAATTCCCTCTAGTTAAGCTGATTATACTTCAAAACCACAAGGAATAAAACAAATGTTTGTTTTCTTCATGTTATTTATTGGAAATTAAATAGCTTTTCATTTGTTTGCATTCGTGATAAATCTTGAAGAAAAGAAAATCTGCATAACTTTACTGCTAATTCAAAAGGGTTTATTTCATAATTTAATCTTTTATATTATTTTTCGATGGAATCCCACTGATAACCTGCAATCTTTATATTTAATTGTTTTTCTTTGTTAAAGTTAATCAGTAGTACTTTACAATTTAAACTTATTTCCTCGTTCTTAATATTCTTTTTTTTCAGGTTTACAGCACGAAAGATCTAAGAGTTATGCAAAAGGAGTATTGCACAGGTGTAATTTCTGTCCATATGTATCCAAAAAGAAGACCAACTGGCGCACCCATTTGAGATCTCACACAGGCGAAAAGCCATTTCAGTGTTCAATTTGCTCCAAACGATTCACCCAAAAAATACACCTCAAGAGTCACTTCATAACTCATCAAATGAAAAATTATCAATAAGTTGCATATGGATTATTTACACTTCTATGACAGATGTTGTGTGGCTTTTTTGTGTTTTTGGTTCTGAAGGATAACTCCATACCTAATTTTTGTACTTTTTCCTAAATTTGTAATGTATTGCTATTGTTTGGGATCTATAAATATGTTTCCCAACATACTGTAAGGTTGTTATAATTAAGCCTTTTCAATTTATTAAAAATTAATGAGAGTCTATGCATATTTTTATTGTTTCTGTATAATATTTCATTTGTATTGACAGGATATTAAAATGATAAATTTACTAATTTGTTCCATTTATGACTAATAATATTCAAACCATCTGAAGTTTTGTTTCAAATTTTTCCTGTGTTATTTAGAGTGAATTTTCCTGTTATCCCTTTTGAGTTTACTGCATTTAAATTTCGTAACAGTTAAGCTAATTTTTACTTCAAATCCACAAGGTATGACACAAATGTTTGTTTTCTTCATGTTATTTATTTTAAATTAAATATAACTTTTCATTTGTTTGCATTAGTGATAAATTTTGAATAACGGAAAATCTGTCTAACGTACTGCAAATTTTAAAGGGATTCTTTCATAATTTGATCCTTTTGCATTATTTTACAGAGTTTTTTAAGGGGTTCCCCCTGATAGTCTGCATTCTTTATGTTTAGTGGGTTTTTTTTCTTTGTTAAAGAAGGACTTCACAATTTAAACTTATTTCCACTTACTTATATATTCTTTTTTCAGGGTTACAGTATGTAAGACCTCCTCTTGGATTGTTGTACAAATGCAGCTTCTGTGAGTACACCACAAAGTACAAAAACCACCGCAAAGTCCATGAGAGAATTCATACTGGAGAAAAGCCATTTGAGTGCTCTGTTTGCTTGAGACGATTCACTGATAAATCAAACCTAAAGAGACATTTGAACACTCATATTCCACCCCAGCTTTAAAATTCTCAATTAGCTGTATGCAGGGCTGATTGTTTTTTGTGTCTTTGGTTCTTCTGATGCGTAAACAGGGTTCCCAATTTTGGGCAATTTGTTGCACTGGTTATTTCCACGAAAGTAACAACTCAACTCTAACTAATCTCGCTACTTCTGAAAAACTACAAGTTAAATTGAAGCAAAATACTCAAAAGTAGCAGCATGGATTCGCACCGGGGACCATTAGGTTACTAGACGCACACTATCACTAGGCTATCAGTGCTGATGCCAAAATTGATCAATAACATAATTTCGATGTTATAAAACACTTAATAGCAAACTCCTATTATTGCGTATGCTTCAATGTTCTTGGAAATAACCACTTCGTATCTTCGTAACCTTTTATTAGAAATCTGTGCTAAGCAATTGTTATTCATTAGATGGTGACTAGCGATACCAAACCTGTGCCCAACAACCCTTTCAGAGTGCTCTAGTATTAGTATTGTAGTAAAACCAACTTTTCTTAAAGCATAGCCGACTATCAAAATTCTGTCTGTATCATGCATTTCCTACAAAACTTACCTTTTATTGTTTCATCCCGTCCCAATTGAAAGACAGGGGTCTGTTTAGAAGAAATCCCTTCACAAAATATTTTACTTTAAAAACGGACCCTTCACAAATTATTTTAGCTTTTAAAACGGAACTATTTTTCACAGTACTGCAAATATGGGACCCTATTGTTAAAGTATTTTTCTCAGAGTACCACTTTATTAGACTGTGTGTAGTTTAAAATTACTATTATGTTTTGAGAAAAAAAAGGATATCTCGAATTCTGTTGTGTGTAATATTAAGACTATCCACATCCAACTCTCTTTATGGATATAGCAAGTACGCTGCAGTTCAGTTCTGTTCTGGATATCTCTTTGTATGTTTTCAATTTTATCTTGTGATTTTAATTATTTATATTTATAGTAAGCCGTAGTTTACATAAAATATAATATAGTAACCCACATCCAAATATTGGATAGATATGTAGAGGAATAAAAGTTAATCACATGCACATATGCTCATTTCCTCTGTGGGATATTACAACTAATGCACAGGAATTCAATTTTCGAATTGGGGGCCACAGTTCATATACATTTTAAATTATGTATGCATGATTGTCCATTGTAACTTTTTGGCTTCTTCTGAAGTAAAAGTGTTTAGCTTAAAAAAGGTATACGTTATTGAAAGAGCACTATCAAACCAGTTGTGCAACGAATTATTAAAATTACTTCTACCTGTGGTAATTTCAAAAATGTTCACTACAGGGCTACAGTTTTATGTCTGTATTTTGAAAAGTGAAGTCACTTACTTTAGAAAAGAACCCCCTCTCTTTTGATTTTAGTTATGATTTAGCAATAACATAAACACCGGAAACACTAAAATCTCAATCACTTCTTGGGAGATGATTTGGTCTGAAAAGAAATGATCCCTTCTTTCATTTTCAAAACTTCAAGAGCCTGATTTTGAAAATTTGTAAGTATAATGGAATTTTAAAACAGTAGAACCTCTTTATAACAGTCCCTTCGTTACAACAACCGGTAGTTAAAGCCCCAATTATTTAATCATATTAATGTTATTTTTAATTCATTACAGCAACCCCAAACTCATGAGTTTTTTGCTATGGCAACCCAAAATTCTGTAAGAACTCCTAAAAATCTGCTTATTAAGAGGCTAGAACAAATGGGAAGGGATATTGGCAAAACTTCTGATAGCAAAATTACCCCAAATCATCATGTTCTTAATGTTTCAGAATGTTTACATTGATTGCTTCATATTTCGCACCTGTTGAGAGTGTATTATTTGAGGTAGTATATCCGTATTTTATTTCTTTGTTGATCTTATTGGTTAATTTGGTCATGTAAGGGGTTTCTATATTGAGGTTCTGCTTTAGTTCAATTAAGTGGCCTTCTACTGAAGTCTCAGCATTGAAATGTATGTTTTGATGGTTTCTTGTGAAAAAAAATGCTGTAAGTTATGCTGATTTTTGAACAGTAATCCAAGTGGTTTTTTTGCAGGGTTTCAGTGGGAGAGACCTAAAACAGGATTATTGCACAGGTGTAATTTCTGTCCATACGAGACTAAAAGGAAAGACCACTGGCGTATTCATGAGAGAACTCACACAGGAGAAAAGCCCTTTCAGTGTTCAGTTTGCTTCAAACGATTTGATCGGAAAACAAACTTAACAAGACATGAGATTACTCACTTGTACCCAAGCTATAAATTATGATTTATATGCATGTTCGGCTGTTTGCATGATTGATTTTTTTCCCCAAGTTGTATGCAGTGGCTGTATTGTGTGTTCTTTCGGAAATAAACAGGGTTCTCAATTTGCAAACCCTTTTTCTAAATATCCTGTGTTGTATTTCTACTTAAGATATCTTTGTTACCTTTCTTTATGGTGAGTGATTGTTTCCTAATTGACTGTACAAAATCATTTGGTTTAAAATTACTGTTCAACTGAGGTTAAAAACTGTTTAGATATTATTGCAGTTTTTTTTTTTATTTATTGTAATTATGTTCTGTTTTATTGGTTTTGAGAGAAAAGGATATCTCAAATTCTGTTGTAATATTAAGACTATCCACGTCCAACTCTTTCTATGGATATAGCAAATACTCTGCAGTTCTGTTCTGGATATCTTCTTGTATGTTTTGAAGTTTTTCCTGTGATTTTTCCCCTCTACTCTTCAAAGTGGGTTTTATTTTATATTCATAAGTAAGCTATAGTTTATATAAAGTTTAGTATATTTAGTATACCCATCCAGTTATTGGATGGTTATATAGTGAAATAAAAGTTAATTGCATGAATATATGCTGATTTTTTCTGTGTGATATTCCAAGTGTATTCTTTTATACTTATGGAAAATTTAAACAGTAATTTTACCAATAATTAACGTATGTGATGAATAACATTGAGGTGGGAAAAATATATGTTTTATTTATATTTATAGTAAGCCTTAGTTTATATAAAATATAGTATATGTATAGTTGTTTTATTTATTATAATTGTAGTTTTATATTAATAGTTAAGGTAATTAAAATGTCTATTGCATTATTTTCTTAATTAACAATAATATAATTTTCCCTTGTTTTTTAATGTTATGAATTTTTTAAATGATGTTGTTCTGATTGGTTTACCAATATTTTAATGTGGACCAAAATTAACTTGGGTAACAGAAAAACTTAAAACAAAATTTTGTAAATGAAGGTTTACTAAAACATACATTCCTAGATTAAATGTAGTAATATGTTGTGCAGACCTGCTCTGTATCATAAGTAGCTTATAATAACTATTTCAACCCTAGACTGCCCAAGATTGCCATTGAACCCTATAGGCAAGCGGGACTGAAAGGGTTGAACAGTTTGACTTTCTTTTATGTAGTTGTCTTCTTTAAGTTAAACAAAACAGTAAAAGATGTTCAAGTTCAACAACTTATTAGTGATGGTTTTTCAATGCATATATTGTATCACCTTCCTCTTGAAAATTTAATTTTATGCTTATTCATACCTTGTATACTTTTATTCTCCTGTTTCTTAATACCATTTTATTTTCTGCTCGCTTGCTATGTATATTTCATAACTAATATCTTCTTTTTTTTTTTCAGATGCTGTTGGAAAAGTGATCAGTGCTCCAAATAGGTTGCTGCACTGGTGTAGATTCTGTGCTTACACCTCTAACAAGAAGTCCAATGTGCTTGACCATGAAAGGAGACATACGGGAGAGAAGCCTTTCATATGTGACTTGTGCCACAAGAGTTACACTCAAAGTTCATCTCTTAAAAGACACATGGTCACTCATTTTTGATAAGATTGCAGCTGGGCTGAATTCGTGAACCAAGCTCTCGTGGCTAGGTGAGGGTGAGACGCCGGGAGTGCGGAGCCCATGGCCCATGTTTGAAACTCCCGAGGCGTGAGGTTGCGAAGCCGAGAGCGATGGCGAAGCGCTGCGAACCCAACCACAGCGAAGAGGGTGGTTTTGGAGCTGGTGACCGTAAGTGGAGGTGGTGAAGGTGCGTGTTCGTATGCCGGGTGGGCAAGATATTATGTTTTCAAATTCTTTTTCTGTTGCCTCATTATATCAGACAACTAGGACAAAAGTTCTGTGCTTCTGAATGTATTTTTATAACCGACTAATGAATTTTGATGTTACCTTTTTGTATATATTTATTGTTACCATGAGAATTTAATACCATTAACAGTACAATCTAGTTTATCCAGACTAACTGATGAAAAAAACGTGTGTTCATAGAATTGGTCAAAAGACACTGAAAATATGAAAGTAACTTTCAACCTCTAGCAAAAAAAATGTGTTTTCTGATTCAAACACAAATAGTATCAGCAAATCTGATTTGGGTAATCTGGATCAGCAATGAGATAAACAAGGTTTTACTGTACTTCTTAATATCTTGATTTCACCTGTATATAAGCAGAAAGTGCAGTTTGCTTACTTTTAAAAACTAACAATTAATTTGAACTTTAATTAGTCCTTAAAAACTCAATCTTCCAAATTTGATCCTTAAATTCAATACCTGGGTATAAGATAATAGTATTAAATTATTTGATCTATTGAAAGAAGCTACATTGCAGTATTTTGCATTATTATTTTACAGTAACGGATATGTTTAAACTTCATTTTACAATTGTATTTCTTAAATTGTGAGGTTCTTTAACCAATTTCTCTATTAAATGGTTAGTTTTTCACATTGCAAACCAGATTTCTTAATTTATTGATTGATTTGTGCATTTAACACTTGGTCAAATGAAAAAAAAAATACCTGCTACTTTTTGAATATGGGATGATCACCCTCACTTTAGTTTTAAATTCAAAAGTTTTAATTTGACTTTGAATTGCCAAGTGGTTTATTTATTATTGTTTATGTGGGAGAAAACATTTTGATGCTCAAAAATTTTACAATATTGTAAATATTTTTTTTTTTCATTATCCTTCTCTGGTTTATGTATATATTTTTTAAGTTCAAATATCCTCTCCAAATAATCTCTCTAATTTAACTGAAATCTCAACGAAATTATATATATTTTTTTATATATTAAATTAACAATTTAGTTTTTGACTAACAAAATTCCTTTATAGTTATCCTGTTAGAATTCAATTAAATATTTGCAATACTTTTTGTATTAAAACTGTTTTATTATCAATAAATATATTTAGCTATTGGAAATTTGTTTTTGTTAATTTATTTTCTTGAACAATTTGTTTATAGGGTAGCTTGCAGACAGATAATTGCACCAAAGACTATTTTTGTAAATTTAACAATGTTTTTGTGCCATAGTGTATCTACATGTTTTATTGTGTTAACTCTTTTTTTTTTTTCTGAATTGGACAGCTTCTAAATTTAGTTTCAATGTAATTTGTTTGTATTTCATTCATTGTGAAACGAAAAGATGTTCAATGCCATCAAAATTATTTGCTATTCTTTTTTTTAATCTGGTATTCTTTCCTAAAGCTATAGCTTTAGTCTGTGCATTGTTATAGTTAAGTTAATATCACAAATCTAACCAACCAAACTTTCATTTGAACTAGTTTAACTCTTCTGCTGCGTGAATGTCATTGATTAATAAAATATTCTTTTTAGGTTTTAGTTGAAAACCACCCTGATATAAGGTGGAGTGTATCACAACCCTGGATTCCATTTAACTTCTAAGAGGAAGTGCAATGTGCTGTTAATTTTCTGCTTATTTCATGTATTTATTGTAATTCTTTCTCTATGTTAATTTTACTAATAAAACAATTATTTTTAGGTTTTACTGGAAGACCTTCCAGTTATAAGAGAGGAAGACCCTTACGCAAGTGTCGATTCTGCTCTTATGTCTCTAACAAGACGTGTAATGTTAAAGACCATGAGCGAACCCACACGGGAGAAAAGCCTTTCCAATGTCCTGAGTGTAACAGGTGTTTCACCCATAGATCTACGTTTAAATGTCACATGTTAACTCATATTCCTAAAAGGTGATCGGCTTTTTACTCTTGATCAACCAGACACAGATGATCTAGAACAGGGATGGCCAACCCAAATGATCTTGAGGGCCACTTTGGAAAACCACAATACTCCGCGGGCCGCATATAAAACTTTGAGGTATGAGCTGCTCAGAATGGCAGTGACATAAGTTGAAAAGTATAAAATGGGTATTTAGATTAGGGAGTTTAGAAATTAAACAGGTGCCGGTTAAAAAAACATTCTGAATTACTCGAAACTAAGTTAGGTGGATACACACTACTGTCATTTTAATAATCTCTCAAGTCTGAAGACGAAGTCCCAAAACAAAAATTTTTAGTGAAAAATAAAAGCAAAATTAATTAATACTTTATTTCTTCGTCTAAAAATGCAAGTATGGTGTGATATAGTGATAGTAATTAAGATATTGAATATGTATTGATGAGATCAGTGGCTTATGTAAAAATTTATTTCGGGTGGGGCCCAATATTACTCCTCAGCCTCTCTCACGCATTTTTAATAGGTCCAATGTAACTTTTTAATAAATTTTTATGTAGAATTTGCGTCCTAAACAACTAAATGTTAGAAAAGTTGTGAGTAATAAAGGTACTACAAGTATCAAAGGGGGGTCTGGGGGTCCTCCCCCAGAAAATTTTTGGAAATTTGACTAAAAAAAAACCCAGGATTTTAACTAGTTTTGGTACACCTAGTCCGAATTTTGGAAATACATTTGAGGTGGGCAATATTGGGGCATTTTTGCAACTAAACATTGTTCTTAAAGGAAAATTATAGCTCGAAAAAAAAGAGTAAAGTTTTTTTTAAACTTACAAAAATTCTCGCGGGCCGCAAAATTATATAAAGCGGGTCGCATGCGGGCCGTGGGTTGGCCATGCCTGATCTAGAACCTGCACAAAAAAGGAAGTGGGTATTAGGCTCCAAGAAGCCTGAATTGCTATTCTGTTTGTATAATTAAAATAACGTTTGGGAATTTGTATTGTAAAATTTGCCAAAATGTAAAAGGAAAACATTTGATGATATTGTTATTTTAGTTCAAAGGCTTTGAAGGTCAAATGAAAGATACCTGCTAGTTATTCAAGATTGTTAGATATGATACTGATCTCCCCCTCTGTGTAGTTTTGAAATATTTTACAAAGTTCTTGGCTTATATTTGAAAATGTATAGTTTTTGAACTGGCAGGGTCTGTCAAAGAATGAATGTAGTATGGTTACCAAATATTTTTTTTATGTATGTGGGCAAACTTTTTGATGCCTAAAAATAATGCAAAACTCTAAGTTATAATTTTTCTCATTATTCTTATATACTTTATGTATATTTTTATTTGAGCTTAAATATCATCAGTCTAATATCCCTAATTCAACTGAAATCGAAAGATAGATTTTTAGATGCTAAGTTAACAGTTTAGTTTTTGACTATTAAAAACTTTATATTTTAGTTTGTGAAACAAAAATTGTAATGCAGATGTTTTATGTTTCAATTCCCTTTATAGTTATCTTGTTATAATTCAATTAAATAACTGCATTTTTTTTTGTAATAAAACTGTTTGATTACCAATAAATTTATTTATCTGTCTGAAACATGTTTTTGTTGCTATATTTTGTCCAACATTTTTCAAATAAGGGTAACTGCTGACTTGTACAAAAGTTATTTTTGTATATTTAAAAATGTTATTGTCTTAGTGTATCTCACATCTTCTGTTGTGATAGCTCTTTTTCTGAATTTAGTTTCAATGTAATTTGTTTTTATTTCATTCATTATGAAGAGTAAAGATGTTCAATTCTAACAAAATTATTTGCTATTCTTTTTTTATAATCTAGTATTCTTTCCTAAAACTATAGCTCTAGTCTATGCATTGTTATAGTAAAGTTAAGAAAACAAATTTAACCAACCAAATTTTTCATTTGAACCAGTTTAATCTGCTGCGTGAATGTCATTAATGAAATATTCTTTTTAGGTTTTACTTGAAAACCACCCTGATATAATGTGGAGTGTATAACAACCATGGATTCTCTATTTGCATTTCTAAGAGGAAGTGCAATCAGGGGTGGAAAATCTGCTCCAACTGCGCCAAACTGCTCCAAAATGGATGCCTTGCTCCAATCTGCTCTAAAACCAGCAAAACTCACATTTTTGCGCCAAACTGCTCCAAAAACATGATTTTCCGTTCAATTTGATTCAAATTTTGAAAATCCTACCAACAGGGAAAGAGCCAATCTTCAGCCATCATGATTACCATCCGCGGAATCGCAATTTTCCGCTTTTTCTATACAAAATATGAGCCTCCATCTAAAATAGGGATGCGCAACCTGCGATTTTTCCAGATAATCCCTACTATTTTTTATCTTCCAGACTATTTCCAAGAAAAATCACGAGTTATTGTGGGAAAATCGTGACTTTCGCGAAAGTTTCGTTTTGCTCTGGGAATTAACATGAAAGTGTAATGCTAGAAAAATGCTTGATACGAAATCACCAAAAGGTGCTGCAAAAATGCAAATCATACCCTGATACGAAAACACTAATAGGTGCTCCCAAAGTGCTTAGACTTGCTCCAAAACTGCTCCAAAAACTGATTAGCCTTGCTCCAAAACTGCTCTAAAGCTGCTCCAAAAATGAATTTTTGGTTTTCCACCCCTGTGCAATGTGCTATTAATTTTCTGCTTATTTCATGTATTTATTGTAATTCTTTCTCTGTGTGAATTTTACTAATAAAACAATTATTTTTAGGTTTTACTGCAAGACCTTCCAGTTACAAGCGAGGAGGGCCCTTACGCAAGTGTCGATTCTGCTCTTATGTCTCTAACAAGACGTGTAATGTTAAAGACCATGAGCGAACCCACACGGGAGAAAAGCCTTTCCAATGTCCCGAGTGCTTCAAGTGTTTCTCTCAAAGATCTTCCCTTAAAGCTCACGCGATAGCTCATATTTCTAAAAGACGATCAGCTTTTTACTCTTGAATAACCAGGCACAGATTATGTGGAACCTACACAAAAGGATGTGTTTTTAGTTCAAAGGCTTTGAAGGTCAAATGAAAGGTACCTGCTAGTTATGCAAGATTGTTAGAGCAGACTTTTTGATGCCTAAAAATAATGCAATATTGTAAATTGTAATTTTTCTCATTATGCTCCTCTACTTCATGTTTCTTTTTATTTCAGCCCAAATATCATCAATCTAAATGTATAATATTCATTATTTACCTGAAATCAGAAGATAGATTTTTAGATGCTAAGTAAAAGTTTTTCACTAATAAAAACTTTATATTTTAGTTTTTGAAACAAAAATTGTTATGCAGATGTTTTATGTTTCAATTCCCTTATTAGTTATCTTGTTAAAATTCAATAAATAATTGCACAATTTTTTGTATAAAAACTGTTTGATTATCAATAAATATATTTAGCTATCTGAAACATGTTTTTGTTGCTATATTTTCTCAAACAACTTTCAATAAGGGTAACTACTGACATGCACGAAAGGTTATTTTTGTATGTTTAAAAACTTTTTTTGCCTGTTCTGTTGTGTTAGCCCTTTTTTTTTAATTTGACAGTTTCTAAATTTAGTTACAATGTAATTTGCTTTTCTATTTCATTTATAAGAAAGGGAAATGCTTTGTTTTTATAAATAATCATGATAATTATCATCATTACAGATCTAAGCAACCAACCAAACTTTTTTAATTAGTTTAACTCCTTTGCTTGTATGAATGTCGATAGTACAATGGAGATTGTTTTTAGGTTTAACTGTAAACCACCCTGGTGGAATGTGCGTGATTATCCTTTTACACTTCTAAACAGGAAGAACAATGTGCTACTTAATACTGTATAATTCATTTTCTTCTTATTTTATTTACAATTATTTTGTTGTTCTGTTTTTAATCAGTTTCTCTTTGAATTTTACTAATGAAAAAAAAAATTTTTTTTTTTTTTAGGTTTTACCGGAATACCTTCTAGTTATAAGAGAAGAGGAGCTTTGCACAAGTGCCGATTCTGCCCTTATGTCTCTAACAAAACAACCAATGTTAGAGACCATGAGCGCACTCACACTGGAGAGAAACCTTTCAAATGTCCCGAGTGCTTCAAGTGTTTCGCGCAAAAATCTGCCCTTAAAACACACATGGTTACTCATATGTTTAAAAGATAATCTGCTGTAGACTCTTGAACCTGTACAAAAAAGGAAGCTGGTATTGCTATCCTATTTGACTAAAGAAAAGAATGTTTGGAAATTTGTGTCGTAAAATAATCACAATAATTATCACCATGACAGATTTAAACAACCAACCAAACTTTTTTAATTAGCTAAACTTTTTTGCTTGTATGAATGGCATTAATCATTAATAAAATTTAGATCCTTTTTAGGTTGTATTGAAAACACCCCTTGTGGAATGTTTGGGTATATTTTCTTTTTATTGCACTTCTGAACAGGAAGTGCAATGTGCTACTTATTGCAGTATAATTCATTTTCTACTTATTTTGTTCCTGTTTTAATCAGTTTCTCTTTAAATCTTACTAACGAAATAATTTGTTTTTTTTTTTAGGTTTTACCCAAAGACCTTCAAGTTATAAGAGATTAGGAGCTTTGCACAAGTGTCGATTCTGCCCTTATGTCTCTAACAAAACAAATAATGTTAAAGACCATGAGCGCACCCATACAGGGGAGAAACCTTTCAAATGTCACGAGTGCTTCAAGAGTTTTGCCCAAAAATCTTCCCTTAAAACACACATGGTTACTCATATTTATAAAAGATAATCTGACTTTCGAACCTGCACAAAAAAGGAAGCTGGTTTTAGGCTTCAAGAAGCCTGCATTGCTATTCTTTTTGACTAATGAAAGTAATGTTTGGAAATTTGTGTAGTAAAATTTGCAGAAATGTAAAAGAAAAACAATGGATGATTTTGTGATTTTTGTTGAAAGGCTCCGAGAAGGTCAAATGCAAAATACCTGCTATTTATATAAGATTATATTAGATATTAATATGAAATAATCTCCCTCTCTGTTGTTTTGAAATATTTTCAAAAGTTCTCAGCTTATATTTGAAAGTATACAGTTTATTATATTTTAAGTTCTTTTTGTTATGTATGTGGGCAAAATTTTTTTATGCCTAAAAATTATGCAATACTGTAAATTATAATTTTTCTCATTATTCTTCTCTAATTGATCTGTACATTTTTATTTAATTTAAGCACAAATATCATCAATCTAAATGTATAGACATATTAATAAGGATTACAATTACAATTTTGTTTACTTAAACATACATGAGTTTTTTTCATCGTCAATAAATATATTAAGCTATCTGAAACCTGTTTTGTTATTTTATTTCCTCAAACAATTTGCAAATAGGAGTAACTTCCACAGAAAGTTGTTTTTATTGTGTCTTAGTGTGTCTCACATGTTATATTGTGTTAACTCTTTTTCTGAAATTCATTTTTTAATCCTAAAGCTGTTGCTCGGGTGCTATATGCTTTGTTTACAATAAAATAATCACAATAATTATCACCATGGAAGATCTAAATAACCAACCAGACTTTTTTAATTACTTGTATGAATGGCATTAATAAAATTGAGATCCTTTTTAGGTTGTATTGAAAACACCGTTGTGGAATGTTTGGGTGTATTTTCTTTTTACACTTCTAAACAGAAAGTGTAATGTGCTATTTAATGCAGTATAGTTCATTTTTTCTGCTTATTTTATGTACAAATATTTTGTTCTTCATTTTTTAATCAGTTTCTTTTTTAATTTTACTAATAAAATGAAAATAATTTTAGGTTCTACCCGAATACCTTCAAGTTATAAAAAAGGAGGACCCTTGCACAAGTGCCGATTCTGCCCTTATGTGTCTAACAAAAAAACTAATGTTAGAGACCATGAGCGCAGACACACTGGAGAGAAGCCTTTCGAATGTCCCGAATGTTTCAAGTGTTTCGCACACAAATGTTCCCTTAAATTACACATGGCTAAACATACATGGCTAAACATGTAAACACATTAAAAGATAATCCGTGGTAGACTCTTGATTAACTGGGTTCAGATTGTCTAGAAACTACATAAAAAAAGAAAGTGGGTATTAGGCCCCAAGAAGCCTGCATTCCTTCTCTATTTGACTAATGAAAATAATGTTTGGACATTTGTGTTGCTGTAATTGTAAAGGATATTGTTGTTTGTCATATTGTTATGTTAGTTCATAGGATTTGAAGGTCAAATGGAAAAATACCTGTTAATTTCGCAAGACTGGCAGATCTGAATATAAAGTGATTCTCCTCACTTTAGTTTTGAAATGTTTCCAAAAATCTCAACTTGTATTTGAATGTATGTAATTAGTTTATAATGTAACAATTTTTCTCATAATTCTTCTCTACTTTATGCATATATTTTTATGTAAGCTCAAATATCATCTATCTGAATGTCTATCCCTAATTGAACTGAAATCTTAAGTTAGTTTTTCTAGATGTTTTTAGTTAACAATTTAGGATTTGACTTTTGACTATTAAGAACTTCAGAATTATTTTTACAAAAAACAAAAAATTTTAACTAAAGATGGATTAGTTTCAATTTCTTTATAGTTATCCTGTTGGAATTCAATTAAATAAGTGCTATGGTTTTTTGTATTAAAACTGCTTTATTATCAATAAATATATTTAGCTGTCTGAAGCGTATTTTTGTTTTATTATTTCAAACATTTTACCAAGTAGGGGTAACTTTCTGACTTGTGCAAAAAGTTATTTTTGTAAATTTAAAAATGTCTGTGTCTTAATATGTTATATTGTGTTATCTCTTTTTCTGAATTGGACAGTTTCTAAATTTAATTGCAATGATTTTTGTTGTTCTATTTCATTCATTAGGAAGGGAAAGTATGTCTAATCCAAACACAAAATTCTTTGCTATCATTTTAAATCCTAAAAGCTGTAGATTGGGAGTTCCATACTTTGTTACATATTGTAATAATCATTATTATGACAGATTTAAAAAACCAACCAAACTTTTTTAATTTAACTCCTCTGCTTGTATGAATGTCAGGAATTGAAATTTAGAATCCTTTTATGTTTAATTGAAAGCCACCCTGGTGTAAGGGTGGAGTGTATGTGTATTTTCCTTTACACTTCTAAGCAGGATCTGCTGTTTAATGCAGTTCAATTCTTTTTCTGTTTATTTTATTAACAATTATTTTGTTGTTCTATTTTGAACCAGTTTTTCTTTAAATTTTACTATTTAAAAAAAAAAAAAACATTTTTTTAGGTTCTACCAGAAGACCTTGGAATTATATAGGAGGAAGATCCTTGCGAAAGTGTCAATTCTGCCCTTATGTCTCTTACAAAATATCCCATGTCAAAGACCATGAGCGCACCCATACTGGAGAGAAACCTTTTGAATGTCCTGAGTGCTACAAGCGTTTCACCCAAAAATCTGCCGTGAAATCTCACATGAGAACTCATATTTTTAAAGGACAATCTGATTTATTCTCTTGATTAACCAGGCGCCGATTATCTAGAACCTACATGAAATAGGAAGTGGGTATGAGCTCCAACCTTCATATTCGGTTTGAGTGATGAAAATGTTTGGAAATTTGTGTGGTAAAATTAGCCAAAAAGTTTTTAAAAAAAAATAATGATATTGTTGGTATTAGTTCACAGGCTTTAAAGTCAACAAATGACATTTTGTTTGGCTTTAAAACCACTGATAAATTATTTTCATTATTTTTCTTTGTTGAACTGTTTAAAAATGGGTTTTTCTTTGGTCTCTCAAAAATAGATCCCAATGCTTGTGTTTTTTGTATTAAAATTATGGTAATGGTTTAAATCAATTTAATTTATTTTAGGCTCATTTTTTGATTAATTGTTTTTAATAAGCATTGAAGAAAGCTTAAATTTCTTCAATTATTAAAAATGTTTTTCACAAGAGATCTTAATTCCTCTTACATATAGTACATACTTTTAATTTTTCATAAAATATAATGGACTAAGAAATATTATTTTTTATGGCTTATGCTTCATTATGGCAATATAGTACTTTTAATTTTTCATAAAATATAATGGACTAAGAAATATTATTTTTTATGGCAACTATGTAGTTTACTAAAAAAAACTATTTGTATTCTGTATTTGTATTTTTAAACTGCATTTAACTGAACTCCTTTATTTCAACTCTGTTAAGTTCAACATACTATTTCTTAATCTTCAGTTAGAATTATTTTTAGATGATCTTTGAACTTCTTCTTCTTCTTATATTTTGTAGCTTATAATTTCTCTTAAATTTTATTTATGCTTTGTTTTAAGACTGTTTAAAAAAATCTTGAAGCACACTATATGCAATCGTAAAGCCTGTTGATAATTAAATAATTATTGTTTTCGTCCTCTTCAATTACTTATTATTGGTAAAGGTTTTGTCAAAATAAAAATAAATGTTTAAAAAATGTGCATAGATTAAATCAGACATTTTTCCAATTCTAATCATAAGTTTCTATCCACCTAATATGTATTTCTCAACATTTAAATTTAATTCTAACTAAATCTTATATTAAATATATATTATGCATGATTGTTTTAGTGTCCTGGATTTCCAGTTTTTTCTTCATTAAAATATACCAGTATTTTATTTTCTGAGATTTATTTGAGTGTATATGATACTGTGGCTATTGTTAACTTTTTCTGTAGAGATTGCAGGATAAAAATAAAATCTGATTTATGTTCCCCAGTATGTGCTTCAATATGTGTTGGGCATTATTCGCTAATATTTTGCAGTTTTGGTAAGTTTTGCTTGCAAGTTTCCATGGACTGTGCCCAATTCTTGGTCACAATCACCTCTAAGAGCCTTGATTTTATTACTTTACATTTCATTTCTTAAAAAAGTAAGATTTATGAGCTTTAAATACAATATAAACCTGTGTAATAAGTATTTAAGTGTCGCTTTTTATAACCCAATGATTTAATTAAGTTAGTTGAGGATGTTTTTCTATATTGAGGTCCACTCTAAAGATATTTTTCCCCTTATCTTAATATTGTTCTTAGGGAGGAATTGAATATGTTCTGGGTTATTTTTCCAAGCCCACTGTCAAAGCTACTTTTTAATAAGTTATGCCTCCCTAAGCTTAGTAAAATGTTTTATACACTTTTTTGTTACATATCCTTTTATAAATTTCCAAGCAGTTCTGAATGAATTCAATGAGCAGTACTGCCAAAGATAAGAAACATCACCATAAATTAAAACCCTACCAATTAAAATACAACAAAACTTTGGCAATATTTGAATACTTTTAGTCAAAAGTTTGTCTATTTTTAATCTAATGTGATTGATAACAGAATTTAACCAGATTAGTTTTGAACTTATTTTATTTGTTGCTCAGATGTTAAGTGAGTAATTGAAAAAATATTCCTATGCTCCATTTTACACTTACAAGTGAAATTTTGAGTAATTGACTAGTTCTAAAAAATGAAAGCAGCTGAACAGTTTAATCATTAAGTTCTTAGAAAAAGTTTAAACAAAAAGACTCGGTCTTTGTGACCCCCATTTTAAAATTCAGTTAAAACTGCTCCTTTTTTTACATTAAGATATTTGTTTTTCAGGGTGGTTGCAGCGGAGTAGATCTGGAGGAAATCGCTGTGGAGGAACGATTCACAGGTGTAATTTTTGTCCTTATTCGACAAAATGGAAGAACAACTGGGAGAATCATGTGAGAACTCACACAGGCGAAAAGCCTTTTGTATGTGCGGTGTGCCAGAAGTGTTTCGCACAAAAATCCGGCCTGAAGACTCATATGGGGACTCATCTTCCAAAGAGATACTTTTGAAATTGGCAGTATCAATGCTAAAAGGGTTCTGCTTTACATGAAAAAGGTTAGGAATTTTATTTTAGGGGGGACTGTGTTGAAGGAGACTTTGAGACAGTTTTAAATGCAACCTATTGCTTCTGATTGTTTCAATGAAAATGTTTAAGTTTTTTTTTGTGTGTGTGTGTGTGTGTGTGTGTGTGTGTGTGTGTGTGTGTGTGTGTGTGTGTGTGTGTGTGTGTGTGTGTGTGTGTGTGTGTGTGTGTGTGTGTGTGTGTGTGTGTGTGTGTGTGTGTGTGTGTGTGTGTGTGTGTGTGTGTGTGTGTGTGTGTGTGTGTGTGTGTGTGTGTGTGTGTGTGTGTGTGTGTGTGTGTGTGTGTGTGTGTGTGTGTGTGTGTGTGTGTGTGTGTGTGTGTGTGTGTGTGTGTGTGTGTGTGTGTGTGTGTGTGTGTGTGTGTGTGTGTGTGTGTGTGTGTGTGTGTGTGTGTGTGTGTGTGTGTGTGTGTGTGTGTGTGTGTGTGTGTGTGTGTGTGTGTGTGTGTGTGTGTGTGTGTGTGTGTGTGTGTGTGTGTGTGTGTGTGTGTGTGTGTGTGTGTGTGTGTGTGTGTGTGTGTGTGTGTGTGTGTGTGTGTGTGTGTGTGTGTGTGTGTGTGTGTGTGTGTGTGTGTGTGTGTGTGTGTGTGTGTGTGTGTGTGTGTGTGTGTGTGTGTGTGTGTGTGTGTGTGTGTGTGTGTGTGTGTGTGTGTGTGTGTGTGTGTGTGTGTGTGTGTGTGTGTGTGTGTGTGTGTTCAGAGTTTCAAACTTTCTACCTTATAGTTTAAACTGATTCTTAAAAATTGATTTAATCTGATTTCTTGAAAGTGAATTTGGATTACAGTAATGAACCCCTCTGACAAGTTCAAGGCTAAAATCCAGCTGTGGATTTTGAGTGTGTTCCTTGAAAAAATGCCTGAAATAATGCTGATTTAGTTGTTTAAATGTTTTTAAAAAATATGAGTTTTTCTCTTTCTCATGTCAGAGTAATATTAAAACATGGTGACTTATGAGTCATACTGGGGTGTTGGATGGAGGGTCTGTTACTGACTATTTGTATTTTTTCTGTGTCAATTGAAATACGATTTAGGATTATACCATACAATCCATTAATACCATGCCACCAAAGAAGTACTAATTTCATTTGTGACTGTAATTGTTTCTTCGTCTATTTTGTGCTTTAAATTTGTTTATAAATATTTTTTCAGCATTCTAGTTTGTATTTGAATTTGCATCTTTATCTTTTAAAACTTTTCTGGTTGAATGTGCATTTATTAGAGTAACAATAAATCATTGCTCAAAGTTGAATGTTTCTATTCTTCTTTCTCATAAATTATTATAATTTTGTAAACTTTTGATTTACCTTCTTGAGAATTTACCTTTTTTCCCTTTTTGTTTCATGAGGTTTTCGACTTTCAAGATATTGTGGATCTCTACATAGGAAAATTTAGGCCATGAAGTATTTTTATTTCCTATGCTGTTTTTTTAAAAAAAAAGATTATAGTTCTTGATTTATGTAACTTCATGTGAGATATTGTATTTGCTTACTATTTCTTCTGTTAATAAATTATATTAATCTAAATGGGTTTTTTTTTTCAGGTTTAATATGTATAGGACCTCAAGATGTACCTAGAGGGATCTTGTATCAGTGTAGCTTCTGTTCTTACATCACTTACAGGAGAGGGGACCTGAATAGGCATGAACGTGTTCATACTGGAGAAAGGCCCTACCAGTGTACTAAGTGCAACAAACGATTCACCCAATCAGCACACCTGAAAACTCATATGATCACTCATTTATCTCAAAATAATTTTTCAATATGACTGATATATTTTTTCTCCAGAAAAAAATGTCCACCAACATTGATGCTTTGTTTTCACCAAAAGTATCAATATTAAATAGATCTGTAGCTTTTGCTAGAAATACAATCAATAGACTTAACTCTAAAAGAGCTAGCCTTTAGGAACTAATCTAAAGACTCAATCTAAATCTCAATAGCTTTTATTGGAAACATGATATTAAGATATAAATATAAAGGCTTTCACAACCTGAGTTATCAGAGTAAAATCTATTCAAACTGGTAGGCCATTGAAGATTATAGGTCACAGATGTCTCCTACAATCTTTGACCAAGGACTGCAACAAATCACTGATGATGTGTATTGTAGACATAATGTTTGGTTCTTTGGATTTTACCCATGGTCCATAGCAGGGCCGTAACCAGACTTTTGTTTCGGGGGGGGGGGGGGGGGGGTTTGACTCAAATATTTTTTGAGGTACCTCCTTACGGGTACTTTTATATGTTAAGTTTTAGATGACGACACTGGATTGAAATTTTGATGCACAAAAATTCAAAATTGTATAAACAATATGAACTCGAAGTAAAAGGGGGGTCTGGGGGTCCTCCCCCAGAAAATGTTTGGAAATTTGCCCCTCAAAAGAGTGTTTTAGCTCATTTCTGAGACCTTTTAGATTACACCCATAGAGCACCACTCATTGTAAGCGGCCGAATTTTCAAGGTAAAAAGAAGATATATTGTAATAAATGGCGAAATGTTAAGGGGGTTTTTAGGTTTCCACATCAGAAATTTTTTTGAATTTTCCCCCTAAAAGTGGCATTTTAACTCATTTTGAGACACTTTAGGTTACATTAAAGAGGACCACTCCTTGTAAATCACGCAAGTTTGAAGGAAAAACCGTATACTTAATAGATTTCAAAATTTCAAGGGGGTTTGGGGGTCCTCCCCCAGAAAAGTTTTGGAAATTTTACCCTTAAAAGTAGGGTTTTGACTCATTTCGAGACCCTTTGGGTTGTACCCAAAGAGGATATCGCTCCTTGTGAGACATAATTTTCAAGAAAAATAGCAGTATAAAAATTGATGTCAAAATTTCGGGGGGGGGGGGGGTTGAACCCCTAAACCCCCCCCCCCCCCTTGGATACGGCCCTGGTCCATAGCTTAAGATAGATTTACCTTAACTATCTAAAGACATAGTGAAATGGCAGACCAAAGCTTTGATAAAGGACTATTAGGACTCTAACATTTTTTTTTTTTTTTAAAAAAGTCCTATGCATTTCAACTTAAATTGAAACCACATTTCAAAATTCATACTACTGAAGTTATGGCCACAAAGTAATATTATATCGCCTTATAACTCAATGCGCAAGAATACCTTGCATGTCTGTTTTCTCAAACAAGCATTTTTGAGGTTGCTTATACAATAACTCTTCAGTAGTTGTAGTAGTAAAGTTAACGGCCAAGATTCTCCAAATGGTGAAGCTGTAATTACACCACCCCCTTTGGGATTAAGAAATTTGTTAACCATTTCTGTACAGATGTATTTATGTATGTTAATACCACATGAAGTTATAGTTCCCTTTTGTAGAATAAACAGTTGAGTGTGAAAAATTGTACCCTTCTTTGTGTCTTTTGTCAAAAAGTTGTATTATTTTTGCTTTTCCCTGCAACTAGTGTGACATTTTTAACTGTTTGATGTTAACATAATGATGTATTTGTGATTGAGTTTTTTTTTAATACTAATCCAAGTGTTTTTTACAGGGTTTCAAGTAGTTCAGGGCAGAAGAGGGGGTATGAAATGGCACAGATGCAGTTTCTGTTCATACATCACACCTAGGAAAAGCAACCTGACAGACCACATACGAACTCACACTGGAGAAAAGCCCTATGAGTGTGAGGTGTGCCTCAAGCGATTCAACCACAGCTCAAACAAGAGGAAGCACATGGCGTCTCACTTTGTTACTATTTAACTACTCTATGGAACATATCTGCCAGCCACTTCAAGGGCATTACTGTGTTTCTTTCCTTGGATTAGATTTTTTTTTTTTTAATTTCGTCCAATAGAAAATCTATAAAAAGAGAAAGTGGAAAGCTGGTGTTGTGAATAAATTGAGGCAGGGGCCACCCTCCCCCAAAATCTGGACTAAGTGTACCAAAACAAGTTAAAACCCTGTTTTAGGGTCAAATTTTTTTAAAGTTTATTTCTGATAGTCTATATAGGCACACTCCTTTATCATTTTTACTTTCTCTTCATTTTATTGGACTGCTCGTAGACTAATTCCAAAAATTCTACAGATGGGTGTAGGATAAAAAATTTATATTGTTTAAACTCAAGATAATTTATGTGTAATATATTTGTATTCACCTCCTTATTATTTATTTTTCCTTGAGTGTTTACTATACTTCTATCAAATAAAGTATTCTTTTGATTTTTATTTCACTCGGTTGATATAGTGTGCATATTTTTGGGTTAAAAACTATCTATTAGAGCCTAATTTTGATCCAGCTCACCCAATAATTTTCACAAGTTGATGCCTATCGAAACAGATTATTTGAAAAACATTTTTCATGTTTTATGTTAGTTAGGAGTGAGTGAATCCTTATTTTTTTTTAACATAGAACTTTAAATGAAGAATGTATTTCTTGAGTCCTATTTTCAATCATGGGGTTAAAATGTTAATTTAATTTACCTGCTGCTTTTATGGAATTTCTTTATTTTCAAAGTTATAATTTCTGGTGCATCATTATTTATACCACCTTCCTTTGTAAAATACGCAATTCTGTTAAAATTTTTCCCTAGTGAAAACTTTGGGGGAACTGCAGTTTTTAATTTTTTATTTACAAAATTTTGTAAAAAAAATGTTGATAAATAACTCTTATACTATACTTGGTTTGGCTTAACTTTGAAAATGTGCTGTAAATTAATGAAATTATTTTTCAGAAACAGATCAAGTGAGACAATTTGAAAATAAGCCTCTCATATGCTTACGATGTGTAAGCGCATTTGAAACCAAGGCACACCTTCTGAACCATATAAGTACTGATAATTGTTTTAGTACCAAAAAGACACAGGGTATGTTTATTTTTTGTTTGTCTGTTGAGTTATGATCCATTAAACTAATTTGACTATTTTATTTATGTTTTAATGATAAAGTTGTATTATCTATTTTAATTCACTAATCTTCCAAACAAAATATAATTTCTTGGGGGGAAAAGGCTTGAGTTACATGGGTGAAAGTTTGAGTTTTTTAATAGTACTCATTTTTCTAGGTTGACGGGATTACTTGATATATATCTTGACTTTGAAACATATTTCTTTTTTTATTTACTCTATTTATAATTAAGCAATCTATGCTGTGTCAGAGCTTGAAGCTATCTTGACACAAACACGAATACAATACAAGAAAAATTTACTTTTCTATGTTTCCAAATTTTTCAAAATTAATTTTAATTTCCCTTTTTTCTTGATATATATCTTGATATTTATTCAATAACAAAACCAACATTTTTCAAGCTAAAACCTCCAAAAATTCCTTTTTGAGTACTTGGTTGCTGTTGACATGTTATAAAAAAATAAATACAGTTTAATAAACTTAAAATTGTAAAATCAGGAAATTAAAGTACCATATTTTATCAAACTTCACTAGATCTTAGCAATATATAAACAAGTTAGTGAAAGAATTAATGTATTTTCAAAGCAGGTTTATTTAATTCTTTTTGTACATTGCCTTCAACATTGCTTACAGGATTTTATTTTCTGATCTCATTGTTTCTATCCAGTTATCTTAAAAGTAAATTAACTAAAATATTTTTATTTATATGTTAATGGATGCTACAATCATCATATAAATAATTATAGATAAATAACCAATGGGTAGCTTGGAATATTGATATTTTCTCATAATTACTTGTAAATATGCTCTGGATAATTATTATTTAATAAAAAATTCTCTTAAATAGTAATACTTTGTTAAAACTAGTATTCACTTCTAAGAAACGGTATATTTCTAGTTTAAATGCAAATATATTGTATATACTCTATCAATATCATATATAAATATCATGTGATATTTACCAACCCTGTCACTTTTACATTAAAAGTTGAAAAGTTTTCCGATTCACCCCATTTTATGTCACTGTATACTCTTATTGAATAACGATTTTTTCCTTCAGATTTTGAAGAAGGAGCTTGTGTACTACTGGATGGTTTGAGGAAGATGTATGTTTGCCAGTATTGCTCTTACTCCACCCCCCAGAAGACCCATATGCGGGACCATTTGAGAAAGCACACTGGTGAAAAACCTTTCCAATGTTTAAAGTGTAATAAACAATACGGCCACAAAAGAAGTCTCAAGTCACATAAGTGTTTTGTTTAGAGAGATTAAAATGTGGATCACAGATGTTCATAAGAGCTATTTGTAGTGATGCATTATACAGGAACTTAATATTTTTTAAGGGGTCCAGCATTATACAGAACTACATTTTTAAACTGTGAGCTTAAATTTAAAAATCAAAATCTGTATATTCTTTCCATGACTATCAAGCATTTCCATGCTTTTCATATTTTATCCTTAAAATTTTGCTTGTATATTCTTTCCCTATAAAAGAAACTAGTACACTCACTTTTATGGTCAAATTCCCCTTTTAATGTCTGTTTCAAAGGACTTAATTTTAAAACTTTAATGACTGAAAAGTTTGTAATGTAAGTTGCTGTGTTTACTGTTACGTGTTATTATTTGAATAACTACTGCTGTTGGCACTCTTGTTTTTATATGCATTCCAATCTAGTTAAACTGCTTACATTGTACATTTATCAAATATGATCTAGTTTTTCTGTGATATTTTTTACTGCATTTGTTGATGCTGTGTTCAAATGAACTATTCAAATCAAATATGCTTATTCTAGATTGTTCTTGTATAGAATGTATTGACTTGTTTACTGTTTCAAGTTTGGAAATTCTTTAGATGATTTGATATTCACCAAGTTGAACCATCTTGTTTTAGCTTCAATGATAAAGTATCCATCATTGTGACCATAATGAGGGCTTGATGTTTTCCATTAATTTTAGCCAAATTACTTTATAGGAAGCTGAAGCCTTGGATTTTTTGTTACATATGTTTGGGGGCAAGGGTTTTTTAAAAAAGTTGGCTTATATAAGATTTCTCTTGGCCTCCTAAATGAAAACTTAATTGTGATAATCTTATACAAAATATTTAATTAGTGGCTCTTTTTTTTGTTTAACAAAAATGAACTTTATTGTATTACTTATGGTGGTGGGACTTATTCCACCAAGGACTTATTACTAATGCTTTAGGATTTATTTATCTACCATTATCAAAATATGTACTAAATTTCTTTGCTGTACCATCTAACAGGTTGTTGTAAACTCTTTTCTGATTCAAATATCCTTGACAATATATGTATTTCTTTGTACTTGTTAAGAATTAATAAAGCTCATCAAAAGTTTAAAACTTAAAAAGTTTCTTTTCTGTCTCTACTGATTTTCTTTCTTTTTCATCTCATACAGTGAGTAATCGAGTAGTAGGGTTAAATTTAAATTAACATATCCCCCTTAGTTAAGTAGCTTTATGGGCAGTGATGTGGTTGAAAAAATATATTGTGGGACTCACCTATATTTATTTTTGTCAAAATCCACATGTTTAGGGGAACAGCATTCCCTCATATCCCCTTCCCATCTCAGGAATGCTTATGGGAAATATGTATCCTTTAAGCTTTGTATGCATGTAGTATTTTTCATGCATTAAAATCTATATGTTACTGCATTTGATCAAATGTTATTTGTTTCTTTTATCTTATTACCATTTGTTTGTATTAAATTTTACTTGCAATCTGCCCTGTACCATAAATTAATTAAATGACTGCTATGATGTATCCACATAAGTTATTTACTGGTGTGAATTTCTGAGCAGTTCTATGCTTTTGCCATCTTTTATGTAACAAAGCACTGTTAAGTATAATGAGCATAAATGAGTACAGATCTGTTGTTTGCTTATAAAAACTTTTTTTCAAAAGTCACCTGCCTAATTATTATTCATATACAACAAGGGTTGTAATGATGGAAAAAATTAAAGGTAAAAACTGAATCAAAACTTAATTGTTTAAAGAATGATTCCATTAAGGTTTGGTTCATATGAATCATAATTTTCCATTGGCAAAGTTTTCTTCAAGATTGAAAGGCATTTAAATCTCAACATGCATGTAATTTTTCAACCTTTACTTTAAAATGTCTAGAATTTTAACAGTTTTTTTAATGATAACAAGGCCAATCTTCCTTTCTAATATTTGGAAATATAATTTTCATTGAACTTTCTCCCTTTAGTTCACATTCAATGCAATCAAGTGCTGTAAAAATTATTTCTTAATTATTTGTGAATAAGCTTTTCCAGAATTTTTTTATGTGTGAAATTTTTGTGTTTACTATTACCTTTGAATATTGTTGAATTATGATATATGCATTCAAACCTAAAACAAGATAAATAATTCAGATAAAATTATGCCTAAAAAAATTTGGATTGAACATATTTTCATCCTATTTGTTTTGTTTTTTTCAGGGTCACAGTGTAGAATACCTACCAGTTATAGTGGAGCGATATACAGATGCAGTTTCTGTCCTTATGTTTCAGTGGTGAAAACCAACTGGCGGAATCATGTCCGAACTCACACAGGAGAAAAGCCTTTTGAGTGTGAAATTTGCTTCAAACAATTCATCCAAAAAGCTAAGCTTAAGAGACACATGATTACACATATTGTGCAATGACTTTGAATTCTGAAGCTTAAACACAACTGCAAACCCTGGAATTGTAAAAAGTTGATATCATACTATATGACATAACATCAAAGAATTGTAGTTAACTCCATACTCAAAAAATTAATATTTTCCAGTCTTGCTTAAATGTACAATTTGCCTTTCCTTCCTCTTATAGTTTCAAAAATTGTTTAATATAATGATCTTCATTTATCCTAAAAATAGGTTATGAACTTAGATAAAATAGCAGTCTTCTGACAATTAATCTATTATGTTATATGATTATAACTTTGAACCTTACCCTCATTATCATACAACAGAAAAAATTCACGATGTGCTTTGTTAATAAAAACCTGCACCAAAAATAGCTCTCTTTGTGTGTGAAATTGATTAAACTACCTTATTTGGCATTATCTTAATTTGAACTTTGCTACAATATGCATAAGGATCATCCATCCTATATTCTTACACTTTCCACATATTTTTTCCACTTGTTTTTGTACTTTTTTTTAAAAATTAATTATGAAGGTACTCCAGCAATACTCAGACTAATTATTGCAAATATGGCTAATTGAAATTCAATGAAGTTACGGCTGTTTTAAGAAACCTTGGTTCCCTCTCTGGGGGTCCCGATTTACCATTCTTGTAGAAAAGTTTTATCACATGCAACAATCTGACAATGATAGTCAGATAACTCTGAGTGTCAAATAAATAATGTATAAATGTTAGTGAAACAAAAGGTTTATGGGCATTACTGTTTCTGAAGTTTGTATGAATTCATGGTGTACCTCATATAATGTGTATTGTTTTGACTTCAGTAATTATAGGTTTTGTGCAAAACATAATAAATATTTGTTCCAAACTTTAATTCTTGTTCTTTAAGGAAACTTGGTTATTACCTAATTGTAAATGCTATTTCGAATTCAATGTATGATTGAATTGGTTTATTTTCACAATTAATAAGATGTTATGATTTTAAGCTTTTGAGGAATTCCAAGAATAGTATTAAAATTATTATAAATTGGTATAAACATAACGGTAATAGCATAAATGCATAATCAAACCTGTTGGAATCATTACTTTTATTGAATTTTTGCTCTGTAGCATATGTTTATACTGTATTCCTTCTTTGATAACTGCATTGAACATATTTTCCACCTATTTAAATATTCTCTTTTCAGGCTTCCTGCATGGAAGACCTTTCTTTGGAATGTTGCACAGATGCAGTTTCTGTGATTATATCACAAAAAATAAAACCCACTGGAGAGACCACATGCGAATTCACACAGGAGAAAAACCATTTGAGTGTACAGTGTGCCTCAAACGATTTAGGCAAAGTTCAGACTTAAAGAGACACATGTTTACTCATATGCGTTAACTTTTGAAATTCTGAACTGATAATTTGTTTTCACTTATAAGACTAGAAAGACTTCACAATGTATAATAGTGCTACTTCCTATTGTGCAGTGACTTAGTGTGCTTAGAAGTGCCGAAAGTTTCATTTCCCACATTGCGATGTATACAGATCTTGAGACTAATTTTCCCTCATTTTGTTCAATGATGGGATTTCTCATAATTTTTAACGAGGTTGTAGTAATGGTTTTGTTAGATCCTGGTTTCTCAAAACTTTTAAATCGATCAAAATTAGAATCATAACAATGTGCTTTGTTAAAAAAAATCTGCACCAAAATAGCTCTCTTTGTTTTAGCACTTCCCCACTGCTATTGTGTTAAAAAATTTTATTTGTGTGCTAGGATGTTGATTGTATTAAGGCTCATTGTGCTATGTTTTCACTAATGATAATAAAACATTGCCTTTAGTCATTGTTAACTTCATATTTGTGATCCATGAAAGTTGTTTTTATGTATGCTTCATGCTAATTTCTTGCATTTTCTCCTCAAAGGATTTTTTAAAAATTAGTTTTTGTTTTTTATGCTTCTTTCTATTTTTATAAAAACTCATTAAGATTTTTTAAATATGTGGTTTATATTTTTAACTAAACAATGCTTTCAATACTCTTCATTCAATTTATATAGCATCAAATTTTGGGATTGAATTAATAACCATTAAAAATACTTTTGTTCCTATTAAATGTTAAAATTGCATTTTTTGCGATATAGAATATATATTTGTACCAAACTTAATTATAATTTCCATGACAACTTTATTATCTATTAACAGGTTTGTTTTCATAAGTAACAGGCTGTTATAATATTAAAATTTGTAAATGACTTCTCAGTATGGAGGACTGGTGTGAACCCTTAATGCTGATTCTGGAAAATTCCAAGAATAGTAGTAATTGAGATTATAAATTTGGTTGAACACTAAAGGTAACCACTGTAAGCTTGTTTAACCAAACCTGATCATAATTGCCTTTCTAGATATCGGAACTCGGGAGAACAAAACATGTGGAACTTTAGCTGTTATTATACTTATGCCCTTTAGCATTAGCTTGTTTATTGTATTCCAACTTTGATTACTACATCTATCATATTTCCCCCCTACTGAAATATTCTCTTTTCAGGGTTACCGCGTGGAAGACCTTATGTTGGACAGTTGTACACATGCAGCTTCTGCAATTATGTCACTTTACACAAAGGCCACTGGATAGCCCATGTGCGAATTCACACAGGGGAAAAACCATTTAAGTGCACAGTATGCCTCAAGAGATTCAAGACAAATTCTGAACTTAAAAGACACATGTGTACTCATTCGCGCTAACTTTTGAATTTTTGACTGGTGTTCAGTTATCTTCATTACAAGTGTTTGGTTTGTAGTGTTTGGATAGTTAGGGTTGTATGGGCAAGGGAGGCTTCACATACTACTTTTTGTATGTTAAAAGAATTTGTGGTTGATGGGGAACTGATTGGTTTCATGCTGATTATGTGCTATATTTGTAAATAATGATTATTTTGCCTCAGCTTATTGGATACTATACTGGCTTATCAGGGTATTGAGATGATGCTGTTGTTCATTTTAAATGTTAAAATTACATTTTTTGTGATAGAGAATAAATATTTATTCCAAACTTAATTTCCTTGATGACTTTGTTATCTATTCAGTCTAAAAATAGGTTTGTTTTTATAAGTAATACTCATAATAATAGTAAAATAAATATTTAATTATTTTCATTAATAATAAACTGGTATGCCACCCCTTAAAACTGCATGGAGGTGGCTCACATTCAATACTTTATTAAAACTTTGTATTAGTATTTTTAATTTCCAGTAGATGTTACTCTGTGTCTGTTATAGTGTAAAAATATTGAAATGATAAAATATTTGAAAGAGAAAATAGTTGAGTAATGTGAATTTAGTGTGTTTTCATTCAATTTCTCAGCCAATATAAACTTATGCAAATGTTCTATGAGCCTCAAAGTATGTTTTTATTATTATTTAATAGTAAAATGGGTGTGTTGATTTTTTACTGTGGAGGTTTTGCTATTTATTTCTTTTAGGTATTGCTTGCATTAATATGGCATTATTTATTGCTTGAACAGAAATAATCTATGTTTGAATGCCTAGTTGAAATAGGAAATGAAAAAGATAAATTATTTAGTATATTTTTCAGAATTAACTTTGTGAATAAGATTAGTGTTGTGGGTTTTCAGTAAAAAAAAAAGAGTTGAAAGTGACTTTTGTTCCTAATATGTTTCATTACAAAAATGTTTACATTTTGGGATATTTATCCCAGTAGAATTCATCTCAGATATGAGGAGATGTTTATTACTTACAAGGTACTTATTTTCTAAATTGTTTTTAAAGAAAATAGAGGGGTAATGTTTTAAATTTATTTAGGGAGAAATTTAAAGAGAACTTCCACTATATCATAAACTATAAATTAGATACTTAAATCCACACTTTTAATTTTTTCTCTCAAGCAGTGTTTTAAACATAACAACCCTGTGATTTTCTTCTACTTTAGATTATCCTTTTCAGGGTTTCAACGTGGAAGACCTTGGGGTACAGGAACTGGACAGAAACTGCACATGTGTGATTTCTGTCCGTACACTACAGTATGGACAACCAACTTGCGAACACACATTCGAACTCACACTGGAGAAAAGCCCTTTGAGTGCCGAGTGTGCCACAGGAGATTCAAGGAAAATGGAAAACTTAAGAAACACATGCTGACTCACACTGCTCCATAGTTCATGCTTTTTATTTAAGGAAAGATAATCTGTGTAATCATCTTACTAAGATCCTTCTGATTTGGATTTTTGAAAAGTTGTTGATCAAATTTCTTCTTGCATTTTCATTTATTCATAGTATCTAAACTGGAGTTTTGCATATAAAAGAACTGTTATTGTGAATAAAATTTAAGTTTAATATAGTTTAGTTTCACTGTACACTTTTTAAGCTTATTTTTCTACAGATTTTCTCTAAAAATTTCTAATTCCTGAATTGTGATTTAATCTCTTATGCTTGTTTTTCCTTTAGTGCCCATCTAAAGATTTGTCATTTAGTTGTTTTTTGTACTTATAGATGAGCAATCTAATTAATTTGGTTTTGTGTGATGCAAAATGCTCAAATACGGAACTTGCACCATAAATCTTTAAAAAAAAAATAGTTTGGTTTTATTTAAAACGGAAAAAAAATCCCCAAGAAATAAAGTGTGTAAAATAGATTTAATGGATTTAAAAAATATCTCTCATACTTGGTTTTATATTCTTTAAAAATTGTAACAAAATTTTGGTAAATATGCTTATAACATCATAGGCTTTCTCTTTATTAACAAACTGATTATTTTAAACTGTGATTTTTTCACTACTTTTATTCTTCATAACATTTTCATTATTATCAAACTTTTAAAAATGCTAGTTAATTTTTATAATATGTTTTCATAATTTTTAACATACCATTATTATGCTAATTTATTAAAGGTTTTCTGTACTAGGACCACGATTGTGGTCATGACATGAACTTCCTTCAAGGCAAAATCGAGATAGTGAACCTGAACCTCATGGCTGTCTTGTATATTAAAAAATTTACATACTATTTGTTTTTCCACTTACATAAGTTATTTCTTTCTCAGGCTTACAGAGTGGAAGACCAAGGAGTTATAAAGGACCAGTGATATACAAATGCAGTCTTTGTCAGTTCACCACTCAATGGAAGAACAGGTGGCAAACCCACATGCAAATTCACACTGGAGAAAAGCCTTTTGAGTGTGCTGTGTGCCTAAAATCGTTTGGGACGAAATCAAATCTCAACAGACATATGATTACTCATCGTTAAAAAGAACTATTAGAGTTGAGTTTTTAACATGATGCACAACAAAGCCTGTAGTATGATATTAGCCCATGACTCAAGAATAAGTTGTAGAAAAAGATTCTTCTGATAATGAGATGTAAAATGGCAAAACATTAAAAGGCACAATGTTAAAAGCAACTTTTATTGTTTTCTGTATGCTATATATAAACTAGGTTTTTTTTAAAAAATATGTTATTTATTTAAACATTCTTCCTTACAACATGAATATGTATTCAAAATGTGTATCCTCATGTTTATTCAAAAATATTGTTTCATTAGTTAAGCAATTTTTATTATTAAAATATTATATTAGTTTTTCCTCTTACTTGAAGTCTTCTCTTTTTCAGGTTTACAGCGTGGAAGACCTAGGAGTTATAAGGAACCAGTGTTATACAAATGCAATCTTTGCCACTTCACCACAAAATGGAAAAACAGCTGGAAAATCCACATGCAAATGCACACAGGAGAAAAGCCTTACGAGTGTGCTGTGTGCCTAAAACCGTTTAGGACAAAATCAGATCTCAACAGACATATGATTACTCATCGTTAAAAAAAACTATTTGAGTTGAATTTTTAACATGATGCAAATACTACTTGCAGTATGTGACTGTTAGGACCTTTTTTCCTATTTGAGAGCTTTTAGTGTGATATTGGTCCATGACTCTCAAGAATAACTTTGTTAATAAGTTGTAGAAAAAGATCCTTCTTATAATGAGATGTAAAATGGCAAATCATTAAAAGGCGCAATGTTAAAAGCACAACTTTGGTTATTTTCTGCATCCTATATATAAACCAGGTTTTTACAAAAGATTCTGTTAGGTTCTGTTTCACACTCTTCCGTACAACATGAATATGTATTCAAAATGTGTATCCTACTGTATTCAAAAATATTGCTTTATTAATTAAACAATATTTATTATTAAAATATTATATCTGTTTTTCCTCTTACTCAAGTCTTCTCTTTTTCAGGATTACGACGTGGAAGACCAAAGAGCTATAAAGAACCGGTGTTATACAAATGCGATCTTTGCCATTTCACCACAAAATATAAAATCAACTGGAAAACCCACATGCTAAAGCACACAGAAATATGGAGTTGTAAAGAACCAAAGAGTGATAAAGACCCAGACTTATACAAATGTGATCTTTGCCATTTCAACACAAAATTTAAAAGCAGCTGGCGAACCCACATGCAAATGCACACTCAGAAGGAGTTATACAAATGCCATTTTTGCCAGTTCACCACAAAATGGAAAAATAGGTGGCGAACCCACATGCAAATTCACACAGGAGAAAAGCCTTATCAGTGTGATATTTGCCTAAAACCTTTTAGAACAAAATCAGATCGCGACAGACATAGGACTACTCATTTTATAAAACAACATATTGTGTTGAGTGCTGAAGCTGAACCTTGCGCGTAGTTCTTGCTGTGGTAAGGACCTGTATTTGAAAGTCTGTCGAAAAATATTGGTTAATAACTCTCATAAATAACTTTCATCTTGCAAAGTTGTAGAAAAAGGTCTTTGAGATGTGTAATGCTGAATCATTAAAACACACAAACTTACTTGAAAGCAACTTTTGTTATTTTCTATGTTATAGTATATTAACATACTTTTCTTGTTGGCACTGTTCTGCCGATTTAAAATATTTACCAAATTTAACTTAAGGCCTTTCACCTGTAAGCCTACAATATCTTATTTTCAGTAACATTTAATTTTGATAATTGTTCAATGATTATTTATTTGATTGCAACAAATTTATGGATTTGTCAGTGATTGTGTTACTTTGCACTTTTTGCACCTAGAACTTTATTTGCTGCAAAAACAGCTCTACTCTTCCCTCTGAATCATGGAAAAGTAAAAACTATTGAAATTTGAATAGCACAATGTTTGTTTTTTTAGGAAACTTTGATGCAGTTGTTATACAAATTGATGTGGCAAACTGATCTATAAATACATAAAATTTATCATTATGGAAATACTCGTTCCTTGACTTTGTGTTTATTTCAAGCTGATGTTTATCAATGAATCCTACTCCCATTACTTAAATTTCTTGTAGACTTGATTCTAGGTGTGCAAGTTTGTAACTGTTACAATAATTGTAATTGCATTGCAGATTTTCATTAAAAATATTTTGTAAACTTTGAGATTTTTTCCTTTGAAAAGATTGAATTAGATTACTTTTAATTTCATATAAGTTCTCTAATCTATTGTTGAAATTTGTCTTTTTGCTCAACCCAAAATCAAGGTAAAGAACTCAGACAGCATCTCTTACCTATTTTAAAACTAAAATGTTTTCCACCTACTGAAATATTCTCTTTTCAGGTATTCTGCTTGGAAGACATCGAATCCATGGTGCAGTGAAAGTCCACCGATGCAGTTTTTGTCCATATACCTCAACAAGGAAAAGCAACTTGTGTGACCACATTCTAACTCACACTGGCGAAAAGGCTTTTGAGTGTGCTGTGTGCCAAAAACCATTTAAGACAAAAAGAAATCTCACAAGACATATGATTACTCATCGTTCAAACCAACCATTTGTGTTGAGTGTTTAACCTAGTTTGTAGTTCTTGCGGCGAGTGACTGTTAGGACATTTTTTATATTTGAAAGTCTGTAGTGTAATATTGGTTCATAACTCTTGAAAAACTCATAAAATAACTTTTATTTAGAAAAATTGTTCAAAACGTTCCTTCTCATAATGAGATGTATAATTCTGAATCTTCAAAATACAAATTTATAACCAAATTTTGTTATTTCCTTTCTGCTATAAACCTGATTTTCACTTAGCTTGGTGATATTTTGGGATCTGATGGTTCATTAGCACTCTTCAACCATTTTTTTTTTAAATTAAAATAACCTTAAACTCCCTATGTACCACATTGTATCACAGGGGGTTCTACCAAATGTAACTTAAAGCCCTTTTTGTGTAAGAAGACGATTTGTTATTTTCAGTAACATTTAATTTCAAAATTTGTTTTATTCATTCTTCATTTGATTACATCAGAGCTATGAATTTGTTTGATGTTAGTGTTACTTTGCTCCTTTGCACTCAGAACTTTGTTTGCTACAAAAGCACTCAACTCCTGCCATCAAATCATAAAAAATATGGTAAATTTCAGAACACAATATGTTTGTTTTTAGGAAAACTGATGTGGCACTGATCTGTAAATATTTTAAGATTTATCATTATGTAAATTCTTGTTCTTGACTTTGTATTTGCTTCAAACCCCAATTTTATCATTTAATCTTAGTCCAATTACTTAAATGTCTTCTAGACGTAATTTTAGGTTACCAAAAGTTTTTGATTTGACCTGAATCTATAGCAACAAAAAATAACCATGGCAAATGAAGAGTACTTTGAATTTTATTGGATACACATTCTAGTTGTGGTGATAGTTTATATTTGGTACTATGATTGTAATTGCATTGCAGATTTTTATTAAAACTATTTTTAAACTTTATTTTTTCTTTTAAAAGAATGAATTGTATTAGCTATAATTTCATATAAACTCTCTAGTTTGTTATTGAAATTTTTCTTTTTGTTCGAGCCAAAATCAAGATAAAGCACTTACACAGCTTGTCTACCTCTTATCTATTTTAAAACGAAAATGTTTTCCACCTACTGAAATATTTTCTTTTCAGGTATTCTGCATGGAGGACCTTGAATCTATGGTGGTGCTGTGACAGTTCACCGATGCAGTTTTTGTCCATACACCTCAACAAAGAAAAACGGCTGGCTTGACCACATGCGAATTCACAGTGGCAAAAAGCTGTTTGAGTGTGTTGTGTGCCAAAAACCATTTAGGACAAAATCACATCTTACCAGACATGATTACTCATTAAAAACTACCATTTGTCTTGAGAGCTTAAACCTAGTGGGTGCAGTGGGTGACTGTTAGGACTTATATTTGAAAGCCTGTGGTATAATATTGGTTCATAACTTTCAAAAATAACACTCATCTTGCAAATTTGTAGAAAAAGAATCTTCTTATAAGGAGATGTCTAATGCTGAATCATCAAAAGACACAAATTTAAAATCTAACTTTTGTTGTTGCCTGTATGCTATATAAACCTGGTTTTTAAATACTTTTTTTTTTATTCTTTACTTAAGCATTCTTCCTTACCACTTAATTTTTCCTTGATAAACTTCATCAAAGTTTTAAAAAATTAAGGAATTAGACAGCTTTTCTGTCTCATACCCATTTTAAATGCCTTCCACTTACTCAAATATTCTCTTTTCAGATATTCAACGCGGAAGAAAAGTGCACTGGTGCAGCTTCTGTCCATACACCTCAGTTTATAAAACTGCCTGGCGAAACCACTTACGAATTCACACTGGCGAAAAGCCGTATGAGTGTAAAGTCTGCTTTAACAGATTCGCAACGAGTTCAAACTTGAAAAGACACATGGTGACTCATATGGACTAATGGAGAGTCTGCTGAACACAAATTTGTAGTGTTAGGGTGGTCTAGCGAAAACTTGTGTTCCTTATGCAGTGACTTTTTAAAATGCATAATAATTTTTTGCACTCGGTATTTTAGTTCTTTGAAAAATAGTTTATAGTTATTATTAGTGTGCCAGAAGCGAAGGGGTACAAGTGGCGACTGGCAATACATGCTAACTTTTGTATGGATCATAAAAAAATTAGTTGACTGTAACATGTTGTTTGTTCTATTAGTGATAATAATTTTAAATACTTAATACTTAACCCAAGATTAAAAGTTCTTTATGTTGATTAAATTTCTTCAACCACATACTAAATTAGTTTTACATCTATCAAACTGTAATTGTGAATAAAATTTAGCATTATCTGTTATTATGTTATCTGTTGATATAACTGTATCTACACTTTGAACTAATTTTTAGCTTAAAAAACTTTTAATTCTTAAATTATGATTTTTATCCCTCATGTATCTATTTCTTTTTAGATTTCCTCCATCCAAACATTTGTTATTCAGATGTTTTATGCACTTTTCGATAAGCTGTCCATTAATTTGGTTTTGTCTGGCTAAAAGATCTTTTAAAATAGACTTAAAAATATGTTTTATGTAACATATTTTTCTTACTGAATGATTTTATTACAGAGCTTTCTCCTGCTTGTTATGTGACAAAAAATTTTAAGGGTCTATGCCTTCTCTTGATTTATATTTTTAACAGAAAATATTATTGGTTTATAGGAGCAAGGTATTAAGTCACTTCCAGCTCCAATACTCTGTCCGAGGTAATGCCGAATTTGGTGATACCTGATAGCTTTCTTTTACTCTATACAATATTACCAACAAGTTGATGCTATTTCAGCTTAGTAATATTTTGAGATCTGCTTGCTCATTGTTGCTGTTCTACCACTTTAAAAGATTTACCAAAAATGACTTAATGCAGTTCTCCTGTAAGCCAATGATACATTATTTTCATCAACATTTAATTCCAAAAATTGTTTTATGTATTTGTCTATGTTACTTTGCTCTTTTGGACTCGGAGCTTTGTTTGCTGCAAAATCAGTTCTACACGTTGCTTTGAATCATGAAAATATGGACTTTTGAACTACTTTTGACTATGGACTTTTTAAGAACACAATGTTTGTTTTTTAAGAAACTTTGACGGAGTTGTTATACAAAACTGATGTGTCCATAATCAGTAAATATTTAAAGATTTATCATTATGACTGTGTTTACTTCATTTGAATAAACTTGAATTACTTTCATTGAATCTGAATCCCATTACTTAAATATTTCCTAGACATGATTCTAGTTTCCCAGAGTATTTTTATGTGACCCAAATCTATAGCAAAAAAAATAATAATTATCATGGCAAATGAAGAGTACTTTGAATTTTATTGGATTGACTATGTGCTTATTGTAGTTCTGAGAGTTTGTAACAGGTACAATAATTGCAATTGCATTGCATCTTTTCATTAAAAAATATTTTTAAACTTTTGTTTTTCTTTCAAAAGAATGAATTAGATTAGCTTTAATTTCATATAAGTTCTTTAGCCTATTGTTGTAATTTTACCAAATTTAAAATTAAAATGTGTTCCACCTTCTGAAGTATTCTCTTTTCAGGTATTTTGTGTGGAAGACCTTGGGTCCATGGGGCAGTAAAGGTGCATCGCTGCAGTTTTTGTCCATACACTTCGGCAAGGAAAAGCAGCTGGCAAGACCACATTCGAACTCACACTGGCGAAAAGCCATTTTAGTGTGAAGTGTGCTTCAGAAGATTCACTAAGAATTCAAACTTCAAGAGGCACATGATGACTCATATGGGGTCTTGGAAAGTCTGAATTTGTGCTTGGTTTTTTCTAATACCAGTTTGGGGTGTTAAAGTGGTTAATTTTGCTCTTCATTTTGGGAGTTCATTTTGTGCTGTTTATTTACCAATGTCAGCATCATTGTCTTTGTAAAATTTTTAATCGTGTTAAGTATTTTGTATTCAAGTTTCATGGAAAATAGTCTTTTATATGAGGGGTTGAATGCCAACTTTTCCATAAGAGATTAGTTGATTAACTTGAGATTTTTCCATCATTGTGTTCATAATAAGAAGTTTCACTTTCTAAAATACAGTTATACCAGCTGTCTAGGGACCACTAAATTGAGTTGCTATATTGATATTGGATATATTAATGTTAGATTCTTTATAATTTACTTCATTTAAACCATTCTCTACAGAGTATTTATTGTAAGAGAAAGCACAGTGTAAAAGCTGTATAAAAATAAAAATTAATTTATTACTTATTTTGAGTTTGCAATGGGGGGGATGTTACTACTTGTTTCATGGGAACACACATCGGGTCTCTCAGGTCCAGCTTGCGTTTTTCCATCTAAATGGTCAGTGTAATTTAAAAATATCTTTGGAAAAGTATAACTTGAAGGGGTAGAGAAATTTATCACCTAATCATCCCATGCATGTATGATGATACATCATGAAAACCTAATAAGGATAGCACCTCAAAACTTCATTCAAAAACAATGAACTTCCTGAGAAAGCATGACTGTGTAACAGCAATTTAAAATTTTTCACCTACCAAATTTTTTTTCAGGGTCGCAGCGTGGAAGACCTAGGAATCTTGGTGCCGGACTGTTCCACCAGTGCGATTTCTGTCCATACATCACAAAATGGAAAAACAGTTGGCGTGTCCACATGCGAACTCACACAGGAGAAAGACCTTTTGAGTGTGCAGTGTGCTTCAGAAGATTTGTGGAAAATTCAAAGCTTAAAAGGCATATGATGACTCATATTAACTTTAAGGATTGAAAACCTGGTGCTTCGTTTTTTTTTTTGCGTATGTATGGGGTCGATGGGGTTCCTAACTCATAGCGCTTGTTAAATTGTGTGGAATTGAATCGTGAATGGACCATTGCTACCTTCTGTCGGTTGAATCCTTTCTGAAAACCAATTACAAAGAGGGATTTGTCACAACATTTAAATACAAGTTACGTAAATTATTTTTAAAAATATTGTGGCTGCTTACTCACCACTATAGAGTCAAATTATTCAACTGGGGTATAAATACCGACTGAAGTGATTATAACTCTGAAGTATACTTGTGAGTCGTGTGACCTTCTGATCGAAATCTCCCTGTGGCTCGCATCTTGCCACAATATCTTAGTTTGTAGTGTTCGTTCACGCCTTATGAGTTAGTAATAACAGCAGTCATTACGTACGCCAGTTCATAATTTAGCATTATAATTCATATACTAGCATTTCCTTCAAGACAATAAACATACACTGTGTTATGCAAATTTGAATTTCTTCATGTACCCGAATCTTTTAGGGTCGCACCGTAGAAGACCTAGGAACTCTGGTGCCGGAATGTTGCACAGCTGCAGTTTCTGCCCGTACATCTCACCGAGAAAAAGCAACTTGCAAGTCCATGTGCGAACTCACACAGGAGAACGGCCTTTTGAGTGTGGAGTGTGCTTTAAAAGATTTGTTGAAAGTTCAAAGCTTAAGAGACACATGATTACTCATGGTTTACAATAACTTAATTGAATGCAACTTTCAAACTTCCATGTGCATTTCTTGTTATTTGTGCTGTTGGACTGCTGATGGTTTAAGTTAATGGGTTTTATGGTTGATTGTCTTTACATTGTGTATTACATTTTTAACCATTTTATGCAATGTGCCCTTAGTAAATGGAGTTATTATTTTTATTAACTTCTAAAAATTTATATCTATGCAAAGAAGCGTTTCAAAATATAGTCTTGCACAAAAAATTGACATTTCTTTTAGTAGATAATTCAAATAGGAATATCACTTCTCAAAAGCTGCAATTGTGAATAAGATTTAGAATGACTGCAGTTTCAGTCTTAATATATATTTAAAACAATTCATACTATTTTCTTGTGAATGTATTTTTAATAGTTTATTTTTTATTGGTGAATTGTATTTCTTTTCACATCAATTACTTTATTCTCTTTAATTTTGATATCCATATCCACAAGATGTTCATTTGTTTGTTTTCTGTTTAGATTACTTGTACTTTTAACACACAATACACTTATTTAATTTAGTTTCATATATGCTTGAGTTGCTGAGTTTCAAAACCTACTAAATCATAAAAATCAAAAGTATTCATCATTGTTACCAATACATAGGATTTTGTTTCCTTGTATAGAGTGAATGCTCATAAAAATGATAACTCTATCAATTTTGTTCTCTTATGAACATTAATATTAATTTTCTTTAAACAAAAAAAAAAGTGTATTTAGCTGGTTTTGGAATTGGACTCCACTCTTGTGGTTAATCTCTTTCAGTGCTGGTTCCCCCAAATTTTCAACAGGATTTAATGTAAAAACTTGGTTGATCTAGGATTGAAAAAGTTAAGAACTGTTTATTAAAGCTTTATATTGTTTTCTTCTATGGTAATTAAATGGTTAAAATGGATATGTTTTGAAAGTTTAAAATAAATATTTTCCCGAAGTTTTGTTATCTTATTCATTATAGTTTAAAATATGTGAATGTATAATAAACTTGCTGTTTATTTAGAAATAGATTGGTTCATAAAGAATTAATAACAAATTACCTAGCTCGTTAGACCAATCGTAAAAATTACTTAAAAGAATTTCTGTCAATTTTATTAGTTTAAATATTATTGTTTATTAATACTCTATTGTTACCACCACCAATCTGCTTTTTCCTAACTTCATGGTGTGCTGCTCTAAAGTGCATTTAGGTAAAAGCAGATTGGTAATTGTGAGGTAGTGGTAATTTTCAAATCCTACTTTAATAACTAATAATATTTTTTTTTTCTTTAAACAGCAGTAGGAACAATGAAAAAGTCCTTATCATTTAAATTTTTAAAACTTGGTGAACCAGTCAAGTAGTTTTGTTGCTAGCCAAGTTCTCTAGAGCACTGTTTTTGTGTATAATTTTTTATCTATTGTAATACCAAACTTGTTTGAGGTTTTCAGTTCTGAGGATTTACATGATTTTCTTCAGTTGACATAACGCTGGTCCTATATTTCCAAAACTTTCATAGAATCATGACATTACGCAGTTAACTTCTAATATAATAGGTCAATTTATTTTAGTTTTGGTGTGTGTGTGATTGTTTTATACTGTATGCATATCCTAATTGTAACTTTAATATTCAACTTTACATAAGCAAACATTTTAGAGAATTTTCTATTAAGGACTAACTAAAATAGATGTGATTTTTCTTTATGTTTAGAATTAGTGAACTGTTTATTTTAGATTTATAATATGAATATAAATATTATAATATTTATATTATTATCATAAATTGTATTCTACTATATTTTATTAGGTATTTTTAACTGTAAGTGAGAAAATTTCCAGAAAATCTTGAAATGATCATGAAACTCTAAATAGAATTAAATTTCTATAAAATAGAAACTTAAAACTTAGTTCAAGTTTTAGTTATTAAGTGGTACTTTTCCTTTATCTATCCCTACTTATTAAAATATACAGCTTTATTGGAACAATTGGCAGCAATTAAAATTTGGCATCCCAAATTATTTTGGTGATTTTTAATGGGATAGATAATGGAATAGTTGTACCTATTAAGTCAACTCCATTCATTAACATATAAAAAATTGTATGTTATATTGGAGTACAATCTTGTATTAAAATATTTTGTTCTATTCATTTCAATTGCCCATTTCTTCCAACACAGCACCAACAGAATTCATCGAATTGCCTAATCTAATAATAAGCATTTTCTTTTCAGGAATACAGCAACGAAGAGTTAGGAACACGCCACTGTTGCATGAGTGCAGTTACTGCCCATACACCACTGGGAGGAAAAGCGACTGGACACTCCACATGCGAACCCACACCGGAGAAAAACCTTTTGTGTGTCCACTGTGCTACAAAGGTTTTGTCCAAAAATCGAAGCTAACGAGGCACATGAGGATCCATTTTCCTCCTGTACCGCAAGTACCTTCTACTTGTACCATGTCAAATCAACAAGGCCAACCTGATCAATCCTTACCTGACCATGTCTGATTTTTATAAGACTTAGAGAATAGTTTCTACTCATGAAATGATGTGTGAAATTTTATTTTCCGATTTTTGTTTTGCAATCTTGAAAAATTAATTTCTTTCGTTTATGAAATACAATTTTCTCAACTTCTATAAAATGTGCAAAATTAAATTTGGTGTCATTTTAAAGGTAACTGTGTGTGTTATGGTATGATTTTTTTTTATGTATTTTTGTTACGAGTTTTTTTTTGTGTGTTTTGATATGATTATTGCTAACATTTCAAGATCACTGATTGTTGTCTTTGACCTTGAATATCTCCAAAAGTCCATTTTTGAAAAATCCGAAAAAATATCTTATTGATAGTAATGTTAGGTAATTTTAGTAAAATCTTCAGAATATAAATAATATTTTTTTTTATTCCAAAAATGGACTTTTGAAGTCAAAGACAACAATCAGTGACCTAGGAATGTTAATGTAAATAAAGCATACCAAGTAACATATCATACCAAAGCCCAAAATTACCATTAAAATGACTTCAAATTTAACTTTGTATCTTATAGAAATTGTGAAAATTGTATTTCTGTAACTAAATTTTTGATGTGGTCCCCCTAAGACAACAACTGTCCTAAAAAATTTGGAGAAATGCTTCATTTTATGAGTAGAAGCAATCCTGTGGATTCTATAGAAATTGATTGATGTCAATCTCAAAAGTGTATTTTTCTTGGTTTATTTGACTTGAAATGGCCTATTTATAAACTTTTGGAATTCTGAGTCCAGTGCTCTACTTTATCTATTAGTACTAGTTTGTGGGGGTGGGTTATTTTAAGAAAGGTTGATTAAGGTGTTTGCTGACTTTCTAGAAGCCGCTTTACCTTCTCTCTTCCTTTTAATTAATTCATTGAAATTTCTATTTTGTAATTAATTATAGATGTTTATGGAAGGTATTAGGTACTCTTTTGTGTAATAATCTTTTTTGTGTCAAAACTTTCCTTTTTCTTCAAAAATATTATTCCTTGGAAAGTTAGAAGGTTTTATGTTATTTTAATTTATTTTGCATTTTTGTCTTACAAAAACATTTATTCTTTTAATGGATTTTATTTAAAGGTTTATTAGTGAATATGTATATACAACTTTTTCTCTGTGTATTAAATATAATCTGAAAAATTATAATCTTTAATGGAATTTGCAACTACAATGCAACTTGAATAATTTGCCAACCACCAAAAAAAATCATTTTTTATATATAGCTGCCTAAAATGTTCAAATTACCCAGTTTCTAATTAGAAAAAGTAAAATTCATTTTATGGGAAGTTTAAGAGAAATCTTTGATTGAAAGTATTTGTTATTTAAGTTACAGTGTATTATATAATGGGTAAAATTATGAGTAACTGCAGGTTTTAATCTTGATTTTGTATTTTACTCTTTTACTGATTTTAATGTTTTGTCTCTAAGAACATTTTTATGAAGTAAAATGTGTTCTTTCTTTGGAAGGTATATATAATTTTACCTTAAGTATTTTATGTAGTTAAAATATGGTTTTTTTGTGTGTTATATTTGGATTTTAAACAATGTAACAGTTTTATTCAATGCCTTTCACCAAACTACTAACTATACTCTTTAACTAACTGAGTTAAAGGCTAATCTATAAAATAACTAAAGTATATATAAATGTTCAAGGAAAGATTTTTATTCTCTTAATATTTATTTGTAAGCATTGATCAATGTGTAAATGTTCTGCTGTTTGAATACAATTCTTTCATAAAATCAAATAATTTTTAATTGGTGTGTTTATTTCTCTCACATTATTCATAACAACTTAACCATCCCATCTGGGTCCTAATATATTCTACTAATAACTAATAATATTCTGCTAATTAACTAATATTCTTCTTTATCTAACAATTGTAATACATTATACTTGAAGGAATTTTGAAAAAGAATTAATGTGCATAACCAAAATATATTCATTTTAACACATTGAAACTTTAATCTGAGAAAAGAGCATTAAATTTTCAGATCCTTACTTTCCTTTTTTTTTCCTATGAAACTAATACATGTGTTTGATCTCTTTTGAGTTATTGCTTAGACTGGAGAGAGGTACAATTAGGTTTATTAGTTAATGTGTATTCCCAACTATTAATTTAGAATTTTGTTAACTTTTCTTTAAGCTTCAAATTTGTGCCTATTATACAGATCTCAAAAACACAATAATAACCTTAGTTAGCTCTGCTCATATCTTGACTCTCTAATTCATCTCATTTTATTAGGTGTATATTTTTTTCATTTTAGGAGGAATTAAAATGTTTCAAAATATTTATTTCTTGTTTTTAGAAAAAGTTGAAAGAGTTTATTATTGCTGATTAGTTCCTCCCCTAAAAGTGAAATGAAAATATTCAAAATTTATACATGTTCCACTGTTGATGTTTGGTTCTCATTGATTTAAATTAAGTTATCGGTTATTTGATATAAGTGCTTATAGCATTACTGTTCATTAATAAATTTGATTGTTTTATAAAGTAAAATAAATAATTTTACTTGCCATCTCTTCATCCCATGATTTTCACGTGAAAAATTCTAATCCAACTTCAATCCAAATTTTTTTTATAACTAACATGCTATAGCAATTTTTAACTCTTTTGTAGTTTTTAGCTTTTGGTGGCAAGATTGTGTGAGGACTACACAGATTTCAACCTACTTAAGTCTTTTATTTTTCAGGGTTACGACTTGGAAGGCCTTGGAGTCTCCCTACACCTGTGTTGTATAGGTGCAGTTTCTGTCCGTATGCTGCAATGCAAAAAGGCAACTTGAAAGTCCATGAGCGAACTCACACTGGGGAAAGGCCTTTTGAGTGTCAAGTGTGCTTAAAAAGATTCAAACAAAGCTCAAAGCTTAAGAGACACATGTTAACTCATTTGAAATTATGAATCCAGTGCTTAATTTTCTTCATTATAAGCTTGTAGTATAAGGGTACTTCTAGGAGACAAAATATCTTTCAGTGTTATATATTTTCCAATATGTTGTCTTTGCTCTCAAAATAATTTATTTTTATTTATTATATATTTTTATATTATATATTTTTATAATATTTTTATTTATATTATATTTATATTTATATTTGCAATCGACACCATTGCCAGTCCTCATAATTGTAATTATTTATTTTATATCTCATTTTCTTGTAATTAATTATTTTCTATGTATCTTGTATTCTTCATTATTTGTATTAACGAAATAGATTTATAACGCACTCTTAAGGGATGTAAATCCCCGAAGTGTACAATTATTTTTTCTCTTCTTTTGTTTTTTGGTCCTGTATATATATGTAAATGAATAAATGAAATTGAAAAGTAAAAAAAAAAAATAATAATATTTGAAAAGTGAATGTTTTTTATGTGAAGAAAAATCTTCTATCGTTATTTTTAAACATGCAATTTTAACATTTACTAGATAAGTAAATATGTGGATGCAAAGTTATAATTTTCATTTGAAATTTTGAGTAACTAATTTAGATTTTTATTTTGTGCATTGAAATATTTTCTGTGTAATCCGGATATTTTATTTTTAAGTATTATTTTCAATAAAGAATTTTCCTTTCAGTATTTTATGTAGCCTAGCACAGTTCATTTGTTTGGGTTAGAGTTGTATTTCAATTAAGAAGAAAAATTTTTTCACAATTTTCATCTAAGAAAATAATTAATAAAAATTACAAATAAGCATATGTTGTAAACTTTATAATAAATTATATGTAAGAATTGGTAAGAGTGTTTTAACTTTTTCAAATACTTTGGCATTTAGAAGGTGATTATTACATATTTCATCAATTATATTTGAAATGAGGTAGGTTACCTAAAAGTTAAGATGATGATGCTTATTGTATTGCATAGACATACTGATCATTCAGATATGAATTGTTTCTTGAAATAAGTGGTTTTAACTTTTAGAATTCTTTATTACGTGTTACATTCTTTGTAGCAATTTCCTTTACTTGTAGAAAGTTTTAATCAACTTCAATCCAAATATGGTTTTTCATAATTAACATGCTGTGATGACTCATTTGAAGTTTTAGCGCCCCAGGGACCTGAAATTCCTTTTTGGTTGAGGCATTCTCTAGTCTTAGCATAACAAACTTCAAACAAAGCAAAATCCATGAAAATGGAATAAAACACGCCACATTCAAAAAATTAACGCATTTTCAATTTTTGCTTTGTATATATACTTAAGTATTTTCTTTTCAGTGCCACACATTGAAACATCTTGGAGTCTCAGTTCATCTGTGCTGCATAGGTGCAGTTTCTGTCCATACGCCGCAAGGCAAAAGATCAACTTGAAAGTCCATGAGCGAACTCACTCTCAGGAAAAACCTTTTGAGTGTCAAGTGTGTCTTAAACGATTCATACAGAGTTCACAACTCAAGAGACACATGATAACTCATATGGAAAAATGAAATTATGGATCTAGTGTTCAAGGGATATTATTATTAGATTAGTGATTAGGATATTTTAAGGAAACAAAATATCCTATAGTGTGATTTATTTTCTTATGTCCAAAATGTTGTCTTTGCTTACAAAACATTGTTTGAAAAGTAAATGTTATATGTGAAGAAAAAATTTTTTTTATAATTTTTGAAATTCAATTTTTATTTTTATTATATAAGTAAATATATATGTGGTAGGCAAAGTAATAACCTACATTTGAAATTTTGATCTACTTATTTTAATTTACTTCATTGAAAAAATTTTCTCTTGTGTTTCTTATTTCTTTTTGATCTTTTCAATAAAGAATTGTCCCTTGGGTATTTTATATTGTCTTACACAGTTCATTTGTTTGCTTTAGTGTTGCATTTAAATTATGAACAATTTAACAAAATTTTATTCACCCAATTTTACAAAAAAATAAATACAAATTTTTATCTTTAAAAATTACAAATATGTAAATAAGTATATGTTGGAAACTTTGTTCTTTTAATATGTTATATGTAAGGAATGTTAAGTGTCTTAACTTTTTCAAATATTCTGGCATTTAATAGGTGATTAAAGCCACATTTCATTGATTATACTTGAAATTAGGGGGACTAAAAAGTTGAGATGATGATGATGATGCCAAAAAATCTGAACCTCAATTTTTATAGGTTAAAACAAATATATTTTAAAAGATTGAAAAAGTATTTGCTCAACAATTGTTTTTCTCTTATTGATTAAAGTTAAGAGATTGTTGTCAGTGCTTATAGCATTGTAGACACTAATCATTCAAGTGCGGATTGTTTTGTAAAATAAGATGTTTTTACTTACAATTCTTTATTACCTTTTAAAGTCTTCTTAGAAACTTCATTTACATGTAGAAAATTGAAAAATATTTATTCAACTGCAATCCAACTATACTTTTTCATAATTAAAATACTGCAATGATTGATTCTTAACTTATTTGAATTCCTTTTTGGTTGACAGATTCTTAGTCTTAACGTAATACTTCAAACAAATCAAAATCAATGTGAAGATGGAATAAAATGCGGCCTATTAAAAAAATTAACACATTTTCAATATTTTGCTTTGTTTATATGCTGAAGTCTTTTCTTTTCAGTGCCACAGCTTGGAACATCTTGGAGTCTTGGTGCACCTGTGTTACATAGTTGTAGTTTCTGTTCGTATACCACAAAGCATAAAGGCAACTTGAATGTCCATGAGCGAACTCACACTGGGGAAAAGCCTTTTAAATGTGAAGTGTGCCTTAAAGGATTCACACGGAGTACACAACTCACAAGGCACATGATAACTCATCTAAAAAAATGGAAATTATGAGTGTAGTGATTTTTTTTATCAGGGTATTTTAACGAAACAAAATATCCTTAGGAGTTATATGTTTTCCTTTGTCCAAAATGTTGTCTTTGCTCACAAAATATAAATTGAAAAGAAAATGTTACTTATTTGAATAAAAAATGCGTAGTTTAAAAAATATTTTTTAAAATTCAGTTTTAATGTTTATTAGGTTTGTAAATGTGTGTATGCAAAGTTATAACCTACATTTGAAGTTTTGAGTAGCTAATTTTAATTTTCTTCATTGAAATAATTTTCTATGGTGTTTCTGTATTTGGATATTTATTGTTTTAACTGGCTATGTTTAAATTTTAAATAATTTGTCCCTTGAGTATTTTATAAAGCTTTACATACTGCATTCATTTGGTTTTAGTGTTGCATTTTAATTAGGAACAATGTAAAAGAATGTTTTCACCTTTTTCCACAAAAAAATAAATCAAGAAAAATTTATCTTTAAAAATTACAAATAAGTATTTATTGTAAACTTTATTCATTTAATAAATTTTGTAAGTAATGATAAGTTTGTTTTAACTTTTTCAAATATTCATGCATTTAAAAGGTGATTATTATAGAAAAAAGCCTTATTTCATTGGCTGAAAGTTGAGGTGATGATGATGCCAAAAAAACTTTTTCCTATAGGTTGCAGAACCTCAACTTTTGTGAGTTAAAAAATATTTTTAAAAAGATTGAAAAAAGTATTTGTTCAAAATTTTTTTTTCTCTTATTGATTAAAGTTAAAGGATTGATGTCAGTGCTTATAAGTATTGTAGACATACTAATCATTCAGAAATGGATTGTTTTGTAAATTAAGTTGTTTTTCTTAGAATTCTTTATAACCTTTTAAAGTCTTTGTAGCAACCTCATTTACATGTAGAAAATTGAACAAAAAATATTCAACTTCCATCCAAATATACTTTTCCATAGTTAAAATGCTGCAATGATTCTTTTTTTTTTTTGGTTGATACAATCCTAGTCTTAACGTAGTAAACTTAAAACAATGAAAATGAAATAAAACTATTCAACAAAATTAAGACATTTTCAATATTTTGCTTTGTATATATGTTACCGGCAAAGTGATTAATCGGGCATTATTAATAATGCCCGATTTATCCCATTGCCCATAACATATATACCTGAAGTCTTTTCTTTTCAGTCTCGCAGCTTGGAACACCTTGGAGTCTCGGTGAACCTGTGTTGAATAGGTGCAGTTTCTGTCCGTTCACCACAAAGCAAAAAAGCAACTTGAAAGTCCATGAGCGAACTCACACTGGGGAAAGGCCTTTTGAGTGTCAAGTGTGCTTTAAAGGATTCACACAGAGTTCACAACTCAAGAGACACATGATAACTCATTTGAGAAAAGGAAATTATGAATCTAGTGCTTAATTTTCTTCATTATGAGCTTGTGATGTTAGGGTATTTTAAGGAAACAAAATATCATTGGGAGTTTTTGTTTTCCTTTGTCCAAAATGTTGTCTTTGTTCACAAAATATTATTTGAAAAGAAATTTTTTTCTTATTTGAATAGAAAATGTGTATTTTAAAAAATATTTTTAAAATTCAGTTTTAATGTTTATTAGATTTGTAAATGTGTGTATGCAAAGTTATAATCTAAATTTGAACTTTTGAGTACCTTAATTTTAATTTTAATGTTCTTCATTGAAATAATTTTCTATGGTGTTTCTGTATTTGTTCTCTCAAAGTTTTTTTCTCAACAGTTGTATTTTCTCTTATTGATTAAAATTAAAGGATTGATGTAATTGCATATAGCATTGTAGACACACTTGATGGTTCAGAAATTGATTGTTTCTTGAAATAAATGGTTTTTACTCTTAGAATTCTTTATTACCTGTTATATTCTTCATACCAACTTTATTTACATGTCGAAAATTTAAAGCTTTTTTAATCAACTTCAATCAAATTTATAATTTTCTTAATTAACATGCTGTGATAATTCTTAACTCATTTGAAATTTTAGTGTCGGGGTCATGTAATTCCTTTTTTTGGACACATTTCTAGTCGTAAGGTAATAAAGCAAAATCAATGGAAATGGATTGAAACATGACCTATTAAAAAATTAACATATTTTCTATCTACTTAAGTCTTTTCTTTTCAGGGCTGCATCGTGGAAGACCTTTGAATATTGGTGCACCAGTGTTGCATGGGTGCAGTTATTGTTCGTACACATCACCAAGAAAAAGCGACTTGCTAGTCCATTTGCGAATTCATACTGGGGAAAAGCCTTTTGAATGTGAAGTGTGCCTTAAACGATTCATACAGAGTTCAAAACTCAGGAGACACATGATAACTCACATGAAAAAATGAAGTTATTGGTCTAGTGCTTAATTTTATTCATTATAAGTTTGTGGTGTTTGGTTATTATAGAGAAGCCTATATTGTGTTTTATATCTTTCTGTGTAATACAAAATGTTGTCTTTTTCAGAAAGTGTTCTATGAAAAATGAATGTGTTTTTTAAGTGAAGAAAAATGTTTGCTTTGTAATTTTAAAAGAAAAATGTGTTTGTCAATTTTTATGTTTATTAGATTAGTACATATGTGTATACAAATTAATAACCTGTGATTTAAATTTAAAGTAACTTATTTTTAATTTTTATTTTCTGCTATAAACTAATATATCCTGTGGTTTTTCTCTTATCTGGCTATTGGTTAAATGGTATTTTTCTTTTAGAAGATATAATGAATTTCTTTCTCCCTAAGCATTTTATATTGCCTTACTTAGTTCATTTGTTTGTTTTAGTGTTGTATTTCAATTTAGAAAAATGTAACACAATTTTATTCACTGTTTTTTACAAAAAAACCCCAACAATTTAGTTATTAAAAAAATATTTTTATAAGTTACAAATAGGTAAATATATGTTCAAAACTTGTTCTCTGAATAAATTATATGTAAGGACTGGTAATTGTGTTTAACTTTTTTTAAATATTCCAGAGTACATTGAAGGTGATTATTATGTAAAATAAGCCAATTTTAAATTAGAGTTTATTTTTAATATTTTTCATGATAACTTGATAATATCAAAAGATGAATCTTTCGTGCTAGAAGACAGAGGTCTTAGAGAGGGGATAGAATTGTATGTTTTGACACCTGCTTTTGAGATTATCAGCAGGGTAAAAATTATTGATGATGGTGTGTTGATTCTAACTAGTTTCTTGTACTATAAACCCCACCAAAACCAAACCTTTTTTTGTAGAAAGTTTAAAAAATTTAAATAAACTTCTATCCAAAAATATCTTTTCATACTTACCGTGCTGTGATATATTTCTTTCCTTTTTTATAGTTTTCAGCATCAGGAACACATGACCCATCTTGGTTGATACATACCTAGTCTTATCCTAACATAATGAAATAAGACACGGCATATTGAAAAATTCAAACATTTTTTGTTTGTTAAACATTTTTTACCTAAATATTTTCTTTTCAGGGTTACAGTGTGAGGAACCTTGGGGTTTCAGGGAACCAGTGTTGCATGCATGCAATATCTGTCCCTACACCACAAGACGGAAGGACAGTTTGAAAGTGCACATGCGATCGCACACAGGGGAAAAGCCTTTTCAGTGTGGAGTGTGCCTTAAACGATTCCCACAAAGCTGGAAGGTCAAAAGACACATGTTAACTCATATGAAAAATTGAAGTTTTGTTTTATAATTTTATCCATTATAAGTTTATGGTGTTTATTTTGTCATATCTCACAATATATTGCTCCATGAAAAGTAAGATGTTTTTATGTACAAGAAAGAAAGTATTAAAACCTTAAAAAATGGTATTCATATTTAGTTTCATTAGTAAATGTGTGCAATTTAGTTTTTAACCTGTGATTGACATTTACAGTAACTTGAATTCATTTTTATTTCTACAGCTGATAAGTTCTAAATGCTGTTATAATAGTATGTTTTCAGTATTGGGGACGCATGTGATTCCCTTTTTTAATTAGGTAGGGTTGATTCCATGGGGCACTTACCCACTAGAAGGGTAAGGATGCGCTGTGTAAAATTAATTTGTTAATAAGTCATTTTAAAGCTCTAAAATGCACCAATATCAGTATTTAGTGTATGGCTAATAAAGTATTCTTCCCTCAATATTTTAAAGTTTTTCAATTATTTCTTCCAACAATATTTTTAAAATACCCTTATAGTCAACTATGGGTTCACCCTTGCCCCAGGTAGCAAAGCTATATCATTTTATATCAACTGTTGATATAAAATGATCACTGATGATATGAATGATGCACAGATTAATCAAAACTGTGAATTATTTGCCAATCAGTCGTGATAATTGCACGTGAAGAGCGATTTTTGATTTCACCATGTATTGTATCAAAACTTTTGCAAAGAGTATTTTAAGTGTCGAGAATTAGAAGGGGGTCTAGCAAAGTCTCATTAAAGAGGAGTGAGGGGTCCAAAATTTATTGATGTCTTATGCCTTTTTAAACTCAAATAGATGTAATACTACTCTAGTCTTTTTTTTTCAGGGTTACCACGTGGAAGACCTTGTCTTGGATTGTTGCATAGTTGCTGTTACTGCCCATATACAACCAAGAATAAAACCAATTGGAGAGTCCATATGCGAATCCACACAGGGGAAAAGCCATTTGAGTGTACTGTGTGTTTCAAAAGATTCAAGCAGAAGTCAAAGCTTATGAGACACATGGTGACTCATATGTTGTCGGGGAATGTCTGATCCTGATGCTTAGTTTTCATTGATTGATACATTATTGTAAAGCCCGGCCTCACTTTGTTTAACCACCTTAATATTTCTTTTGTGCTATTTTTTAATGCTGTATCCCAAACATTGTCTTTTTTATGTATATTCATTTCATTGAAAATATTTTACAGATGGTTTTCATGAAAATTATTTAATGTAAAAGAAATTTAAGGCTTGGTGAATGGGTTTAGATTTTAAAATGTTTATAAATTTAAAAAAAAATTGATTTGGGCATAAAATTAAGTGCATTTTAGTTGATGTTTTTATTCCTCTAAATTTGCATTTCACAACAGCTTATTATGAACTGATTAAAAATTAGTGATCCAACTTCTGTGTAATAAGTATGGTAGTTTTCAAAATTAATGTGCTGTTATCTTTAAAATCTTATCTGCTGTAAACTTTCATCCTTTTAATATATGCTGGTTATTTACTTCTTGTTTAATGTATTTTTTTTTTCGCAAAAGTAACTCCTGCTGTTCATGTGTCAGTATTAAAACAAACTTTTAGTGTTGTTTGTTTGTGTTAAAAATTGTCCATTTTATTTTTTATTCTCCCCTGTTTGTCAAGTTTTCAATGTGATGCAATTGGGTTTGGAATCGTCTCTTATGGATGAATTCTTTGTGTATCTTTTATAACTTAGAAATATTAAAGAAAGTGAAAATTAAGAGTGCACTGCATAAAATTACTTCTAAAAAATGTTAAAAAGTCACAATACAGTATAACTTCAATATCTCGAAGTCAAAGGGACCCAAAAATAAAAATTTCAGTCTTCGAAATAGCAAGGCTACTCTAAATATATGAAACTAATTCACTTTATTTCAAAGGGAAAAATATTTTTTTGAGGTATCAAAGTTCAAGATCTTGAGGTTATACTGCACTTTTAAATAAGTGAAATGCATCAATATGCTAATAAAGTATACTAGCCTTCAATATTTTAAAAAGTTTCCCACCCCCACTCCTTTTTACTGCAAACAATGTTTTTAAAATCTCCACAAAAAGTCAAACCATGATCCATCCCTGTCTTGGTTTGACTCAGCTCTGTTCTTGGTGTGGAAACATCATTCAACCCATAAACACAAGGCTGTGAAATTATTATACAGCATGGCCATATAATGCCTGTTTGAACTTAAACTGTCCTACTAATCAAGTTTTTTTTTCAGTGGTACAACCTGGAAGATTTCCTCGTGTGATGCACATGTGCAGTTTCTGTCCTTACTCCTCATATTGGAAAAGCAGCGTGAGAGTCCATATGCGAACTCACACAGGAGAAAAGCCGTTTGAGTGTACGGTGTGCTTCAAGGGATTCAAGCAGAATTCAAAGCTTAAGAGACACATGATGACACATTTAACAAAGCCAGGGAATGTCTGATCCTAGTGCTTGATTTTCATTAGTGCAAGTTTGGGTGGATTAAGGGAAGCAGGACTTTTTCGAGCTATTTATGTGTTACTGTACCTCCAAAACTGTCTTTTTTTATGTATAGTAATTTCAATCGTGTTTGGGTTTCACGAAAATTAGTTTGTTTATTATGTAAGAAAGTAAGAATTTCTGAAGGGATTATTTGATTTCTAAAATGAGCATGATTCAAGCAGAATTCAAAGCTTAAGAGACATGGTGACACATTTAACAAAGTCAGGGAAAGTCTGATCCTAGTGCTTGATTTTCATTAGTGCAAGTTTGGGTGGTTTAAGGTGGACTTTTTTGTGCTATTTATTTGTTACTGTATTGCCAAAACTGTCTTTTTTTATGTATTATAGTAATTTCATTCATGTTTGGGTTTCATGAAAATTAGTTTATTTATTATGTATGGAAGTAAGCATTTCTGAAGGTATTTGATTTCTAAAATGAGAAAATGATGATAAACTCCTTGTTTAGTGTTGCTCTTAAAGCAAATCCGTAGAATCAGAAACACACTGATCGCATAACATGGGAGTCTACCATACTGTATATTATAACTTTAAAGTGTATATTATTTGTTTAATGTAGCTCATAAAGCAAATACGTAGAATCAGAAACACACTGATCGCTTAACATGGGAGTCTACCATACTGATAACTGAAATACTTCTTTTTAGAACTCCCAGGAAGTACAGTACGCCTGGTTGATTCTAAAAAGATGCATATCTGTTCCTACTGCCTTTACAACACTTTTCAAAAGTCCCACATGCGAGACCATCTGCGGACGCATACTGGGGAGCAACCTTTCCAGTGTTCAGAGTGCCACAGACGATTCAGCCAAAAGAGTAGCCTCAAGAAACATATGCTGCTGCATATTTTGCAATGACTTATCTCTCAATCAGAGAACTCTCTGTTAATATTTGGATGTTGTTGTTTCTTTTTTTCAATTATTTGTTTGCAATAAGTGATGTTTGTCGACTCTGTTCTTTAGAATTTGAATTCAAAGTCGAGTCCTTTATAAGAAAAAATCCCTCTTGGTGATGTATATAGAAATTTATGTCTGAGACTGGTTTGTTGTAACATGGTTTTGGCCACAATATGCTCACTAAATAAGAAAGTTACTCTTACAGGGCATATAGCATTGGTCCCTTAAAATCACTTTTTTCCCTTTTTACACCCTTTTTTAACATTATAATCCCTAAGTCTAAATTTTTCAAATATTCAAATACATTTTTTGATATTTTAACTCTAATTTAGTTTTTAGTTTGAACATAAAATGCTCTTGCTCTTTAATGCTCTTGCATAATAAATTTGGGTCCATTTTTTTTCTTCAAGTCCCTTTATTTTAAATTTTTGGTCTGCAAGTCCCTTTTTTAGATCCAAGCTGCTAAACACCTTACTATATTGGTAAAAAGTATCTTTCAATGTTCATTTTGAGTGGTAAAATTCACAATATCCAGAACTAATGCTTAATAAACTTAATCTAAGGCCCAACATGCTTATTTGTAGTTTGATTTGAGTAACTGATATTGTTGGGATTTTCTGTTTTATGTGTGTTATTCTAGCTTAGATATAGCAGTATACATGGTATACATTTCACAAAAATAAATGTGTTTGATGTGAATTGCAATTGACTCTATTATACTTGTTATTTGGTGTATGCTGTTGAAAATTGTGGCATTGAAGCAAAATTGCAATCAAGCCAAAACAGTTTATTCTTGAATTTATATATGGACTACCATTTAAAACTGATTCACAAAAGGATTAAGTAATCAATGTATTTTACACATTCAGAGTTAATAAAGCTCCTCAAACTTTGAAATAGTTTTTTTTTGTTGACACCAATTTGTTCTTTTCACTAAATACATTTAGTTTCCAAAAAATTTTAAACTGATCTTATGAAAAACAGTTGCTTAAAAATTATGCTTTCTTTTGGAGTAAAATAAAGCCCATCCATTTAAATTCATTGGAATTTTAATTTAAAATTTACTAATCTTGCTTTTTTGTTGAAAATATAGAATCATTAGGTTTGTATGAAATTGCTATAGAAATATGTTTTTATGAACTTAATTGTATATGACTACCAGTATGTTGAGTTTTCGTTGGTCTGTACAAAGAAATATTATATTATGCTTTATGAATGAAGCATTATCTTGCTGCTACCCCACAGGCCCGAGTTCTGTTCCCAGGTTGAGCAAGGCAGACTCAGCCTTTCATCATTCCAGGATCAGTTAAATGAGGACCAAATTTGCTTGGGGAAACAAGGGGCTTTGCCTCAGCCGACTGTGCATTCTGTAACAGCTCTGCTCATAGCCTCACCCAGTGAGTTTTACTTGAGTTTGAAGGTCTAACAACCTAGGTACTCTATCAAGATCAAGTATCCCCCCTTTTTTTTTACACTACGAAGTTTATTAGTCCTGTAATTTATGCATTTATAATTTCAGGCAGTAAGAGTACAATCGAGTTAAAAAGAAAATGAAGATGTCTTCCTACACTTTGATTATTTATCTCATTAATGTGTATAGCTACTAAATATTTTAGCAAGTGAGAACTGATTAAAAACATTAAAGCTTTTTCGGGAAAAAAATACTTTAATTTAATCTGGCCTGTCAGATTTTATGCTTGTGGCTTTAAACTTAAATTTTATTTATCTTAAATAATAACAGGAAAAAACTTTTTCTTACAGGTTTAGCAGACCCTAGGGATGCTACCTACAAATGTTCCCTCTGCTCTTTCACCAGCACATGGAAGAGCGCTGTGGCCAGACACTTGCGTGTTACACACATTGGAGAAAAGCCTTTTGAGTGCAGTGTCTGTCACAAGCGCTTTGCCCTCAAGCAAGGGCTTCAACGGCACTTCATTACCCATTATCCTTTGCAGTTATAAAATGCAGGAAGAACTTCCCGATACAGGGTTCCCACAGGCCCTAATTATATATATGTGTTTGGGGGCCCCTAAAAGCAGGCGCGGATTCAATCACTCCGGAAAGTGCCCCCTCCTTGGACTGAAAAAGAAAGGGGAGAAAAGGCGTAAAAAGGAGAAAATAGATTCTGAAAGACCAAAAAAATTTCAGGCATTTAGGCCCCTTTTTATTAAGCCTTTAAGCCCAGAGGGTCACTTTCCCCAGATGGTTCAAACTTTCGTTCATAAAAGTTATTGTGTGTGTTGATCAAAATCCCTAAAATTTTTTGGGGGACAAATTTACTGGGGGAATCGGGAGATATCTTTATAGAAAAAAGTAAAATTTTGTGTATTTACGACCAAAGATAGAGGTGATCCTCAAAAAGTGCCCACCCCTGGGGCCCTGCTGGATCCGCGCCTGCCTAAAAGGTGGTAACTATATATTTTTTTGTTAAAAGCCCTACAAAGACCATGTATTTTGAATTCAAACTTTCGTGTTATCATTCTCACTCGATCTCAAATTTAAGGTTTGGTTTTTGACCTTTTTCGTTAGATTGTTTCGTATGCATTATTTCAGGGATGGTCAACCCACGGCTGAGCTAAATCAGTGGTACACTTAGTTTTCAGCGAACTTAATTCCTCTTTTCGATTTCATTAGTGATTTTGAATAAAATCTTAAGTGTAATATAGTTCATCTCTTTTAAGGTGCCTAAAATATTTTTCTATCCATCCAGATAACTCTAGTTTTGTTAAATTAATTTAGAACAAGCTTTAATAGATAGTTCAAGAATTGCATGGATCTCTTTTCATTTATTAAAACTTAATAAAATCGTTTATTGGAGACGAGAGACATGGCGTCTGGTGGAGGGAGAATCCGTAGCGCGTCTTCTTACCCGCGCCGAACCGAAACCTAACCTTAACCGAAACCTAAAATCCGGTCATCATCTGTTGTCTGCGGCTCGGGATCGTGACTTACGGCTAGCGATTGCTGCAAGGTATTACCTGTAGGTAACTTAACTTTGTTTTTCGGGTTTTGTAAATTATTCAGTGATTTCCAAATTGCCTATAGTGTTGGAAATGCGTTCAAGTCCGTTTAATGGGAAAATTTTCGGGGGGTTATGTTATTTTTAATTTCTTCACTAAGACTAACAAGAAGGAATATTTCACATTTGCTTAAAATTCCTCATTTTACAAATATTATTTATTATATTTTTTGGCATACTTTCAAAAAAAGTGGAAGTGGCACGCTTCCGAAAAAGGTTAGCCATCCCTGCATTACATAAACCTCCAACCTACGTTTTTATTGCCCCGGTCTGATTTGTTGTGAGCTCTTAATATTAAATAGGTCGCTTTTAAAAGGGCCCTATTTTTTTTTTCTAAAAGATTGGGAATAACCAACTTGGAGTATTACTTTTGCTTATGCATTAATAGATGCATCAACTCATATTTAATTTTAAACAGATCCAATTAATGGGAATAGTCCATGCTCCATAATATCAATGCTCCCATGACTTCATTTCTTAAAATTTTGTTTTGAATGATTGGATATATTGAAAGGGTAATTAACTAGCATTATTATGGGATTTGGTTAATTATGGATGTTTGAATATAGTTATGCTTTATTTCAACATGTTTTATTTGATGCTCCTATTCTTAAATAAAATTTATTGCTCTTATAAAAATAACCGTAGGCACAGATTTTTCCTTTTAAATTTTAAAGCTATATGAACAATCTTATTGCTAATTAGCAGAATCAGGCTTTTTGTCCGTTGCAATTTAGTTTCTGTTGAAAAATTCTTTACCTTAGTGGTCCAAAAAAGTAAAAACTGTATACTAATTTTTTCCCATTTCCGGCGTTTTCCCTTTTTGCTTGCTTAAAAATATGTTCTGAAAATCCTCTCCTACCGCTTTAAAGTTTAAAGCGGTAGGAGAGGATTTTCCTTTAAACATTTTAGAGACCAAATATTTTTTGTTAATAATTTAAGATTTCATATTGTATCATTTAATACCTTTTATAAATTTTGTTTTGATTATTTTTTTTTATATTTTTAGTCTTTATTGCATTGTGTACATAGAACTTAAAACTGAAAAAAAAAAATAACTAGAACCTCATTACAACAACCCCTGATATAGCGACCCCTGTGTTACAAAGACCGGTTAGAAAAGTACGGATTGTTTAATCACTAACTTTATTCGATATAACGTGCTTTCATTAAAACGACCGTATGTTTTGTTGGTCCCATGACAGGTCGCACTAACAAGTAACAAGGTTCCACTTATTTTTTTTTCAAGAGTTGCCTAAGTATTTTTTTTTTTTGGAAAAAATTGTAAGTAAATTTGGGTGCACAGTTATATTAAGATCCCTTTCATAATATCCAATATTTATACTAAATTAATTGCTCTTTCTGAATTTATATTTTAGTAGTTTCAAGACTGAGATTTATGTGATTAATCTTTTAATAATCAGTTTGATTCTGTTAGCTTCTTGGCTGTTATTTCAAGTTAACTTTTTATTCATTTTTGACTATTAATTGCGTGGTATTTCGTGATATAACATAAATTAAAATTGTCAGCATTGTGTGTTCCTTAAATGTTCGCTTTGTCTTTTTTTTTCCAAATCAGGAGAATCCTGTACTAAAGATTATAACTCAGGATTGTAAAAATATTTCTCTGCTACTATACTATAATAAAAAAAGTAAAACCTGAGTATATTAGTTCCCTGACAAGGTGACAAGGCACAAATTAATGAAAAAAAAAACTTTATTGAAATAAATACAAAACAAATGCATGCCAGTCTCTATTTGATTGACATGCATAAAATACATATTCACATAAATAACATGATGCAAAATAGTGTTCTGTGAAGTACTATAGTTATCATATATTTTATTTACATTTGTTGTCTGCCTAAGTAGTCCAAACTTACACGGGATGTGACTGAAAATATCTAGTAACTCTGATATTAGAATGGAATCATTTATATCACCATCTTGACTTATCACATATTTCATACTTTTTAAGGCCTCTTATGAAAACTGAAAAATAGGAATTCTTATAAACCCACTAAACCTAAAAAAGTAGCCATACACGTTATGTGATGCTTTGAAATATTCTCTTTTAAGAAAAAATTTAATTTTTGTTGTAGATATTAATTTAAAAATCCGGTCAATGTAAAAACCGGTCGGTAAATTTCGGTCAATAAAAAACAAATGTATTACAGGGGTAAAGCTATATATAATATTTTTTTACCGGAGTTTTCGGACCGGGGTTTACATTGACCGTTATTTTCAAAGTCTTGAGTAGTTCTTTTGATTCACAACTGTATGTGACCTGATGGTCTGGTGTGCAGGAGCGTAATGCTACGAGTTGTAAGGTCTTGGGATCAAATCCCACCTACTACTGAATGTTATTTTAGTCATTTCTGAATTTATTTATTAACTTTAATAAAATAAATTCAAAGTCTTGAGTAGGATTCACAACTGCATGTGACTTGACCTAATGGCCTAGTGTGTAGGAGCGTATTGCTACGAGTTGTAAGGTCTTGGGATCAAATCCCGCCTACTACTGAATGTTATTTTAGTAAATTCCTAATTTATTTATTAGCTTTTATATAATGAAGTAATTCAGTGAATGCAGGAACGGATGGCGCAGTTTGTTTCTGCAATGGTTCCAATTCTGAAGGTTGATGGTTCGATCCTCTGGAATTTTTTTTTTCTACATGGTGAAATATTAACTTTAAATTAATTAGAGAACCTGACTGGTTGCAGGAACGGATGGCTTGGTGTGTTAGAGCACCAGTATCCAATTCTTAAGGCCCTGAGATCTAATCTGAGCCTCTCCCCGGGTATAGTACTCGGAAAGAAATGCTGATTAGCATTTATAAATTTAGTTCCTGCCTTCTCAAGGGGTTTTTTATTGCTTTTTCCTTCGACTCTTAACTGTAACCGTAACGGTCATATTCTTTAAAAATAGTACTATTTTTCAAGACTTTTATGTTCATTTTGTATAATCTTAGTCACTACTCCTTATGTCTTCGACGGAAACTAATGAATTTAATAAAAAATCTTAGGAAAATACTTGATTTTATCAATTACAACGTCAAAATTCATAGTATTCAGTAAGTCTTTAAACTCTTGTATCATGTGACGCAGTGGCCTGGTGGGTTGGAGCGTAATGCTTCAAGGCAGAAGGTCCCAGGATCAAACCATGCCTTCCGCGATTATTTAATTTTGTATTGTCTGAATTTATATATTAACTTTAAATTAATGAGTTACACCTGTGGTTGCAGGAGCGGATGGTACAGTGGTTAGTGCACTGTACTTCCGTGCTGCAGGTCCACGGTTCGGTCCTGTAGAATTTTTTTTTAATTGCGAAATATGCAGTAGACGCGGCGCAGCAGCTTAACCACTATGCGTCACACGTTGCTGCTGCCATCTATATTATAAAAAGTTTAATAAAATTTCTAACAACATGATGGAGTATCAACTTCAAATTAATTAGAAGAACTGTCTAGTTGCAGGAACGGATGGCCTGGTGGGTTCGCCCGCCAGTATCCCATCCAAAAGGCCCTCAGATCGAATCTGAGCCTTCTCAGCGGGTATGGCACTCGGAAATAAATACCAATTGGTATTTATAAATTAGTTCCTGCTCTTAACGGGGGGCCTTAACTATTTTTTTATTAACTCTTAACTGTAACCGTAACGGTCATTTTCTTGAAAAATAGTACTATTTTTCTATGCTTTTTGTGATAATTTGTCATAATTCAAGACTTTATCCTTTTGCATGGACAGAAACTACGTAAATTTAAAGAGTCCTGGAATACTAATTAAAAATAATCATAAAATAATAACGAAAATTCCATCCCAAACCCCGACCACCGCCCCTGGCCTTCGCTTTACCTTCATAAATTTTTCCTAATTTTTTTAGTGGTGGCTGAAGCACAGGTACTGTGTTAAAGGAAGTTGAGATTATCGACTTATGATATTTTACCTAATTCTTTAAGCGGTGACCATGAAATTCTTTTTTTAAAAAAACAACCTTGTCCTGAACCTACGATTATATGAAAAATTGATCTAGAGACTAGTCTTTTGAAAGAAACTAGGACTAAACCCTACCAGCATTAAATTATTGCCAACCCATACCACCCACAGATCAGTCGGTTACGGGGTACCAGCAGCGTAAGCTGCTCCTGCCCCTTAGCAGCATAGTCAAGCCTCGCTAGGCCCTCATTGGGTATAACACGCCGCTAACCTGGTTGACCAACCCATACCTAATCTTCCCGTTTAACTTAATACATTTATTATAATTTTTTTAGTGGTAACTTAAGCGCTAATACCGTTAAATGTAATTGAAAGATGCTTGACTTCAAATCTTTTCCCTAATTCTTTGAGTGGTGACTGTGAAGTTTCAAAATTAGTCACTTAAGCATAATTCTCAAATATTTAATATTCCCATCATTTAATTCAGTCAACGAATTTAACAGTTTCTTTCTTAGAATAGTTAACACCGCCAAACCGTTAGGTGGAGGTGGGAGGAAGATATGCCGAATAGATTGACAGCTTAAGATTGATAAAAAGGATTCTGAACTTAAAAACTTTTTCTTGATTTTTAAAGTGGTGACTAATTTGCCTAAAAAATCTACTAAAGTTTAATCCATTGATAAGAATAATCACGCCAAACGTTGTATATAAAAATAACAGCACACTTTCAGTCGCTGATGATTGTTAACAGTTCCTCCTCATCATAAGAATAATCAAGACAGACAATGTGTTAACTTAAATAGCAGGACCATCACAGTTTTAGCATAGTTTACAAGCAAGATATCGATAACCAAAGGAAAAGGATGCTGAAATAATAAAATACTTTCCAACTTTTAAAGTGGTAAGTATGAATTGCTTCAAAACAATTTCATTTACAAAGTACTGAAAATTTTACAGATTGTTTTAACAGAGCAGGATCATTGACAAATTTTAGGGAACATTAAAAAAACCCATTTTGATTCCTTATACTTTCACCACAAAATCTCCTCTACATGTTTTCATGAAGGCACTCAGAAGCAGAAAATATTTAGTTAAAAATACATCACACTAAACTTTTTATAGGTACTAAACTTTCACCACTAACATACATTTTATTTTAACTGCTTTCATATTGTTTAAAATATCCCCCTGATTTACGGCCTGAATATCTTTCATTTTAACCTCTTCTCTAAATACATGTCATTCTTAGAAGAAAAAAACGTTACAAGTTTCAAAGAAGATGTCGAAAGTTTAGAAGAAGTCGAAAATTTGTCTTCTCCTTATAGATTGTGAAAACTTTAGTATGGTTTACTTATGGACGGCCTTGCCAACAATATAAATTCAAAATATATATTTTTAGAGTTCACAACTCACTGATGACAGCCAAGGCAATGATCCACCATGTTATTCCATAATATTGCCATAGATAGATCTACTTTTCGTTTTCTGCATCCCAATGTCACTGATAAAACGCAACGTCTGTTCCACACTGCCCAATGATGGGACACTGCTAACTGGAGACGATTCTCGGTCCTAGATTTTTTTTTCAACAGCACAAATTCTGGAGTATTACCGAGTTTTGTTCACTATTATAGAAATATATTCTGATTTCTAAGGGAACTGGATAACATATTTAATTTAATGTATAGTAGTTTCCCTGTAAGGTCAGTTTCATCCCTGACATATGGACATGTTAGACTTTTACTACCAGCAAGGTTTTTTTTAATGGTTTACAGGCTGGATACCGTTTTAGCCACGAGGAAAGGATGCTGAACTTATTAACTTTTCCATAACTTTAAAAGCGGTGACTATGAGTTGCTTCAAGAGTTAATTTAAGTTAAATCCGCAGGATTCACGTAAGACACTATACATAACCAAATAAACAAAAAGTAAAGTTAAAGAAAATTAGCATGAACTAAAACACAAGCTGTCGGGTAAAATTAATATAGAAATAGATTCATCCGATTTAATCTATATTCTACACAATACGGACAGCGAGTCTTTAGTTCTTATTTTTATGTGACTGAGATTGAAATTTACAAATAAATGCATTTTTACTCCTCCTACTTTAAAAAAGACAACCTTCTTAAACCATGCCCTTCCACTCAAACCACTCCAGTGCTGTGTCCCATCATAGGTCAGTGTGCCGAGGGCCCACAAAGCTCATTCAGACGTTTGAAACGGACCGTTCACGTGACAGAAAAATATACAAGATGATGAATGAAACGTTCTTGGAGGCAGTGAACAGTAATATCACTCGGGAGAGCTGCTCAGTTTTCCTCAGAGCTCCTTTGTCGGGGCGATCGCCGGGGTAGGCTCCGGGTCGTACAGCCGTGTCGTCTCATCGCAGTCCGCGCGAGGGGCCAGTCCCTCCTCGCGGTGACCAGAGGTCAGCGCCACCTTCTCCGGGAAAGTCACTGTTATGTCTGGAAAGGAAGCGATGTGTTAGCGTCAGATGGAATTGCTTTTAGAACACTATCATACTCTTTCCCTATCTATCATATCATCGCCTATAACCTCAGAAGTGTTGCTTTCAACTAACTGTAATAAACTCGGCCACTTTTTCTATAATTTTATTTTGCAAAGCCTTTCAAAAGATATGTAGGACAGGTTATTGCTTATAAGTCCGTCGACCGTTCAGCGGCACAGACTATGAGATTTTATAATTTTCGGATTCAGCGGCACAGTCGACGGGCTAATTACGTATAGTAGGACATACGGATAAAATTGTTGTCTGTTACATTATTCAGGAGGGCTCACACATATTTCATAAAGCAAGCATGCCTTTTAGTTGCTTATCAAATCAAATATAATTAGTTAATTAGCAACATGATTTTTTTATGAAAACTTGACTATCAAATTCAAACCCTACCTTTAGGTGTGAGATCTGGGATCGACTTCTTCACTTCTGCTTCTTCCACGTCTTCTTCAGGGACATCCTGATAAAGAGAACAATTATTAAAATAAAATTTGCAATTTCGATGAAACAGTGGTGCTCAACCAGTGGTCCGAAAGAGTACGGCATGGCATAGTAAAAAAAATAATGACGATTTTAAAGCAGTAGCGATATGGAATGGATTTATCTATATGTGCTCTATTGAATATGATCCTGTTGGAGTTTTGGGGGGCTAACAATCACCTTTAAATTGTTAACAATGCTTATATTGAGCCTCCACTACTTATATTCATGAGTGACATTAATACGCAGTACTTAAAAAATAAACTAAAGCATCTTAAATTTTGCTAAATATTTAAATGTGGTTTAGTATAATTGCAGTGATATCGGAATGATGTAATTTGAAGGTATAAGTGGTTCACATATTTCTAAGGGTTGAACCACTGCTATGAAAGCTTTATAATTTTGCTTACTATTCAAATGATCGTGAGGGTTCGAACAGTTTAAGCTAAAATTATAATCTTACAGCTATTATTCAATTTTCTGTGTCATCCTCCACAATCAGAGAATTAAATGGCATGAATATTCTATTCTTTAAATGATAAATTATGTTTCCAGAGCAATCAAGGACAGCATGTCCCTAAAATGTCACGCTTCTCCCAAGGATCTTCCTTCTAAATCCGCCCATGTCGCAATCAATTTTATTGCAATCTTCTTGAATCATGTGCTTTAAATTACAACTGAAGGATTGCTCCCTTCGCCCAGTTTTAATTCTATCAAACGATATAAATCTGACGCAGTAATCACAATCGCCACTAATTATTTAAAAAGTTACGTAATAAATTTAATAACGTTACGTCATTTGTTTGCTTAACAAATTCCACGTTATTAAATTATTTCTATGAACGATGCGTGTTCCTCTTTCGTAAGAAGTACCCCAAGTGTTTTGAAATGCTGAAATATCATCCATTGAAAAATATCATTATCCGTATCGTGTATAACTGCTATTTAGTGGTGACAGTGCACAATCCCGTTATTTAAAAAATATTCACCAGTTTAATTTCTTTCGGGTGAGAAATCTGTCGGTCGTATAAAACTGCTATGGGGTCGTTCAAATATTACGTAAGCAGAGATATTTTTAACTCCTCTGAGAGAGTATTTCACTCCTTGAAAATCGGAAATACTCTTTAAAAAACTAGACAGGAGTATTTTCACTCTTTGAATTTTTCACATAGGTATAGCTTATAAAAAATGCACCGTGCACCACCGAAATTTTTTTTGCAGTGATTCCAATCAATTAGACTTTGCAAATACCTATGAAAATTAACTTTATATAAATTGTTTATGACCATAATGGCGTAGGTAGACGGAATAAAATTTGGCAAGATTGGATATACTTTTGGTCGTTTTAGGAGAGGAATAGATTATATATTTTTTTCATTTATTGTTCTGATGCTTAGGGAGTTTGATTGCGGTTTTCGTGTCTCTGTATATGTAGTTAATGCTATTTTCGTATTTCACTCCTCATAATTTAATTTCACTCCTCCTAAAAAAAGTCAAGGAGTATTTTTACTCCTCCAAAAAATCCTAGGAATAACACTGTACGTAAGCATCTAAGGGGGGAGAGGTTTCGCTATTTGCTTATTTTTCCTGACAATAAGGGGGGAGTTCGGAGTATGAGTGATGCTTACGTGAGATGTTACAAGCACTGCATTTTCGAAAATCTTTTGTTTCTTGCAGAAATAATTTGACAATTCAACCAAAAATAAATTTTACAAAAATCTGAACTAGGAATAATTTTTTAACCATTTTTCACAAGGAAAGTTTTAACGATAGGTTAAAAGTGTTCATGAGGAACAATGAATTTCAGAAATCTAAGTAATACTAAAGATTTTGCACAAAAAAAAGAACAAAGAGGGGGTCGAGAAGTTTTCTTACGTAATTATGAGAGGGGGGTTTGTGGTTTGCTTATTTTTGCTGATAAGGGAAAGGAGGGGGTCATAAATGACCAAAAACTTGCTTACGAAATATTTGAACGGCCCCTGTCATAATGAATGGTGAAGTGAAGGTTGAAAAGCATTAAATCCCTGCAGTGGTTAATGGCAGAAAATTTAGAAATGGTTGAAAATCAAAAGGACATCCCATCACTAACCTGCGGTAACCTGTGAATGAGGCAGAGCAGGGTAGCTCCAACAATGGGAGGTATGCCAGCCAATAGGAATGCCACGTTATAATTCGTCAGGTGGTCGTACAGAAGACCTGAAACAGAGAAAATAAGTTGAAAAAATCAAACAAAAAAATATAGTTTTTCTCTTCTTTACTTCGTTACTTATTCTCTTCTTTTAATTTTAAGTTTTCCACTTTAGTTAATCGAAGTCTCAATGAGTTTTTAAACGGAATTTCACGGGGCCCTACTGTGAAAGTTTTAGGGATAAGAGGGAGAATGAAGAGGGGAAAGAGAGTAAGAGAAGAATGAGAGAAAGAGAGTAATGAAAAATGAGAGAAAGAGAGTAATGAAAAATGAGAGAAAGAGAGTAATGAAAAATGAGAGAAAGAGAGTAATGAAAAATGAGAGAAAGAGAGTAATGAAAAATGAGAGAAAGAGAGCAATGAAAAATGAGAGAAAGAGAGTAATGAAAAATGAGAGAAAGAGAGCAATGAAAAATGAGAGAAAGAGAGTAATGAAAAATGAGAGAAAGAGAGTAATGAAAAATGAGGTAAAAAGAACAAGTGATAGAGAATGGAAGAAAAGGGTAGAATGAAAGAAAGTGAGTAATGAAAAATGTGGTGAAAATTACAAGTGATAGAGAACGATAGAAAAAGAGTAAGAGAGAGAGAATTAGAAAGTAAAGAATGGAGAATGTGAGAAAAAGGGACACATAGAGAATGAGAGAAAAGGAGAGATATGGAGAATTAACAGAAAAAGGAAGTAAAAAAATGGAAAATAACATAAAAAAGGGGGTGAATGATACAAAATACTGAGGGAGAGGAAATAAAGAAGAGGGGAAGAGAAGAAAAAAGGGAGCATGGGAGAAAAATGATAGAAAATAGCGGGAGAAAGAGAAACAGAGAGTAATAAATGGAGAATCTGAGGAAGGAGACGAAAAAAGAGGGGAAGAAGAAGAGAAAAAGAGATAGTAAGACACAGAGATGTAAGGGGGTTACCTGCGACGGGGGGCCCTACGGTGAGCGGGACGGAGCAGAAGCCGAGGAGGAATCCAATGGCCTGCGATGCACCCTTCCTCCCCACCACGTCGAAGGCGATAGGGCCCAGCAGCGAGATGAAGCAGCCGTCGAACAGCCCCAGCAGCAGACACACGCACACCAGCAGCCAGAAGTCGCGAGCCACCACCAGCACCATCGTCAGCAGCCCGATAGACACGAACGCGATCTAAGGAAAAGGAAAGTCACGTTTACATCCATCATTGCTGATGTTACAATTGATGGTTAAATACAGTATCCTAAAAATTAACGTATAAAAGTACTCGTAATTTGGAAGGGGGTATCTTAGAAATAATGTTGAGTATTCCCTCGAAACTATATTTTAAATCCTCTTTTAATTATATTTTAAATCAAACAATATGTCAATTCTCTAAAATTGTAAACAACATGCCATTACATGGTGATTTATTTTTTGATTCTTTTAATAATTTAAGTAATTAAGTAATGATTTTATGTCCTGTGTTAATCTTGTTTTTTAATGTGTACAGTGTACTGTTACTCTTTTATTCTGTACTTTTATTCTTTTATCTTGTACTTGTTTATTCTGCCATGTAATTGGATGTGTTTCTGTTTGGCAGTAAATAAATATAAATGAAACAAAAGGATGAACCTTCCTTTCAAAATAAAAGTAAATTGATGATGAATTGTTCGTTTTAAAAGGGGTAAGTCCAAAAATAAAGTTTTGAAATAATAAAAAAATCTAGTAAGTGTTAGAATTTTGATTTCATAACTATCCTATTTTTACTGAAATTCCATGATTCTATTCAAAGACAGAACGGTAAACGTCACAGTATAATACTTGTTATGGAAGGTGAAATCGTGGGACTGTTTAGGAGGAGAAAAGAAAAGCGACGATACCTGTTGGAGCATGATCCTGTTGACGGAAGGGAAGTCAGCCAGCTTCCCGAAGACGATACGGCCGACACCGGACGTGAGGCCGATGCAAGTCATCAGCACTTCTCCATTGGCACTCGGTAGAATGTCGCGGACATGCTGAACCTTAAAAAAATAACAATATACATTTATCGAAATTGTCCCTAATGAATTACTACTTTAAGCTACTCTATAAAAATGGAAGAGAGTTCCTTAGTTAAATATAAAAATAGAGTGTGATATCTGTTGCTTACCAGGTGTACGTAAGGCACGAAGTATCCAAAGAGGGCAGTGGGAATGGCGAAAACCCAGAGCAGGTATTTCTTGTTCCTCCAGATGGACACTTCGATGCAGCTGCAGCAGCACATGTCCTGCAACACAACTTGAATTTAGACAAAGGAATAGTTCTATACATTTTATGAATGAATAATAGTAGATTATGATGACTGTCATCTGAATGTAACTAGGGCAAATAGTAATCGATTTGCAAGGGGGTTTTTTTACTCAAATGTTAGAAACTAACCGGTAAAAATTTCAATCCATCGGTATTAATAAGTATAAAATTAAAAAGGTATATTCAATTATTTTTTTTAAAGATTACTTAATTAAAATAATGTTCTAAAATGTAAAACTATAAATTTATGCAAATTACTACCATTCACAAAAATGTGATTGGAATTAAGTTGAAATTAAACGAGAAGGTTATTTTTTATCGATAACAAATTTTGCAACAAGAAATTTGAGCAGTGCAACAACCAGATTTTCTCATCGAAGTCAAAATAAACTCAAGACACTGAATAAAACACAAACTAACTTTTAAACGATTTTTAAGATATCCTCCTTGGCTATGAATTTCAATTACTTTCTGAGTAAAACAAAAGAAGCAATATAAATGTCAGATATTTGGAAACTGTCTCATAATTTTTGGGTGCATTTTCCAACGAAAAATGGAAATTTTGAGGCCATAGTTTGAAGAATCACACTGTAAAAAATTCGGTTTTTTTTCTACAATATTTTTCGTTGTATTTTAAAGAAAATTTTTTGTATGCCTAGAAAACGTTATTTCTCTTCTAATGAATTCTTACATAAAAGAATTTAGATTTAATAAAATAACCACTAAAAGAATAAATTTAAAAAACAAGACTTGTTTTTAAATTTGTACATATTACTTAAAATGATATATTGCGAGAAAAAATCCCGAATTTACGGTTTTAATCTGCAAAACCGTAAAACAAATTACAGAATAAATCCGTGATCCTAGCAGTTTTTTGCCATATAAGTCAAAATCGGGGATAAAAATGGTAATAAAACCGTAGTATTTATGCTGCAATTTTTACGGTTTTGCACAACCAACCCAGCTGCCAGATTAAAACCGTAAATTTTACGGGATTTTTTAACAGTGTACTTAGTATGTTAAAGTCAAAAGGTTAACTAAGCCAACCAAGAAGCCATAATATATATGCGCCGGTGACATCACAATGGTCATTTAATTCGGGTCTATAAAATTTGTTGAATTGCATTTTATATTAATTTTTATAAAGGCTGTCACTTACATCTAAGCTAAAAAAAACTCTGAAGTTTCTTCAAATAGCTGAAAAATTTTCTCATTTGAGAGAAAGAGGCTGTCCATAAATCATGCATCAATGTGACACACATTAAAAATCAACAGAAACCCAAATAACAACTATTTTTTTCTGGAAAATAAAGGTAATTTTGCTATAAATGACGTTATTATAAAATTCATACCAATGAAAGAAGAGTTCACTTATAAAGTGGGGTGCACTTCAACTCGTATTAAAAATATTTAGTCCCAGATTCTTACCAAAATTGTTTTAAACATGTTAGGAGAGCGTGACATGTGACAAAAGGGGGGGAGGGTATGTTGAAGTGACACTTTGTGACAAAGGGGAGGGAGGGGGTCAAAAATTTGAGAAAAAAAAAGTGTGACATCATTTATGGATGGAACCAAACAGAAAAATCGGATTTTTCCTCAAAGTACAGAACTGCACGTACTCTGTTCTGCAGGTTCTCGTCGGAGGCGTTCTCGGTGATTCTTTGGTGTTGAGCGATGAGGGGACGAAAGGTGAGGGCGCACAACATCAAGGAACCCATCAGCACCGACAAGATCTGCAAAGAAAAGAAATTAATAAAAACTATCTTCGTAGCATTTAAATGATAGCATTGAAAGTCTTCAAAGACACCACGACAGATGGTTGGCGAGTGACACGATAGGACAAGCGACTCGCATGTGCAGCACTGAGCTTTCGTCACTAAGTTTGATGAGATCGAAAGCACATACATACATACACATAGTCTTTCTTGGAATATTAGTCATCATATAGCTTGTAGGTGTCGGTATTTTTCCGTTTTTCATACCATTAAAATCCGCCATCAGACTGTTTTAGATGGCAGCGATTAGAAATATCGACGAAAATAGCAAACCATCAATCGATTGAATAATGATTGACATAAATGGCGACAACAAACATTTGGTGATGTTTAAATATTTGGTCAATTTTGACGGGATGGATAATGGTGGCTCAAAACACTCAACTATTGAAGTAGTAGTAGTTGGGCATTATGATAAAGACATGTGTGGACCTCACTCTTAAAACCACATTTACAAAACTGGGTAAAAATGTACTCAAATATGTGTAAGTCACATAGTAAAATTGGCTCCGAATCAAATTTACTCAAGTTTGAAACATGTATAATGTTTCCTTATACATATTCTTATTTCTGAAAATATGCGGATACTTAAAAGTGATAGATCATATGCCCATTTTTGAGTAAGTGCATGTTGCAGACAGTGACCAATATCAGCCTTCGTCAGAATTACCCCCTTAATCGACAAGTATCTGAAGAGCCCAAAATGTCCTGTGACCACAATATGAACTCGCTGATAATTTTTGTGAATTGGGGGGGGGGTGACACACGCTGTCACACCAAATAATGGAAATTTCAAATTACACATTAATTTTCAATTATGAAATAAAAAATAATATTATTTAAGTGGTGACTATTTAATTGTTTGAAACTAAGTATTTCCTGGTAGTATTTCAAAATTGAAAGAATTGGGTCGTCATATTTGAAACAAAATTTGTTCCCTGAAATATTGACTCAAAGAGAAGAAAAAATAAGAACCAAAACAGCTGAAATAATTAACAAACCTAAGTATGGCTCCATTCTAAAATAACACAAAATGAGTGTAAAGAATCAAGTACATATTCTAAAAAAATGCCAAATCCGAGGAAATACAAATTAAGGATGCATCAGTATTTTTTTTCACCCGCTCTGACAGAATTGACTCTAATGTTCTGATGAACAGAGTAGATTATGATGGGAGTTTAATAACAAGATCTATTAGTGCACCTGTATGAGTCTACCCCTGTACAGTATACTTTTCCTGCATTACATTCCTTTAACCCCATTTACTGTAAAACCCGTTTTTCCTTCATATTATACAGTATGCAGGAAAAAAAAACTTCGTTCACAGTTACGGGGTTTTCAGAAGCAACATCTTTTGATTTAAAATATGTGTCAAATCTTGAATAAACGGAGCATTAAAAAGAGAGAAATTTCGATTAAAATTTATTTGGAATTTATTCAGCAAAATTTAATTTTTTATGATTTATGCTGAAAAAGGTCCCAGTGAAACCATTTTTCGGTTTTAAAGTACACTGAATTCTTCAGAATGAAACATAAATAGGATTTTAAAACATGCAATAAAAACTCTGCTAGGGGCAATATGTGACAGCGACGGATTATTTTCATAAGATTAATAAGATTTGAAAACCGGAAACAATTGGTTTTTCTTAAGATGGGAACTTAAGATAACCTCAGTGGTAACATTCAATGATGGGCATCTTCTCTATGTAACGCAGGCAATTATATGTCAGATAAAGTAGGACATTCAATACACGAGGGAAATTCATAATTAAGTATCTCAGAAATCGATACATATGTTATTAGAGTCGCAATTTCTCTGCAATTGCCTCTTTCACTATCGCTATCACAGGGCCACATATTAGAACGACACTTAAATTATTCTATGGTAGGCCTGCACAACATGTGGCCAGCGAGATTTTGAATGATTTTAAGATTGGAAATTTGATTAAATTATTAATAGAGGGAGGTAATTTCATTAAATAGAGCCTTTATTTTCCCCTTAATTTTGAAGAATTTGCCAAAGAAAATTTTTTAACTGTTTATTTTACCGGTTTAAAAATGAAAAAGCAGATCTTAAGAATTTAGTTAAAATAATCATGTAAATATTTGTTTAATTTCATGATTTTTGGTATCACGTAAAATTAAAACAATTCATTAAATATCAATTAAATAATTTCATTTGAATATCTGTAATCATACAAGATTTATATATTTCATTAAAATTGTAGTGCACAAACTTGTAATATGTTTTGAACATACTAATAAGTGACACCTTTTTCTCTATTACTTAATTACACATAATTTCATTGATATTTTGGCCCGCGGCAAGCTAGAATGCCATAACTTGTCCCGCATAATAGTAAAAATTGTGCAGACCGGTTCTAAGGGATAAATGCATTGTATAAATTCTATTGTATTGAGCGTAGTTCCATTGTTCTATGTTTTATTAATCCGTTTCCCAGTTTATTTGTTATTTTTCTTCTATATAATCGATTTTGTTTTCTTAGTTGATGTATTAAAACAGTTATATTTGAACTATTTTCATTTAAAAATAATTGTTGCAAAAGAGTTGAAGATACTCTATTTTTATGTAAGAAATAAGACATAAAGAGCCATAATAGTTTTTTAAAAACTATAAAAGCATAGAAAAATATCTTTTGTTTCAAAAAGTGCTCCACTTTCCTCAAATTGGCAATGTTTTTTCAAGTTAACATTTTTGTAGGTAGTACTTGCACTTTTACAGGCCATTTTCGGCATGCCATTTTTGAACAGAGTCTTTATCCCACAAAATAAACACGAAGTCACATCATTGAGATAACTTAAAGGATGTAATTTAGTCTTTTAATGACCATATTTTTATATTATAATACCTACTAGTTTACTAACATGGGTTATAAGTTAATTTGAGCAAGCACTTAAGCTAAAAACCGGCACATACGTAGAAGAGCCGTTCCCAGCACTAATGAAGAAAACACTTCCTGCCTTCTTTGTGACGCAATATCCCCATTCCTTTTTGCTCGTTTGATTGGACTTTCTTATTTTTCATCGAGATTACAAAATGTGTCTAAGAATTTGATGATGAAATTAACATTCGCTTCTCTCGCATATGGGATAGTAAAAACAGGTTTTGGAATTAATCAACACTTGAGTGGAACATGAAAACACATCGATGTGAAAACAGGTACAAAGACTATTTTCAAATTACAATAAAGAGTATTTAAATAAAATAATTTTGTTTCGGGGTTTTGAAGAGAGACTAGAACCCTGGGAATTAAGTTCTCATTTTATAATGTGTGTTTGTATTCTTGGTTAAAAAGTGTATTTCATTCATTGCATATAAAGTGTTAACTTCTTTCAGCTGTCTGAACGGGACTTTTCCCCAAGGCAGCTAATACGTATTTTTTTGTATTCCTTTTTTGTATTTTTTATAAATGTAAATAATAAAATTTAAAAAAGTTCTATCAAACTTATAGTTCATAAATGAAGCCAGGAATACTAAAATTATAGTCTCGATAGTAAAATTTAAAACCAATTCCGTCAAATAGGTCTTTTACATAGTGTTGGTTTTAAATAGCAAGTATTATAAAAAAAATTCAATTTTTTTAAGTGTAAAGCAAGTATAACCTACTATTTGCCTTGAGCGTCCAGATCTAATAGGGGGCAGATTCCTAACTTTTGGTATATTTTAATTAAAAGGTATTATTATCTTTTATAAAAAAAATAACTAACACTTATTATACTTTTTCTTATTGGAATTATGGAAAAGAATCCAATATGAAATTTATGAATACAAGAATTATGTGAATCTAGATATCATAAGAACTGAGGATGTTTGATGTTTTGATTAGTCGAACAACTTCACCAACCAGCCCCTAGTGTACACCGCTAAATAGAGCATTTTCAATCACATGACTCGGACCTAACAACGGCCTTAGAAACAGAAGATGTTACAGTTTTTTGCCCTACAGAGGTTAACAGTTACAGAAAATGAACTGGCCGTGGAATTCTTCAATTGGTGCATTTGCAATCACGTGATCCCATACCTAAAAATCGCCTTAGTAACAGATAAACAACGGCCTTAGCAACAGTTAAAAGCCCTACAGAAGGTACACAGTTAAAAGAAAATAACCGGTTGTGACGTCACCTGAAAACACTCTATAAATTGAATGGAGGGGTTCATATAATACAAATGTTCCGAGGTCATTTCTGCAAACAAGCATTCTCAATTCCATAGAAAAATAATTCATCGTTTCTGTGCTTACGAAAATATAACGTCTGAGACAGAATCATTTACGATGTGAAACCTAAGCTAACAATCGATTCCCCTCATGCAATTCCCTCTTACAAGCAAATATAGACACAACACAAGAAAAAAAAGCCTCGCGCTTTGCCGGCCTTGTGAAAAGATAGTGGTCAAGAAGGTCACTCCTCTGCAGACCGAAGGGTAAACAGAGAGGTGGCGAAACGCACGTGTTCATCACACTTTCGAGATGATAAAAAAAACCATTGAATGACATTTTGAGAATAAATTGGCTGCATTGTGAGGGTAGTTCTTTGTGGATTTTTGCGACCAGAGGTGCGGTCGAAAACAACAGAATTTATGTAGTATCCTCCCGGATCCTTAACATTTTGTACTTTACAGAATAGTAATATTCGTATGTTAACCACCGTAGCGACTGTTAAATAAAGTGTACAGGATTTTTAACAAAAATATAACAGTATTTTCCAAAAACTTAGCGAAGTAGTAAAAGAAAAAAATTAGAATAGTTCTTACATTACATATACAGTGAGTAGACCTTAGACAACTTTAAGGAATTGGCTTCAACAGACGATCTCACATATAGATTCTTACAAGAACCCTGATAAACCAATACCTTCCTCAGAGACGCTTGATCTCCGAAGTTTAAAAAAAGAGCTACTCAAAACAGAAAACTTCTTAAACAACTTAGAAGTTAAATATATATTTAAAAAGTAATAACTTATTTACTGGTGACTTTAGTGTTATAGAATAGTTGTTGTGCCAGCGAATGTGTGTGCCTTCTTTAATAGAAGAATATATTTATACATCGCAAAAAAAAAAACCTCTACACCTGACAAGTGGATACAAAAGGGGTGAGCCAGAGATATTTTTAACTCCTCTGAGAGAGTATTTCACTCCTTGAAAATCGGAACTACTCTTTAAAAAACTAGGCAAGAGTATTTTCCCTCTTTGAATTTTTCACAAAGGTTTAGCTCAAAAAATGCACCGCGTGGCCCCACCGAAATCAACAAGAATATTTTACTACTCAAAACACCATCTGATCTCAGTGGAGACATTTCCGCCCGACTTCTGGCCAAAGCCAAAAGCCACGGCACCCTAATTATCATACTTCTTCATTGCGTTTTCATACAGCCATAGAATTTTTTTTTCATTTATTGTTCTGATGCTTATGAAGTTTGATTGCGGTTTTCGTGTATCTGTATACGTAGTTCATGCTATTTCCGTATTTCACTTCTCATAATTCAATTTCACTCCTCCTAAAAAAGTCAAGGAGTATTTTTACTCCTCCAAAAAATCCTAGGAATAACACTGGGGTGAGACGCTTATAGCTGTGTATAACAATATAATTTTAAAGGACGGATGATAATTGTAAAAGATCACTCGATAAAAAGACTTTTGAAGAAAAATTCATATCCCATATTTTACTGCGAAAGATGTTTCAGAAATCTTGATGCCTCCCCCCAGAAGTCAAATCTGGATCCATCCCTCATCATTATTTTTATATCCCAGAACACTAAATAATTGGAACAGGAAGTCTATACAATAATATTTATTCTTTAAACGTCTTAACACTACCATCCCTGTATCTGACTATCTCTAACTAAATTTTAAATTCAAAATCAAAAGTGATTGCACATGCACTATACTTGACAGCAACGTTTCTTGAACCCAGTACTTTACAAATGCGGAAGGAGAAATCGGTAAACGCAAAGCCTGTTGGGTTGCTAGGAGGGGTTTCGGTACGCAAATCGTGATTGATGGGTTTAATAAAATAATCATATTTTTAAATTGACGTTCTTCATTTCACTCAAAATTCAGACACCGCGATGGGAACTACTTTGCTTGTTAGTGACGTCATAGGGTCAACTAACATTGCTGTCTAGTATAGTTATGTGTTGTACATTGTTCGTGGTGCACTTTACATTATTTTAGATACTACTATAATTATCAGAAAATGAACATCATATTTTAAGCTATTTAACTTCAATTAAAATTTTCAAAAAGTGACAGCGCGATGAGGGAGAGGGTCACCGAAATGTGACCATTTGTGACATGGTAAAAGGGGGTAGGTTTTTAATCCCCTGATACTTGAGTGACAGATATTCCCCTGAATACCCACCCACCCATGATAAAAAAAAACGTCTCACCTGCAGCGTTGCAGCCAGCTCGATGGTTTCCAGCAACCACTTGAGAACAAGCGGCAAGACCATGGTGAAAACGGACGATCCGGCGGTAACGATGCCGTTGACCAGCCCCAGCCTGCGCCGGAAGTAGTGCCCCAGCACCACCAGAGAAGGGGTGTAGGCGAGGGATGCCCCCGCCCCCAGAAGGAGGCCGTAAGTGGCGCACAGGGCCTCCGGGGAGGCTGCTAGGGAGGAGGCAAGCATCCCCGCAGTGGCCATTAGACCTCCGATCAGGCAGGTGGCTCTGAGTCCCAGTCGGTCGGTCAGCAGGCTGGCCACGGGGGACAGGAGGAAGGTGGTGCCGATCGACACCGAACCTACCCATGCTGAAAGAGAGGAAGGGGAGGGTTAGAATTCTGTGGTTCATGATGGCATTGATTTAGTTTAACCAGTGTCGTAACTAGAGTTGACTAATGGGGGGTGCTACTCCGACCAGTCAACCACTCCAACATATTACTCCCTTTAAAAAAATTCTCATAATGTACGTATAATAAAAATTTTTTTTTGCAAAACCTCCGATGGGAAAACATCTAAGAAGCTTAACTTTCAAGGGAAAAACACAGTATAACAGACGTAAAAATATTAGAGGGGGTTGGGGGTTCTCCCCCAGAAATTTTAAAAAATTTGTCTCTCAATGTAGTGTTTAAATTCATTTTGAGGCCCTTTGGGTTCGTTCCTAAAAGAACAGTTCCTTGTGAACCACCTGCTTTTTCCTATACCTGTGATGCCCTCAGCGGCGATTGGGTGGAAATAGTTGGGGGGTGGACTGGTGGATAGCAAGTGGACCTTCCTTGTAAAGAGAAATTTTTTCAGTTTTTCATGTTTTAGAAACCGTTGATGTAATGGGGGGTTACATCCCCAATAACCCCCCCTCGTTACGCCTATGAATGTCCTTAAATCTTATATGTAGCTTTTTAGAAATCGTAAAGTAGGATTTGCTTCCTTATTAACTTAATACGTGAAAAATTGTTGGTGATACAGAGTTGCAAGTACAAAACGGGGGTCTGGGGATGTTCCTATCGGAATCTTGTGTTATGGTTTTGACCTTTCTATTCCAAAAACTCGATATGTCTGTTGGTTATTGGGTAACCCCATCCACCCCTTCCAACCTATCAGTTTATGGGGTAATAGGAGTGAACAGGGAAGTCTTTATCTATGTTGTAAAAACGGGTTAAAATATACATATTTCATAATATCATAATATGAGTTACACAAAAGTACTATGCATGAGCTAAAAGTTATCAAGTAGAATCTTTTTAGAACGGTCTTTAAATTTCCAGGATTAAGAGTTAATGAGTGTCTATCAAATTATCTCTTATTTTCTCCCAACCAATTCTTTATTCTACTATCTTTCCTTTTCCCTTTATTTTCCCCCTTATTTGTTCTCTCTGTAAACCACCCACTAATTCCATAGAACCACCCCCTTACCGTGGCTACAAAAGTAAGGGAGCGTAGTGTGTGAGTGAATATGTTGGGTAGTAGATTCCACAATGTGTATAATTAATGCTAGAGGTTTAGTTGAACAAGAGATTTATCTCAGGGGCGAGATATATCTTCTTTATTTCTCTGTCTTTAAATTCTATCTCTTCCTCCTTTTCTCTTATTTTGTCAATCATACTTTCTCATTTTCCCTCACTCTCTCAAAATATAGGTATGTCACAATTATTTCTCTGTTCTTTAAAAAATCCACACTCTTTATTTTTTCTCAACTTACAATTTACTTTGGAAAGAAATACGAAAAAAATAAGGGAGCAAGGATGAAAGAGAGAACAAGGAAAAGAAACTCAAATACTTCGGCACGTTATAAATTCACGTTACGCACGTTATTCGGCACGTTCGGCCAAACAAAACAATCACTGATAAGGTTTTTAAGTTTTTCATGCAGGCATAATGAATCGAAAAAAAGTTTATCTCTGAGAGTAAGAAATCAAACGCAAGCTCGTTTGTTGCTGTTTTCAACCACCCGAATCCAGTGCGGCTAGACGCATTTCTCCTAAAACCTTGTAACTTTCAAAGGATAGTATTTTTCCCAAAACAACCGAGAGTTCACGTGCATGTTACTTAGTTTTCAATAAGATCCACAACAGTTGGACCTTCATCCACTTTGAAGGGCGATCGACAGAAAAGATAACTGCAACAAGGTAAAGAAATCGAGAGGATACCCAATCCTTTCTCCAACAAACGTCCGGTTCAAAGATCATCAAGATCGCCTTCATCTCTGTTTATTGATGCCCAAAGAAAAATCTGTTTATTTATCCTTTCCTCTCGGCGTGTCAGCGACTCTTTGACTGATAGCAAGAGATTCTATCGAACGCCGAAGATAAGGAATGGATGTTCCTCCCTGATGTCCCAAACGATCCGATGTGTGGGTGGTTGGATAGGTCTGGTTGAGCAGAATGGGGTTCTTCACCCTGTTCGTTTTGCATCGTTTGACCAAAGAAGGGAAAAACGGAAATGAGATGTTTGGTTCGTATCATCGGTTATGCAAGGCCTATATATCGTTGGTTTTTATAGTGAACTTAATAAGAGTTAAGGTAGTTACCGGAGGTATTGCAAATCATGTTCCCAAGCTGGATAAGTTAAATTGAAAGAAAAAATGTCGATTGATTTACTTGAGTGGGAAATTGAAATTGCTCGTACTATCGATGGGTCTCAGAGATTTAACAATAACATGGTGATGAATATTAGACCTAAATAAGGATCCAAAGGATCCTGGGAGAGGATAAGGATCCTATCTCCATCTATTGAATGAAGACAGGCTGACTTTTTGAGCAGCATATTATCCCAATTGTATAGTATGTCAATATGGGCAGCATCAGTATTTCCACTAATCCGTTATGTTGCGGAATGACAAAAATTTAAATTGAAAATTGAACAAATCACACTGAGATAGCTTAAAATTATGTAAATTTTGCCTCTGTAGTTCCTCAATAGGTCTCGCCAGATTTCTGTACTCAACAAATCGGATAAAGTGGAAAACTGCTTCATCGCCATAATAACTTATTAGGACGTTTTTTAACCTTCAACAAATTTGCACCTTCTGATGCCAATAGAGTTTAAAAGGAGAATTAATTATAAATTTAGCAAAAATAATGTTCAATTACTTCTCTTTTATAAAAAAAAACCATTTATTGCTATTATGTACTAATTGCTTTTAACAGTGAAAATTGTAATAAATGACAGTGATAACAACCTAGACTCTGGAGTTTTTAGTCTGTCCTCCAGGGGAAAATCCCTGTCACAGCAAAAACACCACACAAATTTATTTACCTCACAATTTTTTTTTACAAAACACAAAGGAAAAAATGTATTTGACGCCAAGGGGAAAATTATCAAGACCCGTTCAGGCGACAGAGAAATAAATTTTACATCAATTCAATTAAAAAGAAAAAATAAAATAAAACAAAAAACAACTTAAGAATGAAAATTAATGAATTCGATGAAGCGAATTAATGAATGAATCAAAATGAAAAATAGTTTTCCCAGCATAACAAAGTAGACAGACACCAAGGAATGTTAAGAGGACATCCATTACGTTATCGATAGTAGTTAGTAGGTACTTCTAGGAAATAATGCAAAATAGAAGAGTTTGTGAAAGCCGAATAAGAGCAAACTGTCAGAGATAAAACCCCTCAAGTATCAATTATGGAAAATAAAACAACCTCTCTCTCGCCCACCCAAAGCTCTGAAACTTCCTTATTTTGACAAAAAAAGATAACGTTTTAAACTATCTCCAAATCCTCCACACGAGAGAAAAAAAAAGTATCAGTATCTCGACCGTCACTGATGCAAATGCGATGACGGACAACAGGCACTTCATTTATTATGTAAAAAAAAACGGAACACGATCAAGCAGACGCGCTATCACACCATCTCTCTTTCTTAACGCCATGTGTAAAGATAGCCTAACGTTTAAGGTCAAATATACTCACCATCCTTGGACCTCAAGCATCAATCTTTTTTTTTTTAAATAACACGGGGTGGAATGCGTCAATGGGGTTTTAAATAGTATCAATCAATTAGAAACTTTCGCTTATCAGTGTCACAAACTTAGATGTTTTGAAATTGTTTCCAGCATTGGAGCTTAGTGCCGTCAGCCAAATTTAAATGATGACATTCATCTCTCAACAGATGGTATCAAGAGAAAAATAGATATTGCATCATCGTTTATGACAGTTTCGAAAGTTCACATGAATAATGACAGCACTAGAAGGTACTTCAGTATCTAAATTTTTAATCATGTTGAGTTTATTTAAAATGTAAATACGACATTACTGTTTAATATCCATCGAGAAGATTCAGCCGCAGTTTACTAAAAGAAGTGCTGTCAACATCGTAAAAAATATTTTAGTAATCACTTTTTTAACAAATTGCAAACAGCGAGTCAAGAGGCACACAAAATAAATGCAGAAAAAAAAACAGAAATTATATGACATTATTTAGAATCCATAAGTAAATAACGCACCCTAGAGACTCAACAATATTTACCGAACTTCTTCAAATATTCATACAAAGTTATTAAGTATGGATGAATGGGAAAATTCTGTGTTACTTTTGTATTCTCCGTTTCCCTGCAACAAATGTACTCGCGTAGTGAAACGGTTTTACAGGGAGTATTTTTGCAGGAAAACTTCATTTATGCGCAACGCAACAGCGCAATATACAATTTAATATTAAGAACTTTACCAAACTTATCCTTAAGGTGAAAGATCATTTAGAGAATATTTTTCTCTTTTGCTTTTTATTCCTAGAAAATACTTATTTTGAATTTCATTAGAGAATAAAGATAAAGTACCACTTTTTAAATAACTTGTAGTTCTGTGTTAAACAAATATACGAAAGCTATACTTCTTTTCCTGCTTTTGAACTATCTAACACGTTCTATAAAATTCAAAATTTAAGGGAAAAGTTTTAGAAAATGCTTTGAAATAAATTTGTTCTCAGCTTTGAACTCTGTGTCTACTAAGTCCATCTACGATTTAATTACTTTGAACAAATGTTTACAATGCAGTATGCAATTTTTATTAGAATTAATTTATAGGTTCTTGCATCTAAGTTACCTGCAGTAAGTTGGTCAGTATTTTTTGATTACACGAATGCTCATTTCCTCACAGAAATTTTTCGGTTGTAGTTCAGGAATGCTGCCAAAATTACTTGCTACACAATTTTTTGGAAATGATATTAGCTCATGTATTATACGCTTATAATGGAATACGCTCATGGAATACGCTTATAATGAGTCCGATGTGACCACCTCATTTTGCTCGTTAAATCCGCGTCCTCGATATAACCGGGTTTAATTTTTAACTCTATTTTATACACGTTTTTGCACCAACTCCTTTATTCTTTTCTACTCTCTAAAACCAAGTTCTCGTTACATACGAGCTCGCTGTAAGAGATATTGACTGTAAACTTTTCAGATACCTCACAAAATTTTGAAATACATAGAAAAGGTAAAAACTATGAAACTTCAAGGGGACATATTTTTACGAATATCAAGGTTTCCGAGACTTTGATATTAAGACTTTACATGAATCTACTTGAGTCGTCAAGGTTTCTTTACAGCGTGTTTCTACATAGTTCATGTGTGATGTTGACTGCAAGCCAACTACTGTTAACGCAATCCGTCCTTCATAGCAGAAATATCGCGATCAAAACAAAACAACAACAAAAAATGTGTTGTTCCAAAGATCTTCACCCAAAAAACCTATTTCCCTCCATTTACCAAACTATCACAATTTTCCCAACATCCGGAGAAATAAACACCCGAAGCCATCGAAGTAACGAGGTCCCATTACATACTATTACTATCCACGTCGGCACGTGTACATGAGTGTCCAAGGTCCAAATAAACCATGAAATAAACACCGATTCTGACCCGGATTTCCGATTTTTCGAGCGAAAACACTGAAAAAAAAATAATTGCCGACCTATCAGATGCCCTACAACAACTACTAACACTTGTGATCCGATCGAAAACATCGTAATTCGATGGGATGGGTCAGTGAGGTATCGTGTTATGTGGTGTTCTTGTTCCAGTGACACCCTTCCGGGGAAGATCTCAGACGATATGGCTCTTGAACCCCGAAGTGAGGGGAGATAAAAAAGGGCTTCCGCAAACAAGTAAGTGGTCATCAGGAGACGTTGCCTTATTAAGGTCAGAGTATCATTTTTCAATAGTTAGGTGATGATAGACTAAGTTAACAAATGTCCTCGTTTCCGTAAACTTTGACCTTAGCAATCAGGGGTGCAATAGGGGCCTTAGAACCACTTGGACTGTAATTGAATCACGTGCTCTATTCTCCTATCAGTTGTATCAAAGTTCAAAGATTGTTAACTTAAACAGAAAGGTATGCAAGACTGTTATAAATATAAATTTTCTAGAACTACCAAACTACTAATTATCTACTTCTGAAGTAATTTGGATTTGTAGAGGTTTTTGTATAGTAAACTATAGCTACCAGGGCCGTAACCAGACTTCTGTTTCGGGGGGGGGGTTGACTCAAATATTTTCTGAGGTATCTCCTTACGGGTACTTTTATATGTTAAGTTTTAGATAACAACACTGGATTGAAATTTTGATGCACTAAATTTCAAAATTGTATAAACAATATGAATTCGAAGTAAAAGGGGGGTCTGGGGGTCCTCCCCCAGAAAATTTTTGGAAATTTGCCCCTCAAAAGAGTGTTTTAGCTCATTTCTGAGACCCTTTAGATTACACCCATAGAGCACCACGCATTGTAAGCGGCCGAATTTTCAAGGTAAAAAGAAGGTATATTGTAATAAATGGCGAAATGTTAAGGGGGTTTTTAGGTTCCTACTCCAGAAAATTTTTTGAATTTTTCCCCTAAAAGTAGCATTTTAACTCATTTTGAGACACTTTAGGTTACATTAAAGAGGACCACTCCTTGTAAATCACACAAGTTTGGAGGAGAAACCGTATACTTAATAGATTTCAAAATTTCGAGGGGGTTTGGGGGTCCTCTCCCCCAGAAAAATTTTGGAAATTTTACTCTTAAAAGTAGGGTTTTGACTCATTTTGAGACCCTTTGGGTTATACCCGAAGAGGATATCGCTATTTGTGAGACATAATTTTCAAGAAAAATAGCAGTATAAAAATTGATGCCGAAATTTCGGGGGGGGGGGGGGGGGGTTGAACCCTTAACCCCCCCCCTTGGATACGGCCCACTAAGAAATAAAAGAATAATTATCTCTTCCGTACCTTTCTGATTTTTTTTTCGTTAATATACAACTTCATATCGTTACTACCACGCCAAAAACACGAATCTGCTATCCTTATGCATAGCAGATTCGTGTTTTTGGAGTGGTGCTAACGATATAATAATGTGAGAGGTCCTTCCACTTTCCACACATTATAACAAGTGTACTCGTTACTTTTCCTCAGATTAACTATCCTATTCAAATAAAAGAAAAAATGTAGAAGTTTTGAATAATTTTGAATTTCTAAACTTCTAAAAATGCTAACAATGCTACGTCCTTTCTTAGCAATGGAGAAAGAGTGCAAAACATTCTTTAACACTTGCAGACTTATGCCAACCTCTGAAAGTCAAAAATCAGGAGATTTTCCATAGAAATCAGGAGAAATTTTTATCGATGTATAGCCCATCGCAAACCAATTATAAAGAGATAATATGCGCTCAAAATAAAAATGTAACCGTTTTAAAACCATACTTTTTCGCAATCGCGCTGTCCGGGAACATTTTTCTGAAGAGTGCTCCGGAATGGTCCTCCACACTGATTGGTAAATTATGCTCCAATAAGAATGCTGTAAAAAGGCATTCAGCATTACTTACCGTCTGATCATTCTGTATTACAAAAATCTTTTGGTTATTTTCCACACATTTCGCATTTTCCTTATGCATATTTCGAAAAAAAACAGGAATTCCGGAAAAAAGCGGGAGAAAACCGAGAAAGAGGGAGATTTTCGGGGAAAATCCGGAGGGTGGGAGGAGAGAGCGAAAATCCGGAGAGTTGGCAAGTATGCACTTGATAAAATTTTCTTATTGAAGCCATCCAATGGAAATCTCATTCATTTAATCCAAAGGGGGGGGGGGAAATGGGGAAAATCCCCCCCCCCACGCCAAAGCTAAAAATAAACTTTCAAAATAATATAAGGATTCCTCCCAAGTACGTATGAGAAACCAACGCTCAGAATATTAAGCAGTACATGGTATTAAGTTGTTACACCATTAGAGGTCAAGCACAGGAAGGATTATTTGTGACAGATTATAAATTAAGAGATTTAAAAAACCTTCTCTGTCTTAACCTCCTCATCATGGGGTTCTTTTTTTAGGAATACGAAGGATGGATTTATTCGAACCCGAATGGGCCCAAGGTCCTCTCTTCAGGTAGGACGAGGACGGCGTGTCAACGGAGTTTTTCCACCTGAGCTAGGGAGAACGTGTTCACGTGTTCACTAACCTTGCTTTCCTGTTGATACATTTTGATTAAATTCTGCTGAAAAAGTGGTTCGATTAACATTTTGAAAGGTTTTGGTCGTAATATATACTTAGTTTGATTAGAAGGGAGCAAAAAGTGTAAAAGGATGTGACTAGTTTTTTGATGTTTTTAAGTTTTGATGGGTTTTTTTTAAAATTGTAATGTGAATTGAGAAAAAAATTGTCCCAAACGCGTTTTGAATGTGAAGACGGATATAAGGGAATTAATTGAAAGAAAAGCATTAAAAATGTCTGAATAAGTATGACGGAAACCTAGAAATTATCTAGTATTTTTCTGCAAAATGAAATGTAATGGATGTCGGGGATTGGATGAAACTCCTTAGGGGGGAGTCCGGTATCCTATCCCTACACAAATACTTAATCGTGTTCTAAAAAACAATAAGAATTAAGAGTTTTAAATGGTAGTTTAAGGAATTCATAGTTATTATTATCAAATAAAATTTTAGGAAGTGCACGAGGATAATGCAAAACTTGAGGAGATTTCATGGATTATTATGGTTAAAATAACTTAAGTTGTAAAAATTTGCGTGGACCAATTTTTTAGATGTTTGAATGACAGTTGCCTACCAACTCTATCGGTGCAGTTTTTTATAAATTTCGAATCAACTTTATTGGATAGCTGAATATTTGCATGCATTGAGGTTATTACATGTAGAGATGTAGATAGCCTTTATTTCGTATTTTGTATATATTTTTTAAAGTTATTGATTCTGGTGATTTTCAAATTACTTAATGTTGCAAAATGCGTTAAAAGTTCCCTTTTAAGTGAGAATTCCTGAAATTTTTCAGGGTACCTATGATACTTTTTAAACCTCCACTACTCAAACCACTAAGAAAAAAAAGTTTTCTTTACGTAAAATTCTAATAACCAGTCTATGAATATTATTCTTCACCTTTTTATATTTTTTGGTTTACTGAAAAAAAGAGTAAGTGGCCTGCCCAATTTTTAATTCCCAAAACAGTGGCACTCTTCACAAAAAGGTTAGCCACCTCTGGTCTAGATATACACCCTTAAACTAAAAAAACCTTTCCTATGAACAAAGAAACGTCTTAAATACGCCCATGGGCTCAGTATAGTAGCTCTACTTCCCTGTACTTGAGAGTTCAGCAACGTCTTCTTCATTAGGAAAAAGTTAATAATTGCCCTGCCCTGCTCAATAGCTCCACTGACCTTGCAATCATGATTGCAATGAGTAATTCGAGGAACTCCCCCAAAAAGGGTGATGATCCAGGTAGCTGTACCAGCAGAAAGGGTGTGCCGCTGCTGCTGCACTTGTTGATGCTGCTCGATAATATAACGGAGTCATCTTCCAGCGGGCGATTCGTAGGATTCTAATTCGAGCTTTTTTCTATTCTAGAAGCCTGCGCTATCGTGCTTCGATCTATGTTGCGGTTGAGATAGCGAAATGTGTAAGAAAGATACAGTATGAGCAGTGGTATATTTTCCGTATAAAAATTCCCGAAGAGTTGAACCCAGCATCGACGGAGTTAAAAACAAGTTTTAGAACTGGAATATAAAATGACTAAAGTTGGAATAGTTCTCATTGGGTTAATCTCTAAGAGCCAATGGGACAGAAGAGAAAGAGGAGTCATTGTGGATAAAATCTTTACCACAGCTAAATATCTTAAACAACTGGCTGGGGGAAAGTAAAAAAACCCTGACCCTAATATTATTGATGCCAGACGTTTATTTTTTAGTCTCATATAAATGATAATGGAGTCCTTACCAGGGGTGTTTATAATTAATTACACAAAGTACACATTATATAATTATAACATGCACTGAGTCAAAGCATAGCCATCAGAGAGAGGGGTATAAGAAAAGAGATGAAGTTAAAACAGAAGAAGAGAAAACGTAGTGAAGTGAGACAGAAAACTGACGAAGTGCATGGGGTACGAAGGTAAGAAAAATCTTTTGAAGGTTTGTTAAATAGTATATGTATTGAAAAAACCTTTTGGGAATACAGATGATGATATTAATCTCCTTAGTTAAGAAAAATAGGAGATGAGAGAAATAAAGAGAAAGAGAGGAAGAAAGGAATAACAAAAGTGGCGTAAATAGAGAGAAAAGAGAGAAACAGAATAGTAAAGAAATATAAAAGAGATACAAAGGGAGAATAAATTAAAAATAAAGAGGATGGAAGAAATAAGTTTCTCCCTTGGAGGGTAAAATAATAAAAAGAATAAACTAACAGGATCCCACTAAACAAAATTTTCCACAATGATAATCTACGTTCGAGCTTGCATCGTTCGTTGACAACCTTTCGAGAAGAAAAGAACCAGCTCTTCAGTTCCAGGAACCTAATAAGATTGGAACTTCTCATTGTTTTCAGATGGGGAACCGAACGCGTGACCGGATCTCGAATCCCATTTGTCATCTTCGCTCATGAAAAGAGTGAATGAGACTTCATTCGGTATTCGGATCCCTAAAACTTCTCGAGGATGTTTGTTTGGTTCCACTACGTATCAAAGTGTCTGAGACGCCGGCCAAATAACATTGAGCAATCGTTTCAGGAAAGTTAGGAAAACTCTAGCGTGGCGCAGTGCCGAAGGTATGCTAAATGTTGTTTTGGGCGTCATTTGAAGGTTTGATAATTACTGGGTTTTGAAATGAGTGTCTAGATAAACTAGTTTTGTCTCAAATTAACTAAAAGCGCAAACAGAATTGAATGCTGTAACTCGATTTCTCAAAGTTTAAGAAAGTTCAAAAAGTTTCCGTCTGACGGTTTTTCAAGGTCTAAGGGAATTTTATTTCGATTTTCTGTGGTTTTATTAATATTAGATAGACAGTAGGACATACAGTATTCAATATTATCATGAACCATGCGAGGGGAATAAATTCTACTTTTTACGTGTTAAAGAACAACGTTCGAAATAAACTACAAGATAATATTTAGAAACTAAATCTTTATTTCATACTCCTATCATTGTTTCACACCTAGTTCAATGCATGTTTATTTGATACATTTAAAAAAATACGAACTTCCATTTTTTATTTTTGTAACCCAACAACTCTTAATTCACTTAGATTCTAAGGTTAGGTTTCGTAGGTTAACTAATAACATGGATTTTAAGGGGACACGAATTCAACAATTTAAAGCAGCTCATAAAACATTGTAACAATTTTCTAATTTGAAAGAATCCCAGTCTTTTTATTTCATAAATAAAATATTACAAAAAATGAAGAGGCCAGACGCATAGCTGGGATCAAATAAATTATTTTAAGAGGGTAATTTTTTTTTAAATTGTGCAGTTCTAAAAAATTAAGTGCAAGTATTAATTAAAAAAGAATGCATTGTTTTAGCCCAATACTCTTCAAAAGCAAACGGGTTGAAATGAATATGAAGAATTATAATTATTATTTATCAAAAGAATTTTACATTTAGCATTTTTAAGAGAGAAATTTTGGGAAGCAAATATCTAGACCCTTAACACATTATATTATGTTCCTTTTCCACGGGCCTCCTTGAGCGCATTCCAAAATAATAACGTTTAAATGATTTTATTTGTCCATAAAATCTACATGACTGACGTAAGTCTTGTAGTTAATTACGAGGTAACGTCAGAAACCTCTTGTTTTCCTCGATCTTGAGAACGAGAGGAAAACAGGCGAAAAACACGCACTAAATAACACACATAAATCAAGAATTATGTCAGAGAATATTATAACACGGCCTTGAATAGTAATATAACTTGTTAGAGATGCCGGAGTCGTATAAGAACTGAATATTGTTTATTAGGCGTTGGGGAACAGATTCTAATTTTGTGATATGCCTCTCCATCTTTTTGTTTCAATAAACAAGTTATAAATAAGCGAATATATTAATACCCTAAAAGATGTCACATTTACTAATCAAAATCACACATTTGTAATTATTTTGCTGAAGCAAGCCAAAGCTTATAACGATTTTTCAGAGAAAATGTGGTAATTAGGTCCAAGAACAACAATGATTCCATACAAGGAGTAAAATTTTTTTTTACTTGATCAATCAAATATTTGAAACTTGAACTTTTTAAATGAAGAGTACTTTCTTATTTTTAAATTTTATTACTTACATTGCTTATCTTTATAAGAATTTTTGAGACAAAAATATAAAGCTACTTTTTTTAAATAAATTAAACTGCTACGCTTTTCAAAATCTGACATTAACTTAAAAAAAAATTAGTTGCTATGTCAGCATGAGTTTTTGGTTGCTTTAAAATATTTCTTTGCTTTCTACTCGTATACTATCCGTTTTTTCTTGATTACGATATGGTAACTTAAAAAATTTATGACGTTTTTAAAACATGCAAAAATAAAATCCAAAAGATAAGTCATCTTTAACAGATAAGGCGCAAACAGTGAATTGCTATAAACTATACAAAAAATTAAATCTTCGAAAAGTTATTTCCTCTTCCCACAGGAAAAAAAAACTGTTAAAATCAATTAGAAGAGCTTAAAATACCATTAACTAGTTACGTTCCTCATCCCATTCGCATATATTATAATTTATGCAGGTCGAAGACAACAAGGTGTGATCCCCACTCCTCCCGAAGGCATCGGAGAAGGGAGTGTGCCTATTTATAGAATCATCAACATCGCAAAATAACCTCAGAGACACGAGACGACTTCGAAGAAGAAGAAGAAAGAAGGAGTGATGCAATAATTATACCTAGTGAACGAGTAGTCCCAATGTCTGTGGTCGCCGTGTTTAGTTAATGAGATCGATTTCTCTGAAATCTCAATGGAGGCTAATTTATAGTAGGGTAATGGACTTGTCCATTAAAGTTGGTTGAACTTCTGATGATGCAACCGGGAAAAAGGGATCGGAAATTCTAATGTTTTCCGGGTGATTTAAAGCAGATGGATCGTTTTCTTTTATTTGGTTTAATTAGGCTGAATTAATTCCTGGAATTTTTGTTTACTTAGCGTTGAAATTATTTTAGGTTTGTTGAGTTTTCGACAATGTGTGTTATTAACGCATTGATTATATTTAGACACTGGGCACCGTTTACAGAGGCAATATATGAAGATTTTATTTTGTATTTCCTTTGGCTTGTTAACTTTGGAAGAGGAGAAAGAAATTAAGATGATGTTCGAGCAAAATACAAAGTGTTTATCGGGGCACATTATAGGAACCACTGGTTTAGACCATAGATCAATCCAATATTATCTATAAAAGCATATCGCATTTTCTGCCTTTAGTGGCAAAAAATAGTTTCACTCTTCTGACTTGACCCCTTCTAAAGACCTCAATAATCAACCACTGAAACAAATGACTTCGATTTCACACCAAGGTAGAAAAAAGAGCAATAAACGTTCACCGCACTCAATTTCTACACGAACGTATATACGACCAAAGAAAATGTCAATTCAAATGTGTATTAGAAACTATACTGTCGTAGGAAAACTATTTTCAGAAATGCATCTACTCAGTTCTTTAATGCTTGCTTGCTTCCTTAACTTATAAGGTTAACTCTCGTTTTTTAAGATCTAGTGTAGAAAATATTGAAACAGTTCGTAAAATTTGATTGAAAAACAATAGAGACAATAAGGCAGGGAGTACATAAGGGTGGCCTAGGTGTCCAGGGTCTCTTTGAAATATGGACTAAATGGACAAAACCAAGTTAAAACCCTGTTTTTAAGGGTCAAGTTTCAAAAATTTTCTGGTGGAGGACCCTTATACCCTCTTTTTATTCATGGAATATTGTACTACCCACAATTTTTTATATAGTAGGAAGAAAATCCTTCCAAAAAAATTCTTAAAAGAATTATATTTTTTAACCTATAGTATAGAGGGCTTATAGGAATCATTTTGAGAGACCATTTCCCCTGGAGGAAAATTCTAGCTACGGTCCTGACGGTATATACAAATTTCTTAACATCATATTTGCTCCCAACTGAAAAAAATTCCATATAAGACACTGCAAAGAGAGAAAAAAAGTTAAAAAAAAAGAGAATTGATAAAATGCATGTCAGCCAAATAAAGAGCCAAATTCATCGCCAAGCTCAAATGAGCGAAATTATGGTACCAGATATGACCTTTTATCGCTAAAATAACAATGCCAACTTGGCGCATCCGCACCTCTGAACTTGCGCCATAAATGGCGCACAATTAGGGAGAATCATAGGGAAAGAGAACGCCGCAACACCGTTCCTGTGTGTTCCGGTCCACCTATGTCACTATAACTACAATACACACACAACACATCTGTCCTCCTAAATCCATCTGGTTAGATTAAGAACACATGGCACACACAGGAAATAATACTTTCATCCCAGCAGTGGCAGTGAGTGATGCAACATCCGAACAGACGGAAAAGGAGTGGGCACGACCGTTACTACTGCGCTACGGTCCGCCTGTTCTCCGAAACATGATTTAAGTGTCGGTGTCACGAAAAACAACCAAGGGTCGGAAAACTTTGGAACTGCTGGATTTTATGAGGGGGGGGGGTATGGTTCCCTCCATCCTGTTCAAACCGAACAGTATGCAGCTGTGTTCCTTGACCTTTTCCATGCGCCTTCTCTTAAGTCCTCTTAAATTTCCATGCCTAGTGCATGCAGGTCAGGGATGTTACTTACTGGACTTAAGTGTCATGTAGGTGGGGTTTCGTCCACCTAACTATTTTATATAAAATGTTAATTAATTAATTAATTAATTCCATGCACGCATTAAAGGTTAAATGAAGTTTTTTAGAAAACGAGTCAAATATAGGGCCTAAACCTGCAAACCAAATAATGGTGATTTAAAAATAAGTATTCCAGACATCCCGTTTTATTATGGAGAAGTCAACTTCGGGAGGTTTTTATATTATTTTATACGCAATCAGTTTTTGATACAGAGCTATTTAAACTAAAATGTAACACATTTATTTGGTTGTCACTTTTATTAACTCGCTTTTCTGTAACTGCATTCGGCCCTTTTTGTCCCCACGTGAGAAAGGGGGTCTGAGGATCTCCCCCCTATTTATTTTAAAAATTTGACTCTTCAAACAAGGTTTCAAGTTTCAACTTATTCTGAGGCAATTTTCAATACGTTTCTTTAGAAATTTTTCAATGTAAGTGCGTCCTACTCTGTGAAAACCCGGTCCTCATGAATGAACTTTTTCAAGCTCAGTGGCATAGACAAGAGAATTGAGTATTGGGTAGTTTAAGTAGATATTATCGTAAAAAAAAAGATAAAGAATTTTGGTTTCGGAGGCTACATTCCTCAGTCCTCCTTAGCTGGACTTCTTTCTACTGCACAAGCTATTTTTTAAATAGATTGGGAGAGTATAAAATAAAGTCCCCACAGATACCACATTAAGGGAGCCAGACGGACATTTAAGTCAATGAAATCTGTGAGTGACCCTGGCTATGACAGTTATGTAAAAGGCCCCTCTCTTTTTTTTTAAGTTTCACCAATAATAAGTTAATTGAAGACAGTTCCACAAGACAAAATGAGTTTTAAAAATGTTAACTTTTGTATCGACTAAATAAGGTTAAATCTCACGCTGGCTCTTAATTCTATGACGACACCCCAAGACGTAAAAGGGAGAAAATAGCCTCTCAAAAGGAAATCTGACGTATTTAACACGGATTCGTCCTCATATTGAGTAAATCCATCAACGGCGGATCAGATTGCCAGTTTCAATTCCTGGTCCCACCAAGGGGACTGGAAGACGCTACAACTTGGCCTCGAACACCACAAGTGGTTTGGTCCATATTTTGCATGAAGTTCCGACCGTCGACAGAAGAATATGCACCTTATCTTCCTTTCCTCAGTGAAGGACACTTCGAAGTGAGACGCACTGGGAGGCTGATGTCCTCGAATCTGGGAGCAAAATAACATCATCTTGTCTCATTTGCATGCTCGGCAAGGGAAGGAGAGTGTTTAACCCTTTCAATCCTAAGACGCCCGAGATTATGGAAAGTTTGGGGCGGCTAAGTTATAAAAGGATTAATGCCGTTTTCGGTATTTTTTGGAGGCTGGTTGTATAAAAAAAGATAAAACAGATTTGAGTGAACCTCTAAAATTTTCCAGATAATATCAGCCTATAGGAGAGATATATTGAATTGTAGTATGTTTTATTCACTGATTTGTAAAAAAAAAATGCAGCTTACAAGAATTTTATGAAAACTTGGGCAAGGTCGAAGCAGCCTTGGTAGCACTAATTCCCATCTGGATCTGGGCTAGTTCTATGAGGTCATGAATTGCAGCAAAATCTAAAAACAGCAGAGTCATCCCCAGGCTTCACACATAGGAAAACCTAGGCATAGCAGAATGCTGAGGTAAAGGGCTGACGTTGCCGTTTTGTGCAAATAGGAAATCTTCTGTTCTTTGCTGCTTTCAAAAATCATGCACTTATGGTGCCCAGTTGAAAATCGAGAGAATATTATGGTATCTGGCTTATTTATCAACTTAGCCTTTCATCTCTTCAGTGGGTCGACAAACTGAGGACCAAGCACGCTTAGAAACGAAACAATGGGGGGGGGGTCTCTCGTTAGACTGATTTACCTAACCGGGATATGTGACACCTAATACCCCATGGCCTCGGTCAGGAAAACGAATATGGGCACCGTAGGCCTTAGCCCACTAAGCTGTTGCGGAGTGTAGTTTAGGATGGAAGCAGGAAGCAGGCCCTATTTGGGGTTTATGCTACTCAGTGCAATTATTCCCTTATACCACCATCTTTAACTCTCTTTTGACACCAGCAACACTGATTGCTATAAAGATTAACCTAACTAGTTTGATAGCCCAAAAGTTTAAATAAGTTAAATAGATTAAATACACAATCGTAATAAGCATCTAAGAAGCAATATTTCGTGAAACGAAATTTTTTAATGAAATGTAAATTTTATTTACTGGCTATGATTAGTCTCCTCCAAATATTCTAGCCCTGTTCTATGCATCGGCACACAGGTTGCACATGGTGGACATCCCTAAATACAGTTCTGGATGAAGTTATAATTATCAAATCTTTTTTTTGAAATTGCAGTCGCTACTCTTAACTTTCCTTACTTCGGAACATACAAGTACATGGGAAATTTCCATACATTCGGAACTAACTTTTGCCCAAGTATGGGTAGAACTTAAAATCTTTTTAATTTGAAAGACTGCCTGTCCTTTATTTCAATTTTTCTTGTCGTAGGAAAGTGAAAAGGATCATATAACTTCTCCCATCTATAACTCCCATCGGGGAATATATTTATGTAACTTTCATAGAATCATTAATTTAGGTAATCACAAACTCTCGTCTTCGTGGTATTTCATTATTATTATTATCTTAGAAAATTTCAAGTTGCAAAATCTTTCATGATAGTGCCAATCATGCTTACTTAAGCTTTAAACACTATCCTTCCCTCTTGTCGAAAAGTATGGGGTCCTCTTCCTTTTAATAAAATAAATATTTCCTAATCTCTGTCACAGTTAAGTTCGTAATTGCGAACTGTAATCTGTGCTGTAAGTAATAAAAAGTGCTGAGTTGACAAAACAGTTCTAATTATGTTTTCATAGATTGACCTCGTAAGCATACATTCATTTTTCAACGGCTGTTCTCCTCTGAGTCATAAACGTTTAACTCTCACTGCTTTTATTTAAGTGTTGAGTAAGAACATTTAAAATGTTATGGCATGGTAAATTCAGAGGAGTGACGATGCAACTAATTTCTTCGTTATTGAAATTTCCGAAGAGACCCAAAGGAAACCACTTCTTGTAAACCTCAGAAGTTTCAGGGAAAAAAGTATTTAAATAGACTAGAAAATTTAAGAAGGGGGATTAGGGGTTCCTCCCACAGAATATTTTTTTTAATTTGCCCCTAATAAGTAGTGTTTTATCTCATTTTGAGACCCTTTGGTTCACACCTAAAGAGGACCACTCCTTGTAAGCGGCATAATTTTTAAGAAAAAATAGTAGTAATATAAAGAGACATCAAAATTTCGAGGAGGGTTTGGGAGTTTCCCCCATCCAGAATTATTTTTGAAATTCTACCCTTAAAAGTAATTTTTAAAATAATTAATTATAAAACCATTTGCTTACACATGAAGAGGACTGCTTGTTGTCAATCGTAGAATTTTCAAGAAAAAAAAAACTGTAAAAATTGACTTTAAAATTTCGGGGGGGGGGGTGAATTCATAACCTTTCTCCCTTGAATACGTCCAAATAGCATATTTCTGACCAAATTAAAATTTTTCATAACTTTTCAGTTAAGAAGTTAGGTAGTTAGGAAATATTTTTAAAGGAGAGTAAAAAAAATCTCAAATAATTTAACACTGAAGCACTTTAATCAAATCTATTGTGTTCGTCCTTTGCAAAGTATTATGATTGATGTATAGAGTGTGATTGGAATTAGCATATAATTAATATTAGATGGGAAAATATGGTTATACTTTTTATGACGTATGTGTAACTTTATATTTCAAAGACCTTAAGAGAAAGATTGTTCAACATCTAGAGTGACATAAAATAATATCCCAGATTCAAAGAGATAAAATCGTTTTTAAAGAGGTTTAACAATCTTTGTAATGAGATAAATTTTGGAGGATTTTTGATTTGGAGGATATATGATAACCTCTCTGAGGTCAAGGAAGACTAATTTTTATCAGTAAGAAAGTTCATTGCATAACACAGCAATTTACATCATTATAGACAGAGTTATTCCTCTTTGAACTGTTTTAAAATGCATGCGAACTGAAACAAAAATAGGGAAAATAGTAACATAACAATGTAGAGGTTAAAAGAATGATTCACAAAAATTAGTTTTGCACCCCCTCTAACCAATACTAAAAACTTCAATGTATGAATTCAGAGGTTTTTAATTTCATGCATTATTTCATAGTGAGTGAATGTCTGAGATAAAATTTGCTAAACGCAGTATGAAGCTAAAAGCTAAGTAACATATTTACGTGAACTTGTATTTATTTATTAATGCGTATTACTGCATTATTTCAGTATTCCCTCATAGCACTATTTATACTTACATTTACATATATTTATTAGGACGAAATTTGTAACTGTACTCATAAAAATAATTTTAGTTAATTAGTTGATTTAAAAAAAGTAGAGCATATAAGTAGGATTTAGAAAAACTAATATTTTTAAAGACTTTCGCTTAAAAATTGGGTAATAATTGCCTTCTTTTACTATTTTATACTTCATCGTAAACGGTATGAAAATCTAGTCTACAAGCAGTATTTAATTTTGAATTCTATCACTTAACTCCTACAATCATTTGGATCTTCAAACGGCCTGAATGGCATTTGATACATTATTAAAAGTTAAAAGCAGCATAAATTTATTTTAGGTTCTTATTTATGGAACAAAAATTTGCATAGAGATTATAAGGAGAAATAGGAGATTTTTTCAAAGTAAAGGTGTGTGTCCTTGAAATATAAAACATTAACTTTCTTTACTTCTTAAACATGAGAAATGGAAAGAGGAAGAAGATTTTACCAACGAAATGTAACCCTTCATATGAGCCCAAAACTAATAAAATTAAACGCTCACATTCACCTTTGATAAAAGGGGTTCCGGGTTTCTCCCCTAAAAAGTGTTTAACCGCATATTTACACCCCCACTCCAAGAACACAACCGGATTAAAAGATTTCCAACTTGAATCAACATTGAAGTCGCGAGCCATTGAAAATCTCATCGAGAGCGGCGAATTAAACACAACCAGAAGAGTATACAACTTAATTTTTGATTAAATTTATTTTACTGGTGACCTATATTTTTCATTATCATTGTTTCGGGCTGACTGCTTAGTTACAACCATAATCACATTCACTGCCACCTGCGTCAGTTTTAAATCCCAGGTCAAAGAAGGATTGCCAGTGTAAAACTAGTATGTCTTTCTTTAGATGTTGATTAACACCGACACTGATAGCTGTGAATTTGGCTCTTAATGTTATATATTGCACATGCATGTTGTTGTTGGTAACATTCCAAAAGGTACTCACATGTGACGAAAGCGGCCTCCTCGTGCGTCTCCCCAAACTTCTCCTTCAGCTTGACATAGAGCACTCCGAAGCAGTTGATCACCCCGAAGATGGTCCCGTTGACCCAGAAGGAGGCGAGGCACACCACCCACCCCCAGCCACCGTCGGGGGGCTGGAAACCCCCATCGGAACCACCCTCGCGAGGACTCCTCGACTTGGACTTCGTCATGTCAACTCCTCGGGAAAAAACAAGTCTAATGATGATAACAATAAGTCTGAGATGACGTTAGGAACAGGAACGATGAATGATCAGGAATCACAGAACAAATCTTTGGGAAGAGGTCACAATGTAGGAGGATGTGGTGCGAGATCGTCGGTTCCGCGACTCTTTGTCGATCGCTCCGCTGCGGTATATATAGCAAATCCCTAATCTTCCTAATGAGAAGCCGTGTTCTTGTTGTTTTTGATGACCAACTCTTTATTGAGCAGTAACTCTGTCATGACGGATTCCTTCCTGGGCATGAAATCGATCAATCAATCAATCAATCTCCGGAGATTAGCCAAGGTCGGTTGTTTTAACTCTTGTTCCGCACCTGGAGCTCAGAGAGGAAGGAGTGATCCGCGCGGCGGTGGCGGCGGCCGTTTTAAGAACAGCTGTGTGGAGGAGAGACCGGCTGACGCAATACCGGTGGGAAGTTTCCGCCGGTAGAGGGCAGCACGGGGGGAAAGTCCGTGTGCGGTGGAATCGATAGGGCGCCGGCGCCAACGACCGGAACGCCCGGCGAAAATTCGATTGGGCGCGTTTCCGGATTCTGGAAAGGTGATATCATGGAATACAATTTAAATTGTAACTGTAGAAGCGCACTCTTGTGTACCCAAAATAACTAAATGGGGAAAATGTCGCGTAACTAGAGAGGTGTGAAAAAATTCTATTGAATGTTGTTGATTTAATTATAAAATAGTCTGATACCGTATTATCCTCAGTGGGGTATATAGTAAGGATGAGCCCATATACTCTCTAATAAAATTAGTCATTTATTAGGTCTAAAGCTAGATTTTCAACGGAGGAGAGGACCCAAAATTATTCCTCAGGGGAGTCTTAATATTCAATTATTCAAAGGGGAGTCTAGGGGGTCTTCCCCACAAAATATTTGGTAATTTGACTCGAGAAAAAACGGGCGTTGTTTTTCAGAAAACTTGGTACATGTAGTCCGATTTTCTAGGGGGGGACCTCCTTTAAACGCTCCTGATTATCATTATTCTATTCTTTAAATGAGTAATTGATGCTGCCATAAAGAAGGAAGGTCCTTTTAAAAAATATGTGAAAAAATTAGTTTGAATTTTAATTGAATTCAACTGAATTGAATTTAGCAAATTGTAAAACAAAATTCAGTTGAACGTTTATGATAATATTATTAAGAAATACTTAGTGTCATCCTCTTCTTTAACTTTAAATGAGTTATTATTAACGATGCTATTAAAAAGAATATTTTGAAAAAAAATCCTTTAAATTTAACATTTTCACATAATCAAATTTTTTCGGACTTTTTCTTCCAAAAATTGTTTGATAAGATTTTGATATTACGAGACTATTTTATAAAATTCTTACCTGCCAACTTTTAAAAACCTACATCAGTGAAACTTTTTTCGTAACATTATAAAACTAAACTTTAAATTAGACTAATAAAAATTGAAGAGAATTGTCAAATTTACCTATTTAAATTTAGATTAATAATGGCAAGGCTATAATAAGCTTACTTTAATACACAAGATATATTTTCTAAAAGTTTCTATTATCTTGCACCTAAATTATATAACAGTTTACCTCTAAATTTAATTACTATTACTAAATACTCCACTTTTAAAAGAAAACTATACATGACTTAATAATAAATATCGACGACTTGGATACATATTTTTCCCTCAATTGAAGCAATCTATTTATAATCAGTTATCCAGCTTATTGCCATTATTTATTTACTCATTTTCTTAAGTTGTTATAATTTTTTTCCCTTTTTTTTGTATTTAATGTATAATACATTCTCTGTCGCCTGAACGGGAATTGTCAAATTTCCCCTTGGCGTCAAATGTTTTTTTCCTTGTGTTTCTGTAAAAAAAAAAAATTTGTGCAGTAAATAAAGTTATTATATTATTGTTATTAATTACATTGTATACTTATCCTCTGATGACAAATTGAGTTATCCTTCATTAAATTCATGTTATGGACCAATTTGGTTATCTAACTATCTTATATGCCTTGTTCCAAAACTATTTTAATTTAAATTTGCTAGAAATAAATTTAATACCTTAATTTTAGCTTATTAAAAAAATACTTATTAATTTCCATCAACTTTTACAGCACTCATTTTTTAAATATCCTTTCTTGGCTTTTGTATGATCGGAATGCGAGGATAAGCCGACCTTACCACCCGCTTATTGAATCGTCTGTTTGAAAGTCTGAGTCCAAGCCAAGCTTTGAAAAAAGTGTGGAAACATTTTATCAATTATTTTTTAAAAAATCTTATATCAATTTAGTTAAGATTTCCCACGTTAATGAGCCTTGAGAACATCATCAAGAATCATGATGGTAGAGAATCCAATCTAGGTGTTTTTTTCCTGCATTGCGCTCCAAACATGAGAAGAAGCAGACTTTACGGGTGGAGGGTGCACAAAGATACTCGCAGGGAATCCGAAAAATTTTTACAAAAACTTGCTAAATTAACTCAATATGAAGACCAAAATTGGGAACATTGAAAGGACAGGGGGTAGTAGAGGAAGAGTATATAAGAGGGGGGAAGCCCCCAACTCCGAAAATAGGACTATAGGTGTACCATGGACGTATATAAGGGGAGGTTAGGGGGTCCAGACACCCCCCTTAGACTAAACCTGTCAGCCAAACAGAAAGGTTCCTGTCCCAAAATATCCAAAAAATGCAACTTTTTCGGGTCAAATTTCACAAAATTTTCTGGGGGAGGACCCCCAGACCCCCCTTTTTTTGCTTGAGGGCATGTATTAACCACAAAACTTTATGATTAAGTTCACAAAAATTCCCATTTACCCTACATTTTACTCGAAAAGGGAAAACTATTAGAAACATTTGAGGGGGCAGAGGTTAACCTGAGAAAAAATTTCAAGGTATCAACCTCAATTTCGAAACCTCAAACTTTTAATTTTTCTACATAGAAAACGACCGAAGCAAAACTACTCCGCAATGTAATAGGGGTAAATAGGGGGGTTCGGGGATCCTCCCCCAAAAATGTTTCAATTTTAGTATGCTCTTCGAAAGCTATTTTTTAGGGGGGTTTCAGGGAGTTCGCGGGCCACACAAAATGACCCGGCGGGCCGCACGCGGCCTGCTAGTTGGAAAACCCTGTTTTAGATAAACTTTAAAGAAAGAGTTTCTTGAACACCCCCCTTATAAAAGCTATAGCTACGTCCGTGAGGTGTACTCAAATTAAATAAAACCCTGTTTTTAAAGTAAATTTCCATAACTTTTATGGGAGAGGGCCCCCAGACGCCCCATTTGTACTAGAAACTCCACCACTCACATTTTTTTTTTCATAAGTTCAACTATAGATGCAAATTTTACCTACTCCACTGTTCGACCTAAAATGTATTTATTAGATAGCTACATTGAACCTATTAAATATGCATGGAGGGCCTTAAGGATTATTTTGGGTCCTTCCCCTTGGTGCGGAAAAACTAGCCTGTCCAAAGTGTAACAGGGGTGCTCAGGGGCGTCATTTCAGTTTTAGGTTGGGGGGGGGGCAAGGATTTTTTTAAGTGGGGCTGGGCCTGGGCCACACATACCCAGACTTGTGACTTGTTTTTTTTTTTTTTTTGGGGGGGGGGGTTGACTCAACGTCAAGAGCTCTAAGTAAAAATGGGGAGTCAGGAGGTCACCCCCAGAAAAATTTTGCCTCATTTTTACAACATCTATAAGTTACATCCGAAGAGAACAGTTCCTTGTAAGCCATAGAATTTTCTAGGGGAAAAAATTATAAATAAACGTCAAATTTTCAACGGGGGGGGGGCGGCGATCCTCCCCCAGTAAATACTTTTGAAAATTCCCGTTTAAACCAGTGCTTTACCTCCTTTTCAAACTCTTTCTTGTAAGCGGCAGAAATTTCAAGAGATAAACATTGTATAACAGATATCAGAGGTCAGGAGGGGATTAGGGGATTCGCCCCCAGAAAATTTTGAAGTTTGACCCTCAAAGGTAGTTCTTTAACCCCTTTTGGGACTTTTTGAGTTAAATCCGATGCTCCTTGTGGAAGTTACAGAATTTTCAAGGGACTTGCAGCAATTTTTCCCTTAACAGTGGAAACCTTGGGGGGGGCAATTTCCCCCCCTCAAGGACACCCATGAGGGTGCTACAGAACAGACTTCAACTGAAAATTTTTAAGAGTAATGAACCTTTTATCCGGAATCCTAAATGGAATTCTTCAAAATCCGGAACGTTTACAGATGTTATCGTGCTTAGAATCAATGGTGGGACCGGATTCTTCGAAAGCCCGATTTTTTAATTGGACTTAATTTTGCGCTTTCTTGTTGAACTCGAGATTAAAAAAAAAAAGTTCCGGTATTTATTGGTGTTAAATGTCAATACAAATAAATATAATTTCTCAGCTGTGTTTATCAAAGGTAGATTATTTTCTGCCATATTTGGATCCTTTCCCTACACTGCACAAATGGAGATGGAGCTTTTCCCACAAAACATTTTTTCTTTGAAAGATGGTTTTATTGCATTCATTTGAAAAAGCCTTTCCATTCAACAAAAGCAAGCATATCTTTTTAAAAAAGAAAAATCAAACGAAACATTTTAAATGTCTTCTCTGGTTCATGAGGTGGTACTTATTAGCTAACAAAGAACGACAACTCCCAAATTTTTATTATATCATATCTTTTAAAGAGTACACCCTAAACCAAGGTTAATTTAATTTGAACACGTAAAAGTTGAGCCATAGATATTCCGAAGTTGTAAAATAAATGTTTCCCAAGCAATTTGTTCTACTCCCAGCTGTTCACCCATTGTCTATCATAACCATGGGTGAAAGTTAATAAATTTTTCCAGGACAGAATTTATTAAAAATAAATTATCTGTTTATTTTTTTTACTGTCCAGAAGAAAATTGCTAGGGCAAATATATCATACAAGGGGACTGCATGACTTTGGAAATCAACTAAGGTACACTTCGTAGGTTTGTAGGACTCACTAGCCAGTTGATCCAAAAGATAAAATACATATATGTCATACAGATAAAAATCAGGCATTTCGTTAACTGTCCAGACATTTCATGAACTGCAGCCAAATCGTGTAATGGTCCATCAGTTACACGAAGTGGCTAAAATTTTTACAGTTCATAAAACGCAATTGAGCCAGACAGATCGTGTGCAAATTCCAGAATGTCTTAAGTTTTTTCGACAGTTCATGAAATGTCTAATAGCTGTTTTGCCGATAGTTTAATATCTAGGAGTAATTGATTACTGAAAAGGAAAACTAAAAAAAGATATTAGTTAAAGCAGCCACTTTTATTTATTTATGAAAAAAAAAATTTCATTTTTCACTTATTTACAAAATTTCAAATATAAAATATTTCGTCTTTAAACTTTCACGAGGCGTCTCCGACATATATATAATTCCATGTAGAAGGAATAGACTATCTTTTAATCATTCATTTAAAATGGGTAACTTCTTATAACGAAGTTGTGGATAATTCAGTTTTGTAGTGGTCTCTTCAGCTTTGAATTACCCAAGTTACACTCCTGGATCTGCGGTGCATTGTATTAAGGCCAAGAACATCATACCTACCAAGTTTGGACCTGAAGTCAACTGCTGAGGTTGTGCAATCCCTTTGTTAGATGGAAAACTTACACGACTGAAACCTTTTCTTCATGTCGGGAGAGAGCCTACAACACTCCTAAAGGCTAAAATAAGAGAACATGATTCTACAAATTCAATATTTCAGTTGTTCCTTTGATTTCAGAATTTGCATTCACTTTTAATAAAGACGTTTCTGTCCTATTGAGCCAACTATTAAGTAAAGCCAATAGAGTTGGCTCTGGTTGTTGCAGCAAATGCCACAATTTTAAACCTTTCATCTTAATGCTTAAATAGCTTTACCACTCAACTGTTATTTTTGGTAAATTTTCTATACCGGTGCTGTTAATAATCACCAAATAACAGCAATATTGACAAAAAAAGGCAAACTTTTTGGTGATAAGTACTTAAATATTTGGTTAAAAATATTTTGTTGATATTTAAAGAACAAACAATATAGACCTTATTTTCCTGATCCTAACCTTGACTAGTGCTTTAAGTAATATTTCCAAAACCACATCCTTATCTCTTCCAATATGAATTATCTTCTCTCAAGCATCTAACACCCCACAATAATTTTTTAATTAGTCCTTCAAGCAGAACAAATAAATGATACTTTTATATTAAACCAACTACCAGTTTTGCTTATCATAATGAAATAATCAATAAACAATCAAGTATTTAAAAAAGAATATTTATTGTTCAAAGACAAGTGTGGCATCAGCTGCATCACAGTATTTTCCCTATAAGTCAGAAAAATAAGTCAGCTAGACAGCCATAAAAGCCTTGTAACAATAGGATAAAAAACTACAGATCACGCTGAGTCTTCCAGCAGTAGCTAGCTTCTATGCCCATCCTCACATTATATGGTTGTACATATCCACTACGCACCACGGAAGAGAGGGGGGAAAGAAAAAATAAACGACAATTAGAATGAATTCATAGCAGAAAACATGGCATGATTTTCTGCACCACATTGCTTCTGCATTGGTTGGTAGAAAAGGAGTGGAAAACATACACTTCACAAATTATATAATAAATAGACGGCATAAACTGAAGTACAAAAAGACAACATTGAAGAAGCAATGTACAAACAAGTATGTGCAGAAAAACATGCATGCATATTATGAAACAAACTCATGAAAAAGAAAACAGAATTAAAATTAAGAAAATAAGTATACACACAAGAGCACTTACAGTATTTATAGTAACAAAAACTAACAAAAAAAGGAGGCAAGGAGACTAAAGCAATGGTTAGGAAATTAGAAAGTTTAGAGAAAATTAAGACTGGTTTAGCATTTTATGAAGCTAATTTTTTTGACAAGATTATCTCAGTGGTCTAGAGTTTCCAACAGCATTTGATCATGGTAGTTAAAATTTTATTAACTTTAAAATTATCCTCTGCACTTACACCTTACTTCATTATCTCCGATTATAAAAAGCTTATTTGAATTTCAAAATTACATTTGTAACTTATTTCTTCTCTTTATCTGATTAAAATATGAGAAAACTTACCACCTACAAAACATATTAAATATTCTTTAATTTATAAATGTCAATTCTATTTAGCTGATACTATGCAGAGGAGGTGCAGTAGCAATTGAAGTGGTACTAATCTAAATTTTACAAAAGAAAAAGATTTATAAGATGTAAAAACTAATTTTAATCTTAAAAGCCTTAAGTTTTTTATTTTAATTAGTACAAGTGGTTTAATGAGATTATGGCTATTTTAATATTGAACAAAACAAGAAATATTCAATTAGTATGTTAAGTATCTAGTATCAATTTATTTCATTGTTAAAGCCATTGCATTTTTTAGATTAATATCAGAATATCTATTTTATATCGTAATCTCTTTGCAGTTTTTAAATTGTAAGTTACACAAGACATGGTAAAGGCTAAGGAAAGAACGACACACTATCTCAGACCTGTTATTCGCCCATTTTAAATTAAATAAAAGTGATTTATTCAGGGATCAGTATTCCAGATTTCCTGCTGTGAAAGTTTAATGAATTTACCAATTATAAAAGACCCCCTTCATCAGTTACCCCATGACATATTTAAAATCCATCTGGGAAATGCAACCAACAGTTTTAGTCAGTTAAAAAATTTCCCCCTAAACTAAGAATGCTTTTTGAGAAGAGAAGCACTAATAAAACTACTTTAATACTGAAAATAGAAACCTTAGCCACAAGAAACATACTCTGTTGTATCTGAAGATAAAATGCCACTTTATTTTCATAGTTAACATGATTGGATGATGATACAATTGGAGCTAGAGTGAGTCATAAGGTTAAAGAAATGACACTCTAGGAAGTAGTATGATCTATTATTCGGAAAGATATTACACATAACATGACTATGCTAATCAAGTGCTTACATAATAGTTAACTAAATGCATAAGTCAAATCAGCAATGCAAACAACAAGAGTAATCAATGATTGACAATTTACAGCTGGAATGAGGTCAATTTGTATAAAAAGTTTACAAATTTCAAGACACTAAGATTCTTTTCATAGTGGGATCAAGAAAATTGTCAAGATGTACTCATCAATGTTCACAAAATGAAAAATTGTGCTTCCTTGGTTTATAAATGATGTTAGTAGTTCCAAATTCTCTTATACAACAAACCACATGCATTCAAATGATGTATGACAACTTTTGCACATGAAAACTTACTCTGGAGAGATCTTCGACTAATTGATTACAACACATTAAAAACACAACTAACCAACACAATTGCTTCGTATGTATATACTTTAAATACAGCCCACAATAAAAAATGACAGTAAGCCAGCAGAGTGGGAGGGGGGTCGAGTGTGGGAACAGGCTGGGCCAGCACGTGGTTAGGACCAAGAAACCAAAAAATCTAACTATTTTTCAAATGTGGCTCTGAAGGCAAAAAACAAAAAAAAGTAAAATTTTGAGAGGGGTGCTGTTCCCACACTACACCACACCACCCACCACTGCAGCAGCCTCATCAGAGTTGGTTTATTTATTTTTGTTTAGTCACAGTTAACCCCACTGCTGGCCAAAGGAATCCTGGTACCACTCGACGTCGCCTCCAGAGCCTGCAGCCCTGGGCTGCTGGGGAATGGGCTGGCTCCCCCAGGAGGCGCCTCTGTTCTGGAAGCGGCGCTTGGAGGCCCCCTGGTTCTGGTGGCCACTGTCAAACTTGCGCTTACCGGCCATGCTGCCCCGTGGCTTGGCACCTGCTGGAGAGCCCCGTGGCTTGGATGCCCCCCGGCTGCTACCTCGGGCCCCCCTACTGCGCTGCGGTCGTCCCCCGCCACCTGACTGGCCGCGGGGAGACATTCTGTGCCCTCCACGCGGTGGGACCTGCACACAAGACAATCACACACTTAAGACCAACAGCCAATCAAAACACAACAAAATGCATCTACCTCATCAAAATCAAATCAATAAGGACTTCAAAACAATTATCTGAGAATACCAACCATAGCAATTTAAAACTAAACCTCAGATAACTTCTAGGTCAACCAACTACAACCTTATCCAACAGTTGGAAAAGAAAACCTTCACATTAAGCCACATTGGCAGAGTTTTAAGCACTGTGACGTTCGATAATTTCCTCTTTTTCAGGGATGAGATTGGCATAAAAGCAAAATGTCTGAAAACTGTGCAAACGACATTTGATCTCTTAAATTGAGAATAAATCGGAAAAACTAATAATTAGAAAACACATCATTTCAAAAATTCTTACACTTTAATGTTTTAAACTGTTATATTAAATTGCCTAAAATATGAAAATTTACCATATAAAAGAGTCTTATAATCAAGAACATCAACTTGATTTTAGAAAAATGAAATTCTCAGTCAAACTTTCAGTTCATAAGCTGATTTTTTTAACAGTAAAAAGTCTGAAATTTTCATGACAATTTCAAACAAATTTGAAAATCCTCCATAATTCTGAAAAATCTCATCCCTGTCTTTTTGTAAGTAACCATTATTAAATAAAATATTATGCTTCTAAGCATATAAATAAATGTATAATATATGTGCCTATAAGCATATAGCATACATGTGATTACTCTAACAATGAATTAGCTGAAAATATTTAAATTTTTTTGAGGGCATCTTAATTTTCCTGTACTTAAATAGAGGGGTCTATTGGCTTTTAATTCCCAAGATCTGCAATCAGATCACAAAACAAAGGTTAGAATTCAATTTTTTTTAGTAAATACAGGGTACCTGCCAAAATGAAATTTTTCAAATCCATGACTTTCCCTGACTATGGCAATTCATTTTCCATGACTTATAAACACTTAATTCACGTAATTTTTGACATGAACAGTACTTTAATACATGTTTTTCAATGAAGTACAGAAAATTTGGGATGAAACATTGGATGATTTTGGGTTTTTATTAAATTCAGTAACCCGCGAGCCGATACAGGCAAGTATGCAAAGGTTAGGCGATTCAAAGGAGGACATCACGAGTCATCAGAGTAAAATTATATTTTACTCATTTCCGAGTAATGATTTAAATTACTAAATTCATATTTTAATAATTTGAAATCCATGACTTTCCTTCCCTTTTTCCTGAAATCCATGACAAAATTAAAAAATTACTCCAATTCATGACTTTCCCTGACTTTTCAGGTGCACGGAAACCCTGTAAATATTAACTGCTTTTCATATTACTTCGTGATTTCCTGTCCCTTATACTTAAGATTTTTTACTTGGCAATGCTAGTATTAACACTCACAGCCAGAGCTTGAAAGAAATTTTATAAAGCCGAATTCTAGTTTTCCAAATCGTTTTAATTTTTCCAAGCAAATAGGCAGAGAAATCACATGTATGATGTAGGCATATGAAGTTTATATAACTTTTCTAAATAACTAAATTGAAATGTAAGTACTAATTTAATTTACATGACCAGTAAACCGACTTTTTCTAAAGAAAAATAAACTTACACGATCCTGGGAAAGGGGCATACCCCTGGATGAGAATGGCCTGGGAGGTGTGCTATATCCGTAATCGTAACCATAATCTTGGAATGGTGGGACATCATAGAAATCATCATAGTAAGGGGCATCTCCATAACCACCAGCCCCTTGCGGTGGTGGGAAGTCACCATATCCATAGTAATCATAATCTGGGAAATCTGAAAAATTAAAAGTTTTAACAGGAATTTACAGCCAAAAAACAAGTACAATTAATCTTTTTAATTTTCATAACTATAATGACATGCCAAGAATCCCTATTAACAGAAATTGGAGAGCATAACAGCAAACACTGCTGATCTATCTTGAAGCTTGCAGGTTCACTCACCAATATACTAAGACTAAAAGCTATTACTGGCAATTTAAATTTCAAGACTTTAAAATGACAGTAATTTATTCAATGACAGGATTAGTTCTGTATCATTTTGAGATGCATATAAATATGAAACTGATTTTGCATATTGATATAGAAAATTCTGATACTAGGCAGGATCTTCCCTATAACTTGGTAAATGCTGTTTTTAATCATGCACATACAGAGACTTAGAATTATGGTGATCTAAGTTCATAGCACAGGGAATTCACTGTGTCAGTAATTAAGGGTTTAAGTACAAACTAGTTACCTAGCACTACCTTACATACCTGCCAACTTTTGAAAACTTGCATCAGTAAAACTTTTTGCATAACGTTACAAAACTACCTTATCTGATAACCAACTGACTTATCCCCCTTCACAAAATTCGTACCACAAACCAATTTGGTTACATGAATATCTTGTACCCTTTTTCCCAAACCATTTGATTTAAATTTCTGTTTGAAATCAATTTCAAATCAAATGTTATGATTATAGCTTTTATAAATTTTTTTCTAAATTTCCATCAACATTTTCAGCAGCATGTGATAAAGATTAATTTAAATAAGCTTGAGTTGCTACGATTAGAAAGCGAGGAGAAACTTTTCCGCGTTAAAAAGCCTCAATGCTAAATGAGGGAAACGCGATGATGAACCACAGGTCTGATCTCGGTAAAGTTGTTTTTTTCCGCATTGCGATTGGAACACGGGGGAAGCAAACTTACCGGGTGAGTGCGCGCCAAGACTCGCGGACAAATCCGAAAAAGATTTGCAAAAAAATTTAAATTTCACTCAATAAAAGAATAAAAATTGATCAAATCGTAAGAACAGGGGATGAATTTTTCCGGAGATGGTTTTGAAGTAAAAAGATATTAAAGAAAATTGTTTAGGTTGCGAATGTTTTGCATTTTCATGGATAGTTTTGTGGAAAGAAATGCAAAATCCGGAAAATTTTCTGATCCATCCGTACAACCGTAAAACTTGACAGAAATCCGTAAATTTTACGGACAATCCGTAAAAGTTGGCAGGTATGACCTTATAAGAAAGATCAATGTAAAAAAGTAAATGAAAAATAAGGAAAAAGAACAAATCAAGAGGCAGTTACCATAATTTCTAGGAGCATTCTGTGGTAACCGACCACCCCCTCTACCTCTTGGAGGTGAAGGCATCATTCCAACCATCCTAGAAAAAAAAATTTAATTTAAAATATAAATGTAGAACATTCAAGGGGTCAGATGGGCAAGGTCAATTTAAGGTCACAAAAAGGCAAATGCCCTTAAGAGAGAAAAAATTTTTAAGTACAAGTCAAGTAATTTATTACAAAATGCTTCAATTGGAAATAGTTGGTTTGTTAATTGGTGTTTTATGTTCAAATAAGAACATATTTAAATTAGAATTGACACTTTTAAAGATTTACACAAAAAACAAATGGAAACTTGTTATATAAGAATAGAACTAATTTTAAATTAATACCACATTAAGAAATAAATTATTCCAAGTGTAAATTGCAAGAAAAGTATTGAATAATTTCAATTACACCTGGTAAAAAAAACTTACATTCCATTTCTTCCTAATGACTGCATCATTCTTCGTTCTCTATTTCTAAGAACTTCTTCTTTCTTCTTTTTATCAGAGGGGGGTTTTGCCAGTGACACCTCTATCGTGGATGTTCCAAACTGCTTGCCATTGACTGCCTCCATAGCCTTTACAGCAGGATCTCTCTCAGCAAAGTGAATAAAGGCATAGTCCTTGATTTTTTTCACACGTTCCACCTTTCCATACTCCTCAAACATTTCCTTTAGTTTTTCTTCAGTTAGTTCAACTGTTAAATTACGTGCATACAATACTTTAACCTATAGAAATAAAATGCATGAAATGAAAAATTCCTGTAATCAATATTAATTTATACATATAATTTCTAGTTATTCAAGTAAAATAACAATGCTTCCATACAGTAAAATTGCAATGCACTAAATATTTCAAATAGAAAACCAAAAATTAGTCTTACCAAAAAAATTATCTCAATTTAAATATCCCATGTTTTACTAATAACGCCCTTTAAATTCAGCCATATTGTTAATACAGAAAAGGATTAGACTCTTATAATAAAAACAGTGGGCCAATATGCAGCTTGTCTTCTTTAAACGCGAGGTTCTTAAAAATTACCCAACATACATGAATATTGTTTAACTGATGTCAATATAGTTTTGCTCTATTAAATATCAGTCTTACTTTAGACATTGTTTCATCATCAGGCTCTTCCTGTGGGTCTGCCCAGTCTACAATGATGTCACAGCCCCAAACTTTTGTTCTTCCAGTACCAAGCTTCCTTTTACCCAGTGAGGCAGCTTTGTGAGATTCATATTCAAGAAAACAGAATCCCCTGTTTTTCCTTTTGTCATCTGGACTACTATATATAATTACTTCAGCCAGTCCAACTGCAAAAGAAAAAAAATGCTTAAAATACAGTAAAAAATTGACACACTGAAAGGCAAATTTGCAAAATAAAATGTCTACACAGAAGTAATAGTTACAAATATCAGTAATCAATCATTTGAATTATTCTTTCACACACTTAAACATGAAGGGGGTGTTTCCATTCATCCTATCTCTTGCTGAACGGCAATCCACTTAAGACTATCCCACTGCATGGTCCAATTTTGGTCTTACCTGAGATTGCCCTAACACAAGGAATTGGATAAGTGGAAATGATTCCTAACTATTACTGGTAAATAACAGGTTAGTTTAATAGCTACAAAAATTATATATCATGAAAAGGTAGCTCTTAAAAGAATGCACGGTATGAATAATGCATATCATAATTTCATTACACAGCTATACAATGAACAAATGGAAGTAAAAAAATTGAAAGATATATAAAACAGGAAAGAACTTATAGCTAGTTTTGCAGAGAACAGTGCATTGTTCATCAGATTTTATAATTTAATAAATGAATGCAAGAAGTTATAACTTTTAATTTGTTGTGTAACCTAAGTGAAACTAGCCATGTCAATAAGGACTGAAGATTAAATAGGTTGAGTACAGTAACAGGGCCTTTTTAATTGCACTTTTAGGGACATTTTAGGACATGCCAACAAAAGAGGTTGGCATCTCTGGACTAAAAGGCTTTGGTTTCAATTCAAAGCTTATCTTATCAATAAGATATAAACATTTTAGATATTCAGGGTTCCCACCTCTTCTTATAGCTTCCTGAATACACACAAAAAAGTTAAAGGGTTATTTAAGCAGTAACATTAGAGAAATAAATCAGCATAAGTATTATTTGGAAAATTAAACAAATATTCTTCTATTTTTTACTTATTTTGTGGCATCCTAACAGTTTACAGAGAGGTCTTGGAATGTGTATGAAATTGGGTAATTGGTGGATGTGCTTGATTCTAATTCTTAAAATTCCATCAAAAATCAAGCAGTCAATTCATGTAAAGAACTTCTGAAGTTAGATGACAACTCCCATAAAAAAAAACCATGCACCACCATTTTGGGAGCCCACGATTGTAATATGAAGATTGTGTTGACTTTGCACAGAAAAAATAATAATTTAAGACTAGAAATTTTACTGCAAAAGACAGCCTCCAGCTAAAATTGTGAGAAAAATAAAGGCTTGACAGATGAAAATAGTACATGGAGATTACTTGTTACCACAAAGTGCTGATTTTGATGCTTATCCAGAGGAACTGTGGAATTTTGGAGTAGTTGGCAATCTTGGATATTATTCAGTCATAAGAAATCAGTATGTTTGTTATTTGGTTTTTAATCTTTATATGGGCATTGATAATAATATATGAATAGAATTAAATAAGCATTTAATAGTTAAGTTAGAATTCTTTATAAATATACATAGCTTTCTGATTTCTCATGTACACTCTGTAAAATGTTGGGAGACTTATGATGTCCAATTATAATGTTTATTGTCTTGCAAACTGATATATTAGTGCAAAATTAAAAATGAGATCCCTAATATCCCTTGGAACCCAAGGAAGATGTTTTCATCCTCAAAGCTAGAAAGGCATACAATTCTTCTAGTATAAGTTGCTTTCTTCAGGTTTGAGAAGAAAGTCTGGTTTACAGGTATTATCTCCAAAAAAATTCACCCAAACAATAAGAGGAATAATTACTTAAATTGGAAGTTAACTTGATTTGAAAAAGTTAAAATGAACACTTCTAAATATTAGGAATTTTATAGAAGAAATTTATTTTTTTTAATGTTTACAGGGTTCATACTCAATCTAACATAGTAAAATTCAGGAGTAAATTACTAAATTATTAGGAGGTAACGTGAATAATTATTAACCTTACACTACTTCACATGTTACGAGCTGAATGAGTTCAGAATGAAGTAGGGAACAAAGATTTTCTCAAGAGGTTAGAATTTCACCATTTCAACAGAATTATATCGATTAAAAAACAATTACTTCCACCAAATCAATAATAAAACTTTGTTTTGATCTTGTACAGATGTTTTTCAGGAGTTAAAGGGAAAATTCAGGAGAAAAACATAACTTTCAGGAGTTATATGGCCCTTAGAAAAATAAAGCAAATTTCAGGTGTTTAAGGAGGCATTAGAACCCAGTGTTTAATTCATAGTTTAACAGAACTAGGGCTATCCAAACCCAGTAATGCGTTCAAGTAGTTGATCTACAAGAAATTGCTTTGAGTCTCATTGACTGAGTCATACTTGACTATTAAAATAAAGAATTTATTTCAAGAAAGAGCAGATTGAGCTGGGACAATGGATGGATCTTATGGAAATATCAAACTGTCCTACTTCCAAACACTATTATTTTTTCTTACCTGATTCATTTTCCTTCTGAAACAAAGTCTAATAATTAAAAAAAATTAAGTTTTGATAAAAACTAGATCCAACATTGTTGAATCAACGCTTTTTTTTGCAGAAGGGTTTCGTTTGTCTAAATCCTTACAATTCTCGCAATTGTATCAAAGGAGCTGGAACTGAAAATTTAGCTACTCAATTTCAGCAGCCTTTTCTGTAATTTTAAAAATTTTCAATATTAAGACATCAATCAAGGTTTAAATGCAAGGCCAAAAAAACAATTTTGACCACTAAAATTTTGAAAATGATTTAAGACTATGAATTTACCTGTCAAGTTAAATGCCAGGTTTAATTTTTCTCATACCTGTTAATTTACCGAATTCTTCAAAGATCTCCTCCCTGCTCTTGCTCTTTGGGATGTTACCGACAAAAAGCCGAAGATTTGGAACTGATACATTGACTTTCAGATTCTTTCCACTTTTGATTTCGTAATTATCCAGCTGAAAGTAAAAACCAAAAAATCTTGCCAAAATTCTTTAAAATTTAGATCACATGCCAAACAAGATGAATATTGAAATTTTGAATTTTCACTCAGAAATGTCTTGATGTCAGTTCCAGAAGCTGCAAGAGCATGCTATTAAAAATTCATAACAAAATTAAGCCCGTGATAACACCAATAACATCCAGTGTTCCAGAAAAGAAAGTGACAAGAATAAAAAGCAAATTTCAATACTAGTATTAGTAACCCAAAACCCTTAGAGTTGAAAGTTTCAAGGAAAGAAGTTGGTCAATGCACTAATATAAACTATTGATAATAATTAAAAGATAACCAATAAGAAAATAAGATTAAATATTAAAGACAATATCTTTATAATTCTTAACCATCAAAATTAAGAAACTAACAGCTATGTGAACAAAGGTAAGGGGAGACTGGACCTATAACTAAAGGAGGACAAAAATTTGGAGTAAGGATGGGTAAAGTGGTAAAAAAAATAAGCCATTTACAGATGCAAGTTTTCCCTTTGCTGTTCTTTTTATTCAAAGTTGGATGATTTTTCTATGACATAATTTACAATAGAAAGTTTTTTTAAAGTCAGTTTACAGGAAAAATTTGATTATTTTTTCTGTTCTGAATTAAATAAGAGCCAACTTAAAACCTAATACAGGGAGTAATGTGTGGTTCTATATTATGTTTACTTTTGTTATTTTTTTTATCAACTATCCTAGCAAAAGTATCAATTTCTAAATAGCAACATTCAGTACTAAAACAAGCTTTCTTAAACACTTAACTGCAATGCCATTACTCATTTACTGGACAAAACCTGAAACTTAGATATGAGACCGCTTTACCTTTCCTTACTATAATGTGCCATAAATTCATGTAAACTATAAAATTTCAAAAATATAAACTTTTAGATTTCAAGTACATAATCACAGGGACTTGATATTTTGCAAAAAAAAAAACTCCATATGATATTGATAGTAAGCTTCAAACTTTGACATCCATTATATAAAAAAAACCCTTAGAAATTTTCCTGAACATTATTTATTAAAATAATTCCTTGAAGTTCGCATGAATCTATGGTTCACGTAGTAAGTACACAACTGAAGGTAAATCCTAAGAATCCAGTCTTTGCTGATTTAAATTGGTGGGAAAACATTTTGACTTCTAAATAACCGATAACCGGGTTTTTAAGATACTTCACTATCAGCCAATCATTGTAATTGTTAGGCATTTGGAATGGATTCTTTGGATTAACCTTAAAGTGACACTAAAATTTCATGTAGGGATTTTTAACAAGGCCACACATATCAAAAGTCTGATAAATTTGAGAAGAAATAATTAAGCATAACAGCTGAAAGAGCAAATGTAAAGCACATTACAAGCAATTTTACAGAACTAATTTCACTCACATGGATATATTATATGCATTAAGTCACAATTTAACAATGTTTGTTATATTTAAGGATTACTTAAAACTTTTTAACATTAAAAACCCTCCACATCAAAAATGACTAATTTTAACTGAAATGTGCGTCATAATAAATCTGAATCTACAAAAATGTAACCTCTATTCTACAGAAAAGTGGCGCACTGAAATAGAATCAAATATACCCAATCTTAAATAAAGAGCAGAGGATGCAGTTTTATAATTAAAATTACTGCAAATGAGTGAAGAGTTTCTACCAGATGTTCTCGACAAAATGGATAGACAATTAGTGGGGAAACACATAAGAATTCAGTGTTAGGGTGCATATTATATTAATTTCTAAGAGGGGAGGAGATTAGGATAAGGGCATTGAGACCAAATTCTTTTTAAGAAACTATGAACTTACCTGTTTAACAGCAGCTTGGGCAGCGTCCCGAGTACAATAAGTAATAAATGCATAGCCTCGATTCTGACCAGATAAAGGATCCATCATCAGTCTCAAGTCCCAAATTTGGCCACACTTTTCAAATACTGGAATTAATTCATCTTCAAATATAGTCTTGGGAATTTTTCCAACAAAAACCTACCAAGTAAAAAGCTTGGTTAACTCATAGAAATGAATAACCATAACACAGAGGGGAAGAATAAATCATAAATGTTTAAGGAATTAAAAATGGTTTGAATTATAATTAGCTCCTGGGTTGATATAGAATTTTTATTTGAATTAACAAGCATCAGGGGTCTACCGACTAACTCAAAATCACAGAAAAATTTTCCGGAATAACCAATTCTAGAAGGTTTACTACTATGCAATCGCACTTAGAACTGGATTCATAAAATATGTTGTTAATCCTGCATTATTTCTTAATTGGACCTAATTTTGAGTTTTTCTTGTTGGGCTCGAGATTTTTGAACACTTCAAGATAAAACTAGCAATTCCTGGATTCATGCAGTCAATTTCTAGGACTAAGAAAAGTAGCACTCCTGAAACATAAAACAAGCTCCTCTTATTCTGTGGAATATGCTTATTAGATTCTAGTTCAAATGGGAAATCAGCTTCTCAGTTTTCATTACTGCTTACTTCCCTGAATAAATTGGGATAGTTTAAACATATAGGGTCATTCCATTTCAAATCATCCAGCAAAATACAATTTTGTCACCCATAGTCACAGATTTCAATGAAAATTTTTCTATAGATAGATTTTAGCTTCCTCATGACTAATATGAAATTTTACTTCCATATCTCAAGTACTTTCTGAGAAAAAAAATGTCAAAATATTGAAAAATTGGAAAAAACAACATTCCGGAGGCTGGTTTTTTAGGCCATGTTGTAGTGTGAAAAAAATCATAACTTCCCTAATTATAAAGATATCCTGATGAAATTTGCACTAAAATGTTCCCAAGAGTATGGGGATTAAGAAAAAAAATACCCAAAAAATCCTATTTAAATACAAGCCCCCCAGAAATTTTGCAAAGTGAAAACGTTTGTAAAAAAACTCAATGAATTAAAAAACACTCTCACAAAAATGGCATAGGAGTTACCTACACCAATTTTTCTTTAAATTACACACAATAGTATAAACTAAAAGACTAGAAAATAAAAACAGTGGGGTTTTGAGTACTAATGTGTTTAATTTCAATAAAACCGAAAAATTTTAGCTTTTTTTGGCAAAAAATTGTAGATGTAGAAATGGAAAAAAAATTATCAGAAAAACATTATTTAATTACTGCTAACTAATTTTAAATTTGAATAATTGTTTCTTTCAATATTATAATTTATCTTTTGTGATAAGAATTTTTATGCATTAGTTTAAGTTCAGTGGTTATGGCCCTCTCACGTTACATCATCCAGGCTATCTCACCCATGATATCATTATTTTAATTTATTTTTATTAACTGCTGGTTAACCATCTTAATACCAATGTAAAATTTAGCTTTTGGGGAAAATGGCAATGGAAAAAGTATTGAAAAAATTAATAAATTTTATCATAATGCAAATATCTGAACAATGTCATTTTAAAAAGCATTATTTAAAAAAAATCATTTGTTAATGCTTAATAATAAATAACAATGAAAAGAAAAAGGTACAGAAATTCTTTTAAATATAGAAGAAATAATTGCATATACTACTTAAACTTATGTGTGACCCAAGAAATTGTGTAAAGCATCATTATTATGAAATTTTTTCTAGGATGCTTTTTCTTCACCCATGTTAACTTTAAATTAAAAATAATACATTCACTAAGAAACTGGAAAATAGCAGTGGCTTTATGAGTATAAATCATAAGCTAAAATATTGTTATGTTCTACCCAAAATTAAAGCTAAAAAATACAATTACATTGATTTACTATAAATTTAACTTTAAGTCAAGGAACATGGAAGATAAGAAAGTATCAGCATGGAAAAACAAATCCCTTAGAAATGAAATAAATGATTTATAAAAGCTTGAAAGTATGTAATAATATATTAATAATAAATTCACAAAAGTCACAGTCACAAGGAGGAGTCACAAAACTCATGAGTGCCCCTTTCATCTGGCTTTTCAAGTGGTTTCTCCTTTATATCCTTTCTAACTGGTCTTGGTGTATAAAATATACTGTAATAAATTGATGATTCATGCTAGTTGCTTCTGCATATATTCTGATGTCTGGGATTCATCATTCAACAAATCCTTTTCATGCACAAAGAGATTTGGAGTAGTCATATTCTTTGGTTCCGTGAGATGTCTCATTTCAAAGGGCAGCACGAAGTGTTGAATAAGCTAATAGTGATTTGTTTAACCATTGCTAAAAGCAAAATACCTGAAGCCTTGATCTTTGGATTAATTTTTGGTAGTTATATGCACAATTAAGTATGTCAGAAGACTTTCTTTTTATACTTCTGTGAAAATTTTATCTTATGTTTTTAAAAAGTGAAGTTATGATTTTAAAAAATATCTTTTAAATGGACAACTTCCAAACCTGTAAACTTAACTAGTTTCCCCAATACTGCACATATTTTAAATATTATAGGCAGCATGTAAACCATTCTTTACTTTTAAAAACTTGTGTTAGTGAAAATAAACTAACAAGTGCTTGTTAAAACTTGCCTTTTTCTTATATAAACCAACCAATAGGTCCTAATAAAATATTTAAACATAACCTTAAATGTGAAAAACACTACCCATTTGCTTTCTTAGGAAAAGTTTACATTGGTATTTTAAGGATGGTTAACCAGCAATTAATAAAAATCAATTAACATAATGATATCATGGGTGAGATAGCCTGGATGATGTGATGTGACGTGAGAGGACCATAACCACTGAACTTAAACTAATGCAAAAAATTCTCTTCACAAAAGATAAAATATAATATTGAAAGAAACAATTATTCAAATTTAAAATTAGTTAGCAACAATTAAATAATGTTTTTCTGATATTTTTTTTTCCATTTCTACATACTACAATTTTTTTGCCAAAAAAGCTAAAATTTTTCAGTTTTTCTGAAATTAAACACATTAGTACTCACAACCCCACTGTTTTTATTTTCTAGTCTTTTAGTTTATACTTTTGTGTGTAATTTAAAGAAAAATTGGTGTAGGTAACTCCTATGCCTTTTTTGTGAGAGCATTTTTTAATTCATTGGAATTGTTTACAAAAGGTTTCATTTTGCAAAATTTCTGGGGGGCTTGTATTTAAATAGGATTTTTTAGCTATTTTTTTTCTTAATCCCCATAATCTTGGGAACATTTTAGTGCAAATTCCATCAGGATATCTTTATAATTAGCAAAGTTATGATTTTTTTCACACAACAACATGGCCTAAAAAACCAGCCTCCGAAATGTCGTTTTTTCCAATTTTTCAATATTTTGACATTTTTTTTCTCAGAAAGTACTTGAGATATGGAAGTAAAATTTCATATTAGTCATGAGGAAGCTAAAATCTATCTATAAAAAAATTTTCATTGAAATCTGTGACTATGGGTGACATGGTCTGGATGAACTGACATGGAATGACCCTATAGTAAACTTTAGCTGTCATCACACAAATTGGAAGTAAATAGTAACATGCAAAGCAGATATTATAAATATTGAAAGAAAAACCACCCATTTTAAAATTAAGGACTATCTTGTCAAATAATAAAATTTCTTACCTCACAGCCACTACCAGGAGCTGGTTTGTCCCAATTTGGTGGAGGCCCTCCATACTTTCTTTGGCCTGTAGTAACATCTAAACTGTAACCAGTTCTATCTAAAATAGCCTGGAACGGGGAATATAATTAAATTAACAAATTACTGAAAGTAAAAAAAAATTATATAAAAAAAAATGATAGGCAGGGTTGGAAAGTTTTTCCCGAAGTGAAAAAACTCTTCGATAGAAATAAGTTCCTTCCATTGTGGAAAACCCAAAAATTTTTTGCTGAAGAATTTGAACTTATCAATTCTTACCTTTATTTTTTCTTCATCAGGTCCTTTAGTAGTCACAGCAGGTGTTCCCATTTTTGTTTTCTGCCTGTAGGTCTTCATAATTCCACATAAGTAGGCACTCTTATTAGATACATGTTCCAAACTGCTGTCCATAAATTCTTTGAGAACACTTAGAGCACCATCTACAGGGAATTCTTTCAGGGCCTCAAGAGCTCTTTCATCCAATTCAGAAAATGTCAGTTTGCCTAAAAAGGAACCACTTTTAAGAATAGATGGATATGGAAAATTAGCATTATATCTACAATTCCCTTATCAAGATAAGGAGTTTGTGCTCTTTTGAAGTGATTGCCGACTCAGAAAAAAACAACCTATTGTCAGCCTGTAATAAAAAATGAGTGATACCACTGCTGAAATGTAACTCAAATAGATTCCCCACAAAAGCTGAGGAAGAAAAATCTTGAGATCCATGTACAAGCTGACAAACCCCCACACTATAGAGTGTTAAAATTATCTATTTTTAAACCTCTACTGCCCAAGATAACATGCTACCAAAAGTTAAGCTTAATTTTTCACCATGAAAATAATTGCACATTCAGGTGTTATAATTTGTAAAATTTAAAGGTTCAGTCCCCAGTTTTAAAATATCACATTTAGCCAAAAAACCTAAAATGGCTAATAAAAAGGGTTAATTATAGCTTATATCCTCATATTTGCTACAATGGGCGTTAGTGGTATTAAATCCATGCATGGGGGTCTTGGTCCCATATTAACTGTCCAGGGGTCAATCCAGGTTTTATATTTTGGGGCCCATTTTAGTGAAAAATTGAAGTTAAATTATATTTTTGATTTGAAACAAACAAGATTTTCTGAATATTTTCTTGCAATTAATCTTGAAAGCTAAAGAGTATTTTTTGAAAGGGTCGATTTCTTAGCATCAGCTGTTTATTAAAGAATTCCGTAAATAACTTTCATTCTCCTTTGATTATCATAAGTTAGACCACCTTTTGGTCCCAATAGACAGGGCCGCCAAGAGCCAAGTCGGGCCCCGGGTACAAGGTTGAGAAGCGGGCCCCAAATGACATACTCTCATTTCGAGGTAGGGGGCGAAATTACCTCCACCCATGCATTCATAGGCTTAATGTAATTTTTAGAATATATCTAGGCAAAATCTGAATTTCACTCAACTTAAAAGTATTGTTTTCTTGATAATACAATGAGTAACAAGTAATAAAGGGGGTCCGGGGGTCTTCCTCCAGAAAATTTTTGAAAATATGCCCTAGAAAACTGGGAATTTACTCATTTTTGGACCTTTATGTGAACAAATTAATTTCCAAAATGATACCCATCTTAGTACTCAATATGAAAAGCTTTGGGTACCGGGCCCCCTCGCCCCCCTCTCTCGTCAGGCCTGCCAATTAGAAAGTTAATTTAAGTTTAACTGTATTTAATAACAAAATTAAAAGAATTTACCATTGGTAAAGAGTTCTTCAAGCTTTGAGACAACGCTTTCATTTAAACCATAGTCTGCCAGTTCCTTAGATTTGTTGTCAGTTTCCATAGAGTCTCCATTGGCATCTTCAGTCATTTCATGATCATTGACATCGTTTCCTTCAGCCATTCTAAATAAAAAATGCACAATGAAGTTTAATACTTTATCAAATGTTAAGGAACAGTAAGGATCCATGAGGACTACTTCCTTTAAACAGTAGTCAAAAAGACACTTGGAACTTATTATGTTTTAATGGAATGCTTTAAGACAATTTAGCCTTTACTACGATTTAACTGTAAAAAGTGGCCCAACTACCTTCTTTATCCCCTAAACATGACCATAGAGATAATATTAACTATAAACAAGGAATAAATTAGTAGGTACTAAAAAATGTTTTTATCTTAGGCTTATGAAGCAAACCCCTCCTGCAGAGCTTGCAAAAGTAGTTTACAGTTGAACTCAATAACCTACATGATACTGATCTGACATCTGTAATCTAAAAATAGTACTACCGGTAAATTACTTCTAATAAGGATGCATAACTATTAAAACTAATACTCAAATATCCTAAAGAGCTATGAATGATAAGTTTAATAATAAAATACTCAAAAGACACTTGGTAACTTAACACCAAAATTACTACTAGTCATGAGGTGGTAAAACAAAGAAATGACATTTGATATTCACGCTTGCACAGAATTTATAACAAGAACCCATAAAAGAATCCAACTCTACGTTCAGAATGCAATACTTACATGATTTAATTAACGTGATACAAATATAACACAAGTTTTCACGCCCAAATTTAGAACGGAACGATAAATAAATTGCAGCCTGTGAAAACGAAATACCGGCTTTCTGTAAGAATAAACGTGCTTGCCGCCAGAGTACGGGGTTCCAAAAAGTTAGAGCAAGGACGCTGGCATTTTTTATGAACGAACTACAGTACGGCACTACTGAGAAGTATAAACAATATTAAAGTATTGAAAAAGTATACTTACTTGGCAGAATATTAAACAAAGGAAAATATAAGGTGAGTTAAGAGTAAAATTCAAAACACAATACGTAATTCACCGGTAACCGGCGTCTTCTTGAGTTTTTTTTTCTAACAATTAAATTATTAAAACTTTCAGAAACAGTTGCCAAAACGAAATAAAATATAGAAATGATTGATATAATATTAAGTTGTAAACCAAAAAAAAGATGACTCCTAGAATGTACACTGATTATTTATTTATTTGTGCTTTAATTTTGTGGGGTTTAGTTGTTAAATAAATGTCAAGAAACATGTGAGTGTGAGAGACATGAAATTTCTTGTGAAGATTTATGAAGCCCAGTACAAGTACAACTCCACTTTATGAAATAACAATGAAAACAACACATGTGCAGACAGAAACGCAACCTACGGCAGAAATTTCAATTTCTTTCGGAATCGCTTTATAACTGTTTATATACTTGAATACCTATTGAAAATCATACTAAAAGTAAGAAATGTCAATATATATATAAATTCTTTATGTAAAATATATCTACACAAAGTAATAAAGAAGCATTCTATGTTATAAATCCTAAGTAGGGTAGGGAAATTTTAAGTCATTAGGGTTGGTTGTACTTTTAAGCCCTCTTACGTTTACTTATAAAAGGAATTTCGAAACTTATTATTCTTATTGTTAAATCTGAGGAAAATGCTTATTTCTTTCCAAATTGGTTTATTTACTTTGGTTTTTAGAGGGTTTAGAGCTGATTGGTTGTTATCTTTTCAAAACAGATGGTTAGATATTTCATTGATTTGATTAGCAGAATGATTTTCACTTTTTACAGTCATGTGAAAAATTGAGGCAGAATGTATATTTTATTAGTAAACTTACCATAGATAATCGTGGGTCCTCCAACCCAGGACGTATTTTTGAACTTGCATAATAAGTAGTACAGTAATGGACCCCTTATCTGGAAATCTTGGGCTGGCATCATCTAGATTTCCTAAACGCCTAAAACGACCACATAAGAAAAACCTGTGATGCTAATACATTCCTATAACAAGAAAATCAGTTTATTTTAAAAGTTCCTTAAGTCTATTGCTATGCTTTAGATTGAAACAATATCATGTAGAGTTGTCAAACATGGGTACCACTCTTCTGTCCTGTGAACAGAATTCCATCCCGGGTTTATTACGAAACGGAAAGTCAGCTGACTGATTGGCAGCGATTTGTACTAAATTTCAGTACTTAAATCAAATCACAAATTTTGCCCACAAATAAGCCTGTTTTACCCAGATACAGCTTTAACTTAAAATTTAAGGACCTATTTAATTGTTCATATGATATTTTATAAGTTTTTCTGCAATTTAAAAAATTACTATACTGGGGGAAAAGGATTAAAAAAAAAGGGTACTTACCTACGTATTATACTGTCGACAGTTCAATTCAACGGCACAGCTATAGAGCAGTCAATGGGCTTTGATAACGTTTTTGGATTCAGTGTCACGGTCGACGGTATAATAAGTAAGAACCAAAAATAGTTCTACGTTCAGTCTTGCAATTTTTGAAGAGTGATGACCATTTTGTCAAAGTAATGTGTGATCAGGAATGTGACTGTGCTGTATGCATTGAAAGAAATGGTTTAGAGTGCTCCCCAAATTTCAACTGTGAATTTCTCAAATATAAAGATGCAGTAATGGATCCAGTAAAGAAAGATACAGTAATGGACCCTTTATCCGGAAACCCGAAATCCGGCTCGCATTCAGAATTTTTAGTGAGCAAATGCTGCAACGATGCGCAATGGTTGCATCGCGCCTTTTGTGACATCGTCTGCGTGAATGAGTTGGCTCCTTTGTCCCTGCCTTGCCACCATGACTGTTTTGCCTGTAGGGTATAAAAGACCCCCAAGGCGTGCAGCTTTCGGGTCCTTCTGAACTTTTACGAAGGCCGGAGAAACGCACCTTCGCGGAGTTCGGAGTTGTCCGCTACTCCGCGAAGGGGCGTTTCTCTGGCCGGCTTAAAAGTTTGGATGGGCCCTTCTCTTCTGTTCTAATCTTCTCTTGGCCTCCTGCTGCTTCGTTATCGGTTCCGTGACGACCCACCTGCTTCGCCAGAATTTTTTTGCTGGATCCTCTACTATTAAAACGGACGATCAGAACAACGCAAACGATGGTACCGCAATTTTAATTCCCGTTCATATGATCGGAAATTTAGATTTACAAGAATGGGAAATGATAGGAGGGAGGGGGAAGCGGGTATTTTGGCTTTACTAAAGCAACTGCGTCCGGACCTGGAAAAAGTTTTAACCTTCCCCCGAACCCATACCTGCCAACTTTTACGGATTGTCCGTAAAATTTACGGATTTCTGTCTAGTTTTACGGTAGTACGGATGGATCAGAAAATTTTCCGCATTTTTCATTTCCATGAAAATGTAAAACATTCACAACCAAAACGATTTTCTCTAATTAATATCTTTTTACTTCAAAACCATCTCCTAATCCCTGCTCTTACGATTTTATCAATTTTGATTCTTTTATGGAGTGAAATTTAAATTTTTTTGCAAATCTTTTACGGATTCGTCCGCGCGCTCACCCGATAAGTTTGCTTCCCCCGTGTTCCGATCGCAATGCGGAAGAAACAACTTTACCGAGATCGGACCTGTGGTTCATCATCGCCTCTCCCTCACTTAGCATTGAGGCTTGTTAACGCGGAAAAGTTTCTCCTCGCTTTCTAATCGTAGCAACTCAAGCTTATTTAAATTTATCTTTATCACATGCTACTGAAAATGTTGATGGAAATTTAGAAAAAATTTTATAAAAGCTATAATCATAACATTTTATCTGAAATTAATTCCAAACAGAAATTTAAATCAAATGGTTTGGGAAAAAGGGTACAAGATACTTATAAATTTAAGCAAAGAAATTTCACAGTTTTCTTCAATTATGTGAAAATTTTAAATACTTAATAAAAATAATTTAGGTAATAATGCATCAATCTGTAATCTGTACCTTTTTTTGTTTGAAGCAATTCAAATTGTAGTTTTGTAACTTTATGCAAAAAGTTTTACTGATGCAAGTTTTCAAAAGTTGGCAGGTATGCCGAACCTAATAAAATTTACCCAAACCTAATGTATTGCTCCTATGGAGCTGACAGGGGCTTCCCCCGAACCAGGTTCGTAGGTTCGGGCACTTTTTTCAGGTCCGACTGCGTCTTTACTGGCGTTTTTTCCGGACGGACCCAAAATCCGGAAAATTCCGAAATCCGCGACAATGTCGGCCCCGAGCTTGCCGGATAAAGGGTCCGTTACTGTATTTACTGTGTGAAACTTTTTGCAGTTATATCACACACATTTTTCTAATTAATTTTTTTTTCTATCCTTTAAATTTTAGTTTGATTTTTTTTTAAATTTATTCATTTTGCAGCTTGGATTGCTGTAGGCTGTCTCTGATATGGAAAGTTTTTGGTTTCTTGTGATCTAGATTAATGCCTTGTGCTGTTTTTTTTTTGTTAATTGGACACTTATAATATGATCAGAGTCTTTTGGTAATTATACTTTACCTTAAATGTAGATGGCAAAAGAGCGGAAAGGGACATTTAAAGTGAGAACTCTTTTGGATATTGAAAAAGAAATTCAAGCTCAATGGGAGAAAGACAACACTTTCGAAGAAGACGCACCTTCAAAGTCAAATGAAGTTGCCAAGTACTTTGTCACCTTTCCTTATCCATACATGAATGGACGTCTTCATTTAGGGCATACATTTTCCCTCTCAAAATGTGAGGTAAGTTTTTTCCTTTTTAGGGGTGTCAAATATTTATAGCTTTCATTTCTGGCTAAATTGTTTATTTGTATAGGAACTGTGTTTATTAAATTACAACTTAATCTATTGCCTTTATGCTCTTTTTACTTTTAATTCAAAATAAAGGCAAGAAAAAATAAGTTCTTTGGTCTCATACACATAAATTTGCATATTAACATAATTTTGTATATCAGTCTAATAAAATAAAATGGGGGTGTAGTTCAATTAAGAAGGTATCTCAGATTTTCTTTTGGAAAGTATGATAAAAGAGGTTAATATGTATGAAAAACTGATTTGTTAGGTTAATTCTTCCATTCGAAATGGTCTGAAAAAAATATTAAAAACTAGTTACAAGTTCAGCAAGGAATAGAGTTTTAAGCATATTATTACACACCAAGGTACTTTTATGTTATTTATCTGACTAAAAATCATCAAACAGTTTTATAAGTGACAAAGAATATCAATATAGCCAAAAATTGCAAACTAACCGAATAGAATGTACTGTTATATTGATGACAGCTAAACTTGCATGAGGCGCAGATCCAGCAAGGCTCCAAGGAAGGTACTTTTCCAGACCATCATCACCTTTACCTTTTGAGAAAAATGTCAAAATATTGGGGATTTTCTATAAAGTATCACTGAAGATCCCCTTTTGGTACCACTGGGTACATGGAGGTCCTCCCGCAGAAAATTTTTTGAAATTTGACCTGTAAAAGTAGGGTTCTAACTCATTTTGAGTCCAAGGGAGAGCACTGTCCAGGGTGCCCCCTTGAATCCACGCGTGTAAAAAATTAGTTTATGTATGAATATTTGGCTTCTATAACAGCTTGGTAATTTGTAATGGAAGAGGAGGAGCGATATTTAATTTCGTCAAGTAAATTTTGTCTTTTAAAATGACATGGTTCAAATCAGACTGACTTGCATTCAGATAAGTGCCTCAATCCAGTGGAAAGGAAAATTGATGTTTTAAGAATCACAGAAAGTTAAACGTTTCTAAGGAAAGGGTATATCTTTTGGCAATATACACAGAATAAAATTTATTAAGTACAATTTTTTCCTAAAATAGTTTCTGTTCTTACATATTATCCCATTGGCCGTCAGTTTCAGAGGCAAAGTTAATGGGTGTGGGCTAAATTAAACAATTGAAATTATTTTAAAGAGACTTAGCTTAATGTGTAATAAAAGTGAGTTATAGGAAATCAATAGTATATATTGTGCTATTAAGTTATGCCTGATTTGTTTCTGTATTTTTGTTCTTGTTTTTAGTTTGCTGTTGGTTATCAAAGAATGAAAGGAAAGAAGTGCTTGTTTCCATTTGGATTACATGCAACTGGTATGCCTATCAAAGTAGGTATAAAAAGGGTGGTTTTAGTTATCTTCTTTGCTTTTTTAAAACAATAGAGTGGATTCCTGTTCACAGGAGCCCCCAGGGATGGAAACTAAACTATTCAAATAGTAATGTATATTTTAGTCAGTTAATAGATACAAAAAAGGACACTTAGTCTGCTCAAAGTGAAACTCATCTGAACCTTAAGTGTTAAAAATAGGCAATAAATCAGCATGTTCAAATAAAAATAATTTTGCTTAGGTAGTTGAATTATATAGAACCAGAAAAAAAAATTAAGATTCTCCAAAATGTCTAAAAAATGTGAGTTTTCTAATGAGAGAACAGTGAGTTATGTGTTATTGCATTGCTTTCAAGAAAGGTTTCTTTTAAAAGTGAATAATAAGCTAATATGTGGCTTGTTTTATTTCTTTCCCCTCTATTTGCATAACAGAGTGAGTCAGTATTGATTGCAATTGAACAAATATTCTTTTTAAAGATGACAACGCAAACTTTTTTATGTTACTTAAAGTCCATAAGTTTCTCTTAAAAGAAACGTTAATTTATAAAAGAATATAAAATATATAAAAACTTTTGTAAGTTGTTTGACGTTATGAGCATTTAGCTTAATGGGTGGGAATCGCTTAATTCACGTAAAGTTCCCCAGTCCCAAAGGGTTTCTGTTGAGAGAAATCCACTGTATATCTAACAAATGAATCATGTTTCTATTGTATGCTGTTTTATGATAATTGCTGTTCAGAGAATTAGTTGTAAGAATGTTTTACATTTATACTTCAATTGTTCCACAATCCTTAATTTTTATGCTTAAAATTTGGTCTTTGAAAACCTTGTAGTTCTTTTAGCAGCCAGCCACTGCATTGGCTTTGCCTCCGTATATTCTGTTTTCCATGTTTTTTTGACGAATGTTTTATAAATTGTTCATAGGCATGTGCTGACAAGCTTAAGTATGAAATGGAGACTTATGGATGCCCACCTATTTTTCCTGAAGAAACTGCAACAGAAGTAGAGACTGTAGTCGAAGAAGTGAAACTGCCTGCAGATAAAGCTAAGGGCAAAAAGGTATTTATGATTTTCTACTCTGAGTCAGGGGTGCAGAAAATGTTTTAAGGCCTAATATTTCCTCAGAACACAACTAACTTTGTCTGAAATTTCCCCCGAAAATTCTCCATACTTTCAGTCCAGCTCATGTTACTACTAAAAAGTACAAAGAGGTTTTATTAAAAAATATAGTTTCTTATTCGCTGAACTTCTGTAATGTTCAATAATTAATTAAATAATATTTTTCTTTTAGTTTCAACTTTAATGGACTTTATACCTATTTATATACATGTCACCTTAGCTCAAAATATATCTAGTGAAAAATCTGAATTATAAACTCTCAAATTTGACAATACAGTAAAACTCTCCTCTTTAACTAAACTTTAAAAGTCAAAGAATATTGTTGGGATCAAACAAGGATGCGATTTTTAGTGCAACTCACTGACCCCATCACGGTTACGTTGTTTTTTCTGCATATCAATCAAAACACAAGGAAAAGCCGACTTTCAGGTTTTCACTAGGAAAAGTCCTTTTTTGCGGCGAAGATACGTAGCTTTGGGCTATCATCCATAATTACCTCTTAATTTCCATAGAATTTGGAGGGTATGATATTTTCACCAGCCAAAATATTTCCTACTACTAATAACAACTTGGATTTGTAGATTTTTTTCTTAATAAACTTTGGCAAAAATTTCCCCATAGCTCTGAATTTCCCCCGAACATCGTTCGGGCGTTCGGACATATTCTGCACCCCTGCTCTGAGTTTCTTTTAATTCTCAGTTGGTTACAATAATCTAATAATAGGTTCACCTCAAGGTCTTGAGTTTGTTATGCCACCCTTTTAACATCATTAGTGGGTGTTGTGAACTTTTTAATAAATACTTTTAATTTTGGGATGAGTCAGATGGATTGAATAGGCTCATACCACCAAATTGGGATTCAAAACACAGTGTTCAATCAAGAATTAAGGAAAGTAAAACTTTTAAAGAGAAAGTGAATGTTTTCAAAACTTAGTTGAGTTAGAACTCAAGCATCAGATTTGCTATAAAGTTTATCTATGCTTGAAAAATAGTGTTGACAAAATGGTTGCTAAGGTGTCAGGGGATAGTTTTGAGAGTGTAAGAGTGTTTTCCAAACTGAAACTTAAGAGTACAAAGAAAACTGCATGTTTGATTGAGTTTCATTTTTTCCTCAGCAATTGTGAATAATTTTTGTCCCAAAATAAGAAATAAACTGAAGAAATAGTTTTATTTCTATTAAAGCATAATTAGTCTGAACTCTTTTTAGATACTTCTAGCATACTTGTTTCATATTTTGCTTTGGTTTTAGAGCAAACTGACTGCTAAAACAGGTGGAGCAAATTTTCAATGGCAGATCATGAAAAGTCTCGGTCTTCAAGATGAAGAAATAAAGAAGTTTGCAGATGCTAAATACTGGTTGCAGTATTTTCCACCCCTTTGTGTTCAGGATTTGAAGTCTATGGGAGTAAAGGTACAATAATTAGTTTTTCTTTCACAAATGAAGCATCAGGGACAGGGTTGATTTTCTTAAATTTAGTATAAAGAATGTTATCTTTGTGAGTGCCATCTTAAGACATTTTTCATCCTGCTATTTTTAGTGTCTGATCCCTAAAAAGATATTGGGCAGAGAAGGTTTTTGAAATCTTAAAAACATGACCAGGCAGCATTCATTATTGGATCTCAAAAGAACTCATGTTAATCTTTGTTGAAAATTCAAACACTTAGCAGTAACACTTTTTTGATTTAAGTTTCCTTAACATGCAAGAAAGACCAACTCATAATGCTTTCAATAGAATTACAAGGGATTTTTATGCATAGTTTTTTGCACTTTTAAAGATAACCAATGATCCTTCAAACTATACATTCCTTTTATAGTTTATTTTGCTATTATTTATTGTATTATTTTAACTTCTGTTTTCCTCTTCGCCCAAGCATCTCACTGCTAATAATTGGAAAGGGGTTCACAAAATTTATTGTTTAACAAATGGTTTCTAATGTTAAAAATAAAGCATAAAACTGCGTAGTTATTCTGCATGGTGAAGAGTCTTATTCTTTGTCTCAACCTTTTTTTACCTTTTAATAAGTTTTGACTCAATGTACCTGTTTGTTTAGATTGACTGGCGCAGAACATTTATCACAACTGATTGCAATCCATACTATGATTCTTTTGTTCGTTGGCAATTTATCAGATTGAAAGAAAGAGAAAAAATTAAATTTGGAAAAAGGTATTTTTTTTGCTTTTTGTCCTTTTTAATTGTTAGAATTTCTTATAATTACCTCAATAAAGAAAATAATTGGTAACCTCTATTAAAAAACTTAAAAGAAAGTGTAGAATTTATAAAAAAAATACTTTTTAAGCTTATGTGTAATTACTTGCAGGTATACCATATTCTCTCCTAAAGACAACCAACCTTGCATGGATCATGATAGGAGCTCAGGAGAGGTAATTTATGTTACAGATAATAATTAACCACTATGTTTCTAACTGTCAATATGTTTACAATTACTTTTTGCAATCCTTTGATTAAAATGACTTCTGAGTACTCTCCAAATTGCGATATTGACAAATATATTTAATATATTTTCAGCTTTTATAAGGTAGTTTGATAATTATAATCCAAATCAATATTGATAGAACTTAGGTTGAATTTTTTATTGATTAGAGATTTAAATAAGTCAATGTTGCAATAATTTGAAAATGAGAACTTAATCTTAACTATTTCTCCCCTTCTAATAAATCTGAAATGTTTTTATGTTTCCTACAATTAGATTCCACAATTTCAATGCAATAAATGAATCAGGGTTTCGGTACTAACCAAGCCATCAATATTTTCTAGAATCCTATTTAAAAAATGGTGTAAAATTGCTTAAAATGTTAATTGTTAAAATTTCTAAATAGCATAAACAAAACACAATGAAGGACTTTTTGAGTAAAAGAACTCTATTGTGTATAATAATATAAATGGCATGTGGAGCATCTATAGAACTTTTTTTAAGTTAAAATATACATTTAAACCATCATGATTAATATGAACAATTCTTGCTTCAATCAAGTTTTTATGTTATCCAAGTTAGGCTTGGTCCACATCAACTCGGATAATTGGAACTTTACTGTACTTACTAAATAATTTTGTGAGAATTGTTGATATGAATTTAAAGGCAACATTTTTCTTTGGTCAAATTTTGAATTTCACTTAGAATTACATTTGGAGAAACTGTTAAAGGTAGTATAAATTAATGGTATGATTTTATAAACTAATCTTTATTTCAGGGTGTTGGACCACAAGAATATACTTTAATTAAAATGAAGATATTGGATCCTCTTCCTCAAAAACTAAGGTAACTAACATTTCTCTCAGCCTAACACAGTGCTGGTTAAATTGTCCATCTCCTTTTGCTAGCTTTTGATCAACATCTCTGAATTCTCTCCACATAGTCTTTCACTCTCAAACCTTACTCAAACAATTTTCAATGACATTATCCAGGTTAAAAATTCCATTCTTACCCAGCACTTGCATATCTGAAGCTAACTCTTTATCCCCTATCTCTCAACACAATGACCTTTTTGTTAAAATTTATTTAAAATGTAGAAATTTACATTATTGGTATTACTTAAAAACGTTTAGAAATCTTTATTTTGGCAATGATTAGTCAGTCCTCTTTTTCTAAACTCCTAGTGCCCTTTCCAATAATTTTCTGCCCAGAAGTGCTTTTGATCCAAAGTACTTAATTTCCTTAGATACTGCTTTCAAAAAAGTTTGGTAAACCTCCTTAAACTTCTTAATTTTCTTGTTAAAAATTCTATATTAGGCCCTGGCACGCGATTATTTTCAATCAATGAAGATTTTTTTCTTTCTTCCGAGCAGCAGCTTCACTGGCTTTTCTGTATTCCTTGTTGCTGCCACCCTGCGTCCTGAAACCATGTATGGCCAAACCAACTGCTGGGTGCGTCCTGACATGCGTTACGTAGCATTCCAAATATCCAATGGGGACATCTACATCTGCACACGAAGAGCTGCCAGAAACATGAGCTTCCAGGGATTCACGTCTGAGAATGGAAAAGTGTCTGTTTTGATGGAATTGGAAGGAAAAGTAAGTTTAAATACTGCTGATGAAATACAATTATTTGTCGCTGTAGTGTTGATTATATTCAAACCTGAATGAACTAACTCTTTGAAGTCATTCTTCAGTTGAGTTAATTTATTAGTTTGTTTCCAAAAGTTATTTAAGTTTTAGAAAGAAATCAATGAAACATTTAATAAATAATATGAAGTATTTAATCTGAAATATGGGGTATTAATCTGAGGTTAATGAATTTTTGTTAGAATGCTAAGAAATATTTTTTTACATGGTTGTTTGTCTCTTAAATTTAATCATGGTTTCTTACGAGTTGGTTTAAAATTTATTTAAAGTAATTAATGATGGACTGGGTCACATTAAATTTATACAGTTTGGAAATCAGAGGGGAAAAGGGCAAACAAAAGAAATTATAAATATTTTGAAGGAAATTAGTAGTACTAGTTTGTGTTATTTATGGGATTTTTCTAATGATAAAAAAGTAATATTTCTTTATATACTGCTTTCTCTTCGTAAGAATTCTATACTAATGATATATTATAATTACATGAAATTTAGGTTGTGTGTCTGTGTTAAATTTAGAATTCATTTTTTAAATGTATATTTTTATAGGACATTTTGGGATTACCTCTTAAAGCTCCTCTAACATCTTATGATGTCATTTATACTCTTCCCATGCTTACCATCAAAGATGACAAAGGTATGTCACTAAGAGATATCAACAGTATTTCATTTTAAGTAATATAATGCATATTTTAAATTTTCAGAAATATTGTATGTATCAAATTTGACAGTTGAGTTTATATTTTAGTACATTTTTATAGAAGTTTGCATCAACTAGATAAGGGCCAAGTTGAGTAAAACAGAAATAAGATTTTAATTTTGTGAAGTATTTCTCTTAGTCTAAAACTTTACTTGGAAAAATAAGGCTTAAATTCTCTTTGATGCTTTGTCATCCAATCACTTGTAAAAATGGGATTTATTCATTTATGATGTTTCTGCTTTGTTTTTTTCTGGAGTGATACATTAAAAATTCAAGCTATGTAAATGTTTAAAGTTTAATGTGTAAAACATAAATTAATGTGGTCTTAAAAAACAAGCATAATAAAGATTCCTTCACTTTTATTCAATAAAGTGAAATTTAGATCAGCGATTCTTAAAGTGTGGTCCGTGGACCCCTAGGGGTCCACAGCGCCTTCCTTGGGGGTCCGCGAGTAATTTTGGGGAACACTCAAGTTACCTTTGAGAGTTATCCAAAGATTTTCAAAATGAGATTAAAAGTTTAAGTTTAAAGGGGCAAATTTCAAAATTTTTCTTGGGGAGGACCCCCGGCCCTCTCTAAATATTGACTGCTACTTATACTATTTTTTCCTTGAAAATTCTGTGGCTTAAAAGGAGCTGTTTTTTGGGTGTAACTAAAAATGTCTCAAAAGGAACTAAAACTAAATACCCCTCTATGAGGCAAATTCTCAAAGTTTTCCTGGGGCAGACACCCGGACCCCCTATTATTACTTGAACTAATTGTTAAATTTTAGCATAAATATGGAATATTATGGGGTACCTTAGGAATAACATTGAGTCAACCACCTGAAACAAGTCTGGTTGCTGCTATGGGTGTTCAAAATCTTGGGGGGCCGCGATGTCTGGCTGTTACATAAAGGGGGCTGCGGTGATAAAAAGTTTAAGAACCACTGATTTAGATAACTGGTGAACTAATTTAATTTACATTTCATGTGAAATTCTGAAAGCTGTCATCTTTAGTCAAAACTTACTTGAGTTTGTTTTCTAGGTACTGGAGTTGTCACGAGTGTACCTTCAGACTCCCCAGATGACTTTGCAGCACTCAGAGACTTAAAAAAGAAACCTGATCTCAGAAAGAAGTATGACATAACTGATGAAATGGTCATGACATTTGAGCCAGTAAGTTTCTTTCATCTTTTCTTTTGTTTTCTTTAGTATTTTTTTAGAAGATTTCAGCTGCTTTTACCCATTTCTGAAAATTAAATTCTCTTTACGCAAATTTTGTCTTGTATAGTTTTTATATGGACAAAAGGAAAGACATTGGAGCATTCACTAATTTGTAACTAACTGATGAATAAAATGTTTTTAAATTGCATTTTGAGAACCTCTGGTGTAGTGGATAATTGAAATGCCAAATTAAACAATTGCAAAAAATAATGTTTTATTGTTATTGTTGTTTACTTTGGTCTTATAATGTGTTGACAGTAATTGTGACTGAGGATGCTTTCTAAAGACGAGGGTAATAATATGAAGATAATGTCCACAGAACATGACCTATAAAATAATAATCCTGGAAATTCCCTTAATAAATATTAGTGATTCTGGCTGTGGAGCTTTTCATCATTTTGTTGTGATAAATGTTTGTACAAGCATTTTCTTAAATCAACTAACTGATACATGATTTTTTTTATGTTATAGGTGCCAATCATTCTTTTTTACTCTTGCAGGTTCCTATTATTGAGATTCCTGGTTATGGTTCTCTTTGTGCGGAGAAAGTTTGCAATGAACTGAAAATTCAAAGTCAAAATGACAAAGACAAACTTGCTTTGGCCAAGGAGAAAGTCTACTTAAAAGGGTTTTATGAAGGGGTAAGTTTTGCTTTATCTTTAACAATTCAGTGTAATCTGAAAAATCAAAGCTGAAGGAACCTCTAAGAAGTATTCAAAACTTTGAATACATTGTAAAGAACCAGATAAAATCTTCTAATTATCCCTAAGTTCGATTTAAAATGTGTGATGGAGATGTGCAAGGCCGGCTTAGCCTTTCATTCCTTCAGTGGGTCGAATGTCCGATATAGGGATCTTGCACCATAAAACCCAAAACAACCAACCTTCAGTGGATCAGTAAACGGAGAACCAAACTTGCTTTGGAACTAAGCACTGGGAGTCTTGTGTTATGCTTACCACATAACCAGGACATGTGCCTTGGACCCCAGGGCCACCTAGATATGGGTATTGTAGGCCTTGGGTATGGGTTGTTGCCCCAATGAGTTTAGTTTGCTTAACTTGATTACCGATTAATAATAGATAGGGGAGGCTTTTTGTTATTATATTTACTGAAAATAACTGTCCAATATGTTATGTATATTTTAATTGTGGTTTGATACTTTTACCTGACAATAAAATTTTGATTTGGTAAGTAGTACCATTTAATTTTCTAATATATTTTGTTTATATTTACATTATGCTCCTAGGTTTTAATGGTTGGAAGTCATAAAGGCCAAAAGGTTCAAGATGTGAAAAAACTTATCCAAAAGGATTTAATTAACAAGGTAATACTGGATTATTGCTGAAAATATTTTTAAATTTTCCTGTAAAAACTATAAAAACTGTAAAAACTACTGCTTTTAAATATTTTGACTGAAATCCGAATCTCTTTAGTTTACCCTTTTTGTTTTCTGCTGTATTTTTTCAATATTTATTATTTCTTATTGCTTTTGATCCACTGTTTCTTTGCTATCAAGTTTAATACAAAGGTGGCTTTTTCTTTTCAGGAAGAAGCAATAATTTACATGGAACCAGAAAAAAAAGTGATGTCTCGCTCAGGAGATGAGTGTGTAGTTGCTAATTGTGCCCAATGGTAAGGCTGAGATTTTCTTTGATAATTAACTGTTTTTTTTTTTTTATCTTGAAAAATGCTCTTCAAAGTATGTTCTGTTGGTTTATAATTGGTTTTTATAGTCCACTCTCAATATTTCCTGAGTATTCTTAAAAACTACTTTACTATCAACCATCAAATGAAAGCTGAGCTCAAATTTTAGTCTTATTGTTTGTTATATGGGAAGTCTATGCTTGCCTTGGATGGGGTAACAGTGCCTTAATTTTTAGCTTCTGCTTTCACATTCTGATTCTTTCTCCAGGTACCTTGATTATGGTGAGGAAAATTGGAAAGCCCAAGCTACCCATGCCTTGTCCCAAATGGAAACATATAGCGACGAAGTGCGCAAGAACTTCAGTGCCACGCTTGACTGGCTCAAAGAGCATGCATGTTCTAGGACCTATGGATTAGGTCAGATTTTATGCTTTTAGATTTTATTAGATATTGCAGACTATTCAATTTATGTTTTTATAACTTTGCGCAGGAAACCTAAGCTATCAATTACCTTTAAAAGCATAAGTAGATTGTAATGCAGATTAAAAGCTAAAGCAATGCTTTTGTTTTCAAAACACAAAAATAGGTACTTAATCTTTATCTATAGCATCAACTTTGGTATGATAATTGCATTTTACAGCAAGAGCAATATCTTTAAATTACCTTGCATTGATATTATTTGTTTACATTTACAACAAAACTTTAAGTAATATATTTACTTTGATATTTAATATAGGATTTCATAATACAGTAATAGTCATAATGGTAAATCATTGATGTGATAGGTACTAAGTTGCCATGGGATGAGAAGAATGATTGGTTGATAGAATCCCTGTCTGATTCCACTATTTACATGGCCTACTACACAGTTGCACACCTGTTACAAGGGGGAGTCAAAATGAGCATTGATGGGAGTAAGGGATCACCCTTGGGTATCAAGTAAGTTTTTTTTAAATTGGTAGTACAGGGGGTTTAAATTAAAGTGACGGTACTCAGAGGCTCATAGCTCTGGTTCTACTGAACAGATCTGAATCAAACTACAAGTAATATGTAATTCAGATCATGCACTTGATTTTTTGGCAAAAGAATTTGGTGATAGATGGTGCTGACCTGCTAAAACTGTATACCAATTGGGTTTCTAAGGTAATTTTGCAAAACAAAAGTATAGATATGGTTTTAAAAAATATTTGTAAGCAGGAAATATGCCTCTGAACAAAAAAGACACACATTGCTTGTAAAACTTTCTTAAAATCGAAATGAAAGCAGATGCAGCACTCCATTTTTATTTGCATATAAAAAAAACATAGGAGAGGTTTTAGCTGTTCTGTGCCATCTATAACTATACATATTTCTCCCCATAAACCTTAAATACATAGTATAAACACATTATTTGACGTTTCAATTGAATCCGTTCAGTTGAACCACCAGAGTTGTGAACCTCTTTAGTTTAATTTTAACCACCCTGTATTTATCATCTTAACTGAATCTCTTAACAATTTTTTTAAAAAATTGTCAATTATTTATTAATTTACTTCTAAAAATGTATCCTGAACTAAAAATCATGTCTTTAAAATAGTTTTTTTTTAAATATTCCTTCTACCTTTAAAATGCTTCCACTATTTGAATGCTCTAATTTATAACCTGTTTCTAGAGCCAGCGACCTGACCCCAGAAGTGTGGGACTACATATTCTTCAAAGATGCTCCTCTTCCCAAAACTAAAATAGACAAGAATGCCTTGCTGAAACTGAAGCGCGAGTTTGAGTACTGGTATCCTGTGGACATTCGTTGTTCAGGGAAGGACCTGGTTCCCAACCACCTGACGTACTTCATCTACAACCATTGCGCTGTGTGGCCAAAGGAGCCTGAAAAGTGGCCTCGCTCTGCCAGGGCAAATGGACATCTTCTGCTGAATTCAGAGAAGGTAGCATTTGAGTGCATGTTTTTAGTTTTCAGGAAAACTAATTTCAAAGATATTTATGGTTTATGTGTCTGTTAAACCTTAATTTGAATTGTGGTCTGTGCAAATTACAGAATATTTTTGGAAATTATCAGATTTTTATGTATATGTAGCTTGATAGATTTTTTTTATCAGAACTGAAACAGTGTTTTTAAGGCATATATAGGTCCTGGAATTCAGAATTTTAGAGGTGCTTTAGTAGTGCAAGTGTGTCAAACTCATTTCAGCAGCATGTCATTTAATGTGACCACAATGATTATTTATTATTTTATATTACACTTACACATCTTTGAAAATTTATTTAAAAGTTATATTGACAAGATACCTAAACTAAGATGGTTGTACCAAGTTGAAGAAGACCTAAACAAAACAAAAATAAAAAACGAAAAGGAAATCAAGAGAGAAAGCAACGTGGTGTTCTATTGTCGAGAAAGCCAAGGCCCACCAGGGGCTGTAGCGCTGTTAGAGAGAGAGAGAATATTGACAGGATTTTTAAAGCACTATATTTATGTAATGTTAGTGCTTTGGGAATATTGTCCTTAGTAAAAGGATTTTTTTTGGATGTCCATCTGAAACTTATATTTAAAATTAATTATTTTTGTTACTCAAAATTCACAGAAAGGAAGAATGAATAGGAGGGAGATAATTTTTAAGATAAAAACTATTCCAATAAAAGAGTACTGTTCTGCACATTTTTTTATGAAATTAAGTAGATTTGTTCTCTTACGTTTTGCCCTTCAATTTTGCAGATGTCAAAATCAACTGGAAATTTCCTTACATTATCTGAAGCCATAGAGAAGTATTCAGCTGATGGTAAGTAAGAAAACCATTAGTGTTTGTATGAATTAAAGGATGGTTCCTCAGATAAACATTCACCTGCAAATCCTTTTTAAAGTCTTTAAAACATTGTTAGAAATGGCCGTTTTCCTTCTCTAGGTATGCGAATGTCTCTTGCTGATGCCGGAGATGGCATTGAGGACGCCAACTTTGTGGAGAACATGGCAGATGCTGGTGTGTTGAGGCTCTTCTCCTTCCTTGAGTGGGTGAAGGAAATGATTGCCACCAAAGAGCAGCTCAGGACTTCTAAGGAAGAGACATTCAATGACAAAGTATTTGCCAAGTAAGGTGCTCTTCATTACATAGATAGGCATATTTTTGAAGTGGCTGTTTTCTGTAATGAATATGAAATGATCTCAGTAACTGCTGAACAATAACTTCTTAACAGTATGTAACTGTTACTTGAGAGGTAAACTATCGTATCTATGTCAGTAGAAGTCCTAGAATCTTGGTCAAGTTGTTTATCTTAGTTAAATATAAATAGTTTTCTGCTTTTTCTTTTTTCACAATCATATAGGGTGAACCGCCCAGTGAATGAACACTTAGCATTTGGGTTTGCGATTTTCCCACTTCAAAAATTTTTTTCAGGGCTTTTTCTCGGTCAATTTCTAAAAATAAGGTATGTTTCCATACTGGCTTTTTCTTGGCAATATGATCGAAGTATTTCCAGATCTTAGAAATCAATAGTTTTGAAGGAATGCTGATTTGAGTGAAAAAAGTGCGATAGACCCAGTGAATGAACAAAGTTTGCCCTAAGTATGAACAGTGTCTTCCAGTAAATGAACACTGAAAAATACCATGATTTTTTTCAACTGATCAGCCTGCGTTACATAAAATAGAAAATATTTTACTAAAAACTCTAAAATTTCTTCAATACACACACGCACACACACAAAAAAGTTACTTAGGAGGTGGGTGCAAATCTTGCCAAACATCGATTGCGACGTTATACTAATTGAAAATTCCATCTTAACACAATTAATAATCAATACCTCCTAGCACGGACGTAGCTATAGCTTTTACAAGGGGGGGGGGTTCAAGAAACTTCTTTCAGGGGTCGCAATGGGCAATGAAAGTGTATCTAAAACAGGGTTTTCAAACTGGCGGGCCACATGCGGCCCGCGAAGCTCCCTGAAAACCCATAAAAAGTAGCTATATAGAAGACTATTTAGTATACTAAAATTTAAACATTTTTGGAGGAGGACCCCTGAACCCTATTTACCCACTTTTTCATTAAGTAGTAACTTTGGTTGGTCGTTTTCTATGGGGAAAAATTTTAAAGTTTGAGGTTTCGAAAGAAGGGTTGTATACCTTGAAATTCCCTCTGAGCGTAGCAAGGGGTTATAAAAGCTTAGGTTAACCTTTATCACGAGGGGGGACAAAATGGAGTACCATAGGCGTAAGTTCAACTTTTTGATTGGGGGGGGGCAAAACCTATAAGACCTCAGGACAAAAGGAGCCGTTACTAAACTGTTTTGAAGGGATTCTGTAACCCAAAATGTTTCTAATAGTTTTCCCCTTCCGAGTAAAATGTAGGGCAAATGTGAAATTTTGTGAACTTAATCACAAATTTGTGTGGTTAATACATGCCCTCAAGCAAAAGAGGGGTGTCTGGGTCTTCTCCCAGAAAATGTGATCCAAAAAGTTGTATTTTCACTCATTTTTTGAATATTTGGGACAGGAACCTTTTTGTTTGGCTGACATAAGGTTTAGGCTATTGGGTGGGGGGTCTGGACCCTCTAACCCCCCCCTTATATACGTCCATGCCTGTCGTTTGGGACCATGGGTTCCTATGCAATTCTGAACCCTTATAATGTCTACCTCCCCTAGAAGTTTTCCCATTCATAATGATACACCCTGTATAAACCTAGACTTTTAAATCAAAAACTTATTCTATGGAAAGACAATACTGATCTTTATCATAACCTATTCCTAGTTTAAGCCATCAAATAAGCCTATAGGTCTTTTGGTTCACGAGATAAGCAGTTTCCCATAGTATGAAGGTTGTTCATTTACTGGTAAATCTTAGTTTAATTACTCTTTCCAGTATGTGAACACTTGTACTTTCTAATCAACATACCCCGTTCATTTACTGGAAGGACACAATTTTGATCATCGCGCATTTTTACATAGTTTAGCTTACATCATTATGAATCAAATAAAACTATAATCATGAGGTTTTACGAAATATGCATTTTCCCCAGTAAATGAACACCTGTTCATTCACTGGGAAATCTCAGTTTGCACTTCCAGTAAGTGAACACCCCCTTATCTATCGCAATTTCAAAAGTACAGCTTTCTGAATTATGCCATATCAAAGATTAAGTCTTTAACATTTGATAAAAAACAACAAAAATCATAATAAGCGCAATTATAAGTCAGAAAAATATGAATGAATCAAGTCAAATCTTAACTTACCGGAGACTTTTTCATGGGTCTGAAGCTCGAGTATCAGTAAAAAAATTTACACAGACTGAAATCGGAATATACGGTTAAATCAACGATTGCCTGGCCTCTAGGAGGTCTCATTGCAACTACTGAATTTTAGTAACAGTCTTTACAGAGTTCAAATAGCTTAATAATTGAGATTATACGACCAGGTGTTCATTCACTGGGAGTGTTCATTCACTGGGCAACCCACCCTATATCTCTGATAAACAACATTGAAGCAGTACACTTATGATAAAAATTTGCAACATTATACTTTTCAAATACCCTTAAAGTTCTAAATTATCAACCAAAACCATGTCCTAGCTTTAGAAACTATTGCTTATGTGAGATAAATCCTATTGCTTTTTAATTCTAGCGATATCAACCACAGTATAACCGAGACTGAAAAACACTATGAGGGAATGCTATACAAGGAAGCGCTTCGAACTGGGTTCTTTGAACTCCAAGCTGCAAGGGATAAGTACCGAGAGCTAACTGTCAAGGAAGGGATGAGGGCTGACCTCATATTCCGCTTTATTGAAGTGCAGCTGCTTATGCTGTCCCCCATCTGCCCCCACATTTCTGAGTATATTTGGAAACTACTTGGAAAGGTAAGATCTTAACTGTTACTTATCAATTTGACAAGATGGATAAATTCCTTGAAAAGTCCTTTAAGTTTCAAATACCCTTAATACTCCTTATTTATGTCTACCTTTTACTTTTGAAATGCTTACTATACTCTGACAAGAATAAGCTTTAAAACTTGTAGTGAATGTAATTTTTAAACTCTTCACATACCAGGCTTATTTTGTCTGCAAGCTCCAAAAATATGCTACTAATTTGTGTTGGAATATACCTAATTTTAGGTTAGCATTGTGTAAAATATGCACAAGAAGTTGAGATAAATTGCTTACTTTAAAAATCAAAGAGTAATTAAAATCTTTTCATTTTTACCCCCATAAGTAAGTAAACCTTTAGACCTCAACAAACATTTAAAATAAAAGACTCGAAACGGCCAAACTAAGAACTCTAATTTGTAAATTTTTTGTAGGCTGAAAGTATAATGAAAGCACCATGGCCGAAAGCTGCACCTGTTGATAGTGTGCTTCTCAAGTCATCTGATTACTTCATGGAAGCTGTACACACGTTCAGACTTAGAATGAAAACTATGAAAGGAAAAGTGAGTTTTTTTTCAGCAAATTGTTTTCTTAATCAGACTTACCTTTGCCATAAAACATCAGCATACCTGCCAACTCTTCCATTTTAGCCGGAAGATTTCAGTTTTTGTAGAGATTCTTCCGCCATCCATTTTTCAATCAATTTCTTCCGTTTTTTGCCCAGTTAAAAGAAATTTTCTCTATCAGTTATTAATCCGACTTGATTAAAGCTTAAAAGCAGTTGTTCTGATGTTGGAAATAATGAATAGCCAGATCTCCTTGTAAAAATAATGAATTTGCATGAGAAAGCGGTTACCAATACAGAATGTTTATTGACAGCTTTCTTAATTGATCATTATTTTCCACTCAGTTGTGCTGATCATGCTGGACAATTATTTCAAAAAATGTTTCCAGACTCCAAAATTCCCAAGAGTTAGGGATGTGAAAGGACTAAAAAATGCATATTTTGTTAAAAATTATGTTTTTCTTAAGATTTTTTTACTGAGAGATGTCCATTTATGCTACCTATTGACTTAGGTAGAGCATGGTAGTCATCCTTGTTGACTTATTAGTGTAAAAAATGCTGTGGGTATCTTGAGTTTTAAAATCTTCCTTTTTTCATAATCCCAAAGTTGGCAGGTATGCATCAGAAACCATTTATAAAGAAACTAAGCAATCCTTTAACTAAGAAGATTTTTATGTAATTACATTTTTAAAGGTCATTACTGTATTTTAGTGTAAACCTGTTTGTTTTTAAAAAATTACAAAGTTATTTTCATTTTAAGTTTAACTTTGACAAGGCTATAAATATTCTTTCTTGGACAGTAGTTATAAGTTTTTGTAATCATCTCTCTTTTAGAAAAGTGCTGTTCCAGTATCGAAACCCACTCATGCTGTCATATGGGTTGCCAGAACTTTCCCACCATGGCAGTCACTAGTGCTCAAAACTATGCAAGATCTGCATAAGGTATAAAATATTTTCCTGGATTTTCAGTCCTTCTTAAACAATTCATGCAAATTGCAAGATCTAATCTTCCTTGGGGGCTCTAAAAGTAATGTTTGCTCTACTTGATAATGTCAAGATCTTTATCTCAGAAAGGTTTATGAGCTGTTATTTTAATCCCTAAATATGTCAGAGCTATGTGCTATAGTTGTCTTTGAAAGCAAATTATAATTAAGTTTATCAAGTATAAAGATATTGCAGAAAAGACACAATAAACAAATGTTGAATTTAATATGCACAAAGCAAACAACCTGGGTTAAAAGAGTGCGAAAAGATTTTTTGAAAGGCATCATGGGTAAAGGACATGTTAGTCTACTTGGATTGAAATCAACCTGGTTTTTTTCTACTCTGTAGGGGAAGTGGAGTTGAAAGAATGGTTTCAACCCTCCTTAGATATTGTATTTTTTTGTTCTTAATTGCAACTTTAAGACAAAAAACTTTTTTGTCAATAAGATATTTTTTTTTTTTTAGAAACACAATGGTTTGCCTGAAAATAAAGTTATTGCCTCTGAGTTGGGAAAGCTCCCTGATTTGAAAAAGTATATGAAGAAAGTGATGCCTTTTGCCCAAGTAATGAAGGTATGATATTACAAGCTAAAACAAAAACAAATTATCATTCAAAATGATTTTGAAGGGATGTGTTCAATAATTGAAAATATTTACTGTGCTATTTTTAAAATTTAATTTATGGACCTGATCCTAAATTAATTGAACTAAGATAACTTTTATAAAAGACACATCTTTAAACATACTATGTGGTATTAGCTGTCATCTTGAATGTTATAAAAATTAATTATCTAAAAATACCAATATAAGCAACCTTATGATTTCAGGAAAAAGCAGAAGCTTCTGGTATTAGTGCCTTGAACCTTTTCCTAGATTTTGAGGAAATGGACATCATCAACAAAAACCTGGAATACCTCCTCAATACTCTTGATGTAAGTACATCAAAACAATTGTTTATGAAAATTGGGAATTTTTATGAATTGTATTTGGAAATCCAAATTTTAAATATCCAATGCCATCAAGATTTCTTTTCCAGTTAAGTTCATACATACCTAAGCCTGCATTTGAAAATTTTATACCAAATTTCTGACAAAATACTTCCGTCTGAAAAAAAAAATAATGTTACTAATAATCCAGTATTTATTGACTTTTTTTCTTTGCATAACATTTTGGTATGTAAATGCTCTCATAGCACAAAAAGCATCAAAATTTGATTAAGCTATTTTAACATCCCACTCCCAATTTGTTTTTAAAAATATAATTAGTTAAATTATTCTAAAGGGTAAATTAGAATGAGAAAACATGAAATTTCGTGTTGATTTTTGTATTTTACACTGCTTGATTTCATTTTGAATACATTAATTCTTCATTTAACAATTCAATGAAATTATAGTTATTCCACTAACATAAAATTTCTGAAAACACATCATGAAATAATTTTCTCAATTTTTCATATGGACACAAAAAAGTTTCTCTTAAAGATGCACTTCTGTAGATGAAGCAATAAGAAAACTAGTAAATAAACCCATTTGAATAAGGTTTTTTAATCCCAAAACACCCAAAAATTGAATTATGCTTTGATGATGATAGGCAAAACAGTAAAATAAGAATTTTGGATAACTTTGCTCTAAATTATGCATACTTCAACATTGATAAAATATTTAATTTGATTGGGAACAATTTATTTTTTATACAGCTAGAAGATATATCTTTGAAATACACTGATGAATCCCAAGACAAAGCTTTGGAAGATTGCTGCCCGGGAGAACCTTTCATTGTATACTCCACTGCGGTAATAATTAATTATATTTTTAAAAATTATGTATGGTAAATAGTTGTGAAGACTTTGTAAAATGAGTCTAAATTTTTTAAGCCAAACTTATAATTTTGATAGTTTAACTTCATACCTACAGTTTAACCCTTTTTTTCATTAGCATCAGAAATCTTGAAGAAGATTTTTTTTTTTAAAAATGAAACAGACAAAAGCGTAATTTTTTTTTTATAAGAAAAGTTCCACTTTACTTTCTTTTCTAATGTTAAGTGTTATGTAAATGAATTAAGAAATTGTTTCTTAGCCTCTTATTGCTATTGGAATTACTGGGTAACTAATTCACATGATCAAACACCACCTACTGGTAATTGGGCCTTAGGACAAATATTTGAAATTTTTTCTGAGAATGAGCTCTCTTACATCATATACATTTTTTATCCACAGCCCTCAGTCTCCCTGCAACTTATTAATCAGCAGCCACATACTGGTTATTTGGAATTCCAACTCCCTATTTTCGAAGGGACAACTGTAGCTAGTCTCGTCTCTCGTATTTGCAAAGCTCAGCGCATTACAGGTTGGTATAAGTTGAACAGTATTACAGTTTCAACCTATAAACAATCTAAAATTTTATACCTAGCTTCAATTAGAACTACTTTATTACAAAACTTCTTCTACAAATGTATTATGTGGACTTTTATGAAATTAGCTACTTAAAACCAATAATTTTATATTACTTCTGATGGCAAGACTAAATACATAATTTATGTAATTCAAAAACTATGCCACCATAAGTTAAAATGTTGTGTTTCCTCTTAGTTGAAAAATCAATAAGAATAAATTCATACCTATTTTAAGTTCATCTTAAGTCATACCACCAGGAGAAAACTTAAGACGTCTTACAATATTGTTGCGATTGTTATGAGAATGGATTTTCCAACCAAATTTTAGAGGTGATGGTGATTCTTAAACGATGAACAAGAATATATGTTTTGTGCAAAATCTACGTGGTTATCGTTAGGCTTTGTGCTTCTTAGATTTTGGTTTTTCTGTCAAAAGTTTTTTTCCTGGCTCTTACATCATTAATTTTTCTTGAATGAAAGTCACTGCAATAAATATTAATTATTTTTATTTTACAGATAGTGCCAAGGTAAAGGTGTATCGTTATGAAGATGTAATAAATGGATCTCGAACTATCCCAATAATGGGACAAACTGAAAAAGGAAAATGTGTCATGAATCTTGATTCCAAGTTCAGCATTGAGCTTGAAAGAGCTTCAATTTTACTCCAAGAAAATGGAAAGAAAGTAGAACTTGGATCACAAGTGTCTTATGTGATATCATGATAATAATTTATTACAATAAAAGTGGACTCAACAATTCCTATTTCTTGACCCAAGATTTAAGAAACTTAAATTGGTTACCATAAATCCTTCATGCTTAAAAACAAAATTACCTATATTTTATTCAGTTTTTTTAGAGAAACAAAACACAAAAAAGGTATGTTGAAAACCCCAAAGTGTACCGAGGAAACCTAAGGTACATCCAAGAACACAGTCATCCCTGGTAGACAACACAAGTTATTGCTCAGGGTCTGCTGTTCCAAGCACCACCAGTTTCGTGGCTTTTATTTAGAACCAACATATCTTACAGCTGTATTCCCCACTAACCTAAGGTTAATCAGGAAACAAAACTTCTAATTAGTAGTTGACAGTTTTAAGCCAATCAAACTTGTCGGTAGCTTGTTTCCTGTTAACCTTAGGTGAAATTAGTGGTGAATGCAGGTCATGGGTACCTATCTTCAGTCCTGGGGATGAAATTGCTTCCTGGGATTAATACAAAACAAAATCAGCCGACTAATAGGAAGCTATTTGTATTAAATTTCACTATTTTCAATACACATTTGCCATGAAATAGTTTGTTTTTTTCACAGATACAGCTTTAACTTAAAATTTAAGAACCAATTTAATTGTACATATGCAGGGGTCTGTTTGGAAGAATTGTTTTCGGACTACATAAAATATTTTACTTTAAAAACGGACTGTTCCCAAAGTATTTTAGCCTTTGAATGGACATTTTACAAAGAGTTTCGCTTCTGCCTTTCTCACTGAGCTATAGTGTTATAGTCTGTGTAAATAGAATTGGCGGTTGACCTTGACTTTTTTTCTCAATGTATTTCTTCTGCGTTGCCATGGTAAAGAATGACGTCGAACCGCCTATTTTATTTACACAGACTAGTCATATCCAATTTAATTAATTTCTTTCGATTTTTGAGTGGCCACATTAGATCCCTTACCTTCCAGCAGGGACTGACTATTTACCTTGTGTCATTGGTGCAGGCAGACCAGGCTTCCCCATGTCATATTCTAAATGTTTGAATTTTACAACTCGAGATTTTGAGGGACCCCATTTTATTTCTAGATTTTTTAGAGATATTTGGTTTTATGGAGATGGTGGAGCTGAGCTACACCATTTGGGTTTAGAAATAACGTATCCAATTAAAAACTACAGCTTGAAAAAAATAGGTTTGTGATTTTTCACAATAGTACAAAAAATGGGATCTTATTTTCAAAACTTCACAGAACAGGCTTCTGGCTGAAAAAAAAATTGATAACCTTTTGATAGGATGATTAGTTCTGTGTTATGGGGAAAAGTAACTTTTGGTTTCTGCCTACTTTCCACATCTGTATCAGTATTATCTACTTTAACCTCGTATGGTTTAATACCAAGGCGATTTGTTTTATAGGAAACAAAGTGATGCCTTTTCGCAAATTGTAAAATTGCAGCAATTTAAGTTAGTGGACTAACAAATAGGAACCACTGTTACAGAAATTAGTTCTTAAAGTTTTGTAAGAGTAAGCTTAGATATTGGATACTACCAAATAACAATAAATGTTCATTAAAATAAAAAATACCTTAGTTTTACTTTAATTTTTAATAAAGCCTAGTTACATTCAAACTTGAAGTAACATGGCAAAATTGTACAAAATTGAGAAGCAACAGTGTAACAGTTATATTTTACTTTTCTAACATTTTATAAGAAAAAATACACATGAGTTAAAATTGAAAAAATATTGAACTAGATGGAATTTAAATGAGGAACCTAAAAACAGAATAAATAGGCTAACCACTTATGAACAATAAATTACAATGATTCAGTTCTAGTAAACTCTTGCCGGTCAAACCACACAACAAGCAAAAAAAATATTAATTTTTTCTTTTATTCACATCATCTGATAAAAATTTAAACTCTTAATTCCACTAACCCTCAAACAGGGGAAAATTCACCTTGAATGATGGTATTTGATAGTCCTAAAAATAAAAAGGTTTTAATTTAAAGTTCATAAATTCAGAATTCTTAAAAATATATTGTTTTTGCACTGTTAACTTTAAGATGATTAATCAAACTCTTAAAGTAGATTTGGAATTTTAAAAAAAATTTCAAAGCTGTTGTAAGCCTTTTTACCCTTAGCTTAATTTTTTTTAAAATTACTTATATAATAAAAAGATAAATATTCATTTTATAAAATAACATCTTGTATAACTGCCATGCATATTTTCTTAAAATGCAATGAAGTACTAGAATGTTAATAAATTCAAATTAAATACATGAAAACATAAAATACACACTGGTTAAAAACTTGTGCTTTCATATAGTTTTTTTTTTTGGTAGTTTGGAAGGGTTATTAAAAACAATCAAATTGTAAAAATTGGTCACTAAATCTAGGAATGTAAGAAAAAGTATTTAAAAGTTAAGGACCAAGTTCTCATGGAAGTAAGAGTAAAGGAAGTGCCCTTTACAAGTTAACAGTGAAATTAAAAACATTGCTACTATCCACTCTGAACAAGGAGTTTGAACTTCACACACAAGCAACTCTGATCAGTAATCGATAAGAGAACAAACATTTTTTCAGCCAATAGTGAAAGCCTTTTTAGGACACTTCCCCAATTCTACTTCCATGAAAGTTCCATCTGAAACAAAATATTTGGTGAACAATTTCTAAACAATAAAATTTCAAAAAATATTTTTTTGAATACTTGAAAGTTGATTATAAGCTACACCATGAAATATTTAGGACTAGCAAAAAAACTTTAGGCTCAGTTCCATGCAATAGAATCAGGATGAAGAAAGGTAAAATTGGGTCATGCAAAATATGGAAGATATTTTAATGGCATAAAACAGAAGAATTCATAACAACCTTTTATGTTTTTTTTTCCTAGGCAAAAGTTAGAAAAATTAAATTTTTCACACTGGACAGTTGGAAATTGAGCGTTTACCTTTTTTATGTATAATTAAATTAAATGTTTTTCAAAAAGGAAAAAAAAAACAAATAAGTACGTTACAGCTTACTCTTTCATATTTAGTCGTTATCACTCATCAAATAGGACAATGCACCAATACTTTCCTGTCAATAATAATTGAAAAAAAAAAAAGGAATTAAGTACCTCAACAATGCACCCTCCATACCGTCAAAAAATAAAAAAAAACTAGAACCTAAAAAATGACTTTACAGGTCGAGATGTTTAAGACAATCAATTAAAACTACTTCATTTAGCTCATTTTCGGTTGACTTGGGTTTCAGTTTTTACACCGACTCGACACAATGATAAGATTGAACAAACACCTCCCTCCTCCTTAAAAATGACCTTCGATAAGCACAGCAATGGAAGCGGAAAAAAGAACGACAAGACTTCTTCCTTTAAAATATAAAACTCTTCAAAAATTTGTTTATTTAGGTAGACACAATCACACGCACACACAGATCACCACTTCTTCTTGTGCTCATCCATGGAGACTCCCCCAGGTCCCAGGTAGACCACCATGAGCAGGCCCCCAATGACAGACATGGTCTGGAAGAAGTCGTACTTGAGGAAGTCCCGCATGGGCTTGTAGGCAGGCAGTGTCCACCAGGCGTTGGAATAAACGTTCACGCTCGACAGCCACAGTACGAGCACCAGCGCCGAGAGCTTGGTTTTATATCCTATGGTCACCAGGACCATCAGCGCTGAGGCAATGATGTTTTGGATCACCTGATAAAGAATTTATGGGTTTTAGCCAGTAAGAACATCCCTGACTTTGAGCTAGGTATGGAAAAAATGACCTTTACAAAGAAGCCAAGTCATATTGGATACTTATTTTTTAAGTAAATAGTAGCAACAATTAGCCAGTGGCAATTTGTGGGTTATTCAAAGGGAGATTCACAATTATTATTAAAAAAAGTACAAAAAATTTTCAGGTACTACAAGATAGTTTACTATAGTATTAGTTACATAATGGATGTTCCACTTTTCTACTATTGCTAACAGTAAACAAGGCAAGTAAGTCCTGTTAGTTTATTTGTCTAAAAAATGTTGTTTAAATATCCTTTAAAAATATGTACTTTAATTTACTTCATTTAAGTTAATAGTTTAAGTAAGGTTAAAAATTATCTTGGCCCAAAGAATTGGATTTCTTATAACAGTATTGAAAAAGGCAATTGTTAAAATTAGCAACACAATAAATACAGAATTTGTAAAAAAAATAACTATAAATATTGAAAATCCAAAACCCACACGAAAATTTGAGTATTTTTCTTGGTTAATGTCCAGAAAATGAAGTTCCTACACACACCAACAGGCATGTGATTTTTCCGCTAATTAGCGGAAATCCGCTAATTTTAAAGGTATTGATTATCGGAATTCCGATTTTTTGAAATTTTATATTCCGCTCAATTTGTGATGCACCTGCGGTCCGCGAACTGATTTGAATTTTTTTCAGATAATCCCTTTGTTAAATAATCCTTACTTTCCAGATTTTTTCCAAGAAAAATGACTAGTTCGTGGAAAAAGTCGGAAAAATCGCGATTTTCGTGCAAGTTTCGTTTTGCGTGCGGAGCGGAGTGTCCCGTTCTTCCCGCGACTGCTTTCTCGGTCGGCTGCGGGCGCCAAGTTGGAAGGCGGCTTCCTGTGTTGCTATTGCGATGTAGAAAAAAACAACTTCAGAGTTGTCAGAAGCCTACAAGTCCGGTGTACGAGATCACATTCTCCGGAAAAAAGTCGAAAAATAGCGATTTTTCGCGAAAGTTCGGGCGCCTAGTTGAAGTTGGCTTCTCGTTGTAATTGCGATGCAGAAAAAACTTTTTCGTTGTCAGAGGAGCCTATTTAGTGTGAAACCTCTCAGATCGCATTTTTGTTGATTTTAGTCAGGAAGGAGGGAGCCAGGAGACTTCCCCCCCCCCCTAAAAAAAATCTGACTAGGTGTTCAAAACAAGTTAAAACCCTGTTTTTTAGGGTCAAATTTCCAAAAATTTTCTGGGGGAAGACCCCCAGACCCCTTTTGTATTTGGAACTCTCTTTTTCACAACTTTTTTTACATTAAGTTTATAAAAATGCAAATTTTATCTAAAAATTTCCCCCCAAAAAAAGGACCTCTAGACAGATTTATTTGGGGCCCTCCTGAAATCATATATAGCACTGTAACTCATCTAGACACTTCTAAAAATTTTCAGATAATTTCTTTCTGGAGCAATCACATGCCTGACCAAGTTACATGATGGAAAACTGATGGATGGATCTACAACATGATGGAAAACTGAATGCAGGGTACAGTAATTTGCATTTCGTATCCAAGTCAGCCCAGGGAAAGCTTCTCCGAGGGTCTTTTTGTTTCATGATTAAGGAAAAGCAAAAGTTGTTATGCATTTAAACCTTTAAAGCTCATTCTAGAAATAGTTCAAATAGGTAATGTTTTTCTTGCTTTTCATTTATCCGAATTCATTATTATGTTTGGGGTTGACATGCTCTAATAGATGAGCTGCCACTGACAACCACTGGCGGATCCAGGGGGGGGGGGCTAGGGGGCTTGAGCCCCCCCCCCAAAAATGAAAAATTTTACTCTATATAATATGGAATTTTATGCACCAAAATGAGTTAAAACCATGTTATTTTAGGGTCAAATTTTCAAAAATTTTCTGACCCCCAGATTTCTTTCCCCAGACCCCCTTGGTGCTTGTAACTCTATTATTACAATTCTACTTTATATATTAAGTTTCTCAAAACGCAAAAATTCTGCTATAACATCTATATCCGAAATTCTGATGAGGCGTACCAAAACGAGTTGAAAAAGTTTTTTTTTTTACTTGAATTTTCAAAATTTTCTAGGGGAGAACCCCCAGACCCCCTTAGTACTTGTAGTAACTCTATTATTAAAATTCAATTTTATATAAAGCTTGTCAAAAAGCAAAAATTATACCATAAAATCTATGTCCGAAATTCGGATGAGGTGTACCAAAACAAGTTGAAAAAGTGTTTTTTTTTTACTTAAATTTTCAGAAATTTTCTAGGGGAGACCCCTAGAGCCCCTCAGTACTTGTAACTCTATTATTACAACTTTGTTTTATGTTAAGTTTGTAAAAACACAAAAAGCTTACCATGAAATCTATCCGAAATCGGATGAGGCGTACCAAAACAAAACGAAAAGTGGGTTTTTTTTACTTAAATTTCCAAAAAATTTCTGGGGGAGAACCCCAGACCCCCCTTCTAGTGGTTGGAGCAGGATAATTCACTACCCCTTTTCCATATTAAGATAATCAAGAAGATACAATTGGATTATGAAAATTCTTAACCCCCCCCCAAAACCAAATCCTGGATCCGCCAATGCTGACAACAGTGCAAGAACAGTTTTTAAAGAGTGATGCAAAGCTTGAGATCCCTTATAACCTTGAGTCGCATACAGAACCCCCTTCTACTCTTGACATAATTTGTGAAGGAGGAACATATTCATGCTGCATCAGTAACATAACCTCAGAATAACTGATTGGTTCTACCCCATTTTTCATAAAAACTCAAAAATATCTTAGCTAAGCTAAGGAGTTTACCTGCAGAGGGCTAAGTTCGAGCTTGAGCACGGTGACAAACATAAAAACGAGGAGGATGCGCCCAGTGAGTTGCAAGTAGTTCTTAGGCTTGTTCTCGCCAAGAGAGGGAATCCCAGCAAACAAGCTCTTGCCCTCCACACGGCTTTCGGCAATAAGAAGAAGTAAAGCACCAACGAGGGACAGATTTCTGTAGGACAAAAATGAAATGAAATGAAAAACCAGATATTGAAAAAATATTTATGAAATTTAACAGTATTATAGGCTAGTGTTGATATTTAAAAAATTATTTTTAGTCATACACAAGAAAGTATGAAGAATTTTTGCTTACTTTATATGACTTGTCGAAATACTAAATATTAAGCTTTTTGTTAAGATAATAAATATTTCAAATGCATGATGTTTTCTTATGGTATACAAAGTGTTTCAACAAGTCTGCCTGAACTCTGCACAGAAAGATTGCTTGTGTGGAGTACATGAAAAGTGCCCAAAGAACAATACCTCTACAAAAGTGATGGTACCATACTTGAAAAAAACTTATTTCATTTGATGGTGCACGCTTGCATGCACAATGCACATGCACAGTAGATATTTTTATCATTAACATATCTAAATAAACATGTTCAAGTTTTTCACACACATTCTTTAGCATAAACCAGATATAATGGCATGCCTTTCTCAAAAACTACTGGCCTTAAGAGGTTAAGCTCTTAGAGCAAAGAATCTGGCTGCACAAAATTAGGCCAGACTTGTTAATAAAGATTTTCTTAGGAGATATTTACCTTAAAAGAAAATGAAGATCCCACAATATGCTGTATGCTATTGTCTAAAAAAAATTTTTTTCATTATTGACCTGTTCCTTACTAAAAATTAATTTGAAAGCAATAGACAAGTTCAACTGAGAAACATCACTAAGACCCAGAATTCTTCCCCCCCCCAACAATACAGATCAAACCAGAAATACAATTTATCTTCAATGTTATGGAATATACATCAGAAGTACTTAGGGTATCTGGTCTACTTCCAGTTAAACTTGTTTATAAATAGACTAAAAGTTAGTTATACTGATTAAAATTGGCACATTTACCAAATTACCTACTAGGTATTAAAATTATTCTAATCCAAAATGAGACCCACACCTACTTTTTGAAATACTCATACTTTTTGCACAAATAAAATTAGCTCAACAAATTTTAAGGTTGAACCACGGCTTACTAGATACTTACAGGCTAGCCGAGTTTTCAACAATGAAAACCATTTGACAACTTTTCCCATCGCCACAAGTTCTACCTATATCACCCACCACCTTCAACACTATGGATATGCTTTGCCAGTTTGTCCAGTATTGCCATCTGGATTTTTAATGATTTCCGTACTTGGCTAGCCTGTATAGATCTATTAAGCCGTGGTTGAACCCATAACTATTACATTACAAGGTAAACATAATTTTAAAAAAATAGTTAGGTGTCCCCTTTAGATTGTACTAAAGTGTTGTTCTAAAAAAAGTATTAAGTTTAAAGTTTTCTTTACCTGCAGGAACACAATGAAGAACAGCAAACTACATGCGGCATCAACTTTAAACCTGGCCAGCACCATCACCGAGCCAACCAGCTGTCCAACCAAGTTGATCAGCACAAAGGCAGAACCCAGGAACCAGCCAACTCCCCAGGACACGCTCATGTAATCCCTCTGTTCTCCCCACTGCATCCACATGCGCACTCCATCTTCCAAGAATGTCGACACCAGACAGAGCCGGGCCAGGGTTGGTAGGATGTGCTTCCCATGACGCAGGACCTGAAGAAAGGAAACACAGGAAATGGAGCAAAATGCATCATATCAATACCGTGTTAAAAGTTAGGCACTTATTGAAGTAGAAAACTGTGGGTAACTTCTCGTATTTTTTCTCTAAAGGGAAACTTGGTGATAAAATGATGTCAAGTTTGGCAGGTTTTTTTGGAATTCAACCTTGTTTTACAAAGGATTGTGACACATTACCAGAGTTTGCTACATTTTGATCTGATGTCACAAAATATCAAACAAGCATCAAGTGGCTTCTTTAGAAAGTAAAAGAACTTATAAATTATTGTAATACAATTTCTACATGATACATCTGTTTGTTAAAATACACATATAATCCTACATGAATTAGTTCTTGCTTAAATGATTTGGTTGAAGCAAAAACTGTTAAGCTTGATCCGGACAGTAACTCAGACAATCAGGACTCTACACTATTAGGGTTCAATTATGTTAATCGTCCTGTTAAATATCATCAAGCTGTTTTGGTCACTAAAAATTAGTAATATCTCCCACAAATTTCAAACAAACCAAATAAAACATACAATAATACGGATCAGCAGGAATAAGAGTCCTCCATTTGGCGATCGCGTCGCGATCGCCAACTGTACACCATAACTAATCGTGCCGCTAACTTGGCGACAGCAACCCGAGTCGCCAAGTGGAGGACTCTTATTCCAGCTGTGCCCCAAATTTTTATTAATATTTATAAATTTAAAGTTAAAGGCTCTAAGGACATTTCTAAGAGGATAGGTTAATACTAAAAAGTATTAAAAGATAAGGTAGTTCAGGATTAGCCAGGAGCAAACACCAAGTTTTCTAAAAAATGGCAGAAAATATCAAAACATTCAAATAAAAATCAATGTAAATATATCAACTGGAAGTGAAGCTTATTTTTTAAATGTTTTGGTGAAATTTGTAAAATATTGCCAATTAAGTCCGATTGACAAGATTTGTACTTGGCTAATTCTTAAGTACCAAATATAGATATACTAATATTTATATATCTCATGACATTTTCAACTCAAGAACTAAGTAAATGTACTTTACCTCATCTGCAAAGCCTTCAGCAACATGCAAAATTTGGTTTTGGTCAACCCGTGCCATTTTTCACAGGGTTACCACTGAAAAAATGTTATCACTTATCAAGGTCATGATTACAATTTTTAACAACAAATACTCATTTTAATTTCTCAAACAGATATTCAACTATGATAGAATTTGAAAACATAAATGCCTTAAACAGATTAAATTTAAACAATTTTATAATGGTCAGAAAAAAAGGTTAGCATCTAGACAAGTATAAAACATAGCGTTGAACAATAGTGCTCTTTAAACAGTCATAAAAACATTTAAGTATACTGATAATTCAAGATTACATTTCTATCAATTTTCTTTACAGAAAATTCTTAAAATACAGAAAGAAAAGGAAGATTATGATAAGAAATGATGGTATCTTCTTGTTGGGTAACTTGGTCAAGGAAAAAGGAAAACATAAGACTAAGCCATTATTTTAATCGATTATCATAGATAACCCTGAAAGCATTATAGTTAGTTTATTTTTTTTAGATCTTCAAATTACCGTTCAAGGAAATATTAAGATTACAAAGGCATTTTTATTAACAGCACCATCCACAGCTGGTTTCTCGTAACTTGTGACCATTTTAAGGATGATTGAGAGTATGTAAAAGGTTCAATTAATGGTTTTTAGGCAAAAATGTTTACTAAAATTTTATAAGTCACAAAAATATATTATTTACAGATAAAAATTTACCGTTTCGGCGAATGCCACGTCGTTTCACGCCAGTAGTATTTTAGAAGAAACAATATTGTGGCGATACTAGTCCAAGTAGAAGTTTTTTTTCTTTTGACAGCCAATTTATTTTGTCTGTTTGGTTTCGTTTTAGATTTTTGAACTAATTTAGATTAAAACATTATAGAATATAATGTTCATTTTCGAGAGATTTATATGCATTTATACATCTATTCTATTGATGCTATTTTATTGTACAAATTATACTATCCTGAAATAAATAAATAGATGGAGATCAGAAATAAGTGAGTGAGACTTAATTTTTTATTTCAAATAATTTTGATATCTAATCATGTGTAGCCTTTTTTGTTTTTTGAGTTCAGCGCAATCGAATAATATGGTTTTAAAGATTTTGTAAAGCAGCGGCCACAGCGGCAAAACCACATTTACAATCTGTTTTTCCCGTCGAGCAAGCAAATACCTCTACTCTCCTCAACTTAACTTATCTGTTAGCGTTGCGTAATCACATGTGGGGTTTATATTAAGCGATTAAACTTGATTATACATTAACCTAAGAACATCCTGTCCTTCATTTTGTGAGGTACCGGCTGAACATTGCAACTGCATCCTACTTCCAATTAACTGCATCTCCTACTCCTGTTGATTTGTTTTCCAAGCATATATAAAAATGTTAAAGTTGGGGGATACCTTCCCAGACTTCACTGCCGAAACAACGATTGGAAATATTGAATTTCATAAATTTATCCAAGATTCGTAAGTACTTTTATGTAAGATATCTCGTTACGTAACATCAAAGTCGTTACAAAACTCCTTTGTTAAGAAATAGAGAATTAAATGCATAAGAATTATAATTACATGTTTGTTTTTAACTTGTTAGTTTGACAATTTTAACTTTTAAATTCTTTAAAAAAAATTAAGTAATAATCCTTTTACAGAGAGTGACCACTAGTGATGGGCGTTCAAACTCTTTTTTGGGATCAGATCTAAGCAACTCACTCATCAAAATGAGTTAACTCTTTTATTTATGTAACTCACTAACCTCCAAAATGTGTAGAAAAACCTTGATATCAATCCTATCGTAATAAGTATGTGGTTTTACGCGGACTGCACTGCACCGCACGAGCACTCCGCAAAGAACGCCTCGGTAGACCCGCGTGGGTCACCGAGAAATAGCTCGAGATTACAATGTTGGTGACCGGAGCAGATGATGGCGAGCGCCATAAAAACCACAATAGGCTGAACTGATTAAAGAAACGGTAGGAGAGGTTACCGGAGGGTGGAATTAGCTCCAGAATTATTTTGAATATTGGCGATAGTATGATTACGTTGGAACATAAAAAGCTATGTCTTACCGGCGACAGAGAGGAGGAAAGCGTGGGAGTGTTGATGGAATTATTGGCGAACTGCCGAAGAAACAGTATAATTTCGATTGAAAAAAATTTATGAGATGCGCGTGATGCAAAAAGCCAACGGTGTGGTGACCGTGAGAAAGAATGAAGAAGGGTTTAGGCAGGCCTGAAATTCACAGCGGGAATTTTGAAATTAAGATAGAATAAGTACACAAAAATATGGGGTGGCGTGAAACATCATCACAAATCCTTTTTAATCTTAAAAGTTTTTAATGTAAATCTTAACTATTACAGATTTTCTTGTACTGAAGGATTGAAAAAATATGCATTTGATAGCAAAAGCTTAAGCATATGTTAATTCCCGATTGTTTTCTATTATAAAAACATATTTCCTATAATAAACTATCCTGATTCCTATTATACAAACAGCGAATTCCACTTCATTACACATAAAATTCACTCCAAATCTCGAAGCAGAAAATGTTCAAAAACTTCCAAGAGAATCCAAATTTATCATCTTATTAATTCTTAAGAACATTTATCCAATTCCATTTTTTCAAATACAATTAAAAATTTTAACGAAATCATCCATTTTATAAAACAGCTAATACAACGCAATCATAGCTGCTAGACTCGCACGACTCGCGTTTCAATGTTTCAATTATCAAAATCAGTTGAAAAGAGACTGACTTTTCAAATCCAAATCCATCGCCTCATTAATTATGTAAAACACTGCTAAACCATTAAAATATAAATCTATACTGCATACATTTTGCTAAAGATCAATTATGTTCCATTATCAACAAATATTTAAATAATAATAATGCCCAGTCAGAAATAACTAGTACATGCCTTTCAATCCGTGTTCCCGTATCCCGCACGGTTTTATTCTTATTTTCTCAATCTTTTTTAATCGTCAAAATTTTTAATTGAGTTTCTAAATATTTCAAGGATTACTTGAACCTAAGGTTCATAAGAATATAAAATAATACAAATTTTTTAATTATGAGCTGTAGATTTTATTAATCAGGGATGTGTTTCTTCCGCGGATTCGCGGAGTTCCGCTTTTTGTGACTATTGTATTTTGTTCCGCTTTTTTAAAAAAATTCCGCGGACGCGGAAGAAATTTCCATGGAGAAAAAAAATTCCCCTCCATACTTGCCAACTATTACGGAATGTCCGTAATGGTTACGGAAATTCGGTTTGTACTACGGAATTACGGATGAGGCTTAATTTTTACGCAATTCCGAAAATTTTCAAAGAAAAAATAATTTTTACGCTTTTTTCCGGACATTTGCCTGTAAAGTTGGCATTTTGACGGCGTGGACGCGGGCAAAAAAACAACTTAACAGACGGTTCGCGATCGCGTTTTTCTTACTTTTCGTCAATATCCTAGGCTTCAAATGCTTGTTTTTGGAGAAAGTGTTCACTTTTTACAGTTCAAATGTGTCCAATATTTAGCTGGCAAATTAAAAGAAATATTGGAGGAATTTCTTGTCTTTTGCAAGAAGGCAAATAGAAATTTATGGTTTGAACTTGAGTGTTCAAACAAAGAATTACAAGGTGTGCAGATAATAGGGTGTATGAAAAGTTTAAGGTAAATAATATTATTTAAGCATTATTTAAATTTTTTATAATAAATATAAATTATAAGTGGACCTTAATACCCAATCAATACTGAGGCACCATTACTAATTTAAACGCTACACCTAGACCTATTTTCCCCCACTGGACCCATTTTCCCCCACCCTACCTTACAATTTTTCCAAGTACAATTAAAATTTTTTAACGAAATCGTCCATTTTATAAAACATCGCCATCGCAGCTGGATTCTCAAAATTAGTTGAAAAGATACTTTTCAAATCCAAATCCATCGCCTCATTAATTATGTAAAACACTGCTAAACCAATAAAATATAAATCTATAGAGTATACCTTTAGCTCAAGATCAAGTATTTTTTTATTATCAACAAGTATTTAAATAATAATACTAGTGCCTTTCAATCCTGGAAGCTCGTTAAACGAAATTCCCATTTTCGCAATCTTTTTTAATCGTTGAAATTTTTAATGGAGTTTCTAAATATTCAAGGTTTATTTGAACCTAAGGATAAAAAGAATATAAAATCATAAAAAGTTTTTAATTATGTGCTGTAGATTTTATTAGTCATCATCTTAAACATTGTAATTAAGAGAATAAATCTCGCTTAGTTTCATGCAAAATAGTTGAAAAGAGTTTCTTCCTACTCCCGAGTGAACAGCTCCCCAATCTCTGTAATTCACCAATTCCATGTCGTTCATAGTTCTTGTTCACTCTCCAGCCGCTCACCAACTCACCACTCTCAGATAGTTATATATCTCTTCTGCTCATTCACTCTTCATAACTCCCCACTCTTCGATCCCAAAAAGAGTTATATAGTTCCTTACAACTCGCGAGTGAGTGAACTACTGAACAAGATGCTCTTCGCTCTTCTACAATGCTCCTCGCTCTCGCTCAGTCTCACGTGGTTTCTTTCATTCGCGTGCTTGCCAACACCCAGAAGTGATTACTATGGCTACGCTTACGTAAGAAAAAGACTTTGGCAGTGGAAGCATTGATATCAATAGGTTTGCGGAGGAGGGCCGCCATCTAGTGTTGTTTTTTTAGCTTTTAAAGGAAATTTCGAGAATTAAACATGGCAAGGTTGGAAGGGTATTTTAAAAAATGCAACTGAGCTACCACTCTTTTTATCACTCTTTACTCACTCACTCAATTTTAGGAGTTAGTTCACTGAATTAACTCTCCGAAAATCGCCCATCACTAGTGACCACTACACTTGACCTTGAGTACACTTGCTAAAACTCTATCCCTGGATGGATTTATTCTGTTTCAGACTAAGTTTAAAATTACTTTAAAATTGCGATTGTTTATAGTTACAATGTTTTTTTTTCAGTTGGGCGATTCTTTTTTCGCATCCTGCCGATTATACACCTGTATGCACTACAGAACTTGGAAGGTGTGCACTACTAGCTCCTGAATTTGAAAAGCGTGGTGTAAAGTTGATCGCTTTGTCATGTGATGATGTGGAGAGCCATTTAGGATGGATTGAGGTTTGGTTCTTTACACTAGGGCCTATATTTCTATTAAAAAATTGCCTTTAACACCACTATATTTTTTAATAGTTCAGATTAGGGGCCGTTCAAGTATTACGTAAGCATGTGTTTAGTCATTTTTGACCCCTTCTCCCTTGTCAGCCCCCCCCCCCTTTGTTCCTTTTTGAACAAATTAAAAGTTTTAAAATAAAATTTGTTTTTGGTTGAAATTTGAAATTATTTATGCAAGAACGGACCTGGAAAAAGTGCCCGAACCTGGTTCGGGGGGAGCCCCTGTCAGCTCCATAGGAGCAATACATTAGGTTCGGGTAAATTTTATTAGGTTCGGGGGAAGGTTAAAACTTTTTCCAGGTCCGTGCAAGAAACAAGAGATTTTTGAAATTGCAGTTTTTGTAGCATCACTTATACCCCCTTACCCCTTGTCAGAAAAAGTAAGCAAAGAGTAAACCCCTTCCCCCTAAGGTGCTTGCATAATATTTGAATGGCCTGAACATATTGATTGGGGTTAACTGTAGTAAAATCTTGCAGTGGCGGCTCGTGAGTTAATTAATAGGGTGTTCACACCTATTATAAAAATTAAAATATCTAGAAAGAGAAGGGATGGTGGATAAATCTAACTTCTTTTAGTAGAAACATCTCTTTCTTGGTTAATTCACACCCGCACATAAACTCCCTACCTTTTCCTTTTTTAATTTGGACAATGGTCAGATAAGGTGTTGGTCTTAAGTTCTTTATTTCAACTTTTTTTTACCAGCAGCAATTGGGAAAAATAAATATGCTTTATCTCAAACACGGAAATTTTATTTAACGCAATTACTTAAAAAGCATCCTAATTAATAACAAAAGTATTAAAATATTTTAATGAAAATGTTTAAATTATATTTAAAAGTTCTCTTACTCGTACTTTTCAATTAGCCGAAAAAATCAATTCAGTCAGACGTCAAAAAAAAGCTGTGCCTCAAAAGTGAAGGCCTCGGCACTCTAAATCTGTGCGTACGGGAATCCAAATTGCGAGGCCGTAAGCTTAAAATTCCCTGGGCAAGCAGTCGGGGTTTCTTCGGAATCTCATATTTTTTACGCTCACACGTGCGAAAAAGGAAAGAAAAATAAGAGTTCATTCTTTTTTCAATTTCTTTTGTGTTTCCGGTAGTAAATTTTTCTTATTGAGTAGAGAAGGGGGGGGGGAAACATAATTCTGAGTATAAAAAAAAGAAGTTGAGAATATATTTATTGATATTTATTTATCTTTATATTCGATTTTGTTCTACTTTTTCTGTGGGTGTTCACGTGCTCCTGTGCTCCTATGGACGAGCCGCCACTGTTTTCAATCCATATTTCCTTATAATTCAATGCTAAGAATGCAAAATCACAAATTAACAAACCCCATCCCTCCTCTCTTAGAGCATGGCATTATCTATGTACTACTACATTCCTTTGTTTCATTGTTTTCATCATTAAATATGGTATAAGTCTGTTTTTGTTAATGTGTATCTTATTTTATGACAGGACATCAAGGCTTATGCATGCTTGAAGGGAGAAGGCTTTCCATTTCCTATCATTGCTGATGTCAAAAGAGAACTAGCAGTGTCATTGGGGATGTTGGATCCTGAAGAAAAGGACAAAGATGGATTACCTCTCACTTGTAGATCAGTATGTATAACACTGTTATGATCAGTTTCTGAAAGACTTCTTAAAATACGTAAAATGGGGTAACTTTTGCCGAACTATCGTAAAGAGATTCTACATGCTGTATCTATGGTCTCTATTTCTTAGCTAGGCGGTTGGGGACGGGGAAATTTTGGTTGCTAGCTTTGCTACTTAAGCACCTTCTTCGAAGAAGAGGGAAAAGAGGTGGGGTAGTTATTGGCGAGAAATATCCAGTTTGGCTCTCTCTATACCTCGCTAACCCTAGGGAGTGAATGACCTTGCCTGTTTTGGGTTACACAAACTGTCTAGCGAGGAAATATGGGCAATATATGAAAGAATAGATTATCACTTATTCAATGCTAGAGCAAACAAGTAGAATTGTTGACGAGGCATCCTCAAGTGGTGTCTTTAAATTCCTAAAATTCAATCCCTAGTGGGCCTCCAACTTGGGTGGTAGTATCAAAATGTTCATTTTTGTGATACAGAATAGATTCTGTATGATTGTGATAAAGATAGATAGAAAAAGATAAGGTGATAAAGAATATGATTCAAAACTGCTAGGTCATGTTTTTCAATAAATTATAAAGTCTTCTGACTGTTTTCAATATTATTTGTTTCACTTTGTGGTTTGACAGTTAATGTATTTTTATTATGTTGGGGTAACTTTGGCCCTATGGTATCTGGTGAAATAAGTGAAATACTTATTGAATTAAAAGAAAAAGTGGACTAATATAGATAAGAAATTAATTTGTAACACAAAAAATATTCAAATTATTAGTAAATAAACCTTAAAGATTCAAAACTGGTGGTTAGAAAAGGTGGTCACTCAGTTTTTTTTAATTTTGCATTTTATTTAGGTTTTTGTTATTGGGCCTGATAAGAAGTTAAAGCTGTCTATACTTTATCCAGCCTCTACTGGAAGAAACTTTGAGTAAGAAACCTTTTTGTTTTATTTTCTTAGTACTATTAAAACATTAAAACACTATTGCATTGCATATTAGTTTTTTTAATGAGTCATGGGCTGATGAACAGTATTTGAATACATGAATTCAAAGAACACCTGTTTATGTCCTTTTGTTCCTTAGTTGTGAGCTAAATGTTTCTATATTCAGTTTAGGTTGCCTTGCATAATAATCTGCATTTATCTAATATGTTTTGCTTTTCAGATGAATTTTTTTCAGTGACTCAACACTTAGTTTTAAACTCATTGAGTTCATCCTATATATGAAAATATCCTATTTAAAAAAGGCTAGGATCACTTTTGTTATTTCCTTTTTTTTTCTCAGAAGGCAATAGTTTTTTTTTGCAATGGGGTGTAATTAATGTATACACCACACATTAATTACACCCCATTCAAATGGGGATGGTGTCATCCCCATCCAATCTCAGCTCTGATTTTAACTCATCTTAAGAACTTATCCCATGTGTGTCCCATAACATTAGCTTTTTGTTTAACTTATTTGGTAATTAAAAAAAAATTTAATTAAACCGTGAATAATGTAAAATATATTTTTCTATTCCTCTTTAATATTTATTAAACTGTTGTTTTTCTAATTGCGTCAATTGTTTTAATTGGTAAAAATAAGTTTCTCTTGAAATATTGAAAAGAAATACTTTGTAAGGAAAGGTCTATGTATTCTTATAGAGGAGTTGTAGATGTTATTACACTTCTCCTGTTGAACCATTTGTAAAAGTTTACAATTCAGTTGGAAATCTTCTTTAGAATTGTATGTCATTTTGAAAGGTTGTCTTTGATATAATTGAAAATGGAATATATGAATTAAATGAAGTGTAATCCTCTGTCTTATTTAAAATGCTGATGCTAAATGCTCTTGAACTCTTGAGGAAATTTTGTATAGAAACATATATATAAAGTGAAGACCATTATCATTTAACAGGGGTGGAAAATCTGCTCCAACTGTGCCAAACTGCTCCAAAATGGATACCTTGCTCCAATCTGCTCCAAAACCAGCAAAATTCACATTTTTGCGCCAAACTGCTCCAAAAACATGATTTTCCGTTCAATTTGATTCAAATTTTGAAAATCCTACCAACAGGGAAAGAGCCAATCTTCAGCCATCATGATTACCATCCGCGGAATCGTGATTTTCCGCTTTTTCTCTACAAAATATGAGCCTCCATCTAAAATAGGGATGCACAACCTGCGATTTTTCCAGATAATCCCTACTATTTTTTGCCTTCCAGAATATTTCCAAGAAAAATCACGAGTTATAGTGGGAAAATCATGACTTTCGCGAAAGTTTCGTTTTGCTCTGGGAATTAACATGAAAGTGTAATGCTACAAAAATGCTTGATACGAAATCACCAAAAGGTACTGCAAAAATGCAAATCATACCCTGATACGAAAACACTAATAGGTGCTCCAAAACTGCTCCAAAATTGATTAGCCTTGCTCCAAAACTGCTCCAAAAAGTGATTAGCCTTGCTCCAAAACTGCTCTAAAGCTGCTCCAAAAATGAATTTTTGGTTTTCCACCCTTGATTTAACTGAAATAAAAATATCTAGATTATAATCCAGAAATTTTAGACTATGTACAGGGTTCTAAAAGTCGGTGAATTTTTAATTTGTTTTAAAAGGTCAGGAAAATTGTTTACTTTTTTTTTGAACACCTGGAAATTGGCCAATTTTTTGAAGGGTGTCTCATTTTTGGCTTTGAAGAAAGGAAATTTTATTACATATTTTATTAAAAACATGTGTGTTCATATGACTATCAAGAATATCAAAATATTCAGTGTATATCTAGTTTCAATCTGAAATTAAAAGTTGAGGAATTATATTTAAAACCCTGAGTTTTTATTCTTTAATAATATTGTTTCTTAACATGAGCTTAATAGTATTTACTTCTTTTTCAGTGAAGTGCTTCGAGTTGTGGATTCATTGCAGTTAACTATGAATCAGAAAGTAGCCACTCCTTGTGACTGGAAGGTAAAATACTTAATTTTAATTAATATTTAATAATTTTCTGTTCGTTTATTCGTTTAATTTTCTGAATGCATTATGCAATGATCAGTTGTTTTATTAGTAAAATGTTAGCCCTTTAATGTCAGGTCTCTGGCCTTCCAGCCCAAATTCACTCGGCTGTTACCAGCAGGAGAAAATCTAGTTTAGCCTTACCCCTCTTGTGAGGAGCCACTGTTCATTATGAACGGGATCTTTAGTGTCCAATTTTGGCAATGTTCACCTGCTTGTAAACTGATGAGTTTTGTTGTCAATATAGCATTCTTATAACAAAAGAATGCCATCTCTCAACCTTGAAAAACCTCCCATGAACTGTGATTGGGGTGAAGCACTATTAACCTCTCACTAGTAGAGGTAGGAAATCTTGCTTGCTAGTAGCAGGCAGGGTCTTATTCAGGGGTTTTTGTTGTACAATTTTCCTGTCGCCCCATACTTCAACTTTCATTTCCTCTTAGACTTCTTTCCCTTTAGAACTTTTGCCTTAATTTTTATTGAAATTTCTCAATTAATAATGAGATATTTATTATTTGTGAATGCAATTTGGAATTTCTGCACATTTAAATGAACCATTTAACTGAGGTTCCCATACCTGTGATCTGATGGTGCTAGATTTAAATGTATCAAAAATAATTACAAAAAGAATTACTTGCTGGACCAGATAAGAGTTTCAAATATTAATTTAAAATGCATTAATTCAGTTTTCTATACAAATACCCAACTAATTAAGAATTAAAGACTGCAAAAAATAGGAGTAAATATTTTGAATTTTGTAGAACAATCTTAAATCGAATGCTAATTTTTTAAAGCCATAAGAATTTTAAAAGGTTTATAATTATCTGGAAATTTTGTACTTTTTGTTAAGTATAGAATGGAAGCCAGACCTATATAATGTTGTTTAGAGATGATTTAGAATTTTCTCGCTTAGTTTCCTTAATTAATGAGTGCTTTTCTAAGAAAAATTCTGCTGTTTTTACTTACAGCTTGGTGATCAGTGCATGGTTCTACCCAACATTAAAAATGAAGAATTGGCCACTTTGTTTCCCAAAGGAGTTACGGTAAAGGAAATGCCATCAGGGAAACAGTACCTACGATTTACACCCCAGCCAAATGCCTGAAAGAATTCTAATAACTCAAAGGCTTGAAAGAATTATTCTAATAATGAATCAAAAGCATTTATCACTGTAAGAAGCTATTGTTATTTTTTTATTACAAAGATGTTTTGTTATTTTATCACAATAAAGGTTGTATATGAAAGTTTAAATGCTTTGTTTAATTTTCATACTGCTTGCTACTATATTCAACTTTTTTTTAGCATTTTTTCATTCGGATCTTCTCTTACTATTCTTTATTTGTATTGCATTGATTAACAAACAGTAATAAATCCTTTCATTAGTAATGAACATAAATAAGTATAATGTTAGCCAAAAATTATTTAAGAGATGTTACTTTAAGAAAGGGTGATCTACACTTTCTTAAAAATATCAAGTTATTTCTTAAAAGTATTCAAATTGAATGAGGAACAGATGGAAGATTTTAAGCTGTATAAAAAAAAGAGAACTGCAGTTTATTTGAGGATTTTTTTTAGCTGAATATAACTTATTGTTGGATATTACAAAAAAAAGAGTAAAAAAATCCCTTATTTTTCTCAACCTTAACAGAGCACTCAAGCTTTTGCAGCTAGAGTAAGTAAGTGCTCAGAGCAGTATACTCTCATTTCATTATTTAAATAAATGTAATAAGAAATTATTTTAATTTGTAGGATAATGCTTGTAGTTAGATTTTGCATAGCTTGAATTATAACGAGGGTATTTTTTTGTTGCCTTGAGATTTTTTTTTAGAGGTCTTGGATATTTTCACATTGTTGATTTTTAATCTGAAAATTGGTTTCTCTCTGCAAGTTAGTTCTTATGTAATTTAATAATGATATTGAACTTTTATAACTCATTCCCGTCCGTGGTTTGATAAGTCATTCATTTATAACTCTTCATTTCAATTTTCGATGAAACTTATGTTGAAAGTAGCTAACCTACTGTTGTACCTTATACTTATAGTCTTTTCACTATTAGTTTTGTTCATTTAAATGAGCTTTGGGAAAATTGCTTTTCGTAACGCTCTCTTACTGTATTACGTACTAGCACTTAAATGGTGCATCTCCCCCATTCCTTATTATCTAGCTCTATTCACCCAGTCATTTTTAACTTAGAGTTCTGAAACTCCCTGTATATATTAACCTACCTGTATAAACTAGGAACATTCAGAAAAATGAACTGAATTGAATTAAAGATGCCATTTTTACAAAAAAAAAAATTATAATATTTGGAACAAAAACTAATTTTGTATTTAAATCACTATTTATGAATTAAGGTAAGATGAAGTGTTTGTATTAATGCACCCAAAACTTTGTTCCCCAGTGTAATCCATTTACTTAAAAAGATGCTAGCATCTACAACTTACTGGACTCTCATACCTCAGTTCCCTGGTGTCTTATAAGGCAAATGTTTTTGATTCAGGTACACACAAATGAGTAGGATATGCAAGTAATGTATGGAATTTAAATCGTATTTATAAATTTTTTTTTGTTCCACATACTTGGAGAGCAACATAAATTTTGAAAAATTTATTTACAGTTTTGATTTTAGTGTTACATATATATTTTCAATCAAACATTTTGATGTTACAGCAAACTTACAAGAATATCATTACACATTCATAAAAACCAGTGGAGGTTATGATCCGTTTATGAAAGAGTAGAAAATATGCAACAAAAGTTTTCATGATATTGATAAAAAGTTGGTCAATTTTCGCTCATTAAATTTCTTCATTGTAATTCCATCAAATTTATGTTGGTGTTTTAAGAATGGATATAATGAAAATGGTTTTGTTGAATATTAACTAAAATAGGCGTTTGGATATTGTGCTTGATAGTTATTAACAATTGTGTATAATAACAACTGAGTGTGCAGATTTTCTGAACACTGGAAAGAGATTTCTCAATTAAAATAAGTTCTTGACAAATGATGTTAAATATCATGAAAGTTAATGCAAATATCACCATCCTCATATGAGTGAACTAAACAAACAACTACAAAAACTTCATAAAACAAATCACAACTTCAAGTTGTACATATATATACAAGATATAGAATAAGATCAGGTTTATAAATTAAAATACAGAAGGGTTTGTTGATGCATATTAGAGTTAGTATGAGAAAATAATATTGCAAAACCCTATGATTTATAAATCATTTTTTTTTTGTATAAAAAGGTATTTTTATGCACATTTTTTTAGGGTTCTAGTGAAGTGAAAAAGTTTTTAAGGATCATTTTAAAATGCCATCCATCAGAGTGTTTGCTAAGAAATTATTAATTTAATAAAAGAAGTTAAATATATCTTCAACTAAGAAATTGAAATGATATACTCCTTAATTAAAATGGATTGAAGTAATGAAAAATTTGTGTTTTGAAGAAAAATAGTTTTTCATCCTTCTATAATGAAAAAAAAAAATTAAAAGAGAACTGAGAAAGTTGTCTAAAAAGGAAACTTGGTTAAATTTGAAGTCAATAGATGGCAGCACCAAAATAAAAAGGGCACAACCGAATACGAATGTAGTGGAATCCGAAATTAGTTTTTTTCTCTTTTGAAACACAGTTCAAATAAAATGTGAAAGGATTTCTCACTGTTTAAAAAAGTGATTTATCGTGAGATTTATTATTTTTACTGAAATATTTGTAGAAATATATCATTCTCTCTTGATCAGTTAAGAGAGAGTCTTGTTTTCTATTTTAAAATGTTTTGGGGGGAAAGTTGTGGAGCATTTTCATGAGAGATAATATAATGAGCCAAGTATTTTCTGTGGAACACTCGGAGATATTACCAGCAATAACTGCTCTTCGGAGTATACTCATCAAAAGACTTTGCCAAACCAAACCCTTCATGGTCAACAGGTTATTTCGTTTGTTGATTCTTATTTGGTAGTAAGGGGCAATCCGAGCGAGGAGACGAAATATTCCTCTCAATTCAAATTGGGTAAGTCATTATAATTATTCTTCGCCCTTCCTGTTAAAAACCATATCTACAAGTTTTTTCGTGATCCTTTTGTGGAAACATTTAGAGTCATGGGGAAGAGGGTTTTTCCTGGCCACACATTTTCACTTAGAACCAACCAGTTGATGATCTCTAAACCTTATTGTAGAGTTACAAAGATGCTCCCAGCTGAATATTTCTGCTTATTTTATTCTGATTCTGACCATCATTAGCTACTTGGAAGATAAAAAAAAAACAAGTCGCTCCTTTGGTTTGTTTGATAAGTATGGATGGCGTAGCCAGAAAAAAAAATTCTGAGGAAATGGGGTGAATTTAGTCTTTTTCTCGACAGTCAAAGAATGTTGAAAATATCTGACGTTCGGGATATATACCCTCAAATCATACCCCCTTTGGCTACGCTCCTGCCAAGGATTTGCTATGCAGTTGAGAAAACTTGTAAATAAGTGGGGGGTTTTGGCATTAATGTACTAATGATGATATCCAATTAGCCGATGCTGAGGAGGTACTTTTCCGTTATCCATATCGTTGAGTTGAAACCGATTTGGATAGTAACGCGTTTAGGAATTAGTTACTGTAAAAGAACATTTTCCACAATAAAATATGAATTCAAGCTATAACTTTTGTTTGATTCCAAATTATTCGGAAAATCACCTCCAATCATAAACAGATTTAAAGATAGATGCAAGAGACAATTTTTGAATAATAATTAACAAATTATTATCGAAATTCACAATATGGGACTTCTTTGACTTAAGGTAGTGTCCTGCCGATTCAGATTGGTATCTCTTCAGGATATCGTCAGTTACTCGGAATCGGACAAAGGAGAACCAACAATAAACAACCCCATTTCAATGACCCCCTCCAACAAAAGCTAAGATAAATATGAACTCTCCGAGGAGAGGTTTGTTAATTAACAACAGCCCGACAGACAGACAGTGACTTCGCTCTCCTCCTGGGATCCATGTTTATCTTCGCTTTTGTTGGAGGGGGTTATATATTGTTTGGAGTTGTTTTTGGTTTTCCTATTCCGAGAAACTGACGATATCCGGAAGAGATACGATCTGAATGCCTTCTGACAACCTGTTAATTTGCCCTGTCCAGTTGCATATCCCTAAATACAGCCCTGCACGTACTACCATGCCATTCCTATATTCGAAATACTATTTTGGCGACATTTTCACGTACGGATAACGCAACAGTACCTCCATACACACAAAATAACGGACTTTCACAGGACAGTTTATGGTACTACACGACGAGGGGGTCCTTCAGAACCTGTCGACCACGATGAGGTTCTCTGCGTCGTCCGTGTCGTCGGTCCTTCGCGACGAGGAGCTGCGGTCGTCGGAGCTGATGACGCAGCTGACGTCAGTCTGACCGCCGCGAGAGGTGGCCGAAGAGGAGTGCGGGACGGTCAGCAGTCCGTTCTGGCGGCGCGTCACCTGGTAGGACACGGAGGGGGCGAGCCCCGACACCCCCGCGCCGCCGCCACCGCAGCCGGAAGGCTGGAAGCGGACGGTCGGGATCGGCTGCAAAGAGGGAGAATTACTACGGTTAAACTTCTTAAGGAGCAGTCTTTTTTTTAAGCAGTGATAAGAAAATAGGCCAGGGGTTTCCAACTTCCAAGTAACTAAGGGCTGCAAAGTATTCTGGCTCCTTTTTATCATGATATTTTTCGGAGCAGTTTTTTTTTAAAAAATTCTGTGATTTTTAACTCCTTCGTCTTTGACAGCAAAAATAAGTAGTCTCTCTCTCCCCCCCCTCAATAAATTTTATAAATTGAATTTTACTTTTTGAGAAAAACTATTAATATTAAAAATATTAACTATTAAAATGTAGTAAAAACTTCGATAATTTATTTCTTTAATTTTCTAATTTTACAAATTAAATAAAATATTCCCTCCATTTTTGTCCAATCCCGTAATTGTCACATTGTTTTTAAAATATATAAATTACTTCTTAGAAAATGGCAACAAATATTTAAAATCATTGCTTATTTTCGAATATATTTTTATTCTTTTCCGCAAAAGATTTTATACGATGAAAATGAACTCTGTGATTCATAAACACTAAAAGGATGAAGAAGACGAAAGCGGCCGGTCTGCAAATGCATTTAAACAGTTCTAAAATATATTTTTTTATTAAAAGAATTATCTGCCCGCTAGGTAAGGTATTTTTATTCAATGTCATTAAGATTAATTTTATTTTTAATTTAAGGTAATTATCCGTTCTACGCTTAATTTTTGGAAAAGTGGGTTAGTTAATTAAATTAATTTTAGGAACAGCTGCGTTTTCATAAATTTTGAGGATATTTTGAAATGGGATCCGTTCATTTGCCCAACACTCAACTGCCCGACAGCGACAATCCGATTTCCGTTGTTCTCCTTGTATCGCATTGGCGATGATGATGATGATGATGTCGGGCAACTGATTGTCGGGATTGGCGATACCCTTTCAAAATAATTAAGTTAATTATTTTATTCTGAAACGTAAATATATGGTTAAAATAATGACCCTTATTCTTTCTTCTATAGAGTGTTTTCAGGTGACGTCACAACCGGTTATTTTCTTTTAACTGTGTACCTTCTGTAGGGCTTTTAACTGTTGCTAAGGCCGTTGTTTATCGGTTGCTAAGGCGGTTTTTAAGTATGGGATCACGTGATTGCAAATGCTCCAATAGAAGAATTCCACGGCCAGTCATTTTCTGTAACTGTTAACCTCTGTAGGGCAAAAAACTGTAACATTTTCTGTTGCTAAGGCCGTTCTTAGGTCCGAGTCATGTGATTGAAAATGCTCTATTCTCTAATAAAACGGTTTAAAAAATTCTCCTTGCTTCAAATACTCACAACTTCCTCCTCAAACAAAAGTAAATTTTGCTCTAAAACATCCCGGCCTCAGCAAAGAATAGCATCGAATGTTACAAATTCGTCTTCTTCCATTGACAGTAGCCCGCTTTTTGTGCCATCAGGAAAACAAAAGAGGTCGTTTTATTCTCTACAAAGTCCACCCTTTCCTGACGTGTCAAAAGAGGTACACAGGAAGGGATGACACGCCAGAAGAAAAAGACGCGGCCAGGAGCAGGAATCGATGGCTCAACTCCACGAAAAGAAGCATACTGCTCTGTGCCAGATAGCGCCATTTCTCAAAAATGCCGCTTAAGCAACGATTTTATTTCCTCCCCCTGCAACTTCTCCATTGTAATCAATGAGAAAGAGTCTTGGCTATATATTCTCCGGGGACGTCAGGGGCAACTGCGTGCGAGGGAGAATTTCTCTAGACGGGTTGAAGAAACAGAATCGAATTTCTATGTCTTTTATCGATACAAAGATCGGAATTCAGGTGTTTTCATCATCAGATGTTTTTTTATCTGTCCACGAACTGAAATAAAGCCAGTATTTCAACTCTCCTCTCAACCACATGTGCTGTAGGGGTAGGGTAAGGGACCATTCACAAATTACGTTGCACTATTACCATAAGTTTTGTACGCCCCCATACCACAAGCTGTCACATTTCAATGTGCCTTACCAATGTGTCAATCCTTACCTTATATGTATTGAACTTTTCATCTAGAATTATAGAGATACGTATGAAGAAAGAGAAAGAATGGGAGAGAGAGAAAGGATAAGGGAGTGAGAGAGGGAGAAAGAGTTTTAGAGAGAAGTGGTAGATTACATGTGGGAGAATAAGACAAAAATACATTTTAAAAGGATGAAAGAGAAAGAAAGAGAGATTGATTCTAATAGATAGACCAAATCCTTGCTTTTAGGTATCCAATTAATGTACCAAAGAGTTTTTTATAATTGGTGTCGGATATAAATCTAGCTGTACTGGACTTCAAAATACTGTCAGTTAGTACCTAAAATTACTCGAAAACTATCTTCTAATCTTTTACACCTTAAAGAATACATTCTCTTAAACGCTCCTAAGAAGCGACAAGAAACAAGTATAACGGAACTTTATAAACACCATCAAAGTTAACCTCTTAGCAAAGAAAGTTTATGTAAGAGTTAGCCATAATCCACTAACAACATAAAAAGTAACTTGGTAACAGACTTAAGGACCTTTCAATCCCTCATGGCTTGTTAATTCAATGATTACTTTAATTGCGACAGTCATTTCCCACCCCCTAAACTGTATTTTCGTTGCTTGTTAGACCTTGATAGGATTTTAATTGACGTTAATAAACGGAATCTTTTCAACTCCCTCCTACTAACAAGCCGCATTAGGAGAGGAGCACCTCTTTTCAAAGGAGATAATCATCTTTCGTTAATTACTGATAATTGCCGCATGATTATCTCCAGATTCGCTCGGGTCATTATGGATTGAAATATGCGTTAGATTGTTGAATTGTTCTGTGTTGAACGAGAGACCATTTGTTACCTTTGGTATTTATTCAGAAACTGGCTGATATAATATTATATAAGGCCCCTCATATTATTTAAAGCAGATCTTTTATTCAATAAAACTGGGCACCGAAAATAAATGAATAAATTCCTCGAGAGTTATATAAATATTTAATTTATTTATTTTGCCTGGGGGGACACGATGCATACTGGGGAAATGTATTTATGTTGTTTATATTTTTACCATTTTGTAAATAAAATAGCTTATCAATAGTACGTATTGAAATATTTTCTCTGAAATTAAAATAGATATATTATCAATGGTACATAAGAGAGTATATTTGAACTTCAGATTTTAAAAACCTCTCACTTTTATAAAAATATTTGTTTTTCCTGCAAAGTATTCTCTTTAAGGTCAAGCCGATGGTAAAAACCACTACATACTTAGTTAAATGGAATACATGAAGAGATAGAAAATGGTATGCTTATCCTTATTTTCCTTCTAGTACACTCTAAAAAAATCCCGTAAAATTAACGGTTTTAAACTGGCAGCTGGGTTGGTAGTGGAAAACCGTAAAAATTACGAAGTAAATCCGTAAAAACAACGGCGTTTTACCATTTTGATCCATGTTTATTGTTTTACAAGGTGAAACACCGTTGCTTTTACGGATTTACTTAGTAATTGTTACGGTTTTCCACAACCAACCCAGCTGCCAGTTTAAAACCATTAATTTTTACAGGATTTTTTTTTACAGTGTATAAACTATGAATATGCACTTAAGTTGAAGTTCTCTCCAACAACAAAAATATCTTAACTGCACAATTGTTTCGCTATAAATAGTTTTGAATCGACTAGTTTAAACACTTTCAGGTACAATAGAACTCCAATTATCCGAATTAATTGGAACTAGATAATAAAATATACGAATAATTGGATTATAAAGGGGTGAAGGCCAGTTCTTAAAAATATTTAACTATAAAGAATGCTGTAAAATTGAACTGCATTATACATCCTTTTCTGCTTTCTCATCAATGCTTGCGTACTATGTTATGAACTACTGTTTCATTATTCGTTAAAATATTTGCCATAATTAGTGCTTCTGATAGCTGGAATACATTGTCCTACATCCTACTCTTCTTAATAAATCGGACGGTACTACGTACTAGTATTAGTACTTACTGGACAGTTCGCGCTTTGTCCTGCTCTTCCTCTTCCGCAGAGGTACTGCTGGTACTGGGAAATGACGCACGTGATGGCGTACACCTGGAAAGAGAATGACCTTTCAAATACGTCAAGTTCATGTAACTGCTACTAGAAGTAAACGAAATTTGGTCAATGGTCATACATGACAAATATTGGACGAATCTTGAACATATGTGCTGCTTGGGGAATTTAAATTATAAATCAATAAATATTTGGGATTTATTTTCACTGAAGGTAGACACTGTTAGATTTCTTTTTTTCTAAAAAAGGACGCTTTTTCCGAAAATAAACTTGGTGACAAGTATAAAGTATAATTGAAATTGTATTTGGAGGCGGAATAAAATACACGTAGCATTTAGCAACTGGTCTACATACTTAAGTAAAAATATATCTGTCAAAATACTTAAAAAACTTTTAGTAAAATGTTCATATAGCATAATATTGAAGTCCATCAACTAATGGTGTTTTTTTTTTTAGTTGTGTAATTTGAAAGACGATGCAACAAAACAAACTCGAATCCCCAACAAACAAATAAAGCACCTTTTATTTTCGTGCGCCCCACTCCTTATAAACTCCTTTAATTATTTTTTTAAATAGAGAGAAACATCATATTCCTACTTGAAACTCTTGAAACTAGCGTAATAGTTGTTCCCTTAACATTCACACAACGAAAACTATCTTGTGTACGGAAACTCTCCAAGATCCTCCACACAAACAGGAAAGACAAGTTCCTGGCCAGAACCCCTTCAGAAAATGAGTTTGAGAGGATGCCAAAAGACTCCCACCCCCTTTTGCATCCTCTCAATTTTTTTTTCTGGGATACAGAAGTTGTGCTTTATTTTCCCCTTCTCCCCCAAAAAATAAAAAAGAACTTTATTTCCCATCTGTTTGAAGAAGCACAAAAACGTTAAAAAGTGTTTTGAGTTTGATTTCTTTTGAAGTGCCCCCTTGCAGCAATGAATATGCCGATGGCGGATAAAATGAAAATGTAAAATTCGCGGGATGATGACGATGATAAAAGTAAACAAGCGGTACCGACCGGCCAAGCGGTGGTTTATGCACAGTTTTTGATGCGCTCGTTGGGGGAAATGGAATTTATTATCCCCTGGTTACATCACTAATTTTTTTTTTACTGTGCGGGGAGTATTTGTGATGGTAATAGTTAGTGAAGTTGAATTGATTTATATGTCAAATAACTACTTTTATTTGAATGGAATGTAGTACTAGTTTGTGGAAGGCTATTCTTTGGGGGGAAATAGAAAAACTCGTAGGAAGAAATCATAAATATGTATCGGAGTGAAGGTTCTGTGAACTTAATTTTTCATCTTGCCTTGTTTTGCATGTATTCTAAAATATTTCTCAATAGAACTTTTTATAGCTTGTTTCCAGGGTAAACAGCTCTTCCTAGTATATATAAAACCGTAAGAAATGAACTTCAGGGATCAGGGTACAAAAATTTTTATTTTTAAAAGCACTGCAATCCAGTTTTATTCAGACAAATTTTGGTAACTACATAATTCCACATAATTCTATAGCATGATCAAGGTTCTGCTACTTTTTCTGTGCTTTTGAATTAAAACTCATTTTTCCCAATATAGCTAAAACCAAAGCAGATAAAATTGTTCATGGAACAACATTTTATAACTCTTTTTTTTTCTTTTACTTTATCGATACCAATTCATTTTTTTACTCCACTTTTAATGTTATGCTCTTTACAAAATGATAATTTTTGCTTTACACTATAAAAACGAAATATCTACATTAAATTCTAAATATCAGCCTTAGGCGTGTTTAGATAACATACAATAGCTAATTAACTAAATTTTATTGCATTTTTATGCATCCTTACATTATTATGTATATTACATTACATCCTTATAATTTTTTTATCTAAGTTAAAAGCATGATATCAATTAAAAACAAATTGAATATTTTAAACCTAAGTATTGAAGATTTGCAGAGTTATTTATGAAACACTACTTACGCTAAGTAGGCAGAAAAAGATGTCTGTTGCAAATAGGATGGCAAGCCAGGGATTTTCTATCTGTAAAAGAGAAAAAAACAGATAAGCTAGAAGAAAAAGTGTAACCCACTTAAGTGAAGATTCTGCTACGTGACAGTTTTGGAAAGTGGACCCATGTGTCAAGAACTTCTTAAATAATAAATGTGACAGTCCTTATAGTGAAAAAAAAACGCCTTGGAGGTTCCAAAATATATCAGAGACTTTGGTAATGATGAAAGTGGGATTCGAATTATTTTGTAGCTGATCCTTCTTAATTTTGCTACATTTACTTCGTTAATTCATCCATCCCTATTCATCTAATTCATCAGTTAAAACTTAAAAACTAGTACCACGACGAATCTAGATCGGTTTAGGACTCGATGGGTTTTATCATCAAATATCCCTCCCCGAATTTTATTCTTAGCAACTGTCGATGAAAAGGGTTTTTCTTTCTAGTGTGGGGATGAAAAGTCTTTTTATGCGTTTTCACTATTTTGAAGGAGATTGAACAACTTTTATTAACCTCCTAAATATGTTACAAAAGAAAGGAAATTAACGATATCTTAAGAAATAGTTCAAGAAAAGAAGAAACTTCAGAAACACATCAGCATTTGCACTCCAGTCATTCAACAACCTTTAAAGAAAAATATCTCCCTTTCTCCTAAAGTAGATTTTGATTACCTCTGCGTACAACCCACCAGGAGAAATAGGAATCAATGCCTTCTTATCAAAAGATTTCTGTAAAAATATTGATCTTTCTTTGAAAGTTTGTTTCCAAAAATGGCAGTAGATGCTGGCACAAGAATGATAAATTGCCAAAAGTACGTAAATATCTCACAGGTTATGAAATTTTCAAAAATGTGCTAAACTTGTGAAAAAGAATTAAATTTTTAAAATTGTTTTTTCTTTATCTAAAGTAGATTAAAATCAATGTCAACACACTAATTATTAATTAAAACATATTAATTTTTTTTTATTCTGAAATTTAAAAGATGATTGATTACAGAATTTTCAACTTTTGGAACCAAAAGTTTTCAATGCATACTATACATAGCTAGCTTTACAAAGCGTCTAATATTTGAATAAGTTTTTTTTTATATTTTCTCAAATTAAAAAAGTTGAACAAGTTTTTTATATTAATTATCATAACTTCATTTATGAAATAAAAGAAATAAAATTACATGGTAAAAATAAGTAATAAAATTATTCATAGTAAATTTAGCTATGGAGACTATTAAATGTTGTGAAATACAAACATGTAAGTAATTCCGGAGCAACTATTTTTAAAAATACTTCGGACAAAATTTAATATGCCGTAGATTTAAGATGCTACAATGGTTTCTTTGGAAATATTTTTTTTGTACTGAATCAATGTTTACATTCGTTTAAATTCCTTCTTCTATACTTTTATACATAGATTGTATTTAGTTCATCTAGAACGTTTTTGACTGGTTTTAAAATAAATTTTTCTTACCTATAATATTTTCATAACTGTTCAAGTAATCTGTATTCACTCTTAAAATTCTCGATTGTGTGAAGTATATTTTTAATATATTTTATTGCAAATTGTCCGAAAGGAAACATCAAACATTTCAAGCGACCTTTTCAAAAGAACAGTAATCAAATCCAATGATGTAGACGTTAAATACACACCTTTTCCTTTAAATGTCAGCAAAGTTTCGGGCTGTCTAAGGCAAAAAGAATTCGTGACAAGTTTCTTCCCCTAACTTTGGAATTTCCAACGCATAGGATATTGAAGGAGCCGGGGAAACAAGAATTGAATTCCAAAATTTCCTCAGCCTCACTTGCAGCATGAGCGTTGAAGCTTCCATTGGATTTCTGCATACTTTATTCCGTTCCGATCTGAGAGAAACGGCCAAGTGCCGTTTCATTTCCTCGAAATAGTTTCCCCAAGTCCTGATTGGGTCGGGGGAAAAGAATTCCTTTCCCTTCTTTCCCTTTTCATTTAAAGTTTCAAATCTCTTTCCGTGTAGGATGAAATTAACTTGGTTCCCCTCTTTCCATTGTGTTGTTAAAACACGGTTTTTTATTAGCTTTATTTTGAAAATCGTCAACAGTTGTTCAGAATGAAAATCAAGAAAAAAAATATTCAATATAATCAGCTTTTGAAAGGGAGAGGAAGGGAGTCATTGTTCGAATTTATCTATTCTAATCAAAATTCCAAACTTACCGAGGGTTGTTTATGAAACAATAACTATACTACCACGCCAAAAACACGAATCTGCTATGTATAAGAATAGTAGATTCGTGTATTTGACGTGGTGGTAACGATATTGTAACTTTTATTACATTCTGTATCGTAATTGGATTATCTGCTCTTTCTAGAAGTTTGTATTTTATGAACTAAGAATCACTCTGTCCTGTAACAAAGGTTTAACTTAAAATAAGATTAAATTTTTCTCGCCACTCAAATTTAGATCTTCTTGGAGTATGGACACTAATTTTTTTATTCAGAGATTATCCCTCTTTCTTTCTCTATAACTGTAGAAGATGATACCAAGCAATTGAGATGGGATAAACTTTTCAAATACTGTTTTTCTCGAAACTACGTCTTGAATCTAGAAGGCTTTAATAGGTAGTGATACTATTCAGGGTGTGTCAAAAGGTCCTTGCCAAACTCAACATGCAGGTCTGTCATGCCATATGACAAATGAGATTTTCATAGGAACTCATGTTTGCAAATGTAAACTGTGTCCGTTAGAGGAAAATGGATGTCCGTTAGAGGTTTGTTCTATGAAAAACTGCAATCATTATTGCAAATTTTATGCAATTCTGCCTGTAATTAGCTGAGAAAATCAGTTTCCTTTTCAATTTCAATTCAACATTTTGCTGACAGTTTTCAAATTAAGTTAGAAAGAGATTTTCTCTGCTAATTACGGGTAGAATTTAATGAAAATTGCAATTACAACTGAAGTTTTTGTAGAGCAAAAATATTAAGTGTTGCCCCTTCCCCGGCGAACATTTTACTCTATACTAGACAGCAACGTTAGTTGAGCCTATGACGTCACTCACAAAAAGCAAGTTCCCATCGCGGTGTCTGAATTTTGAGTGAAATGAAGAACGCCAATTTAAAAATATTATTATTTTATTGCACCCATGTATGGATAGTGTCTTTTTATCACGATTTGCGTGGTGAAACTCCTCCTAGCAACCCAACAGGCTTTGTGTTTACCCATTTTCTCCTTCCGCGTAGTGACAATATTGTTCGTCATATAGCATGACAGACCTGCATGTTGAGTTCGGCAAGGGCCTTTTGAGACACCCTGTAGCAGGGAAGAGATACTCACCACGTCGGGGATGAAGTAGAGGGAGGCGATGAACTCGACCGTCGTGGTGGCAGTGACCGAGGCGACCCATGGCAGGAGGAGCAGTCGGTTGTCCTGGCTCAGGGAGAAGCAACAACGCTACCGTTACTTTCCAAATATGCACAACAATTCATACTTTTGATTCCACTTGTTTGCCACTTAATCATCTAATCATTGGCGTTTAAAACTGCTTGGCGATTTTTTTTTTCAGCGGAATAGATAACGGTAAAGTGATACCAATCCATCCATCTTCCACAACAGAAGTAAAGGTACAACGACGTGTTTCTTAAAGCAGCCTTTAGGGATGGTAAAATTCATAGTTTAAGATTCCGTGGAAAGGGACCATTCATAAATGACATCACACAATTTTCAAAGATTTTATATCCATTCATTCTACTATGCAACAAGCTGTCACATTTCAGCGATCTTATCCCCCATCCATTTGGGATTTCACACTTTTGGAACTGAAATTAAACTATTATCTATCTAACTCAAAAGTTATTTTTTTTCTTTAGCTGGGAATTAATTATTCTCTTTTTTACTGCTACATCAAAACTAGCAGAGGGAGATATTGTATAGTATATAATTACCTCCGTAACAGCAGTTTAAACAATTTTAAGAATGTGATTTCGTAAATGTTTGAACTCCTCATCGTCAAAATGGGAAACACATCCGTGTAAAATAATTCGTAACCCCCCCCCCCCGAAAAAAAGGAAAATTGAAACTCAGAAACATCTGTGCAGTTTGACAAATTTTTTGTTTCATGTTAATTTCAGATTCAGTACATCAACTTTTGGAGTCCATAGTTTCTTTCTTTTCAGAGTTAAGTAACATTAGCTCTCAGATTGGTTAACATTTAATATAAACTATACGACCTAAATAATGTATTAAAATTACATTAAAACACAATACATTTGATTTACACAGGTTAAAACGTTGGTTTTAATACTAAGATCTATAGAGAAACTATGTATCATAAACTCTGAATATTTCCTTTAAATATCATAAATCTTAACATCTCCAATCTCCATTTTAAAAGTAATCAACAAACAAATACAATCGTATCAAAAAGCGCATTATGGCTGGGAAAAAAAATTAAAAGTAATTTCTCTTTGTCTTTTGTATTAAAAAGATATTTTCGAACAATGAAGACGAAGGAAATCCAATTACAGGTGAGAATTTCTACAAAGTTTGAAAAGCTGGGATGAAAATTGGATTAGAATGTTTGAAAGGAGAAACTTATCAACAAATATTCTTTCACACAAACAAAGCAAAAACTTTTTTCAAACCCACAGGGGATATTTTCTTCCCGAATATGACCCTGAATCTAAATCTTTTCCGGCAATCTTTTTACCATTTCCTTCTGAAGTTCTCATGTTTCTAGGCCGTTAGGTGGACCTGGAATTTATTGAACGTAAAGCATATTTATTGTGGGGAGTTATATGTGTTAGCAGGGGGAATGGAGACTCAGAACACCGTATACAGAATACTATTTCTGCCTTAAAATATGGACGTCGTTTAACATTTGGCTAGGAAAGGGTTGAAAAGAGGCGAAAGACCGTTTTCATAAATAAAGTTGATAGTTCCGTTGATAGCCGCTTGGTATTTCCAGTTAAAATTTGTCAGTAATGGCTGACCGTATTTATTTTCTTCCTAAAACTGAAAAAGCAACAGGGAAACTGTTAATTGAAAAAAAAAAACATTTAAAAAAAATGTAGGTTATTATCGTCAAAAACTCGCGAAATCTGATCTGCATGTTTCTTTTTTTGATAAAATTCCTAGTACATTTTTTTAAAAAATCATCTCAACGCTGTCTAAATTACTAAACGGTCATTTTCCCTGCGAGGCACATGAGAAGATGCCAAGTAAAAAACATCACCTGGCAATGTCGTTTTTCAGTGATAGTACATACTATGCCGCAAAGGAAACTTCACATTGTTTTCCTTCTATGAACGCTTTAATTAAAGTAATTTGTTCGCTATTTTAAATTCCTTCCGGCAAACCTATTCCAAGGGTTTAAATTATAAAAGCAATAGGAGCAGTGTATGAATAGAATCCATTGGGTTAAAAAAAAGCTTAAAAACAGAACTTGAGAATATTTAAATTGAGATATTGAATTCAACTTTTTACAAGTTGTTTCGAAAATGCGTTCTTGAAGTTCAAGAAATGCATTTGTGAGTTTGAAAAATTTTACATTGGATCAAACTGAAATTTGAAAACATACATCTAGTATATTGAATACGAGTAAATGGAATCATCCTTCACATACCCTGGATATATTTATTAGATTTATATGCTGTCATTCTAATAATCCAAAATATCAAAAACGGAAGTGCGTTTACATTTAACCTTATCTAGATTTATACATATTAATTTTGAAAAACTTGGGTTACTGGGAAAATCCCATTTAAATTACGAATTTATTGTCGCCACCTTTCATCTTATCAAATATTTTTAATTGCTTTAATGGATAAAATCAAAGTATAATTTCCTTATTCCATACAGAACCTAAAAAAAAACATGTTTCTGGCGTAACTCTATGTTCTATAGAATGTCATTAACTTAAAAAATTGCTACGTTCTCACCAAAAACTAGTCATTAATTCTTGTCCATTCTTTAGGATAAAATATCCTAGACATAAAACTTCTCCGTTAAATAAGAAATGCTGCGACATCATTGGAATTGAAAATCAGCCATAATGCTGGAAGATAAATCATCTTTTGATCTTCATTTGACAGCTTTTTTGTTCTAAGATTGCTTTTTTGAGGCTTTTGTGATTCACATAAAATGGGTTCCACTATATTTCGTTCATATGCAAGGAATAAAAGTTTTTACAAGTTGAAGAAATTGAATATGGCGTCTTAGTAGCTCAAAAAGTTATTTTGAAAGATCAATCAAACTAGTTGGCAAAAATAGTTTAAAAGATAATTTTTTTGGAGTCTAGAAGAATGAAATCATTGTTCATATTTCTTCTCAATTTGAGATTGATGAGGTAATAAAAATTCAACATCATCCCCAAACTATTATTTAAAGCGAATATGGTATTATGTTTGATGAATCAAGGATAGTTAAATTTTAGTGTTCGGCAACTAGTGGTCAAAAAATAGTTAACTACCAACTACTAACTAGTCTGGGAAAATCTAGTTGCAACTAGCAGTTAACTATTTTTCCTGGGACTAGTTACAACTAGTAGTTAACTGTTTCCCAAAGTAGTTAACTACTAGTTAACTACTCTATTTAATTTCATAACCTATTTTTTGCCCAAATTCTAATACATCTTTCTTATCTATATCACAAAAAACGCGCAAAAGGGCCTTTAATTCTGGTTATGGTATTTTGAGTACTCTACCATCTCAATTAAATTTGTTACAGTACAATTTTTTCTATATTTTGATAAAAATTTTAATAAGAATTTTTTTGAAAGTAGTTGAAATTTTGAAAGTAGTTTTAACTAGTAGTTATTAAAAAAAGTAGTTCAACTAATAGTTGAACTAGTTTAAACCAAAAGTAGTTAAACTACTAGTTAACTACTAGTTGATCAGTAGTTAACTACTAGTTGATCAGTAGTTAACTACTAGTTGCAACTAGTTCTAGTTAACTAGTGCCGAACATTATTAAATTTAATGATAATTAGCATTTTGCATTAAAATATATAGAATGATGGGAAAACACTAAAAATTTCAAGATAAAAATATTTTAAAACCATTTTTTTAATACCAGACACAAATGGTTAATTACAAGATAACAAGGAATATTATAGTACTAATTCGCATTTTTTATGAGAGTTATTGAAGTAAAAAAAGTATACTTGTTTCATGTACAGTTTTACTTAAGATTTTAAGCAGTAAAAAAGCCGAGGTCAGTTTCACGTAATCAATCGTCAGCTGCTATTCACTGATTACTTTACTTAACATCTTAATTACCTTTTAATAATCTTCTTTATCAACAACATGATTAAGAGAGAGATCCAAGCTTAAAAAAGTTAACTATAATTAATCTTTTACAAAGAAAACAGAAAAGAGTTTTTTAAAGTTACAACAGGAAAAGGGATATTTCTTTCACAGTTTTATAAACAGTATTTGATCCTAATTTATTGTGACTGCAAAAATTACAGATTTCTTCGTGAATTTTAGATGTTCTTTCGTTTACAATCAACCCGTCAATTTTTATTTTCCCCATAAAATAAAATTGTTTCTTTCATGGAAAAAATAATACTTGATACTTGATTGTTTACGAATAAAGATCTACAAAGCACGAAGAAATTTGAACTTTAAAAAAAATGGCGTATCTTGGAAAGAATTTAAAATATCGAAATAAATTTGTGCTTAGAATGCAGATAATTTAATTAGTCACAAAACATACAAAAAACATAGTTTTTACAAAACCAAAAATTTTCGACGTTATTTAATAAAGTGTAGAAAATAAGATACTGATGGCTCTGTATATAGAAACAGGGGATCCTAAAATTTGGCACCCCTTTATGGCTTGTTTATACTTAGAGTATAGAAGCTCCATATCAATTTTAGTACATTTGTCCGGAGTGTAACTATTTTGTCATAAGATGACCTGACTATTATGCTTGAATTACTTAAGCAGAATCTTAACTAACTTAAGTAGATCCAAGGAAAAATTCGTACCTCTATACCATTACTTTACCATTAAAATGTAATAGTCTTAAAACGGATTACTTGGATTTAACGATAATATGTATTTTAAAGCCAAATCCTGTAACTTTTCATCCGAATTACTTTTGACACCACTTAGCACTATATTTAAATTCCAAAACACCGAATTTCTAGCATGAAAAGTCCACTTTCTCGTATAAAGCTTTGTCTCTAACTAGTATAGACGTGAATTTTCAATAAGCTTCCCTAATCCTATTAACACAGAGCGGTCTGGATTTGAATTTTTAAGAACGGAGGGCCGGTCTAATTTGCGAACTCGCGTCACTTATTCTAAGTAATTAACTCGTTGTAAAACCCGGAAATTGGATATTTTTAATCGTCGTCTCCTCCTTTTGTTGAAGGGTGGATTAACTCAGCTTTCGTTTTAACTATTCAAGTGTGTTCTGAATTGTTAAAAGCCGATCTGGGAACACAAAGGTTTGTCTCATGGGGCCTTACTCTCTATGTACTATATACTCTCTATACTATATACTCTTAATACTATATACTCTTAATACTATATACTCTCATGAGTTTTCTAAGAGAAATTGATTCGGATTTAATAACGGCAAAGAGAAAATAGGACGTAGCATAAAAAAAAGTTGAGAAATTGATATCTAAGTGGGGATTTAGTTGGAAAGGATAATAATCTCAAATTGGCCCATTAATAACTATTAAATTCATTCAATTCCCCTATTAAATAATCTAAATATCGTTAATAAAACAATAACATCTATCACTGAAAATTATGCAAGTTCAACCTTTACTGTAAGAATAATAATTACGTAGATTCAATTTTTCTGCTTTTGTTTTAAGTTTAGAAAAGAATAACTATGAAATTATTTGAATTTGAATATCAATCAACTCCAAAATTATGGAATAGTTAGTTCTTCCATTGTGAGCAAAGTACGACCAAATGACTATTAATCAGGGAATAAATGTAAACCAAGCTTCTCTAAACATAATAACTGGTCATTTTCTTTTTAGTTTCTGATTCAATTATAAAAAATATCGTGGCATGAAAGAAAACTATACTTCCAATATGTACTACCAAACAGTAAATAAATAAATGAAGAATAATTTGATATCATTTGGCTAATAATTTTAAATTTACTTTCCGATGTTATAATTTTCCAATCCTAGCAGTATATATGAAGGGATAAAAATAAACAGTCTGGTTCCCACAACTCCTGAGACTAAAGTAAAATTTAAAAGGGTTAAAAGGCTTTTTTAATTTCTATTCAACGACAAAACAGTTATAAAAAAGGGTAAAACTCCGTTAGAGTTCCCGCTAAATATCGCCCAGTTCTTTTAGACAACAAGAAATAGAAATATTCATAAAAAATTTCTAACTCCTGAATTAAAATGCTTAATTAGATCACTAACTAACTTAACTATTCAGTTTATTAATAAAAGTCAGAATTGTTTTTTGATATTTGGATATAATGTGTCCAAAAGCGATATTTAGCGGGAACTCTAACGGAATTGAACCTAAAAAAGGTTTAACAACTAAAGTAAAACTGGATAGGATATTAATTAGTATACGTAAAACATTTTAAATACCTATTTAAAAAGCATTGAATGAACGAACTAATATTCACAAATTCTTCTACAAGATCCAGCATGCAAAAAAAAGATAAGGGGGGGGGGAAAGCGGACAAAAACGGGAGATGTTTCCAAGCGGAAAAAACCACTACCTCATCTAAATGCGAACTATGCAGTACTCTTAATGAAAATATAAATACCTAATCAGTTAATTAGAATATTAAATGAAATGCAATCATAACAGCGGAGGCCTTTAAGATTCTACCCAATTTGCATATCAAATGAAACATTTAAATCTCGGGAGACAGTCTTTCTGTGAACATGTTTTCTTTAATTAGAGAAGGTACCTCAATTATTTTAAAACATCCGCCTTTATCTTACTTGTTCACATACAGCAACCATTTCAATAATTAACAGTCCTTATTTTTATTCGTCATTTAATTTTACTCTTTCGTAAGCTTTTTTCAACGTTAGTCTTTAAAGAGCTACATTCATCAAGTTTCTTTGTATTGATTGTGCTATTTTTGTAAATAGGTATTACTACAAACATTTAATTCTATGTATACCAGTAAGTCAATCTAATTACTGTTCTAGAAACGGGAATCATCGGTACTTTCCATACTTCTTTGTATCTCTTTTCTTATTCTTTTTTGTGTTCACCCCCAACAAGTTTTGGTTGTGGATATGTAATGTTTAAATGTCGAAATAATTGCTCTGATCCTTTTGTTCAGTGAGTTATTTGGAAAAAATATTTTCTAAATGCTTCAAAGATATCATTGAGTATTATTTTTCCCAAATCGTGATAACTCGGTAATAAAACACATTTATTTTCATTCACATTTTTTGCTTATTTCTTTAACCTCCTTGCTTTGAAATTAGGAAAATAAGTAAAGTAAATTTAAAAAAAAAAAGAAAATCTGAGAGTGGTAAGCGTCCTCTAAGTAATGTGGAAAAACTGAAAGAGATAAAGTAGGATATCGGGCAAATTCCACTAGACATTAAAAAGGAAACCAAAATGTCATCAAGTATAATTAATTTCCAAATTGGCTCATATTTTAACCAATGACATATCATCTCTACAATTAAGATTTCTAAAGTTAAACATTCTATCCAATAAGAATCACTCTCGTTTAACTATTCAGCGAAGGGTAGCAAAAGTTACGTTAGTTATGTTAAGAGCAATGTAATTTCAAATTTGAAGTGAGTGAAATTCAAGTGAATCTATAATTTGAACGACCAAAAACAAAAAAATAATAAGAACACAGGAAACACTTTATGTTCCTAAAAGCTTAACCTGTACAGCTAATAAGTAGATAAAATTGGTTCTCGTCACACATTACTTATTGATAAAGTGCATCATTCCCTTTGGCTCAAATTGATGAGGATGGATTGCCTTAAGGATAATGGAATCGTACACCGTAAACGTAACTTTTTGCATAGGATCACTCTGTTATTCATTTTTTCATTTAGTTTCATGATAATATATCTAAGAAGCAAAAAGGACAACCAGACATATATTAGCACTTTATGTGGCTGTTTTGCAAATCAAATTAGCTTCCTTCGGATTATTCCAGAGAGTGTTTTTGACATTACTTGAGTGTAGTTAGTAGGAGTAAAGAGGAATAAAGAATTGGGAGCTATCAGAAATCATTCCGAAACATTTTTCCATTAAATGTAGCGACATTTTTAGTGGAATAAGCTTGTAAAAAACCCTTCAGATGTCACTTAGACTAATTTGTTAAGATTTCCCTTATTCCCTTTTAGGAAATTAATAAATTAATAATTCAGGACTTTAGGGAGGAAATTTATGCAGTGAAATTTTCGCAATATTTTCCAACACAATTGAGTTTAATGTTAAAACCCTTTTAACATTCAACCATTTTTTTTTTCGTTTACCGATACCGTAAACAATGGAACCATCTTTATTAATAAGAAATTTAATGAATTCTCACTCGTTTGAAGTATGCTATACCCATAGTTCTTTTTTAAAAGTATTTTTCGAATTATTCTGAAATTAATATGAATAATTCAACAACATTTTTAAGCTCTTTGTCGCTTGTAATTAAACGCTTTACAGGTTTCTATTCAATCGACAACATCCACTCAAAACAAGAATTCATTTTTTAATAATCATTCCATTAATATTTATTACTTTATTTCAAAAAAATCAATTCATTAATATTTATAATTTTTTTTCGGCACTTTGTCATAAACTTATCCACAGTTAGTTGCAAGTATAACCTATTAAAATTAAAGCAGTGTTAAAATATGTTCTTTGTATACTTAACGATAAAAAAGGGGATTAAAGCTTTTGTAAAATGTAATTTTAGAAAATTCGAGAAGTTTAGAATGTGGTAGTAAATAAAAATTTGATACCTGATTTCTACTGAGAAGGAAATATTAATTATAAATTAATTCTAATAACATTTATTCATTTTTTTATACCTGCATAGTTTACACCGTTAGTAAGATAATCAATAAACATTAAATACCTGATATAAACTCAGATAAAAAGTTTGTTATTTTCCCGTTAGGTATGTATCCCGCTTAAAACCGCCAAGCAGTTTTGAATGCCATTGATGAAAATTACCGCCAAGAATTCAAAATCAATAATATACTATTTACAATTACACTAATGGTAATTATAAAAAATATTTAGCGGGTCAAATAACGGGAATTGTACCAAATATTATCTTTCTTTATACATTAATTAAATTTTATATAATAATTACATAATAATTTAAATTTATTTCCATAAGATAATATTTAATTACATAATATTAAGAGATAAGATCAATGGAATATTGGTACAGCGGGAGGGATAGTCTTACCACGCATAGTCCGACCAGTAGAACGACAGATGAGACGACACATAAAAAGGAGAAGATGAGGAAGATGATATTAAGTGTTAGAAGCTCTAAAAAGAAGGCAGAACACATTTTTATTTCACTCAGAAACTAACATGAAAAGATACATTCACAAAATACAAATGAACATACATTACCCTGTAAGCTTTGATGAATTTGAATTCACCTAGCTCAACAAATTCATACTTACACATGAATTTTATGGGGTTTGACTTGTTAAGTAATATAAAGAGATACAAGAACGATAAATGTATAGTACATTTATAATTTTGTGGGTTATGAAATTTTGTTCAGTAATGTAAAAAGTTCTAATAATTTAATTAAGGGTGTAATTTAAATGAAAGTATTTAATCTGGAGTACAAATAAGGCGTTGTAAAAATTTGTTTATGATACACAGTAGGAAATTATGATATGAAGTGTTTATTCATTTTTGGTAGATAATGCAGATAAACCAGTTGAAAAGAATAAATGCTATATAACTGAAAAATATTAGTATTTATTTACTTTTTGTTGTCGTAAATGCATCGATAAGTTTTGAGAAAATTTATTCAGGTATTCAATTTTCAATAGATTATTTACTTATTCCGAACACATTCACGGTCTTCTTTCTGTGATATCACTAAAATACATTTTCCTAGAAATTATTTTCTATAGCTAAGCAAATACATAGGTACTTACACATGAATTGAATGGGATTTGATATTGTTGAGTAAAACGTATATAGAGGTTCAAGAATGATTATTGTTTATTTATAGTTTTATGGGATATAAAATCTTTCTTGAGTGATATAAATTGTAAAGGTTTTGTATTTCTAGATATTCCATCTGTTTTTTCACTAGATTATTTACTTATTCCTGTATTTTAGTCTCCTTTCTGTGGCATAGTAACTAAAAAACGTGTTAATAGAAATTCTGCTAATTTTGTGAACTTTATACTTAAGAGAAAAGGGTTCTTTAAATATCTTCGGTTTTATACCAGAACTACTTTTTATTTTGGTAAGTGTTTATGCTTCTTCCTGAAGAGTTAAATGGATTTGGTTTGAAAAGAAGTCTGAAATACCTCATTAGTTTTTTTTTAAGTCCGAAAGTTTCTGAACTGAATGGTTCGCGAAAATGTTACGTAATATGCTTAAACTCATTGAATCATTTCTTTAGCACCACTTCCCATGAATCTTTTTTCAGTTATAAAAGGCAATTTAAAGATTTAAGGAAATGCAAATCTAATTTTTCCTAGATTGAAATTCTATTTATTCCAATATTCAAGCTCGCTTGTACATTAAAAAGCCTAATTCATCATTTCATAAGATTAAAAAAAAATAAACTATAAGAACGTGACATTTGCTTACATTGATTTTTCTGACATTTAAAAACAGCGAAATCGTATCGAGCAATCAAAACGCATGAATTAAATTGATTAAAACTGATGAAAAGAACTCGAATTTTTCAAGCGAAGAAATTAATTAATGCATCGTTCACAGCTGTGTAATACAATGTCCCGCTTTTGCTTCTCTGAAAACTTACAAGGGAAAATTCGTCGTCTTTATTTAGTACATGCTTTTGCAGCTTTATCAATTAACTTAATTTAGATGACAAGAAAACATGCCCTTTCACCTTTAATTGAAAGAAATCGTAAGCTTAAAAAAATAATTTGCAAACGACTCAATATCACCTAATTACGATTAGTTGTGACGAAAACGAATGCACAAGCACAACTCAACTCTATCGTTAAATTAAATTTAAGAGAAGAATAAAAGTTTTTAAGCAAATTGAAGTAAGACAAAGACGGAAGAAGTGGAAACGTAGTTTTTTTCTACGATTTGTTCTACTTCAATTTATTTTTTTTTACGTAACGGAAGTTTAAAAAATTGCATATTAGCTAGACGAATTTAGAAATAAATTACTTGAAAATTCGGTTGAAAACGAAGAGAAGATAGAAATGTCTTCTTTGAATTATTTGAATCCTTTGGTTCGCTTTCATCAAAAGGTAACTTTTGACATGATATGATTAGAGAATTATCATTTTTTGGGAAATTACCTACCTAATGGGCTATCGTCAAATCGTACTTATTTCCAAGACAAATTATTGAATGTAATGATGCTTAACTTCATCTGTTTTTTTTTTAACTTTCTTGGTCTTTAGAGAAATTTTGTCAGCTTCCCACTATTTCATTCCATAAACCCCTTTTATTAGAGAGAAACTTTTGTACGTTACAATTGAGGAATTTTCCTTAGTTATCTATTAAGAATTTCATTTGACATGAAGCTGAGACCCTTTTTATAACACTATATTTTAACTATTTCAAACATAGTATTAGACTTCGTTGCAAAGATTACACATTTATATTATTGAAAGTTTACCCTCAAAGAATAAAAATCTTTAAAACAGTTAAGAGTGTAAGACAAATAATATTCCTTTGGTTAATTTACAATTAAGAGATAGTTTTGCGTTTCTAAGAAACAGTTACGTAATTTCGATTTAATTTCGAAATTACGAAGTATTTCTAGGAAGTACAAGTGAAGTAACATTGACCGATGATTTTAAATCGGATACCTTAAGAAAGCAATATACCTATTTGATAAATGAGGGCAATTTCCGAGTGTGGACAGATATTTGACAAGTTTGATCCCGAGTGTCAATCCCCACGAGACCGCGTGAATCCCCTACCGGATTAGTCCTGAATCCAGACAGATGGGTTGGGGAGAACATATCCCTCTTTTCTGTTGTAGTCCACATTCCGGATATAACAACTAGATAGTGTTACTTGGAAAGATAAATGAGTTAAAAATTACGTTAGTTCATTTATGCAAATTACGTCGACCATTTAAATTATTTTGTTTGGAATTTCACAAGAAAAAAGTACATTGGGATTAACAGTTTTAGAGTTATTTGATTAGTGTTCTTGTTTTTCTTTATAGTTTTTACATTAGTGTTCATTTATCAAATTCAAATAATTTTTTCTGATAGTTTTAAAAAGGACGCATTTTATCTAATTATTTTTATCAGTCGCCAATATTGAAAGAATATAAACTTTTAAAAAAATTAACTTTTGTAAAACGAACTTTATCCGTGTAATGCCGAATATTTTAGCTTTTTCTTTAATGTTAAAAAGAATTAAACCGACTCAAATAGCTGTGAATATGGCTGTAAACCTTTCATAAATTACTGTCATTCAAAATAAAGTGTGATCAGCATTTTTTATTCAATTTTACTCCGTTTAAAAAAAGAGAGTAAGCTTTTTATGGTAATCAAATTTAAATATATTGAGAGATGCTTTCAAAATTGAAATAGAGAGTTAAAAAAGAACACAAGCTTATGTATTCAAAACTATTCACAGCCATTTTGACTCGCAAAGTGTCAAACAAACAACAAAGACAAGTCACTGCAAAAAATTAAGAATTTCCATTTTTTGATATTTATCCCATTTTTTGATATTTATCCTTTGAGAATTATATACTTTCTTTTTTTTTTTTTTCAATTCTTCCGAAATCCATGGAGCTTCTCCGAAATCAAAATATACTTAAGCTAAGGTCTCATTAAGATGGGTTTTTAAAAGTTCGAATCTAACTTCCTTTTCTGTTAAATTGCATAAATTTATTCAAATTCTGAAAAGGGGCGCGTAAGTAACATAATTTTTTTTTTATATATTGGCGCTCTTTAAAATAATGGTGCCTAATGAATAAATCATTGGTGCCTTTTCCTTAGATTGAGCTAATAGCGCTACTGTGTAGCATTTCATGAATAGCCAGTTTGATGCATTTGCATAATATCGATCTCGCAAATAGCAGTTGTGGAGATATGCTCTTCATTCATGCATTGATTTTGGGTTCTCTCTCGTCGTCTGATTTCATACTGACTGTTTACTGCGATGCATTGATTTCTAGGTTCTACCTGCATGGCTGACCAATTCTATTTTTTTATTCATCCGCATAAATCACCCCTATGTAATGGGAAAACTTTCCAGCTTTGACAGCTACTCTTATAAAGAAAAGGTGGAATTGAAATTAAATTTATCAGTTTAAGTGGTGTGATAGTTTATGATTTCGGTGAGATTTTTCTATTTATTTATTCTGATAAAACTATATTTTGACGGTAAATTCTAAACGAAGAATTTTGGATGATTTCTTTTATTAGAGCTGTTAAAGTATCAACTATTCATTTTAATGAATGCAAATACTAGCAATAAAATTAAATTATTTTCAAACTCCATTGCTATCTTTTTATCCCTAATTTCTAATTTAAAATGAAGTTCTGTGGTTAATTATTTTTTTCAACATATAAGAAGGTATGCAGAAAACATTTAAGTAATACGCTTCAAATTTTGTCGTTGTGTTTTGAAAATTTCATAAATGTAAATATTTTAATTATTAACATTACTGATTGTGACGTTTTAAGAAAACTAAGTATAATTTTTTTATCCCATTTTTACCAAAATTGTTATTTGTTTTTGAGTCCAACTAAATAAAGCACTGACAAGTTTGATTTGTCATATCTTAAAACATTTAAAAGAATATCAAACTTACCTATAGACTCTGCTAAGGTGTGCACATGAAAGACGGAACTCACGAGGATAACCAGATAGATAGACTGAAAAGAAAATATTTTGTTAGCTTTCCATCTTAATTTTTTTTTTCGCGATCTTTTTCTTTGGCACTCAACTAGACACATATAATCATGGAAGACAATTAACTTTTTTCAATTCGTATGAACCAAAAAATTAAGCAAAATATTTAATGAAGAGAACTTCACTCTTATTTCAACTGAGGGAGGTATTTGTATAGGTGGTTTGAATCTAGAGGGTTATCTAATTTACGGCACACGATAAGATTTTTAATGGCCCTCGGCTTCCATGTTTATAAAAGTTTCCTTATTCAGTATTATTTCAGGAAAGTTAATAAAGGTAATTAAATTTTTAATGGTTGTTAAGTTTAATTGTTAGGGGGAAAACTCCCGAACCACCTTTTTAATGGAGAGTTTCTAGTTTTATTCCTTTTGAAATACGATTCTGACTCAATACTTAAACCATACTATGTATATTAAAAGTGAGTTAGTGAAACTTTCTTATTTTTTCTTAAGGACTAATCTCTCTGAAATTTTTCTTTTGCTTAAATTATCTTGAGTCTTAAGAATTATTAAACACCAGACGATTTATTATTTTATATCATCCACATCTCCAAAAACTATAAACTCATTCCAATGAAACAAAGCTATGTAAATCATTTGCCAAACGATTAAATTCATCCGAAACTTATAATTCATATAAAATTTTTATAAATCAATGAAGCTCGTACTGAAAATCTACTACAAAGACTGAAGATAATTTCTAGTGAAGATTACTTCTTCTGACAAATATTTATAAACTGCTGCAACCATGATCTATGATTTGGTAAAGGTTAAGGAATAAAAAAAAAATGTCATTAAATCGAACTGCGGCATGGAAGTGACAGGGAGGAGCCGTATTAGTGTCGTTCTTTTGACAGATCTGACACTTCGAGCAAGAGATGATCCCAAATGATGTTTGACAGTGCTTACGGCGATTTAAAGAAGATAATTGGGAAAGAACCAACGAAAACAGTAATCGGGTTTAGTCCTCAATCCGTTGCTAAGGTAAGGACTATTAAACAGCTAGATTTATTTGTGAAGTTATAGCTGGGAGGGATACGTTACTGGAATTTAATAACCATTAGCAATATTATTAACAGGTTATACTATTCTCTTACATAGGATAACCCTGACCAAGGATAATTTTTAAGTTTGTTTTCTTATTCATAGAAATTTTCTTATTCTCTGTGGATTATTTATTCGTTTTCGAAATTTGTAATCATCGTCGTTTTTAAAACTTCTTTATTAGACGATATACAGAAAAAAGGTGAATATTAAATTTTGGCTTCTTAAGAAATACATTAAAAATACTGGTATCGAATGAAAATATTTAAAGTAGTGTAAAAAGTACAATTTGAACGCATTGCTCAAATAAATTTTTCCAAGTGTGTTAAATTGAGCCGATTAGCTCACTATGATCCTGTATGTCCACTTTCACGTTACTTTTACCATTCACCCAACTAAAGAGTAATCACCAGCACATTTATTTGTGGAGATGGTGGTTTATTGACTGAAGGGGGAAAGCATCCTAACTCACACTCAAAATATTCTATTTTTCTATGCCAAAGGGGTATTTCTATGGCCATCAGAAGCGGTCGCTCCTGTACATTTAATCTATTTATTTATTTTTAAAACATTTTTCTATACTATTTTCATACTTAGTTGCAACCAAAAATCTCCTCAATGAATTTGAATGTTTTAACACTCTTACTGTTAACCTTTTTAAGTTTAGCTGCATGAAAAATTATATAATTATTCAGATAAAACCTTTTGCTCAGCCATGCGTTTTAGAAAATTTCACACAGAACATATTTAAATGAAACCCAGAAAAACGTTCTTTTATGCTTTACTTCGTTTTATTTCCCACCAAATTTGTGGATAAATGATGTAAAGTTTTTTTTCCTTTTCGCAATTCTCCAATCTGATACGATACTTCCTTAAGAAATGGTACGATGCAGCTTTATTGTTAAGTTTCTTGGCACAACTTCATTTTGGAAACATTTTTTCAGTCTTTCATAAGATCATTTGTTTATTAGTTATCAGTAAGATGGCGAAAATTCTGACTCAAACGAACTATTTAATAATCCTTACATTCATTGAATTCTTAGAAACTGAAAGGTTGGTGACCCTAAGTAAGAAAAAAAGATGATAATAAAAAAACACTTAAGCTGTCCAAGTTTTATCCAGTTCATTTTAAATGCCCTGATTTATTCATTCTCTCATTAAAAGACTAAAATTCTTTAAATTAATTTCGCAGAATGAAACATCCCAACCAGGTACTTATTTCAAATTACTTTTTCTTACATTTCAAGCCAGTAGGTAGTTATAATTAATGGTTACGAGCCGTGTGTGTTAGCACAACCAATTACCTGCGTAATTACGCAACTAAAAAAAAAAAGATAATTTTTCCATCTACCGTTAAGAACAAAAATTAAACGTAACTTTTTAAACCAACAACAGGACGTGTCAAAATGAAACCGACGACGCTGCCGAGTAATTACACAGCGCCCCGCTCCTGATGATTTAGTAGTATGGCGGAATAATAATTTTGCCCGACAAGTCCAGAGAACAAAGCGCTCTCTAATCCCATTTCACGCCTAACTGTGACCGTTTTATCGCGATTGTTTCTAGGCCATAACTCCCGCCGGCTTTTTGCCAGAGGAGATTATTATTATTCATGTAATTCAACAGAAAGTAAACGCATGCCATGCTCCTCTCCTTTCTCCACACTTTTCTGATGGTTATTTTTAGTGCAGTTCCTTTTTTTTACCTCTACAGCCCGGCGTATCTAAAAAAGAATGCAGCATTACGCCCAAGGGAGCTATTGCCGTACTTCGGAATACATTGCAAATATTTGCTGAACAAAATAAATGCGGCTGTATCGCTTTTATAAACATCAAAACATTCAACCTATATTTCATTCAGGTGTAGAGGTTTTTTTTTTTGCGATGCATAATCTATTCTTCTATTAAAGAAGCCACACACGTTCGCTGGCACCACTGCACTGTAGCTTCTGATATTACAATTTCTCTGAAAATCTATAACACTAAAGTCACCAGTAAATAAGTTATTACTTTTTAAATATATATTTAAGTTCTAAGAATAATGTAAGGGTTTTCAGGTACTGTTTTTTTGAACTTCGGAGATCAAGAGTCTCTGAGGAAGGTATTAGTTTATATCAGGGTTCTTGTAAGAATCTTTATGTGAGTCTGTTGCAGCCAATTCCTTAAAGTGGTCTAAGGTAACTCACCTATGTTGAGTCCTGAGATATTTTTAACTCCTCTGAGAGAGTATTTCCCTCCTTGAAAATCGGAAATACTCTTTAAAAAACTAGCCAGGAGTATTTTTACTCTTTACATTTTTCACAAAGGTTTTGCTTAAAAAATGCACCGCGCCGCGTGTCCCACCGAAATCAACAAATAATATTTTTCTACTCATAACACCAACTGATCTCAGCGGAGACATTTCGCCCGACTTCTGGCCAAAGTCAATTGCCAAAAGCCACAGCACCCTAATTAGCATGCTTTTTAATTGTGTTTTCATGCAGCCATAGTATTTTTTTTCATTTATTGTTCTGATGCTTAGGGAGTTTGATTGCGTTTTTCGTGTCTCTGTGTAGTTCATGCTATTTCCGTGTTTCACTCCTCATAATTGAATTTCACTCCTCCTAAAAAAGTCAAGGAGTATTTTTACTGATCCAAAAAAATCCTAGGAATAACACTGGTTGAGTCAATGTAAAAAATAAGAAGGGTTAGTTAAATATTCTAAGTGTTGACTTACAATGAAAGTAAAAATAGAACAACACAAAATCTCCAATAGAAAATTCTAATAACTCTGTATGAGATTGCTGTCTTTGTCCATGATTTTTAAAATAAAGTCCTGTTTGGCCTGTGGAACTTTATAGAGTAAGTAAATGTGGTCCTTGGAGTAAAACCCCTCTGTTTTAACCACTGAGCTGTTGTAACATGTTTAGTTTAAATTTAGCATTGTTCTTTACCAAAACATTAACTATAACATGTTCTCAAATCTGTGTCTATGTTAAAATAATTTTCGTTCAATAAGTTTAAAGCTTTTTTACCAACTACACTTAAATATCGAAGAGTAAAAAAATATCACAATTCACCTTTTAGTAATGGAGTTTTTCATTTTCTGTTGCAGATTATGAATTTTTCTCTGTCAAAAGAAAGATTAGTGCTTAGAACCTTAGAAGTTATACAGTCTGATAAGACTTCAAAATACCAGCGGTCAATAAAAACACAACGGGATAATGGGTATATTTATGGGGGTCATTGGGGGAAATACCCTGCTCTAACCGTTTTAGGAAATTCCATTTCTTTTATTTGTAAATCATGTTTGCAGAGTCTTCTGAGACTGCTTGCCCCCCTTCAAAGATTCTAGTGTCCTCTCTCAAGAGATTAAGGGCCATATTCAGAAAGACAAACACGTAGAAAAAACGAGAACGGTATGGAAACGACGAAAAAGCTCTCGAAACGAGAGATTTCAAACGTGAACTCTGAAGCTCTCGTCCACCATATTGTTCCAAGATTCGAATCTATGAGGATCGCTTTTACACTTTTTGTGGCCCGTTAAATAGTTCCAAAAATCTAGAACAGCTACTAATTACCAAAAAAAGTACTCAGACATCAAAATATTACGAAAGTAATGGACATCTAGGGTTTGCATGAATTTGTATTATCAGTTTATAATTACCTACTTGTAAGGCTTTGCGACAGCTGGAGTTAGGAGCGCACGGGAGAGGAAACGGGAGCTGTATAGAGTTACCATCTCAAATCACTCGTTTCCATATTGTTTTTTCTATATGTTTGAGTTTCTGAATATGGCCCTAAATCAGCCAATGAGTGGGATATAGAAATTATACAATCTGACATGACTTTAAAGTACCTACAGCCAATAAGAACATGGCAGGATAATATTTTACGGAACAGACTGCATAACTTCTAAGCACTCGTAAAAAAAAGGTTATCAATGTAGTACTAAAACACAAATAAAAAGTAGCTTTATTATACGTAACACGCAACGAGTTTAAGGATTCATTCAACGTGAGAAGTATACCACACTACATAAAATAAAAAGGACGTAAAGCATCATAAACATTTTTAAGCCGCTATTAGCGTGTCGTTGCGTCCCTCTTCCTCAGGATAACTGCTGACGTTTCCGAGCGTCCCGATGAGAATGCCGTACGTCAGCAAACTGCCGAGGATGGTGATGAAGAGCGACCTGTGGATGTCGTACATCTTCCACAGGGTCAGCCGGACGTTGCGGTCCTGGTTCTTCCACAGCAGGACCTTCAGCTCCCTGTACTGGGAGGGAACCACCCCTGGCAGTGCCATCGCCGCCGTCTGCGACTGCATCGCTGCGTCGGCGGCTTTAGACGCCGACACGATCACCTTCAGCATGACGAACATGTTCCCGAGCGCCGTCGTCACGCAGTTCGAGATCTCGCCGTAGTCCAGGTGCGGCGTGAAGGCGTACGTGTACCCGGTCCAGAACACCCCCGTCATGTTCTTGACGATCGTCACGAATATGCAGAGGGAGTACATGTCGTCGAGGAGCTTGACCACCTCGATAATCTCCCTGTGGAGCTCGATCAGGCCTTTGCTTTCCGTTTCTACGATGCTCCCCCCTCTCATTTTGGCCTTGAGGTGGCCGAAGCAGCAAGCGACCAGCTCGCACAGGTTGCCGTAGAACACGCAGATGTTGAACAGGAGCAGGTAGACGACCCTCAGGTACAGGGCCTGGGCTACAGCGAAGAAGGTGGACAGTGACGTGTCCTCTTCGCCGTCTTCCACCATGGGGGCGACCAGCCCGAATTCCTCCATCAGCACGAAGAAGGATACGCTTTCGATCGCGGTGAATGCGGTGAAGAGGAAGCATTGCAGATACACTGATCGCTTGACCTTTTTCAGGGAACCGTAGGACCTCAGCTTGTCCGTTATCCTGGAGAGCCTTCTGAACAGCACCTTCACCCGGAGACGGCTTCTGTAGAGGGACCCGAAAGCGCAGCAGGTGAGTAGCACCCCCATTATGTTGCCGAGCGACATTTTCTGGTCGGAGGATGTCGCGATGTGCAGGCCTTCGTCCGCGATGACCGCCGCGATCAGGAGCAAGATGACGTACTTGGGCAGTTTCCCGATGAATCGGCAGCAGTTCTGCGAACGATTGCTGAGGATTTCGATCCCTAGTATCTGGAACCAGATCAGCAGAGGAATAAATACCTCTCGTATAGGTTTGGTACTTCCATGGTTGTAATTGAAACCCCATCCGTTCTCGTTTACCTTTATTTTAGGCATTATTATGCTGCGAAAACTTCCTTAACTCGATAGGCAATCGCTCTTGCTCAGTGTAGAAACAGACATTTATAAAATGTCAAATAATGCTTCGTTTGAAAGTTATCATGGTGAAATCGAAGATTAACGTTTAAACGTGCTTAAATTATGATATTGATGGAGATGAAATGGAATCATGTATTTAAATCGATGTGTCATGTAAAGGGAAATCACTGCTGAAAATGGTGTAAATGTGGTAGGAACAGTACTAAAGCAATCAAGTTTTTTAGTTTTTATTTGCGATGGAAATCAAAACACCTCTTCCATTTTCTCCATACACCGTTTTATGCTCCATTATTTTAAAACTTTGATTTTGCAGCAGAATTTGTTCATATGAATTGCTATGACACCTTAATACCATAATGGGAAGAGCCAATACAACAAAAATCAAATCATCTAAAAAAAGTTGTTTATATTCCCTTCAAAATTACGGACTATCACACTTTTTTAAGGTTGCGTGCAAGAAATCGTAAAAATGAAACTACTTCTGCGAAATCACATTAAATAAATATTCTTTATGATAGCCCCCATTTATTTCTCGAACAACTAACACTTCCATAACTCAAGTTTATCTTGAGCGTTTTTCATCCGTCAACTAAAATACAAGAACTTACAACTGGAATCGACCTAAGAGTATTGAACCTTTCCGTTGTATCCGATGAATCAATCAATGGGAATTTGTTCGCGACAATCCTAAGCTGATTGTCTTTCCCATAGGAAAGCCCCAGTTCATTATTGCACCTGCGTCCCTTACTCCCTCACAGGATCAGGTGGGATAAGACACAACCCGATACTTCCCAGTCTTCAATAAGATTATACGCATGAATATTTATGGTAGCATGTGTGGAGTTCCTGGATTTGAAACTTGGCCATCGTGATCGCTATAGACTAGCATCAATTAACGAACTTGATCCTATACCAAGGGTGAGGTGGTTCTTAAATCTGTTTCCTTGTGTCAATGCTTCGTAAAATTATCTCGTAATTTGCGCTTACATCTCTCAGAACTAATTTTTAGAAAGTTTCGCAAATCGCCATTTTGCGTGACAGGTTTAATGTGTCACTCATTTTAACTTTTAGTGAAAGAAACTTTTCCTTGTATGTAGTAATTGACGTTTTGAAATTTTGCTTTAGTTTCGAAAGACAAAATCTGGTTTAATTAACTTTCTGCAATTGTCTTATGCTCGCGGTCTGACACAATCACATTTAAATTGACTTACCCGCTTGACTTTTGTGTTTAATAGCTGTGATAAATGCTTTAATTGCGGGAGTAAATTATGAAAAGTTACGTTTGTATTCCTTAACGACATACCTTTAATGTTTGGAACTTTCGTCTATTTAATTTAGACAAATTATATTTAATGCTGTTTAGAATTCTTTGTGGTTTAGCTTGTTAGTACCGTGTTTCTCAAGAAAAGCTTATTTGAGGAAGAAGATAATCTGCCACAGTTTGTAAAGATCAAACGACACTTTCACAGGAAAATTTCTAACGGGTAGCCTAATAGATATTTTACATGGAATAATATAACCTTTGAATCAGAGATGAATTTTTGAAGGAAATGAATCCTTTCATATATTAGTTAATCCCTCTCTTCTTAATTCTTAGTCAAGGATCTTGTTTTATGTTTAAGGCATACCTGCTCCTATATTAAAACGAGCAAGGTAGTTTTTTTAAGTTACTGCCACAGACATTTGATTTTATTAAAAAATGAGACTATATTTGAAAACTTGAAATATAATTCCGCATTTACCTTTTATAAGATTAAATTTCAGAATTAGTTAACTTAAAATCAAAAGTATTAAACTATAATTTAATCTGTTTGATGTAAAAAGAAGACCAAGGCTAATTTTTACTTACCGTAAGGAATTCTTATATCGACCTTAAATTATTTCTCAACAGTACAACAGTACATTGAATTTAAATATGTAGTACATGTACAGTGTACACGTTTCAAAATAATTATAATTTCTTGGTAAAAAAAATTAAAAAGTTCATAAAATATAAAAATAACGTGTATTTACACTAAAAGCACTCTACGGAGCTCAACTTAATCCAATTTTCTACCAAACCCAGGTTAACGACTTTCGTGGAATTTTCGCGGGTTTTCTACTTTTATTCTAAAATTTCTGGAAGCGAATTAACCGTGTTAGGAGAAAAACCTGAGCGAAGGAGTTTTTTCCTCGTCCCGGGAAGCCATCTTCATTACGGGAGATAATTTCTGGGACCGTTAGCCTAGATTCCGGTTCCTGAACCCCTTCCTTTGATGGATGGGGATCACGTGACCTCTTTTTTTGGTCCCCCGGGAATTAATAGCGATTGGGGGGGGGGAAGCGCTAGATTTCCTCCGCTGTCCGTCACTTTCTTTACTGAAGCCCCCTATACAATAGATCTTTTTTCCCTAGATGGGTCGGGAAGTTCAGCGGTAGGTGAGGGTACTGTGATTATGCCGGATTACGGAAAAGATCGGAATCAGGGGCAGATCCGATAGATAGGGGTAGATGACCCCTGGACTGTGCAAATATGAAAAAAATTCAGATGAACAGGAAATTCTGGCCTGGCTTTGTGAGAAAATTTTTCAAAAGTAAAATATACTATATTCGCATTAGCATCAAAATGGAAATACAAATATTCTGTGACGCAAAATAAAAACACTGGAAAGCTGATATCGTTTTTTAAGGAAATATTTATTACTAAATCATAAAAATGCACTACATATATCCTCTTATTAGTTTACAATTATTTAAAGTTTTCTTCTTCAAGAGCATGTTTATACAGTTTATCCTAAAATCTATGTTTCTATACATTGTTCTACAGTGTTTATATACATTGTTTCTACACATTGTTAGTTGTTAAGTCCCGCTTACCGTGTGGCCCCTCCCTGGAATTGTGAGAGCGCCTGCAATCAGTCTTTCCTGCACTATTTATCATTCGGCAGAGAAAACACCATAACATAAGTTCCATGAAACCCTTTTACAATTTCATAAAACCTCTGTCGTCCAAAGTTTATCATTTACATAGTATCTCTAGTAATTTATATTATAAAATATCGGTGTTTAGAAACCACAAAACTATGTTAATAATGGTTTTCTAAATTTCTTGAATACTATGCAGTGTAATGATAAGTAACACATTGTTATTGGTTGAACCACTTATTTAATTAACAAACGGGAGGGAAGTTACAAATACCCTTAAAGCTATTAATTCTCAGGAAAAAAAATCTCAATTTCTATCAAAACTTCCTCTGCTATTTTTCCGAGATTCCCTAAATTCCATCACATTGTTAGTTGTTAAGTCCCGCCTACTGTGTGATGGCCCCCTCCCTGGAATTGTGAGAGCGCCTGCAATCAGTCTTTCCTGCACTATTTGTCATTCGGCAGAGAAAACAATTTCCAGGCCCGAAGAGTTGCTAGGAGAAGCCGTGCAATTTATTCGTCTATCTCTTTCGCTATTAATCACCGTCGAGCAGTGATTGAGTTTCTGATAAGTGACGTTAATAGGAAATTTTCCGATTTCCTTTAAAATGTCGCAAGGAATTTAGAGATTCCTCCATTTTAGAATTTAATGGTTTCTGCCAAAAGAGGTTTGCTTTGAAGATTTTCGATATGCGTTTCGAATTGTTAGTTTTAGTTTCATTTTCGCTGTCATAAAAATATTATCTAAGAATTGTTTTCGATTGTAGATTAAAATGCTTTTTCATGTTATTAATTAACTAAAAAAAATTGTTTTTTTTTTCCACTTTTATTATTTTTTTTTAATGAGGAAGAAAACTAATGTCTTATGTCTGAAGGTAACAATAAATTTATGCATTGGATTTTTTTATTCCTACAATGTTTAGAAGGTGTAAAAATTCTTTCAACAAAGTCGAAAGAAATGCCGGGAATTACGTTAGAAAAAAATGATCAAAATACCACAAAAGTAAAAAAACATCAGGTTATCTTTTAACATTAATCTGCTTATTTCTACTGAAAGTGAAAGAAGGTTAAGGAAATAAGGTTTCTTTTTATAAGAGCAAAGTATCAAATAAACCCAATTTGCAGAATTTTTTTCACTTTAATGTGTTTTCTTTCGCTTTTCTTTAAAAAGGAATACATGGCTATTTTTTAGAGCCAAAATCGCCAAAAATATTAAACTTAAAAGTTTACCCTTTTTTGTAACAAATTCATTACAAAATCAAATATATTCATATTTTTCTTTTCACTTTTTACGAGCAACTCCTGGAAATGACAAGCTACGACTTAGCTTGCGAACATACTCTTACACTTAATTAAAATTTATTTTTTGGGTTCAGTTCGAGTGAAGTTTTTTTTTTTTTTGTTATTATACTCGCTGTGCCATTTAACTTATTTTGTTTCAAATAGTATGTAAATGGTTTCTTTGTTTGATATTACTTATTTTGTTTCAAATAGTATGTAAATGGTTTCTTTGTTTGATATTACTTATTTTGTTTTGTTCTTTGTATTTGATTTTTTTTAATCTAAAACAGTTATTTAGTAATTTATCTTCCGCCTATACTCGGGTTCTTTCCCCTTGACGATTAATATATACCTATTGTTTTTTTTTCTATAGTTTGTATTTGTTATTGAAATTGAGAGAATAATGTTATTATTTTTTTTATTATTATTAAAAAAAAGATGCTGATGGTGCTGTGAGTCTTTTAAAAAAAAGAACATAAATTAATATCATTTGAACTAAAACAACAACCCTTCTTCTACGTTGTTTTTAAATAAATTATTAATAAATTTAGCATTTTTCCTATTAGGTTAGGTGACATGCAACGTTTTCGTGCATTTCTTAAGATGCGATGTCAAGCGCGTTCCGGCCCTGACATTATTGTGTTTGTCGATCTTACATTATTATAGCAGCAAAAACACCAATGATGGTGCAAGAACCATCCTTACTGGGTTTTTTTTCATGTTAACATATTTTTGCATAGCCTAAAAAATGTATGTTAGTTTCATGTCTAAGAATACCCATAGCCCAGTCAAATGGGGTTTTTTTCAAAACTTTCATATAGAAGTTTTTTTTTCGACGGTTTTATATGTTTTCGAGGTCGCTGATTACGAATATGAAGTTTGCTGCCACGTGGGAGGTCGGCTTCATATCGAAAATCGCAAAAAATCGCAAAAGTTTTGCTCTTTTTTCGATATTTTGCTTATACATCAAAAACTATAAGTTTCTCGAAGATAATCTCAATTATAAAGTTGAAGTAAACAAAATTTCCTACAAAATGCACTACTCAACATTGATTTTCTGAAGAGTGGTTCTGCCGCTAGAGCGCGCTGAAAAACAGCGATTTTTTGGCCTTTCCGCAAAAAAATGAAAAGCGCGCGCTTCTACCCTCTACAAAAGGAAAACTATTCACGTTACCAACAAAACTTTTATACCACGTGAAAGAGAATTTAATTGCCTAAAAATAACTTACCTTACATTATTATTTTTTGAGAATGAGGGAGGGAGCGAAGCAAAGATCGGAAATAAAACTTTCGCGCCTTACAGCTAAAACGAACTCTCGCAGTTGTTAATTTCCAATCTGCGCTTTAATTCCGGTATATTACCAATAAAATTGGTTGTTTTGGGTGAATTGATGACTAAGCATGTTTAAAAAAATAATTTTTTAAATTTATTTATGAAATATTAGGTATTTTAGGCGAAATTTCAATATTTTTAAAAAAATCATAATAGTCCAGTAACTTTGTCGCCTGATAGTATGGGGTAGTATGCGTCAAATCCGGTAGTTCTGATTTTTTGCAGACTTGTTTATGATGTTGGCCTAATGAATAATCCAAGTTTGTGACCTCGAGCGCCGAACGCAACTTTGTCAAAAATCGAAAAAACCGCGAAAAAATCGTTCTTTTTTCAAATTTTGGCGATTATAACCCTAAAGAACTAGTTTTTGAAAAAACCTTCTATGGGCATTTTTAAAGTAGACTAAATTTGCTACAAAATGCACTACTCAACTTTGATTTTATGAAGAGTGGTTTGGACGCTAGAGCGCGCTGAAAAACAGCGATTTTTTGGCCTTTCCGCAAAAAAATGAAAAACGCGCACTTCTATCCTCTACAAAATGAAAAATATTCACGTTATCAACACAAATTTTATACCACGTGAAAGAGAATTTAATTGTCTATAAACAACTTACCTTACATTATTATTTTTTGAGAATGGGGGAGGGAGAGAAGCAAAGATCGGAAATAAAACTTTTGCGCCTTACAGCCAAAACGAGCTCTCGCAGTTGTTAATTTCCAATCTGCGCTTTAATTCCGGTATATTACCAATAAAATTGGTTGTTTTGGGTGAATTGTTGACTAAGCATGTTTAAAAAAATAATTTTTTAAATTTATTTATGAAGTATTAGGTATTTTATGGGAAAATTCAATATTTTTAAAAAAATCATATATTAAATTATGCGAATTTTTTAATGAACGAATTTATAGGTTTTTTGCATTGCTGAATCCGAATTTCAAGTTCATTTTCATTTAAAAAGTTACCTTCACATCAAAAAATGCAAAAAATCTCAAATTTTCGCTCTTTTGTTCGGTTTTTCACCGATTTTCTTAGAAAATATTGGTTTCTCGAAAAATAGCAATACATCAAATTAAAGTACGTAAAATTTCCTATAAGATGCACTGATTCATTTTTATTTTTCAAGGAGCAGTGTACGCTTTAGAGCGTTTTGAATAGCAGCGATTTTTCTGCCTTTCTACAAAAAAAGTGAAGAGCGCTTGCTTTCTGCCCCTACAGCTCTAAATATATACACGTAACAGACAAATATTTTATACCATATGAAAGTACATTTAATTTCCTACAAAATGCACTACTCAACTTTCATTTTATAATGAGAGGTATTGACGCTAGAGCGCGCTGAATTACAGCTGTTTCTTGACTTTACACAGAAACATGAAAAATCATTTTTCTTCAGAACGCTCTAAAGCGTACGCCGCTGCTTGCAAAATAAAAACGAACCAGTGCATCTTATAGGAAATTTTACGTACTTTAATTTGATGTACTGCTATTTTTCGAGAAACCAATATTTTCTAAGAAAATCGGTGAAAAACCGAACAAAAGAGCGAAAATTTGAGATTTTTTTTCATTTTTTGATTTGAAGGTAACTTTTTAAATGAAAATGAACTTGAAATTCGGATTCAGCAATGCAAAAAACCTATAAATTCGTTCATTAAAAAATTCGCATAATTTAATATATGAATTTTTTAAAAATATTGAATTTTCGCCTAAAATACCTAATACTTCATAAATAAATTTAAAATTTAAAAAAATAAATTTAAAAAATTATTTTTTTAAACATGCTTAGTCAACAATTCACCTAAAACAACCAATTTTATTGGTAACTAGCTGATATGCCCGGCCTTGCACGGGTGTAGTGTATCAATTTATTTTTTTTAAAGTTTTCTCAAGTTACATGTCTAATTTTTCTGTAACCTCAATTACCAATCATCCCGGTGTTCCTGGTAGTTTTTCATATCCCGGTGTTCCCGGTAATTTTTCATATTCCGATGTTCCCGGTAATTTTTCATGTTCCGGTATTCCCGGTAATTTTTAATACCCCGGCGTTCCCGGTGTCTTTTTTCATGTTGGTGTTCCCGGCGCCTTTTTCTTCCCGGTTCCAACTGTTTATATTTACCCAAACCCATCCAGTTCCTATGTTGCACATTTATAGTTTCTCCTAGTAAAATATTTAATTTTAAGGTTTTCATTTCATTAACAATAGTGAGTCAAGCAGATCTACTCTAGTAGAAAAATAAGCATTAACAATAGAGCATTCGCACATGACGTCACTTGGAGGACAAAAACAACGTTACTAAGGCTGTTGTTAGGGGCGGGAAATAGAAGCATCCAATAGCAGCATTCGCACATGACATCACTTGGACGAATAAACAACGTTGCTAAGGCCGTTGTTAGGTAAAGTCATGTGATTGAAAATGCTCTATAGTGAGTCAAGCAGATCTACTCTAGTAGAGAAATTAGCATTTTTAGTCATAAAAATGTTAATTACAGGTTAATATTCGATTTTCGAACTTGGAAAACTTTGTATTTATAATCCAAGTCTCTAGATACGTATATATACCGAGTTTTGTCCACGCCTGCGACGTAGTTTGAGAGGAGATGTAATTTTGAGGTTTTAATCTCATTTATCACAATAGTGAGTCAAGCGGATCTACTCTGGTAGAGAAATGGAGAAATAAGCGTTTTTGACCATAAAATCGTTAATTACTCGTAAATATTCGATTTTCGAACTTGGAAAAGTTTGTGTTGATAATCCTCGCCTCAGAATACGTCTATATATCGAGTTTTGTGTACGCCTGCGGCGTATTTTGGGAGGAGATGTAATACATACCCACTTACCCACAAACGGTTTTAGTTATATACTAGCTGATATGCCCGGCCTTGCACGGGTGTAGTGTATCAATTTATTTTTTTTAAAGTTTTCTCAAGTTACATGTCTAATTTTTCTGTAACCTCAATTACCAATCATCCCGGTGTTCCTGGTAGTTTTTCATATCCCGGTGTTCCCGGTAATTTTTCATATTCCGATGTTCCCGGTAATTTTTCATGTTCCGGTATTCCCGGTAATTTTTAATACCCCGGCGTTCCCGGTGTCTTTTTTCATGTTGGTGTTCCCGGCGCCTTTTTCTTCCCGGTTCCAACTGTTTATATTTACCCAAACCCATCCAGTTCCTATGTTGCACATTTATAGTTTCTCCTAGTAAAATATTTAATTTTAAGGTTTTCATTTCATTAACAATAGTGAGTCAAGCAGATCTACTCTAGTAGAAAAATAAGCATTAACAATAGTGAGTCAAGCAGATCTACTCTAGTAGAGAAATTAGCATTTTTAGTCATAAAAATGTTAATTACAGGTTAATATTCGATTTTCGAACTTGGAAAACTTTGTATTTATAATCCAAGTCTCTAGATACGTATATATACCGAGTTTTGTCCACGCCTGCGACGTAGTTTGAGAGGAGATGTAATTTTGAGGTTTTAATCTCATTTATCACAATAGTGAGTCAAGCGGATCTACTCTGGTAGAGAAATGGAGAAATAAGCGTTTTTGACCATAAAATCGTTAATTACTCGTAAATATTCGATTTTCGAACTTGGAAAAGTTTGTGTTGATAATCCTCGCCTCAGAATACGTCTATATATCGAGTTTTGTGTACGCCTGCGGCGTATTTTGGGAGGAGATGTAATACATACCCACTTACCCACAAACGGTTTTAGTTATATACTAGCTGATATGCCCGGCCTTGCACGGGTGTAGTGTATCAATTTATTTTTTAAAAGTTTTCTCAAGTTACATGTCTAATTTTTCTGTAACCGCAATTACCAATCATCCCGATGTTCCCGGTAATTTTTCATATTCCGATGTTCCCGGTAATTTTTCATAACCCGATGTTCCTGGTAATTTTTCATGTTCCGGTATTCCCGGTGATCTTATATCCCGGCGTTCCCGGTGTCTTTTTTCATGTTGGTGTTCCCGGCGCCTTTTTCATCCCGGTTCCAACTGTTTATATTTACTCAAACCCATCCAGTTCCTACGTTGCACATTTATAGTTCCCCTAGTAAAATATTTAATTTTAAGGTTTTCATCTCATTAACAATAGTGATTCAAGCAGATCTACTCTAGTAGAAAAATAAGCATTAACAATAGTGAGGCAAGCAAATCTACTCTTGTAGAAAAATAAGCATTTTTAGCCATAAAAATGTTAATTACAGGTTGATATTCGATTTTCGAACTTGAAAAACTTTGTATTTATAATCCTCGTCTCCAGATACTTCTATATACCGAGTTTTGTCCACGCCTGCGGCGTAGTTTGAGAGGAGATGTAATTTTCATATTTTAATCTCATTTGTTACAATAGTGAGTCAAGCGGATCCACTCTAGTAGAGAAATGGAGAAATAAGCGTTTTTGACTATAAAATCGTTAATTACTCGTAAATATTCGATTTTCGAACTTGGAAAAGTTCGTGTTGATAATCCTCGCCTCAGAATACGTCTATATACCGAGTTTTGTGTACGCCTGCGGCGTAGTTTGAGAGGAGATGTGACACATACATACACACATAGCCACAAACGGTTTTAGTTATATATAGATAGATATACCGGAATTAAAGCGCAGATTGGAAATTAACAACTGCGAGAGCTCGTTTTGGCTGTAAGGCGCAAAAGTTTTATTTCCGATCTTTGCTTCTCTCCCTCCCCCATTCTCAAAAAATAATAATGTAAGGTAAGTTGTTTATAGACAATTAAATTCTCTTTCACGTGGTATAAAATTTGTGTTGATAACGTGAATATTTTTCATTTTGTAGAGGGTAGAAGCGCGCGTTTTTCATTTTTTTGCGGAAAGGCCAAAAAATCGCTGTTTTTCAGCGCGCTCTAGCGTCCAAACCACTCTTCATAAAATCAAAGTTGAGTAGTGCATTTTGTAGCAAATTTAGTCTACTTTAAAAATGCCCATAGAAAGTTTTTTCAAAAACTAGTTCTTTAGGGTTATAATCGCCAAAATTTGAAAAAAGAACGATTTTTTCGCGGTTTTTTCGATTTTTGACAAAGTTGCGTTCGGCGCTCGAGGTCACAAACTTGGATTATTCATTAGGCCAACATCATAAACAAGTCTGCAAAAAATCAGAACTACCGGATTTGACGCATACTGTGATGTATAAAGTTACTGGACTATAAATTAAACAATGGGAATTTTTTAATGAACGAATTTGTAGGTTTTTTGCATTGCTAAATCCGAATTTCAAGTTCATTTTCATTTCAAAAGTCACCTTCACATCAAAAAATGCAAAAAATCTCAAATTTTTGCTCTTTGGTTCAGTTTTTCACCGATTTTCTCAAAAAATTATTAGTTTTTCGAAATATTACAGTACACCAAATTAAAGTACGTAAAATTTGCTATAAGATTCACTGGTTTGTTTTTATTTCGCAAGAAGCGGTGTACGCTTTAGAGAGTTCTGAAGAAAAATGATTTTCTTTTTTCTGTGTAAAGTCAAGAAACAGCTGTAATTCAGCGCGCTCTAGCGTCAATTCCTCTCATTATAAAATGAAAGTTGAGTAGTGCATTTTGTAGGAAATTAAATGTACTTTCCTATGGTATAAAATATGTGTCTGTTACGTGTATATATTTAGAGCTGTAGTGGGGGAAAGCAAGCGCTCTTCACTTTTTTTGTAGAAAAGAAAAAAAATCGCTGCTCTTTAAAACCCTCTAAAGCGTACACCGCTCTTTGTAAAATAAAAACGAACCAGTGTATCTTATAGCAAATTTTATGTACTTTAATTTGGTGTACTGTTATTTTTCGAAAAACGAATAATTTTTTGAGAAAATCGATGAAAAACCGAACCAAAGAGCGAAAATTTGAGATTTTTTGCATTTTTTGATGTGAAGATGACTTTTGAAATGAAAATGAACTTGAAATTCGGATTCAGCAATGCAAAAAACCTATAAATTCGTTCATTAAAAAATTCCCATAATTTAATTTATCATTTTTTTAAAAATATTGAATTTTCGCCTAAAATACCTAATATTTCATAAATAAATTTAAAAAATTATTTTTTTAAACATGCTTAGTCATCAATTCACCCAAAACAACCAATTTTATTGGTAATATACCGGAATTAAAGCGCAGATTTGAAATTAACAACTGCGAGAGCTCATTTTAGCTGTAAGGCGCGAAAGTTTTATTTCCGATCTTTGCTTCGCTCCCTCCCCCATTCTCAAAAAATAATAATGTAAGGTAGGTTATTTTTAAGCAATTAAATTCTCTTTCACGTGGTATAAAAGTTTTGTTGGTAACGTGAATAGTTTTCCTTTTGTAGAGGGTAGAAGCGCGCGCTTTTCATTTTTTTGCGGAAAGGCCAAAAAATCGCTGTTTTTCAGCGCGCTCTAGCGGCAGAACCACTCTTCAGAAAATCAATGTTGAGTAGTGCATTTTGTAGGAAATTTTGTTTACTTCAACTTTATAATTGAGATTATCTTCGAGAAACTTATAGTTTTTGATGTATAAGCAAAAGATCGAAAAAAGAGCAAAAATTTTGCGATTTTTTGCGATTTTCGATATGAAGCCGACCTCCCACTAGTCAGTTTTCTAACTTCACAAAAATGGGCTTCGTGTGCTTTTTCGTGATTATGCTTAGTGAATAGAGCCATTTTGTTCCTTAGAATCTGTAGTTTACGAATCGCGATGGTGGACACTTCGGGTCTGCGACTGGGGATTGCGAGAGGCGCAGAAGTGGAAAATCGACCAGTTTCAATTTTGCGTTATTTGTAGTCAAAATGGTTCCTTTTATTTTTTCAATTAGGTTAAACGCCCCATAACACAAAAGAGGTGAAGGAGGAGTATTCGATCCTAGAGTTTGGAAAGAATCCATTCACCCCAGCCGGGGCAGTAGAAGGATAAAGTCGAATGTAAATATTTGTTTACCTATTTTCTCAGAGGTTCGTGTTAATAGTCACAAATAAACGTAATGAAAGGTGTCATTCTTTTCCTTACCTTTGGGCAAGAAAGAATTGCGATAGTAGAAATCTGGCAACGCTCACTGGGGATAGGGAGAGGGGCAGAGAAAAAACACGAAAATCAGCAATATCTAATCAAAAAAAATTTCTTTTCTGCGCCAACTGCGGTTGAATGTTTTCTAAATTGTCCCCAAAGATGGGCAAAATGCATAAAACCGAATTTCGAACGGTTCTTCTACTTCAAATAGGGTCGAAAAGGTGTAGAAAAAAATAAAGGGAAATTCTTAACTTTTAAGTCGTTTAAAAACTTATTTTTCCTCATAAAGGAGCACACATTTCAGGCTAATTTTTACCTTCATACACTTAACAATACGAAATACCATGGTAGATATCTAGTACCTGCGATTAAGGAGGGTGAGAGGGTCAGAAAAAAGTATACCAGTTTTGATACTGTTCGTAGAAGTAGAAATTCATAATTTTCTAATTTGAGTAGAGTCAAATGTGGTGCAAGCAAAGGAGACCGATGGTTGACATACAGAACACCCATTTAGAAAAGCGTTCATCACATTGGAAGGTGAAATGGAAGGGTGAAATGGAATTTTAGGAGTTATTTGAAATGTTTTTCGACAAAACAGTGTCTATTTTAGTGAAATAACGTAGAAATCAATGTGAATTGGTCCCATGTACACTGTAGAACTAGAAATGCAACAGTAAATAACTTTCATTATAGAACGGGGGTAATGTGTGGGGCAGAAAAAAGTTTGAATGATATTTTATTGAGAAAAAGAGTAATTATTTAGTTTAAAAGCTTTTCAGAACTGAAAAAATGTGGATGGGGACGCTCTTGGTGCCTATCTTGGGAAGCATAACTCAGCTTTGGGGGTTCGAAGGATGAAATAGAATACAAGGGGGAAATCTTTTATTTTTGACTAATAGCATGAAATTTTTTGAAAGAGCTAGATTAAACATTGTCAATTTCCCCCTCCAACTCTCTAGAGTCGGTCATCCGGCAATGGAATTTAAGACCCAAGACAAGGGAAGGTGGGCGGGGCAGAAAAATGCGAAACATTTTAGTTTAGTTCGTATAATAATCTTATTAAGATTAAATACCCCTAAATTGAGAAAATTAATAGCAGATATAAATGAGACCCATGTTGAAATGTGTTTCTTAGAGGGTAGGAGGATAAAATAGAATAATAGGGGGTAATATATTTAACTTTTTCACTAAAGAGTTGGAATTTCTAGGAAAACTGCATAAAAAGAATTGATTTTCCCTTTTTACTCCATGAAATATATGACACGTATAGGTGCACTCTGTATTGTGAGACAGGGGAAGGTGAGTGGGGCAAAAAAATACATATATTCTATTTCTTTTAAATATGATTAAATGTCTTAAATTTAAAAAGAAAATTAGAAAATATATGTTATTCCAATGTCATTAAACGTTTCCTAAAACTTATTTCTTATAATTTAGTACATTGAAAAAAATATATGCATTATAACTATTTTCAAGCAATTTCTAGCGTAACTTAAACTCACAAATTAATAGGATAAATGTCTTCTATTTTGTCCTTATACCCCTCATCCAAGTGTAGGAACGCTTGGGAAAGTGTGTTTTATGTATGTCTTTTATTTATTTATTTATTTATTTATTTTTTTTTTTGAAATTATCTTATTTAAAAGAAATAGAATACATGTATTTTTTTTTTGCTCCACTCACCGTCCCCTGTCTCACAATACAGAGTGCACCTATACGTGTCTGTCATATATTCCATGTAGTAAAAAGGGAAAATCAATTCTTTTTATGCAGTTTTCCTAGAAATTCCAACTCTTTAGTGAAAAAGTTAAATATATTACCCCCTATTATTCTATTTTATCCTCCTACCCTCTAAGAAACACATTTCAACATGGGTCTCATTTATATCTGCTATTAATTTTCTCAATTTAGGGGTATTTAATCTTAATAAGATTATTATACGAACTAAACTAAAATGTTTCGCATTTTTCTGCCCCGCCCACCTTCCCTTGTCTTGGGTCTTAAATTCCATTGCCGGATGACCGACTCTAGAGAGTTGGAGGGGGAAATTGACAATGTTTAATCTAGCTCTTTCAAAAAATTTCATGCTATTAGTCAAAAATAAAAGATTTCCCCCTTGTATTCTATTTCATCCTTCGAACCCCCAAAGCTGAGTTATGCTTCCCAAGATAGGCACCAAGAGCGTCCCCATCCACATTTTTTCAGTTCTGAAAAGCTTTTAAACTAAATAATTACTCTTTTTCTCAATAAAATATCATTCAAACTTTTTTCTGCCCCACACATTACCCCCGTTCTATAATGAAAGTTATTTACTGTTGCATTTCTAGTTCTACAGTGTACATGGGACCAATTCACATTGATTTCTACGTTATTTCACTAAAATAGACACTGTTTTGTCGAAAAACATTTCAAATAACTCCTAAAATTCCATTTCACCCTTCCATTTCACCTTCCAATGTGATGAACGCTTTTCTAAATGGGTGTTCTGTATGTCAACCATCGGTCTCCTTTGCTTGCACCACATTTGACTCTACTCAAATTAGAAAATTATGAATTTCTACTTCTACGAACAGTATCAAAACTGGTATACTTTTTTCTGACCCTCTCACCCTCCTTAATCGCAGGTACTAGATATCTACCATGGTATTTCGTATTGTTAAGTGTATGAAGGTAAAAATTAGCCTGAAATGTGTGCTCCTTTATGAGGAAAAATAAGTTTTTAAACGACTTAAAAGTTAAGAATTTCCCTTTATTTTTTTCTACACCTTTTCGACCCTATTTGAAGTAGAAGAACCGTTCGAAATTCGGTTTTATGCATTTTGCCCATCTTTGGGGACAATTTAGAAAACATTCAACCGCAGTTGGCGCAGAAAAGAAATTTTTTTTGATTAGATATTGCTGATTTTCGTGTTTTTTCTCTGCCCCTCTCCCTATCCCCAGTGAGCGTTGCCAGATTTCTACTATCGCAATTCTTTCTTGCCCAAAGGTAAGGAAAAGAATGACACCTTTCATTACGTTTATTTGTGACTATTAACACGAACCTCAGAGAAAATAGGTAAACAAATATTTACATTCGACTTTATCCTTCTACTGCCCCGGCTGGGGTGAATGGATTCTTTCCAAACTCTAGGATCGAATACTCCTCCTTCACCTCTTTTGTGTTATGGGGCGTTTAACCTAATTGAAAAAATAAAAGGAACCATTTTGACTACAAATAACGCAAAATTGAAACTGGTCGATTTTCCACTTCTGCGCCTCTCGCAATCCCCAGTCGCAGACCCGAAGTGTCCACCATCGCAATTCGTAAACTACAGATTCTAAGGAACAAAATGGCTCTATTCACTAAGCATAATCACGAAAAAGCACACGAAATGAAGTTAGAAAACCCACTACACGTGGCAGCAAACTTCATATTCGTAATCAGCGACCTCGAAAACATATAAAACCGTCGAAAAAAAAACTTCTATATGAAAGTTTTGAAAACGTCACTTTTGAACCCCATTTGACTGGGCTACCACTTAGGGTCTATATCTGTGGTTCCAAACTCAAAGAAGTTGATAAACCACTTTCATGGAACTTTTTCCAGTGAGTTTTTCATAATAGTGTCAACAATATTTGCACTGAAGTTTTCGCTCTATCTCCTTTAGTTTTTTAATTAATTTGTTAAACTTTTTTATTTCGCCTCAATGGGCGCTGTAAGTCATCTCAATGGATTCTCTATGGTCACTTACCTAGGGGTAGACCTTATTTCCATGACCCTAGGAAACGTTGTTTCCAAATAAAAGCCGTGAGAGGGGCTTTTGAAAAACCCTACGCTGTATGTCATAACCATAACACCAACCATTTCGCCACCATAATGCCAAACTGAAAAGATACGATCCAATGGCGCAATTTTCTGCGAACATGTCATCATTCTCGAATGCAAAACGGCTCGCTGCCCTAATTCGGACGGTCAACACGACAGCCCAACAGCGAATCGCGCCTGCAATCTGTTTTCCCCGCATCATCAGTCACTCGGCAGAGAAAGCAATAATCGGCACCAACGAGTTGTTGCAGCAGGAAGACCCCTCTCCATTTATCTGCGCCAACAAAGCTCTAATGGATGGCTGCGAGGGAAATCGCTCGCGTAATGACGTCCAGGGACCAGGACATTCGAGAATGTGACAGTGATAGGTCCTGTGATTGAGATTTTCTATAGTGTGGAATAAGTATTTGATTCGGAATTCATTTTGTAGCTGAATGTGGAAATGTTTTGATGACACCGAAAGTGAGAAATATTCAAGAAACTCAGGTGTTGTTTGAATATATTACATAATTTTTCGTAGTTTTCACGAATTAAAATTTGGAGTAGGCATCTATGGGAAAAATTTTTAATATATTTTGGTGATCCCAGAATTTAAAGCAGTCTAAAAACTCAAGTGGTTGTTTGAATACACAATTTTTAAACGATTTCCATGAGTGAAAATATGGAGTATATCGTTCATTATGGGCGACTTTTAACATGATTATCTGTAGGTATATCCTTGAGTAATTTAAATATATAAATATTAGTTATGCTTAATTAATACTTATATAAACTCAAAAGCTGGTACAAAAGGACCAACAGGCTGATTCTTCGTCACATCCATATAGTATAAACTGGACTTAATTGGCATACTTAGACTGCTTGTATCTCTTACACTACTTAAAAATTAACTTTTATCACTTAGTAAAAGTTATTCTTCCGCTCAATTTTCTCACCCACTAGTTTTATTTTACCCTTTGAAATGCACTTGTAATCTTTCTTTGAAAGTAAGTCTTGTTAAACAGTTATATCTCAGTCTCCATCGGTCTTTTACTTTTCCGAACCAACTTTCACCCATTTTGTAAAAGCACTACGTTTCCTGTACCTTCAAACTGCACTTTCAACTTCCAAGAACCCGCCTTGGTCTTTTTGGAGACTCCCGTTCCCTCAGTTAAAAGAGCCCGATCCGGCACTTTACCCATTTCTGACTTTCGTCACATTCCTGCGGTCGGCCATCAGAACCAGAAACTCCTCATTCAGAAACCGGAATCAGAGCACTTCCCTCGGTAAAACCACCCACTTAGGGAAAGAATTCTCTTGGCCCGAAACGAAGCCCATCGCCCATCTCTCCAACGGAAAGAAAATTTTCCACCTTCCGCATTAGCCCTGTAGAGATAGTGTTTAGCTATAGAACGCGCGTTGAGTTTCGGCCCTTCGTGGTTAACTTTAGCGTGGTCGTAATTTTTTTAAGTTGTAGTTTTCTTGTGCCAGCACTCTCCCAATTTGTTCCATCTAACACTGGAGTAGACATCGTAACATCCTAACTTCCTTTGTGGACACAAAGAATCCACATATATAACTCCAAACTAAACATCGGGGTAAAAAAAAAATTGTTTTTCTCCATTCGAATCCATCTTTTTCACCTTCAACGTCAGAAAGCACCTTTCTTTTTAATCATAAAGTCTCATTGAGACGTTGCACCGCAAATAAGAAAGAAGACATAATTTGGAGAAAAACTGTTTCCCATTATGGGGAATTCAAAAACTTGGTATCATTTTTTGAAGGTGCACACTATAGTAGACTGCAACGTTACTTGAGCCTGGAGATACAAAACAAAGAAAGTATGTAGTTCCTAGCACGGTGTTTGAATTTGGAGTGAAATTAAGAACTTCAATTAAGAAATATGATTATTTTGTTAAGCCCATTATATACAGGGTGTTTCAGATTTATGTTTCATAACTTCTAGGGGAGGTAGGGTACATCAAGACGAACAAGAATCGGTATAGAAAGGGGGGTCGCAGATACGCCGTTAAAGAGCTAGGACCTAATGTAGTGCGAGTGCGTTTCAAAAGGCCGTTTTTAGAAGGCCCGTGTGACGAAACAAAACATTATTGCATGAGGTACAGGAGTATCCGTACTACTTAAATCCTCAATGTGATGGAAATTGGACCACTTGCTAAACTGTGGGGTGAGTTTTAAAACGTGCAATATTCATCTTTTAGCCAAAGAATGGAGTTCCCTACATTAGTGATCGGGGAAGGAATTTTCAATGATCATACATTGATCATTGAAACTGTATGATCATTGAAAATTCCTTCCCCGATCATCATTTTTCTAAATACCATTAAGGGAACTCCGTTCTTTAGCTAAAATATGAATATTGCACGTTTTAAAACTCACCCCACGGTTTAGCAAGTGGTCCAATTTCTATGACATTGAGGATTTAAGTAGTACGGATACTCCTGTACCTCATGCAATAATGTTTTTCATTTTATTATGTTTTGTTTCGTCACACGGGCCTTCTAAAAACGGCCTTTTGAAACACACTCGCACTACATTAGGTCCTAGCTCTTTAACGGCGTATCTGCGACCCCCCTTTCTATACCGATTCTTGTTCGTCTTGATGTACCCTACCTCCCCTAGAAGTTATGAAACATAAATCTGAAACACCCTGTATAATTCAGCCCACCTAATGTATATTTTTGAGTTACGGACACCTGTATTGTTCTTATGATGAAGATAATTTTTGAGCGGCTTTCGCATGTCAGTCATTGAACTTTGGAGATGAACTATCACAAGAGATGAAAGATCTAAAACAGAAACATAAATCCATATTTTTTCTTGCACTTTCACAATATTTTAACAATTTAGCGGTGATTGTCATCCCCACAAATTCAACAGCTCAAACCCATCAGAACGGATATTTTACTATCCTCAATTCGTTCAACCACGGCTTACTAGATACTTATACAGGCTAGCCAATTTTTAAACAATGAAAACCATTTGACAACTTTTCCCGCTTGGAGCGCTACAAGACCTACCTATATCACCCACCACCTTCAACACTGTGGATTGCTTTGCCAGTTGGTCCAGTATTGCCATCTGGATTTGCAATGATTTCCGTACTCGACTAGCCTATATAAGTATCTAGTAAGCCGTGTTCAACGTATACACTGCTCTAAAAATCTCCAGCATCAATTTTTTTTATGCCTTCCACACCTTTCACCATATTTCCAAGGGAGTTAAAAACCTTGGATCGGAAACCATTGCTTTGAAAAATCTACGAGTGTAATTTTCATGTTTGATTCGCTCGTCTTTCCTTACCAAAATACACAAAGAATGTCACCAGGTAGTTGAGTTTGGAATCTTTTTAGACGCCGTTTTCCTCAAAACTACTTTTTTTTTAGTTTGCCCTTGTATCCCCAACCCCTCAGATGGATACTTACTTAAAACTAACCTCTGTCGGAAAGCAATTTAGGAGGCTGGGCGCGCACGAGTGACTAAAGTCACGGCGACCAGGATTACTAGTATCAAAAATATCACTAGAAAACAATGGATCTCTATGAAGAAATTCTTGGCAATCGGCCAACTGTCACGTCGCCTAGAGCGCGCACTCTTCAATCACTCTTCAAGTGTTTCAATAGCCAAAGCAACAATTTTGTCTTTGTCACCGTGACAAAAGTCGCCCGTGCGCGCTCGCTTTTAGGCTAATATTCAAGGGAGGTTTGGAGTGATGGAAAGAGATGAAGGAAAACATACTGTTTCCCCTACACGAGGAAGGTTTTATACTTATGATAAGGATAAGGGAAGGGAAACTTCGCATAATTTAATATGTTACGAACTGAGAGACCCGCAGACTCGTAGATTTAGGAACCAAAGTCAGAAATAAATCACCAGTATAAAAAATAATTTCAAGAAGCAAAGAAACTATGGAGCTGGAAAAAGGTTATGCTTCGTCAGGCTTTATGAAGGGAAATTCCAGTAAAACTATGGATTTGGATTGATTCCTCATTCTGGTTCAAATTAGAATAATTGTATACTCACGGTTGTATTCACCACTAACTAAACTTCAGGATAACCTGAAATCGGACTTTTTCGTTTACTCTGATTGGCTTAAAACTTGATTTCTTCTTCAACTACCAATAAGAGGTATTGATTCCAGGTTAACCTTAGGTTAGGTTAATTGGTGAATGCGGCAGCCAAACTGCACAGTCATATATTTCTTACGTGGAGTATGTAAAAAAAACTTCATTATTTCATTCTACTGCGTGCTCGGGCTCATGCACGCACAGTGAACATTTTTTTTAATCTTAATTTGCAAACATCGTATTTAAATAACTATTTTCTTGTTTTCTATACCACCCTTTTTTGCGTAAAACCGTTATGACATCATGCATTTTTTGTCTCACTCGAAATTTTTGTGAAAACGGACTTCTTGAAACACCCTGTATAAGAGAGTAGGCTAGTAATTCCCTCTGTATAGGAACACCACAAGCACTGTTGCAAAAGGAAATCTCCTAATTTTAGTTGTGTGACTTAAGCCCCTTTCATTCTTACCTGTTCTTTGTGTTACGGTTGTACAGGGTGTTTGAACCTGAACAAGTCCACCTAACCTCTGCATAGCCAGAATTATTTTGCGTGGAGTACATAAAAAATACCTAGAGAACTGTACCTCTACGTCCCATAGTTTTCGAGAAAATAGCGATAGAAAAAGATATGTGACGTTATATCCGGTTTATTCTAAAAAGCGGGTGGAAAACGACATAGTTATTTGGATATGATTGCAGACAAAGATGCTAAAAATATCCACTACGCATGCAAGCGCGCACCGTGGAATGAAATAATGAAAGTTTTTATTGGACATGGCGACACACTTTCTCAAAAGAATACGCCTTTTTTTATGCCAACTATTTGTATGATGCAACTATTAACTATATTTATACGGAAACGTTTAACTAGATTTTTTTTATAATTTAAGTGGTGAAAACAAAACATATTTAGCAGCTAATTTTTCTCTTCTGACTATTTAAATATGCCTATCTCCTTTCTTTGGACATTTTTTATACAGTCCAAGCAAGGAATCTTTCCGTGCATAGTTAGGATGGACTTGTTGATCTCGATACCCACTCTACTCCTTCTCACTCTACGATCCGAATAAAAAGATCAGGGTCCGCCATGTTTCCATTTGGCGCTAGGCCAAGGGGGAGGGGGATAGTGGACCGGCCTAAACGATCCCGGGACCGTCTAATTGAAAGGGGGACCGAACGCAATCTCGCGGCTACAAGCGGTCCGATCAATCACCTCTCGGTGTTGGACCCCTTTCCTCCCGCGAACACTGCTTTCTGCGGTTGTCATCATAGTAAACAAGCGGTTATTTTTTTGTGAAGGCCTTTATCAAACCTCAAAACGTAAGGGAATTATGAATTACCCATTAACGTATAATTTTGCAGATAATATGGCTTTAAGATAAGAGGTGGTATAAACTTTCGTTTAAGTTTCCAGTTTTGGATACTATCTTTGTCGCATCATCATCTGAAGCAACTATAGCAGAGGAAAAATCAAAACTTTCCATTATACTGAATTGTTCACATAGTAGTAATATATACGATTTGAATGCCGATAAACTTCGAAGTGAAATCAATGCAGTTTTTTCTATTAGACGACTTTTGATTTTGAGGATATTTTTTATTAATCAACAATCTCTTATCCGCAAAAATTTACGTTTCATCATGTTCTATTTGATTACATTACACGGGAAAATTTTAACTGGATTTTTTTCATAATTCGAGTGGTAAAAACAAAACATATTTGTTAGTTAATTTTCTGGTTGTTTAAAAGGATACAGATAAATCCACTTTAAAAAAAAACAGTGTTGCTGCCCCGAGTCTCTTTTCCAATTTCCTTGTGGTTGTGCCTTTGAAAGCAGAGGAAATAATCTCCTTATGCACTTTTCTAATCACCTTAATATCATCTAAGTTACAAGTTTCCTTAAATTGAAATTCAATTTATATTCCATATCTCTGTGATACATATTTACAATGGCTATGATTAGAATCTGGCCCAATTCAATTCATTTCCAGAATATCGATACGCAAGAGAATTGCTGGTCTAGATTATAAAATCTTATATTTTTATAAGTTTTCTATCTAAACAGTTAAAAATTAGTTTCGTGATATTAAAAGTATTTCTTAATGACAACATGCTATTTGCAGTTAAATTTCCCTTCGGAAAAACTGACAAAAATATTTTAATCTTATTACATAAGTTACATTTTATCAAGAAAGTATCCTAAACTACTAATTTAAATAACACTGGGGGAAAGTCAGACACAATTATATTCCTCCACCTCCCCAAATGAAGATTTTCATTAAACTTTCCGTCAAAATTTAGAAAGGTAAACAAAACACTGAATATTAATCAAAAAGTACGAACTTAAACACAATTTTGTGTGCTCGGCACACCAATTTAGATTATTTTTGAGAATCGGTTTCAACCCACACAAAATTAAATTTGGGAATTTGAGGGGTTTTTTGCAAAGATATTGCTTTCGGCGAAAAAACTGTATACTGTTTTTGTAAGAGATCAAATCTAATAAGTGTATTAAAAAAAGTAATCTATCTCTGGGGAAATCTCCGTAGAAATTTAATGAGTTTCAACTTTTTAATCCTGGATGTAAAAGTCAACAGAGGAGAGATAGTAAAGTAATAAGATTTGCAGAAGGAGTTTGAATTAAAGTGGGCTGCGTTTTCCCGGTGTCTCCAGTGTCTGCGTTTGTTTCGGCAAGGAATAAATGAAATTTGTAACAACACCTGAAACCTTTAATACAATAAAATTTAAATTTCATATGCATACCAAACCTATATTTAACCGCTATATTCGTTATAAAATAACATAAGAAGTCACCGGGATGCGGAAGGTGAATTTGTAAAAATGTAGGTAGTTTGAGAAAATCAAGTTTTTCAGAAGTTTTCAGTGTGGGCGAGCTTGGTATTATTCTATTTTGAGGGGATAGAACATAGTTCGGCAACTGGTGGACCGCGAGAGGTTATTTCCTAGATCGCCAAAGTATTTTGAAAATTAATAATATGTATTTTTAGACACTAAAAATTAGTTTACCTTTTTTCAAGGATAAAATTTCCGAAAATTTCCTAAATTGGGAATCCTAAGGAGGAATCCCAAATTCTCGGGCCATCCCATTAATATTCTCTTGCTAAAGAAATTCATTCGTTTTAGTGATAGCATAATCAATGCTTTTTTAAATATATATGAAGTAAATTTAATTTTTAAGTAGTGATGCTGTGATGTGAAATGGATTTAACAACAATTAACAAGAATTTTATTTAATTTAACAATTTAATTACGAAGATAGCGTACACTATAGGTACTCAAATTACATCTATGTAAAAAAATATGTGTATCTAAAAATAATAATTTAAAACTAATTGCCTTTTTTTTTCTCAGGACCTCTATAAAAACTTTCAAAATTATTTGCACCCCGCATAAAAATACTTGCCGACCCCTGGGCTAGAAGGACGATCTCATCATAAAAATTACCTGTAGATTTCAGTAGTGAAAAAAAAATCATTTTATTTTTTCCCCCAGGGTAAGTTATCATCCCCTTCTTATTCTTACTCAAAGGTTCGGTTCATTCTCAATATACCAAACGATACTCTTCTTCAGATTATTACTTCTCATGGAAAAATTACATTCCAAAACATTCATTAATAAAGAATAGAGGATGATGTTGTAAAGTAAAAAGTAAAAATATTTGGTTTAATATGTACTTATTTAAAGTTACACTCGCTCGGATATCAAGTTTAACTCCAGACAGGTTTTTTCTTATCTGAAAAGAGCTTTCAATGTTCTTGTTCCACGTCTACCCTCAAAGATATGTTTTGCACTCTGGAAAAAAGTTGCAGTATTTGTTTTAGAAAATTAACTAAAAGACAAAGAAAAAAGTGCGTTAACGTGTTTTTGAAACTCTTTTAATCTCTTTTTAAAACTTCCCTTCACCCAAAAAGTCATACTCCATGTTTTTCCACGCTAAAAAATGTTTTCACGTTATAATTTAAGGACTCTTTGTGTCCTTATATAATGTTACTAACAGCAGCTAATCCAAGTGAAAATTATGCTTTGTGTCATCTCTTGCGTAATAATTCTCCTTTCTTATCAAAAATATTTCCATAGCTATGCTAATTATAAACCTTTGCTAAATTTAAAGGGTCGTATGAAGATTTACATCTACACTATTGTAAATGTTTTATCTAAAAAAAACCATGATTTTATAATTAAAAAATATTCCAATTCACATCTCTGGGTGCGTCTCAGTTAATTAATATCTAAATCTAAATTTTCCTGCCAATTTGAAATCTCTACAGGTTTTTATACTGTCTTAGTAGCATTCTCTTTGGTTTTAATTTGTTTTATTAATCATAAATCAAGAATTTGAAAACATATATCCTTCTTACGTTACCTTGAATTACTATCCTGTTTAAAAACAAATTTTGAAAATTATTTACTTTAATTTTTACCAAACAAAAATACTTTGATGCAGATTAAGTTGATTGTCTTTAAAAATAAGGTACACACGTAGTATGATTCAAGATTTCATTTGGTTTTTATTAGTAAAATTTTAAAAATATTGAATCATAAAAATTGAAAATAACGTGTTACATTATCTCCAAACATTAATTTAAAAGAGTGTAATAAGTGTGTATCTCCTTAGATATTTTTACTCTAATTTTTTGGGGGAAAACACCTTTGATAAAAGCAGAAAAAAAGGTTGTCTTCAAAAATCACATCAATTTATCTTTTTAAAATAAAATCTTGTGAATGTTCATTAAACATTTGGATTATTCAGAAGGATTGATTGGAAAAGTGGGAGAGGGAAAGATGATCACGCAGTGTAAAATTATTGCAACAGTCGGACCAGCATGTTATTTTCTTTTTCTACTCAACCCTCTCCCTGACAATGATCAAAATACCCGACTGTTCCATTACCGAGAGAGGTCATTCAAGAATTCTGAGCATTCGGCAAAGTATTTCATTTCGTTCGAGGAATGATGGAACGGTTTCTGCCACCCCACACTATTTGTTCGGTGCTCCATCATCTTGAACCTGCTCTTAACAACTGAAAGACGTATTTTTTCCCTCCTCATCAATGAGGGTTTTTTTTTTTTTTTGCAGTTTGGGAACAATTAATCGGCACGTTTTGAATGACGCCTTTTTTTTTGCTCCCTTGAGTACAAAAACGGTTGCATCTACTCTCTCCCTATCTCATTATTTCTCTTATACTTAGCGAGATTGGGGAAAGTTTACTTTAAAAAAACTTTTGAGGAGCCCGATAATCAATATTACTTTTTTTGGGGTGGCAAGGGCACACAATTAAGATCCTTTAAATTGAGGGAATTAAAACGTCTTTAGCATAGTGGTCTCAGAAAATAATGCGCTAGATTTTTCCCCGTTACAAATTTGGAATCTTAATGACAAAATGTTTTTATGTTTGTATTTGAAAGATTTTGAGGTTCACTAGACTAAAACAAATATTCAATGCAAATGACTAATAATAGTCCAGTCAAATTGTGCTAAAAAAAGGCCATTTTCGGAAAGTTTTGTGGTAAAAGATATTTTTTGCTATCTGTATGTGTTTTTTTGGGGTGCTGAATTTGAATCCGAGGTTTGCGAACAAAATTTCGTGGCGAAATATTGAGAAAATTTTTAAAAAATGACAAAATTCGCCCCTTTTTTTCGTTTTTTGCCCTTAGAACAAACCCTTTACGCTTTTGAACAGTGAATACAGTGAATACAAAAAATAAAGAACACCAAACAAAGCTACAAAAAAGTCAGTTACAATTTTTCTCTCTGACGAATAGTTTTACCGATAGAACATGTGGGAAAAGGGGCTATTTTCGTTCAATTGGTAGGAAGACCAAAAAATGATACTGCAACTTTCCTTTTATGATAGTGGAAAGTATTAATTTTTTTAATTCCAATTGAAAATAATATCTAATTAAAAGAAGCAATTCTAAGAAAACCTTTATTTAAAGAAAGTTCATGAAAAAATGATGTCTAGAGATGTTTTTTAAAAATTAATTTAGATGAAGTGCGTTACATCCAAAAAAGGACGTATTAAATATTTTTCTGATTAAGATATCGATGTGACAAAAACCTGTTTCTTTTTAACTCATCTCCATTTCGTCCAGAAAAGTGTGAGAAGTAATAGTAAAAATTTTCCCTGCCCAACCACTTTTGAGCCTAAGATAATATATTCATAGTCATTCTTCCCCTACACCAACCTATAGGAAATCATCATAATGCACCTGACATTACGCTAATCCACGCATGCAAAGGAAATGGTGAGTGACTCGACGCCTGTCACACGTAGGAAGAACCTATTCGAGCTCTCTAGTACGATGCCTGACACACCCTGGTGTCTCTCGGTCCACTTTGACAGAGGGAGGAGGGAAAACGCCCGATGCATTCGATTAAGGTTAATGTTGCCATCAGAGGATTAGAATGCCATTATCCTAAAACGCCAACATCCAGTATATCCGAAGTGGCAAGCTGTGGCACGACTCTTAACTGATTAACGTTATTCCATAGTGGTATAGTTGATAAGTCGTGCGAATTGTGTGTGATTTTGACACTGTTTCTATTTGGATTGGAATAAAGTGTCGACACTGGCCAGTAAAAATTTTGTTTCAATCGCCTAAAAGTATATGGCATGCTTATAGATCAGTTTCTTACTGGTTTTAAGGCGGTTTTCTAGTTTCCTTTTACGTTTTTTTTTATTTGGATATTTATTTTGAGGTTCCCCAATTGCCAATTTTCTAAGCGTTTACCCTTAAAAAACTTTACAGATCGTAATCTTCAAAGATCTCAGTGACCTTTCCGAACGTTGATATCAACCCATTAATTTGTAAATTAGTCTTAGCCTTAGACAAAATGATTTATTAGAAGCTTCAAATCTCTTGATTATTATTTGACGATTTAGGATTGTTAACTTCCCTTTCATACAGTATATGAAAGTTAAGGTCTCATATTAATCCATACTGAAAAGTACCAAAATCTCTTCTTCAGACTATTACTTTTTATGAAATATTACATTCCCGTAATTAACAAAAAGAGTTTGAGTATTTAGGTTATACAATATAAGTAACAACTGTAGCGGCTCTGTACATTGTTTTAAAAATTATTTATCTTTTTACGATTGGCAACACGTATTCAAAATTATTAATGTTTAAAAAATAAAAAATGATTATTGCTGTTTTATGAATTCTAGGTGTGTCGTGTTTTTAACGGCTCCTATATTGGTGACCACCGGACTAGAACATTAGTTAAGCGAAATGGAAAACATCAAGCCCGAAGATGAAAAACCCGTAATTACTCGGGTGAGCATAAAAATTCCACCCTTTTGGAGACCCGACCCGTCTATATGGTTTCTACAGATGGAGGCACAGTTTCGAAATGCTTCAATAACAGCTGATCAGACTAAATATGATTACGTTATAAGCTCTATTGACGCTGAAATATTGACACAAGTGTCTGACATTTTGATAAATCCACCAAGAGATGACAAGTACCATACAATTAAAAGTAGACTTATTTCTATATACGGAGACTCAGAAACTGTGAAAACCAAAAAGTTATTAACGGAAGTGGAACTGGGTGACAGGAAGCCATCGCAGTTATTATGTGAGATGAAGAGTTTGGCCCCGGAGAGTGTAGGAGAAGCTTTTCTTAAAACTCTTTGGCTTCAACGGTTACCTATAGAAATATCAAGCATTCTTTCAATCAGTAATGAAGATTTGGGAAAATTAGCGGCTATGGCAGACAAGGCGTGGGAGATGAGGTCCATGTCATCTTATCACAGTGCTGCTGTTTCATGTTCCGAGAGGGAAAACGATCTAGTTAAAATACAAGATCAACTAGCAGATTTAAAGTTACAGATTAACGAGCTAAACAAGACACGTTCCCCGGATCGAAAACGATGTAGATCCCGCGATAGAAGCAACTCCGTAGATAGGCGTAGTAATCGAAAATACAGTGTATGTTTCTATCATTCAAAATTCGGAGAGAAAGCTTTCAAGTGTGTAGAACCATGCGACTGGCCTAACAAGAACTCCCAGAGACTGGGAAACTAGATCCCCACCTCTCACAGACGACAGAGAGTAAAGGGGTGGAGCTATGTCGTCTATTTATTAAGGACAAAGGGACCAACACCCAATTTCTCATCGACACAGGAGCAGAAATTTCTGTTATTCCGCCGATACCGCAAGAAAAAAGATCTGTTGGCAAGTTGGAGCTCTTCGCTGCAAATGGGACTAAAATTAAAACATACGGGCAAAAGTTACTAAAATTAGATTTAGGTCTCAGAAGAGCGTTTGATTGGCCTTTCGTAATTGCGGACGTTAATAAACCGATAATAGGTATTGACTTTTTGTCTCATTTCCACCTTTTGGTTGACAGTAAGAATCGGAAGTTGATCGACGGCGTAACTTCATTGTCTTCAATAGGCATGCCCTGCTATCGCGTGGATACTCTAACTGTAAATGCAGTTCAAAACATATATGAAGCAATCCTGAAAGAATTTCCTGACCTAGTTCGCCCAACACTTATGAATACTAAAATTAAAAGCCACAATATCGAACATTTCATTGAGACAAAGGTTTCCCTGTCGCCGCTAGAGCCAGAAGATTGTCAATAGAAAAATTAAAGGCAGCAAAAGAAGAATTCAGCTTTATGATTCAGCAAGGTCTCTGTAGACCCTCAAAAAGTTGTTGGGCAAGCCCTCTGCATCTAACTTTGAAAAAGTCAGGGGATTGGAGGCCCTGTGGTGACTACAGAGCCCTCAACAATATCACAATTCCTGATCGTTATCCCTTGCCATTTCTTACAGACTGTGGGGCAATTCTGCATGGAAAAAAGATTTTCTCATCCATAGATTTAGTTCGAGCTTATCAACAAATCCCTGTTCACGAAGCTGACATTCCAAAAACGGCCATAATAACTCCTTTTGGGCTTTTCGAATTTCCTTACATGACATTTGGCCTATGCAACGCGGCACAGACTTTTCAACGATTTATGAATATGGTATTATCCGAATTAGATTTTACATTCTGCTATTTAGACGACATTCTTATTGCCTCTATAGATGAAAAGACGCATCAAGAGCATTTGCGAATAGTGTTCAAAAGGTTGAATGAATATGGGCTATGTATAAATGTTGCAAAGAGCGTTTTTGGTACTTCAAAAATTAAGTTTTTGGGTTATGAAATTTCAACCGAAGGAATCAAACCCCTTCCTTCGAAGGTGGATGCAATCCAAAGCGTTCCAGAACCAACATCAGCCACCAACTTACGAAAGTTTTTAGGGATGGTTAATTTTTATCATCGATTCATTCCTAATTGCGCCAAACTGCAACAGCCTCTAACAGCAATGCTAAGCGGGAAAGGCAAAAACAGCAAAATTCCGTTACAGTGGACCGGGGAGTCTCGAGATGCATTTAGGAACCTCAAAAGTGCTCTCTGTCACTCTGCCATGTTGGTCCATCCATCAAATAACGCCACCCTGTCCCTCACATGCGATGCTTCTGACACCGCCATTGGGGGTGTCTTACATCAAATTGAAAACGGAAAAATGCATCCCTTAAGCTTCTTCTCACGGTCCTTGACTGATGCACAGAAAAGGTACAGTGCGTACGATCGGGAGCTATTATCGATTTACACGGCAATAAAACATTTTAAATATTTATTAGAAGGGAGAGAATTCACCATTTACACGGACCATAAACCTATCACGTTTGCCTTTCAACAAAACTTGGACAAGGCCTCTCCCGGACAAGCAAGACAGTTGAGTTACATAGCCCAATTTTCAACGACTATTAAGTACGTCAAAGGAGAGGAAAACGTCGTGGCCGATGCTCTGTCCAGAATTAACACTATTTCAACCCCATCTCCAGTAGATTATGCGACTATAGCTAAATTTCAAGATGATGAAGACTTAAAAATATTGCAGAATAACTCAAGATTGAAAATAGTGCAAGTTCATATCCCGGGTGCGGAGAAATCTATCTACTGTGATATTTCTACCAACAATACTCGCCCTTACATTCCACCGAAGTTTCGTAAAGAGATATTTTTATCTATTCATACCCTTTCACATTCAGGTATTCGGAGCACAAGGAAACTAATCACGAAAAGATTTATATGGCCTAATATCAATAAAGATTGCCAGTTATGGTGTAGAGCATGTCAGGAATGCCTAAGATCTAAAATTCAAAGACATACGCATTCAGCTCTGATGGACTTCAAAGTTCCTTCCGAACGATTTCAACACATTCACATTGATATCGTTGGCCCATTGCCCCCATGTCAAGGTTTCAGATATATACTAACAATGATTGATCGATTTTCAAGATGGGTAGAAGCTCTTCCTTTACAAGATCAATCGGCGGAAACAGTGGCAAAGGGCTTAATTTCAGCTTGGATATGTCGTTTCGGAACACCTCAACGGATCACATCTGATCAAGGACGGCAATTTGAAAGTCAGCTCTTCTCATCCTTGAGTAAATATTTTGGCTTTCAGACCTCTAGGACAACTGCATACCATCCTCAAGCGAATGGATTAATTGAGCGGCAGCACAGAACTCTAAAAGCTAGTTTAAGGTGTCATTTACAGCAAAACAGATCTTGGGTAGACGCTTTACCTTTGGTTCTTCTTGGATTACGCACAGCGGTGAAAGAAGATATAGGATACTCTTCGTCTGAGCTTATTTATGGAAGTCCGCTCTGTTTACCCGGGGAGTTTCTTACAAATATTCCTAACGTTGCACATTCAGATTTCGTTCAGAAGCTGCAAAATACTATACGCAGCATGAAACCTTCTGCAACGACTTCTCATGGAAGCAAAACAGTCTTTGTTTCAAAGCAGCTATCTAATTGCTCGCACGTCTTCGTGTACAATAACGCGGCCAAGTCATCTTTGCAACCTGTCTATCTTGGGCCGTACCTCGTCAAAAATCGAAGCGCAAAATACTTTGATATAGAAATTAAAGGATCTGTAAAAAGAATATCAATCGACAGACTGAAACCCTGTTTCATTCTAGAAAACAACCCTGACCACTCAATAGAAACTTTCCAATCCAGGGAAGAGGAGAAATCACCTTCTCAATGCCAACCGCAGGAAGGAACTAACAGTACTGTTACCCGAAGAAGAAGAGCTGTTAGGTTTTCTAATCGTTGTCACTGGGAGGGGAGTGTGTAGCGGCTCTGTACATTGTTTTAAAAATTATTTATCTTTTTACGATTGGCAACACGTATTCAAAATTATTAATGTTTAAAAAATAAAAAATGATTATTGCTGTTTTATGAATTCTAGGTGTGTCGTGTTTTTAACGGCTCCTATACAACGTTAATTTTTCGTAAAAACTTGAGAAAACTTTAAAACTAAATTATGTTTTAGTAATTATTTTTAAGTGTTTATGGAAAGATTCATACAATGTGGGATTTCATTGATATCTTTTGTCGGTGAGGATTAATTAAAGACTTCTCTATAATAGAATGCAAAACCATTCTATATGAACAAAACCCTTCAAAGCACATTTTGTAAAATTTTCATAATTAACAAATGAGAACCCGTAGTCAAAACGTCCGATGTAGTTACTTTGCATTTGTTCAATTTTCATGAGACATAAAAGATACTGTTCTCTCATTATTCATGGAGTATTCACGGGATTATTTCATCCTCGCATATTTTACTCACAACACAGTGTATGCAAAATTAAACCAACACTGCTTTAGTTTCCGGGGTTTCGCCCAACAGAGAATTGGGAGGGTAGCAACGCGTCCCACTGACAACAACCAACACCCAGGAAGAGTCGAAATCAATTACTAAAAGCTACGTTCGAATTTTCCCATGATAACTCCGCGCTCGGTTATATATATTCGATTCGTACACTATATTTAGGCGAAATATTCTAAAACAAATAATATCCATGGTTGGGAAGAACGCCAATGAATATTGCATTAGCGAAGGCGGGCGCTTTTCAATTTACTATGCAGTAAGGACATTCATTCGTAACCCTAATTACTGCATTTAGAATATGGAGTAAAATTTTACCTACTGTTGACTCTCTTGTGGGCTTTTCGTTTGAGTTTAAGGATCCTTACATTGTTTATTATAAGACCCCATGTAAACACAGCGAAATCTTTTATTCCTTTATGAGAGTAAAAAGCTAGACCCCTTAATTTACATACAAGATGAGAATCATAAATCCGTTCTTAAGTCGAGCCTTGAATAGAATCCCTAAAACGCACGCTCAATTAGGTAGAATTTCCCCAAGTTTTTACCTCCTAAAACGCTCCCTGTAACACGAAAATTAGAAATTTTCCTTTTTTATGATCTAAGAATACTTTTAGTCATTTACCATAAAAGTGAAGATTTTTCATTTTCGTGTTACGGGGAGCGGTTTAGTAGGTAAAAAAAGAAAAGGAAATTCTACCTAATTCAGCCTGCGTTTTAGGGGTTCTGTTCAAGGCATTTCCCTGTACAAGGTGCCTTTTCGTACATAATCGATGCTGCTCTACAATTTTATAATTGACTAATTCAGCAAATCTCTAAAAGTTTTTGAAATAAAAATTAGAACTCCTAGCATTCCCGCTAGAGGGAGTTAAAAACTGTCGCATCAGATAGCGCATGGCCACTTTACTGTACCTTAGACACACATTTTATTACTTTATCTGTTGGGGTTCAAAAATTAAGGGGGTGGACACTTATCCATAGAGACAGTCTTTATACCTTAAAAAGAAATAATCATAAAAAATAGGAATATGCATGAATATTTCATCATCATCATCATCATTGGCGCGACAGCCCGGTGTGGGCCCTGGCCTTCTCGAGGACTCTCCTCCATCCTGATCTGTTAATGGCCACAGTTCGCCAGTTCCTACATTTTAGGACAAGGAAGTCCTTGTCTATGGAATCAGACCATCTGATTTTGGGTCTTCCCCTAGCTCTATTTCCAAATGGCTTAGACATAAAAATTCTTTTGGTGGTACATTGGTCTGGCAACCGGATTAGGTGGCCAGCCCATTTCATTCTTTGTATTTTGATGTACTTCACTATGTCAGGTTCTTTATATAGCCGGTAGAGCTCATGATTGTATCTTGTTCTCCAAAGTCCATTAATCTGGACACCCCCAAAAATGCTTCGAAGTATTTTTCTTTCGAATGCACCTAATGCATATTCGTCTTGCATGAATATTTATCATTTTTAAATAACAATGTCGTATAAGTAAGGGTAATTTACCAACATCGATATTGTATACTAAGTTGGGTATGAGCACACTATCGTAAAAAAAGTAAACCGTAATTTAAATATACCATTCTTCAATGAAGGAAAAGGGGTTATACTCTGCGAATACGTTATGGAAACTACTGAAATTAATAAATTTAATCTCTGAAAAAGATGACTTTACTTCTCTTAAAGTGGATCTAAATTTTAGTAGAGCGACCGCAGAATCAACTGTTTATTATGACCATAACTCGGTCGAGATATATTTATTTAGCGTATATTTAATAATAAGTCAAGTCTTGAGAAGATAATCGATAAGTTAGGTCCTTTCCATCATAATAATTCGCCCGAGGGTTCATTCTAACTTCCTCACAATAGTTGATGCGAGAGAAAAGGAACGACAGCAAGTCTCTACTGTCACCAATATCCGTCCTCTTGGCGTAATTCCTTGTGTCAACAACATCTGGTTCCTCTCCTTCACCTACGAGAATTGAGATGTATATTGCGTTCAATTGAATTTCATGGTCGCGTGGTATTCTTGCCAAGGGGGGAAACCTGACGTTTAGTTTAGAATTCAGTGTTTCGATTCATCTATTCTTATATGTAGAAACCACACATTTGATTGTTAATTCGTAGTTATTGTAAAATAAATCAGTAATTTGTTTACTATTGAGGATAAATGAATACTGGATAGAGTGAGAATTATTAAAAAAATTATGTAATGTGAGCAAAGTTTTTTCGAGATCGAGAAAAATAAACTGTACCTAACTTCTGTAACTGTACCTTCCTCAATCAATACAACAAAGCAGTTTATAATGTAGTAAGGTCAAATAAATCATAGTAGTATCACATGACAGCAAACCTTTAACACGTTTCCCTTTTTGTTTGGTTAAACCTATAATTTTGAAGAGGTGGTTCTATTTCATTCTCTTATTTTATTTCCTTATTTGGAACATTTTTACTATTTGCACTTTCTTCTTATTATTATTTCTTATTATCTATATCACTACTTTCTCTGCAACATTGATTTCTTAAAACATAATTATGTAAAGCTACGATTTCACAAATGTGTTTAGGTCTGAAGAAACTATGGATATGTAATGTTCTTGATAAATATAGTCCCTGATATCTGGATATAATCTTACTTCCATTGATTTCCTATGAGCGAGTATATGTATTTAAGCATTTAGGGGATAGTTTCCCTATTGTCTTTCATAGTGGAAAGATCTATTGTGGCTGACAGGATTTCCTTCTCTCGAGAGCAAAGCACACATAGAGTCTCTTCATATCGAATCCAAACGACTTTTTGAATAGTAGTGTAAAGAAATAGGAAAGATACTTGCATTATTAGAATATCCCTTACAAGGAACATAACTACTTTATTTCTATTACTAAAAGAGTTTTTAAGGTATACTGTAATAGGTATACTGTAATACTTTTAAAGCGAAAGGGGATATGAACCATTAAAAACAATTAAACGATTTTGACAAACTATGAAAAAAGACTTCTCGTAAAGTGCAAAAAAAAAAAATGCTCTAAAATTAATAATTTGGAAATAATGATTCTCCTATGTAAAAGAAAGAATTAAATAATTTGTGAAAAGAGAAGGATTTTCAAATTGTTTCAGCAAGTAACTAAATCATATTAAACTTACTGAATAAATGTGCCACACAAATGTTTTTAATTTTTCAAGGAAAGTAAATCTATTAAACTACGTATGCTAACATGCAGCTTTATTTCTCCTGTATATAATATTGAAACAAAACAAACCATTATAATCAAGCCTAGGAAAAAGAAGAATATAATCCAAAATTGTATACCAAGCTGAAAAATTCAAAAGAAATACTTTTCAGTTTAAGGTTGGTTTTTCCTTGATTAATGCGATAGATCTTATTGTAGCTTAATTCTTTGCTCTTTTCTTAACTTCCTTCCATCCTACTTTGGCATGCAGAGATAAAATACAGGAGACATGTCAGAATTGCAATGAGAGTTGGATTAAACATTTCAATGATCTATTACACCATCGATTTAATATCGGCACAAAGTCAAGCAATATCGATTTACATATTTTGATACTGCAGGAGAAAATGGGAGTGAAAGAGGTGAGTGAGAAGAAATCGCAAAGAAAATTAATATGAGGGAATGAGAGATAAACGATTAAAGAGAAAAAAAGAAGAAAAAAATACAATAAGTGGGAAAACATGTAAAAAATTAATGAGAATAAATTAAATAAAAAGTAAAAGATAGCAACTCAAATATTTTTGGGGAACGTCGTTCCGCTACGTTCCGGCCCAACCAACTGAATGATAAGAACAAAGGGACCCAGACCCCTTGTAGTATCCCCCACCCAGAACAGCATTCACCCGTGATAGTGAACACAGTAAAAAAAAATGAATAAATCACTGTCTCCCAATGAGAAAAAAATCGTTCCGCGAGTAATTAAAAGCGAAACAAAAGGATTCGAAACCCTCTCTTCCTCCCACGCAGAGTGACGGGCCGACCATTAACGCGAGTTCATTAAAAACTCGATTACGGGTGATGAATCGATCCGAAACATCGATTCGCCCGTCAAGTCCGGAAGGAAGAGCATTCATTAGTCCTGGAAATGAGTTACGAGGGGAGAGCACCCACGGAGAAATCAATCGACACGCTTATTAAACCCCCTTATCACCCAAAAGGGGTGGACAAACAGTTCACGAGCAATTGACTCTGTTGCATATGGAACTGGTTCGTCTGAGGAACCGGTGGAGAGAGCGGCGGCATTTGATTCGGAGTGGGTATCGTTAAAATGATTGAGTTGATGATCACAGAGGCTGAGAATGGCCTGTCTTGATTTAGGAGCTTAATGGTCAGAACTGGTTATTCTGTGTGAGAACCGTTCTCGTTTGATTTCCAAATTCAGATATTCTGGTGAAAATAAGGGCTTGGTTTTACTCGAGAGGTTTTTCAGAAAAGGGTAAATAAACTAATGTCTGGTGCGAAGGTTTTAATATTACTATATTATTTTGGGATGTTAAAATGTATTTTCAAATAAATTTCATTTTACTTTGAAAGGAGCACGAAAAACTAGAACTTGTTTGAAGAAGAAATGAATGTGAAAAAAGGGAATTTGACCATATTGAAATTTTTAAAGACCCGTATGAAGTTTGAGTTAAAAATTTCAAAATATACTATTATTTTTGAAGACTGGACATCAAAAACGAGCTAAGTGCCCAAAACTAAAAAAAAAAATTAGTTAGACCAGAAAAACCAATCTAAGTGCCATCACCAACAACCTATAAAGCCAGCTAAGTGCCACGACCGTGATTAGTAGTTCAAAATAATCCTGAAAGATTACCTGATATGTATTATTCATATGGAGAATCAAATTTTAAATGATCAAATACGGAAAATTTACTTTTAGGCACTTAGCTCTTTTTTGAAGTTCAGTCTTCTTTTCTAAAACGATGTTAGTCAGAAATATTTAATGGCCTTTGGGGTTACTCTTCAGTTATTCTATGTAATTGACTAAGACAAACAACTGAAAAACACTCAAGAGAAAATCCCAGGTGGAGCCTACAGCCTGTTTACCTACTTCGCTTGTCTATTCGAAACCACCGACGCAACTCTACAAATTTAAACAGCGCCGTGATCTCTTGACCATTTTGAATGTCACGGAGACGAATCTCTCTCCAAATAATCTCAAACGCTTTCCTCCCCCCCCCTTCCATAAACTGTCGCGTGTTTACTTCTGAAGGCCCCGTATGTTGTGTTAAGCCCTTTCGCGTTCCAAATCCGTTCTCCCCGTGGAAGCTATGGAATTCCAACCCTGGGATCCCTTTCCCGGATCCCCTTCCGGGCTTCAAAACGGATTTCCTCGAAATGGGAAAAATAATGGAAACTGAGTGGGAGCAAGTAAAGAACAATTTCTGACGAGGCCTAAGATTCTATTAGGCTACTTTGGACTCTTTCCCCCAACTCTCTCTCTTTTCCTTTTCTTTCTTCCTTATTCTGTTTCTCTCTCATTATAGTTTTCTGTGTCTCTTTCCCTCTATTTCTAGACCTAACTTTTTTAGTTTATGAGAAATTCTGTAGCTAATTTTTAACGATTAAATTAGAATAATTAGGTTTTTTTGTCTCATTACGGGATTAACTCTCAAAGTTTTGTTCGAAATAACGTCTTTCAAAGTGTTATAATAGCCTCGATCAATTGCCACGTCTGTAATGTAGTTAATTTTCAAACTTGGGTCATTTTTGTTTGAACAAACATTAACCGCCCTGTATAAATTTTATCTATATTGTTGGCCATATCGTAAATCACAACGACATCCTATACCGGTTGCCTAAGGCCAGTGGAGTAACTAGAGTTGACTCATGGGGGGTGTTTCTCCGACCAGTCAACCACTCCAACATATTACTCCCTTTAAAAAAATTCTCTCATCTAAGAGGCTTAACTTTCAAGGGAAAAACTGGGAAAAACACAGTATAACAGACATAAAAATTTTAGAGGGGGGGTTTGAGGGTTCTCTCCCATAAATTTTTTGAAAATTTGTCTCTCAATGTAGTGTTTAAATTTATTTTGAGGACCTTTGGGTTACTTCCAAAAAGAACAGTTCCTTGTAAAGAGAAAAATTTTCAGTTTTTCATGTTTTAGAAACCATGGATGTAATGGGGGGGTTACAACCCCAATAAACTCCCCCCTCGTTACGCCTATGCCTAAGGCCAGAGGCTTGAATAAAGGCTCATTTACAACATTTCACTTTCGATGTTTCGTTTATCTTAAGTGATCCTCTCCAATGAATCACTCATTTCCGAAGGAAATCGGAGGTGAAGAAGGGAACGACAATTTTCTCTTTTCATGATTCCTCAAAGATGAATATCGAAAATGAAAAATCTTGAGTGAGCCTAAAGGCTCCTTCAGACTTTTTACTTTTTGTGCTCATTTTGGAGGAATCATCTAAAGTGAAAAGTGTGAATTGGCGTTTCAATCTTTACTCCTTCACTTTTCTATGCAAACTATCTATTCACCAGGAGTAAATCACTAGTGTAAATGAGCCTTAAAGCAAAGGTGTGGACGGAGCATAAGGTTTCTCTGTGAGTGACTACATTTCAAGATAAGTGGTTCGTTTTCTGCTCAGAGTTTAGAACCACGGATCTAGAATGATGATGATATAAGTTTCTAGGAATTAGCTTCAATGCAAGTCATTCAATACATGTAATTGTTTTTTTATATTTCATTTAGTGGTGACTATCACCAACCAATTCCATTCCGTGCGTTTAAAGACACATTACACCGATCGACACGATTTTTGAGTCTGGCTTCTGACTGTAAAACTTTAGTTTCTCCTACGTTAGTAATAAAGGAAGAATATTTTTTTTTATAAAAGTTTGCTTTTGTAGTTAGTTACTAGAGCAATTTTTGAACTAGAGAAACAGGCAAAGTGAAGTATCTATTCTTTGTCTTGGTTCCGGATTTGCGGGTTAAAATAGGCTTCATAAGCTACGCAAAGCTTCAAATTTATTGCCAAAGCAAATTGTTTGCTTCTTACTTTAATAAACTCACAGCAAATAAAACAAAATGAATGAACATCCTGATTACACTGTCTTGACGCCATTTTCTAACTTTGTAATTCACAAGGACAGTTGTTACATCTGTGACAGACAGGTGAGCATTCGCTACTGTGCCCTTCTCAAGTAATATGCAGTTCGCTATCGGTTAGAATCAAAGTGCTACCCCCAACTGCTGCTCATAAACTACATTAAGATAATCTTACTTATCGACGTAAAAATGGCAAAAGGAAATTTTAAAAGCTAAAAATGGATGATATTTTTGTGTTTTTCGATTCCTAGAATCGGAATTGAATCATTAGAACAGAAACCCAGATTTTTTTTTGTAGATCTGTGTTAGCCATGCACTCTGCCTGATTTCTATTGCTACAACGTTCTCCCTTTCCAGAGCAAGATAAAAATGCATAAACAATGTTTACTTGCACATGAAAACTTAAAAATACTTTAAAAGTACAATTGTTTCAGGGATAACTTTGATCCCTTTCGTCAGCGATAACAACAATATGGCCAGACATCCAATTTATACAAAAAATGGAAGTGGCGGTTACGGTGAACTTACATACAGGCACTCCTTCCTCCATACATACAGGTGACAAAAATATCTCAAAACAAATATCGTTGTTGTTATCGCTGACGAAGGGTATCCCCGAAACAATTGTATACTTTTAATATACTTTGAAGTTTTCATGTGCAAGTAAACGCCGTTCTTCTATTTTATCTTGTTATCAACTTTGCGTCGGGGATTTTAAATCTTATCCAACTAAAGTAAGTTGACTCTTTCTTTAGCAAATAAGGAGTAACAAGACAAATCTAGATATTCTCCAAAAACGAATTCAATACAAAGCTTTCCTGGGGTGTGCATTTGATAAGAAATAGCAATAGCGTTGAAGGAAACTTTTGAACTTTCTCAGGGCAATATCGTTTACTTTCACAGGAAAAAAAACTTACGAAAGTTCACAACTTGTTCTATGCGAGGTCTTGTGAAAACTAGACGTGAGATTAAACCATTCCTTATTCATAAGGACGCCTCGGAAGATTATTCATACAGCACAAAAAAAAGGAATATTTTGGCTCCTGGGATGCTCTGAATAAAAGCTCTTCCTGTAAAACCTTTCTTCAATATGAGAGAATGCATATCATATCGGATTTTGGATGAAAGGGGATAAAGAAAAATTAATGCAAAGTAGGCTATTATCCATTTATACGGTATTTTCATTTGATAGTAACAAAATGCTCATGAGTTATAATAGACATGGTATATGGTGTTGGTGTATCTATCTCATATTCCAGCCTTTTGAGGTCAGTAAAATAACCTAACCTTAGGGGACATCCATAAATTACGTGAGGTCAAAAAGGGGGGGAGGGGTTTGGAAAAATCTCACCAAATCTCCCCAAGGGGGGAGGGGGGGTCGATTAAAATCTCACGTCAACTTTTTAAGTTAGAAATCATACGATTTACTTTGTTTTTTAAGTATGAGAAAGGAAATTTTTTTCAAAAAGTTGTAGAGAGAGGTAAATCTCACGTGGGGGGAGGGGGGTCCAGCAAAATCTCACTAAATCTCACCAAGGGGGGAGGGGGGGTCCAGATTTTGGAAAAAACACCTCACGTAATTTATGGATGTCCCCTTATTTTCAGAGAAATGTTATACTACTCCAATCCTGCAAGAGCAAACAACTTAAAGTTTCAATTTCTCTTTTGTATATTCAACAATAAGCATCGTGCTACAAGCAAATTATTCAAACCTCTATACCTCTCTCAATTTGGTTCCCCTACTGAGAAAAGATAGGAAGTTAATACTTCAACGAAATCCCGTGTACTCTATTCACTGTAGGGACGTATAACTCAATAATTTATTCACTAGACTTGCCTTCGGTAATTTCTATTAACAATGCAAACACGATTTTCATCAATTAGTCCCGTTATACAAACTTTGTAGTTTAAATATAATTATTAGAGACATCTATTAGATTTGAATCCTTTCTAAGTTTGTTTATACAAAGTTTATGGGTGTTATTACTTAGTAAAGATTTATTATGTGATATACCTCGATACATGCTTATGAAGTTTGTATAAAGGTTTTTGAGAGTGGTAAAGTATAAGATTTGGAAATTAAAGTCCTTAAAAGTATATATTTTTGTTTAGAATTAATCTTATGATGCGGTTTTAAAGAAAGATTATCTAATAATAATTTTCCTGGTTTTAATTTGATAGTGTAAAGTTTTAAAATGTTCTCTTTATATATGCACGGATATGTAACAGTTGCTTTTAAAGGGATTATATAACATTTTTAGCCCATATCTGTTCGTGTTAATTAGAAAATTCAAGTTCTTGACGGGGGTGTCTACACCACATGCTTCTTTTATTGACAGAATTAATTATGTTTAAAGAGTTTCAGAAGGATTTTTTTTTCAATAAGATTTGATTTGGTAGTTATATTATAATCCTCAGTTAATTTTTAGCATAGTTAAATTTTATTTTTACTATTATTTATTTTTTCTGGAAAAGAGAGAGTTAGATTAGTAATGATGTGTAAGGAAATTTTTAAAATGCGATTAACTTAGCGAAACTTTTAGTGTTTACTTTAGAACTTAATTCCTGAGTGTATAAAATCTTTTTACATTACCCTCTTTCAAAATGCGTCTAATGCGAATATGTGTATAATTTTATGACCTAAAATAGTATAAGGTTTTGGAATTTAAAACCATAGCTATATGTTTAATGTTATCGAGTTGAAAATTTGGTTTTCAAGAATAACTCTAGATTTTTGACCTTATTTTTGTCTAAAATTATAAAATCTTTGATTATTGCATTGATATTCCTTCTTATTCTAATACTTGCAGTTCCATTTTTGATAGCTTACAAAATTCCATAATCAAAAATTTTGGTAGATAGGGTTATATTAGATAAGTCATCGTGCATTAAGTTTTACTTATATTTCTTTCTATCTTACCTGACCCACTTAAGCAATTCAACCTACCTTGGAAGAAGAGATAGCGAGTTTTTATCATAAACTATCTCTTTAAAGTTTGAAATTAAATACATAATACAAATACTTTAAACTAAATGATAGATAGGAAACTATGCTTAAAAATCATCTCTCTAGCTTCAAAAATTAAATCCGGCAAAAATCTAGATTGATATCCAGTTTTGCTCCCTTTTAATTCAAAGTGTTGGACAGATACATTGAATACGCTACTCACAAAAATGAACAAAACACGCTATATAAACACATTTATTTACACCCTTTTTGTCCTAAAATTAATCACTTTTGTTGTGTTGTCAGGTAGAGAAAGTTAAACATCTTGTTGCGATAGTGTTCTGAGTATGTTTAGGAAGCGTTTGAAATGTGTTCTAAAAATAGTGTTGTAAAATGTGTTTAGAATCTGAAAGTGTTCTTAAAATTGAATCTAAAAACGCTATAAGATCACATTTTCTGACTCTAAAATTTATTAATAACACTTTTGCAACATTATCTTTATCTCCAACAACACATTCGTTACATAATCAGAACGCAATCGCAATTAAGTGTTTATTGTGTTTACTTAACTTTTCAAAAGTATTCCAAGCATTTGCAGTGTGATCACAAAATAGTAATAGTTAGGATCGCATTAAAGTTTAACAAAATTCTAATACCAAATATTACTATTCTTATCAACCTTAAGAAAAATCTGTTACTTATAAGTTATGTTATTATGTTAATTATGTTAGTAAGGTTATGTGAAGTTATAATACATTTGGGGGGGGGGTTTTGCCTTTTCCTTTCATAATATCTCACAAACAAAGCAATATGGCTAACAACGCTAAATGCCTGTCGGAATGCTCTTGTCTGGGGTTCAAATAAACCCGAAAGGATGCAAGGCAGGTTAAAAACCAAAGTGCTCCGCGTAAAAGCCTGGTTCTACAACTCCCCTGGGAGTGCTATAAATCAGTTTTATATGGTTGGGGAGGACATTGGCTTTTATGGGGAAGGGATCCGGGCAGTAAAACGTTTCCAAACTATGATTGAGATGGGGCCCCCTTTTCGATATTTACTGATCCGAAGGGGCATATCGATTGCAGTCTGGGATGAATTCATCTTAATCGTCTGAGCTTAGTTGAATAGATACAGTTTAGTAACATTTAGGAATAGGAAAATTGAGAGAGGATTGAATGAATTTGTGTTTTTGAATAGCCGTGTTTTTCTGCGAATAGTAGGCGGTAGAAGATAATCCTTTTTCATAATTCCCTTTCTTTATCTTCCTTTCCGTGAATTTCTATCCGTAGCGGGAGATAGTCTGCGGATAATCTGAAGGATCTTCACGGAAATTTCAAAGTAGATACTTGTTGAAATACCTACAACCTACATAAAAGGTATATTTACATTCTATAGCTTTTTCCCATTAAAGCCGAATTCGATAGAAAAGGAAGAGAAATGTTAAGAAAAATGTAAAACATTTATGTATATGTTATGGGCAAAGTGATTAATCGGGCATTATTAATAATGCCCGAAGTGGAGGCGGGCAAAGTGATAAATTTCATTCATAAATTCCACTGAATTTATCACATTGCCCGTAACATATATACTAAAACTTTGTTATTATTTATTCAATGGCATTCCTTATTACAAAATTAAATATTCATATGAGCTAATTTCATAAAGACGAATTAGTGTGACATAATATATTCATAGGTATACTTTTACATAGATAGAAATAACTATAATTTCATTCATAAATATATTGTGTTTTATACTTTTAAAAACTTTGTAGGATATATCAATTTGTAGGCAATCAAAATGGAAAATAGTTTGACATTGAATTGAAATTAATACTATTTTCTGGGGGAGATTTTCTATTTAGGTTACTATCCTTGGTTCAACTCCCTTTTCTGTCCCGTTAAGTAAAGAAAAACTGTTTTATACCCCACAAATTGGAAATATCACTAATGTTGGCAAAACAGCTGATTAAAATAATAATAAATAATGATGGTGGTTTTTAATGGGGGGGCAGATAAAGAAATCAAATCTTACCCTTCCATAAATTTTCTTAAAACCTTTCAACAGATAATTCGACAATAATTCCCTGGAAGTTATGATCATCGTTATACATATAGCTTTTCACATAACGCTCTTAATTTGAAATAACAAAAACATAACTTTAGTAAAAAAAAAAACCAGTCACCTCAAGAACATCCCCATTCAACAGTAGTTTAAAGTGTTAATATTGACCAGTAAAAATCACGCATTTATTCATTTGACATATGCAGTTTTCTTTTATCACTTTTACTACCTCTTCTGTTGGGAAAACTCCTTACCTCTTTGTCGGGATAAAAGAGCAAGTGTTCTTATATTAGGTCCCGAGTCCCTTTGAATAAAAGACACAATCGTCACAAGAGTCCAGATGACAGACGCAAAGTCATCGTCTTCTGTCAGACAGTCTTCATCTTCTGAAGACAGAGCAGCGCCAACAATGGAAGACGGATTTTTTTTTCTTCTCTTTCTGGAGATGACGGCTTTCCTGCAATTGTCTTTGAAAGAGAGCGGAATATTTCATGCCTACTGGAATTTATTCTGGCTTTAAATTTTGACAGTGGGTTGAGTCGTGATGCTTTTTATTTACTACTGTTGGCTCTTTAACTGTGTAAAAACTCATCTTTGACGGAGTTACGGTTAAGGGCGTATCCAAAAAAAGAGGAATACCTAGGCTTATGCATCGCAAAATTAAAAAGAAATATTATAGTCTGATATATATGCTTCAGAAAATTAATATTTCTTTCCCATATGGTTTTCTTTCTCAAAAACTATGAGTCGTAGAGGTATAGTTCTTTGGGCACTTTTATGAATACTTCACTCAAGGAAATTAGCTGTGCAGAGTTTTTGCAGTTTGTAGAAAAAGTTATGAGTAAAAAAAGTAAAGGAAAATAAGATACTCTTTATGCAAATTTTGATGAAATTTTTTTTTATTTATGAATTGAAATTATTATAGGTACAACATAATACTCACATTTAAATTATTCAATTGATAAATAACGAGCATTAATTTACTGTATTTTTGCAAATTCCTATTTACAATTGGTAGTTTAAAACAAAAAAAGTGTAGTTTATTTTTCTTGTTTTGTGAAGAACTAAATTATTTTGAAAAGAAAATCATGACTTGAGTTGGAATATTTTTTCATGACTTTTTGTGTCGGGAAATAATTCATTTCCTTTTCCTTTCCATACTTTCCTTTCCTTTTTAAATTGTTTATTCCTTTTCCATCTCTTTGAGATGCGAAACGAAATGCAAAGAACAAAGGGGGTGATCGGCGGCTGTCATTTCAGAACACATTTTCTCAAGTGAGGCAGCGGCCGCCTACTTGGAAAGAAGAAAGCTCTAAGAAAAACAAATTAGTTTCTTGAAATTCATTCCGGCTAACACCAAACATTGTTTTAAACAAAGAATGTAACAACTAGTGGGTGTCATTGGGTCCAGAACTTCCAAGAATCGCTGCCGTTGTTAGGTTACAAAAAGGAACTTCAGAGAATGCGAGGATGGATTTATTTTTTGCCAGTATATCAAGGAATATCGAGAATTGTACCGTGACATCAACAATTAGATTATAGAAAATGTCACATTGAGTTTATTTATGCCAGAAATATCTTTTTTTAAGGGAATATAACTCTTTGTTATTTGTGATTATATTGTAGCTTAGATTATTTTCCATGGAAATTCGTCTATTTTTATGTGTGAAATCTTAAAAAAGGCTCAAACTATTTTCCAAGTAAGCTGAAGAAGAAGTAAAGAATGAAAATGAGGATTTACTCGACTTACTTTCTCAAGAAGTGTATTAAGGGTAAATGCTTGTTTGGCTTCAAGGAATCGAGAAATACTATATGCATAGTACGAGTATTTCAATGTTGCTTTTTAATTAATCAAAACAAAGTAGTGTTAATGAATAATTCGCCTACTTTCTCCAATGTGAAACTGTGTTTTTGTTTTTATATTTAGCATTTTGAAAACAGACCTAAGTTAAAAGTAATCCCTGTTTACAAGCTTTGATATGTTAACAAGAAATTCAATTTTCCTTTTTTATTATTATTGAGTTGACCCCAAACTATTATGAATAGCCCACTGCGTCAGAAACACTGTTTAACCAGATATCGATAACTCATTTTCTTCGTAATAAGCTTTTTGTTGTTATCTTACCACTTTCTTAAATGTATCGGGTTATTGAGTGTGGATTCTATTAACTCGGGAAAATAGGCTTAACTTATGAGAAAATCTATATACACATATTTAACTTATCGAAACCTTACTGTAAGATAAACACCAACAGGAGGGATATTTTCAAAATGTTTTACCTAAAAACAAAAAAAATATTTCCTTATTGAAAGTCTTTTTCTACTACCTTAAAGTATTTTTTAAGGTTTAGAATAAGTGAAGATTTTTTTTAGTGATGTAAAACTCTGAGAATTCTCCATAATAGAAAAAAATTGTTATCCTCAAAAACACAACACATGCTTAAAAAGATTTACTTTTTAACAAAAGAAAGTAATACCTATTAGTTTTAAAAATTGTTATTAGGTTCTTTAATTTGAAGTATCAACAGCTGAAAGGCAAGATTATGCTAGTTTGCTGAAAGCTTAAAAAACAATTTCTAAACCTTTTTATAAATGAAGTTTAACATCCAAATAAACTTGAGGGCAAATTTTAAAAACATTTACCTTAACTTAATTACTTGGATAATCTCTGTTATTTCTTACTTTTAATGAGAAATTATTTCTTTCTTTTATGCAATCTTAATTTAAAAACATATTTGTTTTGCTTTGGGCACTCATAAAAGATTTTTTACATGAGCATCAAAATAAAAGAAGCCAGGGGCTAGAGAGAGACCTTTTAAAGTTTATAGTAGATTAAATTGGATACACATTTTTTCACCTCTTAACTCTTCTATAAGTTTTAAATTATTTTCTTTCCTTAATTTTTAATAATTACTTAATTACGAATACTTTCTATTTATTTTGTTTAATATAAACTTAATCACTTTACAATTAACTATTCATGCTCTATAGCATCCATCCTTTCCATTCCAAATAACATCCATTCCTTTCACCTTCAACGTCAGAAAGCACCTTTCCTTTTAATAATAAAACCTCATTGAGACGTTGCATCACAAGTAAAAAGAAGACATAATTGGAGAAAACTGTTTCCCATTATAGTGATTAGTGAACTCAAAAACTTGGTATCATTTTCTGAAGGCGGACACTATACCAAACTGCAACGTTACTTGACCATGGAGAAACAAAACAAACAAAGTAGTTCCCAGCGCGGTGTCTGAATTTTGAGTGAAATTAAGAACGTCAGTTTGAAAATATCATTAGTTTGTTAAATCCATTTTATATAGCGTCTTTTTATCACGATTTGCGTACCTAAACTCCTCGTAGCAACCCAACAGGCTTTCTGTTTACGCAGTTTTTCCTTCCACGTAGTGACGTCATAGGGTCAGGAAACGTACAGTCTAGTATAGTTAGAGCAACAGGCGAAGCGAACAAACTCCGTTGAAAAATAACGGAAAGAAGAGCAACCTCAACAAAAAAAATTACCCACACATACTCTACTAGATTTGAATCACAAAAAAATGACCTAATGATGAGTTCTGCTTCGTATTCCCAACGCCTCTTACGCTCAACCACAACAATCAGATATGAAAAGGACCAATGATGTCGTTACCATTAAGCTAATGGCCCTACAGACACTCTCCGAGAATTACACCTCCCCACAAATGGTTTCCGGTTCCACCTGGCAGATCCTTCACCTCCCCTCTATTTCCACTGCGAAGAATGCATCTTGATCAACAGACACACCTTTCCTGCGCAATCGTGCGCCGCCCCATAAAGGGCGCCCCTTCTAATAGGGGCGCAATTTACGAGGGCGATAACAATGCCTCCGGATCGCTTATTGCTCCTGACACGGCCCAGTGGAGATTGAGCCTCATTAACTATGTGTGAGGCTTCTTCTCTGTCTGTCTTGCCTGCCTATCTCATAAGCCCGATCTTTCTTTACTTTCATTATTACAATAAGTGGAATTTTCCCGGGAGAAACATTGAAAAGAGAGGGTAATTTTTATTTTTCAACCATTTCATACCTTTGTTTAGTAGGTTTTTAAGCGGCGTTTCTCTTTTATTTCATCCATTGCGTTGAAACAATCTGGTGAGATCGTTAGGTGAATTACAAAACACCTTAAGTGTCATCATTCTGAGCTATCTCTCTATGACGTGTGATTCGTCTAATGGTTCTTATTTATTTATTTTAACGCAAAAGATAATGGATAAATGGTAATGGTACTTTAGAGAAACATGTTTTGCGTCGTTGTTTTTTCCTTCCTCTGTATACCTGGGGACCACATTTCCGTTGGTGAAAATCAGGACAAAATTCTTATATTTCACTGAGACTTAGAACCCGAAATCGGAAATCTCGTGATTTTTTCGGGATGTATGGTTACAACACGTACTGGAGCACTGAACCTATGTTGTTGTGTTGTTGTTGTTGCAAATCTCCTTTGTTTAGCAACGCTAAACCAGGTCCATGAATTCCATCACTCTCAAAAAGTCTAAAACCAAAATTGGATCCGTCAACAGATCCAGCCTGGACAGTCCCAGGCAATCCAGAATATGGTCAGGAGTGGCCTGATGGTCGGCACACTTCACACAGGCTGGAAAAACCTTTTTTCCGTTGGAATACGACATTGATCTTAGGTGTCCACTGATAAGCCTGGTGATGGTCGTCTGGTCTCGCCTACCACACTTGAGTACTAATGCACCTCCTGGGCACTTTCCCTGGTACCAATGGTGAACAGGTGGGATGTTCCAGGAGGACTTTGAATCTCTTTTAGCTCTTGAGAACAGCTCCAAATAAGTTAGAGAATCGGGTAAATCGGGTAAAAGAACCTATATGACCCCAGTATTAATACGAAGTTTCGTTTATAATTCTATTATCATTTATAATTGGAAAATAAATGGCTGCTAGTTTTTTAACTATTACGTTAATAATATAGGAATTTATTTTACAGGGTACCAAGAAAAGTTCTTCAGAAACTGTGCAAGATTGCACTGGTGAATCACAAGAACTTATAACATAGATTGTTGCGAAACTAGAAAAAAAAAATAAAAATCTCCCCGTAGAAAAACAAAACACGTAAGTTAATTCAATCATTTACATTCTACATACAATATCCTGAATTTATTCTACAGCTTTTAAATGTAATTATAGGGTTTTTATCTAACAGAATGAGATAGATGACCATGACACAGAAGGCGTTTTGGCTCCAGGTTGAGTGAAAAGGTGTAAGTACAGTCGACTCTGCTTAATGTAATCACGGTCAATGTTACCAATCGGATGCTATTGAAATTGGCCAGTCCCTACCATTCCTATTTAAATTAAAACAAAATATATAGTTTTATGTGACCAAAATAATGCTTTAATCTTTTTTTAAGTTTGGAGAAATCCCCCCCCCCAAAAAAACCTCCTATTTTCTCATTTGTAGGCCAATTTTAATACATAAATATACAAAGTGAGCCATTAATTTAGTAGTGTTATGTGATCCATTCTTATGTTTTCTAGAATGTTTAAGTTACAAAACACATGCTATAAATCATTTTAAATATTTCGATCTGGGCTACACAGTCGTATTTTAATGCAAACACTCTATATTTACACTGTTTGCCACTTTTTAGTATAAAACCGCTCATTATTATCAACCAGATATTCTTTGTATGTACAAAAGTGATCACATTAAGCGGAGTCAACTGTATCATAAATCGTATTTCTTAATTTAATAAGTGCTCATCCAATCAACTATACACAAAACATTGTTAGTTATTGGAAAATGGACGTTTTTCTTTATAAAGTTATGGTTATAATATAACTATAAGTACTGATAACTATTGGTTGGAAATCGCACATCTATTTAAGAGGTGCCAGCAGTTAGATTTAATATAATTGATCATTTACGAGCTATATGAGCCGTTCATTCAACCATCCTTAAGACCGGATTAGGATACTTACTTAACATATGAATGATCCTATCTTCTGGGCTAGTCAAGCGAGGAATAAGTGTGCTTAGTGCACTTAAACGGGGTAACTAAAGATTATTACAGGCATCAGGTTTGTATAAACCCTGTAATAGCCAGAATATGGATTTAACCCAACTCAAGGGTTGGGTTTCAACAGTAAAGCTTTCCCTATAATTGAATGACCACAATCTCATAACAGAGGATTGAGTTGTAAAGGGAGAAGAGGCTACACAGATTTGCATTTTACCATTAAATGTTTATTGGTCATTATTAAATTTTAGCATTATGTACAACATGATAATGCTCGCGGTAACCAAATTTGAGGTTCAATAGATTCCTGAGACATATTACGGCTTAATGGTTCCGTAAGGGTGGTTGTTCTATTTGTTATAGGAGTTTAGAACACGATCAGCTTGTGCTGTAAGATTGCTTTTCAAATGTTGAATGCTGATGCTGTGGTAGTTTACAGTATGCCAAAGAGGATTTTAAATTGCGGAGTCACTTTTCATAAGTTTAAAGACAAAAATTACCCATATAAAGTCCTTTGTCCGAATTCTTACCTAAATATGCTTTATATGGGAAATATTATTTGCACCGATATATTTCATGCACGTTTCGTGGAAAACTTTTGTAATCCTTTCAAATCCTTTACTTGGGTCATGTAACAAGGAAAATCCCCTTTTCACAGAGTCAGGCATTTCTTAAGTCTGAAGGCAAACAGCTGTCGTCAGCTTTGAGAGATTATTGGGGATTATTATGAACTATAACAGTATAACGATGACGATATATCCCTAAAATCAATTCTTCTGTTCACAATTCATGTCTTTTTAAAAATTTCTTCTATATAATCTATTTTACATATCTTAAATCTATTTTACAAATTAAATACTATTTAGGTATAATTCGTATCACTCAAAGTGATATTAGATTTAAATATTTCATATTTCTAGGAATGGAAATCAAAGAATTGGATTCAAATGAAAGTATGTACTAAGAAATGATAGTAAAGCAGTCTGTTTACTTTAATTCTCTAAAAATTTCTTAGTAGAAGGATATTTTTTTGTTCCTGTTATAAACAAGTTCTTTATTAAATAAGCTTAACGATATTAAGTTTCATGAATTCCATTTACTAATCGAAGTACGCAAATATCTACTATATTTTTAAAGGTGTAAGGAGATAGTAAGGTATGGGAATGTCGACAACAAACTAAACTATATTTAAAATGTATAAAAACGGTTTTAAAAAAAGTTGCTTTCGGGGTTGCTTTCCACTCTATTAGATTATTTAGCATTGATTTATTCTTCAATATCAACAGAATTTACATCTCTCTCACAGATTAAGCAGTTTATATTTTTGGTACAGAACATATTTGCTCCCCGAAATTCTATTTACATAAAAATGGTGCATACGGTTTTTTACTGCAACCCCGCTAAAGGCTGGCATGCAAATACGATATTGGTTTCACATGTTGGGAGGTTTTTGGGAACGCATAAGATATGTGCAACTTTAACTTTATGTTTGAATACTGACCCAAAGTGTTTGAGGAATATTTTTGAAGCCCTTTCTAAGGTAAATATTACCAGCCAAGGTTTAAGAAAATATTTCAAAGCATTTCTTGCTCTACTCTATATTGCGTCCTCGTTTTTCTGATTTCAGTGAAACAAGTTTTTTTCCTTTATATTAAATCAACAAGTACCTTATGTTATTAGTTTTGGAATTTCTAAATCAATTTATCAATATCAAACAAGTTATTAGATAAGTTAGTGTAACTTGAAATATTAAATTGTAGAAAAATCCATTTTTTAAAGAAATTGTTAGAAAATTAAAAATTTTATTCGTACTGAAGGCTTAGTTAAAATCCATATACAGGGTGATTCAGAATTCATCATTAATATTTGATGGGGAGGTAGAGGGGACCTAGACAAGCATATTTCGAATAGGAATAGGGGGGGCGCAGATACACCGTTAAAGAGCTAAGACCTAATGTAGTGCGAGAGCGTTACGAAAGCATATTTTGTCAAGGGCCGTTTAACGAAACAAACATAATAAAATGAAAAAAAAATATATTGCATGAGGTACAGAAGTATCCGTACTACTGGCACCATAAATTGGATAGAAATTGGACCACTTGCTAAACCCTGGGGTGAGTTTTAAAACGTGCAATATTCATCTTTTAGCCAAAGAATGGAGTTCCCATAGTGTTAGTGTAATGGTATTAAGAAAAATGATGATCGGGGAAGGAATTTTCAATCATCATACATTGATCATTGAAACTGAATCATTGAAATAGAATAATTTTTTACCCGAATATATTTAAGGAGTACACGTTACAACAACCCAGAAAGTATAAAAGTTTTTTAAGTTGCTTTTCTTGCAATACAATTTCATTTTCTCACCTGTAGAACTAGTTTTTCCTTCATAGTAGATAGTATGCAGAAAAACTAACTCTCTAACGACAAGCTTTCGTGGATCTTGTTTAGCAAATTCATTACTATTCCAAATGGAAAATTTGATAGCATAAATTAAGTAAATTTTTACAAACTTGGTAAAACTGGTTGTTTTTTCACGGTGTTGTACAACTTTATTTAAAAATATGTATGACAAAATATTAATTTATAACATTTTAATGGATGTTTTTTTTATAAAACTTTTTATTGATAATAATATATTTTTGAATTTAGAATAAGGGTCTTTATGTCCTTAAATTTTCAATTTAAAAAAATTTAGAGGACGAGAAAGTTTTTACGGTGTACGGGAACTAGCGTAAGCAAAAAGTATACTGATGTAAGTTCACACTCAGATTAAAGTCGTGAAATTCACGATACTTAGTAAAAGCATTTGGAGTATTTTACGTAGATGTTTTAAAGCATAACAAGAAAGACAAATAAAGTAACAGTTTTAAATATATTTTTCCTTAGAAAGATTATCTGTTTTATTACATAATAATAGGATTTTCGATAGTAAAGCCACATGATAAAGTTTAAAACTATAAACAATCTGCTTTTGAACTGTATTTCATACATATGTACTTGATAGTAAAAGCAGTCTACTGTCCATCTTTAAATAAGTACGAGGACATGCTTCCTGATGCATAAGAATTAAAGTTTCCCGAAAGGAATTTTTCATAATAAAAGTACCAAATTAGTTTGTTGATGGGCGATAAAGTGTTTCACAAAAATATTATTTTCACATAGTATTAATGAAATTCGCAAATTCGCTGAAAAAAATTAAAGATTCTTGAACCTTTAAAACAATCTGTGACATTTTAAAGTTAAAATATGTGGGCCGGTTATATTGCCCATACATGTGTTAGACATGAATAAGCTTGTGGGGCTCATTTGATAAATTTCTAACTAAGTTCAAAGCTAAGTTAAGCTAATCTCTAACTAAGCTTGGTTAAAATCCATATGTAGTGTTAGAAAGTGTAAATCTAAAAAACAAGATTTTTGTTCATAACAGTAAAGGATCGTCTTCTTAAGAATTATTAGTTTTAAACGTAACAAAATGTTTCGTTTCGGGAATATCTTTTTTATCATTTCATTCTTTAAATTGTTTACTATAAAGGTGTTAAAACTAAATATATGCACCGTTTGCACGATTATTATATAACAACGTTTTACAGCAAGAAAAACACAAACTCAAACACACGTCCCGCGACAGGCAAGAAGAACACACGTGCTCGCCCGACCACCTCTCCGCGAAACTTTCTCAAAGAGACACCCAAGGACGTCCTCCTAAAACTTTTCCGAAACTTCCCCCGTCAAAACAACGAATCCCCTCACGTGCTATAATAGTAGGGAAGGAGGGAGAGGGAAAAGTTCTTACGAGGGTGAAGATCCCGCTGGCGAAGCTGCCCTTGCGGACGGACTTCCAGCAGCAGCAGCGAGTGATGAGCACCATCCGCTCCCGCGCCTCCGAAGAGAAGTGATTCTCTCTCTCTCTCCTCTCTCTCTTTCTCATCGTTCGTTCTCTCTTGTTCCCTTTGCGCATGCGCAGCCGCTCACTTTTTTGAGTTGGGCCGACGACCGCAAAACTTCTCTCTGCTCCGCTCTCTCTCTCTCTGGATCAATAGGCCGCCGCGTCCTCTGGTGGATCAATGGGTCGCGGGTTCGATACCCGAAACGTGGGACGGTCCCATTTGCGAATTTTTCTATAGTAAAGTTAGTTCTTTAGTAACATGTGATGTAGCTGTGAACGATTATTCAGGAGAATGGAGAAGGTCAAATGTATCGTAAGCAAATTTTGGTGACTTTTGAACCCCCGCCCTTTTCTGTTGGCACCAAAAATACCCAAATCGGAACCTCCACTTATAATTACGTTGGCAACTGTCGAACCACCTACACACAGTTTTTTGTACAAAACGTTCAACAGTATTAATCTAAATTTTTGTTAATTTGGAACTTAATTCAAATTAACTATTTTATCTTGAAAGGGAAAAATATGTGTCAAATTTCATAATAAATAATTTATTTGTTAATTAATTTTTAATTGTTTTTACAAGCTAGAATTATTTGCAATGCAATTTTTCAATTTTAGAAAATATTTTTCCCTCCATATGTAAGCGTATCTCCTATCCCGCCTCCCTCTTGTCCTAAAAAAAAGCAAATTCCATCCCTTATAAGTTCTTACGTATAATAGGTACTTGAATGACCTCAAAATTCTATCCGAAAAATGTTTTCGGGAATACACTTCAAAAGCGACTTTTTGTTCTCTTTTATATCTTGTTGTGGGCCTTGCGCCATGAAAAGCCAACCAACCAACCTTTTGTTGTCTTTCTCTCTGCTCTTTTCTACAACCATACCATAAAAGAATGGGCAAAACACTCAAACGTCAGTTATAATATCTGGAGGCTAATACACTTCGACCAGCTTACAACTTTAAGTCACCTAAATCCATTGGAGAAAAGTTTTTGAGTACGTTTGAGCTTGTGGATTTAAGCGATTTGGAGTAGAAAACTGGCTCCGATAGAGTCATTTCAATGATCAGTGAAGCTGTAGGTTCTCTGCCTATTTAGCTCTAGGGGTCGTGTTACAATTGTTTGGAATATAATTTTTTTTTATCCAGATCTCAGCGGCTCCTTCTTATTTTTTTCTTTCCTTTAGAAAAATAATTTATTTCCCATACCTAAATATTTCTCCTATAAGGACTCAAAAAGTTTAGGAACCAGTAATATAGATTTTACATCTAAATGAAACCAGGTTTTATTCCCCATTGCTAAAAATTATAAACTTTGTTTATGTGTCGAACTTTTCTTCTAATTTTATGTTCGTTTTGGTTACTATAAAAAAACATTTCTCTCAGTAAGTTTGGTATTTCCTTAGTTTTGGTTTCGTTATTTGCTATTTGATGTAGAACTCAACAGTTTTATAAACTTGGTTAAGGTGAATTTTTTTTATAGAAATATAGAGTAATTGAACAGATAAATGAAATAGTTAGAGAATTATAAGTTTCTAAGTATTCATTTCCGTGATAAGTATCTTTTTCATTGAAAATACTAAAACAATAAACTTTTTGAAAGAGAAAAGGAAACTTTTCTCTATTAGTATTTAGGATTAGCAGTTATCTTCCATCTTCTATTCCCAACGGAAGAATTGATTTTATGACCTTTTATAATCTATCCAATCGAACTTAAAGTTTCGAAACAACATTTCGACCTGCCTGGATGTGGATAATTTTGAAATGTTTTTCCGTCATTCAGAAAAGCTCCTTAGCTGTGCTGAAAGAGAACTCGGGTTAGATTGACAATAAAACATCACTCAGTTTTCTTTGTATTATTTTTATTTTTTCAAAAAGACAGTCGAACAACTAAAAAAAAATAAGTTTAATAAAAGTACTTTTTGCTTTAAAATTGTTAACAGATTAAACAATTCAATTTTAGTTTTATCTTGATGCGTATTTATAGACTGGAGATCAGCAACCACAGTTATCTTATTTTTAGTTCCTAAAAATTTACCTTTTTAACTTTTTAAACCATGCAATAAAACCAAGTTTCCCATCATGATGATTTTTCCCGAAATTTTCCGACTGTTCTTTTCACTTTTATTCCAGCAACCCTGTTCATTATCAATGTTATTTCCGCAAATAAGTTTTGAGAAGAACTCCCCATCTCATAACTCAGTCCACACCGCTAAAAACGCTGTTTTCTTAACAAGACCTTTATTTCCTCAAGTACCTCACCAGACACTAGTTTGATGACCCCAACCAATAAAAAAAGTGGGGGAAGAATTTTTCCCTTATAAAAATATTTGCTCTCTCTTCTCTTCGAAAGAATTGATTTGGCGCGATGATTTATCTCCTTCCGCTCGGATCGGCGATATTCGCTTCGATCGCCAACCGATGTCGCCAAGGAGGCGCGCCTCGGTGCAATTGGCTGATGGAGTAAACATCGAACTCGGCCCATTCATTCTTTTTCGCCCCCTTCGTAAATATTGACTTTCTCGCGCCAAAAATGGTGTTTGGCCAATTTAATCACTGTTCGGCGATATGAAGAGATGCTGGAGAGAGTGAGAAAAAACAAATATTTGGCGGGAGAAAATTGGTTTTATGCCGCAGCATGTTTCTGTCATTAATTTTGGCGGTGAGGTATCATGATAGTATTAATTTTGTTGTGCTAAATTAGTTTGCGATATTAGGTCTGAGTAAGATGGGATTTCGATGGGAAAATGTGTTTATGAAAAACGTTTTATTACATTTTCGACGGCTTCTTTTACCACTATGCACCTTTGTTTAGAGTGATAGATGGTAGAAGAAAAAGAGATTGAACGAGAGGGAAAAGGAAAGAATAAAAAATATGTTATGAGAAATACTAATTATCAACCATCAAAATTAATTTAATTCACTGACTATAAATAAATTAAATATTTCTCTCTATCCCCAACTTTATCTATTCCAATAGAGCATTTTCAATCACATGACTTGGACCTAACAACGGCCTTAGCAACAGAAAATGTTACAGTTTTTTGCCCTACAGAAGGTTAACAGCTACAGAAAATGACTAGCCGTGGAATTCTTCTATTGGAGCATTTGCAATCGCGTGATCCCATACCTAAAAACCGCCTTAGTAACAGATAAACAACGGCCTTAGCAACAGTTAAAAGCCCTACAGAAGATACACAGTTAAAAGAAAATAACCGGTCGTGACGTCACTTGAAAACACTCTATTGTTTATACTGCGATTGCGATAAAATAACCAGACTTTTCTACGTACTTTTCTGTTGTATCCCGCTAACCACCTGAAACCTGAACCACCTGTAGTCACCTGAAAACACTCTATACGTAATACGTATGTATCACCAGCTTGTTGAACGTTCATACTACCGCCATTAAAATTTTGAGTACATAATATTTTACTTTGTGAAAAATGCACATAAATTAAGGTTTTCTAAGTCAGATATTGTTTTACCGAACTTTTCACTTCAGTATGCCTGGAAAAAATACACCTCCTTTTTATACAACCAAAACCACTAAAATAAACAAACGAAAGATAAAAATTCCAATTTAAACTTTTTTTAAGCACTTCTTAAATTGATTTTTGAAAAATCCACGGCTACCTTAAAACACTAACGAATCAAAAAACATCACAGAAGCCCTTTAACAATATGAATTTCCCTTCACAGAGGCTCTCACGAGTTCCCCTTGAGAAAGAAGATTCTCAAAGGAGAATCAGCGAGCTCTTCGGGAGAGGGGGAAAAAGGGACATCTTCTAATGACCGAAGGGGGAGGGGATCAAAGAAAGCGAAAAGGAGAAAGGGTAGGGGAAAGTACTTGGAACGTATTTGTACGGGATCGATGTGGAATGATGAAAGATGCTGTCCTCTGTGGGAGGTAACCTGGAAAAAGGTGAGCAATCATAGAGAGGAAAGTCCCATACAAACCAACTCTGTGAGTTGTGGTTTGTAGTTTTATTTATTCTGTTGGGTTTGGCAACACTTAGGAAAATAGTACATTGAGAAATGAGGACTTGTGGGAAAAAGAACAGCATCATTTCGCGATGGATCGTGTCGAGCGCTTTTCTATAGAGTGTTGCGTTTGAAATTATCGAAAAGTTTAGTTTCTATTAGTTTACTTTTAGGTTTGAATTTTATATCTTTTCAAGGTTATGTATTAGCTGCAGAAATCAGGATATATTCGTTGTGTTTATTTGTATTCGTGATTTTTAATCCTTTGTTTTGAAAACATTTCAAGGCAATGAGATTTTTGTGTTAAGTTTTCAGTGACATTATAACTTATTTTCATGTTAAATAAACCATTTCAATGATCTATACTTATTCTCATTACATTAAATTGTATCGATTTCCATCTTAATAACTTTTATTCAATCCTAAAATACTATTTAGTTTTATACGTGGATTTCCGAATAATAAACTCTATTACCAAACTTTACTCGGTTGTTTCTTCCAAAAATTTGAGTTCCTAGGAGATTATTTTTTTTATTTTTAAATCTATATACACCCAATAAACGTTTTCTGAAATCCAAAGCAAAAAAATTAATAAAACATGAGTATCAGGGTTTAGGCTAGGGTAAATATTTCTTTAGCAAAAGAGCTAAAGTGATGAAAAAGCTTTATCAAATTGCTAAAATAACAAATTGGTTAGACACGTCAGTTATTTTTAGCTTGAAAAATTCAATTGATAGACACTACATAAAGAAACACCCAATGTATGCTAAACATTTCTTTAAAATCTTTATTATAAATTTCAACAACTTCAAGTATTTATAATCTTCAAGTATTTACAATGTTCCTACTTTTTATTCGCAGTTTTGCGAAAACGGTCTAAAATATTTTATAATTTTTTAAGGGTTTTCTTTCGTATTTTTGAAAAAAAAAACACCATAGCTGAATCCCTGATACGTTTCTAATGAAGAATAGATTAAAGTTAATTTAATTATTAACTTTCTTTCCTACGTTCATTCACGTACTCTTTTACTTTGCATTCTTTGTGCATGCTCAATGCATTTTTTTAGCGAAAAAAAAGAAATTATCGTACCCCTTGGTGTACATAAAATAGCGTTGATGGATATGAAACGTTCATTTCTCCTTGTCAAAAATCACTTCCCCCTACAGCGAATGTGGAATCGAGGAGAAAATACGTGACATTCCCCCTTGATATCCTTAGAGATTAGCTCCAACAGCAACTGCCGAAAAAATAAAGAGTGGAAACGGCTTATTTCATTACTGCGTTCCTGTTCTCATCAGAAATGCAGAAAACAGTCTTTTGCTGCCATCCCTACGGAAATAAACTCTCATCATCTTGACGCCTCCTTTCTCTAGAAGCTGCCATTCTCGCTAAAAGAAACTCTTTTTGAAAACTAAGGGGTTTGTGAATCGGTCGGATTTCTCACAGCCAATCTCACGCGGGTTCATCTTGGGGCATCAACTTCTCAACCATGCATGAAGTGTACCTAGAAAAAGCTGAGGATGTCCCTAAGAGACACGAGATAGAGATATCTCTTCGAGTTTGATTTCCACAAACTCTTTGAACTTGGCTTTTTTACCGTCACTTCTGTGCATTGAACTGCCTACCTTAGAATTCGCATTCTGCATGCATTGAAGCAAACGCTTTTGATGGCTTCAAAGTGAAAGTTGTGATACAAAGTATACATGGGGATGCAAAGAATACAAATGCCATGCCCTCTATAGTACTATATTTTTGATACCTCATAATCGAAAGAACGTCGAAAGAATTTTGTGATACGTCAAGATTTTGAGATAGAACTCAAAACGGTAAACACATAAAATGCCATGGGACTATTTTAACTTTTTATATCACCATTTTACTCTAGTTTCATCATCATATTTACCTAAATATAAGTATTTACTTATCCGACATGACAAAACAAAATTTAAGAATAATATTAAGTTGAGAAAGAGCTAATAAACTGCAAAAGAGTTGTAAATTTAAAGCTTAATCGCCAAAAACATCTTAGACACCGACATAACCAGTGACATCATAGATCATAGCCTTCTTCAGTGACATCATACCATATACAAGAACATATGTTGTTATGTACAGCATTTCTAAATAATCTAGTACAATCGAACCCTGTTATAAAAAACCGTCATAAAACCAAATAGTTAGTTCTCTTTAAACTATAAGGTGCACTAGAACCGTTATTTTTTTATGTTGTGAAAAGTTCCATTAAAACCAGAATGTTCATTATAGCGGGGTTCAAATTTTGTACATTTGAAATCTTGTCTCTCTCTTTTGATCTTTATTTTTTTCTGCAGTACGTTCAGTTTCTGAAAAACAAGTTCATATTCATAGTATGCAGCGAAGTATGTGTGTTTTCTCTGTATTGCCTTCAGTACCTGTAAAACAGGTTTTTCCTTGCTAATTCATAGTGTGCAGGGAAGCATATTTGTTTTCTCTGTATTGCATGTAGTACCTGTAAAACGAGTTTTTCCTTGCTATTTCATAGTGTGCAATGAAGCATCTTTGTTTCTCTGTATTGCCTTGAGTACCTGTAAAACCAGTTTTTCCTTGCTAATTCATAGTATGCAGTGAAGCATGTTTGTTTCTCTGTAACAAGTTTAATTTACTCTAAAACGAGTTCCTCACTGCTACTCACTACTATGTGGTAAAGCCCTACAAGCATTTCAATTTAAGTCCACGCTCCACTACGGATTTTTTTATCTAAATAGGCGTTAAATTTTCAAGCCTCAGTCAAGTCTTTTCAGCAAAAATAACTGAGAATTACTAATAATTTTCCAGAAAGTAATTAAACTTATTAGGTTAAGCAACTCCTAAAGAAAAATATCAACTATTACTTTTTCAAAATAGATCTCAAACCATGTTAGTGGGGTCGCTTATGTCATGTTTCGAAAAATTTTTGGCAGAAGCTTAGTGAGTGGTATCATTCGATTCGTAATGACGTCTACATTAACGTGGTACCGGGTGTTTTTTCCGAATTCCGTGCAGGGGGTTTCTATGACGTCATGAATGCAAGATGGCCGCCGCAGGAAAAAAGCTGTAAATGGCGATCTAGCAATGTTATCGGAACCATTTTTGGGCAAAAAGCTCAGAAATATATATTTTTATCGAATAGCTACAAAAATAAGCATCTAAATCGGTTAAAAATTGCGTTTATGACGTCATAACCCAAAAATGGCTATTTTCACCAAAAATACAGTATTTTGTCATGTAATACTTTAAACAGATGCTATTTTCAACGTGAATGTAATGAAAATATGTTCATAATAAAAAAAACCAACAATGAAAATTTCATTGATGGTCACAAAAGGCGAATATGACGTCAGAAATCCAAAATGGCTGTCACATAGAATAAAATTTTTTATTTTTTTAATCAAAAATTTTTTAATTGGGAATTATTACACTTATATGAATGTAATAAAGGTATTTTGAGGATAAAATTTAACAAAACATTTTAAAATTCCTGAAAATAGCATCGAAATATTAGGTGTGAAAGACAGAACTACAGTATTTTGTCATGTAATACCTTAAATAGATGCTATTTTTTTTTTATTTATTAATGTAAAGAAAATATGTTCATAATTAAAATGCCAGCAATGGAAATTTCATTCTTTATCACACAAGGCGGATATGGCGTCAGAAATCCAAGATGGCTGGCATGTGAAATGAATTTCTTTAGTTTTTTACTCCAAAATTTTTTATTTGGGAATTATTATACTTTTATTAATGTTGTAATAAAGTCATTTTAAGGATAAAATAATTCCCAATTAAAAAATTTTGGAGTAAAAAACTAAAGAAATTCATTTCACATGCCAGCCATCTTGGATTTCTGACGCCATATCCGCCTTGTGTGACAAAGAATTAAATTTCCATTGCTGGCATTTTAATTATGAACATATTTTCTTTACATTCACGTTGAAAATAGCATCTATTTAAGGTATTACATGACAAAATACTGTAGTTCTGTCTTTCACACCTAATATTTCGATGCTATTTTTAGGAATTTTAAAATGTTTTGTTAAATTTTATCCTCAAAATACCTTTATTACATTCATATAAGTGTAATAATTCCCAATTAAAAAATTTTTGAATAAAAAAATAAAAAATTTTATTCTATGTGACAGCCATTTTGGATTTCTGACGTCATATCCGCCTTTTGTGACCATCAATGAAATTTTCATTGTTGGTTTTTTTATTATGAACATATTTTCATTACATTCACGTTGAAAATAGCATCTGTTTAAAGTATTACATGACAAAATACTGTATTTTTGGTGAAAATAGCCATTTTTTGGTTATGACGTCAAAAACGCAATTTTTAACCGATTTAGATGCTTATTTTTGTAGCTGTTCGATAAAAATATATATTTCTGAGCTTTTTGCCCAAAAAAAGTTCCGATAACATTGCTAGATCGCTATTTACAGATTTTTTCCTGCGGCGGCCATCTTGTATTCATGACGTCATAGAAACCCCCTGCACGGAAATCGGAAAAAACACCCGGTACCACGTTAAAGTAGACGTTATTACGAATCGAATGATACCACTCACTAAGCTTCTGCCAAAAGTTTTTTTTACACCATTGGTTTTTGACACAAGCGACTCCACTATGTCTAACAATCGATTCATTAAACACTTTACTTGGAAAATTAACAAGTAATTACCTACATCTTCGTTTCTATCAAAATTTCGAAAAGTTTCACTAAATTAAATTTCACAATTTCTTCCGCATTATCGTTTGCAGAATAAAGCCCTTCACGAGTTAAACAACCGTAACTAATAACGCGAATAGCAACTGAGACATACCAGGAACCGTGACGCCTCCCCAAATTGATAAACACACACGCGTAATTAATGCAACTGTTTCCGAAAGTCCGTAAAGTGGTCGACACTCACTCATTATCCGCCCCCGCAAGGAACAAACTTTCGAACTGCAAAAAAAAAAAGAATGCGTTCGATTACCGAGGGGATAATTAGAGCCCCTTGTTGTCAAGCCTGTCAACCCATTTTTAACTCGGAATTCAATTTGGAAGTCAATTCGTCGGAAAATGCGCGCGCCCTCAGCCAAACATAATCTAGCTTAAATATATGCATTGAAAACAATTCCTTGTTCTTTTTTTTTTAAGTTGAAATTGTTATCGAAGGTCTTGACAAGGAGGTGGGTTCAAAAAATCGTCCTGTGACTTAAATTGCCCTGAGGCGGTCTTGGGCGATGATTATGATGATTTTTCTCCATACGAAATTTAATCATTTGTTTCAGGAGTTTTGAGTAAGAATATTCTTTTATTAAAAAAAACTGAATCTAATCCGATAAAATTCATTTTGGTTTTACAGTGTAAATTAGGGTAAGCTTTTTTTAAACCTTTTTTTAGTTTTTAAATTCCTTAGTTCTATTCCCTCCAATTGATTAAATGTAATTCTAAAGATAGAACAAAGTTCATGTGAGTATAAGTATTAGATTTACCGAAAGATTTTGTAATTTCTAGAAGCGTTCAACCTTAGGGTAAATTTCGTCTTTTCTAGGGTAAATTTCTTTCTTCTACCATAGTTTAAAATACTTTTAAACAATTTTGAATTGAAATTTACTATGAGTCATCTCCAGATAGTTCAATCACGACCACCCTTATACTGGAAGTGTTGGAGTAAATACCATATCAAAGATTACCAAATTGTAAGAGACATTTGCCACAATCACCACTATTATTACTAAGAAAAATAGTTGAGGCTCGGGTTTTACGTAGCGTTATCTGCTCTGTCGTATGATACTAATTCGTTCTGGGAACTAGGTCGGCAACCTTAAATTAATATTTGTTGCGTTTACCTGTTTTGAGGTAGTCTGAATAGAGAATTTTGTGGTATACATCAAGAACTCCAGATCATACAAGGTGTTTCAATAGTCTTGTCCACGCTCTTAATTTTTGAGCCCCTATACAAATAAAGTAATAAAAGTGGTGCCTATAGTCAAACCGCTAGAAGAAAAACTTTGACAGGAAAATAAAAACCCGGAAAAGAAGAACAAAGCCAAAAGATAGCCCCGCAGATTTTGCACAAAACGTTCGTTTATTGTTTTCGAATTACTGTCCCCCCTTAAAATTGAGTGGGAGTGGAAAAATCCATTTCCATAGCAATTGCAACAATATTGTAAAACGTTAAAAGTTCTGGTATGACTATAGGTGTAGTAAAGTGAACATGCACTATCTGATGATACCACTTTTAACTACTTTTAGCTGCAATGTTAGGAGTTATAATTTTATTTTGAAAATTATTAGAGATATGGCATAAAAATCTGTTACTTAATTATAGAGCAGCATTGATTTAGAACCTTGTGCAGAGAAATGCTATGAACAGAGCCCCTAAAACGCATGTTTACAATTAGGCAGAAAATGAGAAATTTTTCCTTTTTGTACGATTTAAGAATACGTTTAGTCATTTACTTAAGTCTTAAGTCATAAAAAAATTTTCATTTTCTGGTTATAAAGTTTAGGGGTTCTGTTCAAAGCATTTTTCTGTACAAGGTACAATATCGATGCTGCTCTACAACTTTGTAATAGAGCTTGTAATAAGTTGCTTTAAGGCAATTTTGTTTGAAGATTGAAAGGGCCAGACCGCTACAACTCTCACAAGGTAGATATATTCAAATATTTTGATTTCAAGCTCAACATAAGTGCCTTGCAGCCTAACTTTCTAAGTTTAATGTATCAAAATTTTCAAGATATTTAAAGGCATTTTGAACTTTAAAAAAATGTTACTTCTAAAGGCAGCAATACTTTCGAAAAGTAAATCGTTTGAAACTTTATGTGGTTTAGATTTAAAGCAGTCTCTGTCAGTAACATTTTTGCTGAAAAAAAAGTTTATAATCACCACTCCAAGTATTAATAAATAAATTTGAAGTTCACAGGATTCTCTGTCTAGCACTAATTAACCAATCGGTATTTTGATCCTTCTCTGTCGCCAAAACAACACGAGTGTCTTTTGAAGTGTTTACAGTTGAGAGCTATTCAATGAAGACGACGCTGATACAGGTTTTCTTTAAAGATGTTTGAGGTTTCCGAATCTCTTTTTTGCTTTCATAAAAAAAGATAATTTGACTATCTTCTTTTAAGGAAAAAAAACTACCGTTATCGTTTGAGGAAGTTCGGTTCTCAAAAGAAGCGATCATACGCTCGGTTAGAATTTGATCTGACTGGTTTAAATTGGGTTTCTGAAAGACTGAGGAAAAAACTAAAGTACTAGAAAAAAAAAACTTAAATAAAAAAGTGGTTATTTAAGTATAGATGTAAGGGATTCGATAACCTATTTGAGCTTGAATTCAAAGACTAAAGTTTTCACTTCAGCAGATTAAACCGGGACAGCTAAAATATTAATAATGATGCAAGGTATTTTTTTTTCATCGTTCATTTGCTAAAAGACGCCCCAGCGCTTAGAAGCTTCAGTAAGTCATTTCATAGGTTTTTCAGATCATCCCCTACAGTTTCATAAAACTGTTAATCTGAAATGTGATGGCGTTTCTCTTATTGACCTTTTAGTTGGTAGAGCGTAACTCTTGTCTCTATTGGTCCTCTGAATTGGTCTAGGTTCAGTTCCTGCATTGAAAGTTTAATTTTGCTCAAAACTTCAACTCATTCTTAAGTTCAATGGTGCATATTATAACCACCAATTTAAAAAAAATATCTGTAACTGTGTGTCGTATGGCTCAGTTGGTAGAGTGTGTGGCCAAGCGACAGTCTCTAGATGGTCTGGCAGTGCTCCTGGGTTCTATTCCCGCTTTGGATACTCAATTTTGCTAAAAATGAATAAAAATATTAAAAATAAAATACTCCAATGTAACAACTAAGTAACCTATTTATCGAATGTATCTGTGCCCTGATGGCTCAGTTGGTAGAGTCGTGGCCTGTGAGCTGAAGGTACTCAGATCAAACCCCACTAAGCTAACAACTCCTGTCCTAACTATCACTACTCTAACAGTAATTGTGTTAACATAAACATTAACTACTTAATTAATACATAACTACACGAGTACTTTAATTTATATTTCTTTTCTGAGTATCTGATGTTCACTGCCTAGGGGAGAAATCCGGTGACCAGTTGGGGTCGCCCTCGACGGACCTTAATCTGCTCCCCCTGGACGAATTGGTGGCCTGGGGGTTTGGGATGGACGCCCCCATGTCGCCAAGGGCTCCAGGGGCATAGCAGAGAAGGGTCCGTCGGGGTGCCGGTTTTGCTATTTCAAAAAAAAAATTGTTAACTGTGACCGTAACGGTCAGTTTTATGAGGTTGCGTTTTTTTGCTAAGCCTAACCCTTTTTTCAATCCTCAATTTTTTAAAAATTAATATGTTAACTGTGACCGTAACTGACAGAATATAATTCTAAAAAATAACTACACCAATACACCCACCTCGAGGTTCTAACCTAGCATTGGGATCGAACCTAAGACAGTAGCTTGCAAGCCACACGTGCATCCACTGAGCCACCGTCTCACACAACCATTCAAACAAATAATAACTGTGTATTGTATTTTTTCAAAATTAAATAGAAAAACATGGAATCGAACCTAGGACATTAGCTTGCATGCCAGACGTGCATCCAATGAGCCACCGTCTCACACTACCATTCGAACAAATAATAACTGTGTATTCTATTTTTCCAAAATTTAAATAGAAAAACATGGAATCGAACCTAGGACATTAGCATGCAAGCCACACATGCATCCAATGAGCCACCGTCTCACAAAACAATTCGAACAAATAATAACTGTGTATTGTATTTTTTCAAAATTTAAATAGAAAAACATGGAATCGAACATAGGACATTAGCTTGCAAGCCAGACGAGCATCCACTGAGCCACCGTCTCACACTACCAATCGAACAATTAATAACAGTCTATTGTATTTTTTCAAAATTTAAATAGAAAAACATGGAATCGAACCTAGGACATTAGCTTGCAAGCCACACGTGCATCCACTGAGCCACCGTCTCACACTACCAATCGAACAAGTAATAACTGTGTATTGTAGTTTTTCAAAATTTAAATAGAAAAACATGGAATCGAACCTAGGACATTAGCTTGCAAGCCAGACGTGCATCCACTGAGCCACCGTCTCACACTACCAATCGAACAAGTAATAACTGTGTATTGTATTTTTTCAAAATTTAAATAGAAAAACATGGAATCGAACCTAGGACATTAGCTTGCAAGCCACACGTGCATCCACTGAGCCACCGTCTCACACTACCAATCGAACAAGTAATAACTGTGTATTGTAGTTTTTCAAAATTTAAATAGAAAAACATGGAATCGAACCTAGGACATTAGCTTGCAAGCCAGACGCATCCACTGAGCCACCGTCTCACACAACCATTCAAACAAATAATAACTGTGTATTGTATTTTTTCAAAATTAAATAGAAAAACATGGAATCGAACCTAGGACATTAGCTTGCAAGCCAGACGTGCATCCAATGATCCACCATCTCACACTACCAATCGAACAAGTAATAACTGTCTATTGTATTTTTTCAAAATTTAAATAGAAAAACATGGAATCGAACCTAGGACATTAGCTTGCAAGCCACACGTGCATTCAATGAGCCACCGTCTCACACAACCATTCGAACAAATAATAACTGTGTATTCTATTTTTTCAAAATTTAAATAGAAAAACATGGAATCGAACCTAGGACATTAGCTTGCAAGCCAGACGTGCATCCACTGAGCCACCGTCTCACACAACCATTCGAACAAATAATTATGGTGTATTGAATTTTTTTGAAATTTAAATAGGAAAACATGGAAATTCGGGAGGGTTTTGTTCCACACTTGAGGGGAGGGGTCCAAAATTTGTCTATCTGAAACTTTCAGAAAATTAACTTTATATACAAAATAGCACCTATTTCAGGGGTGCCTCGATGAAAATTTGGATATTGGATTATTGCGACTAACATAGCGAATGTATTCATTATGAAGTCTGTTGCTCTCCGACAGAATATCTAGTGTCGTTAGACTCGTCACATGGCAGAGTATCTAATGTTCTAAATTTGGTCTTAAATTTAGAGAATTCTATTCCTGAAAAGTATTTAATGATATTTATTTAAACCAGTATTCATATTCCATAACTACCAATAACCAAATGAACCAAGTACTAAGTCTGTAGATTCTAAGGTACTCATTTCAAAACCCACTAATAGTCCAGTCAAATAGTATTTATTTTGGGAAAAACTTGGGGTAGAAGATATTTTTCGCTATCTGTATGTTTTTTGGGGTGCTGAATCCGAATCTGAGGTTTGCCAACAAAATTTCGTGACGGAACATTGTGAAAATTCGAAAAAATGGCAAAAATTCGCCCCTTTTTTTTCGTTTTCTGCCCCTAGAACATTACCTTTGCGCATTTGAACTGAACAGTCAATACAAAAAATAAAGAACACTAACCAAGCTACAAAAAAGTCAATTACAACTTTTCTCTCAGAAGCGCAGTTTCGCCGATAGAGCAAGTTGAAAAAGGGGCTATTTTCGTTCGATTGGTAGGAAATCCAAAAAATGTCACTAGTATCGCCAAAAATCTGCATTTTTTGGAACATAATACTGTAAAAACTGCTTTAATAATATTCTTCATCAAATCAACCATCTAAAAACTCCAATGATGATTAACTAAATGCATTTTCGTTGCGAGATTTCTCTTACGAACGAAAGCTCTATAGGAGATTATAGTATTTCGATAACTATGTTGCTTCTTCGAGATTACATACAAAAGAGTTCTTTTGACTGTTTTATATGTTTTTCGGGGTGCTGAATCCGAATCTGACGTTTGCCAACAAAATTTCGTGACGGAACTTTGTGAAAATTCGAAAAAATGGCAAGAATTCACTCCTTTTCTTCCTTTTTTGCCCCTAGAACGTAACCTTTGCACTTCTGAAAAAAAAACAGGCAATACAAAAATAAGGAACACAAACCAAGCAACAAAAATGGCAATTGAAACTTTTCTCTCAGATGAAGGGTTTAGACGCTAAGGAACGCTTATTATTGGGAAGTTTTTGTTCGATTGGCGGGAAAATCCAAAAAATGTCACTCGTATCACCGAAAAGTGGCCTGTTTTGAAACAGGATACTATTAGAACTACTTTAATAATATCCTAAGTACATGCAATTAATCTTCTTCATACTCTAATGATAATTAATTAAATTCACTATTAATTAATGTTACGATAAAAAACGAGCTATATCAAGAAGTGGATATTTTTGCAATATGCTCATTGTTAAGGATTTTGTCCAAATGCTACCTATAATGTAAACAATGAAAATAGGAAAAAAATTGAATGTTATGTAACTTTTGGAATAACTAATTGTACCTACTACTGCACGTTAATGTAACGTAAGAGCAGATTATATGAAGCCAACATTTATAGGAGAAATATATTAGTATAACACTAATTGAGTTATAACACAACACTACTTACTACAGCATATTAAAGTGTACCTTTATAGCCCAGTAAATTTAGGGTTTTTTAGCGCACTAATTCCTAACTCGCTGAAAATTTCAGAATAAGCTCTCTATGATGTCTATATTCAATCCTGAAAAGTCCCCTAAAATCCCCCGCGGGCTTCCTTCGAAAATGGCGAATCAAAGATGGCCGCCAAGGAATCAAGCTTTTTTGCCATATTTCAGTAAAAAATCAATATTTTTTATTTCTTTAAAAGGCTATATACTCAGAATAAGACCTTTTATTAGTTCCAATCACTTTTCCCGGTAAAAAATTCGTATAAATATGGTTTAAAAGGGTGTAATCGACGCCAAACGGAAATTTTGTTGTTTCTTTTCACCTAATTTGCCCCTTGCCTTTACCCGCATAAAAATCCCCAAAACCAATCGAAGTATTTTTGTAAGTATTATAAATAAGGATTATTTCAAAGCAAAATTTTTGAAAATCCGTTTATAATTGGCTGAGATAATTGATTTTGAGTTAGTCGTGTTTAATGTGGATGAGTGGCCCTCTTCAATGGATGCTCAAAAATGACGTTTTCAAAACTAATAGGTAGAAGTTTTTCTGGATGGTTAATAGATGTTTTTCGGAACGCTGAATCCGAATATCACGTTTTCTGCCATGAAGAAGGTTGGCTTCACGTGAAAAATCGAACAAAATCGAAACATTTTCGTTCTTTTTACAAGTTTTTGTTTATATTTCAAAAAATATGAGTTTCACGAAAATATATTCTACTGCAAAAATAAAGTTGACAAAATTTCCTACAAAATGCATATTTTAACTTTGTTTATGTGATGATTGGTTACACTGCTAGAGCGCACTGTAAAATGACTATTTTGTTTGCCCTTACTGGAAATTAGGAAAAGACCTCATCTCCCACCCCCAACAACTTCTTTATCGAAAAAACTCATATGCTAGGTAAAAGAAAATTACATTTAATACGAAGTTCATTGGTCAACCTAACTTTTTGGCAAGGTTTATTGCGTTAGAGCGCGAAGAAAAACACAGGGATTTTATAGCTGCATACAAATACATAAAAAGCACCCGCTCCCAAACCCGATAAAACAAAAAAAAAATCATGTATGTATCAAAAATTTTATTCCACCAAAAAGAACATTATAATTTATACAAATACAAGTTCAAATTTAATTTCTTAAAGGAGACAGCCAGCGGAGTGAAAACTGTGAAAACAGCCATCTGCATCATTATTCCATCTCTACTGCATTATTCCACCACTACCAAATATTACTGATTGCCGCTTTATTTTCAATGTATTACTCATAAAACATGTTTTATAACCCTTTCAGGGGTGATTCTTTTAAGTTAAAATGAAAATTAGTATTAGAGATGGAAGGGTTCGTTTTGTCTGTAAGGTGAAGATTGCTGTTCCTGGAGTTTTCACTCTGCTGGGTCTCTTCTATGAAGAAATTTAAATATTAAAAATATATTTTATAGAAATTATAATGTTCTTTTTGGTGGAATAAAATTTTTGATACATCCATGATTTTTTTTTGTTTTATCGGGTTTGGGAGCGGGTGCTTTTTATGTATTTTTATGCAGCCATAAAATCCCTGAGTTTTTCTTCGCGCTCTAACGCAATAAACCTTGCCAAAAAGTTAGGTTGACCAATGAACTTCGTATTAAATGTAATTTTCTTTTACCTAGCATATGAGTTTTTTCGATAAAGAAGTTGTTGGGGGTGGGAGATTAGGTCTTTTCCTATTTTCCAGTAAGGGCAAACAAAATAGTCATTTTACAGTGCGCTCTAGCAGTGTAACCAATCATCACAAAAACAAAGTTAAAATATGCATTTTGTAGGAAATTTTGTCAACTTTATTTTTGCAGTAGAATATATTTTCGTGAAACTCATATTTTTTGAAATATAAACAAAAACTTGTAAAAAGAACGAAAATGTTTCGATTTTGTTCGATTTTTCACGTGAAGCCAACCTTCTTCATGGCAGAAAACGTGATATTCGGATTCAGCGTTCCGAAAAACATCTATAACCATCCAGAAAAACTTCTACCTATTAGTTTTGAAAACGTCATTTTTGAGCATCCATTGAAGAGGGCCACTCATCCACACTAAACACGACTAACTTAAAATCAATTATCTCAGCCAATTATAAACGGATTTTCAAAAATTTTGCTTTGATATAATCCTCATTTATAATACTTACAAAAATACTTCGATTGGTTTTGGGGATTTTTATGCGGGTAAAGGCAGGGGGCAAATTAGGTGAAAAGAAACAACAAAATTTCCGTTTGGCGTCGATTACACCCTTTTAAACCATATTTATACGAATTTTTTACCGGGAAAAGTGATTGGAACTAATAAAAGGTCTTATTCTGAGTATATAGCCTTTTAAAGCAATAGAAAATATTGATTTTTGACTGAGATATGGCAAAAAAGCTTGATTTCTTGGCGGCCATCTTTGATTCGCCATTTTCGAAGGAAGCCCGCGGGGGATTTTAGGGGACTTTTTAGGGTTGAATATAGACATCATAGAGAGCTTATTCTGAAATTTTCAGCGAGTTAGGAATTAGTGCGCTAAACCCCCCCATTTTGACCTAAATTTACTGGGCTATTAGTTGTTTTAAGTAAAAAAAACATTATAAATAGTTTATTAGTTAAATAGTTTAGAACCCTGGAAGTTAAGAAAAGTGCATGGGTATAAGTAATTTAATCACTTGAACATAATTTTTCACTTTTAAGCCGTTGTTTTTCTAAAACGTTTCATCAGATAAAACTTTTTTCTGGATTTATTGAAATTAGCGTAAAAAAGCTCAACATTAATTAATCGTGCATTTAATTAATTATCATTAGAGTATGAAGAAGATTAATTGCATGTACTTAGGATATTATTAAAGTAGTTCTAATAGTATCCTGTTTCAAAACAGGCCACTTTTCGGTGATACGAGTGACATTTTTTGGATTTTCCCGCCAATCGAACAAAAACTTCCCAATAATAAGCGTTCCTTAGCGTCTAAACCCTTCATCTGAGAGAAAAGTTTCAATTGCCATTTTTGTTGCTTGGTTTGTGTTCCTTATTTTTGTATTGCCTGTTTTTCTCAGAAGTGCAAAGGTTACGTTCTAGGGGCAGAAAATAAAGAAAATGGGCGAATTCTTGCCATTTTTTGGAATTTTCACAAAGTTCCGTCACGAAATTTTGTTGGCAAACGTCAGATTCAGATTCAGCACCCCGAAAAACATATAAAACAGTCAAAAGAACACTTTTGTATGTAATCTCGAAGAAGCAACACATAGTTATCGAAATACTTTAATCTCCTATAGAACTTTCGTTCGTAAGAGAAATCTCGCAACGAAAATGCATTTAGTTAATCATCATTGGAGTTTTTAGATGGTTGATTTGATGAAGAATATTATTAAAGCAGTTTTTACAGTATTATGTTCCAAAAAATGCAGATTTTTGGCGATACTAGTGACATTTTTTGGATTTCCTACCAATCGAACGAAAATAGCCCCTTTTTCAACGTGCTCTATCGGCGAAACTGCGCTTCTGAGAGAAAAGTTGTAATTGACTTTTTTGTAGCTTGGTTGGTGTTCTTTATTTTTTGTATTGACTGTTCAGTTCAGAAGCGCAAAGGTAATGTTCTAGGGGCAGAAAACGAAAAAAAAGGGCGAATTTTTGCCATTTTTTCGAATTTTTACAATGTTCCGTCACGAAATTTTGTTGGCAAACCTCAGATTCGGATTCAGCACCCCAAAAAACATACAGATAGCGAAAAATATCTTCTACCCCAAGTTTTTCCCAAAATGACCTTATTTGAGCACAATTTGACTGGACTATAACCTAAACAATCTTTCTTAACACAAATAAAATTCTGAATGATTTTATTTATATTTCTCTCTGAGTATATGATGGTGCACTGCCATGTTGAGGTTATCTCAATGGACCTTATCTGCCCTTGGGACAAATTGGTGGTCTTGGGAAAAAAAGGAAACTTCAAAGGGGGGGTTTGACAGTCCTCTGCTGTTACTGATGGTTTCACAAACATAATTTTACAACTAAGAATAATTTAATATTTCTGAAATAGTTCAGAGGAAGGTGAAACTCTTGGGTAAATTCAATAGACTGGAATAGATAGGAGGCACTGCACCATAAGGTTTTCAGGAAATTCTTTTTCTTTTCTAAAGGTAAATAAATGATGCTTCCAGAACCATCAGGGTCAGCCAAAATACTTGCTCCCAAGAATCTCTCACCAGCATCTGCTAAAAATATCAGTTTAACATCATGCATCAATTATAACTTATCACCAGTTATTTTTCTCTCTGATCTCTCATTTTACATAGCTTTTATGTCAGGAAGACCATCCTATGATGCCATTATTAATGTAAAATTGTGAAAACTTATTCATAATCTAATTTTAAACAGTGGTTAAAAATGTTCAGGGATTGACTTGAGCAAACCCAATAGATATAAAACACACAGCATTTTCTTAATAGTAAACATGTCAGTACTGTTTTTGCAGTCACTAAAAAGTCAGATTAAAGAATAGATTGAAAAAAGTTTGTTTATTGAAGAAAAATTTAAATACATTGGTAAAAATAAATTTACTAGGTTGATTATAGTTTCAAAGTTGCTATTTTATCAGTAAAGTTACTCATTTAGCAAAGTTGAGGTATCTTATCATACTTATCTAAATCATGATGACATAGGTCTTAAGTTTGAAAAGGCAAACAAGATACTACATAAAAGTGCACAAATAATCCAACTTCAATAGAAGAAATCTCTATAAACTAATAAACAGTATTTGATACTTAAAAACTTTTTTCAAAATATTATACACAAATTTTGTACATTTTTGCATGTTTCTGCTATGTCCACTACTTAATTTATTCAATAAATTATATACCACTTAGTTTAACCTTAACTAATCGTGCCAGCTCACAAAGCCAAGTCATATTACCCTAGCAGTGAACTTTGTCCTAAATATAAAATCTAAGTTTCTTGGTAAAAAGATTAGTGTTTCATATTATTAGTTTTGTGTCAAAAACAATAACACGACTTACTATAAATAAAATAATACTTAAAATCGACATTTATTTACTTAACATCTTCATTAAATTACAAATGAGCCAGTTACTCATATTTCTTCAAGTTTTTGTTAAAAAATTTTGAAACTTGAAGAATTTCATAAAATGTTCTTCACAAACAAAATGTGGCATTCACAACACTCTGTTTTAGTCCTTTTAGTCCCCAGATGACACAGAACTGAAATTCCTGCATGGTGCATTCTGTTCACCAGAGATTTAATGGTATAAAAACATCCTCAATCTCGTTATTTCAAATTAATGTTAACAAAAACCATCAGTTAGCATGAAACTCTTGTAGGTTAAATGGAAGGAAAAGTTCAAGGGTGAAGCAGTAAGAAAACATCAGCCATAAAAACTCAAAAGGAGAACAAAATTCCCCATTGCAAGTAGTTAAGGGCTAAGGATTTGCCTAAAAATCTCTTATTTGTGTGGTTTGATCCTTTTTAAAACCTAGAACATTTTACACACAGTTGATATCAAAACCAGACACTAATAGTTTATCAAAATAAAAAAAATTAAATTATTAAAATGTAATTTAAAAAGAATCAATTAAGACAGAAAAATTGATGAGCATATTTTTCTTTCAACTGGGTAATGCAAATTTCAACATTTTTTTAAAAAAGTTCAGAACTTTAGACACTTAATATTTTTGGTTATAAATTGCATACATTGCAAATTTGCAAAAACAAACATACTGGCACAACTAAACAAAATGTTTTGTCATAATCAATCAAAACAAAAATGTTATGAACTTAAGTGGAATAGTGCTACAAACATTTTCCTCTAAACAGCATTTTAAAACATCTTTCATTCTTATATTGTATCAACAAACCCTACCAAGCACTCTCTCTCTTTGAATGGGATTTTCTTTAAACTAGATATTTTTAGTTTACAAGTCTTTATCCAAGATAAACGACATGTTTATTTATACAGCAAAAATCCTTCTTTGAATGAAGGAAAAGGACATTTAAAGAGGTTAAAATGATTATTTCTTCTTACGATATTATCTCCGTATTCACTGCTGACATGAAATCAAACTTTATCATCATCTAGATTGGCATAAAACTTGCATTCCTTTCTTTAACGTCAGAAGTCTGATTTCAGTTCAATCCTCCAGGTTGGCAGCGAATATGGCCATTAGCTGTCTTAGCAAACACTGCAGTTAGAAGCAGCTAAATGCATTCCATGTTTTTCTAACTCACTCAGACTGTGGAGAGACTCTGACTCAGAAGTGGCCTGAAAATCTCCTTCTAAACATCTTATGAAAGATTAGATGATAGTTAGGGCATTCAACGTTCACTCTTTTCATTAAGTCAGCTCAAGAACAGCTAGATAGTTAATTAGTTGTTTTGGGTTTTATGGCACAAGAGAAACAGCTCAAACCACTTCTGGCCTTATTTACCAGATAAAGAACATCCCTTATGATTGCCTCCTTCTTTTCATATGAACTAAGAACTTGACACTTCTTCAATGAAGACATTTTGTTCTATAAATAATAAAACGAAATTAATGTATGATTCAAAGGTATTTAAGAAAATTGAATTAAAAATAGTAATCTCTAAAAACAACTACTTTATTATTTTAGTCTCAAATTTTTCATAACTAGAATAAAAATTTAAAAAAAAATTGTCAACTCTGAACACATATTTATTTAAACTTTAATTTAAACCTAAATTTTAATTTTTTTAAGCTTTCCAAGAACTTCTCTATTCAATCAGTTTTAACAGTAATTAATTCACAAGTTTTCCAAGAGTCTTGCAGCAGAAATTTTGAAAATAAAGTATTCAAACAAAAAACTAAAGAGTTCTAAAAGAGTAGAACATTAAAATAAAGAGTTTTGATGTCATGTAAAGAACATCTATTTAATTTTTTAAAGGGCCATATCAACACAGTGGACTATGTAGGAAGACAGTACAACTAAATAATGGGGTAAAGGGGATGACTTTGTAGAGAATAAATTTTATTCTCTACAAAGTCATCCCCTTTATTCAATAAAACAGAGAATACATTGTGTTGTAAGATAAAGTGTGAAAACTAGAGTGACATGGAGAAATTCAGGGAGAGTTAAGGGAAGAATGTGTAACTTTAAAAGAATATTCAGAGGATAATTAAAACTATCTTAAAGGCAGGGCTTAAATTGCACCGGAGCGCACCGGAGCGGAGCTCCGGTACTTCTTGGGTTTCAGTAAATTTTTACATTTTAACCGGAACGCACCGGAGCGCATAAAATCGCGTTCCGAACCCTTTTCGGAAAGACCAAAATGTACCCCTCGATGTTTTTCGATTACCGAAAATTTCAAACGCCTTTCACCTCACTCCCCGGTCAACAACGACGAACGACCTTGTTTTCCTCACCCTCAAATGGAAGGACACCCCCTTCGGTGACTAATAACGGGACAAGAGATAAGAAGCCCTCCTGAATGGAGAAGTCTCGCTTCTCTGTAAAATTTCGCTTGTTAACCAGATGTGTCCAGCAGTCCATTCTTCTGTAAACATTGAAAGTAGTCTTTAAGATAACAGTGGGGTCACAATAATAGGTTGAAAGGGGATGGGGCAGGAGGGGGGATTTTAATTTGGTCAGTGAGGCATGCCTTGAAAGATTTACGAGTTTTGGTTGTGTTTGTGTCCACCTGGGTCTGGGTGTGTACTTCCTGTTCTCAAAGGGAGCGTTGCTGTAATAACAAACATTTCATCTTGAAACTGTAGATTCTGTGAGGGTTCTTGACCAGAGAATTCCAGAAATTTTTGTGTGCTTTGGGGGGGAGGGAGCCTGTCCGATGTCCGAAGGAGTGATTCGTAACGCATCTTCTTGAGCTCTTCATTTCATCAGCTATTGGTTTATATCATAGTGCACGGTGAATCTCCATAACAGCTCTGTTTTGCCTGAAATTTTCTTCGACAGATACGATACGACATTGAATTAAAATAAAGTTAAAGAGAATTTACTCTTTCTGGTAAGTTCCAATTTGTTTTACGTATTTTATTGTAATCAATGAATTTTAAGAAACTAATTTGATTTTTCTAAGTGAAATTTTTCTGTTCTGTAATACCTTTTAGAGGTTAATTGTGAGTTGATTATTCGAATTACATTATTTGCTACTTAAGGAAGGGGTATTTCTGTCCATCTGGGTTACTTGAGAATTTACTGTGCATTTATAAGGTAATACATAAAAGGAATTTTTTTTTAAAAGCTCACTCTCAATCACTTCTTTGGGAAAATAATAAATGTACGCGCTACACCATATATTCCCTAAATGCTTATATCATGAACTTCGTTATTCCTATCTCAAAAAAACATCTCAAAAAACATCTCACATCTCAAAAAAAGTATTATTCCCTGGATATATTATTCTTCTTAAAGAAATTTCTATTTTTGTGTCGAAGATTTTTGGTTAAAAGCCCAAGTAAATCTATATATTTTTAAAACAAATACGAATTTTTTCAGATATTTTTTTTTGGTCGTTGTATTAAAAATAAAAAAAAGATTAATAGGAATTCTTTTAAAATTTTTCGTTAGAACTTTAAAAAGGAGTTAAAACACTACTTTTGAGGGTCAAATTTCAAAATTTTCTGGGGGAGAACCCCAAAACTCCCTCCAGACCTTTGATATAATGTTTCTCCCTTGAAAATTCTGCCACTTACAAGAAGCGGTTCCCTTTGGGAACCAAAGAGCACGAAACCCCAAAGAGTTTGAAGAGGAGGTAAAACACTGGTTTAAACCGGAATTTTCAAAAATTTTTACTGGAGGATCTCCGCCCCCCTTTGAAAATTTGATGTTTATTTATAACTTTTTTTTACCTAGAAAATTCAATGCTTTACGAGTAACTGTTATTTTTGGATGTAACCCAAATGGTCTCAAAATGAGCTGAAACATTACTTCAAGAGGCAAATTTCAAAAAAATTTTCTGGGGGAGAACCCCCAGACCCCCCTTTAAAATATTTACATATATATGTTATACAGAGTACCTTTTCTTTGAATGTACCTTAAATGTTGTAAAAAGAGGCTAAATTTCTAAATTTTTCTGGGGGTGAGCCCCAGCCCCACTTAAAACACATCCTTGCCCCCTACGACCAAAAACTGAAATGACGCTCCTGTTAAGCGGAATGTTGAAATAGTAGCGCTCCGGTACTTCTTTGGTTAGAATTTAAGCCCTGCTTAAAGGTGCTGTAACTAGATAAATGCATGGGAACCCCTGAAGTATATATGAAGGAGAAGGGAAGAATAAGGAAGACTCTTAGAGAAAGTCACCTTCATATTGGAGACTGTGGATCAGAGGCTTCTTCTCCCTCTGCAAACAGCTGCGTCTGATGGATGCACGCAACTTCTTCTGGAGTGGCGTGAAGGATCTGGAAATCACCCTAAAAACAACACAATTTATAAATTATTAGTTTGAATGTTTTAAACACAGATATTACAATTATTTAGTTCAATAAGGTCTCCAGAGATTTCATAGCCTAAAGGCAATTGTGTAGACAGAAAATAATTACAGATGGGGATTATGCCTTTTGGGGGATATGAGGTGGATAAGTTGGGTCTTTTTATTGAAAAAAGAAATTTGGGGAGGTATATTTTGAAATCCCCTTTAGGTTACAACCCTAATTTAAAGATCATTAACTATTGTCAAGACCTAGCTTGGTCATTGTATAACTATTACCACAGTGTAGTCACATAAGGGGACTCGGTACCAAAAAAAATTTTTTTTTTGTTTTAGGGATTTTGGGGGTTTTAAGGTGGTTAAATTATCTGTTACTATCTCATAATATGATATTAAGCAAAAAAAGTCTTAAAAAAAATTATTTTTTGAAAAATTTAAAAAAAACATCTGAAATTTAAGAAATTTAACACTATTTCAAAACGCTACTCCTCCTTTATTTGTCAACATTTTCACATTCTGTTTTTACTGGTATGTACAGTATGATCTGTACTTTGATTCTAACAGGGGGATTTGGGATATTCACATTAGTTTTTGAGAAAAAAAAATTCTTAGTGTTTCTTATTAAAAAGCGAGAAAATCTTAAGAAATTTGTCCTATTATGCAGTGTAAAACAAATTGTGGGTAAAAAATGTAAAATGTCTCCTCTATCATTTGTTAAAACTACCTTATAGAACATAAATATCAAGTTTCATACCATTTGGTCTAATAGGAAAAAAGCTTTAGGGATTTGAATCTAATAAAACCATGTTTTGAGAAAAACCAATTCAAAAATTTCAAAACAATGAAAACAATTTTAAACACTAAAATAACGCCTCAATTATTTTTTTACTCTTTCTTATGATGCTTATTAACATTATTAAACATTAAAATGTACTGTTTTAATTAATATTTTTGAAATTTAAGCGAGAAGGAGATAAATATTAGTAACGGGAAAAAATTTATTTTTTTCTTCAAAAATTAATTTTCGGAACGTAACGCACAAATAATGTTAGTTACTTTATAACAGATAAATAAATTAATATAAAACACTTAAATAGGTGTCAAAATTGAATTATTTTTAAAAATACGCGAAAAATATGATATTTTCAGATTGCAACTGATGAAAAAAGTTCAAAAGTATAAAACAAGCGCTACATGTTTCTAAACAAGCATAAATTGTGATTAAAGTAACCACAAACAATTTTGATTCAGTTTATAAAAAAATATGTGTTATTAAACCATATAAACTGATATAAACTAAAAATTTCGAAACCAAAACTAAAAAAAAAGCTAAAAGTGCTTTTGAAAAACCCATTTTTTTTAAACTTAGAATAAACCAATCGGTTTGAAATTTTGGATAATTAATTTTAGGAGTATAAACTATATTAATAACCAAAAATCTCAAAATCGATATTTTGGCCAAATTTTGGTACTGAGTCCCCATAAGTCAGGTGTTTTTCATTCAAAATTAGATGTAAGATTTTGTTTTTCAATTTAGCTCAATTATAATAATTGTGTTTAATGAAAATGTTTAAACTTAACTCCCAAAAAAATCTCCCATTGCATTTACACCCCATTGCTGCAATCACATTTCCAAATTTCCATAAGTACATATTCCATTTCCAAGTACACATTAAATTGAGTCTGCAATAACATGACTCAGGAGACCCCTGGATTATGTGCAAATTTTAGGTTCTTTTTCACAGTTCCCCAAACATCAACCTTTTGCAAGAATTCCTTTGCTATTAAACCCATTACAGAAGATTACAACTTTACTTCTGTATGAAAAACTAACTACTACCAAATTTTAATTTTAAAAGATAAGTAACAGTTTCTGCCCAATATTAACGGCTTTTCCTTCTTTTAGGTAGGACACCCCAGAAGAATTCGAGCAAACAGCTCACCTTGGCTTCCTTGAGGGCTCGTTCCAAGATGTTGGCTTCAGAACTTATGTCATGGAAGTCCATGGAAGCCATTTCAGGATCACTACTCAATTCAAAGCTTTTGTTGCCATCTGACTGGCTGGAAAACTAAAAAAGAAAATTTTCAAATCTAATTTATTTTTACGTATGGAAAAAGAAATCTAACATGAAACTGACTATTATAAAGAGGTCAGCAAAGTAATATTTTTATCCTATATCAAGGAAAAGTCTGACAACATAACTCCCCTTTGACAACTAAATAAAGTTCAACAACATTAGAATGAACAGCCACAAAGAAATGCTTGTCTAAAAGACAAGTATTCAGTATGATGGTGCAAAACTTTAATTTGAAAATCAATTTCTTATTAAAAAAAAAGTTTAAAGTAAATAAACAATACAGCAAAAGAAATTTTTCAATTAACTTGAACTAAATAAAATTTGACAAAATGAATTAACAATTTTGCAGGGTTAAATCTCAGAGCATATTATTTAAGAAACAGTATTAATTTACAAAGAAAATAAATATGCCAGAAAATCAATGCATGATAAAATAAAGCAGTCCTAAACTAATAAAATAGCATAAGTAGCAAGTTTGAAACAGGTTAAAAGGAAACATCAATAAGAAAGAAGAGCAACCTTAGGTGCAAGAGGCAAGCCTTTCCTTTTTCTTCTGAATGCTGTGCGGCATTTTGAGTCCATGTTATTCTTTATCTTGCTCCAATCCTGTTCATTTATGCCAAAATGAAACTTTAAATGACCTGAAAAAGGAGACAGTGTTAGCTGTTTTCCACTTAGCAATAAGTTTAGCTATTTTCAAGAAAGCTAGTGTTAATAATTAGCTTAATTACAGCTAACTTGCAAGTCAGAAGGGTTCAAAACAAACCAATATTATAAGTAATTTTTGTTATCATCACCATTACTTAAATTAATTGTCATTAACCATCAGTAGAGATTAAGCCATTGAGTTAGAGCAGAAAATACCCTTTAGTGTACTCTAAGATATGTGATTTAGTTTTCAAGCATTGAACTTAAAAAGAGTACGTATTTCAGTCCTCCATATTTATATCTAGACGTATTATGTAATCCTTAATCCAGCAATATCACCAGCAATTAAAGTAAGTTGAATTTAGTATTTCATCTTAGTTTTGGGGGATAAACTATTTGTTTTAAAAAATATCTGATAAGAGAATTCTTTCTTTAAGAGTGAAAAAAAGCTAAATAATATTTGAGAAAGCAGGACAGTTTTACTTTTACATTTTAAGGTTATTGTTAAATGTTATAATATAACATGGTTCTTATATCATGGTTATTCAAGTATATGCAACAACTTGAACAGTTGATACAAAGTTGCTCGGACTATTTTCAGACTAACTGTAACTTTGTATTCTTCTTTATTCTCTTCTAAATTATTATGTAATTAAAGCAGTTGCGTATTTTCCTAAAGCTTGATGTTTTTTTAATGTCCAAACATACGAAAGTTTCACCCGGTAACATAAAATAAAGAAGATAAAATTTATTGAATTTAACTCAACTCGATTAGATTCTACAAATTATACTTTTAGTCATTAGCCACATAAATTTCCTAGAAAAGTATGTGGCTTACAACTTACAAGAGGTGGTTCTGTTCTGGCCAAAGAGTCTAAAAATGAGCTAAAACACTACTATAAGGGGCAAATTTTAAAAAGTTTTCTGGGGGAGGACCCACAGACCCCCCCCCCATTTTTCTTAGAGCACACATTAATTACACTATTATTTACGTTAAGTGTGCAAAGTGCAAAAGTTCAAACCCTTCGTATAATTACTCTAAAATTTAACGTGTAAAAGTACTCCCCATGGGGGTACCTGAGACCATGCCATGGGGCAAAGGTAAGTATCCTTGCCCCCCCCCCTAACATGGAACCTGGCTACGCCCATGGTTAGAGGGGTCATAGGATTTTATTTTTCAGCAAAAAAAGTTAATTCAAAAACTTATACCAGAGAGGTAATTTTTCAAACATTGGTTAAATGAAATAAGACAGACTCATAAACCCCCAAATTAGCAACAATTTTAGATGAGTAAGCTTTCTGATTATTTTTTCTACTTGTTTTCAACAAGACTGAAATGTTTAAAAAACAAATTTATACACTTTTATACTCATGTTTTAATGTCTTATTTCAGATAAAAAGAAACCATTACACACAAACCCCCTTTCCTCCTGGAAGTGTATGACTGTAAAGGAAATCCCAAGATCCCTCTAAAATATTAGCAGATTAAACAACATTTGGTCCAGTAGTAGTTTTCTTTTCATGACAATTTTATAGTGGAACTTAAACTATAACAATCCTACATGTGTAAAACTTTGTGAGTTTATATGTATTGTGAAAAGCAATACATTTTAAATATTTGAAGTTGTTGAATGACATTCAAATTTTCTTACTCAAATGTCTTCAAATGTTCTTACTGTTTAAATTTCTTACTCATTCAAATTTTCTCACTCAAATGTCTTCAAATGTTCTTACTGTTTAAATTTCTTACTCAAGTAAATTTATTGTATCAGCCTGAGATTTAGATTTCTCAGAATTAGAGCATTAGATTAATTACTTTAGAGAGCATTAGATTTAATCTGTTGTTTAAAAAAAAACATTGTTGAGTTGAGTATTATAGTATGAGTCAACAGGTTTTATCAACAATTTAAGTTTATATCACAATATATAAATGCAATTTTTGTAGGATTTCTGCCTGGTAAGCAAAAAAGTGAAACTTTCTCAAGAGGATCCAAATGCACTTACATTTGATTCCATAGATGAACAGTGGGTCCAGTTGTTTCTTTTTGTGCTTTCCTGTCCCAGAGATGTTGGAACAGGCCTGAGTTTCTCGGTCAAACAGTCGGTCAAGTAGAGTGAGGGCCATTTTCTCTGCAGAGCCACAGGTAGTATGGATGTGGAACAGCTCCCTGTAAAACAAAATAATCATAATGTACTTACTATTTAGTGATAATTCAGAAAAGAAATAAAAATATTTTTACTAACTGTTATTTGAATCTAAGTTTATATTAATTCATTTTTGATTTTTTATAAGCAGTTCTACTGATACTCTAAACTTTGCTTAATTAAAATAAAATTAATATTTTAGGAGTAATATCAAAAGGACTCACAAGTTACTACAGAACTTATTAACCAAAAAATCTAAAATGTACTTAATAATTGTTCTTAGCATTTGTAATAGGGAGTAGTTACCAGATACATGAATAATTTTTCCATCAATACTTTTTGATATTTTATGAGCTTTAAAGTACACAATATAAGAAATCCCATAATAAAATGTGTTACATTATTTTAAAGTATGCAGTTTTTATCACATCTATTTTTAATAGATTGAAAATGGTATGTTTCATTTAAACGGAAATGGCAACACTCACTTTGGTGGAATGTGACATCTAACCCTGCATTTAATACTTTCAGGATTTCCTAACCATGACCCATCTGGGTAATCCTCTGAAACAAAAAGAAAGTTAATGTCACAAAAAAATGATCATATACATAAACAAACCTAATTTTAAAAATTCACCCATCAAATATGTATTTTCAAAAGAGATTCTATCAAAAACATCCAAATCCAAACAATCCAGGGCAATTTTACTGCCATTTTTAGGTACCTTCACAAATTCATCATTTGATAAATAGGTATAACCTAGATAGACCCCTGAAAAATAAAATCATGCAGTACCTACTTTTACAGAAATAAATACCAAGAGATCATATTTTCTGAACAAGGAATATTTTTACATAATCTGATTTGTAACATCAACTGTAATCACATGAAGCAGGGTTGACAGTATAAATGGAAATCACAAGCTCACCTTCTTTATTAAGAGTTATGAAAGTTATTCTTGAAGAAACAGGCACAGCAGGTCCAGTAACTTCATCAGTGCTTTGTTCAACTATTCTAGCCCTAGAAGTGACAAGAGGGGGGGGTGAAATTTTCATCATTGCTGACAAATTGTAACAAATATACATTTTTATTTCTGAAACAGTAGAAATTAAGAAGTGGTTTCACACATCCTTTGAATTTCAAAAGCAGTTATGCAGCTATTTAAATCAAAATATCCATAATTAACCTAATTAATGAAAAAAATTCTTTTTGAAAGAGGATTTAAATTCATTTTTAGAATAATTGGGAATCTTTTGCTTGTCACCTCCTAACCTAGATTATTAGGTGTATGCCACTAAAAGCAGACTGCCTGAGAAAATAGCATAGGTAGCTAGTTGATAGCTATGCTTTTGCAGTTCAAGTTTGCTAAAAGAAATCAACATCTTTTTATACTGATTCTATTAAAATTCAATGTATGTGGAACAACTTAACACAAGTTACCTTAATTCTTCCTGCTTTAAGACTTCAGAAGATAGAACTTCACATTTCTGTTCCAGAATATCATAATTGTTTGATAAAATATCAACACGTCTCTCAATAGAGTCCAGCTTCATAGCAACTTCTTTGTTGAAACTCTCCAACATTTCCTAGAAATGACAATATTATGAACCTTTAAAACTAGAGAACAATGCAGCGGAATTCAAAAGGAGGATATTGCTCTGTGCTATCCAATTGCTACACAGGGTTATTAATTAGATTAAAGATATTTACTGTACTAACAGAAAATGTAGCATTTATAGTTTAATACTTATATATGTTCCAAGCTTAAGAATAAAGGTACATTAGGATTAGCCAGGTGCCAATCTCGGTAATTAGAATTTACTGGCAATATTTTACAAATTACACATAAAACATTCAAAATGTTGTAAGCAACACTGCTAGTTAAGATATTTTAATTATTTATTTTTAGATTAGTGTATTTTTCGTAAATTATCACTTGCGCCTGGCTAATCCTAAAGTATATGATCCCTATTTCAATAACAATAACATAACATTGTATAACATATTTTGTAGTCATGTTGATTAAAGAATCCACAAGTAAAAATTTCAGAAACCAATCAAATCAGTCTAACCGAACTTTCTAACTATAAAGCTCAGTAAAGCTAGGAAAATTATTTGTACATCAAGAAGTGTCCGAGATGTAAAATACTGTGTATTTACCCAAAATGTGTATTGGGTATTTTAGTTATGAAAATACTAATAGAAAATAAATAACAAGGAATAAAAAAGAAGTACAGCAAACCAGACATCTTAAAAGTAGCAAAAGAGTTTTGCAAAATTTTAATTACAACAACTCCTTATTTTTAATGATTAAAATTTTGAGTCATGCAATGAGAGAATGTATGGAAAAGTACCAAAATTTTATTATTCTAAAACATTTGTGTTATTTTGGGATTAGCTGAGCAAAAATGTTGCTAATCAGATAGATACACATGACATTATAGCAACATTGTTAGTAGATATAATTTCCTTGTAAATTATTTTAATACATTTCAACTTAGATAACTCTAAGCTGAAGGAACCACTGAAAAACTACAAACTATCTAAGAATTTGCACAAAAAAAGAAGTTTCATCATTAGCACGTAACTCTACATTCAATAACTGATTGAAAATAATACTTTCCACAAATGGTTAAATTCAGTTAACTGTCCCGTTAAATATCATCAAGCTATTTTAAATGCTAAGTATTTAAATATTGACAAATTTGTATAGTTGTCACTGATATAACTGTACATTTTTATCAGTTAGTTTGCAATTTTTGGCAATATATTTCATTTTTGACATTCAAAACAGTTTGTCTATATATAACGGGACAGAAAATGAAACCCACAAAAACAAGCAGATGTCACATTTATATAGCATTTTTTCGCTACTCTTGTTGCCTTACATGCATACATACTACTAATACTATAGGTTTAATAACTATAAAAAACCTTTAATAACTAAAAAACCTAGCCAGATTATATATACCAGTGATTACTTGTAAACCAAGTTGATGCCACCAAAAAAAGCAATACAAGTTTGTTAAACGAAATCAACATTTTTAATAATGTTATATCCAGCCGAACAATTTATAATTAAATACTTACTTTCAATGTCCTATTATCTCTTTCTGGAATATCCTTATTGCAACTTTTAAACTTCTTCTTAACATGAACGATTTCACCATTCTTTTCTGATTTTTCAACTAGAGTAATACATAAATAATGAATATAACACGATTCAAATAAAATTCATGAGTCTTAAATTGAGAACAATAAGAGAATCAATGCCATCAAAAAGTTTATCCAGTAATCAAAGTAAAATTAATAAACCCTTAAAATCTTTACCTGATAAAGTTTTAGATGTTTTTATATACACTACCGCTGGATAATCAGTCATTTCAAAAGTAAGTAAGCCGAAATGATGGAAGTAAAAAACAAATTATGCTCTTTCAAGTTTTTGTTTGTTTACACTCCAGTTGCTGTTTTGCTTTTGTTGCTGGAGTTGAGTTGTAAAATTGTGTCCGTTTATTTAAAAGACACACAGAGGAAAAAAGCAATAGAGCATTCGCACATGACGTCGCTTGGACGAATGAAAAACGTTGCTAGGGCTGTTGTTAGGGGCGGGAAATAGAAGCATTTGCACATGACGTCACTTGGACGAATAACAACGTTGCTAAGGCCGTTGTTAGGTCCGAGTCATGTGATTGAAAATGCTCTATTTGATACTTTTGCAAATAGTGGCGTCCTCAACAAGCGTAGCTTAGAGACCCTATATATCTATATATAGGGTCTCTAGCGTACAGGGCTTAAATTGCACCGGAGCGGAGCTCCGGTACTTCTTGGTTTTCAGTAAATATTTACATTTTAACCAGAACGCACCGGAGCGCATAAAATCGCTTTCCGAACCCTTTCGGAAAGACCAAAATTTACCCCTCGAAGTTTTCCGATTAACGAAAATTACAAGCGCCTTTCACCTCACTACCCCCCCACCTCCCTTGAAAATCCACAAGGAGCATCAAATTTAACTCAATAAGTCCCAAAAGGAGTTAAAACACTACTTTTGAGAGGGTCAAATTTCAAAATTTTCTGAGGGAGAACCCCCAAACTCCCTCCTGACCTTTGATATAATGTTTCTCCCTTGAAAATTCTGTCACAAAGGGCCCGTTTACATAGGCCAAAAATGCCGGTTTTCTCCCTCCGAAAAACCGGCAATCCCTACGACGGGGAAAAAAGGAGGAAGAAATGGAGGATTTTAGAAATCCACCTCGATTGGGGGATAGAATGCGGGATTTTCAATAACCCGGCATTCCCATGATACATTGCGCTTCTAGAAATCCGCCATCTTTGTTGATTTCGCTTACTTGGTGAGAAATTTTATTACTTTACGCATTAAATATTGTGAAATTAACTATAAGAAGCTACAAATCCAGTTTTTATCGACTATAGGATTTTCCGCCACAATAATAAAGTAAGTTTTTCCGTGTCATTTTTAATTTTGAATCGGAGACTTTTATGATTGTTTACCGAACGAACATAAACACTATTAATTCTAATTTTCCTTATTTTATATAAAATTTATGTGTGCATATTTAAGTTTTCTTAGTAAATTAGAAGGATATTGTTTCCACTGTAATAAATCTTTTGAAAATATGATTCTAAACAGTGTATTACTTGTATCTTAATCTCAACCATGTTGGAGAAAGATGTTTTTACTTAAACAAAACTATAAATCCAATGCTAGGTTTTTGGTGTTTTTTAGTTTTGCAAAATCTAACGCACACTCATTAGTAAACTTTATATAGGTAATAAATGCTTGAAGTGGGTCTTTCATGTGCCATGATTAATACAAAATTGAGCTTCACCCAGCTCTATAATAGCTTGGTAATGGTTATCATAATTTATAGTACAGCTGAGGAAAAAAAAAAACGTTACAGTACACTTTGCGGGCGAACGGGTGGGGTTAGAAAGATGCTTTTGGTGTCATTTTTCAGGATTTAGTGTATGCTTGAAAAAATTAATTGACTATTTTTCTCTCAGAGGTCGTCTTCTGGTGCAGCGCAATAAAAACTGCATCTTTTTTCATGGCGACCCTTAATTTTTATTCGATTTTATTAAAGATCATAGTAATTTAACCCTCATCACCGAGTTTCATTTAATTTGGACGTTAAACAAACCCATGGCAGACCGTCAAAATCTGAAAAATTCATATTAAAAGCCTGAAATTAGTCGCCAACACCCGACTGCCAAACACGGATTTCTGACAACCTACCAGTACTAGTGAACCGATTTTCATTAATATTTCATTTTTAAATTGTCGAAACATGAGATAAGGTTATTTTTAAAATTTTTAAGCTTTAATAAGCATATAAATATTATGATTAAATTATTTTAATTTTGTTTATTTATATTAGTTTATTAGTAATTTCAAAGTCAAAAATCGCACTTAGCTAATTTTCGTGTTGTTTGAATACGCGTAAATAAAAACAAAAACGCAAGAAGCGCCAAATCATCGATAAATTGCCAAGCCTAAAAAATAACTGTAACGTTTTTTTTTTCCTCAGCTGTACACAGTTGCACTTTATATAATGCCATCTTAACCTCATAACAGGGAATAAAGGACTCGTTAAAATTTACCATATCATTTTAAAACTAATGTAATGTAGTTCATTGATAACAACTAAAGTTACCTCCATCCATGTAACTTTATCTGACCTCTCTCTTGATGAACAACATAACTATAACATGGTTTGCCCTCTCACTTCAGTATTTTTGATTGTCGACAATTTTCATTTTTCTTAAAGTTATCAAGTGTACAAATGTGACATGCAGATAAAATCATACTTCAGTGTCAGGAAATTTGGGTTCAAATCCATCAAATGTCTCGTTCGATCTAAACCTTTATGTTTTTTTATATGGTGTTAATATTACCAGAAAAAAAAGAAGTTTTTAATAAGACAGAAAGAAGAAGAATAAACATAAGAAAGTTTTTTCAAAACAGTTTTTGTTAGCAAATGGGTCGACAGCTTAGTACACAATTAGTACCCAAATTGTTGTTGAAAACTAAACAAATTATACCTGGTTTAGAGGGGTAATAGTCCTGATATGTTTTACTACTCATAGTAAAATTTCTGTTTGAATATAAGGTCTTTTAAAAAATTTTGTAAAAACTATCTTGTTAATTTTTGTGAATTATGTTTGATTTCAGAAGGTTTCACATCAAACTGAGTGAGGTTTGTATTTGTATGTTTGTTTGGAACATCAATTACAAACTTTTCTCGGTTACCCGATTCATCAGAAGAGTGTCCTACTGAAAGATTTTTTGGATATTTCAAATATTTGGCTTTCTAAACAGCTTGGTGATATTAAGCAGGACGAATGCCGGAATATTGAACCAAAATTTTGCTATAATTTGTTCGAGTTGAATCTAAAAGTTTTTGGTTTTGATCTGGTGTTAGGATAAAACTATTGCCAAAAAAATGAAAATCAGTGTATTGTTGAATTTTTTTTCAAAAACGTTTCAATGTTGGGGAATTGGTTACACCTTCATACACAAGTAATGCCCAAATTGTTATGTACTTGTATTTTAACTTTATTTTGTATTGTGAGAACTTTTAGAAGAAAGTGTGATATGACATGTTCAAAACTGAAAAATTAAAGTTACTTATCCATTAGCTGGGGCGCAAGCAAAAAATCACCAAATATTGTAGAATGAATTAAGGAATTCTCTGTTCCAACAGTCACCTCCTGCACAAGAACTTATGCCTCCGGCGCATTTGTTTTGTTTTCCGTTGACTGTTTTGTCATTTGCTTGACTTGGCGAGCGTTTGGTTCACAATTGGCGACATTTGTGCCCAGCTAACGGATTAAGTTCTAAAATACTTCTAGTGGTAAAAGTCCTGATATTTTTTAAGTCTTTAGTTATTTTTTTTATTAATTATGTGTTGATTTCTGGAGAAGGAAACTGGATAACTGGATTGAATTTACTAACTTTAAAAAAGTTGTTGGTCGACAACTTAAACAAACTGGGTGAGGTTTGTTTTTGAATGTTTATTTGAAACATCAATTACAAATTTTTCCCGGTTAACAGTTACATCATGGGAAAAAATTACCAACCTATATCTTTACCCCTTATTATTTGTAATCTTCATTCACCTTTTATTTGTTCATTACATTATTATTTTTTTTAAAGATATTCATTTGTAATAAAATTTAGAACTGTATTGTGATTTCTTTGGTAATTCAATTTGTTACAGTACTTACTTTCAATGTACAAAATATATGATTAATATGACTATCATCGTTATGCCAAAAAACCTATATTTCTAGAAAAATCTCTGTTTTTCTTGGACATTAAGAATTAGTCTAATGTTAATTTCTATTCTTATGTTGAATAGTTCTTTAAAACCTTTTGGTAAGACAAAAAAAAACCTTTTAAAATCAAAAATTAATTTTTCTATATAGGTATCACTACTTGGCAGGTGACGATTCTGTTGTTTATAAAGAATTGGCACATGACCTTCCAAAAGTGTAAGGCACTCAAAGTTATGGTGTGTTAACAAAGTCCACTCCTTACTCAAACTTGAATTTCCCCGTTCCCAACCACCATACCTAGCAAAGAATTTAGAGAACAGACTATAAAATGCCTTCTTATATTGGGCTGTCACTATATAACCATAAGTCATAATTTTCTGTTTTTGGAGGATTTCCTTGATGTGTTACGTGCTTGATGTGAACGAAAACCTTTTATAAAATTTTTCACCCATCCAAAGTTGTAGTCATCAATTCAAATAAAACAATACAGTTTATCAAATAAAATTATCTCTTTAAATTCCTTTTTCCCATCCTTGAATTATTTCAAATATATAGAAATTGAAATACACAAATGCCAAATTGCATTGTTTGAAAAGAACAGAACAGGTATGTAAAAAGAGTAAATTGTTTTTTTCAGTACATATTACCTACTTTAATGTATATATAATTAGATTATGAATATTATGGCAACTTATTACATGCGAGTAACTGTTCTTTTTGCATGTAACCCAAATGGTCTCAAAATGAGCTGAAACATTACTTTAAGAGGCAAATTTCAAAAAATTTTGTGAGGGAGAACCCCCAGACCCCCTTTAAAATTTTTACATACATATGTTACACAGTGTACCCTCTCTTTGGATGTACCTTAAATGTTGTAAAAAGAGGCTAAATTTCAAAATTTTTCTAGGGGTGACCCCCAGCCCCACTTAAAAACATCCTTGCTCCCTCCAACCAAAAACTAAAATGACGCCCCTGTTAAGCGGAGATGTCCAAATTAAGAGGAATGTTGATATAGTAGCGCTCCGGTACTTCTTGGGTTAGATTTTAAGCCCTGCTAGCGGCTAGCGTAGCTTAACTAAAATAATGGTCACGTCACCAATTTGTGCCGTTTAAATAGGAATAAAGTAAGGAATAATCGCATATAATAATATCCGATAGCGGATATCGCCGATAATTCCGATAGGAATAGGCATAGTCAAGTAATAGGTTCAGAAAATTTCTCTTTTTGGATTTAGAAATGGACTTTGCTTATCATATTTTCTTGGATGCAACCCAGGAAAAATTTTTCAAATTATTTTACTTAAAATTATTATTATTTAAATAAGTACCAAATTAAATATTAAAAATAAGTAAGAAATCATTCAAACTAAAAATATTAAACAGGAATATTAAATAATTTTTTTATACTTTTCATTTGACATTTTTTTCAAAAACTGTTTGTTTGACTTAATTTCAGCATAAATTCACAGCAAGTAAGTTCTGAATTAATACACAGATGTAAGAAAAAGTACAACGCAATTTCAAAACACATTGGTCTGAATGTTTTTTATGAAAATGCTTTTTTTTCTGGCTTTGCCACTGAGAAATAAAATATTAGCACTTACCTGTTTTTTAACACATTAGATATATAGGCTTCCAAATATGACACTATTTTTTTTTCTAATCTTAGAATGGGACTGAAAATTTTTCCACAATGAAATCTTCATAATAAAAAATAAAAATCATAAACCAGAAAAGTTAGGAAAAAATATAAAAAAAACCTTTATTGAAGTTTTTATTTTTAAAAAAGTTAGAATTAAATTAAAATGGGAAAAGCTGAAACTAATATGCTCCTTTATTGCCCCAGAGAAATACATTTTTATTTATTTTTTACATCAGATTCAACACTCTCAGATTAAAGAAAAATATTTTCCATAATTCTACGGCAACACCAACTCCTTCCTAACAGCTTAGGGAAAAAATGTGCACTAAATTTACTGTTTTATCTCAAAGAGTAAGCAAATACCTCTACCCACCATCTATTCTACTCTACTGTCTTTATTGATATGTTTACTATTTATTTCTCTAGTCTTTATATCTCATTTGGGGTGCTCGGAACTAGCATACAAATCTATGAGAGATGGTGTGTTGTTTAGTGGCTGTCTAATTTTTTTTTCAACTGGAGGGAATGACTACTGGCATTTTACTGAAGGATTATGAATTTAAAAAATCTTACAAAGAAAAAGGGACAACAATAAGCTTTTAAAAAATCGGGGGAAGATGGTGCTCCAGTTCTGCAACCCCCATTCACTAGCCCATGGGTGCCACTTTTCAAAATTTGCAAGACGGAAATTTAAAGTATCGTATTAATCATTTTCATCCAGTCTAGCTATTTTTTTTAATTGCATGAAAATTCATAAAATATCATGAATAATCATAGTTCCTTAAATTATAAATCAAGATAAAGCTGTATGTGAGTAAAACCATGTTACTTTGTGTCAAAATGTGCGGTTCAATTCCGTTAATGTTCCCGCTATTTACCGCTATGCTCTTTTGGATACCAAAGAAGTAGTAATATATTGCTAAAACAATTTTACTCAGATTAAATGTTTAGTAAGATCAGAAACTATTCATATTTTCAATAAAAATAAACAAAATGTTGATATTTGAATGTATGGCATTCTCAAAAGCATGGCAATATTTAGCAGGAACGGAATTGAACCGGATTGTTAACGGAATTGAACCAAAATGTGCAATGTAGGTATATTGGAATTTAGTACTAGTTTTGCGTTTTGTAATATACCTGGGACGGAATTCCGTTCATTGAAATTTTAAAAAGACAGAATTCCGTCCGCGAGACGGAAGAGTGGCACCCATGCACTAGCCCCACCACAGCTTCTCACAAGAAATTTCCTCACAGTAAGCTAATAATTTGATTCCACTTAGATATCAGAAATGCTAATTTGTCGGAGTTCTTCTTCTTCGGCTCTACAGCCCCTGATGGGCCTTGGCCTGCTGCACCAATCTACTCCAGGCAACTCTATCAAACGCCTTTTTCTCCAGTTGGTTATTTTCATCGTTCTAAGATCTTTAAGAACATCATCCAACCTTCTCATTTTGGGTCGTCCTCTAGGTCTATTGCTCATTGGCTAATTTGTTTGAGTTACTATTTACAAAATGTCAAGATACTTGTGACCTTGTGAGAGGAAATTTTAAGAAAATTTCTGAGAGAAAAAAAACTGAGACCATCTGCCAAGTTGGCAGTTTGATTTTCCATTGTATTGCACAACAGTGTCATAAAAATGAGGTTCTTTATAGACTTGCTCTCTTTCTGGGATATCAAAAGCTCTTGAAGTCCTGATTGAATGAATTGCAATGATAGTTCTTACTTATCTACTTTTTAAATTTCGTCCGGCGGAATCAGCATTTTTCAATTTTTGGAGATTAATAGTGGACCTATTGTACCATTTATGTTGCAGGCAAAGTGATAAACTGGGTATTATTAATAATGCCTGAGCAATATCCGGACATTATTAATAATGCCCGGCCCAAAATGCTAGGGTATTATTAATTAATAATGACTGGGCATTATTAATAATACCCAGATTTATATCATTGCCTGTAACATATATACTATTTATACCTAGTACCTAAAAAAGCTTGGCAATTTTTATCAGGGCAAACAACAGGTTACTTAGGTATTATCCCATTGGCCATTCAGCAACCGTTAAATTCAGCAGCACAGCTATAGATCAGTCAATGGGCTTTGATGTTTTCTGATTGAGCAGCACGGTCAACGAGATAATACGGAAGAACAGTATTGTACCCATTATTTCATTTTGTCAAACCTGTATACGTCTTCCGTTTACAGGACAAAGCCACTATGTCACTTCTGGATCGAATTCTCTGAATGAGGTTATGCCAAATTTAGGGATACCCAATTGTTTTCTTTAGCACAATACAACCCGATCATTTTCATCTTAGCTAGATTTTAAAAATGCCTCCAGGCTTCATCTCGTTAGTTGTCGGTGGTTTCCCGTTTAAAAAGATTCCCCAAAAGAGACTTAGTGCCTAGTACGGCAACAGCATAGTACTTAGTATTACTTCAAATGTTTCAAGCACTATAGTGTAAAAAAGAGAAAGAACACATATATTCCAATAAGTAAATATCATAGAACCTTTTTAATAGCTTAAATGTCGTATGTTAAAATCTGGACTCCAATTAAAATCATAGAATGTTATATCATTTCGTATCGGCATGAATGATCAAGGGAGCAATAAAAATAAACTAAAACATACAGGCTAATACAAATTATCTAAGTAGTAGTCATTCAGTATCACCTTTATGTACACCAAAATAATCAGTCACACAGCTCTATTAAAATTTGAGAATCAATTCCGTTAACTGTCACGCTAAATATCACCAAGCTGAGTTTAACACAAAATATTCAAACATCACCCAAAATGTTATGGTTGTCATGGATATCTACCTATATTTCAATAGATTAGTTTGGGGTTTTTCTAATTTTTGGCCTCCAAAATAGCTAAATGATATTTAGAAAGTCAGTTAACAGAATTGAACCAAATTTGTTAGTGTTTTGTAGTTTTACAACTGCAACTGACCAAAACTTTTATGGTGTATAATAATAGTTTGCAAAGAAGACTTTCAAAGAAACTCCCTTAAAATACAAGTGACCACTGACCAATCACTTTTACAACAATAAATCCCTTAAATCCAACAAGCCTCTTTGATACTGTTTTTGTAAAATGCACAGTCCTGTCAAGAAAACTGATATTTAAGTCACTGAATCCTTAAGATTAGGAGGATTTACCTGCTGAGAAGCAGGTGTAGGTGCAACTCCATTTACCTGAGGTTTCTCACAAGAGGCTTCTGAAGCCTCGGCGGAATCTGAGCTATCTTCTTCAGTCATGGAAGATGGATCAGAATCGTCACTAGATTCTTCAGTGTCATCATCGGAGTCTTTGGTTTTTGCTACCCCATCCATGGCAACTTCTCCAGACTCGTCAGACTCCTCAGATGAATCCGACGATTCCGAAGAAATTTCTTCGTCCTCGTTATCTTCTTCCTCGTCGGCAGACATGTCTTCTGCCGCTACTGCTGCCGGAGGTTTGTCTTCCTCCTCCTCTTCGTCGCTGTCTTCTGCCGATTCCTCGTCCTCAGACCCGTCGGAGTCCGAGGAGCTGTTCTCCTCAAGGCGGAGGAGGACATCGTCGAGGGACTTGAGCTCCCCCTCCGTTTTGACAAAGTCCTCGCAGAAGAGCCCTAGCGCGTCCCAGCCCCCACCCGCGTAGAAGTCCCCTCTCAGCTTACGGTCAAAAATGGCTGCTAGGCACCGCGGGGCAGTGTTTAGGAAGGCAAAGCAGTTATTGAGGCAGCAGAAGAGGTTCAGCTCGGCAATGAGGGCACACACGGTGACCAGCGCACGGAAGGGGTCTTTGTCGGGGCAGACCCGCAGGCAGCGTGACGTGAGGTAGGATACGAAGTTGCTCGGTGAGCGCCGCAGGCGGGCGAAAGAGCGTGTGAAGGCCCCTGAAAAGGCAGCACGAAGGGCCGACCCGAGCCGCAGGACTGAGCGCGACTCGGCCGCCGAGCAACCACCGCTGCCGAAGGACTGGGGGAGACGCACCGGCAGAGTGAAGGTGCTGTTGTATTCGCGAAATACCGCGGAAAAAACGCCGTTGGCGAAGCTCTTCAGTTTCAGGTCTTTCTCCATAGAAGAGGCGGGAAATTGGCAGTCGAAGAAGAAGTCACATAAATATTTAGTTTCTAGAGTAAGGTTAAAGCTTAGGAAGAATCTATTCTGTCAAAACGAATCTTTCGAACCTTCCAGCACAATATTTTGAAAACAAACCATCGCTTGGAAAGTTTTCTTCACTTCGTATCCAAAAATGAAATTTTGGTGTTGCCACAAGCCTGAAACTTTGTTTGCGTCTCAACTATCTCAACCAAGTATCAAACTTACCAACCAAATAAATGTCAGGCCTCACAACCAACTAATAAATCGTCAACCAAAAATTCGAGGTAAGAAAAAAGGAGATCTCAAGATCTGATAGGGGCTCTGGCTCTGGTGGCGCTGGAATCGCATCCACTACTCATAGAGCATTCGCACATGACGTCACTTGGAGGACAAAATCAACGTTGCTAAGGCTGTTGTTAGGGGCGGGACATAGAAGTATCCAATAGCAGCATTCGCACATGATGTCACTGGAGGAATAAAACAACGTTGCTAAGGCCGTTGTTAGGCAGAGTCATGTGATTGAAAATACTCTATTAAACTCACGCCTCCCTTGTCACGTCCCGAAAGGAGGAGAAAAAGAATCTCAATCCCCAAAAACCCTCCGAAAGTGACATATTAAATTAACACGTCACTGCCACAGCTGATTTTTGGACGATTGATATTCACATTTGCATCTACAGCAGTGGCGGATCCAGGGGGGGGCCCTGGGGGCCATGCCCCCCCCGAGAAACCCTAACAAATAGCTTAAAAAACACTTTCTTAATGCTAAAATTCAAAAAAATTTCTGGGGGAGAACCCCCAACCCCCCTTTAATATTTTGTTATGTGACATCTGTTTTATAGTGTTTTTCCCTTGAAAATTCTTCCGCTTAAAACAAGCTGTTCTCTTTTGGGAAGTTTTAAAATAGATGAATACTATACTAGTTTGAAAGGGCGCATTTGCAAACATTTTCTGGGAGAGGACCCCCAGTCCCAGTGGCGGATCTATGGGGGGCTATAGGGGCTATAGCCCCCCCATAGATCCGCCACTAGCCTTTTTCACAATTCAAAGGGTCTACAAAGCATTAAGCCCCTTCCAAGATCTTTAGCCCCCAGCATTTTTATAAACTCCATTTACTATTTAAGGATTTTTAGAGGGGCTATAGCCCCCCCCTTGGGACTTAAGTTTACACTACATAAAATTGAACTTTTTCGAAAAAAAAATTAAGTCTTTAGAAAATTTTGTTTAAATTTTCAAAATTTGTAACTTTTTTTTCAGTTTTTTGTAGCCTTTTTCACAATTCAAAGGGTCTACAAAGCATTAAGCCCCTTCCAAGATCTTTAGCCCCCAGCATTTTTATAAACTCCATTTACTATTTAAGGATTTTTAGAGGTTTTAGCCCTTACAAATTATTAGCCCCCTGCATGTTTGAAGGTTTGATTCGTAATTTAAAGGGCCCAATGAGCTTAGCCCCTAAAAGCATTAGCCTCCTTGCGTTTTTTTGTTTGTATACAAATTAATGAGCTTTAGCCCTATGAAACATTAGCCCCCTCCATGCTCTTTAATAGCCTTTACAAAGCTTTTGGCCCTCTTGCGTTTTTAACTATATTTGGTTCACTATTTAATGAGCTTTAACCCTTATGAATGCTTCCATGATCTTTAGCTCCTACAAGGCTTTTAGCCCTGAGTTTGTGTAGATTCAATTCACAATTTAAAGGGGCCAATGAGTTTTAGCCCCCATAAAGAATTAGCCTCCTTGCGATGTTTTATAGTATTTAGTTCGCAATTTAATGAGCTTTAGCCTAAAAGCGTTAGCCCCCTCCAAGATCTTGAGCTTTCAGCACTTTAATATAAATGCGATTCAGAACTTGTAGATTCCAATGAGCTTTCTAAGCCTTACAAAGCATAACCTCCAAAATACTTAGCCCCTTACATTTTTATAGATTTGTTTCACAACTTAAAGGTTATGAGCTTTAGCCCCTCTACAAGATCTTTAATTCCCTGGTTTTTATAAGATTCACTTTTAAAAGGATCTAATGCGCTAAGTCTCTTACAAAACATTTACTCTGTGAAAATAGAGACGGGGTTAGGGGGTTCAAACCACCCCCATGAAATTCTTATATCTTACAGTTTTTTTTCCTTTGAAAACGAGTACTGTCGTACCGCGAGGAGAAGAGCTATTGACGTCATACGATGATGCTGCGGTTGGTATAGAAACGGATTATTCCACTGAATTTTGGGGGTGATGGTAATTCACTTGGCGCTAAAATAAATGTTCCGAGCCAAATCTGAGTGGCTATCTTTCAGCTGTGTACTTCTTTCGATTCTAGAGTAACGAATTTTGGAATTTCCTTTCGCATTACATCTGATTTGATTAAATATTTCTAATCTGACCTTTTTCAACTGATCTGATCCATTTTAACTGATCTGATCTATTTTAACTGATCTGATCTTTTTCAACTGATCTTAAATATTTCACCGAATCTGATCTGTTTAATTTGATATTATGTTATGGGATTTACATCAATTTATCTGATTTTATTTGGATATTTTATAATTTTTTGGATTTATAGTTACCGTGTTCATTAATTCGATTTTTATTAACAAGAAATTTCAAAGATAATCTATATTTTAATGTAGTTTAATAAAATATGATTATCTTATTTTCATTCGCGAAACGCGTTTTCTCACTCGCCAAATGTACGCTTAAAAACCCAAATAATGCCGTTCAATTCATACCAGCTTCCCTCTTCTTTTGGACTCGTCTACTCACGGCAACCCTGTTCAAAGCTCTTCTCCTCGCGGTATGACAGTACAAGAAATCATCTTTTTCGTGTGACATTCAAAGGGTCCCAAATGACCAAAAATGAGTCAAAACACAACTTTTTAGGGTCAAATTTTCAAAAAATTTCTTGGGGGAGGTTCCCCCAAACCCCCCTTATGCCTCGGGATGGATATATTATTCGCTAAACATTGAAATTAAGTGCACGAAAATTCACATTTGATCTATATTCTTGGAAAAAAAATATTTGACTCAAATCATCGTAAAAAAAAACCCTCCCGGTTGACACACCCTTATTAATATTTGATATATTTAATGATTAATTTAATTCACTAATTAATTAGTTATATTTAACAATACTAGTCATTTACATTCAACACTGCCCTCAATATTTAAGACATTAACGAATATCGTAAAAAGCACGGCTTGTTACTTCATTATCATCCTTAATCAGATTAAGTTAGCCCCCCCCTTGCTCATGTTCTAGATCCGCCACTGCCCAGTCCTTTTCAAAATTTGGCATCTATTTATAATTTCATCCTTGAAAATTCTGTGGTTCATGCTTTCAAAATGAGCTGAAACTTTATTTTTAGAGGCAAATGTTCAAAATTTTTCTTGGGGGTTACCCCCCAGACCCCCTATTAATTTCTCATGGTTACTTATTTACTGTTTTCTACTTGAATTTGTTTCTCTCCTCTTCTTTTAGGAGTACAAGAAGTTGCTCTCTGTAGGTGTTATCCAATGGGTACTAAATGTACAAAAATGAGTAAAAAAACTTCTATTGGAAGCCAAATTTCACAAAATTTTCTGGGGGAGGACCTCCAGAACCCCCCTTTTGCTTTCGAGCTAGCATTATCTGATGAAACCTTTATAACTTTAACAAAGTTTCGTATTTTATTTATGTTATACTCGGAAAATTGGGAGCCAAGCAAAAAAATTTCTGAGGCACTGAAAATTTCGAATGTAATACCCTCCGACTCTGACATGGCCCCCCCCCCGAAAATCTGGTCTGGATCCGCCCTTGATCTACAGGGTGTCCCATAAATGTTGGGTCACACTTCTAGGGTCCAGACCAAATCCCAGGGAGTTAAAAATGGAGCCACACCCCAATAAAATTATTGAAAAATTCCATTTGTAGAAAAACTACTATTGGTAAAAATTTAATTATGGTCTCAAATTTCGTGGTTTAATATGATCTTTAAAATTATCTTAAAAGTTTTCACTTTACAATTTGTTTTATTACGAAAAAAGTAAAAAAAAAACACGAAAAAAAATTCGAAAAAAAAAACTGCCAAAACTTTATTTTTTATTTCGAAATCTTTTCTTTTGATAGGATAATCTGAAAAAGCATAGTTGAATATCCTTTAGTCCAAAGTTTCACGTAAATAGTTTAGAACTGCTGATGCGCCAATTTTTAGCGATAAAAGCAACCCTAATACAATGTTAAAAGTGCCGTTAAAAAGCCAATTCTCGCCAACCATCAGCAATTGTGAACTTGCGCCCCCGAAACTTTACAAATAGAACTTAATAATTTGTACACTTGGTGTTTGAGAAATAAGCTTTGTCTTAATATTGATAAATGTTTCGTATTAACCTTTACATACACGTATATATAAGTTAAATCCTGTCCTTTACGATTCACTATAAATGGTAAATCAATCTAGAGAAAATCCTCCATAATACATGGTTCCCACTCTTTGAAAACATTGAAAATCAAGGACTTTCAAGGACTTTTCAAGGCCCTCAACAAAATTTTTCAAGGACCTTTTTTCGCAGACTTTTAAAAATTATAACCCTCGAGATAACAGTTCTGTGCATTTCTCACTCAACCAGAAACTGGCTCTACCTTGTTGGTTCATTTGTGGAACCGTTGTAGAGGGTGTTACTATCGTAATTTCATTTTCAGAGCGTTTTAAAAATTGCCGGTAACTGCGGGAAGGAAATTTAGATGAATTAGTGAAAGGAGGCCAGCGTGGATTCAAAATTCAAGGACATAGGCTGTTTTTCAAGGACTTTCAAGGACCTAATTTTAGCATAAAAAAATTCAAGGACTTTTAAGGACAGTGGGAACCCTGATAAAAGATCTTGGTGTTACTTATGAATCCATTTTCAGCTTTAGGTTACACGTACAAGATATTACTCTAAATGCAACAAGGAAACTTGGTCTATTAAAGCGTACTACCTCGAATTTTAATGATGTAAAAGTCCTTTTTCTGCTGTTCAATACTTTAGTTTTAGTTCATGCCAAAAATCTCTCCTCTCATCATAACTATAGAAAAAATCCAAAGCAAATTTTTTCGTTACATTTATTTTAAATCCAAGGACCCCTCCTACATGCATGTCCAAAACAATCTCACCCTTGAATTCCGTAGAAGAACTTCTGTTTTTAAATTTTTTTACAACATATTAAATAACAAATTTGATTGTCCCTCTATCTTACAAGAATTTAAACTCCATGTCCTTAAACATATCACTCGCAATAAAACAATACTCCATGAACCCACTTACTCCAATCAATATCTTCAGAACCAAACATTCATACAATTCATAAAAATAGTTAATAATCTTCCCAATAATTATGATGTTTTTTTTTTACTCTTTTAAAAAAATTCAGAAAGTGCTATAACACTTTTTTTATTATCTGTATTTTTTTTCTTTGTGTGTGTATTATTTGTATTTCTCTTTGCCTTTTGGTGCTTTTATTCTATCTTGTCATGTAAATGGATAGTTTATATCTACATGACAACATGTAAAATAAATAAACAAATAAAATACCTAAATATTGTTATTATTTAAAAAAAAATAAGTCAGCATAAACATTGAGTCATAAAGAGAATTTTTAAAAGTTATTTTCATAACCTAGATTTCAACTAAATACTTAACAGCATATACAAACTTTATTGAAAAAAATACAGGATCCCAGATTTTTTATATTTTATGTAAAAAAAGTATAAATAGGAAAATAAATTGCATAAGAGAAATTCGAGTTTGCTTTCGTTGTTATTAAAAAAAAAGGATCAAGTTTTAAGGGTGTTTAAGGGTTTTACGTTTTTTAAATGGTGGTTGACCAAATTTCATTCCATTTCTGCACACTCCTTCCTTCAGGATATAAATACCTTTCATCACTGCATTCGCATGGGTTAAATATTCAATTATTTCAATATTATAATTTTCCTCTTCTGCAATTCCAAGCGCTGTGCGACCCCTATTGTCCACACAATCTAAAGCAGCGCCGCTTTCCACTAAAACTTTGACCGCTTCGAAACTGCCACAGTGCACCGCTTCGTGCAGAGGAGTCCCTCCATGCGAATCATCTTTAGCATTCAAAGACGCTCCTTTGCTGATGAACAGCTTGATAAAATCAATTTCATTTCGAGCAGCTGCCCGGTGAAGGGGTGTAGAACCAAATGAACTATCCACATTTAAAGCGCCGCTTTCCACTAAAAATTCCACTGCTTCCGAACACCCTGAGGACACAGCTGTGTGCAGAGGGGAAAACCAATGGGTAGCGTGGAAAGATGCACCTTTGCTGATTAACAGCTGGAGTATGTCAATTCGATTTCGAAGAACTGCGTGGCTAATCGGTGGTAAACCAAATGCACTACGCTTATTTAGATCAGCACCCCCTTCCGCTAAAATTTTAACCGTTTCCAAACACCCAGACTTCACTGCCGTATGAAGAGGAGTCCATCCAGAATCATTTTCAACATTCAAATCTGCCCCTTCGCTGATAAACAGCTTGAGTAAATCGATTTGAATATATTCAGCCGCTATATGAAGGGGTGCTTCTGCATTTTGATTTAAAACATCCAGAGAAGCGCCATATTCTAACAAAGTTTTTACTATTTCCAAACTAACGGTTTTGTCGCAATTATTGTTTTTAACCCCCAAAATTTCCATAGGATTCAATGGTACTTTAAGGCGGTTTAGGATTGAAAGGGTTAAATACGCTCTTTTGATATGACATTCAGCATCAGCTGCTAAATGCAATGCAGTTCCTTTCGCACATCGGGCATTTACATCGACGGTGTTAATTGTCAGGCTGGACAGCAGCATCTTGACCATGAAAGAGTTTCGCGTTATTACAGCGAGATGCAGAGCCGTGTATCCGTCGTCGTTCCTCGCATTCACTCGATCAGCAGGGAACGACCGCAGTGCGGCGCGGATGTCGCTTGGCTGGGAATTGTTGTTGTTGTTGAGCACCAACTGATGAATCGGGTAGTTTCCATAGGGACACTTCACGTCACAAACTAAGGATTGGAGTGATGGAGGTGAAGGTAGTTGTGCCATACCTGCAAAAAATGTATCATTTAATTACAGTAGAGCCCCGATTATCCGCGGAATTGGGTGGCAAGGGTATCGCGGATCATTGTCCCAAGATCCTAAAGGAAAAACATTCAATGGCACCTACTGGGGGGTGTTCCCCGAGGGTTAAAAGCGCACTCTCCACGAGAAAAGAGACGGCTCGCTCGCTGGCGCTTGCGGCGGGAACTGGATAAAGGCCACTTGAGTGTTTTATTGAACGTTTTTCCTCAGGTGGACCATTCTATCCTGTTCCTATTAGTAAAAATTATTGTATATTAAATTTTAGCTCATTTGTTTTGACGGCGAGCGAGCCGTCTCTTTTCTCGCGGAGAGTGCGCTTTTAACCCTCGGGGAACATCCCCCAGTAGGTGCCATTGAATTTTTTTCCCTATAGGATTTTGGGACAATGATATCCCAAAGGTGATATATAGGTTTTAAATCAATTTTGACAGCGTTCAGGCTTATTAAATTAAAAACATCAAAAAATGGAGATATTTTCAATATTTTCCCTATACTTCTTTAACATGGGAAACCTACTTTTGAAGGGCGCGGGGGTCAAAAATTGGCCTAGAGACCTGAAACTTTGCAGGTAATAATGTTTCAGTATTTGTAACAACATAAGAGGGAGGCATCTGGGAAATTCCAAAAATAAAATTGCAATGGGCTAGTGGTCGTCTTGGTCTCCCCTTAAGTTAACCAATACAAATCTTTCGTTGTGTTTAAGTACAAAAGTGGCGAGCCAGCCAGGATCCCGATCCCTGGAATTCTTTACGATAGTTAGGGTTAACGTAACACCAGTGGCGTATATAGAAATTTATTTCGGAAGGGGCCCAAAATTACTCCCAGCCCGTCCCACACATAGGTCCAATGTAGCTTTTTAGGTGATAATTTAGGCCCTAAAAACTTAATATTGGAAAAATTGTTAGTAATAAAAATACAAGTACCAAAGGAGGGTCTGGGGGTCCTCCCCCATAAAATTTTCGGAAGTTTAACAAAACAAAACCAGGTTTTTAACTAATTTTGGTACACTAAGTTCGAATTTTGGATGTACATTTTTATGAAATTAATGTTTAAAAGTTATTAAAAATAGAATTCCAAGTACAAAAGGGAATCTGTGGGTCCTTCCCCAGAACATTTTTGGAACTTTACCCCTTAAATCAGGGTGTTTTAACTTGGTTTTGGTACACTTAGTCCTAATTTTGGACATATTTTTGGTAGGTTTTGGATTTTGATGAACTTATTATAATAAAGTTGTAAAAATAAACTTGTATACTTAAAAATAAAATTCCAAGTACAAAAGGGGGGCTTGGGGGTCCTCCCCCAGAAATTTTTTTGAAATTTGACCCTGAAAAACAGGGTTTTAACATGTTTTCGTACACCTAGTCCGAATTTCGGGGGGGGGGCCCTTCGGCCCCCCCTTATATACGCCACTGCGTAAGACGTGTCGTGGCGATGGAGACGGAGCAGCTTAGGCGCAAGAGTGAACGAAGAAGTTTTAAAAGGCATTTTGATTTTCTAGTAAGGGAATTCGGGAAAGAAAATCCTAATAGAAATATGTTAAGAGAGCAGGTGTCGAGGGATTGGAAAAGCGTAGGGGACGACGGATAAGGGAGGCTGATGTCAAGATATTTGATCTTCTGTTAGAGAAGAATGTGTCGGATGAGGTTTTGGACAGGCTGAAGAACGGAGTGACCGAATGGGTTTCTCCTCCTTAGGACCTATTGGTGAGGGCCACCGCACAGTAAAACTGAAAAATCTTGTTGAAAATACCTCCCATGAAGCCACGCGGTCCCCTCTCAGCCTTCCCAATGCAAAGAGAGGGGGTCGACCAGGGGTCGAGAGGTCAAGAGCGTCTTAGTTTACACGACTGTCCAGGAGGATAATTAACGTTCCCAACCCCCTCTCTTGTATTGCGAAGGCTGCGAGGAGTCGCGTGCAGGGCACCTGTTTTGGATCGAGTTTCACACTGAAAGATTTTTCAGTTTTACTGTGCGGTGGCCCTGAGAGAGGCATTTCTGCCGGAGACGGATCTGTGCGGGCTCGTGACGCTAGGCCTTCAGGACACAGGGGCTTACGCCACTCAGACGATGGAAATGAGTGAGGCATGCCAGGACGGGCTGAAGGATGGAGTGACAGAAGGGGTTTCTCCTCAGGGCCTATTGGTGAGAGAGGCATTTCTGCCGCACCACCCCGTGATGGAGCCGGACATTTTAACGAAGAGAATCGGGCCAGTGGACAACGTGTTGGGTGGACCTCCAGATTCCCCTTCCCTGAACGGCCACCCGAAAGAGGGGCCCGGCCTCATCGAGAAAGCACCGGCGGTGAGACTGGGTTTCCGAGACGACCATAGAGCATTCGTTACATTACACGGACCTTCCTGCAAATGGCCCTGGAAGATGATGCTGGCCACTGCTTTCTGTGGTGGGAGGAAGGGACGCCTTGGAAGGAACTGAGCGAAGAGGCTATGGAGCTGGAGGAAGGAGCGGTGTACTGCGATACAGGCCAAGGCACATACAGAGCTGTAATCTTTTCGAAATTAGAACACTACGAGGAGGTGTTCGTGCGAGTGGTGGGAGCACATACCTATTTTTGTGTTTCTGGGTATGAATTTAGTATTGTATTGTATTATAGTGAAGTGTTTTTTCCATTTATGTTATTGAAAATGTAAGGTCATTCATTAGTGTATTTTGTGTTATTGGAGATATGTCGTATGATATTACAGAGGGGTTTTGTCAGGTTATTTGGGTATAGCAATTCTTGTATTTTGTGCCAGTGTATGATATGGCCATGTTGGAATGTTTGTCTTGTGCCATTTTGGAATATTTGTAGTGTACCATTTTGGAATGTTTGTATTGCGCCATTTTGGGAATGTTTATATTGTTCCATTTTAGAATATGGGTAGTTTGCCATTTAGGAAAGTGTATTTTGACATTTTGGAAAGTGTATTTTGACCAGGCCCGTGCTGGGCCGCCGGGACATATCCCGGTACGCCCTCCAGCCTGGAAGTTTTGGCGCCCTCCTATTCCAAAACTGAGTGTTGCGACTGTAGGCTACTACTTAATAGAGGTGGGCGCCTTTAATCAAAACAGCAATACCTTTGAGAGTGTTAAGTCAAGGTACTGTTTTTTGCACTAGGGGAACCCTAAGCGATAAAAAAGTGCTAATACATACCTTAATAGTGGAAAACTAGGAGGTGTTTTCACAGTTTTCAGGGCGTCCTTTTAAACCGAGAAATTTTAAAAGTTCCGCTTTAATTTTACTGCGTTGATTTTTCATGGCGATTTTGCTCTTTGTTTAATACTTCGAATTTGCGAAGGCGGGGAGGTGTCTTTTAGACCCCCCTCTTCATGCACAAACCAGAAAATGCAACGGCACAGCACTGATTTTTTGTTGGGCCTTTAGTGAAATACGTTGAAATTGAAAGGGCGGGGTGTTAATTTTTTAGGGTGCTGTTATTTAAACAGGTAGTTACTTGACTAAGGGCCGTCCTTAGTCATTAGAGAGGAGTATCGAACGCAGGCCCATATCCAATGGGGTTTTAGGGGTTTAACCCCCCCTAAAACTTGGACAAATATTTATGCTGTTTTTTCCTCCGGGTGTAACCCAAAGGGTCTCAAAATGCGTCAAAACAGTACTTTTAGGAGTAAAAATTCCAAAAATTCTCTGGGGGAGAACCCCCAGACCTCCCTCGAATTTTTTAAATCCACTATAAACTGATTTCCCTTGAATATTCTCTGACTTAAAAGGAGTAGTCTTCTTTTGATGTAATCATCCGAAAGGGCTCAAAATTATTCGAAATAGTACTGTTTTTCACAAAAATCAATCATTAAAAATAAAAAACAATCAAATATATCTCAAATAACAGTATTGTTTTTATTTTTTTCTATTGAGAAAAGCAATTTGTGAAACGTCCCCAATCTTAAAAGAAAAGTAAGTTTTTAGGTTTACTATTTGGGCGGCGCCCTTTCACCCTTTGTCCACCGCCCTCTGAAGGTACCCAGCACGGGCCTGATTTTGACATTTTGGAAAGTGTATTTTGACATTTTGGAAAGTGTATTTTGACATTTTGGAATTTGTATTGTGCCATTTTGGAATATGAGTAGTTTGGAAGTTTTGTCATTTTGGGGAAGGGGGGAAGGGCAAATGTTTGATTGTAGCTTTTCCATGACTTTGTGCTATAATGTGTTTTTTCTCAATTTTATGACTGTGTAGATTAGGGTTTAATTTGTCCCTTGGTCCTCAAATTAAAGGTGGGAGGATGTTAGGTTTGGGAGACGGTCACTAGATGGCGCTCCTCTTATCTAACCACACATTATTTCGAATGTCCCCCACCCCCCATTGCGAGTACTTTTACACGTTAAATTTTAGATTACTTATAAAAAGGATTTTGACTTTTGCACAACGTAAAAATATGTGTATTGTGTAATGAATGTGAGCTTAAAAATGGGGGGTCTGGGGTCCCCTCCCACAGAAAATTTTTAAAATTGGCCCCTCAAAGTAGTGTTTTTTAGCTCAAAATTCAGAAATTGCTCAGTTAACTTTGAAAGCAACAAAAAGTGCAAGAAAAGTCATTTAGATTTGTAGATTTCAGAAAAGTTTTTAAAAAAGATTTAACAAACTGAGAATTTAGGGGGGGGGGCAGCTGCCCCTCCCTGGCTACGCCCATGCCACAAAATGCATACTTATATTTCCTCCTTTTATCAGCCATCTAATATAATAAAAGTCAAAGTTTGTGTGTGTTTGTCATACAAATTTACAGTTTCTACTCCATTGTTACAAAAATAACATATAGTGGGGTCGCTTATGTCATGTTTCGAAAAAATTTTTGGCAGAAGCTTAGCGAGTGATATCATTCGATTCGTAATGACGTCTACATTAACGTGGTACCGGGTGTTTTTTCCGAATTCCGTGCAGGGGGTTTCTATGACGTCATGAATGCAAGTTGGCCGCCGCAGGAAAAAAGCTGTAATGGCGGCTTTACACCACCGAGGTTTGCGGGACGCGATTTGCGTTTGCGGCGAAAACGGGAACCGCAGAAACTCAGCGACCGCTCAAAAGAGGGCGCTAGAATCGATTTACGACACTAGCGACTGCCAAGGTTAGTAGAGAGAGAAGGTTGGCTCATCCGTGACGTCACTGCTTGCAAAGGGAGTGCTCTGCCAATTACAGCGGTGATTCACAGCTGTACGAGCATTGCCATTGGCAGAGCACCCCCTTCCCAAGCAGTGACGTCACGGATGAGCCAACCTTCTCTCTCTACTAACCTTGAGCGGCTGCCGCTAATGCCGCCGCGACAGTTTTGGTTCCCTCGCGGCAGCCGCTAGTGTGGTAAATCGATTCTAGCGGTCGTTGAGTTTCTGCGGTTCCCGTGTTCGCCGCAAACGCAAATCGCGTCCCGCAAACCTCGGTGGTGTAAAGCCGCCATAAATGGCGATCTAGCAATGTTATCGGAACTATTTTTGGACAAAAAGCTCAGAAATATATATTTTTATCGAATAGCTACAAAAATAAGCATCTAAATAGGTTAAAAATTGCGTTTATGACGTCATAACCAAAAAATGGCTATTTTCACCAAAAATACAGTATTTTGTCATGTAATACTTTAAATAGATGCTTTTTTCAACGTGAATGTAATGAAAATATGTTCATAATAAAAAAACCAACAATGAAAATTTCATTGATGGTCACAAAAGGCGGATATGACGTCAGAAATCCAAAATGGCTGTCACATAGAATAAAATTTTTTATTTTTTTATTCAAAAATTTTTTAATTGGGAATTATTACACTTATATGAATGTAATAAAGGAAAAGGTATTTTGAGGATGAAATTTAACAAAACATTTTAAAATTACTGAAAATAGCATCGAAATATTAGGTGTGAAAGACAGAACTACAGTATTTTGTCATGTAATACCTTTAATAGATGCTATTTTCAACGTGAATGTAAAGAAAATATGTTCATAATTAAAATGCCAGCAATGGAAATTTCATTCTTTGTCACACAAGACGGATATGGCGTCAGAAATCCAAGATGGCTGGCATGTGAAATGAATTTCTTTAGTTTTTTACTCCAAAATTTTTTATTTGGGAATTATTATACTTTTATTAATGTTGTAATAAAGTCATTTTAAGGATAAAATAATTCCCAATTAAAAAATTTTGGAGTAAAAAACTAAAGAAATTCATTTCACATGCCAGCCATCTTGGATTTCTGACGCCATATCCGTCTTGTGTGACAAAGAATGAAATTTCCATTGCTGGCATTTTAATTATGAACATATTTTCTTTACATTCACGTTGAAAATAGCATCTATTAAAGGTATTACATGACAAAATACTGTAGTTCTGTCTTTCACACCTAATATTTCGATGCTATTTTCAGTAATTTTAAAATGTTTTGTTAAATTTCATCCTCAAAATACCTTTATTACATTCATATAAGTGTAATAATTCCCAATTAAAAAATTTTTGAATAAAAAAATAAAAAATTTTATTCTATGTGACAGCCATTTTGGATTTCTGACGTCATATCCGCCTTTTGTGACCATCAATGAAATTTTCACTGTTGGTTTTTTTATTATGAACATATTTTCATTACATTCACGTTGAAAAAAGCATCTATTTAAAGTATTACATGACAAAATACTGCATTTTTGGTGAAAATAGCCATTTTTTGGTTATGACGTCACAAACGCAATTTTTAACCGATTTAGATGCTTATTTTTGTAGCTATTCGATAAAAATATATATTTCTGAGCTTTTTGTCCAAAAATAGTTCCGATAACATTGCTAGATCGCCATGTACAGCTTTTTTCCTGCGGCGGCGATCTTGCATTCATGACGTCATAGAAACCCCCTGCACGGAATTCGGAAAAAACACCTGGTACCAAGTTAATGTAGACGTCATTACGAATCGAATGATACCACTCACTAAGCTTCTGACAAAAGTTTTTTTTACACCATTGGTTTTTGACACAAGCGACTCCACTAATAATGAAAAATGACAGATAAAAATGATTATGGTACTGTACCAATTTGAGTATAAGAAAGAATGTTAGGATTTAAAAATGTGCAAATTCATTTTTGGCAGACATTTTTTTGGAAAAAAATTTAAGTTCGCAGAAAGGTTTTCATTTCATACGAGTACAGCGAAAAATATAAAACCGCGTGCTCAAGGGAACCGTTTGTCACGGCACCATTGAAACGACGGCTCTGATCGCATTAATAAGTTTAAAATGACAAAACTATGTTAAGATAAAGATTATTAATTGATGATATACTCAAAAAGCGCTAATTATTAAAAAAAAAAACTCACCGGACCGGACTGGTTGTGGTTGCTGGTTGATATGATGCGGTCTCCACGTGCTGATACAGCTGGCTGGATCTTCGCTTCGCTGCTTCTTCTCCAAAAGAAACAACAACCCAAACCCACCGCTCCGCTCACTCGGATCGGAAGGGGTCAGATTGGTCAGACGAGTCCCCAAACCAGAAGGGGGTGGTGGCCGTCCAGAGGTCAGCGCCCTCGTTGGCGCTAGCCAGAAATGCTGCGGTTCACATATACCAAGTAGGGGCGTCATTCATTTGATTTTTTGATTGGGGGGGGCAAGGATTTTTTTAAGTGAGGCTGGGCCACTCCGTAACCAGACTTTTTTTGGGGGGGGGTGTTGACTCAACGTCATTTTAAAGGTACCCCCTAACTAACGAGTACATTTATACGTTAAGTTTTAGATCAATTGAATGATATTGCACATAATGGTAAAATTTTACAACGTGAGATCCAAGTAAAAATAGGTGGTCTCCTGGGCTCAACCCCAGAAAAATTTTGACTCTAAAGTAATGTTTCAGCTCATTTTAAGAACATTTGGGATACATCCGAAGAGAACAGTACCTTCTATAAACCACAGAATTTTCGACGGAAAAAGTTATAAATAAACGTCAATATTTTCAGAGAGAGGCCCCTCATGAACCCCTATTTTGCTATGGCTTTGCATTCAAGATGTACTTTTATTTCTTCTTTTCTCCATTTTTCTTTCTCACTCTTTTTTTTAACCACATTTTAAATTCCTTGGGCACTTTTCCTGCTAACTTTTGTTAGTTACGCTTCAGTTTTTTCTTGGAAATCATACTAAAATTATTAATAAAATAAATAACTTTTAAAAAGTTTCGTTTTTAAAATATTATTATGTATGTCAAGGTGTTACCTGTCAGTTAATTTTTAAGCTGTTAATTAATAAAAATACTCTAATTCCCATTTAATATGTTGATATTCTTAAGTTTATTTTGTCTTGATTCACTATAATGGTGTTCACTTTATGAACAAACGACTGTTTCTCTATAAATACATTGGATTTCTTAAACTTAAGTCAATTATTTTTATCTACTTGATAACGGACAGGATATTTTGTAATGAACTAGGCTGTTATACACTATTAATTATTGAAAAAGTGTTTGATCAATTGTATTTCTCTGTACTTTCATCATTCGGTAAAAACACCAGTTATTTAATTTACACACTTTTCAATAAAAATTGAAAGGAAGAAACTTTTGCATAACATCTTGATTTCCCATGATATCTTACTAAAATTCTATCTTTACATCACTTTTTCCTTTTAAAGTTTTTACTGATTAATGAATGCCTTGAAATGCAAAACTGGGTACCTAAATACACAGTGAATGGATTAATTTACTATATATTCCTACCGGAAAGGTTTGAATATTTTACTACCAGTCAACTTCCAGTAGAACTAGTCTATGAAAGAATTTTTACTCCTTTTAAAACGAAAAACGTGGGGCATTGTATCTGTACAAGATAAAAAAATAGCAGCATGAGGAGTGCTGAGAGAATCAAATACCTAATGATTGATATCCACGTTTTTCGTCTTATAAGGAGTTATAAAAATTATTTTATACTTTTTAAAAATATTTTTTTATTTCATAAATTAGTAACTTTATTGATATACTCCCGTCCCGCCTGCCTAAGCAGGCACTCGGGCTTTGATGGTACATTATTCATAAAATAAAAACAATAACAATACAAAAGGATCAAAAAAAAGGATTTGGTATATTATCATTCTCATACAATGGAATTGTTGCAATTATCCTTAATATTATGCTGTCCGCGACCACTGGTCACTTGGAAAATTGATATTTAAAAAAAGGACGGATATCGGTCTAATAGTGCGACTTTCTGGGAACAGAACATTTTTTGATGCCAAACTGTATTGATTGCACCAAATTTGAAGGAAGGGACGAAAGCGCTCTAAGAAATAGTCATCAATTATCGAGGGGATGAAACGGGATGAAAGCGGAAGACATGAAACAGGACATCACCACTTATTTCGGTGTTGCATTAAATTTTTGTTAAATAAAGTAAAACTGAGATTTTCTCCATCACACTTGATAAATAGTTTTTTTTTAAATTTGTATTACCAGCATCAGAAAGTCATATCCCAGGGGTCGGCAAGTAATTTTACGCGGAGTCCAAAAATTTTTTATCGATATCCGGAAAACATTTAATTAGTTTTAAATTCTGATTTCCAGATACTCATATTTTTACATATGTTATTATAAACTACATTGTTAAAACAAAACTATTGCTAATCGTTGTTAAATCTATTTTATATCACAGAAGCACTATTTAAATAATAAAGTTTACCTATAATATATTAAAAAACAACGATAATGGTATGGTATGGTAAGTGTTTAATGGCACAAAACCCCCATTGGGGCATACAGTGCCAACAAGACTAGATGCTTAAAAGTTTAGGCTAAAATGCCACCGTCTAACGCAGTCTATGCGTCAACGATAATGCTATCACTATTAACGAATGGATTTCGTCACCAAGAGAATGTGCCGGAACAAAGAAATATACTTTTTACATTTCAGCATCTCTCTTAAATTATAAGCTTCGAAACCATTGAATTAACTTTTGTCTTAAGTGCTTGTAAATAATTTTTAATAGCTTTGAATTGAAAAGGGGGTCTGAAGTTCCCCCCCAGGAAATTTGACCCTTAACAAAAGGTCAAACTAATTTTTTGTATCTCAGCTTACATATTATTGATTTTCAAAATACTTTGGCGGTCCGCCATTTAGTTGCACCAAAAATCCAGATCAAGATCAACTTTAAGATGTGGTTGTTAAATGTAATAAATATTTTTTGATGTCATCATGCTGAAGATGCGTAGGGATCTAAAAAATCGTTCGATTCGATTTCGGAATCGATTCCTGAGGTTCGATTCTTTCGATTCCAGGATTCGATTCCTGAGGTTCGATTCCAAACTGGAATCGATTCCTGAGGTTCGATTCCAACCTGGAATCGATTCCTTAGGGCCAGAATCGAAAAAGTAGAATCGGAAAAAAAAAATTCCAAATTGAAACTGTCACTGTTTACGTGTCTCCTTCAAGGTCGATCCCCGAATTCTCTCAGCTGTCCCCCCAATCAATGGGTTTTTTAACCTCGCGGAGAGGAAGGGGGGTCAGGGGTCAACCGGGGGACTGAGCACTGGAAGCTTGTTTTTCTTGTTTTTTGACTGAATGTAGGGAGCGGGTTGAAGTGCAAGTGAGAGAGAATCAAATCAGAGAACGCGTTTTGCGTTTTCGTTTAGGGCCACCGCACAGTAAAACTGAAAAATCTTTCAGTGTGAAACTCGATCCAAAACAGGTGCCCGGCACGCGACTCCTCGCAGCCTTCGCAATACAAGAGAGGGGGTTGAGAACGTTAATTATCCTCCTGGACAGTCGTGTAAACTAAGACGCTCTCGACCTCTCGACCCCCTCTCTTTGCATTGGGAAGGCTGAGAGGGGACCGCGTGGCTTCATGGGAGGTATTTTCAACAAGATTTTTCAGTTTTACTGTGCGGTGGCCCTTAGGCAGGCAGGAATCGAGTAAAGTTCATCTTATTAAAACTTCAATTATACTAATGGGATGGAATCGAAAGGAATTTGCAATATCAAATTATTAATTCACATAAGTCATTACTCCCAGAAATCGAAAGAATCAGAAAAAAATCCTGAACTAAAAATTAAATTTTGAAATATAGCTCCGTATTTTTTAGTTTCATGGAATCGAAAGAATCGGGAAAAATATCCTGAACGCAAAATTGAATTTTTGAAATTGCTCCATTTTTTTCAGTTTCTAAGGAATCGAAAGAATTCCTCGTTAACAAATTTAATTTCACTTATGTCATTAACACCCCACCCAGGAATCGAAAGAATCTGTAAAAATCCCGAAATCAAACTTAAATTACTATTTTGATTCTTTTTTTTTTTACTTTCTAAGAATCAAGAGAATTTCTTGTTTTCAAATTTTTAATTCAACTATGTCATTTATTCCAAGGAATTGAAAGAATCGAACAAGCCCAGGAGTCGAAAGAATCGGGAAAAAATCCTGAACTAAAAATTAAATTTTGAAATAGCTCCATTTTTTTTAGTTTCAAAAGGAATCGAAAGAATTTCTTCTTGGAATCGAAAAAAAAGTCCTGAATTCAAAGTTAAATTTTTGAAATTTTCCATTTATTTTTACTTTTAAAGGAATCGAAAGAATTCCTCGTTAACAAATTTAATTGCACACAACATGTCATCAACACCCAGGAATCGAAAGAATCGTTAAAAAAATCCCGAAATCAAACTTAAATTACTATTTTGAAATGGTTACATTTTTTTACTTTCTAAGAATCAAGAGAATTTCTTGAGTTCAAATTTTTAATTCAACTATGTCATTGATTCCAAGGAATCGAACAACTCCCAGGAATAATGGAAATATTCGGGAAAAACACCGGATGTGCATGTAATTAGGCTAATTAAGAGACTTCCCTTAGAGCTAGGACCATGAAATTTTAATATGTTATTCATGGTGTGAATCCACACAATATATTAAATTTTCAGGGTCCAATTTCAATTAGGGGGCCATATACATAATACCTACATTAATAAACTTGAATAATTTATAAATCCAGAACTAATTCATCAACCCCTTAATGCGATACATATTTTTGTTCGTCTAAAGGTCTACTACAACTTTAAAATCTTAAATATTTATCTCAATATTTGGGAAAAAAGTTTCAAGTAAAACGAAAATTCTTTGAACCTAAATTATAAACGCGATATGTATATATTCCCCTTAAAATTTCGAATTCCTGGAACCATTTTTTATAAGCTTTCTAAAAATGTAAAGCATTAAAATGTAACTTTAAAAGTAAACAAACCTAGAGTTCAAATCTGGGAAATATTCCAGAGTTATTCGCGTTAAGGACCAGTAAGCTCAATTCGGCTTTCAAAAATTCTCAATTACGTCATAATCACCATGGAAACCCGTAATTCTGGAAAAACTTTGCCATAACAGTCCTTTACTAATAAGTAAAATCAAAAAAAATTTTAAAATAATATTTATCGATTTATTGAGCAAAAAGTGGACTTGTGTTTTTTAATGATCCTATATATTTTTAATAGGTCTAATAACTTTCTAAATTATAAAGATATATTCATGAAAATCGGACATGATGAGCATCTCTATGTATATTTTAAGGATTCAATCACCTTTTAAACTATTATTTAAAAAATAAATAGATTTACTTAAGAATTATCGGCGTTTTTCGGTAAAACGCCGGACATAATATGAATCCCTTATATAATGATCGGGTCCCTTAAAAATCCCGAAATAAAACTTAAATTATTTGAAATGGTTCCATTTTTTTACTTTCTAAGAATCAAGTTAATTTCTTGTTTTCAAATTTTTAATTCAACTATGTCCTTGATTCCAAGGAATTGAAAGAATCGAACAAGTCATCAACTCCCAGGAATCGAAAGAATCGGAAAAAAAAAATCCTGAACTTAAATTAAATTTTGAAATTGCTCCATTTTTTTCTAGTTTCAAGGAATCGAAAGAATTTCTCCTTGGAATCGAAAGAATCGAAAAAAATCATGAATTCAAAATTAAACTTCTGAAATTTCTCCAATTTTTTTTTTACATTCTAGGAATCGGAAAAATTCCTCGTTATCAAATTTAAATTTCACACATGTAATCCTGAACTAAAAATTAAATTTTGAAATAGCTCCGTTTTTTTACTCTTTCTAGGATTTGAAAGAATTTCTCTTTATCAAATCCCAGGAATCGAAAGAATCGGAAAAAAAATCCTGAATTAAAAATTAAATTTTGAAATAGCTCCATTTTTTCTAGTTTCTAGGAATCGAAAGAATTTCTCCCTGGAATCGAAAAAAAATAATCCTGAATTCAAAATTAAATTTAAACAATGGAACTTATCAAACCATAATTAATTTCTAAAAGGCGAGAAAAAGGAAGCAATATTTCAAATCCCGACAATTTTTGCGATTCTTTCGATTCCTTGTAATTGATAACTAGAGTAAAAATAAAATTTAATTAAGAAAAAAAATCATTCAGTTCCGTAAAAATGAAAAAAATAAAGAAGTTGTTTTTAATTTCACAAATTTTGTTTCATCCGATTCCACAAATCCGATTCCCTGGAGTCAATGAGAATGACATGACATGAGAAATTAAAATTTAAATAATTAGACACATAATTTCTAGAAAATGAGAAAAAGGAAGTAAAATTTCTAAACTGGACACAAATTTTGCGATTCTTTCGATCCCTATTGGAATCGATAACGATAACCAAATTGAAATTAAAATATAATTAATAAGAAATTTTTTCGATTCCTAGGTATTTTATAATTACTGTTTAATCTTAGATAATTATTAGTTATTAATTAAAATTATTATAAGAAACATTATTTAACTCTGATATAAAACAATGCTTAATTAGTAAGGGGCCGTCCATAAATGATGTCACACTTTTTTTGCCCATTTGACCCCCTCCCCCCCCCTATGTCACATGTCACGCTTTCAATCGATCAAAAATTAATTTTTTTGGATAGAAATCTTAGGAAAAAATTCTATTTTTGCTATTTTTGGTTGATTTTCAGTTTTGATAGGATGTGATGTCAAAACTTTTGAACCCCCCCCCCTCCCCCTTGTCACAAATTGATTAACCCCCTCCCCCCTCTGAGCGTGACGTCATTTATGGACGGCCCCTAAACACAATTATTTATAGCTCGGACGTTTTTATTTGGAAAAAAAAAGGTTCGATTCCTAGGAATCGATTCCTCGGGGGGGTTCGATTCCTTGGAATCGATTCCTCAGGGGGTTCGATTCCATCCGAAATATTTAGAACCCTAAAGATGCGATAAGATCATTTATAAAAACTGTCCCAGGCAATGAGATTTTTCTGTAAATTAATTATAGAACTTTTTGGTGAGGGAGGGGGATGATGGTAATTTACATAGTATGTAGTGCAAGTGTTACTAGCATAAAATTTTCAAAAAATCAGAGGATAAACCTTTAACTCTACCTTATTCAATATCAAGTTTTAGGTAAAAGGGAGATCTGGGGGTTCTCCTACAGAAAATATTTCTAGATATTCCACTATAAAAAGTTTTAACTTTAGGACACTCCGACCCCTTTTTAACTTCTAAAACCCCCGTTACCCTCTCAAAATATGGTACTTACCGATTTTCATCACTAAATTTTTTTTACCAATATCATCTTTGCTATGTAAAGAAAAAAAAATAGAATTTTATTTTAAAATCCAAAATCTTTTAACGAGCATGAGGAATAAACTTATCTAGGTTGCAAGCAGGGTTGGAAAAAAACAATTTTCCCCCTAACACATAAACAGTTCATCAATTCAGCTATAAACAAAATGATTTAACTAATTAATATTTTATATAAATAACCCATCAGGGTTTTTTTGCTGCATTGAAATAACTGATTTTTAAAACGTGGAAAAGACATAGTGGTTAAAATACCAATTGGTTAAGGATACAACTGATTTTTATATTATGCATACTTAAATATCTGATCATTAATGGATAAAAAAACCATTTTTTTTTTACTTTTATAAAAAAACTAGTCTTTTGGAGCATTAAAAAAACCAACTGCTTTTTTATCAAATACCTAATTCTTAAGGAATTAAAAAGTGCGAACCCTGGTTACAAGTTCACTCAACAGTAAGTGAATGTCATCACTCTACTACTGTAATTTCCTTTATAAAAGGTAATTAAGTATAAGAAACTGGTGTAAAATAAACTAAATAAACACATCATGTCAGATGTTTTTTTTATTTTCAAAAAGTTCCTATGCATTATGCTGCCGCTTCTTCCTTGATCTTATCTTTCTTGAGAGGTCCCATGTAAGTGCGTTTTTCGGCAGGAGTCTGGAATCTACCATGGCCGAACTTGGAGGAAGTATCGATAAACTTAAGGTTTATCTTTTCTGTTGCAGCACGCTTGGTGTGGGTCAGCAGAGACTACAAGAAACAAAGGTAGAAGGTAAGTTATAGAAAAAAGACAAACAAGCTTGGAAAGAGCAATAACTGCCACATAAAGCAACAACTCACAATGATACCTCAGGCCTATCATTGTTAACCATAGCAATGTCTTTCATATTTTGGCTTTATGGTTTATCATCATAGGTATCACTATTTCATTCAACACAAACAAAAATAAAGTAAAAACTTATTTACATAATTAAAAATATAAGCTTAGGGCAAATACATATTTCATCAATTAACTAAACAAAAATAACCTCAGTTCCAGTACATACCTTTCTTAAAGTGATTACACGCTTTTTAGGACCCATGATGCATCCTTTCAACATCAGATAATCACAATTAACCTCTCCATAATGGGGGAATCCTCCCTGAAAAAACAACAAATATTTAGTAAAACAGGCCAGTAAAAAAATTGCATGGGAAACCAAAAATAACTTCCAAATATTCTTGGTACCACTAATCTGCTTTTTTTCACTTTTACTCATGCACATTACGATTTCTTAAGTATTTGAGATAGTTGAAAAAAAAAAATTAGATTAACCTTAAAAAGATCCTTTACTATAATGCAGCAACCTTTCACCCAAGTAGAGATATTAGACTAACTGTTAAGATTTAGGGAAATCTTACCATAGGTGTAATGGTCTTCTCTGTCAAATCGTAATCAGTTGCAGCATTATTTTTGATGACCTTTCCATCCTTGGTATGTACTCCCTGGGCAATACGATAAATCTTCTTGTTGATTTCAGTCCTATGATGATAACCCTTTTGACCTGCCCTGGCCACAGTGTACTGGACACGACTTGGATGCCAAGCACCAATACAGGCAACCTTGCGGAGACCCTTGTGAGTCTTACGGGGCAACTTCTTTGTATGCCAACGGCTGGTAACACCTAAAATATAATCAGTTAATCAGCACCTAGTCCATATCACAGAACCCAATTCAACACATTATTTGAAGCACATAATTACACTCCTGTCTACTTACCCTTAAATCCCTTTCCTTTCGTAACTCCAATGCAATCAATCATCTCATCTTGGGCAAAGATCTGCGAGAGAGGGACAGGCTTTTCGAAATGTTCCCTTGCCCAATGGATCTTCTGACCAACAGTGCCACCATTAAGCTGAATTTCCATGATGTGGGCCTTCTTCTGACGCTTGCGCATCAGCTTCATTTGGGTGTGGGCCAGAACACGGATGACCTTGCAGTACTTGGCCATCTTCTTCAAGTCCTTGTCCAACTCCTTCTTGCCAACAGGGTCAGCCCATTTCTTGGAGTACTTGGTAAAGGCCTTCTTCTTGGACTTGTACCTGCAAGATGACAGAAAGTTAAACCTCACACTGTTATCGGAATACAAAAGCAATTCTCCACGAACAATTAATACAGGATCTACTAGTCAAAAGATCTAACTCACACATGGGGATGGAACCCTTCAAATGGACTGATGACATGAAAATTATTAATGGGAGGATTCCTCAGGCCTATCATTGTTAACCATGAATTCATGTCTTTCAAATAATGGCTTTATGATTTGTCATCACAGGAATTACTCCCAATACGGATTAAAACAATTATAAACTAGTCAAAAGACATTCATGACAAGACAAATAGGATCTGAATCTAGCTTTGTGGGCCAAAAGATCAATTGAAATTTTTTATTGCTTGTTAATGACATTAAGAAAAATTAATGAATAGAAGGGAAAAAGGAACTTCATATAATTAGTGTTCAAAATATACTTGAAGTTTCACATTGATGAAATCTTTGTTTTTGACAATAAGGTGTTTGTGTAATTACAGAAAGATGACAGGTTCAGTTATTTTTTTTTAACTCAAAGGTGGTATCCATGGCTCCTCAGCTAAAAGTGTCCACATATTTTTTCAGGCCACTACTTTCTGAACATCATAGAAACCAAATGATAATTTTACTCATTGAACTTAAGCAAGCAAAAAAAATTTAAGCACTCGTATATTGGCATCCACATGGTACATTTCAGGCCACGGATGACATGACAAGTATAAGGAGGATTCCTCAGGCCTATCATTGTTAACCATGAATTTACGTCTTTCAAATAATGGCTTTATGATTTGTCATCAAAGGAACTACTTAAACCTTTAAAAATAACTCATGACTTGTCAGGATGCAGAAAGAAATAGCAAGAGTGCTCGATGTATTAGCTATCAGTAAAAAATTTTATTAGTGTAATTTCAGATCGATGACAGGTTGTTATTTTTTTTAACTGGCTTGATGACATAAGTTACATAAGATAGTGTCAATGGCTCCTCAGTTATAAGTGTCCACATATTTTTTCAGGCCACTACTTTCTAAACATCATAGAAACCAAATGATAATTTTACTCATTGAACTTAAGCTGGCAAAAAAAAATCTAAGCTATCTGTCATATATTGGCATCCACAAAGTACATTTCAGGCCACTTATGACAAGTATAGGGAGAATTCCTCAGGCCTATCATTGTTAACCATGAATTTACGTCTTTCAAATAATGGCTTTATGATTTGTCATCAAAGGAACTACTCCCAAGAGAAATTATCAATTATAAAAACAATCAAACAAAACTAGTCAAAAGACATCAATAGTTGAAGAGGTACTGTTGCCAGTGTATTGTATAGAGAGAGCAACTGTAAGCACAGTATGAGAACAGGTACTTAAATATTTCTTCAAAGCCATAACTTCTAATAACAGGGATGACCAACCCAAATGATCTTGAGGGCCACTTTGGAAAACCACAATACTCCTGCGGGCCGCATATAAAATTTTAAGGTATGAGCTGCTCAGAATGTCAGCGACATAAGTTAAAAAGCATGAAATGGGTATTTAGATTAGGGAGTTTAGAAATTAAACTGGTGCCGTTAAAAAACATTCTGAATTACTCGAAACTAAGTTAGGTGGATACGCACTACTGTCATTTTAATAATCTCTCAAGTCTGAAGACAGTCTTAAAACAAAAATATTTAGTGAAAAATAAAAACAAAATTAATTGATACTTTATTTCTTCATCTAAATTACTACATTTATGAATGCAAGTATGGTTGGTATGATAGTGACAGTAATTAAGATATTGAATACGTATTGGTGAGACAGTGGCTTATGTAAAAATTTATTTCGGGAGGGGCCTAAAATTACTCCTCAGCCTCTCTCAAGCATTTTTAATAGGTCCAATGTAACTTTTTATTAAATTTTAAAATAGAATTTGCGTCCTAAACAACTAAATGTTAGAAAAGTTGCGAGTAATATAGGTACTACAGGTACCAAAAGGAGGTCCGAGGGTCCTTAAAAAACAAGATTTTAATAGTTTTGGTACACCTAGTCCGAATTATAAGGTGGACACAAATTAGAGCCGAGCGCTGTAAGCGAACACGCTCTGCACAAGCGCCGCTCTTAGCGCCTACGATCTGCGCGTGCGCTTCGGGCGCTCGGCTTTAATTTGTGTCCACCTTTAGAAATACATTTGAGGTGGGCAATATCGGGGCATTTTGAAACTAAACATTGTTCTTTAAGGAATTTTTTAGCTCAAGAGCAAAGTTTTTTTAAATTTACAAAAATTCTCACGGGCCGCAAAATTATATCAAGCGGGCCGCATGCGGCCTGGCCATGCCTGTTCTAATAGATAGCAAGCTATCTTATCCTTGGTAGAACATCTACAATATTTTTGTTGAGAACATGAGTCTGCATTTAGGTAAAAACTTACCTTATCATTCATTTTGTATACCATTTCCAATGCAAGGATTACATTAGAAATGTCAACTCAATAGAATAAAAATTACCAATTTTTGTAGAATCGTCTCCTACAATCTTCACTCAGATGTTCAGCCCAAACAGTCTTGAAGGCTCTGAGACCTTTGGGAGTCTCAATGTAGCCCACTACTCCGACTACAATCATGGGTGGAGTTTCCAGGATGGTTACTGCTTCCACCACTTCTTTCTTGTTTACCTCTGTAACAAAAAGATCAGAATTTATAATCAATCCGCCCACATCAGAATTTCATGCTTTTACACTTAGATGCAACCATCTAATATTCCTGCACATATTTCATAAATAAGCTCTCGATGCTCAGATCTTCTTAGAGGGATAGACAATCATATAACATCATTTTCATAACACATCATCACAGCATCGAGAGCGCATTTAATAAAGATAAACAAATCCAAAAGGTTATCAGTTTGACAGCAAATGTTCAGATCTTCTTAGAGGTTTATAGAAATATAAATCATTAAGATCATAAAAAGTAACTCATCATAACATTTGAAAGGAGTTTAAGTAACACGTAAGTAAGTTTAACAGCAAATGCTCAGATCTTCTTAGAGGTTTATAAAAATTAATCATTTAGTTCATAAAAAGTAACTCATCATAGCATTTGAAAGCAGTTTAAGTTACAAGGACTAAGGATACAAAACTAGACAGAAAAAACTAGTGCTTGCACGTCTTATCTCCCCCCTTGTGGGCCAAAAGCTGAATTTAAATTTTCTATTGCTTGTTAATGACATTGAAAAAAATTAAAAATTATTGAATAGTAAGGAAAAGTATAATCAGGGTTCAAAATTAACTTCCAAGTTTTACATTGATGAAATTTATATTTTTGATAGGCGACAGGTTCAGTGATTTGATTATATAAGTTACACAAGATAGTGTCCATGGCTCCTCAGTTGTAAGTGTCCACATATTTTTTCAGGCCACTACTTTCTTATCATAGAAACCAAATGATAATTTTAATCATTGAGCTTAAGCTAGCAAAAGATTTTAAGCCATCTCTCATATATTGGCATCCACACAGTGCATTTCAGGCCACTACTTTCATAACTGAATCATTGAGATGGCTATACAAAACTTAAGGTGGGATATAACTAGACTAGTGGTTTCTAACTTACAAGTGGACACAATGGCCTCAAATCTAATAAGTTTCAAAAATAATCAAAATACCCCTGCCCCCTTACTTTTTATTTCAGGGCATGTTCCCCGAAACTGGAATTGCCCTGGAAACATCTTGGATGAAACAAAAAAAAACTTTCTATCAATATTTTCTGCAGATGAGAATAAGTGCCCAAGTCCTTTAAATTAACTTAATGCACATTTACATTATTTACCTAGGTACTGTGATAATGCTTCTTAGGTTAACATTTTCCGCATTCGGCATGCAAGTCTATATTATCCAAGTATGCCTAGAACTACTTTATAGTAACACAATTGATTATGAAAAGCAGGCCTGCAGAACCACTACAGATTTTTAGTACTGAATGCCAAAAAATGTTCTAAAGCAACTTAAGGGGTCATTATCTCTAAATTTAAACTTAAAAAATCTGAGAGGAAAATTTTAGGCTCTATTTATCAAGTTCAGCTGATTTTTTTTCTCATCACTATGGAAAATTTCACAAAAGTAGAGGAGATTTGAGAGTATGGACATTCCATTTGCCTCATTGAAAGGAGGGGCAGCAAGTTGAAAATATTCAGGAACTACTAACTTAGATTAAGCTTAATCACATGGCATGCAGGGTCAGAAAAACACTAAAAGAGGGGCTGTTACTGGATGAATCATCCTAACCAGACATTAACTTTTGAAGAGCTGAAATCAGTTTGATTTCAGTTAGTCAAGTAGTAGCTTATGATGAGAAGGGAATCACTGTCGAGGCTTTTAGCCCAAAGAGCTTAAATTCAGACCCTTGTTTTGATTCCTTTTAAACTGGATCAGCAGGCTCCCCATTTCCCACAATTAAATTAGAAAAGTTCTTTCTCTACATGTCTTTATACAAGCTTTTTCAGTTCGTTATGATAAAAATGCTAGATATATAAGCTAAAATTCTGACTTTAAACCCGTAAAGTTAAAAGTAAGAGTTGAACATTTGGCATAACACATGATACAGCAAATTTAACTCAAATACAGGCCAATAACTTACTTGAACCAGGTTTGTCAACCTCCCTGACGATGTGGGTCATGCCTGCCTTATATCCGAGGAATGCGGTTAAGTGGACAGGCTTAGATGGATCATCCTTAGGGAAGGCCTTCACCTTACCCCTGTGGCGGCGGGAACGCTTCTTGGGGAGGAAGCCCAAGGACCCATGACGGGGGGCAGAAAACTTACGACGAGACTATGGAAAAGAAAAGATTTTAGTCCATACAATTTCAAAGTTAATTTCTGAATAGTTTGTATAACACCTGGTGTATTGTTCTTAAAAAATTTACTCCTTACCAGAAGATAACATTGGGTAAATTATGGTGATTATATTGTAAGGGATCCTCGAGATTTACCAGAGAAATTGATTTAATTTACATAACAAGAGCTTTATCATTGACTGTAGCCCACATGTTACAAGAATGGAGTTCAGGGCTTTTATTTAAGCAATACTAATAGCTGATACTTTTTAGTACACAAAATGCAGTAGTTTTCAACCTTAATGCCTAAATTCAACAAGAAATACAACGATTTAATACACTTAGCGCTGGTGCACGTGTTCATCATGTTTTTCACGAACCTACTCAGTTACGATTTAAAACAGTTATTTTAACCTAAATTATACATTATCCTGCTAATCTTACATAAGCAACCAAATCGGCGTCATAGCATCGAGACTTTTAGGCTAGCGACACTTCCAGTGTCTCTTAGGGTAAACAAACATGCAAGTTGAAATTACTTATAACAAAACACGCTAGCATAAACAGTTCTATAGGAGATAATTTCAAACCTAAAGAATTAAAGGAAGGCTCATAATTCAATTTATGGAACAAAGATTTAATACATCTTAAAGGTTAGTAGCCTGACATAAATTCAGCCGATGGGGTTAAATTATTTTTAGTTCACACAATAATAATCTTTAACTAAATAGGATGGAAGCTGAAAGAGGTTTAAAGAATTGATAGTATACTTATGAGAAATAATTGTAAAAACAGTTCTCATACTGAACAGTGAACGCTGAGGTATCAATAGTTTGGATCGTGTGAAACAACTCCCAAATATAAAACATATACACCAATATTTTTAGAAAAAAACTAATTCACTAGAATAAGTAAGCACTAATAACAATTTTTCAACACTTATAATAGAAATTTGATACAAAATTCTAATAGATTAAAAAAGATTGAAAACTCACCATCACACGGAGAAATTTACACGATGTCTAATTTTTAGAGGACCATCTTTTGGAGACTGTAACGAAATTTGTTGCCAAACGGATTTACAAAAGTTAGTTTGACAGAGTGACCACTCGTTCTCTCGTAATGTAATCTAGAAGCGTCCTCAATGAAAAATATCTTACAACTATTTTTCACTCCAATTTTTTCCAATTTTTAAGGTATTTTATTTAGATTGTTTAATTTTCTCCTTTGGTCTTCTTCTGAACATTAACTTTTGAAGATAAAAAGACCTGATGAGAATTAAATGCTTATTTTAGAATTAAAAGCATTTAAAAGATGAATTTATGATTTATTAATGAGAACCTATTTTGCACAAAAATTTAAGAAAATTAACAATATTTACAGGGTGGGGTGGACAAAAAGTCAGCACACTTTTGAAAATTATATAAAAAACGGAAAAGAAATAAGAATGAAGAACTGCCATCAGTCTCAGCATCCCGTTTTTTATTCCGATTCCCCCCCCCCGTTTTTTTTTTAATTTATTTTCAAAAGTGTAATTTTATGCGACGCCCCCTCCCATTAGTTACATCATTCAACTGAATGCAAACCAAAGTTTAAACCCTCACATTTTGTTCATGATTTTTTTTATGAGGAACTATCATTATTATTGTTAGATAAAATATTCCAGGTTTTATTCTTTTGACACCCTTCTTTTGTTAGTAATGCTTTGTTAATATCAAATAGAAATTTTGTAAAGTTGTTTTTCTTGCATTTTTAAACAGCTTATAACTCTAGAATTATGCAACTTAAAAATCTGAAATTAATTCACTTTATCAGTAATTTTGTTCACTTTGATTTGGTACGAACCATAACCACCGTTCTTCAATTTTTTTCAAAATTTAAAAAAAAAACAGGAAAAAATTTTTTTTGAAAAAAATTTTTCAAAAGAATTTAAAGCTTCTAACTTCTAAAACGAAAATTTATACTAAATTTCAAGTTTGAAATTTAATTTAATCAAGGAAAAAAAAATAAATTTTGGCAAGTCCCTAAAGCGATTAACATTATGGAAAATTCGTAAAATCCTTTGAAGAGTTCCAGTTCCTATAATTTAAATTTAAAACAATATGCAACAAATTTCGTATTTATTTCAGAAAATAAACTATTAACAGGTTTGGTACAAAATTGTACAGAGCTAGTTCCCAACTTATATTTAATCGGACCTAATTTTGTGCTTTCATGTAGAGCTCGATAATTTCGATAAAATCTGGAATTCCGGTTAAGTAGCACCCCTTGATTTCGATCAAGGGGTGCTATCAAGGGTGCCTTGATTATTATCACGGACGTAGCTATAGCTTTTACAAGGGGGGGGTCCAAAAAACTTCATTCAGGGGACACTGAAAGTGTAGCTAAAACAGAGTTTTCCAACTGGCGGGCCGCATGCGGCCCGCAAAGCTCCCTGAAACCCCCCTAAAAAGTAGCTTAGAAGACTTTTTAGCATACTAAAATTTAAACATTTTTGGGGGAGGACCCCTGAAAACCCCTTATTACATTCAGGAGTAGTTTTAGTCGGTCGTTTTCTATGGAGAAAAAGTAAAAGTTTGAGTTTTCGAAAGAGAGGTTGTATACAGTGGCGGATCTATGGGGGGGGCTATAGGGGCTATAGCCCCCCCCCTTGGGACTTAAGTTTACACTACATAAAATTGAACTTTTTCGAAAAAAAAAATAAAGTTTTTAGAAAATTTTGTTTAAATTTTCAAAATTTTAAACTAATTTTCTTTTTTGTAGCCTTTTTCACAATTCAAAGGGTCTACAAAGCATTAAGCCCCTTCCAAGATCTTTAGCCCCCTGCATTTTTATAAACTTCATTCACTATTTAAGGATTTCTAGAGGTTTTAGCCCTTACAAATTATTAGCCCCCTGCATGTTTGAAGGTTTGATTCGTAATTTAAAGGGTCTATCCAATGAGCTTAGCCCCTAAAAGCATTAGCCTCCTTGCGTTTTTATGTTTGTTACACAAATTAATGAGCTTTAGCCCTATGAAACATTAGCCCCCTCCATGCTCTTTAATAGCCTTTACAAAGCTTTAACCCTCTTGCATTTTCAAATATATTTGGTTCACTATTTAATGAGCTTTATCCTTCCATGATCTTTAGCTCCTACAAGGCTTTTAGCCCTGAGTTTTTGTAGATTCAATTCATAATTTAAAGGGGCCAATGAGTTTTAGCCCCCATAAAGAATTAGCCTCCTTGCGATGTTTTATAGTATTTAGTTCGCAATTTAATGAGCTTTAGCCTAAAAGCGTTAGCCCCCTCCAAGATCTTTAGCTTTCAGCACTTTAATATAAATGCGATTAAGAACTTGCAGATTCCAATGAGCTTTCTAAGCCTTACAAAGCATAACCTCCAAAATACTTAGCCCCTTACAGTTTTATAGATTTGTTTCACAGCTTAAAGGTTATGAGCTTTAGCCCCTCTGCAAGATCTCTAACTCCCTGGTTTTTATAAGATTCACTCTTACAAAACATTTACTCTGTTAAAATAGAGACGGGGTTACGGGGTTCAAACCACCACCATGAAATTCTTATGTATTACAGTTTTTTCCTTTGAAAACGAGTACAAGAAATCATCTTTTTCGTGTGACACTCAAAGAATCCCAAATGACCAAAAATGAGTCAAAACACAACTTTTTAGGGTCAAATTTTCAAAAATTTTCTTGGGGGAGGTTCCCCCAAACCCCCCCTTATGCCTCGGGATGGATGTATTATTCACTAAACATTGAAATTAAGTGCACGAAAATTCACATTTGATCTATATTCTTGGAAAAAAATATTTGACTCAAATCATTGTAAAAAAAACCCCTCCCGGTTGACACACCCTTATTATTTTGATATATTTAATGATTAACTAATTTAATTACTAATTAATTAGTTATATTTAACAATACTAGTCATTTACAATCAACACTGCCCTCAATACTTAAGACATTAATGAATATTGTAAAAAGCACGGCTTGTTACTTCATTATCATCCTCAATCAGATTAAGTTAGCCCCCCCCTTGCTCATGTTCTAGATCCGCCACTGGTTGTATACCTTGAAATTCCCCCTGAGCGTATATCAAGGGGTTATAAAGGCTTAGGTTAACCTTTATCACGAGGAGGGACAAAATGGAGTATGCGTAAGCTTAAGTTGAACTTTTTGACTGGGGGGGGGGGAGAGCAAAACCTGTAAGACCTCAGGACCTAGGGCGGTGCTACTATAGACTGTTTCAAAGGGTTTTTTACACTGCAAATGTTTCTAACAGTTTTCCTTTTTCGAGTAAAATGCAGGCCAAATGTGAATTTTTGTGGTTAGTGCATGCTCTCAAGCAAAAAGGGGGGTCTGGGGGTCCTCCCCCAGGAAATTTTGTGAAATTTGATCCGAAAAAGTTGTATTTTCACGCATTTTTTGGATATTTGGGACAGGAACCTTTCTGTTAGGCTGACATAAGATTTGGGCTAAGGGGGGGTGTCTGGACCCTCTAAACCCCCCCTTATATACGTCCATGATTATTATGATAGTACCATCAACATCATTTCCTACACCCTTCAAACCGCGAAAATTAATTTTACTTTTAAAAAACGTATTTAAGGCAACGTCTTTTTGTATGTAGATGTTATGTTTACCCCTCTAAAATCTGATTATGTGTATTTTGTGAATTAATCCTTTTAATAAGTTCTTTTTAGTTCTACGAAATTTCACAACCACCATTCAAAAGCTATTTTCAAGAGAAATCTTTTAACCCCAACATTTAAAATATCTAAGAAACATAATCCAATTTATTCTTAAAAAAGTTGTTTTTTAATCAATATGGTGGCGTCCAGTTTATAAAAAAATCAGTTTTGCAACAATGCAATTTCATGTCATTATTATGAACACAACAAATGAATTTATGCCGCCAGCAATGCAATTAAAAATATCTTAAAAACGGAACAGAGATTTTCGTCAGTTCTGACTCTGCTTTCAAAAATGAAACTGCTCATGTAACTCTCTCTCCAAAAAGTTTGCTTCTTTGGTCAAGAATCGTTGGATATGTGTGTATCCACTTACTGAAAATATGGATAAGTCAAATGTGAGTAATTATATTCAGTGACTAAGAAGTATATCATAAAAAAATCATTAAGTTACAATTTATTAGGAACAGATATAGTAGAATATTACATCATCTGGCATTCAGGTACTTTGTGATTCGATTTAGCAGAACTTTAAATAATAACTAAAAAGAAACTGTACCATTATTATTATGTAAGCATTTCTTATTCAAATCACTATATAGATTATTATTATATTTTACTCTCATTCCCCACTAAGAAATTATTTACTCGTAATTCATTGTGATTTGAATATCCTATAAATATAGTTTGAATTCAAAATTTACCCTTTAAAATAAATTTTCATTTTTAGATACAATCTTAAAAGTAAATATAAAGATGGCCTTATTAATAATTATGTGTTATTTCAAATTTGAAATTATTAACTTCATATACACTCCGAGAGTTATATATTAACTCTCTGTCCCCAAGAAGACAGGTCGCCGGACAATCTATCGAAGACGGAAAAGCAAGAACGTAACCTGGTATGAAATTATTGCATATTGCATTCGAAGCTGTGCCGTGCTATTTAATGAGCAGTAGAGGAAATGAAGCGAACTGTATGCTGTAATATTTTATTAATAATCGACTATGTTGTAGCACTTAGTATTTTGCCACTTTTAGAATTTACAATGTTTAATTGATTAATAAAATAGTATAAAATTTTTAATTTGGTGTCCTCTCATTGTTGATCCAGAAGAACATCACGCGACCGCCGAACCTGATGTGCAAGTACGAATTTACATAATAAGAAAGCCTTAAACAGGGGTGCTACTGACTTGTACTCAAATCCCGGCAAACTATTATAGATTATAGCAGGGTTTCCCAAAGTGGTCGGTACCGACCCCCTGGGGGTCGATGAAGGTTTAAAGGGGGTCGATGGGGAGTCGACCAAGTATTAGGGGTCGGTAGGGGGTCGATGAAGCTTTAGGGGTCGGTGAAAGTAAAACAGTCATAAAAAAAGAAAAGTGCAGAAAAGCCAAAAAACCAGCTTGTGTGTTATTAATAATATCTTTAACTAATAATTTTGTGAAGAAATCGGAAAGTCAAATTTTTTATATGGTGTAAAAAGACTTCGATAATTCTGCCAGACAGATATTTTTATGTAATAAAAATTCAAATATGACTCGTATGTGCAAGATAGCGATATTATTTGATAATTTCATTGATTGTTTCATTTTTAACAGATATATCTGTCTTTTATGTAAAGAAGTTTAAAGATTATGATTATGGGTCAAAAATACTTTTGCTGGCAAAAATCTAATTTTTTTCATTACTGCGTTTTTCTACTTGCGGCCGAAACTTGCCAACCCTGTGGTCTTTATGACATAATACTGTTTTAGAAATTGTTATAAAAGTTAAAAAGTTTTTTAAAACAAAAAGTTAAATTTTTAATAAATAAGCAGCAGACGTTTCAAAGCACTATAGCCACATTTTGTTTTGTCATTTTTTCGGAAACGTGGTAATCCCGAGTATAACATCAGAATGTTATTTTAAAAAGCTATAAAGCAGTTTAAACTTAGTGAATCTATTTTAAAGCAAAAAATTGCAATTTATTCGTAGATTAAATTATCTCAACTGCGAAAAAGAATAATAATAAGTAGTTTTAAACCAAATACCCTCTTTGGCAGTCCAGCATCAGGCACACCCTTCCCATTGAATCTATTCGTAATTACCCATAAATGCATTGTAATAATGACAATTTTAATAAATTTGTCTCTGAATTTAATAATTGAAATTATTTTCTTTTATTGTAATTTAGTTTATTTCGAGTGTTTCTAAATTTCTTTCTTCTTTGCAGTGTTTTTTTTTGATAAAATTTGCTATCTTATTGTAAAATGCATTGCTGTGGATGATTCAAAGATTTTTCCTGATCCTTTGAACTTTCTTTACATACTTATTTTTATATCAAAGTTTTGAGTGATTAATGCTTTTTGGTGGTCTTATATTGTTCACCAATGAATTTTCCAGGTTGAACAGTACATTACTTAACTTAGTGAATGAGACCGGCTGTTAAATTTTAGTTAAATTTTCATTTTTAATTTATTTTCATAAAGAATTTAGTTGGATTTTTCAAAGGGGGGTCGATGGCTTTGGTGAACTACTCCCAAGGGGTCGATGCATGAAAAAGTTTGGGAAACCCTGTATTATAGTAACGATCCTTTTATCCGGAATTTAAAATTCCGGAATGCTCTTGAATCAGGAAGTTAGTTTCCAAAAAGCGTTAGAACCACGGGTAAGACCGGATTCTTAATATAAGATGTTATTTCTTCTGCATCTCTCTACTTATTTTTTATATTGGACTTTTTTTTAGCACTTGTTTGTTAAGCTCAAGATTTCCAAAAAGTTTGATATAACCTGGAATTTTGGGGTTCAAGCTGTTTAAAAACTGCATTTCCAGGGCTACCCCTGAAAAGTAGCACCCCTGGGTTTAAATCCTGTACTAGGCAAAGTTGACTCAGACCTTCATTCCTTTAGGGGTACCAAGTTAACTTGGGGGTTAAGTTAACTTGGTTAACCAATTGGGTGACAGGCTAACTATTCGGCCTACACAAGTTAAGTAACAGCACTCTTGGCCCAAACTCTACAAAAACAGAAATGGGCACTAGATGGTTAATTAATGGTAAGCCAATTTGCCCTGGACAGAAACTAATTTATTTTAATTAACTTCTTCCAAAAATTGCATTAATGCTTTGAAAGTATTAAGTGATATTTCATTTTGACACCAGTAAAGTTAGGCTTACATTAAGAAATGAAATTATACAGCGAAATGGGAAAAAATTTATTTCTAGTAGAAAATGGAGCTATATTTTACACCAAAAATAGTTTTGAAGTTATACAGTAGAGATAAAAATGGAAACAAACATTGCTCTAAAATAAATAATGGTACCTGATTCATGTAATATATAAAAAAAACCTTAAAAAAACTTTTAAATAAACCTACAGAAATAAAAAAATATATACACAAATAAAAGAAGCTCTACAAATTGGAAACAAGATTTTTTTTTATAGATATTTAGAGAAAAACAATATAAACTCCAACAAATGCAGAATGAACCAAACAAGTGAGAGTAGATCTAAGAATAAGCATTTCATCCGATAAAATTTCAATCATAGTTAAATTCAGTTAAACAAAGTAAAATTATTCAAATGATGTGATGGATATTTGAAATTGGCATTGCTTTACTTTATACATCCACAGAAAATATTCAAAAGTGCAGGATATGTTTAAGAATATGTAGAAAATCTTTCTTAAATGCATAAATTTCAAAAAAAGGTTTATGGGAGAACTCCCAAAACTATGTAAGCTATTACAATCTAAGCAAATCTATATATGCGTTTTATCATGAAACTGAAATCAGCAAATTGCATTTAGTACTTTAATAACCTTACCAATATTCTTGCATTTCAACTTCAAAAGAAATTTTAAGAAAATTTGCAGGTGTAATGCAATCTAAGCGAGTCTTTATATTTGCATGTTGAAATTAGTTTAACATGCCTGTTCTGAATAATCACCAACAATGTTAATAAGAAGCATGAACTTCAAAAAATAAAGAGATGCTATTTATAATAATAATTTAAAATAGTTTATGGAGTTTATTATCGTTTTAGGGTTATGTAGTTACAAAATAAAACTTCACATTAAAATCTGTTCTAAATATATACTGGGTGGACAGAAATGTTATATTTAAGGCAAACCAGTATACAATATAAAAATGGTAAAAATAACAATCTACAACATAGAAAATACACTAACATGGCACTTCTATACAAATAGAAAAATATTTCAAACTGAAAGTTATCTACATAAAATAAAATGGTAAAAAACCCCCTCTTGTATACACACTCAGTACCTACTCTTTGATTAACTTTGACATTGAAGTTGAAACACTACATAGAAAACTACATTTCATGAGAGCAGAGAAAAATACTTTCAATAAAAAGTTGATTAAATTCTTATTCGTACATTTTTATGACAATGTATTAAAGGTTTGGAATGTAAAAATACATTAATTTGTTCAGGAAGCAGAAAAAAAAACTGTTTCTAAAAAAACAAGTTCTTTACAATGATATACTAAAAAAATTTGGAGAATAGATTTAGCAAAATAGAAACCATCTTCAGGTTTTATTAATTTTATAATAAAATTTTTTTAAATTGAATAAAAAAAAATTCCCAAGCCCTTTTCTATTTATTAGGTCATACTATTAAAAGAAATATGCTTAAAATTTTTAAAATATTTAATTTCTTGGGTTAAAGGTTTAAATATAAATAGTCAAGAAAAATAGGGAAATTCAATTCACCATTATATTGTGAATCAAAAACTGTCAAGATTATTTACAAATTGTTCGATCAGAATTCCACCATGAGTGGTTAACAGTTGAAATAATTTTCTTCCTTATAATAAAACTATTATAAGCAATAATCTTATAAAACAATAAGAATGAGAACCTTCAGTTCATCTTAAGATTAGTGTTACTTAAACTCTCTTCAAAGTATCAATTCTTTTTTATTCTTACAAATTTAAGAAAAACACAGGTTTCTGTTGATGTTCAGGAAAACCAAGTTTTTTACCATTTATTAATCAATTAACATTAGAGTATTTAATAAAAAGGATACACCATAAATAGCTTGGTAATCAACCTTATAGAAATAATAAGGCAAAAGGTAAATTCAAAAGTTTTTGCAGTCATAAAAAGAATTATATTTTAATTCAACTTGGCAAATTTTTTATAGCTCGTATAATAAAATTTAAACAAAAATATTTTAATTTTGGGATATCATGCCATCATTTTCCTATAAATGTATTATAATACTTTTAAAAGGTACTTCCAAAAATATGTAGCTACTTAATTACATTCAAATGACAATACATTATAGTTTTTCTAAACTGCTCACAAAAAGCAATCTACTTCAGTGATTTAAATGCAAAACTAAAAAAGTGCAAAACATATACTATATAAAATAAAGACACTTCCTATATGCTGCATAAATTGAGAATACATTTCTTTGTATAAGATATAAGTTCATAAGCTAGATTTCAAAACCACATACATTGAATTAAGATCTCATATATGTTTTGGTCCTCATAACAGTTCAACTTGTAATAATTAAAAGTTGTAGATAATTTAAAAATCCACCTTGGTCCCTTGAACTTCTTATTAAATAATTCTACTTTTTATATTAAAATACTGAATAAAATGGACTGTTTAGTGGTCATAAGCTTTGAATTATCCAAGTTGCACTGTATTTTAAGAATGAGTTCATCACAATATTTAGAATAAGGCAGCTTTATAATCACTTTAGAATGGATGAAGGAAACAGTATTTAATCATTAAATTTTGTAATAAAAAATATGTATATATATGGTTTATGAAGACTTTACACCAAAAAAAGTTTTAATCTACTCTATAAATACTTTTTTATAAGAATAGTCATACTATTACCCAACAGTCTTTGAAAAGTTGAAACAGTTAAAAGTACCATTGATCCAAGGTTAAATACTTTGAAAATGTTTTGAAATAAGTAACAAAATAAACATTAATCCTTATTTACAAAGAGTTAAAAACTTTCTCCAAAAATTTTAAATTAAGGCTACATATTCATGATGCATTTTTCAAGGCAAGACTCATATTTATTCAAAAAGCCATTTTTCTTTTGCATTAATGTGTTGAATTGATTAATTATGATACCATTTTTAAATCTTGTTACAAAACCAGTCAAAATAAAATAAAAATACATATATCCTTTTTGACATTAAAAATATTTGCTTTGTGAATAATTGTCAAACATTTGCCTGATAGTATTAAAATGTTTAAGTGGAAAAGTCTTGTGAGTAGCAGTAGCTTCCTATGCGTGTGAGTAGAGATTTCAAATAAAGGTTTTCAAGAGGTGTGCACACAGGAATGTCAGGACTGAAACATAACTATGTGACACTTTTTTTCTCCTTTCCAAAAACATTACACTACCATTTCATTTGAATTGTTTCCCTTTCTTACAAATTAAAACAATTCAAAGGTCTACTAACATACCAAATAATTATATGAAAAACAGATGCTCAGTCCTTTCAAATAAGTTGATGGTCACTGTGTCTTGCATCCTTCCTTTGAACGCTTGGACTTCTTACTTTTTTCGAGAGAAGTTGGTCGTCGGGTGCCCTGAATGGGCATGTATGGGGGTGCTTCTTCACTGCTGTCATCCCCAGGTGAGCTCAGTTCTAGAAAATTACAAAAGAAAAGAACACACAATTTACTCAAAAGCTTAAAAATGCCAGACTACTGTCTTCCATGCCATGTGATTAGTTTTTTTTAAAGAAATAATTAGAGAATAATAGATTAAAAGCTTTTGGAAAATAAAATAAACAAGAAATTAATGGCAGTTGCACCTAAATTAAAACAGGGCTTCTAAATATTCTTAAGCACTGGTCCCATTTATGCAATTAAGTTTTTCTAGTAGCATCCATGAAATTTCTAAATGTAAAAACAACTATCCAACTTTTTCTTCATGTTGGGATGATCATTAAATAAACTGGAATCCATAGTTATGCAATCAACTTATATAGAGAGAATAGGAGACAAATATGATAACATCACTAATTTTTCTGTTAAATGAAAGAAATTCAACTTTCAGAGGCATAACCTCATTTTAAACTGAAACTAATTACAAACTGTTAAGAGGGAATCAACTGCATGTTTAATGACATACATAAAAGAAAGTTCATATACACCTTTAGTTACCAAGTGGATACTTTTAGGTATCAAATATACATAACACTGCATTAACAAAATAATAATACCTATATAGGTACCTGATACTCAAACATTAATACCTAAATTATTGATTCTGCTCATTTCTAGTCTCATAGGTTACCTGAAAGGGGTGAATGCAGCAGGGGTGGCACAGTGAGGCGAGGCACAGGTGTAATGATGGCTGCAGCATGGCTGCTATGGTGATAGGTGGGGTCAATGGCTGCGGCAATATTAGTCACGGGCTCCCCACAAAAGTCAGAGGCATAGCTGCGCCGGTCAGGGGGAGACCTGAGCAAAACATAAGAATTGTTATTATAAACTGTCCTATGCATGAATAAATTGAAAATTTATCCAGTGTTAGATAGTAGTAAATTAAATAATGTTTGTTGTAACAATAAAGAAATAGCATGCATTTTTACAGGTATTTATTAATAACCTGTTCTATACATGAATAAATTGAACAATTTAGAAAGATAAACTAGCCATTGTTAGATAATAGTAAATTTAATAACCTTTTTTGTAATAATAAAGAAATAACATGCCTTTTTACAAGTATTTATTAAGGATGTATTTTTCTTTCATATATTTCTTAAAATAGAATAGCTGATAGGGTATCAAGCACTGGGAATGTTGATGTGAGAATTTAAAATAAACAAGTTTATACTTTTTTTTGACAAGGCCACAGACAAGAATCATAAAATCTAACTAGAGTAAAAATCAAGTAAATAGCATTACCTTAATTTTTTTGTTTAGGAAAAAAATTTCAATACGTATAAAACACATTCAATGAGGAAGTAGATGCTTAAGATTTTGTTTGCTAAAAGCAGAAAATAATGCAGATATTCTTTATACAATAAGACCAGCCAAGCAAAAGAAAAAAAACTTTTTTTTTTAATAAAAACTATTATAGTTTTTTCTAGTTTATTGGTGAAACCCAAAACTATTATCCCAACAACAAAATTTTGTTAAACTTGGAATGGTATAATTCAGTCTGATTGGAAATAATCCAATGAAAGTACTTTGAAAAGAAAATGCCATGTGAATTCAGGATGACAAATTAGATACTTTTAATTACAGGAATTAAAATATAGGCCTACCAATCAGGGTTTCTTTCTTTGACAGCTGTGGTGTCCTTGTCTGGACTTTCAGATTGATATGCAGATGCCTCGGGTAATCTTTGCTGAAATGAAAAGAAAATGCATTAAAAATGGAATAGTCCAAAATAATTTTAAAGATTTTACAACCTAGAGAAAAAAATAATTATGATAAAAAAAACTAAAACAAACAACAACAAAGGAACACTATGTTTTTTTTTTAAATAAAAAAGAACTATCAAAAAGCACCAAACCTACAGTAATAGTTAGAAGACTTTTATCATATATTGCAAAACATTAAAGGAGTCAATGCAAAATTTTAAATGAACAAAGAAATTTTAAGGTAATTAAATTTTTCACTGAATAAGTTCCTAACAAAAATGTCTTTTAAAAAGTGCTCTATGATGCAAAGGGTTTGGGAATTACTGTAATACAACACATCTCTTTCCCCCCAATACTAATGTCTGTACTTAATGTAGATTTCATTGAAACAAATCTACCCCATAACAAAGGACCTTGCAGTATCCAATACTTACATTTTCCTGTTGTGCAGCTCTCTGCCTCGCTCTCTCTCTTGCCTTCCTCGCTTTAGCTCTTTCTTGTTCCTGCAGTACTCGAGCCAGCTCTCGGTCTTGAGCTTCGATGGCTGCAAGACGGTCGTCTCTACCGTCTTCCTAAAAAAAGTTCCCAGAATTAAAGATTAAATCCAACAAATTAGCTCATCTTTCCTAAAACATACATTTTACTTGTGATATAAGCTTCCAATTAAATAATCTTTTTAAAAATTAAATTTCCTGATTCTTCAAAGTTTTTCAGTTAATGTTCAATTGAATTCCAGGTGGAAGTCATGTAAAGCAATTTTTGGAGACACATATTTTTAATAATTTTTTCCAACCAAAAGTGAGATCTGAACATAAAGCTTGGTCATTTTCAGATTCTGTGAATGATTTTTTTCTCCATGATAGAGAAAAATAGACCAATCACTCTTGACCTTAATGCCAAATTAAAATTCCTGGATAAATTCAGATTTTTGTACTGGACGAAATAAAATCTATATATTTTTAAAACCCATTAGTTAAACAAATAATGGTGCAAGTTGATGCTTCATGTAAAACACTTTTCAAGTACAAGATCCTGTGTGTTGTGTACTTAATTATTGATTGCAATGGCAAATAATGCAAATGACAAACTCTTTAAGATATCAACCTTCGCTGTTGAATCAAGAGCAGATGATTATATTAAATTAAGAGAGAATAAAGCAGCATGGTTCAAGCATATTGGAAAAGGTAAGAAAATTCATGATATTTAAAACCAATTGCAAAAATCAGTATAGCATCACTATGGCCTTTAAAAAAAGGAACATTGTTTCCCCCAAAATCAATGACTTCTGAACATTGAAAAAAAACCACAAGAATCTCTTTTTAGATTTCAGAAATTGAATTTCTATATAAGTTTAAAAAGTTTTTCTTGACCGCTAGATAATCTTCAGTTTTCAAAAATAAAGAAAGATATGAAAGATAAGTTTAAAAAGAGGTACTAATGCAAATAAAATAGTTCAATAAGAAAAGTTAAAAATAGGAATTGACAGCTAAGCACAAATTAATGCACATATCTCTACCACCTAGCTAATAAAGAGTAAATAGTATCAACCATAATCATCAAACTTACTCTTGCTTCTTGATCTTGAAGCAGCCTAGCAAGCTCCTGCAAGATAAAACACATTTTAAGCAACTAATACTAATTTTAAAAACTACAATACAGAAAAATGTATTCTAGATTTTGTTTTAGCTTCTGGAGCTAAAAGAAAAGACAGGACAGGAAACTAGTGAGAGTGATTACTTAATCTTAATACAGAACAAATATACTAAAGTCAAAAGGACATAATCCTACTGGAGTAACAACAGAGTTTAAAAGAATGTCTTAAAGAAACATTTTTACTGTTTTACTCACAACATCTCGGCGTTTGACAAATTCTTGAAATTCCTCTGGTGTCAAATTCTCTGGAGGTTCCAGGGACAGTAAGGAGAACCTTGCATCCATAGGACTAGTTGCAGCTTCTTTTGTGCCAATAACATCCTCCATAGACTTGACACTAGAAGCTATGGAAAAAACATTGATTTGAAATAGTTATACCAACTGAAGAAATTAAGAATCTATAATAATAAAAGAGCTTTACCACTCACTCACTCATCAACGCACAGCAAAATCTACCGGGGCTAAAGACTCGAAACTTGGTAGAGTCGAAGACCTTACGGTGTATACGCGCACTAAGAAGGGATTTTTCGAAATATCTTTTTTCTGACCCACAGGGGGGTTTGGAGCGTTTTCGACGTTTTTGAGCCCAGCGGCGTCCCAAATGACCCCAGATCTTTGTTATTTCGCAGGAAGGTACCTAGCAACAATATCTAGAAAGGCATTTTTCAGATTTTGGATATTCGAATTTTAAGAGGTCTGAATATTCCAAAAACACGTTTTTGCTGAGCATAAACCAAGTTTTACATTTTCGAAGAAAACAATACCGAGAAATCGATATTACGAATTGAACTGTTGGTAATACATTCTTGAGAGAATTTCAAAGAAAGTAATTTCTGGATTTTTCGATATTCCATTCTGGAGGGGGTGCACGGGGGTTTGAATATTCACTCCCGTTTTTAGTTTTTGGATCCTAGCACCCACATTATTAATGTGATTGTTATGAAATTTTAGCATGTTGTTCCTCACACAACCAGGAAGGTTTGCGAAAAAGAATTTTCTGAATCAAAGCATTCCAAGGAGCCTTTTTTGTCAATTTTCTAAATTCTTATGCTTAGCCTTCAATGTTAAATTTATTGCGGTTATTGCTCTTTCCAGGACACGCAAAACCTCTATTGTTGGAAATATTTATTTTGAAATGTTTTACAACAGGTGAATTTTTAAAAAATATGATAAATAAAAATTTTTTAATGATTAAATAATTTTTTTTATGATAACCAAAAACCGTTCTACTGAAAAATTTTATTATTTTTTCTATTTATTTCCAGCAAAGTTCAAATTAAACAATATTTTATCACAGGCATTTTCAGTGTCGATTCAAATGATGTTTACTTTTATTTCATGTTTGAAATTTCTTTCAATGAATGAGTTGGTGATAAATCAGCAAAGGGGGGTTCAGGGGGTCTCCCCCTGATTTTAAAAAAAAATTATCGCTATTAAAAAATGATTATAAACACTAATTCTAAACCGGTTTTTTAAGATCTTAAAAAAGTATAAAAGTATGTAGTATATTTAATTGTTTTGTATTTCATAAAAATTTAGCGGGATGAGGGGGAAATAAGTTTTATCTATAGGCATTGCTGTTCAATAATATATCTTTATTGTGAGCGAAGGCGGAGAAATTTGCCTCAAATATACATTTATACCAATTGCAGAATTGGATGGAGGTAGAAAAGGACAAAAGAGAAAAAAATAATGGGGTTCAGATCAGAAAGTCCCCTGACTTTTTTTCTATTTTGAAAAATTACTCTTTAAAAACGGGGATGCGGACATTAAATCTAAAGAGGTGGTAAGAGATCAAGCACACAGACCGGAAAATATATGTACCAAAAACCAAACCAAGAGGTGGTATTTTTAAAGGGTTTTTTTTACATCTTAACGAAGTGGTATGACATCAAAAAAGAATCCTAGCGGGAAGACTGTTGACTTTATTGCATCTAAACGATAATTCTTATTTATTTTAACACACAGTTTGATAAGCCTTTTATCCCCCGAGCAACGACGGGCATATCAGCTAGTTACTAATAAAGGTATTAAATTCTTATAATCAACTTTTTAAATATGAAGTAACAGAAAATTCATAAGGTTTTATTTTGAAAAAGAACTTAACAAATATATATATGGCCCAGATTTCTAACTTTTACATGATTACCAAACACGTAATTTGATTCTTAAACATGCAAATGTTTTAAAAAATCTCAGCTACTTTTCTAATTTGAGGAACATGTAAAAAATGTAGAATGAAGGAATGTGTACATTAAAAATATAGTAAAGCTTTTATTCACATGTTTGGTTTGTACACAAGCCAAACTATCAATAACATATTTTTGATGACAGGATAGAAATAATATAATTCAAAGTATCACAATTTATCAAGTGATCTACAACAGAAAGTTTTAATATTTCAACACCTCTTGAGTTATTGCATTGTCATTGCATGGTTGAATTGAAAGATAACAATGACTGATGCAAACTTGGTTAACCTGATATTCACTGGTGATATAAAATTTGATGTGTAGAGAAATTTTTTAAATGGAACATGCTTTTGGAATATTTCTCTAAGGATCATTGCTTTGCTATTTAATATACATAATTGAAATACATGTAGGAAGAGACTGGAAAGAGCATGCATGTAAAATTTACAGCTTTACAAGTTCATGCATCAATGATTTTTGGATTGAACCTTTAAATAAATATAGTTTTCTTTTGTTTATCTATGTTTGAAAATATTTTGTTGTTTTTAAAAAGACATGTATTTTAAAAATAATAATACTAACTGTATTATTGAACAAAAAGCTCAGTTAATGTCACATAGCAATCACACAATATTATACTTGGTTTAATTCAATTAGATTAAATTTGATTTCTAGTCAAACCTATCTAGTAAGTATGTTTTATATGTGAAATGCAGGCCTTGATTTTATTACCGTTCAAGTAAAAATAAGATAAAATAAATTAAAGTAGAAAGATAACTCAAAGAAATAGAAACTGCTTAAAAGAAAAAAACTAGTGAGAAGTGTTTACCTTACAAAACTAACTTCCTTTGAACATTTTATAATTTTTTTGGGAAAAGTGCCAAGGTATTATAAAATCACAAAAGGAGTTATCACAAAGGAGTAGTCACATTTGGAGTTTAATTTAACATGCAATAATTTTTTTGAACCAGTTTGTTAAAATATGGGTATAAAACAATGAATAAAAAAAGCTTTTGCTTAAGTATGAAAAATAAAGTCGATGGAGAAGTTAAGAAAATAGTTTTACAGGTGTAAGGGAGGGATTTTTTTTATATGGATCACACTTCTTGGAATTGTTTTAGAATCACTGCTTGATGTTTAAACCAAACAGAGATTAAAACAAGAATGCAGGTATACATTAAAAAATAACGACAAATATTATGCATCAACTCACAGTTTGAAGCCCCAGAAAGCTCGGCTCGAGCCTTCTCAGCTTGCCTCAATTCCCGCTCTTCTCGCTTTCTCTGTAATCGCATTTTTTCCTTCTTTTGAAGTTCCAAGGCAATCCTCTGAAAGATAACTCATTTTTTAGAAAATCATGAGGGTTAGAAAAAAATAGGTTTGGGCAAGGATTTGGATATTAAATAAATATGAATCAAGAACAAGAGTAATTGATACCTGATCTTCCTCTTCAATTCTTTTTTGTTGTTCCATTTCTTCTTTCAAGATCTTTTCTTGAAGCTGTTGAGCAAGAAATGCATCTTGATCCTCCCTGCAAAAAAATACTGTTGAGTTAACATGTATAAGAGAATAATTTATAAATAATTTTGAGCTTGGCTACAACAGCTTGTTAATTATTTTTATTTTGTTAAAAGATTGTATAAAAGATTGTTTTGAATTAAATCAAACCAGTAAAACATTAAAAAATTTTTTTTGAGAAAATCTAGGCATGCAAAGTTTATTTTATAACATTTGAAAATATTTTAGGCACTTTAGTTGTTTATTTGGATAAATTAGTAAGAAGTTTTACTGCCTTTATGATTTTAAGTTAAAAACATTTAGTATGTTATGATGAGATGAATAATGCATTAGCATTGTTCAGAGAAAAGTTTTTACTAAAGACTTTGCGAACAACAAACACTCTACCAATACCATTACATAGAAAAGATTTAAAAAATTAAATAGTTGAACAAGTAAAAAATAGTCAGCATCATAGTATTTACGGAGTGAGATAATAACATTGTATAAAACGGTTGTAATTTATATAACTCCATTGATATATAAAACGTTTTAGACATAATGCCTATCTCAATGCCAGTAATATTTTATGAATTACAATAGAAAATGGGAAACCCATTTATTTGGTAAACAGCAGATAAAGTACAAAGGTTTTACATACTGCTCTTTAAGCATCTTTTCATAGGCATAATGCATTGCAGCTGCTTCTTCTTCTTCACTCTTCTGGGCAGAACGGGCCTCCAACAAATCGGCTCGGACCAGCTGATTACGTTCCTTGTTATGCCCATAGTGGTGTTGAACTGAAACAAGATGTTTGCATTTAAAAAAAAACCCAGACAACAAACATGCAGGATTTCAAAGATGAATCAAAGCCAGGGGCATATATAAATGGGGGGACCCAAGGGGGCCAGGTTCCCCCGAGTTAGTAGGGTTCCCAGTTTTTCATGGGGATCATACACTGCTAGCATTATTTAAACTTTATAGACACAATGATTAAAAGTCAGTTACAGTGTTTTACCATCATAGTACACTACAGGGTTGATCTACTTGGTTCACAGCTTTAAAAGGAAGATAGTATTTCACAATTGTTTAACACTTTCAGGGTCTTGACCACCATAAAATTTCTATAGGATATAATGGAAATCTCTGGTGGTCTAGGTAAAAGTATGAAACAACGAGAGAAAGACAGCAAAAAGCAAAGCAACAGGACAGATATAACTAATTAAAAAAAATGCCTTACTCTCTTCACTTTGTAATTTGTAAGCAAGGACTCCATCTTCTCTGACCAACCATTCCCGACACACTGTAAAAATTTCTTTTATCAGAACACAAGAAATTGGATATTCAATTTCATTGTAGCTAAACAAGTAAAACTTTCATATAAATGAATAACTACAATTTACAATTAAATGAAAATTACAAGACCTTTTAGTATTGTACCTGTAAATCTCTCCCTCCCAATCCATTTATACTTACATAAACTAAATCTATAATCAGAAAATGGCTTAAAAAACATTTACTTCAAAGTGATTTGAAACTTATGGATTAAATATTGAAGGGTAAGTATGACACTTAAGTAATAGCTAATTATTCAAACTGAATATCAGCACTAATGTGTCACTTCATTTTTCAATATTTTATTTCACAATTTACTTGATTAATATTGGTCAATTTAACAAGTAATTCATCAGGTTTCATGGGAAATCCTTGTTAAGCAACACTAAATAAACCATGAAACTTCATAGAATGCTGAAAACCAATAGTACCAAACATCATATTTATCCACCTATCCCAATCACCTTTAATTTCAGTAATATTGTTGAGTCTGCATTCTGCAACAAGTAATATCTTAAGTAAGTTTGAAAAGTACTTCCATATTATCCCGTCAACCGTGCTGCTGAAACTGACGGTTGACAGAATAATACGCAACACCCTTTGGAAGTTTTTTCACTATAGACGACATTAGTGTGACGTCACTTGCTTGTTTGGAAACGTTGATTCTATCTGTGATTGGTTCCGTGATTGGAGGTAAATCCGTACCAATCCGTAATGAACCAATCACGGATGGAATCTACGTTTCCAAACAAGCAAGTGACGTTTTGACTAATGTCGTCTATTTCTATGCTAATGTCATGGAATAGTTAAAAAATTATGATGGAACACTTTTGGAAAAATATGGTTTAAAGTACACAACATGCTACATTTACTGTGAAATGCCTTATATCAAGTATAATATTTAGTAATACCAACGTGGTGCTAGTTAAAAATCAGGTAATAAGGTACCCTTATGATTGACAATTGTTTTGGGTATTATACTAATTAAGCAGGGTTCATGGTTTGAAGTCAAAGCATGCAAAATGCAAAGAATGATCAATTATGATAATGCAGAAACGAAAGCCAAAACCACATAGATCCTTGAGAGATCAAGGATCGATGTAGTTTTGGGCTTTTGCTTCTTAAACAATGAAAAGTTCCAGGTTTTGGCAATTTTAGATAACAGTTTTTCAATTTAGGTTTATTGCCTCTTATGGGTCCTGTCTAAGAAGGATTTCTCATTGAATAAGAGCTAAATGGTTGCCAAACACAAAATAACTAAAATAAGCAGAAAAACCTATTACTTTTATTAGTAATGCCGAGAAAACTAGTGAGTACATAATCTTAAACTTTTTATTAACCCTTATGTTTAGTAACTTTGTTTACCTTTCTTATAATCATTTTAGAAACTAAAATTTGATATAAATTGGGTTAATATAAAATGGATGGAAGGAAAAAGAGTGTAATTTAAAGAAAACATTTAAAGAAATTACAGTTAGATAATTTAAATTGTTAACTTTGAGATGGTAAATTTGAAGTATAGAAGATAAAAGAGCCTTATCATACCCGATTCGACTTTCCCTTGAGGTATACTGACATCTTCCGTCAAATTGGAAGAAGCAGCTAGACTTCGAAGTTGCAATTCCATATCTTTAAATACTCAAACAAACAATTTATTCTTTAAAGTACATTGAAAGTCCTCGAGCGTCCGAAGGAACAAGGACAAGCCATCTGCTTCACGAACCGCACAGGAGAAAGAATCATCAGGTGATAAAAAAGTGGAACAAACAAAACAATCAACACAATCGTGGATTAGTCAACAAATAAAGCTATCGGAGCTGTTGCCACAAAGCTAAGTAATTCTGAACTTGATAATCGAATGAAACGTGTGTTCTATTCTTGAAGGTAATCAGTCAGTTAATTTAGTGAAAAGGTTCATTTGGATGGTTTGGATGTGGATTATTTTTGCATGAGAGATGGTAATTTTCGAAAGAAGGAAGAGCTATTTACAAAGAAGATACTTTTGCAGTGCTGCCCTCTACCATGAGATGGTATTTGAAAATAGCGTTTTGGACCCTCTGTTCAGCTTTTTCTCAGTGAATATGGCTAAATTTCACTCTAATAAAATATTTTTACTCTTCTCAACCCCTCTTAATATCTGTCTTCTCTTCTCAATATTTGATCTCTGAATCTTGCTCTGCCTTTTATTATCACACATCTCTTCATCCCACCTCTCTCTACCTTTTCATACTTCTAATCGTTTCCATCTTTCCTCCATTCCCTTCAAAATATTTTCATTCTCATTCGTCTCAATATCCTCGTTCTCATATAACTTCAAGATCCTCTCAACCTCTTCCACAGTCTCTTCCTTTTGAGATCATCTCTTCTCATCTCTCTTATCCCTTTATTCCTCTTATCTTTTTGGCCCCTGTCTGTCTCTTCATCTATATACAGCTTCTTCTTATTTCCCTATCCCATTCATCTCTCTCGTCCTCTTTCTCTCCTAATAAACACAACAAACTCTGCGCAGAATAAACCAACTAAAATTTGTTTTATTTTCTGTATCGAACAATTTATAGTATTAAGCAGGGTTCCTCATTTTAGGCGTAGTAAGGGTGATCCGTAAAATGCTAAAGAGAGCACTGGAATAGGAGAGGATCGATGAGAGTAAGAGGAAGGATGAAAGTTAGATGAAGAGATGAGTTTAAAGAAGATAAAGATGAGAAAGAACAGAATAGCCCTGGGATCCTAAAAGAGGATGCACTAAGCAAGATGCTGAAAAACAAGATGCTGCTAAAAAACAAGAGCATCCTTATAATGAAGAAAAGGAAGATGAAGAAGATGATGATGAAGAGCAAGAGATGCCTTCGGATCCAGAGAGGGTATATAAGAACAAGAGCATTCTTAGAGAGGATGCAGAAGAGCAAAAGGAATCTTACCGAGGTTGTAAAAGAGCCAGTGGCGGATCCAGCCTAGACCTAAGGGGGGGGGGCAACTACATTTTAAGAAGGTTGGGGGTTCTTCAGAAGAATTTTGAAAGTTTGAACCTATTATTGAAAATACTTGGATGATGTCCCAGGGAAAGAAGGGGGTCTGGGGGTTCTCCCCCAGCAAACTTTTTGGAAATTTTACCTTAAAAAGTAGTCCTTTGACTCATTTTTGAACATTTAAGATGGGATCGGGGAATGGGATTTTAATTAAGGTCCCATCCTCCGAGAAAGATCCTAAAGATGAAGATGAGCGGTCCCTTTTGTTTTAGATGGGAGTGGCGTAAATAGAAATTTATTTCGCGTGAAGAGCCCAAATATCCTCCAAAAAATTAACTCATTATTAGGTGCAAAGCTAAATATTTGCAACGAAGGGAGAGGACCTAAAATTATTCCTAAACTCGATAATACATATACTTCCATAAGATTTCCGGGCCTAATATGGTTGATTGCCCCCACAAGTCTTCTCCCCCAGAAGATTTAAAACAATTTAACGCTAAAAACAGGTTTTTAACTAGTTTTGGTACCTCTAGCCTGAATTTTGAATACATATTTTTAGATAAGATTTGCATTTTGATGAACTTAATGTAAAGAAGTTGTGAACACTTAAGTTCCAAATACAAAAGGGGATCTGAGAATTTTCTGAAATTTGACACTACAAAGCAGGATTTTAACTTATTTTTGTATATACCTTACCTAGTCCGAAATTCGGGGGGGGGGGCAGGACCTCCTCGCCCGCACCCTATACTTGTGCCTTGTGCCCATTTCAGGATTCTTGGTTCTTAATTTGCCCCCCCCCCTCCCGTGGATTGCTCTCTTTCAAGCAGGAATTGAGACAGCCATAAATTTCAGTACATGGCAAGAGGTAAAGCAAGGTGTGGAATGTGACCAATGGTTATCTACGGGGGTTTTAATTCTCAGACAAACCTTTTCAATGTCAGATGAGTGCCAGAGCCCTCCCATACTAACTTATATGTTTATGCTTCCTATTTAATGTTTGACTTTTCAATCTTCTCTTCCCTCTTACATTTTTTACAAAAAAAAGGTACAAGGTTAAAGGTTAAAAAAGTTAAAAAAGGTACAAGATCCCAAGGGGGGGCAAAAGGCCTGTTGCCCCCCCTCTGGATCCGCCACTGAAAAGAGCAAGTATGGTGCGTTTTCTACATATCTTAAAAGTGATGAAAAAGAGCAAGATAGTTCTTATTAGAGAGGATGGTGAAGAACAAGGGAAGCCAGAATCCTTAGAGAGGATGGAGAAGAGCAAGAGAAGGTTGGATCTTCAGAGCAGAAGAACAAGAGAAGCTTACTCAAGAGCGAGAAAATGAAGAATGAAGAAGAGCAACTCTCCAGATCCTTAGAGAGGATACAAGAAACAAGAGAAGCCTCGGTATTAAACTTTTATTGCAAAGTTACTTTGCAAAACCTTTTTATATTATTATTTCTAAATCATCTTCAAAAATGCATTTTCTTAAAAAACACAATTGGATTTCAAGAGACATGGCGTATCAGATCTTTATTAATGTTATAACATTTAAAAAAAAAAAGATTCGCATGCCTAAATTTCAACCCAACCATCGCTTAGGCATTACGACGCCTATCTACGCCCACCGTCAGTAAATAAAAAATCTTGAGCTATGTGGTTAAGTTCAACCCGTTCCACCACTGATCTAGAGAATATCTCTGATTTACTTTTAAGATTTCAACATTAAATTTTTCCAAACGATTTTTTTCTTTGTTTCTCAACTGATCTGTGAAAGGAATGATTTCTTGGAAATTCCTATTCACTTTTAAAGCGACTTTCTCTAATCTTTTATCAAGGGCGAGGGGCTTAGCAAGTTATTTATAACCTGAGAGAAGATTCGCATTGGTGCTCTTGATTTAGTTGGCTTCGCTCCTCTTGTGCTGATAAGGAAGAAATATTAAAGGTTCAGTAGAGCGCAATGGGACGATTTTCACTGAAATCTTTGACGCAGAACATGATATCTTTTCGTTTAGACGGGGCTAAAATAAATTTATGGCTCCTTATAAAACATTGTTTTCAAACCGGTGCGGTGAGTGAATTAAAGAGGTTAGAGAAATTAATATTATGATGTTGGAGTTTTAAAATTGATGCTGAAAATTATAAAATAAATAATGTACATAAATTAACTTTACTTTTAATAGGTCGAAAAAAAAACAATACCCTTTACTGGCGATGCTTATGGCTACAAATTATTTAACAAATTCTCTACATAATTATTATTAGAAAAACTTTCAAAAAAGTTTAATGAATACAATTATCTTTGTTTTGAGTAGTAAAAAGAGGTCTGAGTATTTTGAAAGGACATAATAGAGGAAAACAAAATAATTTTTAACAACTTTGTACACCTATATAGTACCCAAAGTATCTCTAGGCTTTAGGTTGTGAAGTAGTTTTGGTCGTTTTCTATGTTGAAAAATTAAAAGTTTGAGTTTCGGGCGGAGGTAATATACACTGAAATTCCCCCTGTATACTAAAATGAGGTAAACCACTATTTTTTAGGTAAATTTACAAACATTTTCAGGAGGAACCTCCCCTTCTCATCTTTTAAGTTATATTGAGTATTAAAATATGTAGGGCCAAAAATCTATTACATCCTCTGAAATTTTTTAAAATAAAGTAGTACCTAAATAACCTTCGTTCCTCCCTCTTCCAGAAAAGTTCCATATTAAAGACTCTCCCCCAGAAAAATATATCACGGATAAAAAAGGAGCCCGTATACTTTACGGCCCACCACTTGACTTGTGCTTTCGATTGCGACCCTCGAGCACTTGAAAGTCGGAAACCCCTGCTCCAGACAGTAATAGTGTTCGGTGGGTTGAAAGAGGACAAGAGTCAAAGATGTGGTCGGTCGGTTTTTCACGGTCGCATTCGGCTCAAAAGAAAGATGAGACGAAGGATAAAAAAGCCCTCGTTTTCGCTTCGGACCGTGACTTTACAAGCACCACTTCATCAGAGAAAATCGCCTTTTTTTATAAACACACATTAAAGATATTAAATAAGGAATAAAGAAAACACTTTAAGCAAGGCTGCTGATGAAGAAGAGGCTAATTTCGTATGTTTTCCGGCTTCCCGGATTTTCTCTTTTTTTTTTCTTTCGATACTGATGCTTTCTTTCTTTTATTAGCTGCGTGTACAGTAGACTTTCTTATGACCGGATCGCTGGTTTTAATTTCAAGCCGTCACTTGGAAAAAAATTACTTAAAACTTTTTGAAAATTCCTTCTTATTGTCTGCAAACTTTTGTAAAGAATCTTCAGTAATGTAATTAATGTATCTTTTCCCATTAAAAGTTACAGGAGTGAATCTGCTAAACTTAAAAAAATAGTTACGGTTGTTTATAACTAAGTTAATTGATCGTCAGGTTCTTAACTTTATGATCACCGACTTTTGGTCAGGGGTAAGGGAACGTACCCATACTACGTGACCTATTTTTTACTGTTTTTGACCCCCATCCCCCCCTTGGTGACCACCCGTAGTATCTGCCAAGACCGCCCCTCTAGTTTTCACGTAGTAGTTCATAAATACGGTTTTCAATCATTTTTAGCAAACAGAAAGTTAAGAAAAACTAATTTGGCTTAATATTTGTCTTTATTAATACAGCGCTTGCCTCGTGAAGCCAAGAGTGCGTGCAAACAAGTGGAAAATATATTAAGAAGAAAAAACTCTTGTAAAAGTTATTGTAGCAGTAGCTTAATTTACAAAAACAAGTCTTTTTTTCTTTATTTTTTGACTACGTGACAAAACCCTAAGTTCCCCCCCTCCCCCCTGTGACCAAGCGTGGTATTTTGAAGACCCGCCCTCCCCCCCTAAACAGGTCACGTAGTATGGGTACGTTCTCTTAGTCCAAGAACCATCGTTTAATTTCTTGTTTCTAAGGTCACCCTCTAGACTAATAAAGTATATAAAGGCCCAAAAGACCACGACCTAGTAAGAAGTAAGCTCATGACATGAACTGAACACTAAACCTATCGTATAAACAAACATGAATTGCATAAAAATTTTCGTTTCGAAATTTTAATATAATCTTTTTATGATTTTCCTTTATTTATTTCTTCTTCTTTCTTCACTCTCTATTCACAGTCTATTATTAACTATCTCTTGAATTTCATTTTTATCATATATACTCTCTTTTTCCCATTCTCTCACTCTTACTTTCTCTCTTTTATCTCTTCCACTGCAAAGTACAGTAGCAAGGTAAGAGTGAAAATAAATAGTACATATATTAATTAGCATTAACGAAAATACTAGTAATTTTGTAGAACCATATTAGTCTGTAAATCCTTTCAAATAAATTAACAAATATATTTATCTCAATAAGTGTGGTGTTAACATTAGGTTAGTTATTTTTCAACTTAATTACATAATTATTAAAATCTTAAACGTAATTCTAGAAGTCAAATTCTGACTTTAACAATATTCAGTAAAAACTCCCCATTTTATCCCAACGGATGTTCAACCAACTGTAATAAATAGGCTAACGAAGTTCAGTGCCTCGAAAATTTATTTACTCGCAACCCCTAAAACGGGTCACGGGCGTATTCCACCAAAGAGTGGTGTGCGTTCTTTTTAACGAGTATATGAAATGCATCGAACGGTAAGCAACATCAAACTAGATTTTATAAAACTGGTTTAAGGCCTTCGTTTTTTGATCAACATTAACCTATCTAGTGCCACTTAAACTGTGTTTGTGAAATAGACAACTAGGGATACTGTTTCAACGAGAGGTGCCTTGAGCTGTACAAATCTGAGATTTAGAGCTCCCTGAATATATACATCTCTTGAGTTACAGCCACTTAGCCACTCATAGCGTATAATGCAATTATCTTTATACCAATCGTTATTAATGTTGAAGATCTTTGTTTTTGTCCTCGAGATTTTTTGAGCAGAGGGGACAATGAATTTGTCTTTCTCACGATAATTAATAACTAGAAGAGAAAACTAACCCTTTTATAATTGAAACTTTTGGAGTATTACTTCAAATTGAAATTTTCCACACTAATTCAATCAATATTAAGTAGATCCTACTAAAAGAATTATTGAACCACAAAATTTTAATAAGTGAAAAAGTAGTACATGTCTCAATTGCACTAACCCGTAAACGAATACCTAATTTTTGAAAAAAGCAGTATTTTCTCCAATTTTTCAAAATTGGCCTTTAGGCATTTGTATTTCAAGTTTATAATTTTATTTATTAATATTTTTTAAAAGTTTAGAACGATAATTTGAACTTTTTTTTGGCACCCAGCATTGTTTTTTGAATATTAAAACCCTAAAGGAAAGTGAAAGAGACCTTAACTGTGGAAAAGTTGTAAAAATCCCTCCCTTTGAAAACGGGTTTTCGAAACACTTTGTAGAACTGGAACACTCAATACCAGGCAATTTTGACATTGACATGACTGTACTCAATAACTTTAAAAAAAAAATATCTTCGCAAAAATGACATTTAAACCATCTTTATCCAAATTTTTCAGTAAGAGAGAGAGGACAGTCTTCCGCGTTGGCGAAAGTTCACCCGGGAGTGTCACCGTCCGACTACTCGCGTGTCGGAATGTCCACACCGCGCGACGTTTTTCATCAAGAGATAGAACAAAAACCAGTCGAGGGATAGACAAACTAGGAAGCGTGGACCAACCGTCCCGAATGAGAATGAGAGGGAAAAAACAATGAGAAAGCGAAAAACCGGCAGAGGCCATTAGCTCAATATAATCACTGGCGTGCCAGTTACTCGGCTCGGTTTTATAAATTCTCTCCATTACGACGGCTACTGGAACTACTGGAAGTCAGTTGCTTTCGTGTTGGGTCAATCATCAGGCCTCGCTAATAATGGCCGTGCCTTAATGAGAGAGATAGAAATCGATAGTTTCAATCAGGAATACTTAATTTGATTCGTGAACAATGGACGGAAAAGTTCTCTCAAGAGGTACACCACCTATACGGGTTTCTCGAGTTATCCTTCCGAGCACTGGCTTCACTTTCAAGGCAGAAAAAAATCAGAGTGGGAAATTGATATTTTAGGGGGATATGGGATAGCTTCAATTGTTTTCTATAGTCAAGTAAAGAAAATTTCTGAGTTTTGGTAGGATTATATCCCCCAGTCACCCCTCTGGCAAAGCCCCTGCTCTTTATGATATGGACTTTAATCTGAGCTGCAAACCTCTTTTTTGCCTCCTCTCTCTTGAAACACTAGCTCTGTGGCTTATAAAAAATATTTTATGCTCAATTTTAGGTTACTTTAATAACTTTTTTTTCGCGAACTTAATCAGTGCTCCTTGTGTTTCTCCAATGATTCTAGTCAAAGGTTCACGTCCCACGGGGGGGATTTGATAAAACAAAGAGGCAAAGACAATTTTCTAACGAAATGTTGTACTGGAAAAAAAATACCCTCGATTACTAAAAAGAACAAGTTAAAACCCTGTTTTTTAAGAGTCAAATTTTAAAAAACTTTTCGGGGGTGGACCCCCACCCTTTTCTCCGACTTGCAACTCTTAATTAATTTTATAGATAAGCTAAACTAACTAAAGTCTAGTTACGGCTCTTTGGGGGGGGGGGCATGGAGTGGAAAAGTTGAGAAACACTGGTTTAATCAATTTTATTGAGATAAATTGAGAATAAAACTGAAACAAATAAAAAACTGAAATAATACAAGCACAATATTTAACTACTGATAAAGTAATTTGGCTATAAGGTATTGTTTCAGACCAACTGTTAAGATTGGACTGTGAAGACTGGAGTTATGCAGCTATTTACAGAAGGCAAAGCGTTCTCCAAGCTTCTTACACCGACCCTGAGAATGACGGTGGTGGTGCCGCCAAATGAAAAAGTGCTACCAAGACTGGCACGTGGCAATCGGGAGGTAAACAGCTCTAGGTCGTATGACGCAATCTCAAAATGGAGTGTAGTAATGTGAGAAAATTTAGTAGAAATATTTTTTAATTTTATGCCTTATAACGTAGTCTACTAGTCTTCCCCTCGATCATGAAAAATGTTAAATACTATCATTAACTGTTCCCGAAATTATCATGGTTTAGTTTTCCTAGGAAAATATGCTTCAACATAATAGTCTGAAAAAAAAAACCGAGAATAGTTGTGTTGAACATACACTTAGTAGAGCAGAAATTCAGAGACGAAGCGCTATCAACAACTGGTTCTACTAAGTAAAACCATCTAGCTAAGTGGAGTTATTTGAGAAAAGGATGCAGTAAGCTTAATGTGGAAAATGACAGATGAAGGTTAACAGGATTTCCAACTAACTAAAACAATGACTCTACGATGTATATTGATTCTTAGTTCAAAACCTGTATCTTCTATCTGGAAAAGAAGGGTACAATTTTTGATCTATTAAGTGTATTGTTATATAAGCTGAAGAAAAGGTACTACTTCCTATTAAATAATTATTACCGGCTCATTTTGAATAGAATTTATAAGATAAATGCATGCTTTTTTAAAGCTGAAGCTGGGTCTATCATTATAATTCCCGTTGTTTTTATATAATTCAGAGAAATTTGACTGAAGATCCAATTTTTCTTGAGAGTTGTCTGTTTTGCATTGCAGTATTATTCAATTGCCATCTATTAAAATAAAAGAAAAGGGATAAGTTTTGCGTATTAATTTAGTTTTGAATGACCTTTTTCAGTATTTCTATGTATACTTGCCATTAATTTAGGATTGTTTTCAATTCAAGTAAAATTAATCACCAATTCATTGTTATAGTCCAAGTCCATTGAAAATAGAAAAAAAAAACCCTAACCTTCAATGAATTTAAACAAAAGCTCTTTAAAAAATTTACTTTGGTGATGGCCCAAATAACAAGCTAAAATCGGCCAATTATAAAAAAATTAAATAACAGTTATGGTACTTAGGATCTAAGTTTACAGTCTTTTTTCAGTGCTAAATGGAAATATTCCATTTATTTGGAAAAAATTAAATACTAATTAATAGTAGGTATGTCTAATTTTACTAGGTACCTAATTAGGAAAAAATTAATAAATAGCTCTAAACTTTAAAAAAATTGAAAAAAAATTCTTAAAGTTTATTTCCTTAAAAATGACTTTAAGAATGACGTACTAAAAGTAAACCGAAATCGGACAGTAAAATATATTATTTTTAAAAGATTTATCTTTTTTTTTCGTCCTAAAATTCAACCCTTTCCAAATTAGTGTTAATGGTTTTGAGGCTTTTGCTAAAGCCATTTTTCATGGATATTGCAGTTGTTTTATAACATTAACAGAAAAATCGCAATTGTTTTTGATGATTGGTGATGAATAATCTAATTAATAACTAACCTTTAACAATACAACAATTCGTCAAAAAACATTTTTTAATAAGCAATATTTATATTGATAGATAACTATTATCTTTCCAAGGGGATAAAAGAGATGTTTCTTCATATAAAGGTTAACCTGCTCTCCTTGGGAAAAATATAAATATAAAAGTGAAAGTGAAGCATTCAAATTTTTCTTTTTCAATTAGCAAAAATTCTCTCCCCGAGAATTCCATAACAACAGAACAGCTGGAAATTATCCAATATACAAAGGCACAGCATTAATGTGCGGATGTTAAGAGTTGCATTGGGACTACCTCTATAGTTGGGACCCCCTGCATTCGCTAATCACAGAGTTATTCATTCGACAGCACCAAAAATGAACAAAATGAACGGTAAATCCTTTTCACCCATGAATGCCCGCACGAATTCGAGCATTGATTGCTTCGCGTGCTTCGATTTGTCAGCTGCGCCGAGAGGATGTTTGCTGGGGGAGGGAGGAGAGAGAGAACAATCGTCTGCGGATGGAAGTGGGTTTGTGGGCGAGGCGCGCTCGACCGGAGCATCCTTTCACACGCGGAGTTGAAGAGTTGGAATAGCACACGCAAGAGAGAAACGTTTTTTTATGCGCAGACCACTATGAGTTATTTTAAGTGGACCAGTGATTAAACAGCGTTATCGGTCCCTTTCTCTCTCCCACACTTCTCTATTCAATTTACTCTCTATCATTTTCTCTCCCTTTCATTCTTGTTATTCCCTCCCTCTCTCTTCTTCCATTTCTCTCTATCTATCTCAGGCGCGGATCCAGCACGGCTTCAAGGGGGGGTCACTTTTCCAGACCATCACCTTTAACTTTTGAGAAAAATGTCAAAATGTTGGGGATTTTCTAAAAAGTATCACTCAAGATCCCCTTGTGGTACAGCTGGGGGTTATGGGGGTCCTTCTAAACTTCAAATTTTGAAATTTGACCAGAAAAAGTAGGATTTAACTCGTTTTAAGAACTTTTTTTGGGTCCAAGGGGGGCACTGTCCAGAGTGCCAACCTTGGATCCACGCCTGAATAGCTTTTTCTCACAATTACCTCCTTCCTTATCCTCCCGATCCTTTCTCCCGATTTCATTCGCTCTTTTTTGAGGGCATAATATTTAAGGGGGGGGGGCAAGTGGACCCTTTCTAACTCCAAATCCTTGACAGTTTGAAGAACCTAAAAGCAGTAAAACAGTTTGAAGAACAACAAATTCCGATCAATAACAGTAATTTTCCATAATGGAAGTTAATAGAGTAGTTGTTGTTGTCTTGTCCAAGAAATAGGTGCAGAGAAGTCAAATAGGACAGAAAGTATCTAGAACAGCCGCAGAAATATCAACAACCCTCAAAGAACAGAGGAGTTGATGAGAGGGAGCCAGATCGATACTGAAGAGCAATAGAGTAGTTAATAGAGTTAAGTTAATCATAATAAGATAACAGAGATAAGTAATAAGATAATAGAGCTTCTGAATACTACTCTTAAAGAGAATTTTCTCATTCTCTAGACGTTCACCGCATTCCACAAATGTAAAACTGGTCTTTGAAATGGCTCTCTTACTGATAGCGTGACTTCAGCATTCTTGTGGTTTCCTTTTCTTAAATTTATTTTCCCATTTCATAATGAGTTATTGTTAAAATTTAAACTGCTCGATAAAACCTAAGTGTGGGTAGGATTTTTAAGCAGAACACTTTCACCTTTCCCCCTAGATCTTAAAAAGATGTCCTGTTTATTACTTTAAATGTCACAAATGTTGAGTTTTCATTCAGTGAAGATGGGATTCTTGCTTTATTTTACCTAAAAGAACTTTCGTTAGAATGTAATTTTTTTTGAAAATATTTACATTAAGTTTCCTGATTTGGTGCAACCTCAAAAAATTTACTCTTTAAAAATTATCGATATTAATGTTTTATTTACCAGTGTTTAAGTTTTTAGTAATGCCTTTTTATTCAATTTTTCAGAATTTTCAATTTACTTTAAGGGGGTCAGGTTTCGCAACATTTTGATAAATCAGGATTATATTATTTTTGAAAGTGAACTTTTCCTACTATACATAATTGGTTACTTGAAGAACTTTTAAGTAGTTCTAAGGACTTCAGAAGATGCAATTTATAAAATGAAGATTCAAAAGCTTCATAAACCTAAACAATCAGTGGAGTAGCGAGAAAAGAAATTTAAAAAAATATTATTTAATATCCCAATTACCCCCTTTAGGCCGCCATGGACGAATTTAGGAGGGACAATCTGGGGACACAGAGGAAACCTTAGGGGGGGGGGGCAAACTGTCCGTGCTGACAGTGGAAACATAATTTACCCAGACAAAAATGGAATTTCCTGAAAAGTTTTGGGGAGGCATTGCACTCTATAACCCCCATAAATCCACCCATTCTTTTGACTAAGCTTTTGTACCTGAAAACGCGTATTTATTTTTAATTTCACATAAAAAATTGGACGGAGATTATTAACATTCTAAAACAATATTTTAATTTATAGAAAAATGTAAAGCAATTTTTTATGCATTTCTCCTCTTTTTCTGTAATTAGGTATGTATTTTAGAATTTTAATTGCAATAGTGCATTAAAAATGAGAATAAACAAAGTTATTAGTCTAGAGATAGAGGGTTTGTTATGTCCATTAGGTTCACAATTTTCCCAACATCCCAACAGTCTTTTAAAACTCCAGGGATCCCCCATTTGATCTCTTTATTACATAATTTAGTCATTTTGTTTATATTTCTACTAATAGATGGCAGCAGCACAAATTGATCCAGTGGAGCCTTGAAACTTCCTCAAGTTGAATTCCTGTTTAGGAGGCTTGTAAAAATAAGGAGGTAGCTCTAAGTACTCGAAAGACTTATGCTTTGAACCAAAGAAATTTGTTTTTAGTACTTTATAAAAGAAGTTTTAACAGAAAAGTTTCGTTCGAAACTCTTCTCTTCTGGTACCAATTCATCGTCCACCCTATTATTAGAAATTTGTCTCTTATGTTTTTATGGCCTTATCTGGGAAAAATAGCCTTACATTGGGAGTTTTAATATCTTCGAATTCTTCTTTCATAGCTCCAGGGTTGTTACAAGGGCGGATCCAGGACATATTTTCGGAGGGGGCCATTCCTATCTGGTTAGGCACGTACCTACACTTTTGATAAAAGGGTGTCCAAAAATACAATTTAGACTTAACCTCCCCACCCATACTTAATATATTAAATGTACATTTTTGAAAAATGAAAAGGAATTATATGAACGAACGCATCGTTGTAGGTATAACACTGAGTCCTATATAAAAAAAAGGGACTGGGGGTCCTTTTCCCGGAAATTTTGGATATTTGATATTTTAAAACAGAGTTTTAACGCGTTTTTTAAGTGATATAAAGTAAGGGACTGGGGGTCCTTTTCTCGGAAATTTTGGATATTTGATATTTTAAAACAGAGTTTTAACGCGTTTTTTAAGTGATATAAAGTAACCTACTGTTACAACATTTCATAAGGAAGTTCCCAAAATTTCTTAATACCCACCTACCTATTCTGTCAAATTGCCACCAATAGGGAATGCCCACCATGTTGAGAAAGACTGATTTTATATGTTGTTTTTACTATCTAATATATTCCCTGAATATTTCTACTGAATAAAACAGAATCAGATAAATAGAAAAATCAGATAAATAGAATTTTCTCCGAAAATTTATATATTTTATTCTTAAAAACATTTTTATTGTTAAGCATTTTTCTGTTCCCCCACTGAACACCTACCACTTTTCGAGAAAAGCTGAGCAGAAGAGACGCATAATCAGCTTGCGAGTCTGTCTGTGACGATCCGGAAATCCGGAAAAATTTTAGATGCGTATTAATTTGCATGATTGATGCAAAAAAAGAAAAGGTTTTAACGCACTTTTTAAGGGACTGTGTGGATGGCCCCCTTTTTAGAACCACCACTGGTTTTATATTTCACGTAGGTTATACTATTCGTAGATACTACATAACATTACATAACATATAGTATTTGACTCCTCCAAACTATAATAATTATTAAATTCTTAGGTTTTGAATAAAACAGCAAGCAAAGCAAGCAAAAGAGATAACGGGCTGCTTATAATAGAGAAAGATAGTGGTAATTTTTTTAAGGTGAAGGTTGCCCTCAGTCAGGCAACTTCTTTTCAATAGTCTTTTGTGAACTAATTCTCATTGGCGAACATCTGTGGTCCAGAGACCACAAGTTGTATAACGCTTTCCACAGTAACGGGGGGGGGGAGGTCTGGGGGAGAACCACGAAAACAGTTTTGAGTTTTAGCATGAAAAAAGTGATTTTAAGCTATTTATAGGGGCCATGGCCCCCCATAAGTACAACCAGCCCCTGAAAAGTTCTGTCTTTTGCACATTTTTCATATTGTAATATTTTAATAACAGTAATTTCGGTACTTACGTGTTATCCCGTCGACCATTCAGCGGCCGTCTAATTCAGCGGCACGGTAATAGTAAAGTCAATGGGATCTGATAACGTTTTCGGATTCAGCGTGACGGTCGACGGTATAATACGCAAGTACCGTAATTTCTATCTCCATTCAAAATTAAATTTATTATAAGTGTAAAACGCTCAAATTATAAGCTGTTTTTGCATATAAGAGCTGAGGTTTATGAATCGACCCAACCCGTGGTTTTAGTCATATCGAAAGTGCCGCTTCTCTAATGTTAAACAAGGAAACACAGAAAAAAAAATCGGTGGTTCATTGCCTGTGATTTGCTACCCATGGTTGCCAGGGGCCCTCTCCGTCCCAAGCCTTATCGTTTGTCCGTCAGGCGATGGAGATCGTTACGTAAACTCAGCTTCGATTTCGAATCCGCGACCAGTTCTGACTGCCGTCGTGACATCATCACAGGGTTATCGAAGAACCACCCAGATTAGATCCAGTCGGATAGGAGGAGTTGATTTGAATACGGCGTGAGAAAAGATTACATAAATAGTACCTATATAATGGATGGGGGGGGGGAGTTTTTTTTCTCAAAATTATAGAATGACATTGGATGCCTTTGGTTTGACCATCAAACGATGTTAACCATTATTCCCTGAAACTGAGTGATGTAATATTGATAATATTAAATGAGTGATATAGTATTGATTGTGTGATGTCACAGAAATATCAGTTAATATTGTGTGCTACTTGGGAACAGAACCGGAACTGCGTTTCGGAAAATATTTGACTCTCTTCCACATTCGCTCTGCCTATCATCCTTTCTCCCACTCAATCATTCATCATCCCACATTTACCTATAATTTTCTAGAATTTATTCCCTTTCTCTTTTACTCTCCCTCATTCATTTTCTCACTCTCTTTCGTGCATTCTCGCACCTATTACTCTCTCCCTATCGGTTATTCTCTAACATTTACTCTTTCTATCAATCATTCATTAATTTATTAATTATTTTTTATTAATTATATTTTCCCAACGCTTATTGCCTTTCTTATTTTCCTTCATGCTCTTCTTCTTTGTCTACTCACTTTTTTCTACCATTTTTCGTCACATTCTGTTGTTCTTATCTTTATCTATATCATTCTGTTCTTATCAATCCACACAGGCACGCAATCAATACAGCAAGTCCGCGAAAGACCCTGATGCGGATGAAGAGATAGATACGGGCATCATCCTGCTCACTTCTCTAAAAGAGGAAAGAGAGACGGCGATACTTTCATGAAGATGAGAAGCAGGAATGCGGGAAGGGATACAGAAGTATCTCACCCCCTCGATATGAACTTTATCCATTGGGTGATCTCCCCATCTAAATCTGGCAATGATCTTCTGGAAAGATCTAGCTATCTTGCTCTTTAGAGAGACGGCTCGTGGCTTACCAATGATGAGTAGGAGGATCCAGGAGGATCATTCTAAGATGTAAGATGAATTCATCAGGGGACATCCATAAATTACGTGAGGTGTTTTTTTTCCAAAATCTGGACCCCCCTCCCCCCTTGGTGAGATTTAGTGAGATTTTGCTGGACCCCCCCTCCCCCCACGTGAGATTTTCTCAACCACTAGTTTTGTTTTATCGGCATAAAAATTACCATCCAGATAGCAAAATTTTGATACAAAAACACGTTGAAATCGAAAACATGGTTTAAACTTGTAATTATCACGACTGACTGGCTAATGATTTGCTGTTTGATGACTAATCTGAACATTTTTTCTAAACTTGTGCTAAAAAATATTAAAGAAAAAACGTATATTTTCTAAACTAAAAGTTGACGTGAGATTTTTATTGACTCCCCCTCACCCCTGGTGAGATTTGGTGAGATTTTCCTGGACCCCCCTCCCCCGTTTTTACCTCACGTAATTTATGGATGTCCCCTCAACACATTCCTCTTTAGGGGCCGATAAAATATTACGTAAGCATATTTTTGGTCATTTTTGGCCCCCTTCCACTTTGGCAGCAAAGTTATAAGCAAACCGCAAACCTCCCCTTCATAATTACGTAAGAAAATTGCTCGACCCCCTTTTGGTTTTTTTCGTACAAAATTTTTAGCAGTGTCTAGATCAGGGATGGCCCACCCAAATGATCTTGAGGGCCACTTTGGAAAACCACAATACTCCCGCGGGTCGCATATAAAATTTTAAGATATGAGCTGCTCAGAATGACAGTGACATAAGTTGAAAAGTATAAAATGGGTATTTAGATTAGGGAGTTTAGAAATTAAACAGGTGCCGTTAAAAAAATATTCTGAATTACTCGAAACTAAGTTAAGTGGATACGCACTACTGTCATTTTAATAATCTCTCAATTCTGAAGACGAAGTCCCAAAACAAAAATATTTAGTGAAAAATAAAAACCAAATTAATTGATACACTTTATTTCTTCGTCTAAATTACTACATTTATGCGAATGCAAGTATGGTGTGATATAGTGACAGTAATTAAGATATTGAATATGTATTGATGAGATCAGTGGCTTATGTAAAAATTTATTTCGGGAGGGGCCCAAAATTACTCCTCAGCCTCTCTCACGCAATTTTAATAGGTCCAATGTAACTTTTTAATAAATTTTTAAGTAGAATTTGAGTCCTAAACAACTAAATGTTAAAAAGTTGCGAGTAATATAGGTACTACAAGTACCAAAGGGGGGTCTGACTAAAAAAAACCCCAAGATTTTAACTAGTTTTAGTACACCTAGTCCAAATTTCGGAAATATATTTGAGGTGGGCAATATTGGGGCATTTTTGCAACTAAACATTGTTCTTAAAGGAAAATTATAGCTCGAAGAGTAAATTTTTTTTTAAACTTACGAAAATTCTCGCGGGCCGCGGGTTGGCCATGCCTGGTCTAGATTCCAGAAATTTATTGTGCACCATAAACACTACCGTTAACTAACCTATCGTTAAAATTTTCCTTGTGAAGTCAAAATGCTTGAATTTTTTTCATAATTCAATTTTTTGCATAGAATTTATTTCGGTTGAATTTTCCAATTTTTTTTTCTCAAAAAACAAGAGATTTTCAAAAATGCACATCTTACGTAAGCATCACTCATACCCCCTTCCCCCTTGTTAGGAAAAATAAGCAAAGAGCAAACTCCTTCAACCTTAGGTGCTTTTATGTATAATATTTGAACGGCACCCTATTTCTCTAACATTCATTCAACATGGTCATCCAATGATTCAAACTACGCGATGACTACAAAATAACAGTTTGTTCATCACTAATGTTAAAGGTGATTTAAAAAGTCTGAATATAAACTATTTCCTTAAATATTTCCCTTGGACATAATATTTCCCATCTTGTCCCTCAGAGTGATGGTCAAAGTGGGGTATGTCATGAATTTTTGGATAATATCAGCTTTTAATATTAAGGGAGCAGTGAAGATATCGAAATGTAATTTATTGTATTTAATATTCAAAAATGAATAAGGAAACATTTTCAAACTAGGAGTTTTAACCTACGGGGGTAGTATAAAATATTTTGTCTACACTTCTCGAAAAGATCTACCAATGTTCAATGGGGGTTGGAACATTTATCATCAAATTCATCAAAACTTTTCATGAAAATTTGCCATTGAAAATATTTATCTAAGGTAAATATTTAAGGAAACTTATTTCCGCAGCCTTTTTGAATTATCCTGTAGTGTAAACTTTCTCGCCCATTCATAAACAATACAAAACAAACATATAAAGCGTAATCTCACATAAACATGCGTAGATTCGATACGAGGAGTAAACATAAACATATATTTTTTGAGTGTTGTGACATTTGATCCTTCTGCGCGTTTTAAGAAGGTAGACGTTTCGCATCATGCCGTGATCTAATCAGTTTCATAAAGCGATGGGTAAATGATGACTGATCAGATTGGATAGAAAAACCTTGATCATCCAGAGTCTTCGGAAGTGTAAACATTTTAGCATCTCTATCGGAAGGCGAGAAAGAAACCCCTAAAAGCTGAATCAGGGATCGTGTGATCTTGATCTTAAACTTAGCATCTCCATATTGCCAGAAATCTAAAGGGAGGTATCATTTTTCTCTTTCTTTACATTACCCTCAGGTAGCATCAGAGGCTCTACCCTGAATTTATCATGAAAAAATACCAAAATTAATACATGGAAAATAATTTATGTTATGGTTTATTTAACATTAAAAAAGGCCCCTCAAAGGTCTCCAGTTTCAAGGTATCGAAAAGTACTTACAAATTGCAAAAATGGACGGAGAGAACGAAGAAATAACACCTCAAAGTATGGCGGGTTCTGAGGGTCTCCCCCTTACTTTTTTCTGTTTTGTAAGTATTACTCTTTAAAACGAGAATTTCACACATTCATTCTAAACAGGTGGTATTTTTAGTTTTTTTCTTAATTCATAAGCAAGTATAGCGTTAAAAAATAATATTACAGGGAAGGCAGTCACTAATGCCCTTAAATGTCGCCCTGGAAAGAAACACATAGAGGAAAATGATTATTATTAATTTATATTAGCACACAGTTTGAAAAGCTTTCCTACCCCCGAGCAATGGCGGATATATCAACAAGTTTTAAATATATGTATATATGTGAATTATAATATCTTACAAAGAAACTTTTTAAGACACTTAACCAACTCAATGTAATCGATCATTTATTCACCTTTTTATAAAGAGACGGGACCCTTAATGAAAGCTCACCAGTCGAAACATCTAAAAGTAATTCTGGTATTACTCTATTACTAAATGCAGCCCTGTATTAGGGTATTGCAATGTGTTAAAATTAACTATCAAGTTCTCATGACAATTACTACTCTACCACTACTCTTTTTGTAGTAAGTAGTCTTAAGTCTTTTTAAGTAAGTAGTTTTGATCAACTACTCTTTTTGTAGTAAGAGGATTTTTTTTTATTTCTCAAACTCTGATAATGGCCTCTCCAAATTCAAGTTAAAGGCCGCTTCAAAAACCTTGAAAGATTCTCGTAACAAAACAATCCGCATCAGATAAATATGTTTTTAAAAACTTTAAACAATATGGTTATGTTGGCGACGCTACTGTACTGTTTGAAAACACAATAAACTGACCCACTCTGTAACGTAGCAATCGTATCCCACCAAACATTATGCCCCCATGATATTGAGTCATTTGATTATTTTTTTTGTGAACGTTGACTCCGGTTAATATGATCGCTATTGGCCGAGATTAAACTGATAACAATATCCGATTGATAATAATAAGCGATTCGATAATAATTGTGGCAAACAATTATTGGAGGAGCTGGAGAGTTTGCCTGAAAATCATATCTCTATCTCTATGTTGTTCTAGTTAAAATGCATAAAAGCAAACCTTTTCTATGCATTCTAAAATCCAATGTTTTCTTTTGCCTAGAATTAATTCAAAGAACCATAAAAGAACAACTGATTTTCGGAAAAAAACCCGACAGGTGCTTACTTCTAACATTTAACTTTACTAATGAGTGACATAATTATGGACGCCATTTTTGACAACACTCCTTGAAATGTCACACTTTCTAAAATTAAACAAGGAGAGCAATGTTAATTAGATACTGTTAATATTTTAATGAGGAAAGCGGAAGCATTTAATCTCAGAGGTGGCAAACCCGTTAAACGTAATGTTTAAAAAGCATTTTAGGTAACTAAAAAGGTGTAACATTGAGGTCGAAATGACCGATTAAGCTATTACCAAATAAATCATGAACTCATAAACATGTCTCAAGGATTAAACCTAATTATTTTGAAATAATAAAACAAAATGAGATGAATTTTGTGTGTTAAGCTTCAGAGTTTAACCTTGACGGAAAATACTTTTAGTTAATTTGCATATTAAAATGTTCAAGAGGATTTACGGAACAGATACTGTATTCTAGTACTATAGATAAATTTTTTGGTGATTATTTTCACTAGTATTATTACCTCCATGATCACCCCCAGAATGGCACAGGTGGTTTAACACCGAACATAACCACTAAACAAAGCCACTAAAATGTCTCTAAATAAACAATTCTGAAAATTATGCAACAGTTACAGAAGTTGTCATAATTTTCTTCTTTTGTTCTCATATGACCAAACTTCTATTTTGAGGTTTTTCTAATATAGAAGCTGGGTACAGTTATTTTTATTCTTCAATATATCTCCACTGAATTTAAGTTAACTCAGTGAATTTTCTCAAAAGCTTGCAACAGTATACTGGCTAGATTTAGGGGGAAGGAAAACAATGCTTTCAAAATGTATGTTCAAATGTTTAAAGTAGTATTCAAATGTTCGATTTGTGTGTATAAACACCAAAATTGGCCCACTATATTTTATAAAGTTTATTCCAAAACATAATTAATATACGTACCAATACTTAATGCAGTTTTACTATGGCCTTACAGTTTATTTAGCACTTGAGATATTAAAACAACCATTTAAAATTATATTCTGAATCAATTTAATAACGGGATTATTTTTTATAAACATTTTCCCTACTGAAATTTATTTTTCTAATGTAAAGTGTAAAATATCAAAAACGATGAAAACTTCCGATATAGTCAATATTTTGGTGAAAGGATGATCCGGACTGATAGACCATAGTCCAAGGAAATAATTTCCAATCATTTCGTTATCATATTTGGAGAACGTCCTCAGTGGTGAAATTACGAACCAATGAAAGCAACAATAAATACATACGTATTACGGGCACGAGGGGGAATTAGATGAAAACACGCAGCACAAACATTCATATTATTTTTATGTTTTAAAATTCCTATAGCCTGTATCTCTGATCTTGTATAATAATGGGGGGGTAACCGATAAGCAGATTTCGTCTTTCTACCCACCTTACGTCCATAACCATTCCTGCACTGAATTTAAAAAAAAATTCAATAAACCTGCAACAGTAGCATAGCGGTTGCCGACCCCATCCAGGTTTACAAAAATGAATGAATTTTCCCGAATTCCTCTCTGGGGAGCACGGAAGGAGTGACGCACCGGAAAAACAAAAGTTCGAAAGCGAAATTCGAGATAGGTCACCAAGGCCGCCCTCTCCGGTCGGTCTTCTCAGACGAGGGAAAAGAACAAGCGATGATAAAAAGCCTTCCTCAGATATAATCTCATCTCACTTTTCTTATGCCATGCTCCGAGAAATCATTTCTCTTCTGCTGTCCTCCTAGCGATAAGGTTTTCTATCGGGGTTCAACTTTTCAATAAAGGTATGGAGTGTCATTTTATAAGCATTAAGGAAATCTCGTTTTATTTTTTCCTTGAGGCTCCAATTTCCTCTATAAATTGATATTATATAGTTCCAAGCATTTTATATAAAGCACCTTAAACGATGAATCTATATTATTCCTTATAACCATTAAAAGCGCAAGTTTAATTGGTTATAAGTTAGTAAACGTATATTTTTAAATAAACTAGATTTAAGGATATTTCTTCTTAGTGTTTCGGGTTATAATCTTTTTACATTGATATTATATACTTTCATATTTATTTAAAGCATAATAATCTAATTTTTAATCCTTAAAACGATTGTTCGTGCTGCAAGTTTCATTGGTTATGTGTTTTAAACGTTATTTTAAATAAACCATATGTTCATTACACAGACATTAGATTAAATCTTATTTTAATTGAATTTTTGTTGGGTTATGTTAAATTTCAGTAGGTAGGCGTTTAAGTACGAGTTTTTTTTTTTTTGGTTTTTAGAAATATTTACCCCTTTTAAATATTTGGGAGCAAGTAATTGTTTTACTCACAAAAACCTATTTGAATAGAATATTTTTTTAAAGCCAAATCAATATATAATCATGTTATTGTGAATATTTAAAAAGTTATAAGAAAAATGTTCCTAAAACTTCAAGTCTTTATAATAATTTATCAATAAGTTTTTTTAGACTTTAAATTATGATTAGTAAAAATGTAAAAATGGAATTGATCGGAGGTGAAATGTAAGAAAATAAAAGACAAAACAGTTGTCTTCTGTAAAACTTTGAGTTGAATATTTTCGTTGCTGTTATTTTAATTGATTTAGCAAATTAAATTATTGTCTTTTAGAAAATTCTCTAACCATACGAATACATGGTAAATTAAATAGTTTCAATTTTTTTAAAATAGCAAATATTCAAATCATGCAATAGATTTTTAACAACGAATAAAAGAGTTTTTATCAGTTCTGGACAATTTAAGGTTTTACTACATCAGAGTTTCATCTCAATTAGCAAAACGAAACAAAATCGTTTGCTAATGATAAAGAAATACTATTGAATGAAAACGAAGTAACAAGGAAGCTTTCGGTTTTTCACCCATGAATGAAAATACTTCCAGATAAAATGCGCTTATCTAAATTGGTCATACGAATTAATTTGCCCTACGGTACCAGTTCATCATTTGGAAGTTGCGGGTGTCAACGGCATTTCTGTTCAATAATTGCGGTAAGATTTTCTTTTAGGACATCAATTTGAATTTGAAGCCTTCAAATTTGTCAAATTTATCCTGTGAAATGTTTCCATGAAAGAAGGGTCATAATATGCTTCTTTAAGGTCATTCCATAACATCTTTATCTAAATTTGTTAAGTCTTTTTTTTAAACATAGTTTTTAGAGGAAAAAACGCGCAAAGAAAAATTTTAGGATTTGATAAAACAAATAAAGTTTTTTACGTTTCTGTTAAATATTAGTTTACACCTCATATTACAATAACAAGTGAATTTTTTGCTTGTGTAATAATTGTATATTATTGTTGTGAATTGCAACATTATATACGATTTTATTACAAAAGATGTATTTTAATTAACAAAAAACGTCTTAAAACTCTGAAATAATTCCATAATACTCTGCATAATTCATATAACTCAATTGTTTATTACATCAGTTTAGCATTTAAAAAAATATTCTAAAAATATATCTCGTCATATTAGTTTATTAAAAATTACATAAAATTTTGCATTATACTTACCTAAAAATTATTAATTTATTCAAAACTTTTGTTATTAGCTGTTGTTATTTGTTGATAACAACAAAGTTGTTTTAAAATAACTACTATATTGCAAATATACTCTAAAACAAATTTTCTTAATCTTGAAGGTTTGGCTGCAAATATAGTAAATGTGAGCATAATTTCATATTAATGCTAAAAATGTGTGGATATTTTCACATGGGTTTGCGAATGTTTAACTGTAAAAATCAATAAACTTTTAATTATACATCAGAGATGACAGGCAAGAAACATTATTCAATGTATCAAATATATTATTTTCATTACCAAAAATAAAAATTCGCAATCTAGATTAAGTATTTAAAAATTTAGAAACAAAATTTTATCTTCTATTAGTGTATCGAAAGAGTTCATTATATTGCAGTTGGTATTCGCTTCTACATTAATCTAATCAGTTTCGAAATTTTTCCACAAGTGGATCGCTAAAATTTATTTAAACATTGATTACTATCAAGTTTCATTCCCACCTGATAACTAAGATCGTTGATAAAAGATACATTAACATGCATTTAAATGAAAATGAACGGTTTTGATAACTCGATCATTTAAACTTCTAACACCATTTTCCCTCCTAAGCTAAGTATTTATCATATCAAACCTTTCTGCTTACTTTGCATTTCGCTTCAATTTATCAGAGTTGTAGATGATGTAACATTTGAAAACTGATGAATTCAATCGATTGACGGATTTTACTTCTGAGTATAACCTTGGAAGGATTACTATTACACAAATACTCTCTTCTGATAAAAGTGTAAAAAGACTAGACTAGAGCGTTTGGTCAGATTAGTGTGCGTTAGCTAAATGTATCTGAAATCAAACACTTTACATTTTATTATTATTTAACATTACTTGAGTTTATCATTTCTATTGTGTAGTCAAGTTTTAGAAAAAGAATGTAATGTTTGTATCTCTTAATTTTTACGGGAGTCCCTTTAAAAATTTTAGCATCTAATTTATTTTAATAAAATGATAATTTTTTTATGAAAACTTGTAATAAACTTCAATTCATATACCTTTTAAAGCGAATAATATTTGGTGGTATATATTATGTGGTCAATAAATATGTCAAAAACTAAAGTTTCAGAAAAAATTAAATTATTTGGATAATAATTGACCCCCCCCGATTGAAAAAAATGCAGAAATTTATGAATTTTAGTGATTCACAAAAATTTGAAATGACGTCTGGAAAAAATGCTTAACAGAAATTGGTCAAATTGGAAATTATATCACTAAGTTCCCAAAGTATATTCCACAATCTTTTTTTCACAAATAAACTTCTGAATGAATTCAGTTCACAAATGATTATAAATATGTAATTTTATAGATTTCTTTTGAATTTTGAATACATATACAAAAAAAAAACAGATTCAGCCTATGGGACAATGTCTAAAAGTAGACATTTCGTCTAGTGGAGAAGAACGTATTAATTTATTCTTCACCCATAAGAAAGCATTGCAATTTGAATGCTTTGTAAAATTCTAAAAGAGCCAACAACAATTAATCTTTAACATACAAGACACAAGTAGTCAGCCACTTCGCTAAAAAGCATCAATGCCTCCTGGGAGGGAGGGTCACATTCACTTCGTGAACCACTGTTTTTATACGAAGGACTGACCCACAAGTCCCCACCTCTTATGACTTGTTAGTTTGCGGCTAGATGGCAGCACCAAAATTTTAGAGGAGCTACCCGTTCTTTTCAGAAATATAATCTTCAAGCACAAAGACTCTATTTTAAAAAATACTAAATCTGAATTCGTGAATTTCGTACATTTCAAGATAGCTTGATTCATCTAAATAAATACAAGTCCTTCTGAAAGACTTGAATATTTTCAGAACCAATAATAAAACCTTTACCAAAAATTAAGTAGGGTTTTCTCCACTATTCATCGCCCTTTACAAGTAGTAGAAGTGAGGTTTTTTTTTATTGAGTTCAAACTGTACAGGGTTCAATAAAGGATGTTAAACATCACATGAAATCACACAAAATAACACATATTTATATATGTTGGCAGCTCGCATAGCTATCGATCACAGACAAAACTTCATTTTTCTCAAAGTCCTTTCGTTGACGACACCTTTTTTTATGTCCACCTGTGAAAAATAAAAACTCTTGATTGTGAAATAAGACATTAAAAGACATCCTAATTTTAAATTTACAATACTTACTGGGAAAAACTGGAAAACTCTCCAGAATTTGTCTTTTTAAGTGTAATTAAACATTGAAAGAGAAAAAACTTTATTAAAGTGGCGTTTTTTATCAGTTATATTTTAATTAAATATTTCATGAGTTTTCTCAGTCGTGAAATAAAAATTATCCCACAAAATTATTTTTTTAATAAGAACCTTAACCACGTCACAATTAATTCTTAAAAATCAAGAAATAAGACGTACTAATTTGAGCTCCAAGAGGTTGTATTTAGCAATTATGAGAAAATCTTTAGAAGTTTAAAATGTTTCGTAATATTTTACGAAGCCATGTCCAACGTAAAGAAATTTTCAAGGCATCGATCTTGTAGTATCAGGAAATAGTTAACTTCAAAACTATTTCGTTGACACTGATTTTACTTACTTTCGAATATAAGTTGACTAGTATTTTTCTTATCCATACAGGAATGTCGTCCTAACAGTTTTCGTTCCAACTCGTTTCGAGGCCTGAGAAAAGATAAATACATAGTAGTAAATTAATCACCTCATGCCATTAGATCAATGAATACAAATTTACTTCCATTCAACCTTGGTAGTCTAATTTTGGTAACACATTTGATAAGATCAATAAGAAAACTTGTCTAACTGCTTTCATTGCATAATATATATCTAAAAATAGTCTGAAAAAAAATCGTTACAAGTAGTTTCTTTTTTAAAGATAGAAGCTATTTGAAGAACCTGCAGATTTGTCAGATCAATTCTTACTAAAACTTATTGACAAATGTTGAAAAAAAAGTGCATTTCTACCCACCAACTATTTTTAAAGGTAATAATATACTTACAAGCCAGATTTTTGAGAGAGGCGTTTATTTAATTGGAAGAACTTGTCATTTTTTTACTTCCTGTTTTTAATTTCTTAGTTACATATATTGTAACTTGACTTGTTAGTTTCTGGCGTTTCTTGAATCAAACAGAATTTCAAAATTTTGATTAGTCTATAATTTTTAATTGTGTTCCAATTCATTACCAGCATTACAAAAGTAACAATATTAAGGAATGTTGCAATTAAAACTTTTAAATGAAAAGTATTTGTAGAATGGAGAAATATGATTCAGAATTCAAAGCAAGAATTCATTAAATTTAAAACTTCCGTGGACATAACAGTTGATATTTTGTCCTATCCTTCCACAAAGAGTTCGTGAGGCAGTTCAGTGGTGTATATAGAAATTTATTTCGGGAGGGGTCTAAAATTATTCCTCAGCCCCTCTCATCCATATTTAATAGGTCCAATGTAGTTTTTTAATACATTTTTTAGGTAGAATTTGCGTCTTAAAGAGCTTAATATCAGAGAAAAGTTGTGAGTAATAAAGTTCCAAGTACCAAAGAGGGGTCTGGGGGCCCTCTCCCAGAAAATTTTTGAAAATTTGAAGAATTTTGGGCCCCCTCGCCTCCACCTTATATACGCCCCCGCGGTAGTTAGATTCTTTGTTTGCCAATGCGTTTCTTATATATAGGGTTGGACCTCTGTTATCAATGGATTTATATTTAAAAGAGGTCAAACGCGATTTCATTGACGTACTCTTGAACTTCAAAATGCGCATATGAATGAACAACAACTGAAAAGAGGTCAAGGTTTCCTTGTTACATAAGAAAGTCGCACTCACTGTAACTGTCGTCTATAATGTCGTAACTATTTTTAATCCATTTTCTATTGACTTCCTTCTTTTTTGTTTACATCTTAACGCTCAGAGGGAAAACATAACCTACAAAGTTTCACATCCTTATTAACCTTTGATGGTTTTGTCGTTTGCCTAATTTTTAACTCTGTTAATTAGTATTCTTGTTTGTATGGGATGCTTTGGATAAATTTTCGATTAAAATATTATTTTGTTATTTTCAATGATATTTTAGTGTTTTACAATTCATTGAATGATTAAATCATTGTATTTAATTAGTGAAATAACAAGTTGATTAATTGGTCTTATTTTTATTTTCACTTCGAGGTAGGAACATAACATATGAGCTTTTAGAATGACAATGGAGTAAGTTCACTTTTGAATAATTTAAAGTTTTATGCAACAGTGCCTGTGTAGTTCCAAAGGGGATGGCATTTTTGGAGCTAATCTTACAAATAAATTATTGAAGTTATAACTCTGGAAACTATACTATATAATGTAATCTAAATAGAAACCTTAATAAATGAATCCGTACTTCTCTCCATTATAAAGACTTTTTCATAGTCATTCTGTGCAGCTAATTTTAGTAATTGCTTAGGGAAAATAACTAATATTTTATATGAAATGGAACTTTTATATGGAAAAGAACGCTTAATTAATCCGTAAGTGATAATTATTATGAATATTCGTTTTTAAATGGATTGTTTTTTTAAGGGAGAATATACCCTATAGTTTCTTGATAATTAATTAATTTTTTTTTATCAGAAGATGTAATAGCACTACTAGATAACAAAATATAGTCTCTTTTTGATATACAGTAGTGGTACTCTCAGTCTTTTTTTTATCCACGGGCCACAATTCACAAGACAGCTATTTCACCTGGGATGTTACCAAAGTCAGATTTTGTCGGGAGCTCCTGATATTGACAAAACTTTGCCAGTCGGCTATTTTTTAAAGAAATGTTGCCCTATTTATTATAGTTACGATATCATGACTGGGCCACTTTTAAAGGTTTGCCGGGCCACATGCGGGGCGCAGATTAAGTTATATACTCAATGGGATCCTGTATAAAGTGGGACGCAAGGGGGAATTTTACAAAACAAGACAAGATCCTTATATAAAATTAGGTATTACACAATAATCGGAAAACATATTGTTATATAAACTTTATATAACAATATGTTTTCCTATATAATAAGGGCAAAAAAGGAAGAGTAGAAGAAAAAGAGAATGCACTTAAGTAATTTAAATACTTTCAAGCGGTTGTTTGAGAATGTTCTTTAAGTTATATAATTTTCATGTCCAAAGACGAAATCTCAGGTTGGAGAGAAACCAGAATGCCTGATGAGAAACCAGAAAAATCTGGTTTGCTACTTATTAACAACTAGCGGTTCTGTATCTTGTACCGATCCACATTGGTTAAAACTTTTGCTAATTATTTACTGAAATACTTCTCAATTAAAATTCCTGAAGTTGTGTATGAAAAGCTAAAGCATCGAGGGAAAGTTGTTTCATCAGTTTATTTACAATAAATGAAATTACAGGGTAAAAATAGGTCCGAGGTACACGACCTTCCCCTACTTTAAAAAGAAGTCGATGATTATCTTAAGTTGCGAATATTTGTTTCGAGTATTACTTATGATTTGTATGAAATCTGAATTTACCTGCTATAAGGTTATTTACAGGCTCAGATATAATAAAGAATAAATTTACCAAGAGTAAATGTCCAATTAACTGATTCGGTTAACTTCAAAAAGTTTCTTAATTTTTGAAAAATAACATTAAAATAAAGATATTACAAGTAGCTAATTATGAACGCCGTGTTTATTAAAAAAATATCCAACAATAAAAAATTAAAGTAAAACGACCATTTTATTTTTGTTTCTTGCGTGTGTTCCTCCTTCCTGTATGATTGAGCCAACACTTTCTTAAGAAACACGATATAACCTTGTTACAAAGTTGGCATTCAAGTATTAATCACTTTTAATTGCCCGTCCAGTGAGGTATCACGGTAACCTTAACCTTTACCTTCCACCCATGAGAGTCATCGGCTAACACTTCTGTTTTGAAAAAAAAAAATGAAGATTGATGGATGGTTTAATTGCATTGTTGACTTCAGATCTTAAATCACCGGTAATTGTTTTCAGCGGCCATGGGTTTGCTAATTAAAAGCTTCTTGGTTGTAAACTCCGAAAAAAAAGTCTTTATGTTTCTAAACACTTTCTAAAGCTATTATAGCGACAACAGTTTCTCTATTCTATACTACTAGCTGTTACGACCCGGCAAAGCCGGGTCTTACAGCTAGGCTAGCCTTTTATGCGAGCTTCGCTCGTTACTACTTCAAGTTCCTATTAATTATACATTAAATAAGAAGTTTAACTTTAATAATTTATTATTGTTGAATTAGAAACCAACTTCCCTAAAAGTAACTTTTTAACCTTTATTAAGTAAACCAACTTTCTTGAAAGATATTTATTTAAAAGCTATTATATTATTTTAAAATTTTAATTACTTTTATTTATTTATTTTTCTGATTATTGCGAGATGGCATCGAGTCAGTGAGTGACGTGGGCTTTTATATTTTTCTGATGATTATGATTATTATTGCGAGATGGCATCATAGTGTGCGAGCGTTCCAGAATCAGTGAGTGACGTGGGCTTTTATATGAGAGATGTAAGTCTAGGTAAAAAAACCCTGTCGTTTGATGCGTTACGTAACGTAAAGTTAATGGGGTAACTAATGATGACGAAGAATCCTCTTCGTAACGGACTAGAGTTGCACATATTTAAATAAAACTCGTCTGAAGTTCTAACAAGAATAGCTAATAAGATAATTTTGGATTTGTATTAGAAAGGTATCTTCTTTTGAGCAGAATATTGCAAGAAGCCCCAACAAAAGGTGAGACTTCATTTTCGTGTTCATGATTATATTCGGTAGGAAGATTTTTTCTTGATTTTTTGAGGATTATTTTATGTTACTAGTGATGTTTACTTTAAATTTCTATTTTATGCTGAAAGCTTATTTTTTCTAATGCTATTATGAAATCAAAGTTTTCGTAGTTAACCGTGCCTTCTTATTATACTTATTTTAAACGTGTAGTTGTAGTACAGTTTTAATTTTCCGAATTATAGTTTAATTATAAACCTGATCAAGAAGGAAAAAAAAAACAATTATGAGTTTCGTTTATAGTTTTGTTAAATGAAAGCTCATTGAATAAACTTTCATTTTATGTTTAACAGTACAGTGAGATATTGAGAAATATTTGTCTTAAAGCACTTCAGATATTGTAAAAAAATTCTGATTCGTTCGATTTTGAGTATTTTTTCGTTTTAGAATATTTTTGATATTTTGAGTATCAATAATACTTAACGGTTTAAACCTTTTCCTATTAGTATAAGTATCATATAAAATAAATTTTTATAAGACACGAAATTTATGTTTTTAAATTTATAAAGAATGTTTTCAGTCGTCTTTAATGCTGTCATTCTGTTGGTGCTTCGGGAAAGGACAATGAAACATTGTCCTCGTTTGCTGGATAAAATTGATGTTTTGTTCATGGTGTACTTCCTTTTCCTAGTTATTGCACTATACTTTGTTCATTTAGAATTGGCGCCTGAGACGAAATGTATTAGAAGCAGTCACTATTGTAATTATTACCATTGAAAAAATTTTCTTCTGCAATGACAAGGCAGCCGAAACAGAAGTAGAGTTAAAATACTGTAAAAAAATCGGTCACTGAAGTTGTGTGATGACCGTTATGTAGCATTATTGAGCGTTTTTGATCCTGTTTCAGGCGCCAGCTCTAATAAACAGACTATAGTAATATTGGATTAGATACTTTGCACCCCAGGCCCCTCGGTCACGAAAACGAATATGGGCATCATAGGCATACGCCTTTGCCCACAAGGACTGTTAGGCCAATGAGTTTAGTTCTCAAAATTGTATTAGAGGTAAACTCACCATTTCCAATTGGGACTGTACAGAGGACAGCTCTGATTGCAAAGACTGGCATCGCATGCGTGTCTTCTCGAGAGTCTCCGTTACATCCGTCAGATTTCGGCCCATATCGTCGTACTGAGTGCTCAATTTCTGGAAAAAAAAACATTACTTTAGAATTAAATGTCAGAATCCCATTTGCATACTGTTTCTGCCCAGGATTTAGAATATACTCAAAAGAAATTTTAAACTTCCAATGTAAATCTGATAAAAAGAAATAGAGAACAGGATTAAAAAAGATCCTATATAAGAAACTACATTAAGTTTTGAAAATCCTTAGAAGCATATTGAGTTCCCGTATTCTATCAAAAGAATAAGAAAAACTAATTTTAAATTTAACTAGTCTTTAAAAGGGTTTTGAAAAGGGGTAATAAAACCACCAGCAAGTTTTTATGGAGCCCCTTGTAACAGTCCAAAAAGTCCACAAAAGAAAATAAGTGAAATAACTCCCAGTGAGTTGAATGCTGGTGTAGAGGGTCCCAAACGTATCTTTATGGTCCCGAATGGAGTTTTTTTTTCTCCCAAGCATGATAAAGAAAGTTTTATCTCAGTTAAAAATAACGCATGAACTCTTGTTTCTTTCATGCTTTTCTTGTAGACTTTCTTAAAATAACTCAATATGTTTCTAATTATAGACTGCTGAAATACTTCAGTTACACTGATTAAACCCAATCGGAAATCTCTACACGTCTCACCCAAAGTAGGTCAGAGTATTAATGTATAATTTGCATTTTCATACTGGATTTTATAATATGAATCCTTGGTTCAGAAATCTTTATACTTTAGGGACGATAATAAAAAGATTCTGAACGTTAAAATTATTCATGGTGTAATTCTTATTTAAGTGCGATAGTATTTGACCCTGCATGATTTCTTGCGGGCATAATACGTGAAAACTGTTTTAAATATTCAGTGGGGAATGTCAAAGTTTTACTCGATGGAAATTATTAGAAGTATAGGAATTAAGAAGTTCTTTATCCTAGCGAGTTGAATGTTACACAACGTTTTAACCGTAGCTATTTATTAGCATAAGTAAAAAATTATTTTCAAGCAGTTTTAATTCAAAGAACAGTTTTTTAAAGTAATAAAATGGGGTAGGAATATTTCTCATTAAAAATAATGGTCATTCTTGAAAAACAACATTGAATTAAATTACCCTAAAACATTTTTATATACAAATTTAATTATTAAACCGTTATTTTATTTATGCATTGGCGTATTTCTTACTTATTATAATATTGCCTACGGCTGCAAATTTTTGAAGGTGAAAATTTTATTCACGGCCTTTCTAAAAAAAATTACAAAAAGTTAAAAAATATGTTAACACTTGTTTTACAATAATTTTCAAAAATTTTTTGACTACAAATAACGCAAAATCGAAACTGGTCGATTTTCCACTTCTCCTCTCACCAACCCCTGTCGCAGACCCGAAGTGTCCACCATCGCGATTCGTAAACTACAGATTCTAAGGAACAAAATGGCTAATTTCACTAAGCATATTCACGAAAAAGCAAACGAAGCCCATTTTTGTGAAGTTAGAAAACTGACTAAATTTTCAAAAAATTGTTTTAGAAGAAAGTCCAAGAAAGAATTTTTCCATTACATGAAATCTGCTTAATTTGTTTTGGGAAAAGTTTAAAGAAAACAAAGTAAAAAAAAAAAAAAAACCCGCATAAATTTAACTCAATGGGTCTTCTTTAAATTTTAAGAAATCAGACTAGATTTCAGGCGAATGCTATGCAACCGCAACTGCAGTGTTTGAAGTTATGCAGATTCTACATGATTGAGACCATCTAATGTGTGAGATTTGTAAGTGAACCCAATTACCACAGATTTCCAATATTATGGAACTCCATTTGCTTTAATGCTCCAAAATGGCATTGTTACATTTCATGTGTTCTTCTACTATCTAATTTAGAATATACTTATTCCTAATATCATTTATTTACATTTCCTAATTCTTCCATTATGCGTGATTAGTAGCGTTGAGTTTACATCCTTGAGCTGTCAACTTTAGGTTCTATCTTATATTATCTTACCGTTGGATTTTAAATTTGATTTACTGAAGGTTTTTTTTTATCAATTTAATAGTTAATGCCAACACGATTCTACTTTATCTTAATTTCCATTTTTTTTTTACTCTCGTAAACAGGAAAAGCGGTCGTGTTGATACATTTTAATCGAGCGAATGTGGTCCAAGGTCACAATGCCTTGTGTGTCGAGTTCAAGCTCACTTCCACTGTAATCGAAAGGATTGAAAAGATTATGAATTAAATAAACAATTTATGAAGAAAATTGGAAACATTGATGAATAAATCAATCATGGGAAAAACCGATACTCTTTGCATTTATCGAGCGATCAGTTATTGAATACTATTTCACATATCGCCAAGGACATCTCATAGTATTCACAACCTATACAGTATTAAATACAGACATACGAGTATGCTATACTTAAAAAAAAACACTTTCTTTTAATACTAACTTACAATTCTCATTTGTATAAGTATACGATACAGAAGGCTTGGACCCTCCAAGAATTGAGAACAGTAACGAGTAGTAAAATTCAGAATGTTTTTCTCAATTATTTTAATAAATAAATAAACATTTATTCAACCATACAGATAAGTCTCAGACAAATTTGCGTTATCATGACTTTCAATGGTCAAACTTTTCCTGTTGTCATCATCGATAATTGTACATATATCGATCATGTATGTTTCATAATTTAAGATCATTTAAAAATTATGGGACGGACATGGGACGGAAAAAAACTTTCTTTAAAAACTAACTTAGAATTCTCATTTGAATAAGGATACGACACAGAAGACTTGGACCCTCCAAGAATTGAGAACAGTAAAGAGAAGTAAGATTCAAAATGTTTTATCCAATTTATTTAATAAATAAATAAATAAACATTTATTCAACCATATAGATAAGTCTCAGACAAATTTGCGTTATCATGACTTTCAATGGTCAAACTTTTCCTATTGTCATCATAGATAATTGTACATACATCGATAATGTATGTTTCATAATTAAGATCATTAAAAATCCTGGGACAGACATGGCAATTTCAAAACTTAAATTCCCTCGAAAAAATAGATTACTAAACCATGTTTATATGATGACCTAGATTTAATAAATAAATAAACATTTCAACCATACAGATAAATCTCAGTCAAATTTGCGGTATCATGACTTTCAATGGTCAAAATTTTCCTATGGTCATCATCGATAATTGTACATATATCGATATAATGTATGTTGCATAATAAAGATCATTTAAAAATCATGGGACGGACATGGGAATTTAAAAACTTAAATTCGCTCGAAAAAATAGATTACTAAACCATGTTTATAGGATGAGCTAGATGTCTTGGCTTTGAGTGCAGCCCAACTTTACGCGATACCAATTGGCGTGCCAGTAGAGTCGATATCTCCAGTAAGTTTTCAGATTGTTTTAGGAGATAAATTGCACAACATTGCATTTTATTCTTCTATCGTTCATGATTTCTTGCTCTACTTATTATTCAATTCTCAATTAGAGTTCTGGTGTAATGGAAAGCCCTACTGAAACACCAATAAGCATCGTGTAAATGGAGCATTAGACATAGCATAGTCCAGTTTGCCCTTTGACTAAAAACTTAGAATATCCCTGGAATAGATCACCGTTAAGGGTCTATGTTGAGAGTCGAAAGCAAAGAGGAGAAATAGAAGTGGAGTGAGCATTTCCATTGAATCGACTCTGAAAAAGAGTACGCCCGACATTAGCAAGGCTTCTGGCGATGAGTTGGCTCGTTATCAATTCCTCAGCAATTTCAAAACTTGGCGACAAAATGCAACGCCAAGAATGTACAGATTAGCTACACGGCATTAAAGTTTGGCTGTGAAAACAATTTTCAGTAAGACCACCTTCAAATGACGGTGGTCACACTACTGCTGTTTTTGGCTGTCTTTCTGAAAATTATCTTGGATACTCTACTCTTTAGTGACCATTGCTCACTCCACCACTGTCTCTTCTCCATGGAACAGACCGAATGACGAAAAGGACGTCATTTGATGCGACCAGGAACCAATGGTTGTATTCTGAAACTTTAACACGTAGAAGAAACGAGATGGAAACGATACGGAAGCGAGCAATTTTGAAATGGTAGGTCTCATACTTGCCGTTTTTCATCTGGTTTGCTAATGGTGCCAACTGTCGAAAAATCTTACAAGTAATTATACACTGACAATACAAATTTATACAAACACTAGATGTCCATTACTTTCGTAATACATTAATGTGTGAGGACTTCTTTTGGTAATTAGTAGATCGGAATACGGTTCGAATCTCGGAACAATACGGCGGACGAGAGCTGCGGAGTTTGAAATCTCTCGTGTCGAGAGCTTTTTCACCGTTTTCGTACCGTTCTATATAGTTTCATCTACGTGTTTGTCTTTCAGAATACGGCCCGAAAACACATTGCAAAAGTGAACAAACAGATACTATTACGTCGTCATTGTATAGGCTCTATGCTGTGTCAAAAACCTACCGATATCTGCTTGGCCTGCTTTTTGATGGCCCGGTAGAGGTCCTCGTTGTAGCGCGCCGTGTCGTCAACGATGAGGGAGACCTCCGCGAGCTCCGATTCGAGCTTGCTGCGCGAGGACACGACGTCGCTCTTCAGCTTATTCTCGGCCTCGTACACCCACTTGTTCACCTCGTCCAGCTGGCTCTGCATCTGCTGGCTGTAAAAAAAGACACCGTGATCAAGCATATGTCCAGATTCTACTTCGTTGGATGTGAGCGAGAGCTCTGATTGGTTTTGTTATTCCAAATAGGGTATTTACAGTCACTCTTATTAGTCTTTCAGTGGAGGAGGAAATCTTACGAAGTGGAATCGGGAAATGCACATAATTAAACTTCCACTTTGAGATGGCTATAAAAAGAAATGCTCACTCCACTACTATCTTTCCCTCTATGGTTATAATAATTATAATTAAACTTCCACTATAAAAAGGCTTCTAAAGAAACTATCCGATTGATTACATCAACCATGATCACATTAAGTGGAGTCGACTGTATAAATTGTTAAAATCCCTAATCTATTTTATCCCGCTTTAACCCTTTTACCCCCACCTGCCCCTAACATTGTATTCTTTATCAGTACAGTGTAACTTGAATAAATCGAACGTCTTAATTCGACGTTGTTCTTACAAAACTCTTAAATAACAACACTTTTTTTTGCCGTTTATCATTATAAAATCATTACCGGAATCACACAAAGAAAAGGAACATAGCGACTTTTCGGAGAGAGTTTGAACATAGAGCATTCGCACATGACTCACACTTGACACTTGACGTCAGTGGAGGACAAAAACAACGTTGCTAAGGCCGTTGTTAAGTCCGAGTCATGTGATTGAAAATGCTCTATTAACCTTGACTTTAGGAAATACCCCGTTAACAAGAATTTAACAACTTCTGAATATAATGTTTTGATAGGTCGAGTAATATAATTTCATTCAGTAATTCAACTAAATCTGGAATTGCAGGTAAAATATGGAACTTCTTTGTTTGGAAGTCTTGGATTATTCAAAGGTTCCTTCATGATGCGTAAGGTTAGGTGGGGTAAAACGGTTATAGCGGGGTAAAATGGATATAGGGATTTCAACAATAATATCGACTCCGTTGTACGTGATCGCGGTTGATGTTATCAATCGGATAATGTTATCGAAATTAACAGGTCGCGATAATTCCTATTGAGTTTAATGTAAAAAGCATGTTTATATGAGATTATCGCGCCGCTTAATGTTATCAAAATATGTCCATTGTCCATATTCCCTACAAAAACGTCCGCTTTCGAGCTTCGTTTTGAAGGTCAATCTTTACAAGTAAACATCTGCCCCATCGGGCACGGTCAGCCAAAAAACCTATGGTATCTCTTCAAAAAATCTGCGGTATATCTTCAAAAAATCTGCCCTATCTCCCCATTCATGACCCCTCCAACAATAGCGAAGGAGTCCGAAGTCACCCCCCCAGTCAATTAGCAGACACCCGATAGTGACTTATCGCTCCTCCCCGAGGGCTGTCTTTTGTTGGAGGGACCATTGAAGGGGGTTGATTGCGGTTTTCCTATTGTCCGATAACCAGATACTGCAGATTTTTTGAACAGATACCATACTGATTTTTTGGCTGACCGCAGAAATCAGTATGAGTCAGTAGCAATCATGGTAGCAATGGTCTTTTGCTTTGATTGTAAGAAGAAGAAAACATTCGATGCTCCATATACATTAAGAGAAAATGGTTTTAAAGCTGGGGGACGAATCCGAGCTAGTGATTAGTGAAAGGTTTCATTTGTCCCTTGTTTGGAATTCAGATTAATTTGAGTGGTTTATTGGAGTGGAAGGGTATAATGGAGCTCTAGGACAGATCTAAGCTTCATTAAGAAACTGGACAATTTGATAATTTAGGTAGAATATATCGGTTTTAGGATTTTATGAATGGACTGTTAAGAAAAAAGCTAGGCAAAAAACCCATCAAATAGTTTTTGGTGGGGTGCTACATAAATAAGTAAACAAAGTAACGATTATTTTATTATTAATTATTGAACTACAAACTACTACCCTTATATTTTCCCCTTAAAATTTTAAGTTGCCAAGTACATTATAGTGTAAGGATAATGTCATCAGTTTAATCTCGGCCATTTGCTCGGCCCCATTAAGCGGAGTCAACTCTGTATTTATAAAAATTAAGGTTTTTAGGCATTTAGATTTTTCTAGAGCCTCAATAAAAATCTACACTTCCGAAAAACATTAAATTTTATAAATATAAATTGTTAAAATCCCTTTATTCATTTTACCCCGCTATAATCGTTTTACCTCCCCGTCCTTAATTCCGTCCATAATTTACGTGAGTTGTTTTCCCCCCAGATTTTGGACCCCCACCCTCCTTGGTGAGATTTTGCTGGATCCACCCATCCCCCTCTTATTATCACGGGAGATTTTCTCTAAGGTCTTAACTTGTAATTATCCGACTGACTGGCTAATTGTATTAGTTGTTTTGACTATTCTGCGCATTTTTCCTACCAATTTAACACCCTAGCTTCTCAGACTGCTAAAATAAGATCTACATATAATTTAAATTTAAACGATTAATCCAGAATTAAACCTGATGATATATTTGTCAGTTCTGTTTTAGTCTTTTACTAAATAAGGCTTTTTTTGTGTAGTTTTGTAAAAATTCTCATATTAGATATTCATTGTTTTTAGTAGGTATTGTTCTGATTAAAACGACCTTAGTTTTGATCAATCCTATTTATAGGATTTCTTTTGTTTCTCATGGGGAAAAACCGAAACCGTGTACGTATTTAAAAAAAAAATCATTTGTCATAAAGCTTCCCAACAAGCATTTATCAGCTGATTAGTTTTAAATTGTTAAACTTTACGGTGTAGTATTTTTTGTTTTGTATAATAAACTCTCTTAATGATTTTTACATTTTCTGTGTAACTTTTTTCCTCAAGGGGAACCTTTTTTTATTCACATGTCCTGTTTAGTTTATGCTTCAAACTTGATTCTTTTCGTAATTTTAATGTGAATAAATTTTATTTTTTCGATCATTACCTATAGAATAGATTTTTATTTTTGATTTCACAAAACAGATTATGTATGAAATAATTAATTCTTGAAAGGTTAATTGGTTTTAATAAAGGTTTTAAATCTAAATAATTAAATAGCGTAACTAAAATTATACCTAACTGTTATATCTCTAGATTCAAATTAAATCTTGAATAATAAATTAAGGATATCCAACCTAATAACGTTTCGAAAATAATTTCTATCGCGTCTTGTCTAAACTTGAATCATACTTAACACTGGTTTATCATTAAAAAGAATTTTGATCTACAATCTACTCTACAATATGAAGATCTTTTTCGAATTCCATAGCGGCCAATTTTTCCGATTTAGCTGGAAGATTTTCAATTTTTAATGAGTTTTTCAATCACTGACAGGTCTAGAGGTAGAAAAAGTCTGAAATTTGAAACACGAGAATCGGACAATAACCGGAAGATAATAAACGAACAAAAAAAAAGGATAAGATGAACGATTTTTTAATAAACTGAAATTTTCGGGATCAATCGGAAGAATTGGCAGCTGTCCAATTCGATTAAAACTGGCACCGGTGCTTGTTGATACTTGAATTAGAGGCAATTAATAATTTCTTTAGAATTCATTCCCTCAAAAATGTAGGGATCATAGCGTAATTGCGTTTTTAGTATTGTTCAATGGCATTGTGATCATGACTAGTTATTTGTGTTACTGAATCATGGATTACTACTAGGTAAATAACAAAATTTTATCGTATTAATTGGCATTGTGTTTTTGTTTATTTTGAAATTGGAAAGAAATCAGTTAATAATTATTGAAGGAAGTGTAAATTGAGTTTATACTCTTTTTTTTTAATTTAGGGATTTTGTGTTGATTTAAAAAGCTTTGAAACTCATCTCTGCATTATTTATGAAAAGTATTGTCTGCTTGAAAACGTCAAGGTTTATGATAATAATAGTGTTTTCAAAAAAAAATCTTTGCAAATAAAAAAAAAAGTGCTTAGGGGAAAATGATTGAATGATAGTGTGCTGGCTGCTATCGCTGCTATGCTGGAAGAAAACGAAATTGAATACTGTAATGATTTATCAGAGTGAACTAAGCTTAAAACATACACTCCAAGGTTTGCATACACTCCATAAAAGTTTTTTGAATGAAGTGAAAGTGAAGGTTTGTTATAAATGTTTAAAAGAATTATAAAGAAATTTTCTCCGCGGAAAACACGATTTTTTACGATGTTCGTCAAGGTTATAATAGATTGAAAAAAGAACAAACCAGAATTAAGAAGGGCTGTCATTCTACTCAAATTACCCATTCTGCGTTTTGTTGTTCCAGTTCGGAAGCTGATTATACAAACCCAGTACAAACCAGTGTCCCCCCCACCACACACATCTATCTACATGTCTGAATCATCCAGCTGCAGTTTTTCTAACTTAGCTGATAGTTCCGAGAATCGGGAACCTTCCATCGAGTTGATGACTTTGACGAAATGTGATCATCCAGTTTCCGAAATTGTATTAACCTCAAATCACGGATTTAGAAAACAAGAAGGCTGGAAAAGTTCGAATTCTGTCGGTAGAAGAAGTGGCTCTTCTTTCCCCCTTCCTGCAAGTGGCGATTCGGTTGTTAGTATCGAGGGGGAAACTGTTAACAGAACGTCTTTTGAGTTTTCGACCAGCAGTTCTTCCATCAGTTCGCGTTGCCGGAGCCGTGAACCTTCAGAGAAGGTAATGAACGTAGACGAGTGCGACCCACCTGTTTCAAAAATGCTCATATCCGCCGTTCGAGGAAGTTTTCTCGATCATTGGAAGGATAGAGAGTATGGAAATAAATATTCGATCGCTGAAAGAAATCGCTATTCTTCCTCGCATTCTTCAAGAAACGATTTTGAAACTCCAGATTCAGCTTTTTTTGAATCATCGGCCTGCAGTTTATCAAGTTCTTTACATGTTGGGAACTGTGAACCTTCTTTTGAGATAGTGACCTTGGATGACGAAGACGATTCTTCTGGTCCCGAATCGCCCATTACTATGAATCAAGGAAACTTTCTAAACCACAAGAAAACTAGAGGCTGTGAAAGTTCAAATTCCATTGATGAAAAAAGTCGAGATCTTCTCTCACATCGTGCATATGATGGATATGAAACGATTGCTCAGGAAAATCCCGGTTTACCCGGTTTTGAATCGTTGGCTTGTAGTTCACCGAGTTATTTACATGCTCAGAGCTGTGAACCTTCTATCGAAGTAATAAACTTAGATGACGAATGTGATTCTTCTGCTCCCGGAAGGCTCATAACTGCAGTTACAGGACATTTTATTGGTCACAGGAAATATGGAGACAGGAAAAATTCAAATTCCATCAAAGAAAAAAGCAGAGGTCTTTCCGTACATCCTAAAAGGTACAGATCTGAAACCGATGCTCAGGAAAATCCCAGATCGTTGGCTTGTAGTGCACCGAGTAATTTACATGCTCAGAGCTGGGAACCTTCCATCGAAGTAATAACCTTAGAAGACGCATGTGATTTTTTTTCACCCGAAATGCTGATAGCTGCAGTTCAAGGAATTTTTTATGACCTCAGGGAAAACGGAGACGAAGAAAATTCTAATTCCATTAAAGAGAAAAGAAGAAGAAGAGATCTTTCCTTACATCCTGGAAGGAACGGATCTGAAACCGATGCTCAGGAAAATCCCAGTTTAGCTTGTTTTGAATCGTTGGCTTGTAGTGCACCGAATAATTTACATGCTCAGAGTTGTGATCCTTCTATCGAAGTAATAAACTCAGATGACGTATGTGATTATTTTTCACCCGAAATGCTGATAGCTGCAGTTCAAGGAATTTTTTATGACCTCAGGGAAAACGGAGACGAAGAAAATTCTAATTCCATTAAAGAGAAAAGAAGAAGCAGAGATCTTTCCTTACATCCTGGAAGGAACGGATCTGAAACCGATGCTCAGGAAAATCCCAGTTTAGCTTGTTTTGAATCGTTGGCTTGTAGTGCACCGAATAATTTACATGCTCAGAGTTGTGATCCTTCTATCGAAGTAATAAACTCAGATGACGTATGTGATTATTTTTCAACCGAAATGCTGATAGCTGCAGTTCAAGGAATTTTTCATGACCTCAGGGAAAACGGAGACGAAGAAAATTCTAATTCCATTAAAGAAAAAAGAAGAAGCAGAGACTTTTCCTCACATCCTGAATGTGACAGATCTGAAACCGATGCTCATAAAAATCCCAGTTTAGCCTGTTTTAAATCGTTGGCTTATAGTGCATCGAATAATTCACATGCTCAGAGCTCTGAACCTTCCATCGAAGTAATAAGCTTAGATGACGAATGTGATTCTTCTGCTCCCGGAATGCTCATAAGTAACTCAGTTACAGGAAATTTTCTTCGTCACAGGAAAGATGGAGATGGGGAAAATTTTAATTCCATCAAAGAAAAAGGCAGGGATCTTTCCTTACATCCTGAAAGTGACAGATCTGAAACCGATGCTCAAGAAAATCCCAGTTTAGCCTGTTTTAAATCGTTGGCTTTTAGTGCACCGAATAATTCACATGCTCAGAGCTCTGAACCTTCCATCGAGGTAGTAACCTTAGAAGACGAATGTGATTCTTCTGTGTCCAAAATGCTGATAACCGAAGTTCAAGGAAATTTCAAAAGTCAAAGTAAGGATGGAGAGAGTGAAAATTCTAATTCCATTGATAAAAAAAGTCAAGATCTTTTCTCACATCCTACAAGTGACGGATCTGAAATCAATTCTGATCAAATTCCTAACTTAGAGCTTTTTGAACCTTTGGCCTGCAGTTTACTAAACAATTTACATGCTCAAAGCAGAGAATCTTCTGTCGAGGTAGTAACCTCAGAAGACGAATGTGATTCGTCTGTGTCTAAAATGCTGATAACCGAAGTTCGAGGAAATTATCAAAGAAAGGATGGAGAGAGTGAAAATTCTAATTCCATGGATGAAAAAAGTCAAGATCTTTTCTCACATCCTACAAGTGACGGATCTGAAATCAATTATGATCAAATTCCCAACTTAGAGCTTTTTGAACCGTTGGCCTGCAGTTTACTAAACAATTTACATGCTCAAAGCAGAGAATCTTCCGTCGAGGTAGTAACCTTAGTAGACGAATGTGATTCTCCTGTGTCCAAAATGCTGATAACCGAAGTTCAAGGAAATTTCCGAAGTCAAAGAAAGGATGAAGAGAGTGAAAATTCTAATTTCATGGATGAAAAAAGTCAAGATCTTTTCTCACATCCTGTAAGTGACGAATTCGAAATCACTTCTGATCAAATTCCCAACTTAGAGTTTATTGAACCGTTGGCCTGCAGTTTTCTAAACAATTTACATGCTCAAAGCAGAGAACCTTCTGTCGAGGTAGTAACCATAAAAGACGAATGTGATTCTTCTGTGTCCAAAATGCTGATAACCGAAGTTCGAGGAAATTGTCAAAGTCAAAGAAAGGATGAAGAGAGTGAAAATTCTAATTCCATGGATGAAAAAAGTCAAGATCTTTTCTCACATCCTGTAAGTGACGAATTCGAAATCAATTCTGATCAAATTCCCAACTTAGAGCTTGTTGAACCGTTTGCCTGCAGTTTACTAAACAATTTACATGCTCAAAGCAGAGAATCTTCCGTCGAGGTAGTAACCTTAGAAGACGAATGTGATTCTCCTGTGTCCAAAATGCTGATAACCGAAGTTCAAGGAAATTTCCGAAGTCAAAGAAAGGATGGAGAGAGTGAAAATTCTAATTCCATGGATGAAAAAAGTCAAGATCTTTTCTCACATCCTGTAATTGACGAATCCGAAATCAATTCTGATGAAATTCCCAACTTAGAGCTTTTTGAACCGTTGGCTTGCAGTTTATCGAACAGTTTCGGTGATAGGAGCTATGAACCTACTCTAGAGGTAGTATCTTGTGCTCCCGAATTGCTGATGACCACAATGCAAGTGAACTTAGACGTTCTCTGGAGAAAAAGAGGAAGTGAAAATTCCGTTGAGAAAAAAAGAAAAGATCATCTCTCAAAATCCTCAAGTGACGATTTAAAAATCTCCATTAAGGAATTCCATTCTATGTCCCAAGACCATGGAACTCTCGACCCATCCACACTACCTGTCATTGAAAGTGCTTATTCCGTCAAAAAGTCCCCCTATTGGTCCGATCTAGGAGAGGACAACAGCTCGACGCCATCGAGAGCGCAACCAACTGCTGATGAAACGATTGACGCTGAAAACCCACGCTACTCGACACCTGTGAACGAGGACGAAAAAGAGACGAGTTCGGGACCTATTTCGGGAGGATCAGTCCCTTGCCTGGGTGGAAGAGGAGACGAAGGCATCCCAGAGGAAGACGACTGTTTGTTCTTAACTCAAGTGGTTGCCACGACAACCGACGACACTCCGCTCGTGCCAAAAAAGATTCCCCTCCTCGAGAGAGCCGAAAATAGTCAGCGCTTCTCGAAGAGCCCTATGGAGTCGATTGCAGGAACTTTCGTCAAAGAACCTGTTGCTGAGCTAGTGGTTTCGCCTCCCAAAACTGCATCTCCGGTGGGACGCTTGCCACCGCAGTCAGAATCGGCAGCCAAGTCGTCCCTATCCGTTTCCACTCGAGCCGCCCAGTCCCATCGAGCCGAGTCCAGTCCCTCCACTCAAGATGCAAACTGTTGTGACAAGACCAGGTGTCTCAAGGTGTCTGCTCTAACCAAGCCGTCCGGTTCAACCAAAAGTAGTCCACCTTCGGCCGTCAAACCTTGGTCATCTGGACTGTCTCTCCCGAAAACACCCAAAGAAAAAAAAGGCTCTGCATCTGCCAAGTCCAAAGATGCATTCAGCTCAATAAGGAGGCCCAGATGGGGGAGAAGGAAGAATCGGAGAGTGAATCAGGTCGTTCGTTGCTTAAACCCGGATTGTAAAGACTGCGTCCCGTGCTTTTTTACTGCGCCGCCGCTACTACCTCCTTCGGATGACGGGTCGTCCCCGCAAAAGAACGAAACGACGCCGGAGAAGCATCCCGAAATTGTCAAAGCGTGGTCTATGGAGAACGGATGCTTGCTGAACGAAACCTCGGAAGAATCTGGTCTCGAAACGAGGACTTCGGATAGCTGTGTTCCTAAGATGCGACGGGGCAAGAAAAAGAAGGACAGTCCTCCTTCGGCCTCGCACGAGTGTCTCCTCAAAGAACAGGGCTGTGCAAAAACGCCTTCGGAGGAGAGTTCTCCCGTAAAGAAAAGAGTCAGTTTTGCTGGTAACAACCAGGACGTTTCCGGTACTCCAGACCCCAAACTGAAGAAGAAGGAAGGAGTTTCGACACACACCCTAATTGGACACCCATCTGAAGATGTTGGAAAAGAAGGAGAAGGCTCCTATTCGATACCCGCGGACAATCAAATCTTGAAAAGAAAACCAGGCCGTCCCAGGAATGCTACCATTGAAAAGGAAGGCAAAGGCTCCGGTTCGGACATTCCGATCGTGAAAAGAAAAGTAGGCCGTCCCAGGAAGGACACAACTGGAAAGGAAGGATCCGATCCTAAACCAGTGGACACTCAAAGCGTAAAAAGAAAAAGAAATCCTCCCATGAGGTACATAACTTGAAAGGAACAGTAGGGTGAAGGCTATTGCCCAAATGGTAGAGAGGGACTTCAGACTCATGGAATGATAGATTCTGAATGTGTGTTTGGACCCCAAGAGCACTATCCTAGACTTTGTGGAGGTGTTTCGTCCTACAGAAATTGTGATATGCCACACCAGGACAATCTGAACTGAAAGGGGTGCTTGAACTTATCTATGCCTAATCCATTCGATGATGACGATTTGGGTGTGTCCCCCTCGTATTTCAAAAGAAAGGACAGGACTTGTATATATATAATTTTTGTGCTAAAAGCTCTTGTGTATATAGTGTAAATAAGTATTTTTTTATAATTTTCGGGCAAAATGGAATAACAGAAACTATGATTTATAAGTGATTTTTTTTTCAAAAGACGAAACGCTTTTGTAATATCTTGGTAATTATGCTTTGAGTGTAATTATATTTAGTTAGGATTTGTTCATTTTTTCTGTCTACAATTTATAGTTAAAATTGTTTTGTATTATTTCTATTTATTTACATATTTTGAAAGGTTTTCAAATAATTTTACTTATACGTTTACTTATTTGTTTTACTGGAAAAATTGTCTGAGGTTTTGTACTTAGTATTAACTAAAGAGGTTGCTTGCAAAATTTGAATTAACATTAAAAATGAATCAAATTACAATTGATGTAATAGCGATATAAGCAGAAAATAAAGGTAAATAGGAAAAGTGGTAAAGTTTAAATACACTGTTAAGTTTTGTAAAATTTTTAGATGAATCCATATTTATTCTTGAGATTAACTCTAATAAAATTATTAATTTTCAGACAGTAGGCAATTGTTTTTGTCTTACGGCTCTTTAAAAATTATATAGCCGAACACAATTTTAATTTTTACAATTAGTTGCTCCAGTTAAAGATAATTTTTACCAAACCTAGCCTCATGACTACCACCCCAGTAAAAGTCCTTTTGAATAACAGGTATTTTGTTGTTAGTTGATCCTTTTGCATTTTTGTACTTATTTTTTTTATTTGTTTATTCTTGTTTCTATTCATTCTGAGAAATTTCATTTGTGACTATTCTCTGTTCTAAGAGGAAAGCAAATAAAAAGGAAATTAGTAATTATTTGTTTATACTTTTATTTCCAAAATGGGACCAAATTTTGGGTTATGAAGCACATATAAAATAAATAGCAGCACAAGGAGAAGCATAATTAGTAATACATATTAGAGCATCTTGCCACTAAATTGTTATTGAACACATAGGTGATTGTATAAACTAATAAGTATAAACTGCTTTATTGTTGGCTTAGCTCAATTTCTCAAAAATTGTTTCTTTCCTAGAGTTATATTAACATCTGGAAAAATAAGAAAAATTGTTGTTAGTTTTTTTTGTGATTGTTTTTAACACGAAAAAATGCAGTTGCAAATTTTCTAGAATGTGTGAAAGAAGCTAAGCAATTAAATTTCTTTCAAATCTACTTATCATTTAATAAATTCTATTTGTAGATTAAAGCTATTGCATGGGGATTTTTCAAATAGTTTTTACTGTAGAAAATAAGAATCAAAAATAGTTCATTTTGTAATCATATTTTAATTTTCACATTCTTAAGTGAATTACTTTCTGACTTTAGAAGTAAATTATAGACTAAAAATACGTGTAAGAGTTTGGATCATAAGAAATTTAAATGCTAAGTACCTGTACAATTAATTTTTCCAATAGCTGATATTTTGATAAATTATTTCATAATACTAGATATTGGCTATTTTTTCAAGCTTTCTTATTCAATGTGAGTAAATATGATTTGTATATAAAAATATATAGAGGTAAAAGATTTACAAAACTTTTATACTTATTAAAAAACTCTGGAACCATTTAGACTCCATATTTTAAAAACTGTTTTGATTATTTGAGTCAATTGGGATAAAAAAATTCAAAAGCTCCTGAAAAATCTTAAAAGTGTTTGAAACATTAAAAATGTATTTCTTAGCACCTTCTCTCCACTACTATGTCTAGAATAACCGGATACATATGTTTTTAAAGGAATTTTAAAATGGCTTGATTTGTGTTAAGTGTTAAAACAAGCTTTGAGTGTTAATTTTCAGCTACAAATGTAAAGCTTTCAACTTATTCAATGTTAGTAAATATAAAAAGCATTTTGTTTAAGTTATAGCTATGAAAACAATTTTTTTTATATTCAAATCCCTTAACTAATCAAATCATAACCTTTTGCTTCAGAAAAATTAGAGCATGTCTGATAGTTACCCAGTTATTTATGGTTTACATCCTGAAGATGCTTTTGATGTAATACTAGTTGATTTAGATTGTATGTAAGTTAATAAAGAGTATGGTTTTGTTAAAAAGCAAAGTATGCTTTTTTGAAAGTTTTTTTTCTAAGAGCAGACATTTTAAAATAAATCAAACTCTTAGAGCAAGTACAGGAATAAATTAAATTTACCAAAAGAAAATTAAACTTGGAAAAATAAATTTTGTGAGGACTGCCATTTTGACAGCCCAAGAAAATTATTAACGATATACATAAGATAATGGGTGGTGTAAAGATAAAGATAGATAAGATAAAAAAAAGAGGTGCAAAATGAACAAATATTTGGATGAAAGATTTGTACAACAATAGTAAAACGAGAGGGGGTTTAGCAGCCTGCTTACGTAATGCTATTTTCTGCTGATAAAGGGGGAAAAGGAGTAAAAAAATTACCAAAAACATGCTTACATAATATTTGAACGGCGGCGTAAAGTAATTAGAATAAATTAAGTTCTTATGTTACATTAAAAAGATAATTTAATAAGAGCTTGTAATTACTTTGGACTTGTGACTAAGTCAAAGGATAAAAGGAATATAATTTTATGTGAAGGTAACAAATAATTCTTAATGGAAAATACGCAAAATCCAATATTAAATTCCCAAAAATTTAGTATAATATAATATACCTGATCATCAGGATATTAAGTTTATGGAAGTAATTTTTGATTAAGAATGTCAATAATTTCAAAAGCTTTGTCCGCATAATGCAGTATTATTCTTACGGTTCAATTCAGAACACTGTTTCTATTCTAAGAAATTTTTTAAAGTCAGAAATATAAGAAAACATGAGAAGGTTATAATTAGCTCAGAAAATTTACAGAAAAGGGGATTATTTTAATTGAAGATAGCAGATTAAAATATAATACAAAATTCTGAAGTAGTATTATAGAAGTTTTTTTTCAACAAAAGAGAAGTGAAAAAAAATCCTTTTTCCTGCGACGTTTACCTATACTTTTTACGACAGTGATGGAATTGTTCTCTTGACTTATACAATATACCTTAGTAATACGATATTTTATTTCTTTTATGTTTTTTACGTTCTTTTATCTTCTTATAAATTTAAAAAAAAAAATTTTCATCCAGACTTTAACACAAGAATTTCGTTTCCACGAAAGTGCAGTTCGCTGTATGTGGGTATAGCCAGAGGAGGGGTTAGGTTAGAGGGATAGTTGACCCATCTGCTTTACCATGACCAATTCAGTTTATGATAAAAGTTACAAAAACTTTAAAAATCAGAAAGAACATCATAAGTGACATCTTATAGGTGAGCCGAGAGGAATTTTCCACCATTTTTTTTTCTCCCAAATATCACTATCCTTTCACGACCAAAGAAAACAAATACAATTTATTCTAATTCCGGGGTCAAATTTAATACCTAAGGCTTTGGGTGTCACCCAGGGGCGGATCCAGATTTGATTTCTTAGGGTGTGGGGGTTTCAAATCTCGGGGTTTTAAAAACATTTTATTCCGTAATATCTGGGATATTTATGAAAACATTGAAGGATACTAACACTTTTTTTAGACATTAAGCTACACATTGAAAATTTTCATATAGGGCCGTTAAAATATTATGTAAGCATGTTTTGGTCATTTTTGACTCCCCCTCCCTCTTTGTCAACAAAGATAAGCAAACTGCAAACCCCCTTCTCATAATTACGTAAGAAAACTTCCCGACCCCCCACTTAGTTATTTCTGAAATTCATTGTTCTTCATGAACACTTTACCTATCGTTAAAACAGTAAAAAAGGCTTGAAAATTTTTTCCTTGTAAAATTTATTTTGGGTTGAATTTTGAAATTATTTATGCAAGAAACAAGGAATTTTCGAAAATGCAGGGTTTGTAACATCTTACGTAAGCATCGCTCATACCCCCTTGTCAGGAAAATTAAGCAAATTAATAGCAAACCCCCTCCCCCCTTAGGTGCTTACGTAATATTTTAACAGCCCCTATCTTCAAAATTATGATTCATTAAGAGAAATTATCTTCCGCAGTCAAATTATTCAGTGAATTATCCCTTCAGAGAGATCCGCCTCTAGTGTCACCCTTGACACTATCCCAAGGAGAGAATAATACGACTTATATTGCTCACCATTTGCTCGAGTAGTGGCTGACGTCGGACTCGTAGCTGCTCTTGGTGACGCTCAGATCCAAGGCATCGACCACCTTGCTGCTCTTGCTAGAACTGGAGTAGCGTTTGTAGTCGTCCACGTAGTTGTAGCTGTACAGGTCGTCGGCTCCTCCGCTGCGGTAGGTGTAGCTGGAGTGAGGTGAGGCCCTGTAGTAATACGTGTGGTGAGGGGTGTTGTAGATGTGGGTGGTCAAAGGGACCCAGTGCTCCGAGTGGCGAGAGGTCCTCAGGTTGTAGTCGCCCAGGTCAGACGTCTCCGGGAAGGACGACTTGAAGAGGGCCGGGTCGTCGAAGTCGACTTTGGGGGTCGCCCTGGTCACCCGGGGAGGGGTGGTGGCCCGCAGGTGGTCGTAGTAACCGCGACCGTACTCGGCCGCTTTCAACGGGGCGTAAAGGTCGGAGTTGGAGGAGGGTCTTCCGGAGCCGGAGCCGGCCGTAGACAACCCGCTGCCGGTCAGAGGGGCGTTGGGGGACCTGCCCCCGTGCAGGTTGGACCCCGCGAAGGTGTACATTCCCAGGTCGCCCCTGTCGGAGCGCAAGGGGGTGCGGGAGAGGGTGGTGCGGTAGCGCCGTTCCACGTCCCCGAGTCGCTGAGCGTCGTCGTACATGTCGGTCACAGTGAGCGGCAGAGAGATGATGTTCGGTCGCAGCGGCCTTTTTGTAGCTGGGTACTGACGAGGAGGTGCTTCCGTTCGCGCCGGTGGCCTAAAGCAGAATAATAAAGAAGAGTTTTTCCGCCACCGCCGCGGTGTGGTTTATTTCGGGGATGACCTTGGGGGAGAGGAGGAGACAGCGTTGCACCTCTCCAGAACGTTCGAATGATCCTCCTTCTCTCAAGGTCCCTTTGTTTTGGAGAATCTCGGCTTCTCCTTTTTCTTGAGATAAACAGTTCAATTCGAGAAGGGCCGTAGTTAACATAGCCCCCCCCACGAAACATAGGGTCACCCTGGTGGGGGTGAGCTAAAGTTGTAGGTGTGGGTAGTTCTAAATTACGGTTTTAATTATTTGGTGACTAATAGACTTCGAGGAGCAGGCAGTTCCTGATTGCTTTGGGAACATTAAAAATTGGAATTCAAAGAAAAGGTAGAGATTTTTGCTAACCTGAGAAAATATTCCTGTTTTAAACGAGGTCTCCAGGGAGCCAATCGCTGGGAATGGTATCTATAATCATAATGTGGGATAGCAGGGACATGCTTCACGGTTTTATTGGGGCAATATAACAAAAACAACAAAGAAAAAAACTCGAATTGCTGGAAAAAAAGTTATAAATAATGGATTGTATTATTCGGGGATTAATAGATACATTACGAAATTTCATATTTGATTATGAGAAATATTTTAAATGAGTATTGCGGACTTCTGTCTTTATTTCTTATACTTTTACCTTTAGCTCTATACCATTGCGTTTGGTGGAATTTAAGTTAGGTATTTGGAAATTATAAGTATTACTGGACATTTGATTTCAGATTTTATGAAGGTGAGTTGTTTAGTTGGTGTGCTTTGAAAATAAATAATTATCTAACTTTGTATTATTAATAAAAAAAGTATCTCTACGTAATCCCAGTGAGGATAGAGGTAGATGAAAGACCAAACTTTACTGAGAAAATCACGTTTCAATTTCCTACCCAGGTCAAATTACCCTCAGTTCAAAGGGGGTAAAACCCCTAAAAATATTAATAGTCTTTACCTTTTTGTTACCACACACAGGGCAATGCCCCAACTCTGTTTTTAAACACAAATGATCATCCATCTTCTTTACCTGGACTGTCTTCTAACAACACTCACAAGAGATGATTGTTATTTAGTTTCATCATTGCAAACCTTTTCTTGGTAAGCTGCTAGGGTTCGATGCCCTACCTAACAAAATACCTTGGCAGTTGTGTTTTAGTAAAGCTTTTGCCCCAAATTCGAAATTGTGACACCTCAAAATGGGAAAGGAATTTGGAGTATGCCAATTTATGCCGTGGAGTATAATAGGAAGAGGGGCGTTTATAACGTTAAATTCATACGCGATTATCTAACCGAATTCCTAATCTCTCAGAGCCGTGAAAGAAGTTGCATTATGAAAGAGATCTGACATTGAGACTTTTCATAAGATCTAAGACATAGGGACGGCTATTTAAGCATTTGTGTGAAAACTTGTATTTATTGAAAGTTACTGCTGAGTTGGTTGAATACGTCAAAAAGTTGATAAAATTTGTGGTAAAACACGAATTTGGAGTCTTTTCTCAGTCATGTTTAGTGTTGTAGTTTCTTATGATACAACAAAATATTTCTTATCTTATTCACAAAACATCTCTTCTATAGGAAATAACACTGATGTCTTTTTAAATACTATAAATTTCAATTACTCGATACTAAGTTGTTATTCGAAGAAATTTATAACAACTATTAGTACATTTTAAGAGCAGTGCGAGTTATAATAGGAGTTATAGCCTAACCGCTGAGTACAGACAGACAGAACATAACAGGATAAATAGTGAGACTGTATGTAATTTCTAAGCGCCAGTACAACCCAGTTTTCTATTCCTGAAACTCTTAACTTTGTCGTTATGTGTGGGTAGCAACTTAAATGAGTTTTATTCTGCCAGTACAATTATAAGAACAACACATCCCCTTCGTATTACTTCATTCGAAAGCTCGAAAAACCCCCGTCACGAGACCTTGAGGTTATTCTCGTTCGATGGACCCCTCGAGCGCAGGTGGTTGGTGTTTTTTTTCCTTTCTCTCTCTTTTTTTTCATCTACCCGGGAAACAATCGACGACTTTCTATTATTATTGCCACCGCAAGGTATAAATAAACAGTTGGAAGCAGCCTAAAATGGGCGGAACCGATTGCCTTTGAAGAATTGCCTTCTATTTCGAGTCCCTTTTGTTCCTAAGGGGTGACTAATTGTAATGGCACGTCGGTGCCGATTACCAGGGGGTTATCAAAATAATCGAAGTGCTCTGGAGATTTATGTGGAATCTTGGACTTACACAACCATACGCAATTAAATTGGTCGTAAATGTCTCTTGTCGTAAAGAATGAGTCTAAGTTTTGTCACTATATAGAAGGGTCTCCAAAGTAGGGCTCGCTAGATCCTAAATTGAAATTCATGGTAGCTAACTGGATTGACTAGGTGTCTGGCTTACCTTTTTTCTGAATTCCCAGTAATTAAATCCTTAATACCAATGCATGAATTTTAGGGGATATTAAGCAGTAAATTTAAAAATTTAATACTTTTTCATTCATAACTAAATTTATTAAAAAAGCATGTCGTACTACCACAGTTTTGGGGAAATTCTTATGGGTTTTAAAAACGTATGTAGTCCAGTGGGGACTATGGAGTAAAGCAGTGATTTGCAATAAGTGGTCAGAAAAGGGGTCTAAAAGTCTCATTTGAAAGGGAATCACTGGAGTAGAACATAGGAAGTATAATATGGTAATGAGTATACTAAATTAGGGTAGCCCGTATAATAATAACAATAACTTAAAAGACTCATAGTGGGTTCCCAGTGAATATATGATACTAGTACTATGATGTCTAAAGTTTGATATGCATTCAAAAGTAGGTTTTTCATGTACCTAATTTTGAAAAGTATGCTCTCTTTCATATGAGATATTGCTGATGTGTCTGTTTTATGATCTCAGTTGTTTTAATCTTAACTAATTATCTCAAGTTCAAGATTTATACATAGATATCCTGTTACAATGCATAAGTGGAAACCTCTTAACAGATATCAAGTAAAGTAAATCATAAGCAGCCAAAATGGAGGTGTAAAATTAAAAATGATAGAATTGAGTTTATAGTTTTAAAAAATTCTATGATTTAAAGGCTATCGAACTTTTTGACTGGATGTCAGGATGGAAAATGTTCAGTCGGCTGGATTGATTCAACTGTTTTGGAAATCCGAAGAAGCTTTAAAAATAAATTGCAATACCTAATTGCGTTTTAACTGTTGGAACTTTAATTTGGATATTTTTTTCCTCAGAGAATAATTTGGAATTCGTTTCGGAAAGGAAATAATTCTGGAGAAACATTGTTTTCCAAACAGAATAATTCGTTTCGGAAAGAGAAAAAAAAATTTTGAACGAAATAATACGGGAGAAACATTGTTTTCCAAACAGAATAAAGTATTTTACACTCATTTCAAGAACATCCGGAAATTATTGAAGAATTACACAGAATAGTAGTAAATACGCTATACACGTTTGAAAGGAAAACCCATGATTTCTAGCGGGGGGAGTTACCCTTTTTTACCGCCCACTTTTGTATTAGTGTGAACATACTTTCTAAACTAAAGTTGTAAAACTTCTTTCTCGATTACCGTCTATTGGTTTTATATTAAAGGTATTTCATATAGAAGGATAGCAATTTTACTTTCTAAAATATATGAAGTAGAGTTTAAGACTTTATGAACAATAATAATACTTGCTACACTTTTGCCAAGTTCAGCAGAATAAATCATCATAAAACAACTACTGTAGTTAAATCTATCTATCCAATCAGGTTGACTAACTACTAGTTTAAGGTAAAAGTAGACCAATGACGTCGTAAGATAGAAACTCAAATAAAAAAAAATTCTAAAATCTTGCGCAATATCGACGGGGATGTCCTGGCTCGGTTTCCTTTTGTTGTCAAGCGATCTTTCTCTCCTCCTCGGGGTCCGTGAAGCGTAAGTGCCAAGAAGAGGGGGTGGGCGAAGACCAGAGAGATGCTGTCATCAGTGTTCTCATCGTTATGAGAAGATGATGAGATGACCCTGATGAATAAGCATGGGGAAGTACATGACTCTTACTTGATGATTCTTCATCGGGGGTTGTTCACTCCCTTAGTGAAGGTGGCTGATTGTAGGGATAAATTTTTCCATTGATGGAGGCTTTTCACAATGCACAATGGTGAGTGTAATATTTGAATGCATGTTAAGAACATGGTGTTGACAAAAGACGATCTTTAGGAAATGTGTAATTTGTTTGCTGTCTATCTTATCTTTTTTTGTTTACAAATATTGTAGGAGCATTAAGAAAGTTTGAAAAATGAAATGCATATTTTTTCCACTTTTCTCTAATTATACATCTATTCTCTATATTAACATATTAGGTGCCGTGCAAGATTTTAATTTTTAAACTAAAAATTACAAACTTTTATAAAAATTTTATACTTTTTGTTTTTGTATTGGGTACAGAATTTTTTTTCTAAGTGTTATTTTGCTTATCTAAAAACTGTTAACCTTTTATCATCGTCTGCTACAGTTTTTTTTTTCAAAATTAGATCCCAAACTTTTTATAGATGTGGCTGTGTTTAAAAAAATGGCCATAAATACTTCAATTGAAAATTTCACAAAGGAGCATCAATAGGACTTGGTAACCTCTCAAAAAATTTTGTTGATGACTGAGACATGACTAAGGAGCGTGAGACATATATTTGTAGATCCCTTCCAAATGTGTTACAGTTATGTTTAAAAATATGTTTAATAGTTATTTTTCAATAGGGATTAATTTTTTAATTTTTAAAAGATCCAACAGATTTTTGATTTTATAATGAGTACTAGAGCTTTCTATGATTCAAATTTAATCTAAGGTGAGAAGAGAAAAATGTATCTGGTGAAATGAAATCATTTCTACCAACAATTAAATAACTGTAGTTATAAAAGAGATAAAAGTCAATTAATGAATTACAAATAGCATATTTTTGTTATATTCAAAAACATTTTAGGCGGTAATCTCTTAGTCCCAATTTTGAAAAGGTATTTATTTTTCAATATTATCTTCAAACAAAAAATAAAATGCTTTCTATAACAGAAACATTTTCAAGTCTTTGAAATCTGAAATTTTTTTTTTTCGACAATAGTGAAAAATATTATACTAAATTAAAGCTTGTAAAATTTTCTTTAAAACGAGGGGTGACACTAATATCTGATTCTTAAAACTAAGTACATAGCTATTTTTTCAAAAGAAATCTTAAAAACAATGTTTCGAAAATGGTCAAAAACATTGTACCAAAATTAAAGCTTGTAAAATCATCTTTAAAACGAGAAATCACACTAATATATGATTCCTAAAATTAAGTAAAAGCTATTTGAAAAAAATTATAAAATTTTCATATAAAATTTCACGCAAATAATTTGACACTTAAAAACAGCTTTTCAACTCGTTTTCTTGTAATCTGAGTGTAATTTCCAGTTACAACAATTTTTAATAAAATTCCTAAAATTCATGATTGGCCCCCAATAGGATGTGTGTCGCCACGTTTAGAAACTGATTTGAATGAATTTCTTGAATCTTTATATATTTGAATGAATATTTTGCAGCACCAGCACATTAAAATAACTTAACTTAAACTTTAATCTTAACTTTTCTTTTACTTTCGACACCAAGTTTTTTTTAACTTATTATTTTTTACCTTCGTAAAGAATGTAAAATTACATTTTTTGAAAATAGTGTCGCGACCCACCAAAAAGAGACCCGCGACCCGCCAGTGGGTCGCGACTCACAGTTTGAGAACCTCTGAGCTAGAGACATGAGATACAGTAGGGCATTACAAAGGAGAATCTATAATGTTGTTAGTAGGAATTTTTCTTGAGCGATGCGATTAAATAAACATTAAACTGTTGTTTTGTTAAACATGAACATGAACACTCAAGTGTACTTCTAAATACTAAACTTTTCATTGAGTTTCCTTAAAGGAAAGCATGACTTTATTTACTAATAAGGATATGCTTTGTTCCTTACATTAAAAACTGGGAAAATATTTACAAAATAGCAATATTAACATTCTGAAGTAGCCATGTAATTACCCTGATCCTAACACAGTCTAAAATGAGTGGGTTTACCCTTAAAAAAGATTTATATGTATTGGAGGCAGTTCTAATAATTCCTGGGATGGGATAAAACTATGGATAAAAATGGGATAAAACTATTTTTATTTTGGGGAGAAACTTGTTGAAATAGACTAGCCAAAGATTCTTACTTTAAAAGGATGTTCAACAAAATAGAAATTTAACTTACAAAACTGATAAAAAAGGGTGAAAATCTGATTAAATATATATTCTTTAACTCTGAAATTCAATTGAAATGTACTCAAGAGTGATGTAAACAATTGCCTTAAATAATCATATTACAGTTTTTAAATAATCATATTACAGTTTATGTTAAAATTAAGTAAATTTAAAGAGAACATTCTTAGCTGAAATTATACTTGTGCTCCTGATCTTGAATTATATTATACTTGGAAGGTGCTTTTCTTTGAATTTTTTATTATTGGTTATTTATTTTTATTATTCAATTGCCTATTGGTCTAGCCTAGTTGTTAAAAGGGTTTGTTACCTTCTACTCTGAACAATCAGGTTACACATTTTATTCGGGATTTTATGAAAAAAAAATCCACCCACTTATTACATTACAGAAATAATCTACGCTACATACTATTTGCTTCCAAACTCATAAAGGCATATTTTTTTTTACAAATAAACCTACTGATGATTTTTAGGGAAATACATATTTTTTTGATCATTTACAGTTTTGTCATTAAAATAGAGTGTACAATTTATTGGATAGACATAAAAAGAGCAAGACTTTAATATTCAGCATACATTTATTGTACAAATTAATAATTCATTAAATAAATAATCGTTCTTTCAAACATTATTGTTTTTAAAAATAACCTTTAAATTGAATTTTTAAAATTAAAGCTCCTAAAATTATTCGTTTTTGTAAAAACTGGAGCATAAAACTTTGCATAGTGAAATAAAACTGTTTTGCTGGATAAATTTTTAACCAATTAAATACTTTTCATAAATCGTGTTTAGTTTTCGTAGAATAGATTTTTTTTGTACTTTTCACAAACTTACCTGATCTTTTCGTCATAAATCTGGAACCTTTGTTGTGTGCATTTTGAGAGTAACTCCTGAAAGTTGTGTTTATAAATACTTTTTTTACTTATAAATTAATTGAATTTCAATAAACTTTATAAAATCTTAAGAGTTTCATTCATATTGAATGTATGTATTTTTTCATATTGTTTTTAAATTCAGTTTTTTATTAAAAGTGAATTTAATTGCTACTCCCCCAAAAATGTAAAAAATGCGATGTCCAGCAATCACAAACTATATCCATTATTTATTCATTCAATAAAATAATATTTTGTTGGGAATATATTATGTTATTTTATTTTAAAAAAATTGTGGTTTGGTATCAAGTAAATATTTTTAGTGGAGCGGTATGGTATGTTAACTACATTTAATTTTGCTTGTTTTGCAAGAAGTAATAATGAATTATTTTAGGCATTTAATTTTGAAGTTTGTAATTTGTAGTGATCACATTAAAAGGTATATGAATACCTAAAAATTAATAATTTCAAAGATTCGATACTTTTAGGTATCGATACTTGCATCAAGTATACTTTTAAGTATTGAACACTCTTATTCCAAATAGTACTGTTATAAATCGAATACGTTTATTTTCATTGACTTTGAAAATGCAGTTTGATACATATACTCGAAACCTAAAAGCATCGATTCCGCCCATTACTTGTAATATCAAAGTGAAATTTCAGTATGAAAACAATGAGATACAAATGTGTAAACGAATGTCTTTATTTGTAGAGGGTGTTACAACATACTGCACGCGACAAAACTGGAGTGTTTGTACAAGGCGGAAAGTGTCGTCCAGGGCCGCCGGACCGTCTTCATAGCTCGCTGCAACAGAACAGGACAATTAGATTAGAACGGTAAGCAGGATTAAGTTATTTTATACATCACTTGTAACTGGGGAATTTCAAGATATTTGTGACATTATGTAGAGACCTAAGCTCGTAATTTTTGTTTCTAAATGATGAAGTTAAAATGTTTTAAACTTTTGTATGGTGATGTTAACATGTTATTAAAATTTTAAAATTTTACGTTTTTTTTTTTTTAATTTATAGAAAATGTTACATTACACGGACTCTACAATATTTCAGAAATACTGTGGAATTCCCTTTACTACTAAATACCGTTGTAAATGTTGAATTTTGCCATTAGTGGCTTGAGAAAATTCGGTGTTTTGAATTTTTACTCTATGGTTTTCAGTTGATAAAAGTCTTTACTTAAGAGTATGCGCTTTTTTTCAAACTGGTTCTAGCTATTTAATTACTATCATGTAATCCTAGTGTACATTCCGCTCTATTCAGACACCCTAGAACTTTTTGTTATTTAATGTTATTATGAATTATTATGGCTAAATACATATTACAAGCTTAAAAAGATAAATTGGGAAAATTTGAAGACTTCTTAGTGAATCCCAAAAATAAAATTTTGTTGTTTTGTTACAACATATTTATAGGTTTTAGTGTTTCAAAAAATACGTTTGAACTACCATGAACGCTAGAAATTAATATATAGATATTTTTTAGCCCTATTTCTAACACCCCTAATTTTAGGACTTTTTATTTATGAAAAATCAAATTTTTATATTTTAAAGAACATAGTCGTACACTGCAGTAAATTTTGTCACATGAAAGGTTGGGCAAAAATTTGTCCTAGAAGTGCCATAGACACACAAAAGTCGAAAGACATACAAATAGTTCTATCGAAATTTTAAGAATGAGTTAAGTAACGTATTATTATAGAATAAAATTAATTGATTAAAAAGAGAAAATACTCTTTTCCCCTTTTACCATATTTTATTTCTCAAAGCGCCTCATGTTACGTAATTTAATGTTTTCTTTGCAATATCATTAATTAATGAAACGGACTTGAATTCAAAATAAAAAGAAGAGAAAATAATAATTTTATAAGAAAATAATACATAAAATTATAAAATTAAAAAAGTTTTCTTTTTAAAATTCATGTAAAATAAAAATAATTAAAACATATAATTAAGACAGTCCCTAGGCTAAAAAAATAATACTTAAAGATAAGTATTTTAAAACTTATGATTTAAAAGAAAGACATTACTACAAAAAATATTATGCCCCCCTGAATATAAAATTTTTGCAAGTGCAGTGAAAGAACAGGAGTCGGAAGGCAAAATATTAAAGATCTTCTTCAAAAGAATTGTGAATGTTTTTGTTAGTTTTTTTATTGCTTTATGCAGAGTTAGTAGGTATTATTTTTAATCAAAAACTTGATAGAGTAAACGCGCGTAATGTGTCTTAAGATTTTTAAACGTAGTACTATAGAACACATTATATTATCCACACATATGAATTTCTTAGCCTAAAGAGAATCGTTACATTTTATTGTACCTCTTCTTTCAAATGATGTTGATCTTCAAGACTAAAAGTGTTGGTTGAATCTCATCAAAAGGCCGCCAATCTAAAAGTAGGATTATTTTACAGCAAAAAAGTTCAAAAAAGTTACAAAAAACAAACGTACACGTTCGCGCACACAATCATTACAAAATAGAGAAGAAAATATGAGTAGCTTAAAAATTACCAGCCGAATCATTAAAAAGAGATGCCAAGTTTACATACATGTGGGGGCTGCCATTGAAATATGTATCATTTTATGAATATACTCCATTTATAGATTTTTACTATGCATTTCTCTCTATAATTTTTTAAATAGCCCATCCATTTCCCAATAAGTTTTCCAAATGATTTATAAGGAGGGATGTTAAATTAAAACATAAATAAAAAACATTCGGTATTCAAGGAATTGTTTGGTTTTACTTCTCATAGGAAAAAAAACACCTTTAAAAGTAACAGTAAAATGTATTCAGGATGTTATTTCCATAACGAAACAAAAAGAATGTGGGGAATGCTTTCTAGGAAAAAGCCACCTGTTTACTGTCTTCTAAAATTAAATGAAAACGAGAGTTTAATGGCCCAGGTACAAAGACGCCTCTTTTACGTTTAAAAATAAGAATGTTGTCTTGGGGGTCGGTGAAATCCAATACTGTGAAACAAAAAACAAACCAGACCATTCTTCAGATCAACAGATAACGTCTGTGTTCTTTCATATAATTAGCGCTCCTTTCTATGGATGGAAGCTATCCTTGCAGCGCTAACAAAGAGAACATTCCATTTTAAAAATAGATGTTCTTTTTTAATTCCATGCAAGATCTATTTAGAAGAATCACTGTATTTCACTTCATGAAGCTAACAAGTTGCATTAGGAGAAGTAGACTACAACACATAGGTCCTCAAACTATGAACCCAAAGATCAGATCCTTCAGAAACTTTCATGTGACCCTATTAATTCCATTTTGCATCCATTGCAGTTGGTTAACTTCCGTTAAAAGTCTATCAGCCATATTCACAGCCATCAGCGTCAGTGTTAAATCCTCGGTGAAAGAAGAATTCCACCAATCAGAGTCAACGGAAAGCTACTTTTTCTTTCTTTAACCGCTGGTTAACCTCGACGCTGATGGCTATGAATATGACTGTAAATATTCTTTTTGGTGCTTTAAATATGAAAACAATTTTGTGTACACATTTTTTTTTACATAATTTAAAAATCTTTGCTTGTGGCTTTTTAAAATTTGTTTTTATTCATATTTTTAAAATAACGTCTAAGTTTGCGAACCATTCAGTCTAAAACTGAAAGATGTATGCCAACTACTTCTTCCATACCTTTCCTAAAGTTATAATCCTCTATCTTAAAACCAAATTCAAAGGTTTCATTCGTCGCATACCCAGGTTACCAAAATATAATAATACATTTCTTTCAATCAAAAAGTCATTAACTTTATTACAGTCATTTAATAATTGACAGGACAATATTTTTGAGCAGTTCAAGAATAGCAGGAGCAGCTGGATTTTTAGGATTCATTTACTAAGAAGAATGTGCGCCTTAACTGTTATTAAAACTTATTTTTGAACTAAAGAGTAAAAAATAATCTAAATTAATTTTATAAACTTCAATGAAAAATTTAAGTATCACTCATTTCAATTTTAAGCTACTTTATCTATGAAGTGAATGAGACTTCAAATGAACAGAATGTATAAAAAAAAATATGTTTTTGTTGACAGAATGTTAACAACAACATAAACGAACGTTACCTTTTGAATGATCCTCATACTTTGAAAACTTTATTTCAAGGTCATTCACACATTGTGAAATATGCATATAAATAATTTAATATTCATATTTAATAAATGTAAGTTCATACGCACGTATGATAAGTTATTTAAGTAACGTTTAGAACAGGGCTATCAAACAAGCAGATCATGCTTTGATAATGTTAAGGATTTAAATTGTATGAAAAATTTGGAGTGAATATTATAAAATTGAAGGTTATTCCAATTTATGTTTTTAATTGGTTTATAATATATTAAATTTATACATAATTAAAAGTGACTCAAGTGCAATTACAACTGAATAAACCCCTTTAATTTATATTTGTGAATTGGTTGATATGTATTTTAATTTATATTTGTGAATTGGTTTATATGTATTTTAATTTATATTTGTGAATTGGTTTATATGTATTTTAATTTAAAATTTACTTTATACATTAGTAAAATAGTCCAGTTTTGACCAATGGCCTCTATCTGCCTCTTTCGAGTGTACGGTTATTAACTGATATGTTTTATAGTGATAATCTGAAAAAAACTTTAACATTTGATAGCGAAACACTATTTATTATACCAAGACTCTCAAATCTATATTATAATATTTAAAACGATTTTTAGATGTGGAATTACAACTAATTGCGTACTTCCATAGGGTTAATCAACCCTAAAGTAGTGCTTTCAATAGCACCTATTGATTTACTTGATATTTATTAAACTTAATTATATCAAATTTATCTTATTCTATGTTAATTTTTTTTTTTGAATTTTTTTATTTATGTTTTTTTATTATGAAATGTTATGTTTTTTAATCGAATTCATATATTAGCTTTAAAAACATAAAATTTCGTCTATTTATTTTTCTGTTTTAATTTTTTATTTAATGTTTTTCTCATTAAAATTAACTTATAAATTAATAATACTTAAAAAAATATGCAAGTTTTTTGTGATAAATTAGTGATATGCAAAATAGATAATAATCATAGGTTAAGAATATTTTTGAATTAAGTATTTTCAGGCACTAATTTTTTTTTTGGTTCTTATTGACCACTGTTTTAAAAGTACCCCGCATTCAAAAGGTATTTCTACACCTGTTATTCGATACCAAAAGTATCAAATTCGCCCTCTACTACTTTAAACATGATTTTAAATATCTCGAAGAGATGCTACACCGCGTTGCCACATCCTTTCGTAGAAAACAAAGGAGAAATTCCATCACCGAAAGTAGGTCCCCTTCCACTCTATTTATAACAATCGCTGATCGCTCTCTCTTCTCGCGTCGGAAACGAAATTAAAAACTCTTGCCTCAAGGGTATGCGGGAAATGAAACCTCTCTATCTCTAGCCAGGCAAGAAGGAGTTTTTATTAATAGTCGCAGACTCCCCAGTATTTCTAAGGTTACTGGTGTCGACGAAAGTTTTCGTTGAGCGCTAGCTTCTTGACTTTGAAGGATTATGAATATGATGGCATGGCAGTTTTCTTGGAGCTGTATACAAAGTTAAAGGAGGTTATTTAAATCGGTTGTGTCCTACCTTTTCTTTCATCAAGCTTTGTTATAGAGCATTTTCAATCACATGACTCGGACCTAACAACGGCCTTAGCAACAGAAGATGTTACAGTTTTTTGCCCTACATAGGGTTAACAGTTACAGAAAATGACTAGCCGTGGAATTCTTCTATTGGAGCATTTGCAATCACGTGATCCCATACTTAAAAACCGCCTTAGCAACAGATAAACAACGGCCTTAGCAACAGTTAAAATCCCTGCAGGAGGTACACAGTTAAAAGAAAATAACCGGTCGTTACGTCACCTGAAAACACTCTATAACACGGCTTACTAGATACTATACAGGCTAGCCGAGTACGGAAATCATTAAAAATCCAGATGGCAATACTGGACAAACTGGCAAAGTATATACACAGTGTTGAAGGCAGTGGGTGAGATAGGTAGGACTTGTGGCTATCCAAGCGGGAAAAGTTGTTAAATGGTTTTCATTGTTGATAACTCGGCTAGCCTGTATAGTATCTAGTAAGCCGTGGTTATAATATCCCAAGTAGCTACCAAATATTAAAAAGCGTACTCTTTGTAAAATTTCGAATAATTGGCTTCAGACAATCCCCTTAAGATCATCAGGGAAGCAACTTGATACGGGAATCAATCTAATGTAGTGTTTTTCTACGGGTGGTCCGCGGACCAGAAGTGGTCCATGAGTTGGTTGAAAATGGTCCGCAAAGAGGGGAGGTAATACGATACTTTAGGGTCATCCAGAGAAATTAAGAATCCGTGTGAGAAGACATGCACAGGTATTAATAAAAGTGAATCCAAAGACAAGGAAGGCAAAAATGCAAACAAAGCAAATAGATGCTGAAGAGCAAACGGAATGATCAAAAACAAAGAGAGACTCAAGAGCAAATAGATGCTGAAGAGTAAAGGGATGATCAAAAACAAAAAGATGCTGAAGAGCAAAGTGATTATCAAAAACATAAAAAGGCTCAAGAACAAAGGGATGGTGATGATGGGAAGGGTGAATGATGGTACTAATGAATACTAAGTGGTCCTTCAATTTCTTTAAGTTGGGAACCACTGCACTAACATTTTAAATTTAAGACGAACTTTAGGACTAATATAAATAACTCAGAGAAATTATTTGGAGTAACCATAAATCTATAATTGAAATGACAACTAATACATGTGAATGTTTACTCCTATAAAAATAAATAGGTATTAAAGTTTTCTTTTATATTATAAAGTTCAAGTATTCCTATTTTCTTTTAAGGGTGCAGAAAACCTATAGTCTTGAGAATATCGTTCACATTCCCTTCGACTGCAAAAAAATCAAAATATTGTCTCTAGATTATTTTAATTATTAATGCTTCTTGTATTGAGTGTTAATCTTGTGACGACACGCCTAACGCCTAAGATACTTAGAGATAAGATAAGATAAGATAAGAGATAAGTTATTCAAATTTCTACAATCTATTTTGTAAATTGAAATATAAGGAAAAAGTATCAATAAATAAACATATTTCAAATTGTATATAGGAAAACTTAGATGCTCAACAATTCTTTGAACCATTATAATTTATGTGTGAGGAATTTAAAACAGGTAAACAGGTTTAAAACAGGATTATTATTGATTGATTGAGATTTACCATTTTCAGTCTTTCTACCTAGCTATAATTTATTTTTGGAAGATTTCAATTGAGAAAATGCCGTTAAACTCAATTCAAGTGGATTAATTATTTAACATGATACTCAAGTTCAACCCCCCCCCCAAAAAAAAACACCGAAGGCTTGTAATGAAAATACTAACTAGTGAGAAATAAGACATGTCAGTGTAAAGTGTAAGGATACGTTCTAAACTTCACCGAAGATTAAAAAACCATATTTATTTAAAATTTGAAAAATCAAAATGAATAAATACTCCCAAAATGTGCACAGCAGCATTTCGTTTTGGGAGATAATATCACTCAGTTCCACTTAGGCAAAAGAAATGATGTTAATATGTCTTCAACAACATTCTTTTGGGATACTTTCAGTTACAGCTTTCTCACGCACCTATAATTTTCATTGAACAGAGAGAAATGCTCACAATGGAATCATGTTTTTCTTCAAACTCAAACTTAACCGACCGTTATTTTTAAATCAAACTAACTGTTGATAGAGTTTTTAATCCTCTTTTTATATTAAAAGAGGGATATGCAAAATTATGTTCTTGTATTTATTTAAATACGTTAATTACGTAATTGGGGATGAGTCTGCAAAATCAAAGATTCCATTGTAAGTAAAAAAGAAAATAATGAAAGAGATGGTCCACATGATTGCACATTGAGTCGTCATCTTAACGATAATGAACACAGATGGTCAGGGAAAAAAGAAAGATCACACACTATTTTTAGAGAGAGATTTTTTTCACATACTAAAGGTTCACATTCAATTACGGAACTCACACTATCAGTAATTATGTCATTATAGGAATTCTCCTTACAATTTTTTAAAACTTTCCAAGCAATCCGAATTTCTGTCCTTTTATGGCAATGACACAATTACCGATCATGCAAAGTCCGTTAGAAAATGACTCTTGTCAGACTGATAGACTTTTTATGCACAAATCCTTCACGAAGACGGTGGGGAAAATAGAATACTGGGTCCGTTCCATGCTCCGTTTGGATCTCGTCCAGTCAGGGACGGGAAAGGGGGGCGCATGCTTTTGAGGACGTCTCGGGGAAGGCACATTGTCTCCATGGCAACGTTTCTAGAACTTCTCATTCACTCCAACGTTCCTTTTCTGGGTTCTTTCACCGCAGGAAATCGCAATGTCTTTTTCAATAAATGTCGAATAAATTTCCAGGGAACGAGGTTAAAATTTTGACAAAGCACAACAGTTCCTCTCTAATAAGTTCTTGAATATTATATATTCCTGGACTTTTTTTTTGATGGAATTAAAGTCCGAAAACTTTTCGTTCAGGTAGCACTTTTGGAGGGTCACGAACACTTTTCTGCTTTTCTTTTTAAGCCTGGCCTTCTTCCCAAACTTGAAAGAAAGCCGTATGTGTAAATTGCTATTGTATTGTTTTTGGCGATATGCCGGATAGCGAACGATACGGTTAACGATCCTATTGCTAACTAATTTAGTGGTGACTGTCCGTCCATATAATAAATCACACACACGGCCCCTCACGGAGACAACAACAGGGGGGATGGATCTTCTACGGGAGGTGGTTGGGAGAGTTAATACGGGACGTCCATGCCATGGAAGGTGGGGAAGTACCTGCTGGATATCCGGCTCCTTGGCGTGGGCTCTGGCGCCCTGGGCTTGATGAGGTTCCTGCCGTAGCCGTAGCTGACCGGGGCGTACAGGTCGTACTGGGCCAGGGGCACCTTGGGCAGGGGCGCGGGCGTCGGGGGAGGGACGTAGGTGGGCGGGAGGACGTAGTCCCGGCGCAGGCTGTCCAGGCTGTTCACCGTCGGCACGTACAGGTTGGTGCCGTAGCGGTAGTTGTCGTTGTACATGAGAAGCAGGGGCTTGCGCCAGCGGCACGACACGTCCACCATGATTTCGTTCGATTTAGGGTGAGAGAGAAGAAGCGAGAGTGTCGTCTGTCTCCTGAGAGCGTCGAGAGTGTTGTGTTTGGTTGTTGCGGCGGTCGGCAGGGGATGGTTCTCTCTCTCTTCGAAGGATGCCCTCTTGCTGACGCGGCGCTGGTGGATTATTTTAGGACAGGAGAGGCCTTGGGATTGTGGAGGGATGGAGGAAGGGTGGGTTTTGGGAGCGGGGTCGGTCGGATTCGGGTTGCTCTTTCCCTCCGGATGGGGGACTTCTCTGATGAGTTGAACGTTACCGTTTGGAAATATTGTTGATGTTTCGTAGGGATGGAACCACACGGATAAATTCCCATGAAAATATTTGGATTTATTCTCTATCGTCTTAATTCTCCCTTTCTCTTTTTCCTCTTCTTTTATTTCCTCTTTCTCTCCCTCTTCAGTGTTCGCTTTCTACTTAGTCTTTCCCCTTTATCCCCGTTTACTAATCTCGGTTCAATTCCGTTATCTGTCCCGTTAAATATCGTCTAATATCGTTTATTTTAAAAGGCAAAAATTAGCAATATCGCCGAAAATTGCGAAGTAGCATATTAAAATATATAGTTTTATCAATGACAATGATAAAAATTAAGCGATGTTTGAATACTTGGTGCCTGAAACAGTTTGGCGATGTTTAACGGGACAGTTAACGGAATCAAGCCATGGCAACTTAGACTCATAAGGCCAGAGAAGCTCGAAATCGTGATGTGAAATAGTAGCAAGACGTCACTCTTCGTAGTTTTTTTGGACAACAGCGCAACTCCAGTTTGAAATCTTGTACCTCACGCTGTTTAAAAGTGACGTCTTGCCTACTATTTCGCGTCACGATTTCAAGCTTCTCTGGCCTTTTGAGTCTAGTTGGCCACGATTAAACCCCAATCTCAAACACTTTTATCTCTTATTTTCTCTCTGACTGGTCCCTTGTAGATCCCCATTACCTTTCATTAAACAACCAACATAAAAAAATATAAATATCGCGCGGTTATATGGAACCTGTTTTAAGAGTGAACTGTCTAATCCTTAATTACGGTTCACTATAACAGGTTCTCTATACTGTACCTAAATAAATAACTAAATTTAGACTAACCTAGACTGTTTAGTGTTCTTCACCCTGTATGCTGTATTCACCCCTAACTTGACCTAGGGTTAACCTGGAATCAAGCTTTTTCCACAACTCTGATTGGCTTGAAACTTGTTTCCCTTTCTCAACTACCAATAATTGTTTTGATTCCAGGTTAATACTAGGTTAGGTTAGTAGTGAATACGGCGGATAAAAAGCAGAATTCAGAATTCTTTTAAATAAGACAAAACTTTTGGAAAAGTTCCCCTCTTCGTGTGCTTTATACGTCAATAAACTTTGCAGCAAGCAATCCGTAACACATTTTTTTCTTTGAAGTCTCTTGTGTAATCCATCGCTTGACGAGTTTGCCAAGAATGCTTTTGGCATCAATTCGTCCCCTCAAAAGTTTTTGATTTCCTGATAGCAAAACCTGGTTTTATATTCCTGTAATCAACATCTGTCATTTTGAACTCCTATTTGAAAAAATAGATAATTCTTTTCGTAATTAAAAATTTTCTCTGTGCAGTGTTTTAAGAGTCAATGCACTGGGCTTCAAAAAAAGTGACCTGTTTTGGAAAGTGTATTTTAGGAAAAATATTGAACTTAGAAACAGAAACTTGTAAGTTGTATTTTGTACTACACAAGCAAATTATAAAGCCTTACAAAATTTATATACTTAATACTATACCGGCTTCCTTTGGAAACTCAGCATACGTAAATCAATAAATATTTACTTATAGCATCACGTTAAGGTGGGAGCAGGGCATTTAACCAAACAGGAAAAGCTATTCACAAATTATGATAAAATTTATAGGGATTTTATGCTCCTCCATCCCCAAATGTCACTAGTTATCAAATAGTCGGCTTACAAGAGAAAGGCACAAAGTCAATTTTGAAGTACTATAGAGCATTTTCAATCACATGACTCGGACCGAGCAACGGCCTTAGCAACAGAAGATGTTACAGTTTTTTGCCCTACAGAGGTTAACAGTTACAGAAAATGACTAGCCGTGGAATTCTTCTATTGGAGCATTTGCAATCACGTGATCCCATACCTAAAAACCGCCTTAGCAACAGATAAACAACGGCCTTAGCAACAGTTAAAAGCCCTACAGAAGGTACACAGTTAAAAGAAAATAACCGGTTGTGACGTCACCTGAAAACACTCTATCTTATGAACGTGGAAGAACAACGCCAACAAACGAGCGGATTTCCAAAATCTCGCCAAACTAAAAAGCGATCAGTGTGCTCGTGAGATTGCATGGCGAAAAAGAAAACGATTGGATATAAATTTGGCTTGACTAAAATTAAACCCCAACCTTGACTTATAAAATTTTACTTTGTTTTTGTTACATAAAAATCAATGACTTTTATTGCGAAATTAAAGTTAGTAGTAGAAGAAATGCCTATATTAAAATTGAGAAAGCAGTTTAAAAGTGTGATGTTAAGAATATTAGAATATTTTAGTTTTTTCTTCTTACTACGTTTGTCCTACATACCGGACTTGGTACTCCAAAACTAAAGACGTAATCGTATCAGTCATTCTTTTAGTTATAGTCTATATTGCAGCATTATAATATTGTTATATTTTTTGGTCTTTTTATATCAGTATAATTAAAAAAAATTTCGAAGAGAATGGTATCATGAAAAATAGTAAAAAAGTTCTCAATGACCTTACAAGTAAAAGCTTTGAAATTTTAATGTACGAACGAAGGCCAAATTTAGGCTCTATTTAAAGAAGTTATCTATTTTTCCTCACATCAAACCCGTGAAATCGTATTCTCGTGCCTAAGACAACAATGTCTTCTTTTTTTAATCCCATCCGGACTAAAAGCTTTGCCAAAATGTACTGTTCTAGTTGTGGTGGATGCAGTTACAGTGACATTACGTCTATTTTGACTGTTGATTTGGCACCAAATGGGGGAAGATTCGAGTAGGAAGTGTGCAGTTACATCACTGAAGCTTTGATCGTCCCTGTTGTTTACAATTTTTTATCAGTACCTCGAAGTTCAGCTTCGGTAAACGGCTTCTTTAAGATTAAACTACTACATTGTTAAAAAATACATCTTGTCCTTTTTATCTAATCTAGCAAATATTTGGATTTTCGAAGTTAAGAAAATTCCTAGAAATTTTATTATGCGTTTTTCTAAACCAAAGAGGCATCCTTAATATGAAAGAGACAAATTTTTAAATCACATTTTTACACACTACTACATGGCACCAAAAATGTTTTCAGAGTAAACATTTGTTGTTGTTGTTGTTATTGTTTCTAATTTCCAGTTGGTCTAATGAAAACTAGACCAACTCCATGAGTCCAAAGACTTTCAGAAAATACAAAAATAGAAAAGGCTAGTAAAACGTCGTCTTATGTAAAATCCAGGTGGGGGAAGGATGGGAAAATAGAAAGAATGTTTGATTCTTTCTATTTTCCCATCCTTCCCCCACCACATCGTTCCAAGGAGGGATTTCGGAATGTGCTCAACAATTTTACCTATTTAATTATTATTTATTATTTTCTTATTAAAAATACATTTTTCTTATTTGACCATGACCATAACACTCGACTAAAACTAACTACCCTCCCACTCCCTTTAATTTTGTTTCTGGCCTTCACCACTTCCCTAAAAACACAAAAACAAAAATCTAAGTTTAATGACGCACAATTTCTCTTTATACATATTTCCCTCAGTAGGGTTCTAATTATAGACAGACACCTCAAAGTTATTTCAACGTAAAGGTAATTTTGCACATGTTATTTAAATTCAGTGTCGCGACAGTTAAAACATTTCACCACGAGCGTAGTTAGGAGCAAAAGAGAACGCCGCCGCCGATGGCAAACGGTGTCGAGAGTTCCATCTGTTTTCCAGTTCAAGCCCCGCTTGGAGCCACTCCAGCTCTCGTGAATCTCAAGGGCAAACCAGAGACAGGAACGAACCGGAGTTTCGTCCCAAATTTCCTGAATCCACCTGTGACTCCCCATCACAAGGCGAGAATTCACTAGTCCTCAGGGGCGTATTAGTAAACATCAGGGAGGAAGCTGATGAATTGAAGAAGAGTCCTTTAATAGAAACCTCTTATCTAAATCTGGTAATCCGCATAATTTCTTAAAATTTGTCTGTCAAGATATATTTTAAGCACCAAAATGTTTTCGAAATACGGAATTTGTGTAATGTAATGGCTAGATTTATAAAGCGGCATTTTCTGAAGTTCAAAGTCGATGTTCTGATCTGAAGTTTTATCAGATATATACAAGATTTCCGTTTTAAAATATCCAAACAACCATGTTTCAACATTGTTTTTACAGAGTAAATTTCGTACTTTTTATAACTTTTTACCATCAGAAAATCTAAAGCATGATTCTCTACTTCATAATTTTTTGTGTAATTTGAATTAGACCATCTAAAATACCCTGTATAAAAACATATGATGCCACAATAATGGTACAATATCAGCCATTATTAAATACAAATATGATAGTCCGGTCGGCAAATAAGAAAATAGGCTTGGACCTTTTAAATATAGGGTACAACTATAGGTACTGTAGTAGTACATAACCAAACTTTCCTTTGAGTATTTCCACCCATATAAGAGGAACCCGACCATTTTCCTTCCAATGGATATTCCTTACTATATTTCCCTGAAAATCAGTATATTGCCTCATAAGGCAGCCTAAACCACTGATTCTCAACCTGTGGTCCATGGGACGTTTTCAGGTGGCCCCAGAAGTGTTGATCTTTGGCACAATAATGCAAAATAGTTTGGTATCTTATTACTATCTTTGGTAATAAGTATAATATCTTTATATCTTTATATATATATATAAAGATATATCCCCTCTTATATAAAGTATAATATCTTTATATCTTTATATATATATATAAGTATAATATAGGTAATACTATCTTTGGTAGGAGAAATTAAAAAGGAATCCAATATCTTTTTTCGGAATTTTCAGTGTGTACCTTCATAATAAAAAGTGTAAACGCATGGTATAAAACTTTAGTGTTGTCAAAATTAACATCCCTATGGGCGAGATCGTTACTTGAATGAGCTAATTTGCAACTCGAGTAAGGAAAGATGCTTAGAAATTCTCCGAAAATCGTGTGATGTAACTTGTGAATGGCTTCTAATACAATTTAATAATCCGAAACGCAATGGGTAAAAATCCATTTGATTATCGAAATTTTTCAGCTTCCGCTGTAGAAACTATATCGGATAAATATGCAGGTTGTTTCTGTATCGGGTATCTCAGGATGCAGCCTTGCTGCAGACTAACTTTAACCGCCGCTATTTGCGTCCTCCGCATTGTTCTCCTGCACACCTGGCAACAGTCCGAATTATTGCGAAGAGGTCACCTTTCGGCGCCGCCATCGACCCTCTATATTGAAGGTCTTACAACTCGATTTTATGTAGCGTCATCAAACGGCACCACGCTTTGGACGTCACAACTCATGACGTCATTTTTTCACTTGAATTGTCGTCAATTTGAATTTTGACGATTTAAATTATTATTTTTATAAATCAAAGAACCTAATGTAGTTAATAATTTAATTTACTGTTGACTGTTGAAATATTTGATGATTTGACGAATAGAATTGATTTTCCAAACTTAATGAAGGTTTCGAAGACAGTATTTCATTTGAGAAGAAAATTTGAGGTGAAAGATTTGAAGCCTTATCTCACAGTGCACTATCTATACAACTTGGCGGCAAAAAAGTTAAAAGAGTTCACTTGCTCAACTCGATAACCAGTGAAAAAAATTGAACTATTTTGTCCTAGTAAGGGGACGTCCATAAATTACGAATTACACAAAAAGGGGGGAGGGGTCCAGCAAAATCTCACCAAGGGGGAGGGGGAGTCAATTAAAATCTCACGTCAACTCTTTGTTTGGAGATTATACGTTTTTCTTTTTTACCTTTTTTAGCACAAGTTCAGGAAAAATGTGCACACTAAGTCAAATCATCAGCCAGTCAGGCGTGATAATTACAACCATAAGACCATTTTTTTATTTTAATTTCAACATGGATTTGTATCAAAACTTTTGTATTGTGTATGTTAAGCCGACAAGGCGAAACAAACTTGGCTAGAACATTTATCAAAGAAATTTATTTTTTTTAAAAGTTATAGAGAAAATCTCGCGTGAAAATTTGAGGGGGAGGGAGGGGTCCAAAATTTGGTAAAAGCACCTCTTGTTATTTATGGATGTCCTCTAACGACGCCAGTTTACTTAACTACCAGAAACACAATTAGTATTTCAAATTTATTTTTACGTTATTTTCAGGAGAAAAATGGAGGTTAATTAAACCCTCCCCCTTCGTAAATAGGTTGCAGTAAACTAGAATATTACATTTCATTGCTGCCAATCAGTACGTGAACTAGACTCTTCTATTATCAACCTGGGTAATAGGTGTTCCCAACCTATGTCACTGCGGCTGACAGTCACAATTAAAATTCCATTACCGAAAGAGGATTTTTTTTTATCCTCCCTGTATGAGAGAAGGGGCAAAGAGCGATGACGATGTCTCGAAATAGTAGCAGGGGACATAAAGAGAGCCCGACAAAACAAGGAGCATTGTGTCACTTCTTGGTTATTCTCAGAAACCTTTCTCTTATTAGGAGCAAATGGAACAACCCATGCGGTTCCTTACTTAACTCGGGGGCTAAATAACTCGGGCGTAAAGTAGAGTTCCGTCTGTTAATTAACAATTTCACAGTCTTCCGAGCGATAGGGTTTAATATAGAAGTGACGTGAAAAATCGATACTCAAAGTGTACAGGAATCGAGTACTAATAGGACATTTTTAAAGAAAGTCACGCATTTAAATAGTTATCTTATGATCACCTAAGCAACCATTGCCAAAATTGGAAATAACTTGTAATACAAACCTCTAGAATAATTTCCATCAATTTCAAGGCCTTTTCCTTACTATTTCTTTCTTGGTTTATTAAGGAATGCATAAAAGACAAAAACCAAAATTGACTTAATAATTTCTTTGAGGGTTGTTAACAATACAAAAGGTTGTCATAAGAAAAACTTTTTTACGCAAGAGACCGAATATTTATTATCTCCAAGACATACATCATGTCTTGGGCAAGTTATATACATTTATGAATAACCTATGAGTATATAAATACAGTTGAATATTATATTTTACATAATATTCACAGCTTAAATTTTTAAAGGGTGAACGTCTAAAGTACTTTAACAATAGAATGAAAAAAAAAAGAAACAGCAAAAAAAATTCATTTATTTCATTACATACTAACTAAAATAATAACTCCTTGGGAGAGAAACATATGTATGATTATGGGAGAGTAGTTAGTTGAGTGATTCCGATTTTTCAACGAATCTATTCAGTAACTATGAAAGTAATTTTTTTATCGATGTACAATAATGTCAAAAGATGAGTTATAAGAATTGTTATGTTGTCCCATAATATGTGACATGACTTAAAAAACATGCTTAATTACTAACACCTACTTTTTCTTGCAGGTATTCGTATCTCATCTCAAAGAAGAAAATAGATTTCAAGATTCAGTTGACAAGGTCATGACTTTGATGTGCTTTGTTAATGGGTGAGAAAAGAAAAGTCTTCACATAAAGTTTTGAAGTTTCGGACGTATAGTGTTCAAAGGATTGATTAAAGACTATGTGCAGAACTTGATTCTCGAGCTTATTTTGAACATTCAACTCATTCCGATTAGTTAGAAAAGAACAACATTCAGCAATAGCTATTTAAGTCTTTTAAAAAAGCTAATTCCATTGAAAACCAGCAGAGATAATATTGAATACATAAGATTTTCAACAAGGAAAACTAAGCTGCACAAACTCTGGTGATTAACAGAGCAAGAGAAATCCCCACTTGCTTCACGCTTTCGATAGCGGAATCTGGTTGAATTCGAATTTCAAGATCTTCTGCAAGTGTGACGAAGAGATAATAGTTACAAAGACTATTTCTAAAGATTCTAGAAGAACATGGCGACAGTGCTGCAACGGCTGTTCGGCGGGGGGACGTCTGATGATCCGGAAGAGGCCTCCTTCACGCTGGCCGAAGTGGCCGACCACAGCCACTGGAACGACTGCTGGGTGGTCATCAGAGACCACGTTTACGACATCACGCCTTTTCTGGACAAGGTGAGGAAAACCTTATTTATCATGCATTTTTTACTACAGATGATACGCTACCTTAACTACGCCATTAAGTTGATTTAAGCTCTGTAGAATCTTTAAATCTTTAGTTTTACATCCTATTAACCTCAACATCCTTTTTTCACCGAACACACACATTTTCAAATATTTTACCGTTAAGTTGAACTGAAAGACTTGATAACTGAAAACTCCTAGTTTGTTATTTTAAAAAGTGCAAGCCTTAGAAAAATTTGTGACTTAAAATTGAATGCTCACATAAATTTGAGATTAGAAAATTATTAAATGATTTTCATTAAGTAATAAGTAACACAAAGCACAAGTAGACTAACACGGGGCATAGTTTCGTAGTACTTCATTAATTTTGAGATTCAGTTGAAGGTATTTGGACATTTGGTTTGGAAAATTATGTCGAAGAAATTATAAAGTTTTTCTTTATAATTTCTTTTTTCTTTATAATTTAAAGTTTATTTTTCAAAACACTTTAAAAAAATATTAGAGAAAATTAAATTCCTCTTTACAAAACTGTCAATCTTTTCCCCCTCAATATCCCTTAAGGTAGCAAACTATGCTTCAGCAACCTTGGTAAGTTGATACTAAGGAAAACTGACCGCTTTTACCTTTCGTTTCAGCACCCAGGGGGTTTCGACGTGCTTCTGGAAAACGCCGGCCGCGACGCCACGGTCGCTTTCTTTGGCGCCGGACACCACCCCGAAACTGTTCATCTCATGGAGCCCTTCCGAATAGGAACACTCGCACAGGTTGGTGACCTTTTACCACACTTACTAATACGTCTTCACCTACTTTGGGACTGTTTCCACCTATCCATTTTTTTGCGATACGGTACACAATCCTGACAAGGTGACAAAACCTGTCACAGTGAAACAGATCTAACTCACGTTAATTTTTGTATCTCTGTGGTTCGTCCATTCATTTCACCTATTGCCGTACCAGAGCAGATCCGGATATGTAGAAAATACCCCTTACTCTACTTGTACTACATTCAGTTTTATTTATTTATATTATACATAGAGAGGCGATCTAATAAAAACATCTATCCTTCAGCCATATTCTCTTCCTCTTCGATTTTTTTTTCATCCGTTCTTCCTTTCTTTGTCTCATGTTCTTTCCCTCTTTCAATGTTTCCTATAGATATCAAATATTGCTCAAACATCCAACGATATTTGGGCAACATTGTCTCAATTTTTGGTAAATACTAATCAATGTTTTTTGATTCGCGAGTTCTTCCATTCCTCTCACCTCTCCTGATGTTCTTTTCTTCTCCTTTTCCCCTCCTTAATCTCATTGTTTTTCTCTCTCTCTTCCCCATTTCGTCTCATTCCCATTCATCCTTTTTCTATCTTTTTTCATCCTCTTTCCTTGTCTCTCATTCGTTCCTTCTCTTCCTTCCTTTTCCATCTCCCTCCTCTCATTATTTCATTTCTTCTCTCAATTTAAATTATTGTTGATAATTCTGTTTTGGGGGATAAAATTCTCATCCAGTTTTGACGTTCCGTTTTCTCGTTAGAATTGAATGTGAGTTCAAAAACTTTTCCATTGTTCTAAAAAATTCTTATTTTTTTTTAGCACGAGCGCAACTCTCACTACGGAAGATGGCAATCTCTGCGCACGAGCAAAGTGACCGTCGTGGATTGACATGCCCCTCCCTTCTGCTGAATCCTTCAAACATCTTCTGTTTGTGATCACAGACTGTAAACTATTTTCGTTTCGGCACCGGTTGAAATAATTTGGCAGCAAAGCTGAAAACTCATTTTCCCAAGAGACGAGTTCTTCAAAGATTAGTTATCATGCAGGTGGAATCGTAATAGTTAGAGGACTTTCCAATTCCAACCTATGAATAATTTTGAAAAAAAAAAAGAACTAAAAACATTTAAACGCTGAAGGAACTCGGTGTCATTTGTGCTTTAAAACACCCAGTGACATTATACTATACTTGCCATAAATCCATATCTAGTGTTTTATTCCGTTTAAGTTTGTTATTTTTTTTCTTTTTTAAATGTAAGAATCTCTCTTAAAAAAAACACTTGAGTTGGTTGTGTACCAGTGTTATTTGACCAGAACACTTCAGAATTACAAATCTGCTTTTGTTGACCAGATTGACTTTTTTGCTGTGATAAAAATTGGTAATCAACATTTTTTATATGATTTAGCTAATCACAAATTCCAATCATGTTAGAATTTTCTTAATGAACCAAAGCAGTTCTTGAAATGAGTGAAAAACTTTATTCTGTTTAATCGAATGGTAAAATTGTGAAGAAAAGTCAGTAAGCGTATCTTCACATACCGAAATACAGCTTTGTGAAAGCAACTTATTCATCCGTGTTTCATGATTCATGGATGTTCAGATGCATTCCAATGACTTTTATTGAACTGAGACTTCACCTCATGAACATTTCATTTAATATTTATTCGATATCACGAAATTCATCGAAACATTTTTCGTGCGGTTTAACATCGTGTTTGAGACATCGAAATGGGACAACATTCAAGATGTCTTAGTCAACGGGACGTTTGACCTGGACATCTTCACATTTAGCTTGTTAGAAGAACAATTCATTTTTTTTGAGTTCTTTCAAATTACAGTGAAGTTTTATTTATTTTGTGTCCTTTTTTCAACTCATATTTTCTGGTTGTCTTTATAATGTGACTACATATGTTTGATATTCGGGTGCATATCACAAGAGACTTTATCATATTTGTAAATGAATCTGTACTTATGATGTACCCCGTTTTGTCCATTTTCGTAATTCTGTGATTACTCTTATGGTGTAAATAGTATATATATATAGCCTTATTTTATGTTTATTGAATCTCTTGAAATAGCGTGAAGCTGTTGTGACGGTGTTTCCACGGTGAAAGAAATTTTGTGTGTGCTAACTCGGACTAACTTTTGGACTATTATCTATATATCTATAATATTTTAGTGGATTTACTTAAATGCATAGTTTTAAATTGTCATAAAGGAAATTATTTTAACTTTATTTCATTATTGTTGCTGTTCTAATTAATGTTAAAAACACTCGTTGTTTCATAAAATTAATTCAAAACAAACATTATATGAAACATAGACAATGTTATTGAAGTTGTATAAATTTTATAAACTTTTATGTTACACTCTTTAGAGGAAACATTCCTAATTTATTCAGAGCTGTACATTTCTTTGATTTAAAAAAAAACCTAGCGGCACAAATCTAACAATTTTTGATGTGGAAAGAATGTCTATAAAAACCATGTTGCAATTTTTCCTTACAGAACACATTCAGTCTTCAGGGCTGTATTCAAAAATAAAGTGTTGTTGAATACATATTTGATTCTGTATTTATCATTTTATAGTAATTATTTAATCACCCCTGAATATTATTCTATTTAACTTCTATCCATATAATACATGATTTACTGAGATGAAAAACGATTTAACTTAGTTGTTGAATACATTAGGGTGGTCCTTATTTGTATGGTAAAAATTTTTTTTGGGAATTGGGCGTTGGTGACGCCCCCTAGTTTTGTGTCACTATAAAAAATAATAATGTATGCAAAATTTAAGCTCATTCGGCTAATAATAACACGTGCCGCAAAAGCCTTGAAGTTTTAGAAAAATACTGAATTTTTTACAAAACATAAAAAAAACAAAGATTAAACCCTCCCATATTCTTCTTGATTTTTTTATGAAAATCTAATATGGTTATAGTTATAATGTTCCAGATTCCATTCTTCTATCACCAAAGTAAATTTAACTCTTGTAAAGTTGTTTTTCCTGCATTTTAAAACAGCTAATAACTCTAGAACTATACAACTTAAAAACCTGAAATTAGTGCCATTTTGTTTGTAATTTTATTATCTTTGATTTGATGTGCAACATAACTGCCTTTCTTAAATTTTTTTTTTCAAAATTTAAAAAATGGGAAAAAATTTAATTAAAAAAAAATTACAAAAAAAAATTTTATTAAGTAAATTTAAAGTTTTTCAACTCCCAAAATAAACATTTCTGCCAAATTTCAAGTTGAAAATAAAATTTGATCATGTAGAAAAAAATAAAAATTCTCGAAATTTTGTCAAGTCCCTAAACATTCCATGTAATTTAACAAAAAAAAATACAACTATTAACCGATTCGGTACAAAATCTTACAAAGCTAGTTTCCAACTTAATTTAACATGCCTTATTTCACCTGAATTTTCCTTAGAATTAAGTTTTTACTTAATTTTTTCACTTCCAACGTGTCAAATCAAAGGAAATTAATTAATGTTAAGTGTTTGAAGGATAAAAATATGAAATAAAATCATAATTCTAAATAATAATAGGTTGACTCAATATTCAAACTTAAACTTACGTAACAAATGAATTATCTAGTAAGATTTTGTACCGATACGGCTAATAGTTGTATTTTCTGAAATTTAAGTGAATTTTTTTGCATGGTACAAATCGTATGAACACCCTCAAGGGAGTTTCTGAATTCCCAATGAGTGAATCGCTTTTTTTGTTAAATTACATGGAATGTTAAGGGACTTGCCAAAATTTCGAGAATTTTTATTTTTTTCTACATGAGCAAATTTTATTTTCAACTTGAAATTTGGCAGAAATGTTTATTTTGGGAGTTGAAAAACTTTAAATTTACTTAATAAAATTTTTTTTTATTTAAATTTTTCCCATTTTTTTAAATTTAAAAAAAAAAAAAAATTAGAAAGGCGGTTATGTTGCACATCAAATCAAAAATAATAAAATTACAAACGAAATGGCACTAATTTCAGGTTTTTAAGTTGTATCGTTGTAGAGTTATTAGGCTGTTTGATAATGCAGGAAAAACAACTTTACAAGAGTTAAATTTACTTTAAAAAATTTTTACTACTGAAAGAAGGGTGATAGAAGAATGGAATCTGGAACATTATAACTATAACTATATTAGATTTTCATAAAAAAATCAAGAAGAATATGGGAGGGTTTAATCTTTGGTTTTTTTGATGTTTTGTAAAAAAATCAGTATTTTTTTCAAACTTTAAGGCTCTTGCGGCACGGATTAAAATTTTTTGATTGAGCTAAAATTTTGTAAAAATCATTTATTTGTATGATGGAACAATTTGGGGGGCGTCGCATAAAGATTTCCAAACTTTAAAAATAAGGACCACCCTAGAATACATATTTGACTCTGAATGTATATCATTCCATAGTAATTATTTAATCAACTCTGAATATTATTTTATTTAACTTCTATCCATATAATATATGTTTCACTCAGCTGAAAAACGGTCTAACTTAGAGGTAGAACTTAGGGAATTTCAATTTCGTGTTTTGCGTACTAAGAGATAAACTACTTTTTCTCTGAATGGGGATCTCAAGAATAGTGAAAATTGAAAATTTTGGGTTCAAATACTTGTTCTCTCAGTGGATAATATTTAAAAAAAGAATTGGTAGAAACTTAAAAATTGAACTGAATCTAAAAGAAATTACGGGTATACCTCAAAAGAAATTCAATAAAATTCTTAACCTAATATTCAAACACTGAGGTAACACGTTCCTTTTAATGCCTCATAAACCAACTGAAATAGGTATAGAAGTCTTTTATTCATGTCCCTTTATCCACTGAAAGTAGAAAAAAAAACAGGCCTAACCTCAAACAAATTGTTACAAGAGCTTTTTCAATGTTTTTCATTTAGAAATTGATTAAAAATCGTTTCAAAGTAAACCAAAATACTAGATACAACAAAATACTTTTTAATTAAAAAAATGACTGAAACAATATTAACGATGATAAGAGCTTGCGAAACATGTATTAGAGGAAAACTTAAAACACAACCAACACTAAATTGGTGTAATCCTTCTTTGACCTTCTTTGGTTAATCATAATCACAGGTACATTAATAAACTGACACAGAAAACCGAAAAGCTTAATTTCAAAGTGTTGAAACAGTTTTTTAAAGATTTTCAATTAGAAATCAGTCATCTGCTAACTTTGGCTTGTTGTCTTCCGTTCCACCTGTGTCTTTGTTCCTTGGAGTGGTGTCTTTAGTGGTCTTCTTTGACTTGAGCATCTGCACGAGCGTCTTTCCGGACCCAAGATCTCTCCCTTTCTTCCCAAATCTTTTCCGCCTCGTTTTTTTCTTGTCTTTACTGCCTATCTTGCTTTTCGTCTTGTCTTTGCTTCCAGACTTGCTCTTCAGCTTTGGGACTTTTTTCTTGACCACAACCTATGGGAGAAGGAATACTAATTACATTAACGAAACGTCTATGTGTGAGGTATTTAACCTAATATTCTATGTTATTGGTAAATGAAATGATTATTCCTGAAGGCAATTTGTGTTTTTAAACGTGTTTGTTATCTTTGAATGTTATTTTTCTGGTCGTTATTGAGAGATACCAGGAAATAATAAGGTAATAATAATTTATTTAGTTTTTATAGTTTAGTTTAGCGTGATTTTTAAAGTGGTACAAGTCTTTCCTCATTTGTTAGCACCGTTCTACAGGTTTCAAAAAATTTCCTGAAAGTGACTAACTTATCTTTTTTTATCCTATAAGGTGACGATATGTTACACTACTATTGCAGTCGACTCCGCTTGATGTGATCACTTTTGTCCAAGAGTAGAATAATAACAATATCTGAATGATAATAATAAGAGATTTGATACTAGAAAGTTTCAATTCAGTGTTTGCTTTAAAATCGCAACTATGTAGTCCTAATTGAAGAATTTAAAACGATTACCTAGTTCTAGTATGTATTTTGCAACTTTCACATTCTTAAAGAAAAATATGAGAGTGGAACATATACCACTACTAAATTAATGACTCATTTCATTTTGCATGACACAATCTGCGTCAGGTTAAATAGGAGGGACTTGTCTATTTTAATAACACACATTATGCGATTAATAACATTAACCGTGATCACAATAACCGGAGTCGACTGTATTACTAAAATCTTTACAAAAGCTATTTGCAAAACGTTAACTCCGAACCCCCACCTTTCGCTTCTTCATCCTCTTCTTCTTCCTTCCCTTCCTCTTCTTCTTCTCAGACGTCATCAGTGCAGGGGCTTCCTCCACTACCTCCTCCTCCTGAGGGGGCAAGGGCGCAGGGGCTGGAGGCGGCGGCCGAGGGGCCTCCTCCACAGCCCCTCGGTCCCCAACCCCCGCCCCGTACAGCCGGCTGAAGAACTCGTAGCTGAACTCCTCGGGTCGGATGTCTGGTGGGCCGGAGGAAGGCTCTGCTGCGCCCCGTAGGCTGCGGGGCCTACGCAGGGCGAGGGCCTTTTCGCGCTCTCTCCGTTGTCGCTCGTCTTCCATGCAGCGGAGGGTCAGTTTGGTGAGGTATACGATCCTGGGTGGAGGGAATTTGCTGTTTATTATTGGAACACTTTTCATCTAAAATCTAATAAAAAGTATGGGGAGTTCCAAGTAACCTAGATGTTTGTAATGATGTTTTACTATAAATGGTATTAATTTATTACAATTTACTTATTATTATTTACAGTAGTTTTGAAACTGAACAAAAATTTAAATAAAATTACCTACTTATTCCTAATAAAAATGACAAAATCGCCTATTCTAAACTTTTACTTAAAGATTGAAGAATATTATTGGTAAAATGAAATAAAAGCCGGTTGTGTATTCTCTAAAATAAAAATACCTCTTCAGTAAGATTGATATTTTGCTGAACATTCCTCTTTTTAAAGCTAATTTAATTGATGAATGCCCCCTATGACGAGGAAACAGAGGTTATATGGGCTATTTACAAATTATGTCACACTTTTAGTGGAATGACAGAGCGTCCTGTATTTGTGAGAAAAGGGAAATTCAAAATTTGTGATATCACACCTTATTGACTGCTCTATCACTCTGCTCTTGGAAATTGTAAAAAAAAAAAGCCTTTACTCCACTTGGTTTCATTTAGCACTAAAAGAGTATCCAATTCCAAGGGAATGAAAATAGTTGAAATAAAATTTCGACCCTTCAATTTGATTAAATTTTAAAAGCCTTAAAAGTGTGACATCATAAGGGGCTGTCCATAAATGATGATGTAACGCTTGAAGGAGAGGGAGGGGTTTATCAATCCAATGTGGCAAGGGAGAGAGAGGGGAGTACGAGAATTGTGTTATCATACACTACAAATCAACAAGAAACACTAGCTTTTTATATAAATGTAGCTTACACATAAAAAAACTTTATTATGAAACTAATTCCAACGAAATGAGAGCTCTTTTTAAAAATAAAGAGAGATAGAGGGTTACATGTGAGAGGGGTATGATAGATTATGCGACGCTTCGTGACTAGGGGAGTACGAGAATTTTAGCATCACACACTGTAAATCAACAGGAAACATCAAACTTTTTTTTAAAAATGTAGCCATACCAAGAAATATAAACAATATTATTATAAAATTCACACAAACAAAATCAGAGTTCATTAAAAATACAGTGTGCGACACATTTTGACATAGAGGAGGAAAGGGATAAATAATGTAGAGAAAAAATAACATCCTTTATAGGCGCCTCATTTTGAAAGGTCCACTGAATTTTTACAACTGTGACATGGGGTAACGGAGGGATGAACCCCCCCCTTCATTATGTGACGTAACTTGTGAATGACCCCCTAAGTAATTTCAGTGTCACCTGGTAAAGATATTCATCTCCACATGACTCTCGGGCCTCTCGAGAGTGAGCATCTTCCAGGGGATGTCCACCTTGCTGAGCAGATTGAGGTCGGCCTCTCGCATGGCGGAAGGGACGGGGTCCGGGAAGAAGGTCTGCTCCACCCCTTCCGTTGCACCCTCCTCCTCGGGGCGGTCGGGGCGCAAGCGGAGCTCGGGGAGGCGACGTAGGGCGCTGCTCACCTCCTCCTGGGTCTGGGGGCGCAGGGGGCTCAGGTCGAGGAAGCGCGGCTGGGTGGGTCGGCTCTCTTCCATTCGTGCCTGTGGAATATAGTAGAACCCTGTTATTATGAACACACTGTGAATGTGTGAAGCTTTTTTGTAGCACTAAGTAAACACAACGAGTGAAGACTTCTACTCAAAAGTCGTTCGATTGTATTGCGTGATAAAAAGATAGTGTTGTGAAAGTGTTGCTGCAATGCAAATGCGTGAAACACTTTTGAAGCACTAAGTATAAAGGGGCCATTCATTAATTACGTAAGGATGATTTTGGCAATTTTTGACCCCCCCTACCCTCATGTAAGGGTACATAAGATTTTCAAACCCCTCCCCCCCTATTCTTACTTAAGATTCCATTTCGTTTTTCAAAATAATAAAATGTTAGAAAAGGATCAGTTTCACTAAAACTCTCAGTTTGACGTAAATAAAAGATTTTTATTTTTCAACAGATAAGATTTTATTTTTAAGTTTTTCTGGGGTTATTCAATAGTAATTTGATTAGAATAATTGGAATTTGTTTACATTAACTTGGAAAATCTTACATAAGCATGTGTTTGACCCCCCCCACCCCCAAGTAAGGGTATGTAGAGATTTTTCCAACCCCCCTCCCCCTCGGGACCCTTACGTAATTAATGAATGGCCTCAAACACAATGCAAGCACAATATAATTAAAACTTCTACTAAAAAGCGTTGCGATTGTGTTGTGTGAGAAAAAGTGTTATTAAAAAATTTCAGGGTCAGTAAATGTGTTCTTATAATGTTTTGATACAAATTTAAGAACAAATTTCTAACATTTAAGATTTAACCATATTATAAACACACCTTACAATACTATTTTTAAAACACATTTCTAACACTTCCCAAACATATTCAGAACACTATCACAACACAATAAGCTGTTAAAGTGTTCTACCTGACAACACAACACAAGTGTTGATAATTTGAGGGCAGCAAAAATGTTAATAATGTCAAAACCGTGACATCAATTAAAACTTTCATAAAATAAAAAGAAGTAAACATAAGAAAAATGAAAACCCAATAATTACATATAATTAAAATAATTACAATTTAAAATAATTACATTATTTGAGAACGGTTGACGGACTAATACGCAACCACCCAATAATATACGTTATTTTTGTTTTAATGTTTAGATGCCATTGAAATTCTGGGTGCCCCTAGGTCCAGTCCCACTTTCCCTAATGGTTGAACATGAACAGGGCCTGTTTCCCTGGTCATGTTATTTAGCAGAAAATGGAGATTCAAAACCTTACCTCATGTACTTCTAACAAGTATCATACCGTTTAAGACGAAAGTTTCGAATGAAATTTCCGGGGTTCAAGACAGAGTTTCCATGGAAACCTAGAACAACTAGGAGAGGAGCTGATCAATACTCGTCAATTGTTATTGAAAAGTTAATCCTTTTACTTTGAGATTTATAAGGTCTAACTACAGTTTAAAGAACATAGTATAATAATTTAAATGAGCATAATTTTTTTTGGTTTATCAGATTTTATTCAAAATTTCAGGATATTTTTCTTACACATATTCAGGTAGGTTTTCTATACAAAAATTTAAGTTGAATTAAATATCCCCCATGCGTAATAACACGTTCCATTTAAATTTTAAAGAATACAAATCTTTAAATAACAAAATTAATGTGAATTATAAACGAAAAAAAAATGATAAAGAAAGAAGGATTAGTAAAATGATACACTTATGGAATAGCGATAAATCAAATAAAAATTACTGGTAACATGATAATTTATCGAAAGGTATGTTTTATTATGTTTTTAAATATTGGTACTATACCGACTTTTAATCAATAAACAAACCATCGTATATCATAAAGATCTTAGAATTACTTATTATAATATCTGTAATGGGGGTATCCTCCTTTACTTTTCTTATTTTCAAAGATTTAAATACATTTTAAACCTGTGTTAAAAACATTCAGACGAAACACTGTAAAAAAAATCTTGCCATTGAAAAACTGGGCAGCTGGGTTGCTCATTTTTTCCAAGTAATGTTCCCGGAAAATAGAAAATAACAGGAACGTTTCGGTAAAATCAATCAAAAATACCAGTATACCAGTATTTTACGGTAATGTTCCTGTTATTTTCCAGGAACATTACTTGGAAAAAATGGGCAACCCAGCTGCCCAGTTTTTCCTTGGAACGTTCCAGGATTTTTTTTCACAGTGAATGAAAAAGGAAAAGTAAAGTTAATTATATCAATAAAAAGAAATAATTTTGTTCAAAGTACCTATAAAATGAGAGAAATTCATAAAAACATCATTAGCTTTAAATTTTCTGCCTTCTTAAAGGAACATTCGCACATGACGTCCCTTGGAGGACAAAATCAACGTTGCTAAGGCTGTTGTTAGGGGCGGGACATAGAAGTATCCAATCGCAGCATTCGCACATGATGTCACTAGAGGAATAAAACAACGTTGCTAAGGCCGTTGTTAGGCAGAGTCATGTGATTGAAAATGCTCTAAAGGAGGCTTTTAGTTCATTTTTTATGTTTGGGTACTAGTACATTTTAGAAATATTTAAACTACATTGTTTAGCAAAACATCGCTTCTCGAGAGCAAAAATTCTACACACATTAAAATAAAATAAAAGAAAATTTTATCCATTAGACATAGGCGCCAATTTTCATTCTTCAATAGATCCTCATCCATAGCCAAAAAATAGATAAAATAGTTTTCTAATTAAAGCTAATTGGCTAAGATTATCCCAAGAAATAGGTAAAACAGTTATAAAAAGTAGGCTATAGTTTCAACACACAACGTGAATAGTCCTAAATAGTGACGATCATCTCTAATCAGTAATCAGGTACTTTAAAAATATTTAGGTTAGTAGGTACTTAATATTTCTTTATCACATTATTTTTTATTTGTTTCAATTCTCTTATCTGTACCTTAAAATACTGGCTACTTTAGGATTAGCCGGCCGCAAATCTGTCCAATTGGACATTAATGGCAAAATTTTATTATTTACACATAAAAATATAACAAAAATCAAAAGAAACACTACTAATTAATGGTCCCTGAAGCAAAACTTCAGGTGTTATAGGATGGAACAATGGCACTGAAACTTTATTTTTATTCTCAACTACTGTCAACCCACAATAACGCATCTTTCATTGCTTCTGATAACTTTTGCCCACACACTAGCGCCTCGGGACGGGATTGCTTCTGGGCCCTCTTACAAAGGTGATTCTGAATTAACCAATGGTCTAGACCCCTTTTCATTCTTGCCATGTGGGAGTCTTGAATACGCTGTAAAGGTTTTCTAGGACATTTAAGTAGGATCTGATCGTGGTCGTCTTTAATATTTGAAGTAACATTGATATCTATACCAAAAAGAGAGCACATGGTTAAAAACAATAAGTTAACATCTGGGGAAGATCAGTCGACAGAACTATGATGGTTTGTCGCGTGATTTTAGATACACCCTGTACAGCAGCTATTTCTTCATTTCCGAGGAAAGTAGAAGAGTGCAAAATGAAATATTTTTTTCAGGTATGGTGAACACAAACCACTACACCCTCCCCGACCTCTTGGACCTGGCTCTCGGGGGGTCGGGGTCAGAACCCGGGGTGGTCAACTTCAACCTGTTGCACGAGGTTCTCAAGTCCATACTGAAAGAGTTGGGCTTCGAAAAGGTCCGACCCTGGGACAAGACCGAAACTCCCGCTCTTGCAAAGGCCGCCATCGTCAAGTCGGTGCTGGAGGGGAGGAAACCACCTAAAAAGCCACCGAGAGGGTCACCAAAAGCTCCACAGGAAGGTGAGTAAGGGTGCTATTAGTCACATGTATATGTTGTTTACGATACATTCATTTGTCAAATAATTTGTCTTAAGGATCATTCACACTGTTTCACTTTCACTGTTTATCCTGAGTGATTTACTCCTGTGAATCGCAAGTTTGCATAGAATAGGGAAGGAGTAATAGAGTAAAACGCCAATGATTCCTCCAAAATGTACACAAAAAGTGATAAGTCAGTATGAGCCTTTAGGCTTTTGCAAGTATGTTTGCTTCCACGGCTATTCCCTTTATTGTTCAATTCGGTTATATGTTCCGTTGAATATTGCCAAGCTGCTTTGAACGCCAAAAATTGCAAACGAACCGAACCGATTAAAATACAGTTATACCAATGAAAACAAACATATTTGAATAAATCCAAAATATATATACTGACGATATTTAACCCTCTTTTCTCAACAAGAAGGAATCACTACGTTGACAGGTATACGGTGATCTTGTAGTAGTTCACAAGAGAGTGTTGCATTGTCAACTAAAAGACGAAAGAGCAGGAAAAAACAACTTAACAATTTTGTCAAACGATAATTTTGCCCGTTGCATAGTAATATTCATGCTCTGAAATCAAATGTGTTGCAGTTGAGACTTATACAACAGTTGAATTTTGATGAACATGAATGGGGTCTTTAGTGGACGACTATACATTAAGATCAATTGAACGAATCACAGAGACACAAAAATAGCATCATTAGATGTCTCACACTGTGATTTGTCCACTTGTCGATCTTGCCGGATACACCACAACCATAAGTGGAAACACCAGCGTGAAGTAGCTGGGAGGAAATTTCGGACAATAGTCGACTTGGGTCGTAAAAGAAACGTTATTCATTCGTTTTAATACAACTATATGTAGTCGGTTTGATCGTTCCCCCATCCATTTCCAGATGCTCCCCCACCCGAGGAGTCGACGGGACCGCCACAGGATCTCAAAGAGCGCAGGGAGGACGCCGCTTGGGACGACATCGTGGACGACATCAAGGTGTCGAAAAGGGGTGTTCCTGTGGAGAAGGTCGGCAAGGTGGGAGACGCCTGGAAGTACACCCAGCTGCGCACCAAAGTGGACGGCAACGAGGAGAACATCATGAGGGTGAGTTGCGTCATCGATGCGACGACGTTCTTTCTCCCCATGTAGTACGGGAGCAAGTGACAGAAAAGTTTCAGTCATTTCCTCCCGGCTAAATTTTTGTTACATAATAGTTAACCCAATATCTCGAAGAAAAAACCCCGTCAGCTGGCTGTAGGATGGTGGATTATACGTCATCTGGTCCCTTGAACATTGGAGCTTCCTCCTCGAAGAACCTAGATAATTTCCCGCCGCCACTAGCCCATCTGCATGTAACAAAAATTTAGCCGGTTCTTCACAGTTCGTTCTTCGAGGAGGAAGCTCCAATGTTCAAGCGACCAGATGACGTATAATCCACCATCCTACAGCCAGCTGACGGGTTTTTTCTTGAAAATAGTGGGTTAACTATGATGTATCAAAAATTTAGCCGGGAGGAAATGACTGAAAATTTTATTTTTTTCTGCCATTTCATTTTTTTACATCATTCTTCGAGGACGAAGCTCCAATGTTCAAGCGTTTGGGAGGCTACCACCGCTCAACCCACTCACGGAACCGCAGCTGATGTTCCTATTGATACTACTCTCTGAAGCATCCCACTAATTACAGCTTGAGAGGAAATTGGTCACCAAAATCTGTCACTGGCTCCCGTACTAATACTTCTTAGGCTGAGCGCGCACGAGCGACTTTTGTCACGGTGACAAAGACAAAATTGTTGCCTTGGCTATTGAAACAAGTTAGAGTGCGCGCACTAGGCGACGTGACTCTACGTGACTCTTGGCAGATTGCCAAGAATTTCTTCATAGAGATCCATTGTTTTCTAGTGATATTTTTGATACTAGTAATACTGGTCGCCGTGACTTTATAGTCACTCGTGCGCACTCAGCCTTAATTATAATTAAATGTCAAAGTGAAGGTGTTTCCAATGTCAAAGAGTTAGAAAATTTCGTTTTCTTGGTATGGACAGTAGCGAAAAATGAGGTTTGAACCGAAGACCCATTGAATGTGTGGAGAGAACGTCTAAAAGCTCATTCAGACTTATCACTTTTTGCGTTCATTTTGGAGGAATCGTCCAAAGTGAAGAGTGTGAAGTAGCGTTTCACTCTTTACTTCTTCACTTTTCTAAGAAACTAGCGATTCACAGGAGTTTCAGGATCACACTGTTTCACTTTCACTGTTCATCTTGAGTTATTCACTCCTGTGAATCGCTAGTTTCCATAGAAAAGTGAAGCAGCACAGTAAAGTGAAGAGTGAAAAGTCATTACACACTTTTCACTTTGTATTATTCCTCCAAAATGAACACAAAGAGTGATATGTCTGATTGAGCCTTTACATAAGAAAACGCATAGATAGAGTGGAACGCCAATTTACGCTTTTCCCTTTGGATGATTCCTCCAAAATGAAGATTAAGAGTAAAAAATCTGAATGAGCCTTTAAATTGTTTTTTCCACTCTTCACTCTTCCGATTTTCTTCACAATTGAGTGATTCATTGGAGAGGATCACTTATGAATTACGAACATCGGAAGTGAAACAGTGTAAATGAGCCTTAAGCCAGAGGAGATACAAATAGTCTAAATCTCAAATAAAAAATATGAGTAAAAATCTAGATAATCAGTCTGCAGTAGTTTTTCCAATGATAGATATTAGCGGATATCATCCTTGTGTGGTGTCATTTTTCATGCTGTAGTTAGTATGTCTAGTTCTGTCTAAACTATGCAAGCCATTTTTCTTAAAGAAACCGTCTTCATACGCAAAGCTGCACAGTTTTCCATACGGAGTCTAAAATTTGGAGCAGCCATTTTTTAGTTATTAGTTTGTTATTTAATCATGAAAGATTCGCTATTCACTTGCTTATTAAATATGGAATTGTTTATGTTCCTAACCAATAGAAAAATATCATTTAACCTATAAGGTATTAATAGATTTCAATAAATATATTTTTTCTCCATGTACGCGTGCACTGATGAATTTTTCTACACTTTCAGCTGAATGAAATCGTAAGCTCATTAGTGAGAAGGATGGCCAAAAGGGTGAGTAAATATTAAGTGTTTAAATAAAGTTTAAAAAATATACTCCCTCAGTAATTATATTTTCATTAAAGGGTCATTCCACGTCAAATCAACACACTTTTTGGCATGACCATCTCGGATTTTCTTGAAATTTGGTACATATGTTCTACTTATAGAAACTCGGAAAAGTACCAACTTTCATCAAAAAATATTAATTGGTTCTGGAATTACAGGTGTGCAAAAGTGGTCAAAATGGGCCAAAAATGGACCAACATAAGTTCTTTAAATTGCTCTAGAGAATCTTCTAATTGGGTTATACAAATGAAGTTGGTGTCATTTTAAAGTATTTTAAATGTTCTTTTTAATGGTGTAAAATTTGATTTAAATTTTTGAAAATCAATATATTTTACAAAACAAAATAGAATTAAAGGTTCGATTTCTATCAAATGTACCACTTTTAAAATTTTGAAAAAAATTCCAGTAATAGGTAATTTTATTCTAAATAATCTGGTAAATTTATAGAATGGGACAAAAATAGGATCAGTGCCAAAATCTATTAAAACCAAACTTCGATTTTTCTTATATCCCCTTAAAAAATTTTAAAACTATCTTTTTTTCATTAATTGGATGCGAATTGAGTTGTATTCAAGTGCTGTTGACAATTAGGGCCCCTGCACAAACTTGGTGTAGCACGGGCTTCATATTTACAACCTGTATATTAATTCAGGCCATTGTATTGTAACAATGCACATAATGTAAATATGAAGCCTGTGCTACACCTAGTTTGTGCAGGGGGCCTAATTGTCAACAGCAGTTAAATACAACTCAATTCACATCCAATTAATAAAAAAAAGATAGTTTTAAAACTTTTTAAGGGGATATAAGAAAAATCGAACTTTGGTTTTAATAGATTTTGGCACTGATCCCATTTTTGTCCCATTCTATAAATTTACCAGATTATTTAGAATAAAATTACCTATTACTGGAATTTTTTTCAAAATTTTAAATGTGGTACATTTGATAGAAATCGAACTTTTAATTCTATTTTGTTTTGTAAAACATATTGATTTTCAAAATATTAAATCAAATTTTACACCATTAAAAAGAACATTTAAAATACTTTAAAATGACACCAACTTCATTTGTATAACCCAATTAGAAGATTCTCTAGAGCAATTTAAAGAACTTATGTTGGTCCATTTTTGGCCCATTTTGACCACTTTTGCACACCTGTAATTCCAGAACCAATTAATATTTTTTGATGAAAGTTGGTACTTTTCCGAGTTTCTATAAGTAGAACATATGTACCAAATTTCAAGAAAATCCGAGATGGTCATGCCAAAAAGTGTGTTGATTTGACGTGGAATGACCCTAAAATAATGTAATTCAGAACTGTAGGTATTTCTGTATTTCTTGTGTGAAAAATATTAGTTTTTAAGATTTATCATTTTTTTTCATTGTAGGGACTCAAAAAAGGTATGTATGCTTGTTTTTTCCAGTTATATAAAAAGTGTTCATAATTAAACGATTGTGTTTTAAAGTTTTCTACAGACACAATTTTTGTTTAAAAAGTTATAAACTTACATACCAAAGTGCAGGAATTCTAATTTGCTTGAATATTTACAATAATAGTTTCAATTTAATGTTCAAACCACCAAAATAACTCTTCAGAAAAATAAACACGTCCTACAATATATACACGAAAAGTAGGAAGGTAATAGACAGTACATGGCCCCTAGTCTTTCGAACAGGTTAAAAAGTGACAAGTAAAGAATAACATCATCTTATAACTTTAAAAATTAACCTTTACACATACGTTATTAACCGGTAGCACATTATGCTGAAAAAATTGTACTTTATTAGTTCTATTCCATTGAGTTTTGTGTTGAAAAAACTTTTGGAAAAATGTTCCTTATTCCCCTTATATTACCTATTTCCTCTTCCACCTCTCTGATTTGATTCCAATGAATCGATTCCAATAACTCTAATCTAATAGATTTTCATAGAATTGATTCATGGCCACGATCATCCCTCAAATGCTCAGCAACTCCATCTGCTGTTTTAGTATAGAATCTGAAAGGCACTGTCTATTTGGCCGGCAAATCTACAACTAACCTCTACTCTTTTTTTACCCGGCAACTGCCCGGCAACGGTTCTGATTGGAGCGCCGAGACAGCTACGTAACCACGAGACCTACGGCGCATGCGCCAACTGCCGTTTTTGCGGTCCAAATAGACACTTCCAATCTGAAATTGAGGTGCTTGCAGCAACAATGAGCAGCTTTTCCAACAGCTTTTCATTACTTCTAACAGCTTTTCATTGAAGTTAGCTCCTCATTGCTGCAAGCACCTCAATTGTACAGTGATGAAACTAACTGAACGTTTGAATGGTGAGGGGTAACCGCGCCGGAACCAATATTCCATCCGAAAATTCGCTATCCTTAGGTGGAGCAGATGGAGCCGACGGATATGACGAAGACGAAGACGTCGACGACATACTCGATGCATTGGCGCCGGACGCGCCCTCCATGGACGACTTCGATTCACTAGAGGAGAGGGTAAGGAACACTTATTATTTGGAGTTTGGTTGGGATTATCACACGTGTATGAAACATAGACTAAGTAAAATGACAAAAAGCGGATAAATCTTAAATGTTTGGACTGCGTGGGAGGATTCCATCTCTCGCAGTTGTATTCTGCAATAATGATGGCTTTTAAAGAACCGGATCTGTAGTACATGGCCACCTAGACTCATAAGGCCGGAGAAACTCGAAATCGTGACGCGCGAAATAGTAGGCAAGACGCCATCACTCTTCATAGCTTTTTTGGACAACAGCGTAACTCCAGTCTGAAAACTTGTGCCTTATGCGCTGTTGAAAAGGGACGTCTTGCTTACTATTTCGCGTCACAATTTCGAGCTTCTATGGCCTTATGAGTCTAGATGGCCATGATCTGTAGCGTTTCGGCAATCCGGTCGTGACACCAATATTACGGAATACGTCCCATCGTTATTGGTCCAGTTGGTCACACCGGATTACCGCACTGCAGCAGGTCCGGATAAATGGAAATGGTTCTTTAATATCTGTTATCGTTTTCCATGATATTCCGTCTCGGTTAGTCAAACCGTACCGTCTGTCAGTAATGAAACATTCCGAGCCCATCTCACACCTTCTGTCAGAGAGAGAACAAGCTTTTCGGATAGTCTTCTTCAAAAACCAAGCACTCAGACGAGATGGAGACTAGACAAAAAAGTGTTGATTTCTGCTCAGTCCAACAATAAGGGAGTCATTTAATTATTTTGCTTGAAATGAAATAATAAAGATTATTTTCATTTTCACGAAGCGGTCATCCCAGAGGAGCACCGATAAATTATACTATAGGACGCGGTGCTCTTATAATGCTGACCTCAAATGAAGTTACTTGACGACGAACTCCAAATCGTTATTCTGAGATCGAAACTTGTCAAACCTATCTATCGAAGTAGAAATATTATAGAACTGTCAGTTATTGTCAATTTTACATTGTCGTTTTTTCCCCGCAGGTGGTGTCGTTGGAAGAATCCAGAGAGATATTCGAAGCCGATCACGTAAGTTCTTAAGGTTTATCAAAGGGTGGGGAGCATGGGGGAATTTAGGGAGGTTGTAAGGGGGATATACCCTTTATTTTCACGATAGGGGTACAATAAATTACTAAATTTATTAATGTTAAAAGATGTTCCCAGAGAAATAAGGGAGAGCCTTCCCCTCAAAGTCGCTAGCTTGGACTTCTTCCTCTTAAATCCACCTTTGAGGGGTCTCCAGAATCAGCTGGGAAAAGTACATCTGTGAAAAAAAAAAACCCGCATATTTTTCAGGAAAGACTGGACGTCGCCTTGAGGCAACAAGAAAGAATGGTCAAGGATGTCGAAGAACTCAAAGAAATAACGGGGAAAATAGAAGTAAGTTTATCACTACTGTGTGGTCTTCATGTTTTGATCTCGTATCCCCAAAGTGCCGAATCCCCCCCCATTATGGCGCTTATTACTTTATCTAATATTAACGCTTTAATTGTCTTCTAGAAAATGGAAGAAGACATAGCCTCTAAGGCTGATCAGAAGGAAATGGAAGCAGAACTGGCGTTGGTAAGAATGCAAACTTAAAAAAATTGGTTATACGAATAAGTAGGGGAGACCGGGGCTAGTTTTCCACTGGGGCAAATTTTCCAACGCCCTTTATTTTTAAATGAGCAATTAGATCAACCCAACGAGTGAACTAGATGAAAAAGAAAGACTTCACACACATTCTGATGTACTTTCAGAATTTTAGCTCTTGTAGTTTCGTCAGAAAAGCGGTTTTTTCAATATTTTGCTCTTTGCGTAAACTTTTGGATTTTTATTAAAAATGTGATTAAGCCCTTTTAATTTTAACTGACTAATCTGATATTGCATATTCTGATAGAGGATTTCTTCCTCTATAAAACTATGCTTTTGTTTTTCAATAATATTACACCCCCACTCGTTGAGGGGCTCCCAAAGTTCAAAAAGTGAGTTGGGGCAGGTTTTCCAAAAGTAGACGGGGCACTTATTCCAACATTTGTGTGGCTCAAGCTCAAACCAATCAACCAATCCATAACGCAAGCTAACGATTCCAAAGGAGTTGTTTGTTCGAATCCCTCTAAATTTTTTCCTATTTCTTTCAAAAAAGGTGGTGTTCTTATTGTTAAAGTGTATATAGTTCTTATAGTACTTACATTTAAAGAAAACGACCATGAAAGCCTTTACAAATATTCATTTAATCAGATAAACAGTTTAATCAGATAAACAGACCCACTAGAAGGATTTGCAATTTGAAAATTAGAATGTTATGGTTTGAAGTACGTCGAATTTACGTTGAAACCTCGTTTTTCATAGATTTTGATCCTTACAGCCATTAACCCCGTGCACAATGTAGGAAATTTCATTTAGAAAATTTTCGCCAAACTCTTATCGCCAAAGATTAGAAGGAAAATCGCCAGGTTATGAAAATTACTGTAACCCGCAATAACACGATATACTAACTCAGATGGTTGGTCAGATTTATTATAAAAACTTGCTGACTGCAGCCGGTGTGGCCTAACGGTTAGTGTGCTTGGTCGCTAAGTTTCAGAACCAGGTTCGAATCGGCATACCTGCCATATGATTGATTAATTTTTAAAAGTTTGAAGATGCCTGAAATTTAAACTACTTATAAAGTAGTTATTAGTTATTTTTACACTATTGATTTCAGTAAACGGAAATTTTAACCTACTTTTTATGTGTATGTAAAATGTTTTACTTGTTACTAATTTTTTTCAGAAGAAAAAATTCCGAAACAATACTTTACAATATTCAACTAAAAATTTCACCTGCATTAAATTAGAAGTATTTTTGAATTACATGAACAAAAATCTAAAACAAAAAACAAAGATTAAACCATTTTTTTTTTCATTTTTTTTTACTATAAAAAGATTATTTCTCTACATAGGTTTCACAAAGGAATTTGGTTTTACATATGAATCAAACTTTTAGAAAAGTCGTCACTTAATAAGAACGGTGTCCCCCTTCTTACATTTATTATCTATTAAATATAATAAAGATGGGCACAGCTTCGATAAGAGTCCTCCAGCCGCCATGTTTATCCACAGCTCCCTCAGCAATATGCTTAAGTGTTGTCATCATTTGAGCTTATGGGTAAACATGGGGCCTCAAGATGTAAGTTAACTTAAATGCAATAACTTTGCAAAAAAAAAAAAAACTGTAGTGCTGAAATCGATATCCCCCCCTTTCGAAACACACTCTGTTTAGGCGTAATAAAGACGTCCCAGGGTTGCACCGACAGCCTACTACCGTCAGGCAGGGTCAATGATGTCAGAATTATCTAACGCACCCTAAAGACTCGATGCTAGTACTGGTAGTGGACTGATATATACTTAAACTATTATAAATAAAACAGTGGTGGCCACACAAAAGAAAAGATTAACACTATAATTAAAATTTAGCTACCACTTTTAATTTTCTTTTCTTTTTTATTTATAATCAATCTTTTAAATGGGAAGTACAGCCCAGGGCAGGAGCAGCTTACGCTGCTGGTACCCAGTTACCGACGTATACTCTCTCTGGGGGGTACAGCAGATCCAGCCGCATGTTCTCTAAATACGACATAGGGCCGGCATCGGGTTTAAAAACTGTTCTCTAAGATTTTAATCCTGTTTAAGACAAGGGTGGAGTATAAATTTTATAACGATTTTAACAGTTCGTAAAATTCGATGTTATTGGGATGCTGATTTTAATTGAGGCTTATGATAAAATAGCATGCCAATTAACTTTTAGTTTCACAAATACGAAAACTGCTAAAATCCCTATATCTATTTTAGCCCGCTATAATCATTTTACCCCACCCTACCCAATAACACAACCCTATGAAACACCTTGAAAGTATTCTCTTTCACCTCAAAAAACAACAAAAAAAAAAACTCCCCCCCCTAAAATTAAACTCCAATATCAATCTCCAATTTTTATTCTGGATATCCCACTATTTCCATGGATCAATGCTTTGCGTATTCCACAATAAAGAATTATCAAATGTTTGGCAGTGAAAAAAGGTCTCGATTATTCCCCCCCCCCCAAAAAAAAAAAAAATATGTATATATTCACTTATAATTATAAAGACGTATTCTTACTCTTTACTTTATGGATAATTTTTGTCAGTGTGGTGGGTGTCTAAATTATTAAAAATTTTAAACAGAATGAAATAATTTTTTTTAAAAATTTATCATGACCACACGACGATTCAAATTTTTCCTTAACCTCCTAATAAGTTAAAATATCAAGAAGCTTCTAATCGTTGATGTGATTTAAGTTAATTAATTTTATGTAATCAATTTTAGTAAATTTGATGTTTGATGCTTAACTTCTGAACATAATTAATATTTATATTGGTATTTTATTCCAAGCACAACGTTCAGAAACTTCCTTAGTTTTTCGTTAAAAAAATGATTAAAACTCCCTACCCAATCTAATAAAACATTTTTCCTCAAATGGGCAGTTTCTGGAAATATAATAAAACATACATAACTCTCAATTAATCATTAAAAACACGACCGTAGAATCATAATAGTCATATTTGAAATTTTATCCGAGTTTTATTCATAGTATATGATGCATAAGCAAATTTTAAACTTTGAAAGTGTTTTAATTTTTAAAGAAAAATATGGGTTTTTTATTAAGTGGGAAAGTTCTATTAGAACCATTCTCTAAATATTAATAATAAAAAAACATCTCTAAACATATCTGTATTAAAGTATTTTGACAGGAACTTTTGAGAAGTAAAATAACTTAACGTAATACGAATCCATATAATAATTTCTTAATTTAACTGGATACATGGTATTTTTATTACCTATTTACAGGAATTAAATAATTAACTAAATTAAATTTAATTGTATAAATTTTTTCAAATGCTTTAAATTTGAAGAAGTATCCAACATCTATTCTGATTTGTGTTTGCTTATATCCCTATCGGTTAACCTAAAACAACGAGTAACTGATTTGGCAACTGCGGGGACAGAACCTGCAACCTAGTGATTACGAGCTTAATACTCTACCAACGAGGCTACCACTTTAGGTATCCTAATTGAAAGACAAAATTGCGCCAAAATATAGATAAATAGCAAAATCTGTTTTAACTTTTGTGAGAATTATGCCATAGTATAGATAAGCAGCCAAATCTGTTTTAAATTTCCTCTCAATTGTTGCCAATCTTTCCTGTTAGAAGTAAAGTTCCCGTAATTTTCAACCCCCCCTCCTGGCTTTGTTTGAGGGCCAAACATTACAAAACTTGGTTTTAGGGGGTGTTCTATTAGAATCGAGGATAATCTTTGATGTCGCCCATAGGAAAAACGAAAGTTGGTGTTTCGTTTAATATGTAGACGGCCCCCTAAGGGCATAAACTATAGATTATTTTCAAAAAGACGTTAAATCATGAAAAATGACACAAAAAGTATCATTCTACCCCCAGTAGTTCACTCACAATGCGAACTGTATCTTTTTTTTTCTCTACGACTCTGTACAAATAAACAAAACAATTAAGGTACTAAACTAATTTTTGGAGATTACTATAACGCAAGTAAAGTTCACAGCTACAACACAATGATTTCATATGAAAAATACATATTATACTATAATTAATAAATTTTACTATAAGTGTTTTACGATTTAACCCTTTAAGACCAGTCTTTTAATTTAACCGGCACTGTCGTTCGATTCCTACATTTATTCCAAGCTAATACCTGAAAAGCTACAAATCTAGTTATATCTGACAACCAATCAAACAACCAACACACAAGATCGTATTCAGGGGCTTAGAGAGAGAAGAGGCACCAACCAATGAGAAAGGAATGTTAGGAATGGCATCCATCCGGTTAACCAATCAGAGTTTTTGCCAGCAATCGGTATGACTGCAGATAGTAGTACTGTAGGAAAACTTGCCCCTTACTGTTGGAAAACATGCCCCACATACGGGGCACATTTTCCAACGTGACATGGTCACCTTTAAGCCTTTTTTGTAAAAAAACTAATAAAGTTGATGAAAATTGAATGCTACATTTTGTAGAGAACAGTATGAGGAATATGATGAAATTTTGTTTACCCAAAAATAAGTAAAAATAAAATGTAAGGAAGCAAAATTCATTTAGGTTGGAAAACTAGCCCCGGTCTCCCCTAATTTATATCTAACTAAAGACTGATTAGTATTTTGTATTGCACTTAAGAATTTTACTAACGTCTGGGATGTACCGTATTGCTTTTGGTTAAATCCACTAAAAAGTTACATTTTCTTTTGCACATATTTCTCCCAGCGGTTGAACTTCTCTGGCCCACTATAAATGGTCTCAGATATTTCACAGTCTTTAAATCACCGCGAAGAAATTGAGTTAACCCAAAAAATGGTTCTTTACCGTTTATCACATTCGTTAATTTAGATCGAAGGCGTTTATTTTAAAAGCATGGGATTTTATTGAAATAACTGTTTGATACAATTAATGAATGGAAAATCTTATCTGTCAAAAAAAAAAGTTTCCCCTTTTTGAAAAACCTTTAATCTTTTGTCTTTAGAACTTTAGTAGCGTCATTTGTGACTTGCTTTACGACTTTTTAATAAGTATATAGAAGAGGTAAAAACAAGTTAATTTTTTGTCACAAGTTTAAGCATTGATAATTATTTTCTTCCGTGTTGTTTTTTACACTTAACTTCACGTTATTTCTCTTGAACGATTTCTGTCTAACAGAAAGGAGATCTGGAACTCGTCAACACAAAAGTGGACCAATTGGAATTCGAAACGGCTATTGAAGAACTGGGCGAATGCATTGGTCGACTGGGGATCAAGTTCCAGAAAAAGGTATGGATTCTCTTCCTTTACATCTTACAGTGTATGTATAAAGTGATAGCCAACTTCTTCATCAAAAGAGTTCTACAAAAAAGTAATGTTTTGAACCTAACTTCCAGAAAAAAAAAATTATGCAGTATTTGCAGGTGTGATTCAAATTCTCCTTTTTAACTTCTGAATGAATGATTCTAAATTTAAAAGAAAAGGAAAATAATTGTAAACGTAATTCTAAGGTGGACAAAAGTTACCAAAGATGATGTTATTGATGTTGTGAGATAACGAACAGGAGTAAAATAAAATTTAAACCTAACAGTTTAAATATAAAAATGACAAAGTCTTCCACGTCCGGGAGGGTTAATATTAATGCAAGAGAATTCCTGTCCGATGGGTAGTGATCTATAGAAATATTACTATTAAATTTCTAAGGATATCCTCAGTGGAACAATCGTTGCCTATAAATGGAAACGGTCAAAATAAACAATTATAGTACCATAATTTATTTATTAATTGGACATGACAGTATTTTCATGAGGGAGAACGGTTTACGTCCGTTTCCCACTAAAAACAGTTGCATTTTTGGTATTACTATACGCATTGACAAATCATTAACACAGGGAAAATCGGTTCTCCCCGAGAGTTACCGAAGTGACGTCGGACGAAGAATAAGGAAGTCGAAGTGATGATAATGGTAAAAAATGTCCCATCTTTATTCTCATCGCTGGATGTATAGAATCTGATTCTTTCATTGGTTCTTCGCGCAATAACGTATTAATTGCATCATCATCTATAGGAAATCTTTAACCGTTTTCCCCTCGACGTCCTGGTTGCGTTGCTCCTAGTCGCTGCATGTGAACCCACCCTTACCCTGTGAAGACGCACCGAGCTGAGGAAGAACAAAAGTTTTCCAACATATCCTTTAAATTAGTTTTTTCTCAGAATCAATGACACGCACTACTACCTATCTTCCCCAAGTCTTCGATTCTCGATAGACTGTTGGCAGTTACAGTAGTTGAATTTGTGCGCAGGTGGACGAGTGGGAGGAGCGCAACCTGGTGCTGCAAGCGGCCATTGACGGCAAGATGTCGCGCGACGTGTTCGACAACGCCATCGCGAAGGTGGACGCTCGACTGACGGCCATCACGCACAACCTCATGCAGATCAAGAAGCTGGTGGACGAGGTGCTCAACCCCGATGCGGGAGGCATCACCAGGTACTCCTTCCTTCTCCATCATCTCATTCCCTTTGTAGTAATGCAGGGTGAACCCTTGCCCTCTTTTTAAAAATCATTAACAAAAAACAGTTAATAAGAATATGTAGTTTGTTCGAGGGGGTGACTCAATCTTCTTAATCTTCATCCCAATCTTCTCATCTTCAGGGTGACTCAAAAATTTTCGTAAACTAACTTTTGAAAATCAGTTGTTCACGAAATTTGTGTACGAAAATTTATGAGTCATCCAAGTAAGATGGAACGAATGGCGTATTTTTATCTGTTTTTGTCTTTTGTTATTGATTTTTAGTCATGGCACCATCTGTCCAAAATTTCGTTTACTACTGATTCTCAAAAATTTGTGTAACGAAAATTTTTGAGTCACCCTGAAGGATGCAACAAACTGCGTATTTTTATCGGTTTTTATTTATTTTTTTGTTGAATTTTAAAAAGAGGGACAGACTTTTGGTTCACCTTGTATAAATTTTCACTACAAGGGAGCTTAGCGGAAAGACATCATCTAGAACTGCCGACAAGTAGAAGAAGTTGAGTCAAGATATTTAAAACGTTATTATTAATTATGAAAAGTTGTTGTAATATCGGATCCTCTTAAGAAAACAACGACCGCTAGATGTTCGAAACGCTTACATACTGATTTTTTTATATGGATATATCATGTTTCCCTCCATTTAAGTGTTAGCCTTTCGGAAGTTATGTTTATTTTCTTCTAAATGTGTGCAAAATAACATAATTGGAAGGGCATCCTATTAATATTCCTGTTTGGTGTATGGGTGATTCCCAAAATAGGAGACATTTTCAAAAAATAAAATCTTAAAAAAAAATTAGCAGTTAAAATTCTGAAAAAAATAGGAGTTGTTAATATATTATCCTGTATACTTTACCTGTAGTCAGCAGAGCTAAATATTTAAAAACTTGCTAAAAAAATATAACGTATTTTATGAGCCATGCTAATGACAATGAAACCATGCTAATGACAAAAATGACATGAAATAAATATCCTTAGAAGTAGTTGCAATAAATTTGCTTTTTATTGAATTTTTTTATTTTATCCCTGATTACAGATCTTCAAAACGAAAAAAAAAAGCTGCACTAGAACCCATAGGTATAGGTGGCAATATACATTTCAAAATGTCACGTAGAGGGTAAATACGGGTAGTTTGAAAAGTTCTCGGCCTCACCCAGAACACGCGCTTTAATTCGCACGATTTTTTTTTCTCCTGTTAGAACAACTCTTCAAATGAGCCTAATTAAATTTTTGGGTGGTTCTGATCAGAATTCTGCTGTCAGGCATTTTTTGAATGAGTTAAGGTGAGCTTATTTTCAATAATGGAGAAAAGCGAGTATCGAGCTGTTATAAAATTCTTTTTAAAAGAAGGGATATCACCAAATGAAATTAATTCTACGATCGTAAATGTGTTAGGAGACTCTTTACCTTTGTTTTCCCCGTGAAAAAATCAGAGTTGAAGCTTTAACATGGTTGCGAGAGTGTTTTTAAAGAACCATGTGAAAAACGTTCAAAAAGAGCCACCATACCGAAAATCGTCGAAAAGTGCCCTCTATGATTATAGAATAATGATGAAAGAAGGTGGGACATTTCTAATAGTCTAGGGATTTCAAAGGAGTGCAAAAGTTATTTTTTGCACGAAGAATTGCGCGTGAAACCAAGTTGGGCAAGATGGGTGCCTCAAATCCAAATTGTGGCTCAAAAATGCATTGAAACGACGACTTCATTGCGATTTTTGACGTGATTTACACAAAATAAAAGCGTTTTTTTACGTCTATATGCAGAAATAGACTTAACTTAGAACTTTTAAGTAAAATAATAATCAATGCAATGGATAAAAGTCAGTTTTTCAGCACCAAAACGTGCTATTGGCTAGAAAATTCATGGCGTAAGAATTCTGGGGTTTCAGGGAAATTTTGTCCATGGATTTCAAGGAGAAGGGTATGAATATAATAGCAGAACACTTATCTAAACTGTTGATGAGAATACCCGAGAAAAAAGACGCATTTAGCAGATAAAAATGCCATTTTTCATTAGAACAGCGCTTCTGTTAACAAATGCGATTTTGCGGTGAGAAAACTGAGGGATTTGGGTTAAAAATTTTAAAAGCACCTATATCCTATTACCCAGATTTGGTATCTTCAAACTTCCATCTCTCCTCCAAAGTGAAAACTTTTCTCTCTGGTCACCGTTTTTCTTCGAATTAAGAAGTAACTGTGAGATGAATAGGTTTTTTCACGAAAATCTAGAACAACACCCAAAAGAACGTAAAATAAGACAGGACTGTCGTTCTAAGAAGTGAGGCAGCTTAAAAGGAGGCAATGTTGAAAAATAAACAATTTTTGAAATCATAAGTTGTCATTTTCATCGTCAGGCCGAGAACTTTTCAAACTACCCTCGTATGTTTGTCTTCAGTCGCACGGGATGCATAACTATTACTTCAACTTGATTATCCCAAATGTTTGTGATTTCTCCTGGATAAACAATGTCATCATACTCGACAGCAACCCAATTTTCTTTTTGAACCTTTTTTCTCTTTTTTGATTTCCTTTTTATGTTGGCAGTGATACTGTGTGGCTGTGTTCTTTGTTGCCTAGCAGTCATATCACCAACCATTTTTACTCGGCCTGATTCTTTTGCTTTTATATATATATCTGATGTTCAAGATCTTTTAGTTTTTGCTGTTTATCAGCATCTTCTTTAATTTTCTCCCTTCTTCTTTTTTCACACTCCCTTTTCCTTTTAAGTTTTTCTTCTCTACTCATTGCCTTACTTTTCCCCATATTCTCATTAAATCTGAACAAAGAACAAGACCAAAAATTAAAATTCAGTATACACAAAACTGTTCTTACAAAAAATGCAATAGGAAATAGTATTTTTAATAAATTTAATGTTGTTAACTAAAGAGCTAACCTTGTTTTCTTAAAAGAAGTTTCTGACATTACCGTTGTGAGATACTGTGTCTTGGAAATTTTTTGAGATATAATGCACATTTTAGAAGTGGTAAGTATAATATTTATAAATATAAAACTACTGCAAAAGCAAATCTCTACACCAAATTAAAAAAAACCCACAAGTAACATTAAAGCACATAGGTGTCATTAGCATGGCTGTTATGTCATTGGCATGGACTGAAAAAACCATGCTAATGACACTAACACATGTCCATGCTAATGACAAACTTAAACTAAAATAAGATTATGAACCATAATATAATCAGAATACAATAATCCTTTCTATAGCCTTTTAACATACAAAAGTTCTATTCAAATCAGTAAAATAAAAATTTTAGTAATAAAATAAGCATTTAAATTATTATCCATTCTAATGACATATAATTGATGTACTTACCAGATATTCAACTTCTATTCAAAAAATGCAGCACATGTTCTATTTTCACACTAAATTCAAATGGCTACTAGATGCCCTGGAAAAACTTGATTTTTTTTCACACTATGGCCATCAGTGAAAATGAAATAATATTTCAAATTCAGCTACTAAAGATGGCCATGCTTAAAAAATCAAATATGGAGGACAAACTTTAAATCTTTTCTATATATTATTATTTTAATGTTAAAAATAAATTTATTGGATAAATAAGCTCATTGATTCATTTAACAAGGAATAAAATTTGTTTGGTCTTGTTAACATGATACTAGCACTTTAAAATGTTGATATGGAGATGGCAGAGGCTGCTGTGGACATCCATGCTAATGACATTTTGAACATTTTTTCTGTTATTTTAAGGTGTTTTTAACAGAAAAGTGAGTTATTTTTCAATGCAAATTAAGAATAATATTAAGATAAACATATTTCACCAAAAAAAAATTCTAGAAAAGCTTCCAAAAATTTTTATATGCTGAAGGACGGAAATTCTCCCCTATTTTGAGAATCACCCGTATAGTTTACAACGAATACTGAATCAAGCCAAATGTTCAGTTAAGTCCTTACGGAGAAACAAAATAGTACTTACTAAGAGATTATGAGAGGGATCATTTCATCCTTTCCCTTTTCTCTCTATCTACCTCACTCTCTATCCTCTTCATCTTTTCTCTCCACTTCACTTGTAAATTTTTCATCTCTCTTTTTTCTTCAATACATATACCCCTTATAACTCAGTCATCTTTTTTCCTCTGGAACTTCTAGTCTACACAATAATGACAGCGAATTCTTCTGTAAGAAAATTTCATTCCGAATAGTATGTTTTCCCTAATAAATAAAACTACATAAACTGCACACGTGTATTCATATCTTTATCCTATAGTTTATCATCATAGTGGTTTATCATGGTTTTTTTCAGATGCATGTCTTGTAAAAGACCGGCCAAGGAGTCTGGACGGTAAGTAGAATATATTGTTAGATAACCCAACAAAAGAAAGAACCAATGAGACGAACGCACGACCTTTTAAAATCGCTTCTTATCCATTAGAGAATATCTCGATGAAGTAGCCATGAAGCGTCCTTTGAGAGCCACTGAGAGCAGTTCAAATGAAAGTATGAAAGAGTGAGTGTCCTTTTGTATTTTATTATCTTAGTATTAAAAATTGTTTTAAATTTTGACATTAAGTGCACTAAGATTCAAATCCCGCCTGCCCTAAAGTTACATTTAACCTAACACAGTATAAGTCTCCATATAAGTAGCTCCGAAAGAGATTTGTAAAATGCAATAAGTTCAAGTTTGGACATTTAGTCAATTGATTTTTCAGTTTATCTATTTATTCTTTGTTCAAAAATCAAAAGCAATTTATTTTCAAAACTGAGTAATTAGTTTTTTTTTTGTAAATTTTTTGGAACGATTATTTAGGAAAATTTAGTTGATTAAATGTGTGTGCAACGTGCTAATTTATACGATGAACTTGGTTAGGTCTTGATTATGCCTTGCGGAGACACTTTATTTGGATACGGATTTATTCCTATTATAAATGTATTGATATAGTTTTGTGAGGGGTTTATGGCACAAGAATCAAGTTAGATCATATTGAGCCAACGATATCATTGAAAAACTGATATTTAACCGGTCTAGTGTTTTTCTTTAGCGGTTCAAAACTTCTGAAGAAAGTTTCGACAAAAAGACAGAGACTAGAAGGACCTCCATATCCCGAAAAGAAAGAATACACCATTGGGTAAGGCATAAATAAACGGTTACTTTATAGATAGCCAATTTAATGGTACCTTGAGGTTAAATTTAAACCTTGTAAAACTGGGACATTTAAACAAAACTCTTGAATAGGGCATTATTCCAAGAGCCTTTGATTCAACATTTGTGAAGGGCTCCGAATACATGGAATAAACCTAAAAAATTTAAAACAGAGACAAAATGTATTTTGTTCCCTTCAAATATTTTAAAAGGTTAATGGTGTGCGAAGATTTTTTTCGACCAAGGGAATATTTGTCCACTCAATGAACAAAAGTCCTTGGTAACTTTTAGTTCGAAGTAGCTTGAAAGCTTCATAAGTATATAAATATATTTTGTTTTCTTATTTCAGATTACCAACATCAAGCTCAAAAATATCCGGAGTGGGACCTATTGATGACGGCAAGTATGTGTGTGTTTACCAGTAACTAGTTATGTAAAGACCATTTATTAGTTATTTTCTCGAAAAATACCGAGGATTCTAAATATCCCCTACTGCATATTTTGTGCCATCTGTCAAAGCAAAATCCAAGTATTCAATTCATTTAAAAAAACTTCTTTTAAGTTTCTTCAGAAGTTTTTTTTTGAGACAACACAATACAATTGTGGTTCTAATACTTGTATTTAAAGTTCAGAGTTTACTAATTTCTGAAACTTTCATTTTCCTACACCTTTTATCAATATTATCTGTTCCCTTAAAAATCAGTACTTCAAAAACACTTAGTTTTCGGTCAAATTTTTTCTTGTTGTTATTTAGAGACGGTCTCTAACTATTTAAAATTTAAAACTGATAAAATTATCTGTGTTAAGAAATTTCAATGGTAGGTATTATTATACAGGGTGTCCCAAAACGACCGCATAAACTATGCATAGCTAGATTCCTCGTTGGGAGTACATAAAAAATGCCCAAAGAAGTGCCCCTCTACGATCCATAGTTTTCGAGTTATAGGAAAAACAAAGTATGGCTGTTACCCCCTGTGGTCCCAGGTCAATCCGCATGCAATCCGGCAGCAGAAACATGAGGAACGTTGGTCTCTTAACGTATGGGCACAACAATACTCGGGGATCAACTGCTTGGACCATATCTGTTGCCAGAACGGCTCTCGGGACAGTCATACTTGGTGTTTCTCAATGAGGTCTTAACCGAGTACCTCGATGACATACCTTCAGCGGCAGTACAGGGACTTTGGTTTCAGCATGATGAGGCTCCGGCGCATTTCTGTGCTAATGTAACGTGGTTGGCTCAATATGGAATACCCCGGCCTTTGGATCGGACGTGGGGGTCCGGTTCTATGGCCGCCAAGTGGGGTAACAGCCATACTTTGTTTTTCCTATAACTCGAAAACTATGGATCGTAGAGGGGCACTTCTTTGGGCATTTTTTATGTACTCCCAACGAGGAATCTAGCTATGCATAGTTTATGCGGTCGTTTTGGGACACCCTGTATACTGAAATTTAATGATAAAATAATTTTTTTAATTGGAATAATAGAAATCAATGTTATAAATTTTTGAAAAGATTATTCCGGTCTTTTAAAAAATACATTTTTGGCACATCGAATTTGGCCAAATTTTTTATGCGCAACTTTGTCTTTGTTTCGTTAACCTGAAGCTTTATTTCCAAAGGGATAATGCCAGCTCCGTGCCCAAATTACCGGACATCCACGCCAAACCCAATCAATCAGAGGAGAAGAAAAAAAAGTAAGTGAAAATATAAAAAAATTGAACTTGAATTTTTTCATTATTTTTTTTTAAGAATTGTTAATGTTGGAACTAACTTTTATGCTCTGGTGTTTCAACAAGTCCATCCAAGCTCTACACAGAAATATTCTTGCGTGGAGTAGTACGTAATGCCTAAGGAACTGCATTTCTACTTTTTTTTTTCGGAAATGTGCTGATATTTCGATAAAAACTTGCATTTCATTTAACAGTGTTCGCATGCATGCAAATAGTGTGAATTTTTTTTTATCATCATAGCATGCAAACATATCCAAATATCTATAACGTTTACCATAAACATTTTTTAGTGTAAATTGTATGTAACGTCATACCTTGATTTGTCGCGATTTCATGGGTATATGAGGTTCTGTCTACGCAAGGAATCTGGTTATGCAGATTTAGACTTGTTGAAACACCCTGCAAATTACAGAATAAAAACTAACTTTTAAGAGCAAAGTTCATTATTAATTAATTTAATAATGACAGTACCATCTTTCTCTTTCATAAAGTTTTAGCTAATTGTAGTCCAAAAACCTCTTAGCTGATATTAATTCTGTTGTTCCGTTCAAGGCCGAGTATAATCCGAGTTTCTGTACCGAAAAAATCAAATGCTAAGGTCGCCGCAGACCCTACTGTGACCGATCCTCTGTTTTTTACGAAACTAAGGTGAGTATTTTTACCCGTTTTCATTTCCTTGATTGGGCTGATTGATTGACTGCGGTTTTAAATTATCTGGCATGAGAACTTCATTTAGGCTATATTCTTGATTGGAATTGAAAAGAAAATTAACTGCAGATTTACAGTAATAAAAACTGGAAAAATTAACACAAATCAAAAAATTTTTTTAACATCAAAATCAGTTCGGCTTTGTGTACAGAATTTTTGAAATTAAATGACTACAATGAATATACCTAACTAAATTAAATATGTATTATTATAAAAGAGTTCTATCGCACGTATTGTACAAATGTAGTATTTGTTGGTATATGTTGTGTAATTCCGTTTCTTTTGACATTCGTATTTCTCTTTTCTCACAGGTTGGAAAATTTGGAAAAGTAGGTGGACTTTATTTTTTTCCTCTTTCTTAAGGAATCAAATTAAGGGAAAGACGATAAAAAACCGAAAGGTTTGGATTTAATTTAAGATTTAAGCACACCAAAAATTGAATTATAATTTTTTTAAGTATTTAAAAAAGTATTGAGTGAGCTACAGAAGAATTAATTTCACCAGAAATTATTAAAGTACTACTTTATTGGACGGGTGTTATACCGGGACTGCTAACCAAGGAACTTTGCCCCTGTTAATGTTCAGTAGAATTCCAATAAACTAAATTCATAGGGACCGACTGCATCGTATCTGATGCAGATATTTAAATCGTAATAAAAAAATTACAATTTATAAAAAAAATCCCAATATGTGTTTCCCACTGTATACCCTAAAAATGTTCTGCAGTTAGGCTGATCGCGCACGAGCCACTTTTGTCACGGTGACGAAGACAAAATTGTTGCCTTGGCTATTGAAACAAGTTGAACAGTATTAATGAGTGCGCGCACTAGGCGACGTGACACTTGGCCGATTGCCAAGAATTTCTTCATAGAGATCCATTGTTTTCTAGTGATATTTTTGGGGTCGCGCCCGTATTCCCGAAATCCATATTCCCGAAGCCCACAATCCCGAACGCCACAAGACCGAACGGGACACTTTCCCGACAGGACTTTTTACCGAACGGGACACTTTCCCGACAGGACTTTTTACCGAACGGGACACTTTCCCGACAGGACTTTTTACCGAACGGGACACTTTACCGACAGGACATTTTACCGAACGGGACACTTTACCGAACGGGACACTTTACCGAACGGGACACTTTACCGAATGGGACACTTTACCGAATGGGACATTTTACCGAACGGGACACTTTACCGACAGGACATTTCACCGAACCGGACACTTTCCTAAACGGGCCTTTTTACCGACAACTCACTTTGGTCACTAATTTTTAAATATGGACTCTCGATTTAAGTTTCATCTTGCCCGACCTGGTCAGTTTCACTGGTCAAGATTCCTTTATGTCTAAAATTCATTACAAAACAAATGTTTGAGTTGCTAATTGATATTTCGTAATCTTTTGTAGTGTTGACATTGGTCTTTTGTTCCTGGTGACCATTGGTCAGTCCGGTTCACATAATGTAACTTCTTTGCTTTAGCACTGAAGTATGTCTTGTGGGGGCTCAAACCAAACGTCTTCGGACGTGAAATATTTTTGTGTTGTCCACTGGTCAAGATCTCTTAACCAGTGGTCAATCCCTTTTTTTTTTCCGCTAAATGCTACTTTTCTGATCTTATCTTTCTGTCTCGTGTTTGTTTTGGGGGTCCCTGATCTTTGGAATCCCCATTTGACCACTGGTCAAGATGACTTAAATTCAATACAAAACAAATGTTGGAGTTGCGAATTGATATTTTGTAATCTTTACAGTTTTGGACTGTGTCTTAGGTTGAAGCTGACCATTGGTCAGACCATTGATATCGTATTTTTAATTTTTTGATACACAAAAATAAGCATAAATTTTAATAAAAATAGTTACAATGGATCATATTTTATTATAGAATTATCCTATATATTTAATTAAAATTAAACTTTAATGTTATTTGCAATTTACAAATATTTTAATTGTAATTAAATTCTTAACAAACTAGGAAGCAAGAGAGTTCACTGCTCACTGCTTTATTTTAAACTAGCAGATATACCCGGCCTTGCCCGGGTGGAGTGGTAAATTAATGTTTTAAAGTTTATCTTATATAAGCAGAAGTTTACATACCTATAACCAATCTTATAGTACCTGTATTTCTCTCTTCTTTTTTTTCATATTCCAGTGTTTCCGTTATTTTCCTTTCCTGATGTTCCTGGTAATATTTCCTATCTCGATAAATTTCCTTTTCCCGGAGTTATAGTAAATTAAATGAGTCTAGTGAACAAAGTAACAAATTTGAAACAAAAAAAAATATCTAGTAAACTGAGATCCTAGTGAACCGTCTCATTTGGACCAATGTTTTTTTTTAATCTTCCTCCATTAAAATAAAATTCAGAAATTCCATAAATATTTTAATTTTTAAGGAAATTATATTGAATAGGAGAAAAAAGATTGAAAATTAATTATTTGAATTTATTTCGCTGTTTTCACAACTTTTAAATGCAGATATATCGAGTTTTTCGAATTGTAATATATTTATTTTTGAACGTATGCTTTCGTTTACAACGATTCAAACGGATCCACTCTAGTAGAGAAATGGAGAAATAAGCGTTTTGGGCTATGGACGATGTCAACCGGAAGTAATCTTTTGGCAAAAACTCCGATTGCATTGTTGAAATAGGTTTTATTTCTCCATCTTAGGGTGACGTTTTGCCTCACTGATAAATTTTATTTCAAAAAATTTTAAATTTACAACGAAATTCAAGGCAAAAAAATATTAATTTATATTTATTAAATAATAAAAGTTATCAGAAAATTCAAATTACTGATTAGAAACATTGTTTACTTTTATTTAAAATTTTAAATGAGCTGGTCAACTAGTGATCTGAGTTTTCACCAGAAAGCGGAAGGTTAAAAGTGGCGTGATGAGACTAGTGACCAGTTGACATCGTCCTATTTTAGAGATTACCCCGGGCATACATACACCCACACACATATGCATCGCTCGTAACTGCATAATATGCAATATGCGTATATAATATGCGTAATATGCATCATAACTCCGCAATCCACCATTCCAGCAACGAAAATTTTTAAAACTAAATTTAAGCTGTACAAAGACTAAAAAGTGCCAGTTCTTACGAAATCGTGTTTTACTAAATAAAAAATTATTGATATAGAGATCAAAATTAAGTGATAAAACACACGATATCTTCCCTGTGAAATCGAGATGTTTTCGGTCTGAACTTGGGCCTCAACTCTTCTCTCCAGCCATGTTCACAATGGACTCTAACCGCCTATCTGGTTCGAGACTTCACGGAACCAAGACGTGACCTACAACTGAGCTTGCAATGGACTCTAACCGCCTATCTGGTTCGAGACTTCACGGAACCAACACGTGACCTACAACTGAGCTTGCGATTGGTTACCACAGATACTACACTAGTAGATCTACTAGTGTAGTATCTGTGGTAACCAATTGCAAGCTCAGTAGGTCACGTGTTGGTTCCGTGTGACGTCATACGGTTAGAGTCCATTGGTTACCACAGATACTACACTAGTAGATCTACTAGTGTAGTATCTGTGGTAACCAATCGCAAGCTCAGTAGGTCACGTGTTGGTTCCGTGTGACGTCAGACGGTTAGAGTCCATTGCCTCCTATGACCTCTTAACCTTTTCTAGAAGTGAGATAAAATTCAAGCAATGTTCAGCTAACTTTTCACTAAGTTAAAACAAAAAAGCAAGAAAATATATTAAAATTAATAACATTAAAATTAATAATTAAAATAAATAATTAAGTTTAAAACATAAAAAAGGGGGAAACGCACATTGTCCACTTACCACTTCAACGTTGATGAACGATATCCACCTAACTGAAGCCTCAATGAACTTGTGGCGGACTCGAGCCATTCTCCTCTTATAATCGATGTTTCTATGTGAGCCCTCAATGTGGCCACTCAATATGGTGGTTTTACTAGTGGCAACACCTGGAGAGTCGATTGCTATTTTATTTAGTCTGCCAACTTGTTTACAACACTCTTCTTTTCGCTGGCTCTGCTGCAGCGAGCCCTTTTGGCTCTTGTTATCAGTTTTTAAAGTTTTTACATGTTAAAGGTTTTAATAAAGTTATTTTAGTAATTTCTGCGTTGATACCTGTTTAGGAACACATCACAGCCCACTACAGATTGGTGACCTTTCGGAAAAGCCACGCAACTGGAGTCATTGTGGTATTATCGTCTCGTATATGGTCTGTTTGATTTCCGTCACGATCGGATTACCTGCATTCACTTTCCTCATCAATTGCCTCCCTGCTGTTACTATGTCACCTCCCGAAAATATTTCTGGTCCTCAGAGTGAGACACATGTGGATTTTCAAGTCGCTCCTGTGGCGGTCAAGCCACCCCCCTTTTGGAAAGGGGACCCAGCGTTATGGTTCGCGCGCCTGGAGGCACAGTTTGAGTTGGCAAGAATTACTACAGACTCCACTAAGTTTAACCATGTTCTGTCGGCTATTGAATCGGATATTTTGCACAGTGTGAGTGAGTTAGTTCTTAGACCTCCTGCTGAAAATAAATACGAAGCATTAAAAAAACGTTTAATCGAAATACATTCTGAAAGTGAAGCATCGAAGATGAGAACCCTGCTTCAGGGTCCAGAGTTGGGTGATCAGCGGCCATCGCAGTGATGGTTGTTCACTGCGATGTTCACTGCGATTGTTCACTGTGCAGAGTTGGGTGATCAGTGGCCGGGGGTAATGTGGGAGAACCCCTTTTGAAATCACTATGGCTTGCGCGCTTACCAACCAGTACTCAGGGTATCCTTGCGGCGTTCAGCGAGGATTTGGATAAGTTAGCCACTGCTGCAGATCAGATCAAGGATTTGACCTCTCCCTCTTTGATTGGTTCTGTCTCAACCACACCAGGGGAGGATAGAACTTCTCTATTGGAGTCAAAAGTTAGCCAGCTATCAGAGCAGGTGAGTAAACTGACGACTTTACTCGAGCGGTCTCGTAGTCCGGGACGCAGCCCTGGGTATTCCCGAAATCGCAGCAGTTCGCGAAATAGGTTTAAAGAGCCTAAAGATGGTTATTGCTTTTACCACACCAATTTTGGCCGAAATGCCAAGAAATGTAACCCTCCTTGCTCCTTTCAATCGGAAAACTAGGCGGGCGGTCGTCGGTAGGCCAAGTTGCCGATCGCCTCATTAATAGAGTCTTGCTGGCCGATCCTACATCTAGTATGACCTTCCTGATTGATACAGGAGCGGACATTTCGGTCATTCCAAAGTCGTATGCCCCATACGCCGAGGTCCAACAGGACTTAACTCTGTACGCCGCAAACCATTCCAAAATACGAACCTACGGCACCAAACGCATCATGTTGGACTTGGGTTTGAGGCGCCGCTTTGCTTGGTCTTTTGTGATAGCTGATGTCCGCCAGCCTATCATTGGTATTGATTTCTTGAAATATTTCAATTTACTCGTTGATGCTAGAAATCATAAGGTTATTGACGCCCTAACTAAGCTCACGTCAAATGGCGAGTTGCCAGAAATTAACTCTTTATCTTCAAATTTAACAATACTTTTTGGGAATCGTTCGATAACGTTTTGAGTCAGTACCCGGAATTAATCAATCCATCTCAACCGTTAAATACTGATAGGACGAACGAAGTTTACCATCACATAGAGACCAAAGGCCCTCCAGTATTTTCAAAACCCCGTCGATTAGCGCCCCACATTTTGAAGGCTGTCCGTAAGGAGTTTGAGGACCTGATGTCTCTTGGAATAATTAGGCCGTCAAAAAGCCCATGGGCAAGTGCCTTGCACGTAGTAAAAAAGTCTAATGGCGATTATCGCCCTTGTGGCGATTACAGGAGACTCAATGCTATAACGGTGCCAGATCGTTACCCAGTTCCCCATATACAAGACTGTACGCAAAGCCTCTCCGGGAAAATGATATTTTCAACCCTCGACCTGGCTAGGGCATATCATCAAATTAAGGTAAATCCACCCGATATTCCTAAAACTGCAGTTACGACTCCCTTTGGCCTGTTTGAATACACTGCAATGCCTTTCGGGCTTAGAAATGCTGGCCAAACATTTCAGAGACACATGCATCAAGTATTATCAAATCTTGATTTTTGCATCCCCTACTTCGACGACTTACTTATTGCCTCTTCTTCCGAGTCGGAACATCTCGACCATCTACATCAGGTATTTTCCCGCTTAAAGGAATATGGGCTTAAACTAAATCACAGTAAATGTGTGTTGGGAAAAAGTTCTGTTAAGTTCTTGGGTTGTCTCGTCACCCCGGAAGGCGTAAAACCCCTTCCTGATAAAGTAGACACCATTATTAATTTTACCAAACCCGATACTATCTCTCAACTTCGGCGGTTTTTGGCAATGTTAAACTTCTATAGACGTTTTTTGCCCAATGCTGCCAAGATCCAAATTCCCCTGAATAAACTACTCGTTAACTGCAAGAAAAATGACAAGCGGCCTGTTGTGTGGAATGACGAGGCAGAACAGGCATTTCTAAAGAGTAAGACAGCGTTGGCTGAGGCCGCAACTCTCGCCTATCCGGATTCTCAGCAACAGATGTGCCTACTTGTAGACGCCTCTGGTACAGCTGTGGGTGCTGCGCTAAACTGTATTACCCAAAATGGCCCCAGGCCAATAGCCTTTTTCTCTCGTAAACTGAGTGCCACGGAGACCAGGTACAGCACTTATGACCGCGAACTTCTTGCTATCTATTTAGCAATTAAACATTTTCGTTCCCATCTAGAAGGGCAAAATTTTATAATATTCACTGATCATCGTCCTTTAACCTTCGCGTTTTCAAAAGTCTCAGAGTCTAATTCTCCCCGGCAATTAAGACATCTTGACTTCATTTCTCAGTTTAGCACGGATATTAGGCACGTTTCTGGCACTGACAATATAGTTGCCGACACGCTGTCTCGAGTCCAACAAATATCAGCTGCCCCTTTGGACTTTCAAGCTTTGGCTGTTGCTCAGAAGAGTGATCCTGAGCTCCAAAATCTTTTGTCTCATCCGACGTGCTCACTTAAGTTTCAGAAAATGACCTTGTCTAAAGATCTGGAGATCGTATGTGACGCAGCTTCTAAAAAAATCCGTCCCTACGTTCCTTTGCAGTACCGAATGGCTATTTTTAAGTCCCTTCATAACCTGTCTCACCCAGGCATAAGAGCAACCAAAAAGCTCATCCTGGAGAGATACATATGGCCTTCTATAGCCAAGGACGTCGTGCATTGGACTCGTTCCTGCATGGACTGCCAAAGATCCAAGATCCAAAGATCTCTTTAAAGTCTTAACTTTGCATCTATTATTCTTATAATGAAAACGAATTTAAATAAAATCTAAACAGAATGATATGAATTAAAGCGGCTTGCTTTTAATTCATAAAGTAAACATACGATTTCTCTTAGAGATATATAAGTTAATAATACTAATTATATTATTTAAGAAGAGATAATTTTTATAAAATTTATGAAGACTAAGTTTTAAATTAAATAAGACGATTATATTTTTTAGTGAATTCAGGCTAAGATACGGGGTAAAACAGAGCTGTTGAGCCACAAATAAAATAAAGTTGGCAGTGGTTAAAAGAAACTGCCTAGAAGTCACTCTCAAATCAACGAGATAGAAAGAGAAGGTCAAAAAGCTGAAATATCGAGAACCTGATTCAACACTGTTTAAGATTATAATGTTGCTTATTTCAGGGCGTTGGGTATGGTATGATGAGCCTCCATATCCCGATTTCCGGGAGGGGGTTCAGGGCTCTTCCCTTGGGCCTCAATTTGAAGAGAGTCCCCATATATGCTTAGAAGCTAAGAAAATAAGAGTGTAAAATAAATTTATTAACATCTGAATTTAAAATCAAGTAAGCTTATAAAGTTTTCTAAAAACTTGTAAGTCTGGCCCTGCCCTCATGACCTACTCGAACTTCAGTAAAAAAAACGTTTAAGTATAAAAATTAATTGGATTGACCAATGGTCAACCAAAGAGACATGTTATAACTACAGAAAATTTAAAATATCAACTAGCAACTTCAACATTTATTGTAAAACGAGTTTCAAGCCACATAAACTTAAAAAGAATGCCAACATAAAAAAATGGAGTCCATAATGAGTTGTCAGGACCAAACCTACCGTTTGATCAAAAGTCGCGTTCGGGCAAACTACCTTTTACATTCAATGGCGTTCGGGAATGAGGAGTTTCGGTCAAACGAGACTCTTCAATCTTGATAGTGGACAATACAAAAACGTCACACTTCCCAAGACGTTTGGTTTGAGCCCCCACATGAACAACTTCAGTGCTAAAGCAAAGAAGTTCCATTAAGTGCATATGACTGACCAATGGTCAGCTTCAACCTAAGACACAGTCCAAAACTGTAAAGATTACAAAATATCAATTCGCAATTCCAACATTTGTTTTGTATTGAATTTAAGTCATCTTGACCAGTGGTCAAATGGGGATTCCAAAGATCAGGGACCCCCAAAACAACCACGAGACAGAAAGATAAGATAAAAAAAGTAGCATTTAGCGAAAATAAAAGGGATTGACCACTGGTTAAGAGATCTTGACCAGTGGACAACACAAAAATATTTCACGTCCGAAAACGTTTGATTTGAGCCCCCACAAGACATACTTCAGTGCTAAAGCAAAGAAGTTACATTATGTGAACCGGACTGACCGATGGTCACCAGGAACAAAAGACACATGTCAACACTACAAAAGATTACGAAATATCAATTAGCAACTCAAACATTTGTTTTGTAATGAATTTTAGACATAAAGGAATCTTGACCTGTGAAACTGACCAGGTCGGGCAAGATGAAACTTAAATCGAGAGTCCATATTTTAAAATAAGTGACCAAAGTGAGTTGTCGGTAAAAAGTCCCGTTCGGTAAAGTGTCCGGTTCGGTAAAATGTCCCATTTGGTAAAGTGTCCCGTTCGGTAAAGTGTCCCGTTCGGTAAAGTGTCCCGTTCGGTAAAGTGTCCCGTTCGGTAAAGTGTCCCGTTCGGTAAAGTGTCCCGTTCGGTAAAGTGTCCCGTTCGGTAAAGTGTCCCGTTCGGTAAAATGTCCTGTCGGTAAAGTGTCCCGTTCGGTAAAAAGTCCTGTCGGGAAAGTGTCCCGTTCGGTAAAAAGTCCTGTCGGGAAAGTGTCCCGTTCGGTAAAATGTCCTGTCGGGAAAGTGTCCCGTTCGGTAAAAAGTCCTGTCGGGAAAGTGTCCCGTTCGGTCTTGTGGCGTTCGGGAATGTGGGCTTCGGGAATATGGATTTCGAGAAAACGAGACACACCCATATTTTTGATACTAGTAATCCTGGTCGCCGTGACTTTAGTCACTCGTGCGCGCCCTGCCTTAAGTAATATTTTAAAATGTAAAATAACTTTAAGGCATTTCGGATATCAATAAAATATTTAATTTCGTATATCATTGGAAAATGGATGTAATTGGAGTTCATAGTATTTAAAATTAATTAAAGACTATTCAAAAAAAGTTTATTTATGGAAAATATAGGTATAAAACTTAATTTAGTGTCCCTTCCATTTCTGATAATAGAGCATTTTCAATCACATGACTCGGACCTAATAACGGCCTTAGCAACAGAAGATTTTACAGTTTTTTGACTATGAGACTGACTAGCCGACTGAAATGACTAGCCGAGAAATTCTTCTATTGGAGAATTTGCAATCACGTGATCCCATACCTAAAAACCGCCTTAGCAACCGATAAACAACGGCCTTAGCAACAGTTAAAAGCCCTACAGTAGATACACAGTTAAAAGAAAATAACCGGTTATTGTAAAACATTTAAAAATGTTTTCAGAGATAAACGAATGGAAATAATTAAAATTAACTACTTTTTGAGAATTTGGTTTTTTAACGGTTTCCTCAGTAATAACATACTAAAAATCGGACACAATCGGTTCTCGGGATTTTTAATTTAAATTTTCGGGTTTAAAAATCGGGTTTAAATTTTTAAAAAATGGCCGAAAAAATTTCAAAAAATCAAATTTAATTATAGATTATTTTTCAATGCTGGATACGAATATTCCATTTAAGTTGAAAAAAATAGATGCTGGCAGCATCTATCTTTCTCAGAAGCCGCACCCCTTTGCCTTAATTCCTGTACGCTTTGCGGATGGAGCTTGGATAAATAAGTGGCATTAGAAACAACAACTACGTTTTTTTTTTCCGGAATGCCTTTAACGACCGCTTCTTTTGTACCAGGGAGGCCGAGCGAAAGAAAAAGCGACTTGGTTCGGAAGACGATGCACCAACTCCTGATGAGTTGTTAGACTCTACATCAGAAACTTCCAAAAGCACCTAGTGAGTATATGAAGCTTTTAAAACTTTTTAAAACAGTCGCTAGGCGTTTCTGTCATCCTGTGAAGGCTATATAGTCCAGGCAAATTAGACATTGACCCGGACATTCAATATAACAGGCTAAAAATTGGTATAAATGTAGAGGATAGTGTTTTGATAGATATCCTATAATTCCCCAAAATTCTATCTTGGGGAAAATCCGCCATTTTAGAAAAACGACTGCCATCTTTAATTGCGTTTTTAAGAGTATAGTGACTCAACCAAGGGTACGATTGTAATCGTTTTTGTCCCAAATTGTTTAATAATGAGTATATTAAGATGTAACATCAAAAAGTTCGAAACAAAAAAGTTAATTTAATTATAATTAATTTTAATTTAAAAAATACTTTGAAACTTTTCCACTAATTTTCAGCTTGTTATTTGGAATGTCTACCTACCTTTTTACGCAGCAAAGCATTTTTTAAATAGAAATTAAATTATAATTAAATTAACTTTTTTGTTTCGAACTTTTTGATGTTGCCTTTTAATATACTCATTATTAAACAATTTGGTACAAAAACGAACACAATCGAACGCTTGGTTGAGTCGCTATGCTAGAAAACGCAATTCAAGATGGCGGTGGTTTTTTCAAAATGGCGGATTTTCCCCAAGATAGAATATTTGGGAATTTCAGGATATTAATCAGAACACTATCCTCTACATTTCCACCAATTTTCAGCCTGTTATATTGAATGTCCGGGTTTGGCCCTTATTTTGTCTAATTTGCCTGGACTAATAGAAGAGATGAGCGATGTTGGGGTCTTTAGCATGGCCACCTAGACTCATAAGACCAGAGAAGCTCGAAATCGTGACTTGAAATAGTAGACATCGCCGTCTGTTGGCTATATTGCGGAAAAACTAGTTTTTTTGGAAGATGAATGTTCTTGCCTTTTCCGCAATGCAACCTGCACGGGAGAAGAAGCTGACTTTAACGGGCTGTCGTCGGTGAAGTCGGCTTTATGCGTTTGTTGTATTGCGGAAAAACGAACTTGAGCTTATATATATCAAGATATCCCTTGCAAAGGCTTGCTAATGAAGTTATTTCTAATTTATCTCTCAAATAATAAATACTACTAAGTTAAAAATTGAAGGACTTAATTTTAACTAAAGCCATAATTTATGGTTATGGGTTTGTTTATTGTATGAAAAATAAAAAACTGGTTGAAGAAATTTTTGAACAAATATGCCTTTTTATTCATCAAAACATTTCCTAATTTCTATTTTAAGTACCAGTTGTTAGAAGATTCAAAAACCATTTAACTTCAATATTTCTCAAAAATATTTTTTCCCAAAATTAATTTATTTTCCCCTAAATAATTATCTTTTTCTCAAAAAATAATTCCTTTCGCACAAAAATGGGCTCCAAAAAATAAAACCTGGATCATCCCCTTCTCTTTTAAGACGGCGATATGAATTATTCATTTTAAGATAGACATCTTTTAAGGAGCGTATCCTAAACTAGGAATATATTATGTACTTCCGAAAAAGACCTAAACATTTTAAGAAAGCAAATTGTTTTAGGGTTTATTCTTAAAAAATATGGAAACCCAATTAAAAATAAGTAATTATCTAGCTGTCAAAAGAGCATTTTGTTTGATACTTGTGCTTCTATTTATATAAGTTACTTTTACTATCCCCTCACAAAAACTTTAATACTTTGTTTTTTCTCTTTCAGTCGAAACGAGTCAAGTGCGAGCATATCTAGCGAAGCAGCGAAATCACTCAAGCTGTTTGTTCCAACCAAGTAAGCTGCCCTTGCATAAATAACCTAACATTATAAGAAGAGAACATTATGCATTATTTACAAAAAAAAAAAAAAAAAAAAAACCCGTCACACAATCTTGAGGGTGTATTTCGCTATTTTTTCATACTACTATCATTATTTTTCCATTGGCTTCCTTCCATATGTGGTTGTGATAGCAAAATTTTTTTTAAAATTTAAATAATTTAAATAAATAAATTTAAATTTTAAAATTTATAAGTTACAAATTTCCTATGGTGTATCCGATTGATGTGTGCAAGGTAAATCAAAAGAAGATGCATTTTTTTTTACTTATGAAAGGTCCACATCACAACTTTGCGATTCAACTAGTTCCGTGTCTCTATCGGTGTGTAAATTTTAATAAACTTGTAATTATAAATTAGTATAAAATAAACTATTGTGTTAAAAAGAGAAATTTATCCTCTTTTTTTTCTTTTGTGGTGGAGTAGGAAGTGTTTTTTTAAGGGGGGTATTTCAGCTTCAAAACAACTTTATGGTACAATTCCGTTGTATCTCCAGTTAAATATTGCCACTAGCTGTTTAAAACGGCAAAGATTAGAATTTTCACCAATAATTGCAATGCAACAGATTAAAATATTGAGTTAAACTATCAATGACAACAATACAAATTCAGCAATTTTTTGAATATTTGGTGCTTAAACAATTTTGGCAATAATTTAACGGAGCAGATAACAAAATTGAGACCAAATTGAGACCTTTTGTATCTCAATTTTATATTCAAAACTTATTTAATGCACACTTATATGAATTTATTTTTTCAGGTATATGAAAGATCCATTGAGGTAATTTTCTGTTGAATTATTATTTATATTTATTCACGTTATTCCTTTTAGGATAATTTAAAATATTCCGTATGTATCCAGTTTTACGCCCAGGTATCATAGGGCCGTTATCAGACTTTTGTTTCTGGGAATTTCGGCTCCAAAATTTTTCTAATGCCTCCTTTCTCGATTATATTAATGGTCGATTGTGAACCTTTGTGCACTTATAATGGCAAGGATTTTCGGATAATACTTAACCTTCAAACAAAGGTCATCTCCCAGAAAACTTTGTGAAATTTGACCCTAAATAGAAGTTTTTTTCTCTCATTTTTGGACATTTGAGACACTTATGGTGAGACCCGAAGAGGATTTCTCCTTGTACCTACTCTTAAGAATTGAGGTGTCGTCTGTAATGCATTTTAGTAAAAAATATGTACATTACACATATTTAACCAAAGACAAAAAATTGGTTAAGACATAAAAATTTGATATTACCAGCTTTCGGGAGAAACTCTTAATATCTGTTTTTTAATCAATATTAATATACTAGATGTAATGTGAATACTAATTATACTAATGTAATGTGAAGAACATACATTTTTAACATTAAAAAAATTTGAGATATAGGCTTTTCTAACTGTATACTTAAAGCTTTGCTTTAAGCTTTATATATATAAGCTTAAGCTTAATCTATAAGCTTAAGTATACTTAAAGCTTTGCTTTAAGAGAAATGAATGCATTTCTCTTAAAGCAAACTTTCATTTCCAAGCGTTTAAATATTCATAAAATTTGTGGTAGTACCACTACAATTTCTAACAAATGCATACTATTACACTTGCAAGAACTACTTACTCATTTTCTTTCATACTAATGCTTCTCATTAGACGAGGCGGTCTCCAAAAGTCTTCGAATACTTAATAACCTCACTTCAGATTTGAGAACCTCAGATCCTCTCTCCCATTAAGGAAATATAATTTATTCATTGAACCAACAGGTAAGCAAATATATTATTTCACTCCTTCTGTAGCTACTGCAAAGCTTTAAATTTAGCGTGGCCCTATTATATTTAAAAATCTTCCGAGAAGCCTTCAACTTTGAATCCTTTGGAATAACTCCATCAAGAGGCACAAGATTCCCTTTCAACGTAAAATAAATTTAAAATTATAGTAACGATGAATACTACCTTTGTAATTTAAATAATTAACGGCTCAAAAAGGAGGAGGTTTTTCACTGATAATATTTGAAACTATCTCTCATCAAAACGAACATTTTTTGAAACAATTTTGTATGAAGGTGATTAAAAAATGCGTGTGTTCAGTAAAACTTCTACAAAAAAACTAATCCTCCGTTCGTTGAGATTTAAGTAGGATAGTTAAGAAAAAAGAACATTAAATTTTCCGGAAAAATGGAGGATTTCTTGGTTTAATCCTCGTGGATTTTGGTGTAAAATCTATATTTTGTAGATTTTGCTTCCAAAAGTGCAAACTTCCGTACTTTTAGAAAGAATTAGAGAGTGAGAAAGAGGGAGAGGGAATTATGGAGTGAGTGAGGATCAATTTTTAGAGAATTTTCAGAAACATACCATTTTGGTAGTAACGTTCCGACCCCTCGAAGACCAATCAACGACAAATGTGTTATAATAATGATATTGGAAAGGAATTTTACATCTTAAAAGAAAATAAGATTTGTGTCCAACATTCAATCAAATCAAGCTCTCTATGCGTTATTGCACGGTAATATATAGTTTATGCCCGGTTCTTTACGCTTCCTTTCTACTATGTATAAGAAAACATAATTTTCAGCTAGTTCTACAGTGTTATATTACACAGACCTTGCATTAAAAAGTCTATTATATCATGCTAAGTTATTTTTCGTAGCAAAAGCCTTACAATATTAATATTTTTTTATTTATAGATTCAGCGCAATACTGAAAAAATAGAAATAGAAACAAATTACGAAGAATCTCTCTATAAATATATTTATCAATTTGTTTTTTTTAATAATTTTGAATAAAACATTTTTTGAATATTACCTTTACTGATCTTTGTTTGTTTTTTTTCAAAACTGGTTCCATATACATTCCCAAAAACTTTAGAATGTTCTTGTTTTGGTTCAGTCCTTATTTAATAAGTCTTTACTTAATCTTATAATAATAATATAAAGGTGTCAGAGGGGTTTGTTACTTCAATTTTCATGTTTGAAATATTGCGGACACACTTTTAAGAGCCAACTCTTCTAATTCAATTGTACTCAAAATTTAACGACAAAATGTCCATGATTTTTTCCCCCAAGAATTCAGAAGGTGATCCCTGAACATCCACTCTTTTGAAGCGCAGTGTTTTAATTGAATATTTAAATAATAAACTATTGTTCTTTTAAATTAAAAGAAGCTCTAAAACTGTGGTTCTTTTTAAATTCAAAACATGTGCTGGTGAGGTAAAGTTTCTTCAATTTCAATGTACAAATATACATTTCGGGAGTTAAATTAGACCCCTCCCCATTTTTACTCTTGATAATTTTGGGGTTCTTAGTTAATTAATATAAGGTAATGTAACACATAATAGTACATGGAACGAATAGAATAGTTACGATTAAGCCAGTGTGATGTGAGGACACCCGTGACCCGTCTCCTCAAATATTTAGTTTATTGTAAAGAATTTTTAATGCATTTGAAAGACAGATTTCACGTAAGACCACAAAAGCCAGTGTTTTTTGAAAAGACAAACAAATATATCTGATTGGTTCTTTGAAGATGTACTTTCACTTTCAATTTGACTCAAGTACCTATTTTCGGGCTCGCCTGTAAGGTGTAAGCGGATGCAATGAAAATGGTCCACTAAGTTATCATAACATGTTCTCCCGACAGTAGCACTACATCACCACAGCAAACAGCTACAAAAAAGGTGAGTCTCCCAAATATTTTTTTACAACTAAATAAACACTGAATTTATTAAAGTAGTAATAGAGTGTTTCATGTCAGTAATTAGTGAACAATAATCACAGTAGTAAAAATAAATAAAATATTGTAAAGTTTGTTAAGAAATCTAAATTGTGTGTATGTAATATCGAAGCTTACTAGGCGTCGGCCATCTCCTCAGCTTCGCACTCAGAACACCTTACAGCATTACAGATTTTTTTTTAAATCTTAGTAATAAGTACAAACGCGCGTTTTAAAGAAAAAGGTAATTTCTTTCCGCATATTTGGTGAGAGAGGTATTTAAAGGATTTAATAATGAGGAAAAAAGATTTTTATTAAAAAAGGATCACAAGTAAAACGATTTTAGTAAAAGTGTAAGTTACAAGGTCGAGGAAACAATTTTCATTCAAGTGTACTAATAAAATTTTCCTCATCTTCATCCTCTCTATATTAGGGAGCGTGGGGAACACTCTTCCTCTTAGGGGGTTTCTCTTGCTCTTCTGCATCATTCAGGATCGAAAGTATCTCTAGATCTGCTGCATTTTCTCTAGGAGTAGTGTAAGTTTTAAGGCGCAATTTGCCATTTGATATGCAATATGCATCAATCTTATATTCAAGCTTTGACACTGGATCGCTTGATAAACGGTTTTCCAAAAAACGAACTAGAACAGTTGCTATCGTCAGTTTTGCTTTCGCTCCCTCCAAGTGATGCAATGTTAGAGCTAGTTTTTCTCCACAGTCGAGTTATGTCTGCGAGGAGCGCTCTATTCGTGGGATCCTCTTGCTCTTATGCATCTTCCCTAAATGCCAAAGGGAAGCATATTCCTTTCGGAAACGTGTTTATTATTCTGCATCCTCTTTAGAACATAAAAATCCATAATTCTTTTACACTGCCCACTGCATCCTTTAGGTGCACCGTAGACTTTTTCCCACTGGATGTAATAAAACACTTATATCCAGGAAGAAACCTGAGTTTATGGCGCCGGTGTCTTGGTGTGGTCAAATTTCGACCCCTCTAAGGCGCGAGTGCGAGGGGAGATACAAAGAGATTGAGGGAGATGGGAGATAAACTGCTGTTGGTCAGAATGTGAAACGGCTTTTAGTCTAAACTTCGTTATGTCACAGATTTTCGTAAAAATAATAATTAAGAAAGAGGCCGATAGATGGCGCCAGTATCGCTAACAGGATCGTGTTCGATTCCGATTATACTTTATTGATAAATCCGTTCCGCCTGCTCAACAGCCTGCTTCACACAACCAGAAGGCTAAGAAAGGGCTGCTAGAGGTAGAGAAGGCACCAAATTGTGAACAAAAGTTTAAATTATATTGTTAAAAAGAAAAACATTATTAACTTCACAGGTGTGAATTGCAGGAAAAGTTGCTGGATGACAGAGACCCGTTTTGATAGAACTTGCTGAAAACTCTATTTTTCCATATTTCTTTTTCCAGTTGTGTGTAATTAAAATATTTTCTTTCAAAATGTTTTGAAATGTTGTTAGAACTATTCAAACGTCTTTTAATCAGTAGATGGCAGCACAAAACCAAACTGTTGTTTGATGCAGAATACACGTGATAAATGACTTTCATTAAAAAAATAAAATCAAAAATTAGTTTAAGCAAGTAGAATTTCTGTTTCGAAAATATTTTGAGCTGAAAAATTAAAACGGAATCTAATTTACGTTCATACAAATATTTTATCATTAAAAAGTGGATGGGGAGGTGAAAACTAATTTAATAAAAAGTATTTTTGACGCTTTTGACAAGTCATTAATATTAGTTTTGATTATTTATTCAAAAACTAAATAAAAAGCTAAAATTCCGGAAAAGTAAAAATTAATTAATATGTACTTTTTATGCACGAATGGAAGCATTGCGCACCTTGTGACAATTACGTCATAGTTGTGTTGTTATGCATGTCACAGGGAATTGATTTCATTACAGCGGTAGTGAGAAGAGAATTTTACGAATTTTAACTGTCCGCCGATCTTAAAATTTTAAGGAAACCAGCTTTTTTTGGTAACTCTTATGTCTGATTAAGTAAGATTTCAATTCATAAAACTTTGAAGTATTTTGTTTTGTGCAATTGACTAATTGACATGCTCTTACGTTTGTTATGTTTTTGCTTTGTCCTTGCATAGATGCAAATCGGAGAAAACTACTGGAAAAGCCAAAATGAGGGGAACTTTCTGGACAATCATTCACTTTATGGTGTTGGGTATGATGAGTTTTCTGTTTAAGTATTTTTCCTTTAATAAACGTAATACGCACGATAATACGAGTGTTTATTATCCTTCTTGAGTTATGTAATGGTTTTCTCGTTTAACCATTCTGCATTATAGAATAACAGTGAAAAAATCAGATCCTACAAAAAAATACAGATTTTTTCAATGGAAAATTGTGAAATACTCTTTTGCTATTATTAATAGTAATAGTCTTAAAAAACCAAGAACAAGAGAAGTTTCAAGCAGCAGGATAATATAATCTTTATTCCATGTCCTAAATCATAATATATATAAAACATGTGTGCTGCCACTAACTTTAACTTATGCATAACAGTGTGGCGCGCTTACTCACCACTATAAGAGTCGGATAAATCAAATGGGTTATAAATACCGACTGAAGCGATTATAACTCCGGACTATACTTTTGAGTCGTATGACGTATGTCGTATGTATGTTGAGTCGTATGTCGTATTTAGAAGCTGCCATGTTTACCCACAGCTCAAATGATGACAATACTTAAGCATGTTGCTGTGGTTACACATGGTTGCTGGAGGACTCTGTCTAAGGTTGTTCCCAATTAATAATATCCCATGCAACATACTCTCTTCATGATTGGTGCAGTTGTTCCTTAATTGGGCGTCTCATATTCCCAACAGTGCTAGTGAAGTGAGGCATAGGAAGTTAAAGTTAAGCAAACCTCTTGTATACTCTCAGAAATACCATATATATACATTTTTTTAAAGGGAGGAAATGATAAGAACATTATAAAGGATCAGAGAAGTGGGGTGAAAAAATCTATATATAACTAAAACCTTTTGTGGCTATGTGTGTGGGTGGGTGTAAGATCTCCTCCTAAAATACGCCGCAGGCGTACACAAAACTCGATATATAGATGTAACTCGAGGCGGGTCAGACGACCATCAACTTTTTCAGAATATTTTCAAGTAATTAACTATTTTATGGCCTAAAACGCTTATTTCTCCATTTCTCTACTAGAGTAGATCGGCTTGACTCACTATTGTAATAAATGAGATTAAAACCTCAAAATTACATCTTCTCTCAAACTACGACACAGGCGTGGACAAAACTCGGTATATAGACTTATCTAGAAACGTGGATTATAAATACAAAGTTTTCCAAGTTCGAAAATCGAATATTAACCTGTAATTAACGTTTTTTATGGCTAAAAATGCTTATTTTCCTACTAGAATAGATTTGCTTGACTCACTATTGATAATGAGATGAAAACCTTAAAATTAAATATTTGACTAGGGGAAACTATAAATGTTCAACATAGGAACTGGATGGGTTTGGGTAAATATAAACAGTTGAAACCGGGAAAAAAAAGACACCGGCAACGCCGGGATATTAAAAATTACCGGGTAATTGTGGTTACAGAAAAATTAGACATGTATCTTGAAAAAACGTTTAAAAAATAAATTGATACACTACACCCAAAGCCGGGCATATAAGCTAGTTCTAGATAAAGTTAAGAGCTTTTGGTTTCATACTACAACCAGGTGCCACTTGTTTTCCATTGCAACTATTTTAAGATTTCAAATTAAAATGTTTTTACAGTATCTTGCTTTGCATCACCTGAATCGTCATCCACTGAAGTGCCTGAAACTACTACTGTTATCACGACTACTACTGTCCATAGTACAACGACTGCAGTTCCGAGTACAACTACTACAGTTCCGAGTACTACAACTATGCTTCCAAACACTACTACTACGGCTCCAAGTACAACTACTCCCGTTCCAAGTACTACTACAAATTTTCCCAGCTCAACACAACCCGTTGAGGATGGAACATGGAATGTGACTGACGGCAATGTGTCGTGTATAATTGCAGAGATGAGAGCTGAATTTTCTATTACCCAGGGTGTAAGTACAGTTGTGACTATCTTTATTGATGTTATTTAAATGCTTTGTTGTGCTTCATAACCTGAGAGTTTATTTATGCTATGATCTTCTAAATTTTCATTTTTAAATGTAGGAGAAGTAAACCTAAAAAAAAAAAGTTTATAAGTGTCATAATCTCTCCTATAGTCATAATACTTGTAGAAAAAGTTTTGGCATGCAGCATGCTACAATATTGTTGTGATTGTTATGGAAACATATTTTTCCATTCTGTTTTCAGGGGTGACGGTAATTCATAAACTCTGAAAAAAAAAAAAAAACGTTTTGTGCAAAATCTGTGTGGCTATCATTTACCTTAACTTGTACTTCTTTTCAGGGTTTTAGTTTTTCTGTCAAAAGTTTTTCTTCTGGAAGTATGTGTATATGACTATACAACATTGATTCTCAATCTTTATCAAGGCTGTATCCTCAATTAGTGAATAGGTATTCAAGGGTACCCCTTATGCTTGAGTTTGCATTCATAAGTACTTTATTTTAATAAATTGCAGTGCACAGCAATGACTTGACAGGTTTAGAGGAGTTTCCATGAGAAGGGAATAAGTCCAAAGCAAAGTTTTGAGAAAATCGAAAAAAACTATGAGTAATGAAATTTTTATCCTATAGCCACCAAAATTTTCCAGGAAATTCATGACACTGTTAAGAGTACAGAACAATCATCGAAAAAATTATAAGTGTATTTATAAATGTTTTACAGTTAAAAAAAGATGATGGATTTATTCCCTTCTTAAACCTTATGAAATTTTAGCTGAACAAAAATCTTAAAAACCACTTGAATTAACAATTAAATTAAATTTATGTTTAGTTCACAGTATAAAAGTGAAAGATAGAAAGACTAAGACGAATAAAATTAAAAATTATTATGAAACTGAGTCATTAAGGTGCTATCAATAGAGTAAGTTAATATCAATGGAGTCAAACATTCATTGTTAAAAAAAAAAAAAAAAAAAAAAACGCTTTTAAATTCAAATCAAATTTTATTTTGGCTAAGTTTACAGGCCAAAGAATAAGAAAAACAAGACAAATTAACTTTAATTCCAAATTAACTGAAAAAAATACAATGAATGGACATTGATTTTGCAACTTCAAGGGGCTATATCTATCTATAAGGGGTAGTTATTTTCCCCCTCTTTCCACTCATGTGTAGAGCTAAGCTTGGAGATTGTTTTGAGCACAAAAAGTCAATTTGTCATTTTTTGGACTTATTCCCTTATTAAAACTGACAATTCAATTGAGGGTCTAGATGAAGCTTTAGGGGTCTATTGGGGGTCAATGAATGTGAAACAGTCATAAAAATTAAAATTGCAGAAAAAATTCTAGTTCGACATTGAACTCTTCTGATGACCTTGGGCCGGATGGAGGGACTCATTGTAATAATATCAATTTTAATAATTTTGTTTCTGAATTTGTTAATTAAAATGATTTACTTTTAGTGTATTATAGTTTGTTTCAAAATTTCTTTCTTCTTTGAAGTTTTTTTTTATTTTGATAAAATCTTGCTATCTTATTTCACAATGAAATACTGAGGATGATTCAAATATTTTTCCTGGTCCCTTGAACTTTATTTACGTACCAATTTTTAATTTCATAGTTTTAAATGATTATAATGCTTTTTTGGAGGTCTATTGCTTAATTTGGTTCACCTATAAATTTTCCAGATTGAACCCTATATCATATTTTCCTATAGTGCTGCTGTATTATCAAAGTCTGAGGATTATAAGTTGAAAGAGAATAAAGTGGAAGAAGTAAAGGCAAAGGATCATTACTATAAAATTTTTAAGTTAATAAAAATTGGAGTTAAGGTTGGGGGTGAAGCACCTTTATGGACGAATCACCACTGATAATTACATTAACTTAGTTGAATGAGTCAATCCTGCCTCCTTGCTCCTGGTGTTATTTATTTTAAAAACCTTCTCTGAAACTTGGGAAAAGAAATTGCTAGGTGTTAGTATGTCTGCTTCCATACACTGAGATATGGCTAAGTAAGGATTATATCCTATTGTAAAAGTACCTATAATGAATATATGTATTAATGTTATTCATATTATCACATTGAAATTTCGGTACTATATTTCCATGCTGCAAAAATGTGAGCTTAAGTTAATATATTTTGGTTGAATTTCCAAATTTCCCTCATTCAAGATATATTAAAAGTATTATATATTAATGTTCTATGTATTATATTCTATATGAAATCTGTTTGACTGAAGTATTAGTAACTGATTTACATCTTGTTTTAAGCAGTCCATTCTGAAAAAGTGTGTGTTGAATAAAATGAAATATTGGTAAATTTTTACCTCCTGAACCAAACTGTATTCCCTTAAACAGGAAAGTTTAACATGAATATGTGTTTTTTTTTGTGTATGTCAACATTAAGAATCTTAATCTTATCTTTAGAATCTAACTGTGACTGTTCCACTACCATCTCATGCCGTTGTTGATCCAAGTAGTTCTTGCAATTTCAATAAAACCAATAACACCCAAATCTTGGTTTTGTCATTTGAAAATGATAAGCTGGAGTTAGTATTTGAGAAAGATTCTGACACTGTCTCTATGAAAAGAATCACGTTTGTTACAAACATTGGTGGCATAAGTAGTAAGTTTTAGCTTTTCTTTTGCTTTATTGATGTAGCACTGAGAGTAGCTTCTAAACTGTGAAATTTTCCATTGTAGTGGAATTCTCCAATGACACGAAACTTTATACTGTAAAGATGGGAAGTTCTTATATGTGTAGAAGCTCAGGAAAAGTTCCACTGAGAAACCCTGAAATGGAAGTATCAATAACTTTAGAGATTGAGAGTATTCGTGTGCAAGCCTTTAGAACCGAACAAAATGACGAATTTGGAAAAGGTATGTCCCATTTTTACTAGTTTTTTTTTAGTTTTTGTCCTGAGTTAGAATAATCCTTGATTCCTTCAAATTTATCTGTTACCTCTGAGCGAAAAGGTTATATTTCCATTCTACTCTATAGTGCTGGGGAGCAGAATCAGAATATGTCCTAATGAGGTTCAGGGGCAATTGAGTCAACTGTGTGGAATATTTTTGCCCAAGTTGATACAAAAATAAAACATTACAAATACAATTAATATAAGTGACAGATAAATATTTTGGCTTGTGAGTATATCGTACCCTCCAATTTAATGGGGCTATAAACTATGGATCTATGCAAAAGGATCTACGGACTCACCAGTCAAATAGTCACCAATAAGAACTTCTCTATGTAAGCCAACTGAGAAGGTATTCCTTCTGAAGATATATTTTGAATGACTTCTATTAGTTACTCTTAAAAACTAGTTCCTACAAGTCTTGCAATGTAAAATCAATAAACAGCATACTTGCCAACTCTCCAGATTTTGGCGGGATACTCCGGATTTTCACTCTCTCCTCCCGCCCTCCGGATTTTCCCCGAAAATCTCCCGCTTTCTCGGTTTTCTCCCGCTTTTTTTCGGAATTTCTGGTTTTTTCGAAATATGCATAAGGAAAATGCGAAATGTGTGTAAAATAACCAAAAGATTTTTGTAATACAGAATGATCAGAATACCGTAATGCTGAATGCCTTTTTACAGCATTCTTATATATATTGGAGCATAATTTACCGATCAGTGTGGAGGACCATTCCGGAGCTCTCTTCAGAAAAATATTCCCGGACAGTGCGATTGCGAAAAAGTATTGTTTTAATACGGTTAAATTTTTATTTGGAGCACATATTATCTCTTAATAATTGGTTTGCGATGGGCTATACATCGATTAAAAATTTCTCCTGATTTCTATGGAAAATCTCTTGATTTTTGATTTTCAGAGGTTGGCAAGTCTGAAACAGCAAGTTATGTTATCCCAAGTATAAAATAGGTTCAATTCCCGTTAATTGTTTTGTAATCGCCAAATTTTTATGGTTATTTGATGTACTATATATTTTTATCAGTTAGTTTGAAGTTCTTTGCGATATTTCTAATATTTGACGTCTAAAATAACTTGGTGATATTTAACACGACAGTGAACAGAATTGAACCATAATATAGGACTTGACATAAACCTTAAAAGTATGGTAAATTTCAAAAGTTAGTACTATTTTATTTTATGTTTTGAAATTTACAAATTTACCATACTTTTACAAGTTTGTCAAATGCTAGATTAATTTGTGTTTTAAGCAGATATTTGGTTCAGCCTATGCAAAACTTTTATAAATATGCCTTGGCTGACAGGGAAAAATATTACACATGTGGTGGAAATTTCAAGTTAAACTTGTTTAAATTGATAACATAAACCAAAATCAATCGAGAAATATTTATAATAACTGGTTAAAGTGAATAATTTGCTTCTTTAGCCCCAATACCAGCTATTATTAATAATTACCACATTTATCACCTAAACTGTAACATATATCCATAATAAACCTACATGATTAATTTTATTTAAAATTTTTGGTTATTTGAGTTTGTCTTGATCCATGTTAACTCAGGCCACCATACTTCTTGAAAATGTTAAGGAAAGAAAACTCTACTTTTTGAGTATATACCAACCCTAATTGCAATAAAATTTGTGTGCACAATTTTGGGATGAACCTTTTAGACATATTAGATCCATATTTAACTGGTTTCAAAACAGAAGACATACTTGATCTAAAAGAGCAGAATCTTCCTGGTTTAAGGAAATTAGATGATAAATGAATGGGTATTAAAGGGTTATAACTATAAGTTTATTTTGCATGGTGGATGAATTTTTATTTCTAAAAGTTTAATTTAATAAACTTCTGAGAGGTTTGACCTATTGTGTTTATAGCTATCACTGATAACTAAACTATCTTTGAAAGCAAAGGAAAGAAGATTTTATCAAGAACAGAAAAAACCTAAATTTTCCCTTGTATTCAGTAGCTATCCTGCATTGTCACTTTTAACCTCTCTGTTTCTCTAAGGGGAGGCAGGGCAAACTTTAGAGTTAAAGTGTGCCTAGCAGGGCGGTTTATCAGTGAACTAAAAACTAATTGGTGGTGAATGTAGTCATTTTAGAACTAAAAAAAGTTTTGAGTTTTAATATCTTTCTGTTGTGAGATCCAACTGATGTATCATTTTTTCTTTTAGCTGATGAATGTCCACAGGATGAAACTATCAGTGATATTGTGCCTATTGCTGTTGCATGTGCTTTAGCTATATTAATAGTAATAGTCCTTATTGCATATTTGGTTGGCCGTAGAAGGAATCGCCAGAAGGGATACACATCTGTGTAGATTTATTATCTAACATTTTCTCTCCTTAAATTAGTAGCCCTTTAAGGATTTCAATTTAATGAACAATAGGTTGAAATATTTGTCTTTCAGTAATTCTTTTTGTTTATGATTTTTAATCACATTACTGTGATATTGTTTTTAATTAAGTTACTCAATACATTGTTGAAAAATGTCCACCAATATGCAAAATGTACTATACTAATTAAGAAAACATTTCTTTGTGCATTCATTCCACTTACACCTGATAACAGCTAACCAACTTGTTTGCTCAAATATGGCATATTGATTAGAAATGTGTATAAACTCATTTAACGGTATTATGTAAATAATTTGCAACACTTAACGCTATTTTGTAATTAAGTGTATCAGTATTTGAAGAAATAAACTTTTACAAAACATCAATTAAGATCCTTTTTATTCAAATGCAGTTGGTTAAACACACTATTAGAATAGATTTTTGGTCAGCTTGACACAGGAAACTTGCACCATAAAACCCATAACAACCAACCATTTTTGGAGAGCCTATAAGAGTCAAATGATTGGTTAAATATCAATTCTGCACAGAATAAAACCTGCTTATCATGAGCATAGGACTATCATAATCAGTTTTTTTGGTTCTTTAAGTTTTAGTCAGTTAAATCACTCATGATCTTTTTTAAATTAAAGTGATATGTCATGATTTAAATCAAGCTACCCTGTGTGTAAGTAAAACTTTATAAACTCAAGAATTATTAGGAAACTAGTTTAACTTTCCTGATTTTCCCAAAATCCCCTACATTACAGAATTTTATAATTGTTTTAGTTTTTAGTTTAGTTGTAATAGTGGGGGGGGGAGAAAATTCTGGTTTTCTGTATTAGTAAGCAAAAATATTGGTGTTCTTATTGTGCAATTAAGCAAGTACAACTGTACTTTGTTGAATGATGTAAATATTTTATGAATATCTTTATAAGCTCTGTTTAAACATGTGTTTCACTGAAATTCCCATGCCCCTTATAACATAACACAACATAAGTTTAATGCTTAAAAACTATTATTTATTGCATAAAATTATGTGGTAAATAAAATGAATAGTATTTGTAAATTTTTTAAAATTAAGTATTCATATCAGAAAACTTGATTTAATGTACAAAATGATTTTAATCTAAAAATTTTCTAGATCATTTCAAAGTTTTAAGTAGTATTTTATTTATCTTATGTGACTCTCTAACATTGTTTTCAATTATGTCAGCTAAAATAAAAAAAATATTTTTAAAAATTTCCCCTTAAAAAATACATCAATATGAATGAACAAGTTCCATGAGTCTTTTTCTAACAGTTTTCTTTTCAAAGCCCCTTTTTACTTCAACGTGAGGTATATCTCATAAGATCCACTTTTTGTTCTTTGCAAAATAGCTTAGATTGAGTATTTACGATGAATTAGATTAGATGTTCACACATTAGGTGTTAGCTTTTACAGAACTGGTACACTGTATTACAAAATAAAGTACTTAGATTATTGTAGTCAAAATATCTATTGTTAAATTTTTCTTATAAATAAATAACACAATGAACACAAAAACAAATTAATCAGATACTACTCAATCAAGCCACTTCAGGTTATAAGGTGCTGCCCATTTCCATTGATGAACAATAAGTATATTCCAAATTTTCCATGTGTAAATCCATCCTCAAAGTTGCTGTATACTTAATATTAACTCTGGATGAGTTTATTTTCTAACTGTCCCACTTTTTCCACCAAGTATTCGTGTTGGGGCATGCTTCCGATGAGGGTGATCAGCTCTTTAAGAAACTGGTTAAACCAAATAAGATACTAGTTACTTTCTGAAGAACCCCTATTATTCTCCTTAAAGGCAGTAAACCTTTTGTAAGGAAAATCAATGTTATTTCATTTACAAACAAATTTGTCTACAAATAAAAATATTTTAATTTAGTTCTCCTCTTGTTTACATCTCTTTCTGACAATACCTACAGTTAACATCAATAAAAATGCTTTATGATCAAAATTGCTAGTAGTATATGTTTACCAGGTAATATCTGCAAGATTACACGGCTTTGACACTGTTGCGAGTTTTGCTGGTTCTAGTTTTAGTTTGGAGTCAACATCTTGTTGATATTGTTATGAGACATTATTTGCAGACTAAAAGCAGTGGGTTTGTCTTCATCACAATTTTAGCTTCATCTTGACTTACTTGTTTTGGGTATCTGATATTTTTTTTCAAATTACAAGCATTCTTCCATGGTTTTTAAGATATTAATTAAGGCTTTGGTTTTCTTATATTTTTTTCTCAATTAACTTGCATTATTTCTGTTAAGTTCATAGGGGATATGTTTCTTTGATAAGAAATTTTTTTGCGCAGATGATCATTAGTAGAAATTGAATTGCAAGTAAAACATACGGAACTTAAGGATTTTCTAATCTTAAATAAAATATCTTTGGTTTGAAGGGTTTTGGTTCTTAGCCTTTCTAGAAAGACATTACATTTTCGGTTGGGGTGATGGTGATATACCCTCTAAATGAGCAAAGTATAAGGCATGCTTACTAGATTTCAATTCCTTTCATCTTCTTCTGATGACAGTTTCAATATATATACAGAAAACAAATGTACCACTATTATGATGAAAGAAAGTGTTTTTTCCAAGATGGCTGCCTATACTATTAAAAATCTTAAAATTTCGTGGGGTTTTTCCTTATTGATTGAGAAACTTGACAAAAAAGACAACGTAAATAGTTAAATATCCAATCCTGTTAGAGATAACCCATGAATATAAGTGAGAGTAATATTTCCAGTTTAATTTTTTAAACTTTTATTTGACGTTTTTTCTATTAACGTTACTTGGGGGGGGATAGGTTCTTAATCTCAAAAGTTAAAATGCCAAAAAACCAGAAAGGTTTTAAAATTTTTTTTTAATGAAAACGTTTGGAGTAGATTTAATCCTATGGAAACATATTTTTTTGCTATTAAATTTTTAATAAATTAGGTAAGGTACATATTTAATACCAAACAAAGTTCTAATTTGTCTCAAGTTTCAATTTTATAAATTCTGATCATATTGATCGAGTTATAATGATAGTTTCATTAGGTACAACCGAATAATGTTCCTTAAATCGGGACTGTCTGAATTTTTCAGGGTCTATAATAACCGTAACTATGGGTTAATAGGCATTTAAAATTTGTAATGGGTCGTGCCACAATCTCCACCCGTGAAAGGCCGGGCATATCAGCTAGTACTTTAATAAAGATAACCTATAAACGAGAAATTTCTTCTAAAAAAAGTCGGATAAATAGACCGACTTGCTTCCGTTAGTCGACTATCTGATACGGAACACCAATCACGCAAGTCTTTATTTTTACCACGATCTAAAATGCTTGTGTTACCCGCGAAACTCAAAGAATCACCGACGTGCCAAATAAAACCCGGAAAAAATCACTTGAGAAACAAACCAGCATTGAAGAGAAGGATCGCTTGCGCATTTGCCAGAAGACGTTCCTTTGTCCTCCTCCGCTAGTAGAAGGGAGGTAAGTAATTCCTGGGACATTCCTCCCTAATGAATCTACCTGGGCGATGGATTTCGAAGTCTTTTTGATGTCGTTTGTGAGCGGGAGGCTTGGAATGCTCGAGATGGAACGTTTGAGGTAAGGGATCATTCGCAAACTTACGTGTCGGCCGTTAAGATGCAAGTGCAGCGGATGAGCCAAATTGGCAGGGTAATTTAGGCAATAAAACGCCAATTACAACCCAAGTTAACATGGAAAGGGTTAATAGAAATCCGGTGTAAAATGATGGCAAAAGATAGGAGATTGCTGTAATACATTCAGGCGCGGATCCAGCAAGGCTTCAAAGGGTGGGCACTTTTTCAGGATAACCTATACCTTTGGACGCGCAAATAGACAAAATTTTACTTTTTTTCCATTATGACCCATCCAGATCCCCCATGAAATTTCTCCCCCAGAAAATTGTAGGGATTTTGACTCTAAATAACTCATTTTTGATCAGCACAAGCACTTAATGAACGAAAAATTTTGAACAATCTTAGGAAAGTAAACTCCTGGGCTTAAAAAAGGGGTCAAGAAGGGAAAAGGAAGAGAAAAAAAAAGGACTAAATGAAGAAAAAGTACATATTTTAAATGACTGACATTTTTTTATCTTTCTGAATCTGCTTTCTCTTTTCTCCTTTTTACGCCTTTTCTCTCTTTTCCCCCTTTCTTTTTCATCCCAAGGAGGAGGCATTTTCCGGAGTGCCCCCCTTGAATATGCGCCTGGAGGTGGATACATAATATAGTGTGAGACTGTGAGAGGCAGGCGTGGATCCAGCACGGCTCCAAGGGGGGGGGACACTTTCCCAGACCATCACCTTTACCTTTTGAGAAAAATGTCAAAATATTGGAGAATTTCTAAAAAGTATCACTCAAGATCCCCTTGTGGTACCTCTGGGGGGTATGAGGGTCCTCTCCCAGAAAATAATTTTCGAAATTCTACCTGTAAAAGTAAGGGTTTTAACTAATTTTGAGAACCTTTTTGGCACTGTTCAGAGCGCCCCTGCCCACCTTGGGTCTGCGTCTGGTGAGAGGGGACAACAGCCATAAAAGCAATACATCGTTTCCGATATACTCACATTCATAGTGTAAGTGATCTACCACTCTATCTTTTCTCCTTGAGCTCCAGGGGGTGTAAAATCGACTACTTACGTAGATTAAATCGTCGAAAAATTTAGATTGCGGCCATGTTTTTAAAGAGTCGATCATTGAAGATATTTTTTTAAGTAAAGGGTTTTATAAAACCCATCTTATGAAAACAGTTTTCTAAGAGGAATTAAAATAAAAAATTAGAGGGGGTGTGTTTTATTACTTTTTTCCTGAAAACTCCTTTTGTTAAATGTGTCCTTAATCCTTAACAAGATAATAATATTTTTTTACAATTTATTTTACTTCATCATTGAATAACTTTTCACATACCAGGTAATTATTTCATCACATCTTAAATGACTTAGCAGGATATTTATTTACTTTCTCATAGTTCGATATTTCGTCGAATTTTCATATTACACATGGTGAGTAGGCAAAAGAGTGCAAAAAACGGGAAATGGTAATTTTCTCTAATTGTTATACCTTTGCTATACTTACTTTGTGATTAACGTTCTTTCTATAACAGTCTATGTACCCATGTATTTTATTGTTGTTTATGTATACGATCTCTGTATGGCGTAAGGATAATGTCCGTTACCGCCAGCTGCATTAGAAATAAAAAAAAAATCGAGAATCTTATCGAGAATATGCTAGAATCGAGTTTTGAGGAAATATTCATAACTCTTAACTACCTCTCTAGTATAAAATCATAATCCATTAACAAAACAAAAATACCATAGAGCATTCGCACATGACGTCACTGGAGGACAAGAACCCGTTGCTAAGGCCGTTGTTAAGTCCGAGTCATGTGATTGAAAATACTCTATATTCTATATGTGATTGAAAATACTCTCATCTCCTTGGCCTTGAACTTATTGTGGATTTTACAAAAGTGATGAAACTAAATGGTGTTCTATGTGTGAAAACCTACCAATTTGTCTCCAAAAACCTCTAGTACAAATTTACCATAATGTAATACAGAGAAGTAAAAAAAATACAGTAGGTTGTTCTTTTCCTATTGTTACTCAATTCCACCCTGAATCATCTTGAACCATTTATTAATTTAAGTATCCTGCTAAGCTTTCTACAGTTCTCTATTCAAAGGATGTTGCGCGTTGAATTTTAAGACAAAAAAAACTTTTTCGCTGCTGCTTGTACGAGTTTTAAAGAACTTCTATATTTTTTTTTATCACGTGCCACTTCTAAGATATCTGAAAATAAATGCATTTGCACTTGAAACAATATTTCTTATAGAAAAATTATTATCAAAGTTTATATTTTCTAAGAACTTGGATCGTGCACTAGCTATTTTTTAGAGAATTAGAAAAAAAAAACATGTATTTGTGTTAGTATAATTTCAGAACATGTCCTAAACATATAGTTTAATGCAAGTTTATTTTTAAAATAAACTGATTGCTAAAAATATGAGATATAATCTCCTTTGCATTAGACACCAGATGTTCTCTTGAAAGAAAATATGCATAGATTTGCCCTGATGAAACCATTTCTTTGTATATGATAAATGTTTCTTATATACATTCAAGTTTAAAAAGTTTTATACTGAATGTAAAGTCAATTATGTAGCACATGTACAGTAAAAGAATGGACCATTACTGAACCTTCAATCTACATAGTTTACTGGTTGATGGAGCCAACCAAAAAGACTTTCTTCCCAATCGAAGTGGAAAATGAAATAATTAAGCTCAGTAATAAACAAAAGCATGACGACTTCCTTTCATTATCACTAGAGTAGTGACTCCCCTGACAGCTTCTTCTGCAACGCCTTTTCGAAAGGAACCGCTCTCTCGTGCAGTTGCACAGCTTGGAAAATGAAGAGATCGATATGGGCGTTGCTTTAGTGTTGCTTCACTGATTGCACTGCTTTTATCCATCAGGAGAAAGAAATTAAATCGCGTTATTCCCAAGCTCAAACAATAGCCTTTTTGTTCTTATACTAAACCTGCGTTTTTCTCCCCGAAAAACTACTTTTTGAAAAACAAATATCCAGAAAACAATATTTGTTTTACATAGGGTTATTACTAATGTTTCGTTTACTTTGGTTATTTTTATTATGTTCATAGAAGAAGTTAGATGTTCAGTAAACCAAGACCGTGTAGGATTATTTCAAAAATACACACGCACAACTAAAACTGTTGGATGAATGTTGGTAAAGAAGGTCAAAGAATCCTTAAATTTGTTGAAAATTCGACTCTTCAATTCGAATTCGTAGACTCTTGATGACTTTTACCTTTCAATGCCCTAGGAAAACTTAATTCTATGGGAGTAGTACTAATTTTTGGCAGGGGTAAACCTTATTTCAAAAGTAATTTAATAATTTGTGTATTCATACAAGAGGATTTCTCATTCTGTCGTTTATAGAAAAAAAGCAAAGGAAAAAAGTGGCATTTTCTTTGCAAAGAAAAAAAAATTAGCATTTTAAATTACAATTTGATCATGGGGATTTTTAATATTAATTATTATTAAATACCCATTTTTCATACCTTTGGCAACTTTTGTCTGCTCTAGCTCCTCAGGATTATTCCGTTGCCCACCCAAACCAAGAGAATTCTGAATTGTCTTAGGGTAGTCTACTTCCCCCCTATCATTTTTGCGTATGAATTTTGAATCACCCTGAATCTGTATTTCTTTACACCAAGTGTCAAATTGAAAACAGCATAAAAAAAGTTGTAGTTAAGTTCTCTCTTATTACCAAGTTTCTTCGGAGAAGAGTGTATGCTTACTAAGTTTAAGAAATGGCAAATTGACTTTTTGTGCATCAAAATAATCTCCAAGCTTCGCTCTACACATGAGTGGAAAGAGGGAAAAAATAACTACTCCCTATAGGCAGATATAACCCCTTGAATTTGGTGAAATTGATGTTCATTCATTGTATTATTTACTTACTTTACTTCTTACTATTACTTATAGTAAGAAGTAAGTATTGTATTATTTAATTTAATTTGAAATTTAAATTGATTTGTCTTCCTTTTCTTATTTTTGGGCTGTAAACTAAGGCAAAATACAATTTTTTTTAGTGTTTTTACCTCTTTTTATCAAGTTAGTTTGACTCCATTGACATTCACTTACTCCACTGATTCTGCCTTAATGACTCAGTTTCATAATAATTTTTAATTTTGTCTGTCTTAATCTTTATATTTTTCGCCTTTTTGCTGTGAACTAAACAGAAATAAAATTTAATTGTCGATTAGAGTGGATTTTAAGATTTTTTTCAGCTGAAATAAGTTTGAAAAAGGGAATAAGTCTACCAAATTTTTTCAACTGTAAAATATTTTTGCATGTACTTTATATTATTTTCGATGACTGTTCTGCTTTCTAAATAAGGTCCTGAATCTCCAGTAATAATCTGGTGGTTATGCAAAGAAATTCCATTACTTTATATACAGTTTTTTTTCTCTCAATTTTCTCAAGACATGGTTTTTGGACTTATTCCCTTTTTCAAACTGACAATTCATTTAACCCCTTTCTTTACTTAAAAAAGTTCAAAATTTGCCTCAACACCGCTTTATTTCGTAATTAAACCCAACCGACAAACGTCTGTTTGCCATTTCCATCAGGTATGATCCACCAACCCTCAGCAAACTGTTCGAACCCGAGTCAACGCCTCACCTGCGATTGCGCAGATGATTAGCATCCGAGACAAAGGGCGACACGACGCACATATTTAGCAGCTCTTATAGTACAGTCAAATTAGGGTTTGAGGTAAACATTTAGAAAAACAAGCAGAGACCCCCTGGGATGTATTAAGGGGGGTCTGAGGATGCCTCACCTGAAAATCCCAAAAAATCCGGTGACGGGTTTTCCGCCATTTTGAAAAATAAGTCGGCCATATTGGATTTTTCCATAGTTCATAAAAACAGCTATAACAGGCGAACTAATTGGTTTAAAATGTTCGTTCTTGTTTTAAAATGCGTAATTCAGTGCGTTCTTTAAGTTTCATGCATCAATTATTGGTTCTAAACCATAGATTTTTTTAAAATTAAGCTAAAATAGCAATTTTTTTGTAATTTTTTCGGTTGTAGTTTTTTCGTTTAATACTGTGTCGTAACTATTATAAATATCAAGACCGAAACAACTGGAACTTGTTAAGGAGGGTCTTAGGCTATACCATACCAAATTTCTAAGAAATCCCTCCATTAGTTTTCCGCCATTTTGAAAAAAACGGCAGCCATACTGAATTTTCGATATTTCTTAAAAACTGCTATAACAAGCGAACTTATTGGAATAAAATGCTCAATTTTTTTTAAAATGCGTGTCTAAGTGCAGTTTTTTGAAATATCATGCAGTAAGTTAATATTCTTGAAGATTTAATTTTAAAAACTAGGAAAAACAGTAATTTTTCGGTCTTTTTCTGTTGTAGTATTTTTATTCTTATTATTGAAGAAGGTATTTAAAACAACTGGGTATGATGCTTTGGGATTTGTTTAGGAAGGTCTAAGGATGCCCAATGTAAAAATTTTAAAAAATCCCTCCACTGGTTTTCCGCCATTTTGAAAAAGAAATCAGCCATATTGGATTTTCCTAAACGACAATTACAGACGAACTAATATAGATAGAAGGTTGATTTTTTTGAAGCACGTGTTTATATGTGGACTTTTTTATAAATATCATAAACATATTTAGGTTTAAAAAATTTAAATAATTGAAAAAATTTAAATTTTAAAATAATTGAATTTTAATGAATTGATGCATAATTTTGATTTTCCCTTTTTTTTGTAGAAAGGTTCTTAAAAAATTAAGATAGATATTAAAATAAGTAGTCAAAATAGTTCAGAATTCGATAAAAGAGGTTTGAAAAAGCCCTGGTTTTCCGCCATTTTGAAAAAGAAATCAGCCATATTGGATTTTCCTAAACGACAATTACAGACGAACTAATATAGATAGAAGGTTGATTTTTTTGAAGCACGTGTTTATATGTGGACTTTTTTATAAATATCATAAACATATTTAGGTTTAAAAAATTTAAATAATTGAAAAAATTTAAATTTTAAAATAATTGAATTTTAATGAATTGATGCATAATTTTGATTTTCCCTTTTTTTGTAGAAAGGTTCTTAAAAAATTAAGATAGATATTAAAATAAGTAGTCAAAATAGTTCAGAATTCGATAAAAGAGGTTTGAAAAAGCCCTGTATAAAAATTTAGATATCCCTTTTCGTATTTCCCCCTAGTTTGAAAAAGAAATAATACCCAAATGTTTTCAACAATGTGCATTAAAGCGCTTGATAAACTACTTATATTGAATGATTAGTATTTTGAAATACCTTATACAGAATTTTTTTTAATAAACTTAAGTCTAACTAATAATAATAGGTAATTAATATAATATAAGTCTTATGTTAATCTGTTAATAAAAAGTAAAAAAAGTTAACCTTTTCAAGTTTGGTTATGAAATCACCACACAAGATAATATTTAATGTCCTTTTATTGTATGAAATAAACTTAAAAAATTAATGGCAAAGTTAAAGTTACATTGATGAAAAAAGGAATGAAATTCTTATGCATCGTTCGTCCTTTTCTACTTGATAAGTTAGAATTTATCTAGAATCATTTACTTTGAACAAGGAGTTAATTGACTTCATCTAAATCAGTTAAACTTGCTTCTGATTCATCAGCTGTATCTGCATCACATTCAGTTTCATCAAATATTTGGGAACTGTCACTGCGTCCTGAACCAGCACATTGTCCAGTGTCCACACATAGAATAAGAGCACTCAAGTCCACTTCTTCTACAGTCACAAAATCTTTCACAAGAATTTTTACAGTTGCATATAACTAGTTTTAACAGTCCATCTGGAACAACATTTCTTGACGGCGGAATTGGAAAAAAATTACCATCAGATAGATTCCACACCCATTCCGTTGGCAATAGACCATTGAACCTCCACTGCTGGACCTGAAGATACACGCGTAAAGAATGCTGACGTGCAGCATCTGAAGTAGGTGGAAGCACAGCCAAATTGAAAGTACTGCTCACTTTTTTTTTTCCAACAGTGGATAAGTATAGGTGATGTCTTGCTTTGTTTAGATTTAACGTCCCTTTCGGCACCGTACATGGCCAAAAAGAACTTTTCTCCGTCTTCCGAAATCGAGTCCGATGAAAATGAAGCATTATTGAAAACATCCATCTGGCCACGAAGAGGCTGGTCTGAAGAGAGCAAATAAAAGCTTTCTTCCCTTTTCTAAATGGTGCAGATGTAGAACCGCATCCAGTAAAGGCGTGCAGTACCAACATGTACTTTCCTAGACTCTTCTGAAGTTCTTGAATGCTATATACTCGATCATATTTGCCTTTTTTACCAAGCATTAGTATATATGTAACATGCTTTTATTGCATGGGCGCAATCCCTAATGCAAAAAGATCTGAATATTCTCCAACAATTACAGATGGGCAGGAATCTGCTATTTTAATAGCTTGAGAAACAATCAAAGTGTCAGCTCAGCATCACCGACTGCTTGATTAACATCACATCCGGCAGATTTCAGATAAACTTTTAAGAGCCTAATAAATGAGAATTTGTTCTTCTCATTAGAAAGAAAATTTTGTTGAGATGCAAAAACATCATTGCATTCTCCAACATTAACATCAATTGATTTTTTTAATCACCCTCTTCGTAGGTGCTCCACGTCTTTTATACCAGGACCTCCATCATAGCCGTCAAATACCACATATCACTTTCAATAATGTTGTAAAACAATAATGTTGTAAAACATAGGAAACGAATTGCTCACATATACCGTATAAGTTGCTGGACGTTGCCTTACAACTTTGTGTAGTAGGTGTCCCCCATCAATGACATACGTACAATTATTGGGGATTGGATACCCCACCAAGCAGTTCGAGGAAATTTTGTAGAACATTTTAAACATGTTCTAAACCCCTCTATGGTCTCAGTAAAGTTCAACGAAACATGAAGGTCAAACGCGATTTTCAAATGGGGTCGTATTACAGGAAATTAGGAAAAACATGAAAAGGGATTTCTAAATTTTTATACGTACAAGGCTTTTTCAAACCTCTTTTATCGAATTCTGAACTATTTTGACTATTTATTTTAATATCTATCTTAATTTTTTAAGAACCTTTCTACAAAAAAAGGGAAAATCAAAATTATGGATCAATTCATTAAAATTCGATTATTTTAAAATTTAAATTTTTTCAATTATTTAAATTTTTTAAACCTAAATATATGTTTATGATATTTATAAAAAAGTCCACATATAAACACGTGCTTCAAAAAAATCAACCTTCTATCTATATTAGTTCGTCTGTAGTTGTCGTTTTGGAAAATCCAATATGGCTGACTTCTTTTTCAAAATGGCGGAAAACCAGTGGAGGGATTTTTTGAAATTTTTACATTGGGCATCCTTACACCTTCCTAAACAAATCCCAAAGCATCATACCCAGTTTTTTTAAATACCTTCTTCAATAATAAGAATAAAAATACTACAACAGAAAAAGACCAAAAAATTACTGTTTTTCCTAGTTTTTAAAATTAAATCTTCAAGAATATTAACTCAATGCATAATATTTCAAAAAGGTACACTTAGACACGCATTTTTAAAAAAAATTGAGCATTTTATTCCAATAAGTTCGCTTGTTATAGCAGTTTTTAAGAAATATCGAAAATTCAGTATGGCTGCCGTTTTTTTTCAAAATGGCGGAAAACTAATGGAAGGATTTCTTAGAAATTTGGTATGGTATAGCCTAAGACCCTCCTTAACAAGTTCCAGTTGTTTCGGTCTTGATATTTATAATAGTTACGACACAGTATTAAACGAAAAAACTACAACCGAAAAAATTACAAAAAAATTGCTATTTTAGCTTAATTTTAAAAAAATCTATGGTTTAGAACCAATAATTGATGCATGAAACTTAAAGAACGCACTGAATTACGCATTTTAAAACAAGAACGAACATTTTAAACCAATTAGTTCGCCTGTTATAGCTGTTTTTATGAACTATGGAAAAATCCAATATGGCCGACTTATTTTTCAAAATGGCGGAAAACCCGTCACCGGATTTTTTGGGATTTTCAGGTGAGGCATCCTCAGACCCCCCTTAATACATCCCAGGGGGTCTCTGCTTGTTTTTCTAAATGTTTACCTCCGGCCCTTTTTTCGCCTAATTTGACTGTACTATTAATTGTTTGTTATTTGCGAACGAAGACGGGACAACTCAGCTGTGAAAGGGCGCTCTTGGCGAGGAAAGATCCACGCCAAGCACGAAATCGAAACCTAAAGTTCGCGCGGAGAGGTTGAAGCCGTTTCTCTTTTCTCCGACTGAGCTTTTTTTTCTTGGAGTAGCGAGACAGAAATTTCGGAGGTGGGTGTTGGAATTGTATTAAAGGGAAACGGAAGCATTTGCAAATTAATACATCACACATTTTTCAGGTATTTTATATCTCCATTTCCTCTTATGTCACAAGTTGTCACATTTCAGTGACCCCTCCCCATAGTGTTGGTATACTTACAATACTTAATTGAGTTAAAATTACACATATTTAAATTTTTTCTCCAAATGAGGATTTTGTAATTTTCTAATTAACATTTAGAATATACTCTAATCCAAATTAGCAATAAAAGAAATACCTATTTAGAAAATGTCGAACTAAAGTTTTCAATTAATAAGTAGTATTTAAAATTATGATTATCATTAAATTACAATTTAATTGGTATAAGTTATTATTGAATAATAATTTAATTTCAAAATCTCCCCAAAGAGTTTTTGTTAGATTTGAAAACACATTTAAGCACTGTACAGAAAAATTTAAATATTTCTCGATAATAACCTCAAGTAACCTCAACATTTAAAATTGAAGCTTGATAATTTTTTTTCAATCAATCAATTTTTTATTACATTATAACTATTAGAAAATTATGATAATAACATGAGAAAGTCCATTTAACTTAAAAGAATAATGAATAATTAAGAAGCATAACTATGTTATTTTAGGAATCAGAAGTCTTATAGAAAGGTATATTATAAAAAGATAATGATATCAATTATCCTTAACTTTTGATAAAATCATAAGAATGTATATTTAACTCAATTCTCGGATAATTTTGAAATATAGCAATTCTAGATAATAGACTTTGTAAAGGCATTAAAATAATTAATTAATTAAAAAGTATACATTCTTAAAAGAACATGAAAGTATGAGGTTATTTTCTCTATTATTAAATTAAAAATATCATAACTATTCTATGAATTACTAATGAATCTTAAAATTAAGTTCATTCATTTAACTGTAGTCTAGAATCCGAAATCAATATCAATATTAATTAATATCTTAATAACATCTTATTTATACCTAAATTACAAAGTTTATCTAAACCTAATACAGTATTAACTTGATATTTCAAAATAGAAGGGATCCGAAAAATTTTCAAGATAACAAGAAAAATAGAGAAATACTTAATTTCAATATTTTTTCGGGGTATTAATGTTCGAGATATCGAGGGTATGCTGTAAATAATAGCTATAGAAACAATAAAAAAATCTTCATTAAAACACAGAGCATTGAACCATAAACAGGAAACAACGCTGGAAATCAATTTACGGGTTTGAAAACCTAAATATTATAATACGAACATAACACTTTTATTGTTACTCACACAAAACTGCCAACAAAAGCGATAACCCAGCCAACCCAGCAACCCGTCCATCTGCCGCGAAGTGTGAAACACCGCGGAGTGTGACGGCCCGTCGCCGGGATGAATGGGAAGCTCTCTCCTGTCGCACACAGGGGTGTTCCGCACCTCCTTCTCATCCCGCGTGCATCTCACTAAACATGGGTGCCTCCAAATGGATATCACTTTTTATTTTTTCGCTGGCAGCTCTCCTCGGACCTCACGGTGAGTTGGATTTCGTTTGGTGTGAATTTGACTGAAATTTCGGTGCGACAATTTCTTTTAAGAAGCAGAAGAAACTAGAGAGAGATGCCTTGTAATGGGGTTTTTACTTCTAATTGGATAGAAATATATAAAGTTGGGATTTGGTGTGGTTCATTTTGATGGATTGACTCTTTGAGGAAAGACAGTTAGCATCTATAGATATTTTATGCTATATTATAATAGATCTCATCTTTCCTTTAAACCCCATTTCTGTGTGGGGTAACAACTTGCATTTTGTACGGCCGTTACGTAAATTTTATGCAATTATTTTTAAACAGAAATGGTTAATAAATAAGGATATGCAACTTTCAACGAGAATGGTGAATGATGCACACTCTGATAAAAATATTCCCAAATAATTTTCTTATTAATACATTAAATTAATAATTAAATTTCAATCATACATATTTTCTTTAAAAAATCAAATTTTTGCCATGCAATTAATTTAAATACTGCTTCAAATTATAAAAAGATTTTTAAAAATTTACCTAATACAAAAAATGCCCATAATTACCTCCACCTGGCTGTATATTTTTTGTTCTAGATTTGTAAGGATCTAAAATATTTCCACAAAGTATTTGTCTTTTCTGTATATTATATAGAAATATATTTTTCTTATATATTTCTATATAAAAATATAGGTATATATTTTTACAAATACTTTTGAAAAAGATATCTCCCGACTTCATTGGAGAAGATTTCAGATTTTCTCCTAATAGAAATTAAACCTGAACCCTCCCCTAACTTCAAAAACGTCTTTTTTTTCCTACATAAATACCTAAATTTAAAAAAAAAATTCATTATTTAAAATAGCATAAATATTCAAATAGTACTAAAACATTACGTTTTAAAAGTGATTCAATTAGTTCTTTGATAAATGCTTAGTACAAAATATATTGCTTTAATGAAAAAAGTTTTACCGTGCACAATTGAATGATTCATTAATAAGTGACATATGAAATAGACACAATTGAAAGAAAATTTTTAATAGTTGTTATTAAAATTTGCAAAACACTGACTATTTTTAAAAAATAAATGGAACTATGTTTGTTGTATTTAAAAATTCCGTTTTGTGTTTTTTTTAGAGTGTCGAAATTTTCGAATGTCGAATGTCGAAGTTTTCTAATAAATTTGTTTGTGGTAACATCTTCACAATTTTTAAACTAGTAAAAAACTAAAAAGAAAATTAAATTAAAATAAGCCTTTTAGATGAACAAGTAAATTAATTGAGAATAAAAAAGTAATTTTGTAAATGAGTGATTAAATTACAATTTTGTTAACCTTGTTCTATTTTTTATGTTTTTGTTAAATTGTCATATTAAAAAGGTAATTATTAAATTAGCACATAGTTGAAGATAATAATAAGATGTTTTCAATTAAAGAATTTTTTTAAAAATATAAAACAAGATTACTTCAAGGTATGCCAAACAAGAGTTACGATAGGAAAATATTCTTATTATTTAGTATTCGTATTCTCAAATTAATTTTAAAATTTCAAATTTTGATTTGTTGCCACACGTATAAAATTCCTTATTTCTGGTTACTGTTTATTAATTCTTCTGCGCTTTTATAAAAACTATTTACAGTTTTGAGATTATTTATTGAATTTAGAGATATTATTATAATTAGTAATTCATATATGTTACTAAGGTATTCATTTTAAGTTCTATGAAATAAGAGTGTGAGTAAAAGTTTTATGGAATATGAGCATGAAAATAGTTTTATAGAAGCGGATATTTAATTATTTCGCTATAGTTTTTAGGAAGTTGGCAACCAAACTAAAAATTGTGCAAGATTATTAAAAACATGGTGGTAAATTTGCTTTTTTAGAAAGATACATACCATTTTATTAATGTTTTATTCAGTAGTGTGTTTTTCTTATATTTAATATTTAAAACAAATTAAATACGACCAGAACACTTTTAACTCTGAGGTAACTTTTGGTGTAATTTTTTTGCATTTAATTTCTCAAATTTTTTTCTCCAATTTTTAAACTCAAATTATTCAACTCAAATTTTTAAAAAGATTCTCATTTCAATTGAAAAGTTTTAAAATATTTTTTAAAACTCTTCTAAGAAACTTTTAAAGGACTTTTTAAACATTCTTTTCTAGTTATATTATAAAGATTATTTTGTTATTGTAGCTATTAAACAAAATGGGATTTTGTAAAAATTAACAACATGTGAAAGACTGAGAACTTATTAAAACTTGATAAAAAAAAAAAACTTAAAAAACTTGCGCAAGCTTTGTCTTATCTTCTGGCTCATAGTAATAGTATTTGTAAATTACTTTGGAGAGTTGAAACAAGTATCGTGCTGTCCTTGAAAAACACAACCCACTTTTTTCTTCATAAAAAGTTTAAAAAAATGATAGATAAATATGATTAAATGATAGATAAATAGATAATGTTGTTACGGCCTATCTTCCCTAAAATTTTAGTGCTTAGCATTTTTAATTCAAACTCCCCAGTGCAAATTGTCAGCCAATCAAGTTAGTATTTAAAAAAAACCACTTGCTCTTAAAAAAAACTCCCTATGTCACCTAAAAAAAAAACCCTATGCATGAAAATACTCAAAAATTCAGAAAAAAATATGTTTAACAGTTTTTATAATGGAATAGGAAATAGTTAAGAAAATTATAACCAAATTTATTATATCTAAAATTAAAACAGAGTTAAATTTTTCTCTTCAAGAGGTCGTCATGCGATAATAACTTTCCTACTGTTGTATTTTTATTTCTGCGTTTTGATAACGACCTTTTAATTACAAAAACTTTTCACAGTTTTTATAAAAAAAACCCCGCTAAAACATGATGGTTGACATTGATATTTTATTTTAACCCCCAACTATTAACTCTCAATATCCTATTTTAAAATGAACTTCTAGTGAAATGCTATCTTTGCATTGAAAATGGGTATTTTTGGTATCAGTGAGTGTTTATTAAAGTACTGAAAATCAAATATCAGAATCGCTGAAACAATATTAAGTTTGCATATCATGGGTAATATCGAATATTTTTCATAAATTTTTGCTTATTTAGCGAAAACAATGGGTTTGTTTTAACTCCCGTATGGTTTTCCCTTGGATTTCAAAGACAACAAGGAAAAAATGGTGTACTGTGATTAAATTTTAGTATTTTATTCTCATAGTATTGGTTTAACATAAAAATACGTGCAAAATGCTTCAAATTCTTTATAACATACAACAACATTTTTTGCCAAAAATCTACATTATCTGCTTATATAAATAAATAAACAGTTCTTTGACTTGCTGAACTGAGAAGTTAAACTTATTTGACTTACTTAATTAAAAAATATCTATAGATTGTTTTTAGGATACATTTTGGTGTGTGTTTTTTTTAAGTACAGCGCAATATATTACCCAAATGAATCCCATCACATTAATTTCATTTTCTTTTGTTTGACACTTTATGTTATCTTTACAATATCATTACTTGTGTTTTTGATATTATATTATGTGTTAAATAAATTAACCAGTTATTTTCATCTGGTTTTCTACTTTTGATTTTTTATAGGTTGATAAATTTATGAACCATTATACTCATAAAAACATTTAGATTAATGATTATGCAAAAAATGTTTCAAATATATGCTTTTTTAAATTTTTAATCTGCTAACATTATTCATAATTTAAAGAATTGAAAGAGGGGAACTTTTAATTGTTTTTCCTGGTTTTGTATTTTAATTTATTCAAGAAGTATTACATTAATTTTGTATTTACTAAACGACAAATAAAAGTAAAATTTGTGTTGTCAAATGCAACTTTAAAAGTTTTTTGTCAAATGACTTAGCTTTTAAACATTTTTTTTAAATCTTTAATAAAACATTTTAAACTTTTTAAACACGGAGTTATTTATCGTAAGTATTTTTTGTATGTATTTCTGCTTAAATAAATACTAAGTGCTTATTGTTTTAATGTTAAAAGATTTAAAAATTAAGGTTTACAATTAAAATAAAAGTTTAAAACACTTAAATGTTATTAATATTTATTAAAGAATTAAAAATTAATAGTACATGAAACACCTTTTAAAAAATACACAAAACAGAAAGTTGTGGAATAAAAATAAAAGTTTAGAAAAGGTGTTAAAATCAGTTAAATGTAATAAAATTAATGTTTAACTAGAATTTCAGTCAATTGTTTAATTTATAACTAACACCAAATATTTACCTTACTAAATTATAATTCATAAAAATTATAATTTTTTATCCTATTGTTGGCAATTTTAAAGCTTTAAATTTTTAGATTGCTCCAACAAACTTCAACTTTTCATAAATTTCAGACCTTTTTTAATAAGAAAGATTGACTTGATTTTTCTTAATTCAATTTACGTGAACTTTCTTAGCTCAGCAGAATAAAGGAATAACCTTTATAAAGTTATTAAGACGAATTCGAATTTTAAATCATTAAAAAGTAATACTCACTGATACATTAAGAGACAAAAATGAAAATTTATTTGGAAACTTGTTTCAGCTTTACTTTTTTATTCTTTAACGCCACAAAACAGCAGATGAAGACTACGGATAATGAACTAATTTACGCAAAACAATGCACTGCAGGAATCAATCATGGGAATTTTCAGTTTGAATTCTCAGAATCTCATGCTATTATTGTTAGAGAAATAATTAGAATTCAATACTTTACTCATGATGATGATGATTACACAATTTCCTTGACTTTCAGAGAAATCTTATAATGTAATTCCTTTTGGCAAAACATTTCAACACACTAAAAGCAAGTTCAATTTTCTTACCTTAACTGGTTGTGCTACTAACTCCCAACCGATTCTCATACATAAAAGCATTTCACCCCCATGAGTCGCCATTATTATTAATACTCGTTCTTTGCCCAGAAACCACGCTTAAAAGCTTTTTCTTGTTTGTATTTCCCTCGGTCGAATGCCCCTTCTGTGTTCTGATGTAGTAACTTTTCTTCTTTCCTTCAAAAAAATCGCTGGAAATTACTTTCCTTTCCTCTTTTGTTGTACGTTGCGTCTGCTTTTAATGTGTGCACAAGTTCTGCTTCAATGCGCTTTTACGTGCACAGGTGAAGAGTTAATTTTAACCCTTTTTGTGCTCAAAATGCTTGGCTTGCAGTGTTAGAAATTACTGTAATTTAAAGGAACTTCGAATGACTAAAGGCCTTGGTTAAATTATAAATGCTTACTTGGGTCTTCATTCCAGTTGAGCGAAAAATTATCAACGATTTATTTTTTTTATAGCAATTGGAAAGAAAATAACTCTTTTATATGCTGCGTAAAAAGAGTTATAATTTAGTATGTAAGAAAATATTTTAAATCCTTAAGAAAATTTACTCATCATTTTACGCATTCAATAAGTAGTCAAAAACTATTTGGTTCCGAAATACATATATGAAAGCTAAAGAATTAAAAGAAAAGGAAATGATTTCACTGATTGAGCTAAAATACAAACTAAAATACAACATAAAAACATTTAATTTAAATACAAAACAAAAAAAAATATGTATTTCTTCATAGCAAAGTTTACTTTGATTTGTTGTAGAGCATAGTATGTTACTTTTTATGAAATTTTATGATTAAGTTTTATACCTTTATAAAAGTTTTTGAAAGGTTTTCTTTGTCCAGTATCTGTTTTGAAATTCTATAAAAAAAATTATAGTACAATTATACAATATTTATACAATTGAATTTATGAAATTATTTCGAAAGGTGTTATTGTAGGTAGAGTATCAGTTTCTGTTTTTAAAATTTTATAAATAAAATGTATATGTACAATAAACTACAAAATTTTTAAAAATAATCTTGTAAAATATTTATTTATACAATTTCATGAATAAATTTTATGCATTTTTTAATATTTTAATTTCAATTACATATTTTTGTATAAAATTGAATCCATATATTATTAAGTTTTTCATGACATTAGTCAGTTTTATATCATCACGTTGCGTAGATACATATTTTTTCCATTCACATGACGTTAAGAGTAACATTTTTGCAAAAATCATAAAGAGCGTTATGTGCATGTAATCAAACGTTTCAGAACCTGTAGAACATTCCTCCGCAGCGTATGAAAGAACATTTCCTTTATTCTACTACAGAAATTCCTTTCACATCATTTTTTGTTTAGTACCTGGATATAACTGCCAAAATTCATTGTTCATGGCTAATTTATGGAGCTTATTTCCAAGACTCGCTCTGAGGAATCCGGAATGCATCATGTAAATTGGTGAAATGAAAATTGTCACGCTTCACAGTTTCGAACGCAAACGGTTTGATGCGCTACGAAACGTTCCACTGCCCCACTGTTTTATTCGTCTGCTTATTTTTTTATATTTTCGATGTTATTGTTAGAATTCATTCCAAAATGTCATGGTTTTCAAAAAATTTCTAAAATCTTATCAGGAGACGTGCTTTAACTAAATGAGATGATTTTTCAAAATTTTGAAACCCCCCTCTTCCCCTTGCGAGATATTTACCGTATAACTTTAAATTTTTAATTTCTTTGATTTGTCCGTGTATTTTGTTTCATGCCACTAAGTACTTGAGCGTTAATAATGATGTCTTCTATGGATCTATGGATTCTATAGATTATCTTCTTTACTTAATAGTTGTTAGTATTTTTAATAGTTTTATAAATTTATTAAAAATTAAAAGTAATTACTTATTCCAAATAAAGCGACAGATTTATCTATTAGTTTCTTTTACTTCTTGTAAAAAATTGAGAGAAAAAAAAGTATATTCTCTGAACTAAAAGGTGGCTTGATATTTTCATTGACCCCCTCTTCTTTGGTGAAATTTTATGAGATTGTTTTAGCCCTCGTAAAAATTGGTATCTCCTTACTGCATGAAAATATTGCTTATTGTGTGAGTTAAGTAAATGCTTGAATAGATTTATCAGAAAATGTCATTCGGAAAAAAAATTATCGAGTCATTATCAATAAGGTTTATCCTAAATGTTATTAATTAATTAATTAATCATTAAATTATTTATAATTCAAATATTTATAATATTATTCTATTTTCATATAAATTTGAGATGGAATATTTTCAAAGGGTTTTAGTCCTCTCTTTTATAAATTTTATAGGTAAACTAGCTGATATGCCCGGCCTTGCACGGGTGGAGTGTATCAATTTATTAAAATTTTCTCAAGTTACATGCCTAATTTTCTGTAACCATAATTACCAATCATCCTGGTAGTTTTTCATATCCCGGTGTTCCCAGTATTTTTTCATATCCCGGTGCCTTTTTCATCTTGGTGTCCCCGATGCCTTTTCATCTCGGTGTTCCCGGTGCATTTTCATCACCGTGCTCCCTGTGCCTTTTCCCTCCCGGTTCCAACTGTGTAAATCTAACCTAACCATCCAGTTCCGGTGTTGCACATTTAATTACGACAGTTACCCAAATATCCATTCTAAGTGAAAAAAATCCATTAAAATTATTACAGACTTTTGAAATCCCAAAATTTGTAAATACCCCCTGTTTAAATTGAAAAAAAAAATCCCGTTAACTACACCAAAGAAACAAATTATAAGGTTAAATAACAAATTGATCTAGTGTTTCTATCATCAACTTTCTAAAAAAACTGCATGATGTAATAGAGCATTCGCACATGACGTCACTTGGAGGACAAAAACAACGTTGCTAAGGCTGTTGTTAGGGGCGGGAACTAAAAGCATCCAATAGAAGCATTCGCACATGATGTCACTGGAAGACAAAAACAACGTTGCTAAGGCCGTTGTTAGGCCGAGTCATGTGATTGAAAATGCTCTATCTTTACTTTAACCAGTCTAATTCTTAAAACTTTCTATTTCAACTTAAAGTTTCATGGAAAATGAAGTTTTTAATAAGAAAATACTGTTATAAAGTTTTTTATAAGGGCCGTTTTTAATTTTTTAAATTATTAATAACCTTTTTAAAACATTTAAAACAATTTTAGCCAAGTTTTATCTTTAAATACTTTGTTTTATGTTTAAAATTGTTTTTGTTGTATTATTTGCAACAATGCGAGTTAAACAGATCTTCTTTAGTGGAGAAGTAAGGCGATTTTTACAAAAAGGCCTAAAAGGGGGTGAAGGGGTGGTTTTAGAAATTTGGAAATGATGTCATTGTCTTTCCCCCGTCCCCATACGTATGTGTACCAAGTTTGGTTCGATTCGGACGGGTAGTTTTGGAGAAATTGAGGCAAATCTGTTCCGGACAAACCCAGGCAGGAACCCAGGAACCCAGGGACACCTTCATTATATATAGAGAGATAAGAAAAATATTCGTGTATTAATTAAATTTTGTTTTGGTTACTTAAACTTCGACTTTTATTCATAAAAAACCTTTCTTCCAAACATTTATATTATTTAATTCAATTTATAGGCAAAATGTATGTTTTTAATAAGTATGTAAAAATGTATGTATGTTTTTAATACAAAATGTGTAGTATACATATTTTATTATTAAAAACTATATTATTATTAATATTATTGTTATTTATCTATTAATATACTATATTATTATTATTTGAGTTAAGAAAATAAATTTTAGAACTTGTTACCGTTCAATAATCTATCGTTTTAAATTTTAACAAGAATAGAAGATAATTTTTGCATCGATTTTTCAAATTCTAAACTCAAAATTTTGATTGTGAAGAATGAATAGATATATGGGAATAAAAAGGGGCGAACTCATTGTAAATCATATGTTCTACTGTACCACTTCTTTAAATTATCGTCACTTTAGTCTTATTTTATTGTTTTCATACCATAAGAATATTTTTTGTGTTCAGAAATGACTATAACTAAATAACTGAGTTAAATAAATATTTTTAAATGTAAATAATTATCATTCAAAATTTTATAATAGGTACAACTGAAAATAAAATTTTAATTGTGCAAGGAAATACTACATTTTAACATTATATTGATGTATTTTGGATTGTAACTAAGAGTAAATAATATTTTTCCAGAAATAAATAGTTGTTGAAATACTATGTAACGGTGGCAATAAAACGGCATAAGAAATCATATTGTTCTTAATTTTTTTTAAAAATTAAAAAAAGAGATGATCCATTGGTGCCAAAGCTACAAGATTCACCATTTCTTTTCTAACAGCATCTTGGTTCGAAAACTTTTCTCCCCTCATCCTCACCTCAGTCATGCGGGAACTGTATGCGAGTGCGGGACCATTCGAACCACAAATAAAAGAACGGAACGCCGGTCCTTTCACACAACGCGCGAATTAATACGAGAAAAAAAAATCAGAAGCTTCCCCCCATCAAAAAATTCCCCCCCTCCCGGTACCACAAGAACCGAAACCATATGCCATGGGCATTATATTGCAGTTAAGTAAATAAAGGAACCCCAGGGTGAGGAATGAGTGAAAACACGCTCCCTCCCCCACAAGGAGGCGAGAAAATTGGGGGCACGACCCCCTCTCCTTTCAACGTCACCCCCCCGACCCGTCAAGAAACGTCAGAATCGAACTTTTTTTCTTCAGGTCCTTGTTTGTTCAATTGCTACTCCTTGGAGTCCCATCATCAGACAATTGGGAAGCGGGCTTTCGGCGATTTTTCCTCATGTGTGTTTTGTCGGTGAGCCCGAAAATGTCGGTAAATGGTCGCTAATTTGTTGAAGGAAAAGAGTGGATGAGGAATTTGCCCTCTCGTCTATGTGGTGGGGTCGGTCATGGTCGAGCAAACTCCTGGTGAGGTAGACAAATATTTTGTCTATCGCAAATTGCTCTGTTTTGTCTTCGGATTCTTCAAAGGGGGCACGCCAAATATGGGAAAAATGTGGAATAGTTGTGTAAGTGGAATTTATCTCTGTGCTTTATGGCTTGTCTTTGGAATTCGAGTTTACCCATGGTAGATTATTGTTTCTGAGAAAACAATGAGAAATTAGTAACCTTGGCGCTGTAGTATGTCCTCAAACCAAAACGAATGGCAAAATTTATTTTTTTAGGTTAGAAGCTTTCATTAAACATAATGTCCCTACACAAAATAAAAGAATTTCTAGATGCTACGTTACAAGGATCAATTTCTAATGCATAATAGGGGATAGAAAATTACATCATCAAAAGTTTGTAGTTCTGCATATTGCTACGTAACTGACACATTTTTAGAAAACTGTTTCAAGTATAAATGTATTTGTTGTCCTTAAAATTTTTCTTGTAGTAATGGATAAGTTAATTTAAATTTACTCTTAATATTTCATCCCCGAAACCGAAAACCAAATGCACATAAGGATTTCTATGAAATATTGAATTTTTTGTTTTGAAACATTAAAATGAAGGAGAGCTGTATAAGTGCCGCTTTAAAGACTTTTTTGCTGTATAAGTAACATTTATATAATTTGAGAATTTCTTTACATGTAGTGAAAATACTTCATTTTGTTGAGGATACTGCATTATTTGGTTGTGAGTTGTTATCAGGATATTTTTAAAGCATAAATTATTTAACTTTTATGAATAATTTTTATGCTTTATTAGTTGTTTAATTTTATTAGCAATAAAAGAGTTAAAATCCACATCTCCACACATACTATAAAAGATGAATGCCTTAAAATATTTAGTGCAGTTTATAACAAGTGCAAAGATAGTTGTATAAATCGTTTCATAACTATGCACCACCTTAACCTACATTCATAGAACTAATTATGAATTATGCATTATTTAGCTGTTTTCGCTTTATGGGTGTATATTTAGAGTTTTTTTTCTCTTTTTCACAGAATGCATGTTCCTCTCTTCAAGCTGTTGTTCCCTAGCAACAGGATCCTGCAGAGCTACATGTGAAGAGGTAAGAGAGAAAATATTACTTTTTAACTTTCAATTCGTTCTTTGTTTTACTTTAACTGGGATACATTTCATTTTTCTGTCATGGAAAGAAAAACCTGATTTATTTCATTTATCAATAGGATAACGACAATATTTTAAGAAGTACTTTATTACCATTTGAAATCAGTTTTGATATATTCAAAACAGCAAGAACCTTTATTCCTATTTCTCTTACATTTCCTTATTGACGAATCTTTGAAATTTTAAATTTGGAATTAAACTTCCTCCATTTTTTTCTCAAGAAAATGGAAAATTAACTTCTTGGTATCGGCTGTAAATTGAACATTTTACATTGTTTAGTACACATTGTTAAATAATAAACTTCCAAGCACCAATTTTGATCAATCAAAAAAACACTAAACAACAGAATGATGGGTTGTGTAATCATGCGAATGACTATAAAATACTAATATGAACAAGACTACCCCACTGGATGATTCTGGGAAATAACTAGGAGAACAATACCCTGATGACGCACTCTCAGGAAATACGTATACTCTCTCTCTCTCTCTGAAGACAAAGGATCTCTTTAGCTGTCATGGATTGTTTATAGGGAAACATGTCTTTGTCCGTTAAAGGATTTAAGCCGCAGTTTTAATGCTGGAAAACCGTTCAATCAGTGTACTGCCCTAAGCCCCTTGCTAAGTGAGACTTGATGTTAATCCTGCTTAATGCCTGCTTTTGTTGACTGATGAAATGACTGCACCATCACGTTTAATACATCTGATTTGCAAAGCCAAATTAGTAATGAATCGCACTAGCAAATCTGTTGTTTATAATTCTTTAGCCGTTGCTTTGAACTATTGGCTTAACTAGGGGTTTGTGGGACTGCACCTGTTTAATCTTTTATCCGTCTTTGTATTAAAAAATTGTATCATCGCAGAAGATAATTATGGATTAGAGTTTAAGAGAACTCTATAGTTCAAACATTTAAAGACTACGGAACCGTACAAAATATATTTGTAGAACCTAGGCCCTAGATTCCTTCTCTGACCTAACTCCTTGGTTACTACCCGTTTCAAACACTAAAATAGGTAGGAATTCAGTTGTGAAGTCGTATTTGTTAATCTAGTAAATTTAGTTAGGCTTAATCGTAGTCAAAGGTCGTCGTAAGTTTTTAGGTCCCCGTATTAAAAGGTCATAGAGAAATGTATAGCATATTAAGAGACACGTTGTTGTGTTTAAGGTTAAATCGAATTATCAATACGTAATTTGAATTTTTCCATATTTTAGAGGCAGAAGCAATTTGTAGTATTTCTAAGATGCTTATTTCTTCCTATTGAGCTATAAATAAATTCGGTCTTCATACATATTAAATTTTAAATACCACATTTTAGTCTTAAAATTATTGACTTTTATTTTTCGCAAAATAGGACGCATAGGCAAAATAGGAGGCAACACCCCCTTTTTCATTAGAACTCATTTCTATGCAATGGGGAATTTTTAGGATGTGCACTCATTCAAGAATAATTAACCATTTCCGTTCTGTAATAGCGAAAACCTAATGGACCTTGGTGATAATATGGAAGTTTTAATTTAATGAACCAACCCAAAAAATCTTCCCAACATTTTCCTCAGAATCGGCCATTGATATTCCTCCAATAGCCCCTCCATTCATCCATCCTGCCTCATAAACTGCCCATTGTCGAACCCCCTTCTTCGGATGATGCTAATTCCCGACGACTCCTGCTTGGTCACTCAGCCGTGTTTCTCAGAACGGTCGAAGGGGTTTATTACATTTAAATGACCAGAAAAGGGTTGTCTTGAGGGAAGAGGAGGAGGGTAAATCACGGGGCACGTTCTCACCGATGCAGATCCATCCCCCTTTCCCATTGTTTTCGGAACGCGTGGACGTGACGAGACATGTTTATGAGGCGAAATCGCTGCATCCCAGGGTAAACGAAGACTGGTTAAAGAGGCGAGACGCACACACACACACATGTTGGTATCACGCGATTGTCACTTGGGGATTATTTTATCTTCTTGTAAGGAGAACCCTCTGAGAGGTGTCGTTCTTGACGCCGAAAATGTCCTCTTGACACCACCTGACGAATTCGTAATTACGAGGAGACAACAGCTTCTCCGGATGGGGTAATTTGGCCTGTCAGGTTTCTCGAATGGAATCGGCTCTTTACCAGAATAAACAGTATTGAGTGTTGCGGAGAAGTTTTTACCACCGTTTTTGGTGGATCCTAAAGACTTTTTATCATTGAGGCGGTGTTCTTTGATTTTTCTTCAAAACTTGATTGCTCTAAGAGTGCCATTTTCTCTATTCGCAACAAAATTTACCTGTCAGGGTTCAGCTATTCAGTGTGAAAAGAGTTTTCTTAAAGGGAAGAAACTAGAAAGATTATTTAACTGAAGGTTTTGAATTTGCAGCGTTTCACCTAGCTAGAGCATGAAATGGGATTTTCCCCATTTCGTCGGAAAAGGTCATATTATGAATTATTCTGATTCACCTTCAGAGCATACTTTTATATCTGTGTGAATCTATTAGTTGAGCTATATGGTATATAAAAGCAATCTTTCAAAAAGGTTTTTTTCCCGTGAAAATCTAAGCCCATTTCAAAACCTTGTCGCTACAATTCTTCAGGCATTAGAATTTCTTGTTTTGTAAGTGTACTAGTATAGTTTACAATTTTTAAGAAGCCGTTTAGATATTTATTTATTTCTCTCATTCTGAAAATCAACACAACTATATATTACATTGTACTAACCTCTTCCCTAGTCCTTTTACTCTACTTAAATTACCCTTTTGAATTTCTTTAAAATTAACAAAACTTTGATCTATCCCAACAGTGATTAATCTGTTTCATCCTTGGAATTTTCAAATATTTCAGCTGAATCCAAACATCTAAATCTCCCCTAGTTTAAAAACAGAAAGTTTTAACCCAAACCACATTTTGCTATTAATGAAAGTTTTCTGTCCGTCAAAAGTTTTAACAAACGCCGCCTTTCTGTATAGTGGGTTTGTTTGTCTTTCCATTTTTTTTTCTTCCTCAAACGACGTGATCCTTTGAAATTAGTTAAAAGTTGGCACTGGTACTACAGCCCAATCCATTACAGAAGAGACAGCAGAAACAAATGGAAATTATTTCTGGCTCTTGCGTAAGGTAATATTCATTTGAGCTTTCTTGGTTTTCTCTTTCTTTAGAGGAGGCTCCCTTTAAAGACTAAATTGAATCCTTCAAAAAAAAAAAAAAACTCTTTAAACGCTTCTATGCTTAATGAAAAACGCCTTGTTAAAGCAGAATATTCAGAGCTTCCTTTTTGAAAAGCTTTAAAATGTTATTATGAAAGGTTCTTATATTTAAACCTAGAGCATTTGATGTTTTCTCTTGACTGTATTATTACGATAAATTCAAAGTATCAGAACTATTACGAGGAACACATATTTAAACACTAAAATACGTTGAGATATTTTGATGAAAGATAATTTAATACATGGCATTTATAAATTTTAAATTAAGAAAGAATTAAAAATTTAAATTAAATTATTTTAAGAGTTAAAATGGTCAACATATATTTCAACTCTGTCTGTAGTATTGTACATTTTAGGGGAGATTTGGAATACAATCTTCATGCGGTTGATATAAGAATTTCGTACACAAGTAAATTTCGTATTCATCAGCACACACAAGTAAAAGTTTTAAAATGTGCATAATATTTCTGTACAAGTTATTTACAAGTGTTTATGTTATTTACAAGTGTTCATGTTATTTACAAGTGTATACATGTTATTTACAAGTGTTCATGTTATTTACAAGTGTTAAGTCAAAATATTCAGCCCATGTTTGGTGTCGTTTTTCATATGAACACAATAAAGGCCAGCTCATCTAAACACAATAAACCATTCCACTCATTTAATACCGCTTCCTGTTTCGCAGATTACAATCACATTTTTAAGCTCATGATGAGTACTGTCACACCAAGAAGACCCTTCTTTTAATAATGACACGCTGTCCCCCTCTCAACAAAAAATCAATCAACATCAGATCAAACCTACAACAACAAAAGAACTTACGACGATTTCCCCGCCTGGTTTTCTTCTATAGAAACAAATCACCGTGATCCAACCCACCATCAACACGATGACGATGATTATTGGTATTAACTCTTCCGATTGGAATCATCGCCGTCAGTTAGGAGGGCCCAGAAAGGATAAGGTCCAATGAAGGGCCTGATGACTCTATAGAAGAGACAGCAGAGGACAGGATTAGCGTGCAGTTTATAGTGTCACAGACTTCTCCATGCGTATTTGGGGATTTCGGTTTTTGCGTGTACCAACCTGAACATTCCGTGTATTTTCATTGGCATTGTAGTGTCGGCTAGAGAGTATCTGGGCAGGTTTTTGTATCACAACAACCCAAAGGTTGATTTGAGTTGTATAATAACGCATATTTAATAATATTACCGTAATAGCATTTAAAAGTTATATTTAATTAGAAATTAATTCTATTGTGTTTATTGCACCAATATCACATTTAATATGTTAAACTTAAGTATGAATAATTAAAATTGAAAAAAGAAATGTCAGTATGCCTGGAAAACGCAAAATGCAGATACTTTTAAACCAGTAAAGAAAATAAAAATTAAATGTATAAATTTAAAATAAAGATAAAATTTGAATCCTGCGTGGGTCATCTATGATGATTTTGAAAATGGAGCTGAAGTGTTGGTTAAGATATTGAGATTTAAATGAGGACGTGGGGTAAAAATAAGGATGTAGAAGAAGATGATGTTATCCTAGTTATGATGCTATCCTGGAATATCATCTCTATTTATAGCATTTTATTTTGTTGTTTCTGTTTGGTTTGGATATTGTTTTATGGGCGCAAGAACCAGCTGTTGTTTCTGTTATTTGATTCCATTTTTTCAAACCTTTAAATAGTTATAAATAAACAAAAACTTTTAACTGCTCATGAAAAAATATACAAGGGATGTTGATAAAAAAAAATTTAAACGCCCTCTAAAATATCTTTATTCACGAAAATTTGTAGGGTATTGAACTTTTATTTTAATCAGTAAAAACAATGAATAAAGCAGGAACAAATACTTCTTAAATGGATTATATTTTAGCAAACTCTTAGTTAAGGGCTCTGTTACTTAAAATCCTTGAAGTTTTATAAAATTTTGTTCTAAATAAATCGCTATTTTCGAAAGCGTTCCAGCAATGTTATTAGTGAAATTTCTTCTGAAATTTGTTACTTTTAATTTAAAACCTACTTCTATTATTTTATGCCTTTATTTTAAATATGAACATATCAAAGAAAGTTTTGAAAACTTTTCTATTTATAAACTTTCTATTATCAACCATCCCCAAATCCTTTATCATTCCTTTTTTTGTTTATTGATATTAATTTTCCCTTACAACAATCCTGTTCTTTCCATTATCATAGTTTGCATCTTTCCATTATAATTTTTTTTCCAAACATCCATATTCAGAAGCCTTTTTCATAAATATAAACAGTAGTAAAACGACGCACAACTGCGGAATTCACAAAGCCCAGGCACAAAATTTAAAAAAAAAAAAATCCTAATGGCAGAATGCATTAACGGTTCCAAGAACAAACAATTCAGTAAAAACCCATTCGAAAGTCGCAGCATGACTTCAACGACACCAATTATGATAATTCCGGAATTTTCGGGCTACCTCCTTTTCTTGTTCTGTGACAAAAGGACCCACAGAAGTAGTATAAATTGAGGCTCGCAAGCGTAGGCTGATGGCGGGAGTAGTACACAACACACAAGACAGACACGTTCCGAACAGCTGTGAAGACTCCCACGTCATATTTATTTAGTTTCGCGCGCTCGAAAGATGCTCAGAGGAATTTTTTTTTACAGCCAATAAATCTGAGCGGAACTCCTAGCTGTTTGCTCCTACTTATAGCTGTTTAAAATGCCTCCGAGAGGAGACACGTTTGGAGAATTTGGGTTAAAGATGTCGGGGATGAATTTTTTTTTTCGTGTCTTAGTAATGTCTCTCTCTGTTTTCTTTCCGTTATTCATTCTTGAGAACTTAAATGAGCCTGCTCCATCTCTAGTTAACCTCGATGAATAAACCTTCTAGATCCATTAACCCGTCTGTCAGAGATAATTATAATACCTACTTATAATACAAGACCTAGAGAAAATAAAGAATAATCATCCTAATAGAAAATAAAATAACACCTATGTCACAAAGTGTCACACCTTACTATACTCTCTCCTCCCCTTTATAACATGTCACGCTCTGCTACTATATGTTTAGAAAAATGTTTGGTAAGAATCTGGGACCCAATAATTTTAATTCCAAAGTGAACTCTTATTTCGTTTGTATAATTTTTAGAATAATTTTTAATGCATAAGCACTAGATTTCCAGAAAAAAGTGTTGCTTTCGTTGTTTGTTTGTTGTGTATATTTCCAATGTGTGATGTCACAATTCTTGTAAACCATCCCCTCTCCCCCTTGATACAAACTGTCACAAATTGATACACCCTCTCCCTTCCCTATAAGTATGACATCATTTATAGACGGCCCTTTAAAGGATATTTGAGAGTGAATTTACAAATGTAACTTGTTTTGATACTATTGTAAACTGTTCCGTTCAAATTTTAAGTGAATTTATTTTTCAACATAAAGGAAACAAAGCGATACATTTTTAAATAAATTTTAAAATAAAAAAATTCTCTTAATTGACAGATTACATGCTAAAATAAAATGTGTTTTGTAATTAGAGTTTTTAAAAATATTACATACTCAATTTTTCAAAAAAATAAAATGGGGTTTTAGTCCATTGTAGTATTTCCAACAGAAATAAATGTTTTTTAACTGTTCAAAAAACTGAAGAGTTTCTTTTTAAGAAAAAATTTATAGTTTGAAACTATTAATATTTTGTATAATTTTAAAATATTGAGAAAAAAAACTAATTATCTTTCTAAAGATAATTAAAAAATAACAAAAAATGATTCGCAACTTTTCCTAAACGCTTAACCACAAACTTTTCGAAACTGTAAATTTGAACGAAAGAAAAATATATACACGTCTATGCATGTGTATGTATTTCTATGTATTTGTATGTATACTCTATGCATTTGTAAACTTCCTTCAGTAAATCTTGAGTTTAGTGATTCGCAACCTTAGCTACTATTCCAATACACTGGTTTTTTACAAGCGAAGCTCAGCGTTTGCCACTCTCCCAAAAGCCCTTTCTTTAATTTCTCATTACTTAATTGAATCCCAAGGCCATCTGGGAGTAACGTACTCGTACACCAGAAACAGTTTCTCTTTCTCTCTCTGGCATCTTCTTCTGGAGATCATTGAGACAATTAGGGACTTAAGTGGCTCGCTGACAAGCTTTAACTCCTGACGGCTGCCGATGCGATTCGCTTTGTGTGTGTTGTGTGTTTGCACGGAAACACGCTGTTGAGGAGATGTTTTGGAAAAGGCTGCAATGGCGGTTGTAATGTCCTCCTGCACTGTGCATTTCTTCTGTGAGGTCTCACTCAGTTTTGGTTTGGTTCCTTTGCGAAGAAAAAAATAAATAGACTTTTTGAAGAAAATATAAAAACTAATTGCTAATGGGTTAGTAACGTCCAAAAAAACTTTTAGTTTGTAATATAACATCACTCTCACAAAATCGAAGTGGCCCGAAAAAATTTCGAGGTAGCGATTTTTCTGTACAACAAGGAGAAATAGAGAAATAATTAATTTCAAGGGGAAATTATTTTTTTCGAGTTATAAAGGTTTTCGAGGTAACAAAGTTTGGTATCACGATTTTGTGCTGTATTTTATTAAATTGTCTCAGATATTAAAATTCGCAATATTATTTTTGTATTTGAATTATTGAAATTTAATTACGAAACAAGGTTATAGAAAAGTCCGTTTAGGAATTTTAAAGCCTAATTGTCCTAAATTGAGTTCAGATACACAGATACACTGTAATAGTTTTTTTTCTCATGGAATAATACTATATGTAACTTTTGGAGTATGCATTTATGCCATACTATGTAAAGGGATAAACTAAAACCTGTAATGGATATTGGATATGAAAACCAAGCGTTACAAAAATAATAATAATAAATTAAAAACAGGTTAGTGGAATTCATAATGCATTTAAAGAAAAGATAGAAAGACCTTCTCAAAAATAACATCTAGAAGGCTATTAATTATTCAAATAATCAACAAACCAAAAAGACTCTTCATCCCTCCTTCTCAGAATTTCTACTATTCGAAGAAAACTCCGCTCTACTGACTCATTCATCTACCCGAGTGATCTACGGCATTTATAAGTCAAGTCATTTCACTAGTTACACACAGAAGGCGAATGCATCAAGACTTTGACAAGTCAGGAAACCGTACCCACTTTCTCGGAGAAACAAGGAGACGTGCGGGAGTCTGCATGATGGATCAGCCGGTCCAAACATCCGCTATTACCGGGACCAACAACATGCTCCTTACTTAATCCTTGCATCCGCACGTCTGGCCGAGAAACAAAATATCCTTGAGTCAGCGTGACGTGTGCTCGAAAGTGTTGTGAAAAAAAATTACGTTGATTTTGTAATTTCAAAATATTTTTCTCTGTTTTTATCTCGGACGTTTGTCATTCATTTTTCTTCCTTCTTATAGAGACGTGATGGATGTGTATGTGTAGTGACACTTATGTGAATCAAAGAGTATTTTGTAACATCCATTAAACATTTCGGACGAAAGTAGACAGTGATTCCATCACACTTTAAAGTAAAGAAACTTATAAAGTAGCTTTATATATTTTTTGAAGTAATTTTGCTTTTATTTTTCTCTTAGAAAACTTTTATGACAAACTAAGTATCTTATTTGGAGTCTTTTCAAATATTAGAAGCCCATTTACTAATTCTAGTTTCCTTTGAATTTAATAATTGTAGTAATTACTACTAATATTTTTAATCCTTTGGATGTCTTATTAAGTCTACCGATAGAAACAGTAATGCAAATTAAATATTTACAAACTTAATACTAATTGGAATAATACTGAACTAAAGTAGTTAGTATTAAAAGTAGATATATTAATTTAATAATCAATCATTTTTAATTCTATTAATGATTTTAAAAGGTTCTATATTTTTATGAAGTTACTAAGATTTCATGGAATAAAAAAAAACACATTCTCTTCTTTAGAATGTTATGATACATTTCGGTAAATATCTATGAAAGACACGAATAGATATTAGAGTACTTTTTATTCAATCAAATAAAAATGACCGAATATAATTATTCTCTTTTGGGAGAAAACACAAGAAAATTTTCCTTTTTTAAACACACCTATGCGTTCATCCAAAAAACAAAAGAATCCATTTAACATCATCAAAGATAGTCTGATTCTCCTTAAGCAACTAAAAAAACCCCACCTATTAGAAGAAGAGTGTTAAGAATCAGCACCATTCACACCACAGCACCCCTTAAAGAGCGAGTTAAAAAAAAACATCAAAGGTGGCATCAAATGAGAAAAAAAAAATCCCAAACGAGGAAGTGCGTGCGGTGCATCCCCAATTCCCTTAACGACCATTGTGAGAAAAAGGCTTCATTAGCAATCACGATCAAATGAAAAGAAACCCAGGGAAAGAGAAAGACATAAAACAACCCAACAGACACTTCCACCACCGAGTCCATTCATGTATTGTTGCTACGACGAAAGGGAAAACACGATCTTAAAAAAACATTAAAAAAAATCATGGTGATAAAAAAGCGATTTTCGTCGAGTACGTTTTGTGAATTTTAAGATGAGGTACTGGGGAGTCCTGGGGTATGCAAATGAAGTATAATTAAAGTGATAGTGGACTTATTTTTCGCGTTGCTTGGTTGAGTCACACACTTGAGTTGGAATTGCAGTATGGGAGATGGTGGGGCTTGATATGTGCTGTTGTTATATTGTTTCGAGAGTTAGGTGTTTTTAATGTGGTTCTGTGGAACCTTGAGATAGTTCTCAAGGTGTTTGTTTGAAGTAGTGTGACGGATTATTATTTTTAGACATTTATTATAATAGGTTTCTCCCAAAATTCCAATAAATTATGGTTGTTTTTATAGTACCTAGAGATTAAAAAAGTAGTGAAAAGTTTTTTGGTATTTTATTTATAATTGATAAAATTAGTTAAATGAAACGTTTTTATATGAATAAAGCTGTAATTTCTTACTTTTTAATTAAATCTTTCAAAGTATTGTACTGTAATAAAAACTTATGCAAATAATACTTGATTTCTAAAAAATATATTAATAAATATTTCTAAACTGGAACTCAGTAAGATAGTGTGTAATTTAGTTTAAAAATTTGGTTCCTAGAGTTCTTTTAATTTACCTGAAAATTGGATGAAAGCAGTATTTTCAGTTTTTTCTTTTTAAGTTCATTGTTATTTGGCGATGAAGAAATCCGGGCTATTTTGAAAACTAAATGTTTAAAAAGCAATCGTTAGGATGTTCATAGTGGCATAACAAAAGGCGCTTGCATTTTTAAACACTTTTATGATTTCCTAATACTACACATAATTGATGATATCATCTCTTCAATTGATTATTGCCTTTATTAACTAAATAAGGGGAAAAATCTTTGTGATATTGCTCTCATTTGTTAAAAGTAGTTTTCAAATTAATAATCCATTTGAAAGGTCAATTTTATAATCAATGACAAAGATCAAAAGGTGAATGAAATAATCAATCTAAAAAGCCAATATAAAGCAATCATTTTTGGGAATCAAATTTCATCGGAATGTGACGTACTACTATGATACTAATCAATTTTACCAGAACAGATAAATGTTTATGAAGTTTAGTCAGTTGTTAAAGAAAGAGGAAAGGTGTAACTCCTTTTCCTCAATTAGACTTTCTTCTCCACGCGTTTTTAAGAAGGAGATCTTAAAGTTCAGTCATCTGCGTATGTAAATGAACATTAAAGATCCACATTCTTTTATTTATTGGGTAATTTGTTATCCGAAAATTTTCCAGACATGTGAGCAGCGTGAAGGTGATTTCATTACTTCGGAGAACTTTATCAGGAAAGTGTAATTTTTTCTCTGAAATTTTTTGGTTAAGATGTTCTTCTAAACCATTATATAAGAGTAGTTTTCTAAGTTAACATGCAAGAGATATATTTTTTGTTTATATTTTATCTATTTCTTCATATGTTTGTAAAAAAAGAAAATGGATTACCTATTAAACATTTACTAAAGATGTGCAAATCTTTTTAACTTTTTCATCAAGGTGATTAAAACAAAGAAAATTATCCAGATTTTTTTTTACATTATTTGAATCATTTGGGACTTTCTATTATGTGTAAAAAATTATCCTACGTTATCAGTTTTAAATATTTAAATTATTTGATTTTAAAGCAAAATATTTAAAAAAAAAGTAATTTGTGCATATGGATACTAATTGATGTAACTTTGATGAACTTTGTATTGAAAGGAGATTTTTGGAAAATAAGAGATACCTTTGAAAAGTAAATATAAATAAATATAAGTATGAATAAAATTACAGAATTACAGTGTTTATATGCTTTATTTATTTATTCAATTTAATGATTTATTGATTAAATAAATATATGTTTACCCCCAAAATTCATAAGTTAAAATCAAAAGCTACAGACTAACAAAATTTTGACAAAATTGCATTTATGGAAATTATTGAGCTTTTTCTTGAAGTCCATGATGGTTCACCATACCAGAGTTTAAGTGAATACTCTGAAATATTTATACATACTTTTTTTTTTACATTTTCCTATGTTTCAAATTTCACACAATAAAGCCATTCAAGTTAATGTTTTTTGATACACTAAACTAAACTATGTTTATGTAAACGTTACGAACGTTATACCAGTCATCACAGCCAAAAACATTCAGACAGATAGATGTAACTTGTAACGACAGGCTGGTTCCAGCATCGCTCTAATGGTGTCCTTCTGAAAGACTATCTCCTCTACTTTATGAATAGTTTAATTTTACACAGTAAAGTTCAAAGTCTTTCTTCTGAAGTATCAATAACGCTTCTTTCCAGTTACTACATACATAACCCTTCGACTCGAAAAAATGACTCCCGAAACAGAAAAAAAAACACCCCCTTCACTTTTTCCGTTCACCCCGATCTCCCTTCCATCTTCGTACGACAGTTGAGAAACCAAACTCCCAAAAGTTTTCTTCTCCCTGGTGTCCCGTTACCACGAAACTTCGCTTATTAAAATATCAATCCTCTTTCCGAAATAACTGCGAGATCTCGAAAGGGGACCCTCCTCACTCCACCGAGCGTTTTTCTCCTAATTAATGACCTGTCACCGAGAGAAAAAAATTCATAATGCGACACCCATTTTCACGCATTTCTGCCCACCCTTTTCGTGTGCGCACGCCCATTTCTGAAAGCCCGAGGCCTAATTTTAGGACCTTCATTACATTGCGTGTTGCGCTCACGGAAGGGTTTTTGGTGACGAATGTCGGACGGGTGGATCTTCTGTTACAAATAGACATTCTTTCCATTATAAGGAAGGTGAATATCAGTCTAGAATAGAGCTTGAAAATATCTGGATAGGTTTCTAGATAACCGATGGAACACGCAATGGGGTCATATATAGAACTAAAAATGTTCATTGAGTCCATAATGGTGACAAGTAACAATTATTGTTGTCTATTAATATTTAACATGCACCAAAGAAACTGAAACTGAAGCTCTAATATTTAGCACAAAAAACGCTAACCAACTTTCCAAAAATATTTTACCTCTCATCTTCATAAATAATCACTCTCGTAAAAGCTAAAATATTTGTTTCCTAGGTCATCAATAATTTAATCAAATATTTTCCACAAAAAATTATCCAGCAGTTTTTTCTGCTTTTAATAACATCATACTATGTATATAAATATTTTTGTAACCCCCTTCTGATACGATAAAATCAGTTAAAAATCAAGTTTTCCTGTACAGATTTATGAGAAATTGGGAGAAAAAATTAACCCATATATTAGTAAAAATTAATTGTATTTAGTATCAAATAAATAACAACAACCAAGAAAACATTCAATTGGTTTCAAATAAAACTTCTCAAGAATTATATTAGAATAGAGTTACTTTTATACATGAATTTATTCCATAATTTTAAAATCAAGAGGTGCTCATGCTTTACATATTCAAGACTAAATTTACTAACTTTCCACTTAAAACACGAACGTTAGGTACTTCATTTGTCTTCCGTAGCTAAGACTATACGAATTCTACTGAATTAATATTTTCGTTACAATATTAAAAAAAACACCATATCTTTCTTTCGAAAGCGGAACGTACCTTTCCAGATCACGCTTGTAAGATTTCGAAATCCATCCTTAAGATATCCTAATAATATATTCACAAAATTTCGAAATTCCAAAAAATCATTAATTTTATCTCAAACCAATACTACCTAACAAAAATATCAGACGTTCTTAGAAAAAGAACTTCGACTTGACGAAAACCTGCTGGAGATCTCGACATAGGGAAGGTGAAAGAACTGAGAACTCTCTAATTTTAGAAACAAGAGACTTTTCATCGAGGTTTTTATGCGGAGAAGGATAGGTGGGTTTACCGCTTTTGAGAAACATTTATCAGGGTGTTTTTAGGGGATGTATGTGCGGAATGCGTAGTTTGCTGTTGTGGTTCCAATTAAGCGTTGCTGAGGGTTATTTTTGGATAGGGTGATTCTCCTTTTTGAAAATTAATATCGTTAATGTGTTGTAGGTATTCTATGTCTAGATTTGTGTTTAAGATAAGACAGAAATTATGCTGTGGTTTTAGTTACGGATAAGGAAAAGTATCTGAAGTTCATTAAAAAGCGGGTATATAAGTGAAAATATGTTAATGTAAAAAAATGTATATTTTGTTTACTGTGTTAAAAGATTATTGGTTATGAAGACTGCATTATTTGATAAAATTTTCATTAGGATACAAAGATTAATGTTCAGCATTATCTTTGGATCAGAGATGAAAATTTTACCTATAATCAGAGTTTTTTAAAAGTATAGGTATGTTTTCAAAATGAAATAATTTAAAAAGTTACTGTTAAACATAAAAGTACAAGCAGAGGAAATATTTTAATGTAATAGAAAATTTGGATTGTATTTGTAATGGGCACGACAATAGACTTTAGGGAATTATAATCAACATTCATGATACGCCAATAGTTACTTCTCTGTAGAAGATTATAATGAAGTATTAATGAATGTTTCTTCTAGAAATCGAATATTTTTGATAGATTAGTGAATTAAATTACTTTAAATCTAGTTACTATCACCAAACAAATGGGGCAAGAGTTTTAGAAAAATTACACCGTAAAGTATCCTAATCCATAATTCTTAACATAATCTTGTGATGTATAAAATATACTTGGTGTCTCTTTTGTAAAATGTTAAATACTAACATATTAATTATGTAATTCCTTAAACAAGTATATTTTCTATATTAATTAAAGGAATTTCTATATCTATTGTATGCATTGAATTTTAATATCTTGTATATGCAATGAGCAATACTTTTCTTACAGATATCATTAGTGGAATTGGCTACTAGAGTGGATGATAGGTGGCAACATTTTTCAAAGCTCACATCATTTTGTTCCGACCAGCTAGTAAGTACTTAAATCAGATAAAATCTCATAAGGGTTGCTGTCTATACCCACCCTTAGCGATTTTTAGTATTAAGATACATATGAAAAGTTAATAATATACCTATAAAGTTGAAGAATAAAATTTATATAATACCTATGAAAATCTCAATCAAAACTAATAAAATTTCTTTGATATAAAACCTCTATTCCAAGTTCGTTAAATTTGTATTCTACTTCCCTTAAAATTTACTACCATTTTTGAAGATTTAAGTACTACATGTGCATTATTTTTTGCTAAAACTGCACCTAATTGCCAACACGTGTCAACATTTGGGAAAAAATAGTTGATACTATTTTTCTGACATTTTGCTTAATATTGTTGGTTATTTCAAAATATACACTCGGTAGCAGATAAATAAACATGAAGCATGCAGCCTACCTGGGGAAGCGTAGATCTATGTTTCATCTAGTAGACATCAAAATAATTGTCCGCTGCTGTTATTAGATGTGGAAAAATGAAAAGGAGCTTCTTTAATTACTAGAAATTAGATTTAATTAGATACTTCTATGATTTACATAACATATTAAAAGAGTGATAAAAACACGCGGCAATTTCGAAAGGTAGCTTTTCATAATAAACAAAAGTTCGAAGGAGAGTTCTTAGAGTTCCGGGTTTGGCGCTTTATCGCCCAGGAGGGAGAGAAATGTTAAATAGACAGTTCATATCTAACACCCCCGCTGAATGTCTATTCTGACATGATCTGCAATGAGTTCCTAAAGTGTTCGAATTGGGGTTTAGGAAGAGGTTTTGTGAAAGTGTCTGCGACCATGTCGTGGCTGGGTAGATATTCTATTTCTATTATGGACTTTTCTTGCAGGTCACGAAGGAAATGATACTTAATGTCTATCGCTTTGGTTCTTGCGTTGTTCTTCTCTGTTTGTGACAGCTTTATGCATGATTTATTATCTTCAAACAGGGTGATAGGTAGTTGTTGAGGTAGACCTAAGTCGTTGGTTAGTTTGGATTAACCACTGAATTTCCTGTGCGGCATTTGCTGCTGAGATGTATTCAGCTTCTGTCGATGACATGGCGACACAGTTTTGTTTTCTAGAGCTCCAGGATATGGTGTTCTTCCCAATTTGAAATAGGTTTCCTCCTGTCGATTTTCTTGTTGTTCGGTCATTTGCCCAATCTGCATCTGCGTAAGCCCTGAGTGTGGGATCTCCTTTTCTAAACATCAGCTTGAGATCTTTGGTCGTCTTTAGGTATCGAATGACCCTTTCCACGGCTTTCCAATCACTTTTCTTGGGGTTTTCTAATTTTCTACTTAGGAGATTTACAGCAGCTGAGATGTCGGGTCTTGTGACATTTGCTAGGTACAATAAGGCTCCTATGGCTTGTCTATAAACCGTGTTGTTTGACATTGGCTCGTCTTCTTCTGATTTGCAGAAGTTTGTCTCCATAGGTGTATAGGTTGGTTTACTGTCAGTAAGATCGAACTTCCGTATTATATCTTCTATTTTTCCTTTTTGACTGATTCCTATACTTCCATCCTTTTCTTTAGTTATCTCCATTCCCAAATAGTGCTTGGGTTCTCCAAGGTCTTTTATATCATATTCCTTCTTCAGTTTTGAGATGATATTCGCAGCTTCATCTTCATTCTTACTTGCTATCAGGATGTCATCTACGTATACAATAATAAACATGGAATGTTCCTTCGTAAACAGGCAAGGATCTGTTTTGCTTTGTTTAAATTCGTTCTTGAGAAGACTTTCAGCAATTCTTTCATTCCACGCTCTTGCTGCTTGTTTCAAACCATAAATGGCTTTCTTCAACTTGCACACTTTGTTTTCTTCTCCTGGTTTCTCGTATCCTTCAGGTTGATCCATGTATATTTCTTCTTCCAGTTTTCCATAGAGGAAGGCAGTTTTTACATCTATGTGACGTATTTTCATGTTGTAGTGCACTGCGCTAGCTAAGAATGTTCTGATTGTTGTGTGCTTGACTACGGGAGCAAATGTTTCATCGTAGTCTGTTCCAAATTTCTGGCTAAAACCCTTTGCTACGAGTCTGGCTTTATATCGGTAGACTTCGCCTTTTTCGTTTCGTTTTGCTTTAAATGTCCACTTGCATCCTATGGATTTTCTGTCCTTTGGTAGATTTACGAGTTCCCAAGTTTGATTTTCTTCAAGACTCTTCATTTCTTCTTTTGTGGCTCGTATCCATTTTTCTCTTTCTTCTATCTTTATCGTCTGTATTTCCTTCCAGTCTTTAGGTTCAAATTCGTCTGGATTTTCGGCATGATAACCATATCTTTCAGGTGGTTGGCCCTTTGTTGATCTGTTGGATCTTCTTACTTGGTTATCCGATTCGGGATCTTCGGTTTCTTCATTTTCCTTTTCTTGATCTTTGTGAGTTATCGGAGTGACTTCAGATATTTCTTTTGCTTCAATAAATTTGACCGTTCTGCATACTTCTATTTTGTCGTCAGGGAGCAGGATCCTGTATCCTTTTCTTCTGCTGTCATACCCAACTAGTATGCCTTCAGTTGCGGTGTTTGAGAGTTTTCCTCTTTTTGCTTTGTGGATGTATGCAAAGGCTTTGGATCCGAATGTCCTCAGGTAGGAGAGGTCAGGTTTCCTTTTATTCCATAACTCATATGGCGTCTTCTTGTTGGCTTTAGTAGGAATTCTGTTCTGAAGATAGTTTGCCGTAATAACTGCTTCGGCCCAATACCTCTTCGGTAAGTTTGAGTCGGCTAGAAGACATTTGACCATTTCTATGAGGGTTCTATTCTTCCTCTCACTAACTCCATTTTGAGCTGGACAATATGGAACTGTGAATTCGTGTTGAATTCCATGATGTTCAAAGTAGCTTGATAGCTCTTTGTTGAGGTATTCGCCTCCATTGTCGCTTCTAAGCGTTTTCAACTTTGTTCCAAATTTGTTACTGGTTAAGGCAACATATTGCTTCAGCTTTTCCGTCACTTCGCTTTTCTTCTTCATTGGGTAAATCATTGTGAATCTGCTGTAATCATCTATAAAGGTTACGAAGTACAGATTTCCACTCACGGATGGAGTTTCAATTGGTCCGCATACGTCTGAATGAACGAGTTGAAGGGGTTTCGTGGCTCTAAATGTTGATTCTTTAGGATATGGATTATCTGTGAGCTTGCATTTTATGCAGTCTGTACATGTAGTATCGTGCTTGCAGTTATCTAGTGAGATTCCGTCTGCTAAATTCTCTCTTACTAGTTCTTTGATTGCATCATTATTTTTGTGTCCTAGGCGTCTGTGCCATAGTTGGACGCAGTTCTTGTTTGTGCACAGTAAAGCGGTGGTAGCATGTGACTGACTTGCTTGTGACTGGGTTGCTTGTAACTGGTATAGCCCGTTAGTAGCTTTGCATTTTAAGAGTATTTCATCCTTTCTTTTAATTTTGCATTCATTTTCTTCAAAAATGATCGTTAGGCCTTTTTCGGTCATCTTCTTAACGGATATTAAGTTAGTTTCTAGATCGGGAACGTACAGTGCTTGTGTTATTTTTACGTCAGTGGTGCCCTTAGAATCTTGGGTTTTAAAATTGACATTTCCTATTCCTTTTATGTCAATCGCAGATCCGTCCGCTATTTTTATATTCGAGGGTGGGACATCCTTTAATTCGCTGAAATACTTTTTGTTGTTAAAGTAGTGATTTGAGGCTCCACTGTCAATTACAAAACTTTCATTCGTTCTGTGTTCTTTTTCCCAGTTTCGATTTGTGCTCAGCGCTACTTCTTTATTCATTTCTTGGGTGCGCCTTTCTTCGGAAGTATCATCGGTAGGCTGTTTTTTCTCTTTTTCACATTCCGGCGCCGCGAGGTTACACGATTTGCTTTCGCTGTACTGGCGGTAATTCCCCTTGGCTTTTTGAGCGTCATTGTAGGTTCCTTGGCGAGATTCGTTTTTCTGCTTTTGTTTTGGTTTTAGGTGAAAACATTCTGACCTAAAGTGGTTGTTTTTATGGCAATACGTGCAGAATTTATCCCTTTTTGGTTTGTTTCTGTAGGATACCTTTAGTGCCTTAGATTCCGATGTGTCGTTCTCAACTCTTCTGTTATGTTCGTCAATTAATTTCCCCTTAATGAATTCCGGAGTTAATTCGTTTTCGGGTCTTGCTTCCAGCGCGGTTATTAAAGTATCGTAAGAGCTAGGTACTGAACAGAGTAGAAGGGCGGATACATGGTTTTCTTTTATCTCTTCTCCTATAGCTTTGAGTTTATCAATTAGCTCTAAGAGGGAGTTTATGTGTAATTGCATATCCCCATCTTCACTTAGTTTCAGACTGTAAAGCTTTCTTAGAAGATACAGTTTACTTGAGAGATTAGCTCTTTCGTGGATTGTTTTTAGTTTATCCCAGGTGGCTTTTGCACTGCTTTCATATTTTACATGAATGATTTGATTATCCTCAATATACAAGTTAATCAGCGCTCGACATTGTCGGTCACGCTTAGTCCATTTGGCATCAACAGGTCTGGGGGGGTCATCTTCAATAACATCAAATAGATCTTCTTTTATTAAAAACATCTCCATCTTAAATTTCCAAGTTGAGTAATTGTCAGTGTTTAGTTTAACAATTTGGTTTTGGTTAGACATAGTTATTACTTTCGTTTTTGAGGATAACTTCGTAATTAATCACTTTGCTTGATAAGTTACACCACTTGTTTAAACTTATTTCACGCTACTTAATCAGTCTCATAATCTGTTGGTTATTTCAAAATATACACTCGGTAGCAGATAAATAAACATGAAGCATGCAGCCTACCTGGGGAAGCGTAGATCTATGTTTCATCTAGTAGACATCAAAATAATTGTCCGCTGCTGTTATTAGATGTGGAAAAATGAAAAGGAGCTTCTTTAATTACTAGAAATTAGATTTAATTAGATACTTCTATGATTTACATAACATATTAAAAGAGTGATAAAAACACGCGGCAATTTCGAAAGGTAGCTTTTCATAATAAACAAAAGTTCGAAGGAGAGTTCTTAGAGTTCCGGGTTTGGCGCTTTATCGCCCAGGAGGGAGAGAAATGTTAAATAGACAGTTCATATCTAACAAATATCTCGGATCTTTGGAATAAAGTTGAATAGATACGAGAGAGATACCACGAATGCAAAAGACATTTGTCATGAGAAGTGATTTCCTGGAATGCTTTGTCCAGTCTTTGATATGAATAATACATGCTACCGGAGAAAATGTATCTTGATGCTGATAAGAGGATCATAAAATTCGATCTGTGGAAAAATCTGGAGAATCAGAATCATTCGGAGTAAAGTCAATATATCTTACTTCCTAACAATAGAGAATCACGGCATTATTCTTCAGTATGATGGAAGAACGGTGATCTTGAAGCAATAATCTATTTATATCTTTCATCATAACTTTTCTCATTTCATGGCGTCGTATCCCAGACTAATGAGTCTTGGGATAAATTTAGCAGAACTAAATGGTTATTGTTTTCTTCTACTAAAGATAAGAAGAGTGGTCTTCTAATTCTCGACGAAACGTGTCATGTGCATCAAAGTAGTATTAGCTTTACCTTTTTTTGGAAACTGTCATGGGTGAAAATTCGTTGAAAAAACTATCTCTACCCATTCTTACCGATTTTTAACAATAAGATAAACATTTCGGCAATGAAGCTTTAGTTTATTAAGTTGAAGAACAAAATATAACTATAAAAAATTCAATAAAAACTAGGTATTTCTTTAAAAGGGTTGGATATAAAACATCTATTTTCAGGCCTATATTTCCATTACTGTCTTCTATTAAAACCTCTGTTTTCAAACACTCAAAATTTTACTTTAACTTAACAATTGTTATATATTTTTCCTACATTAAAAAATTACATTTTCTTAATTTATGAGGCTAAAAAATAAAAATATTCTTTGTAAGAGGGTTTCTTGTACTTTGCATTAGTATTCTAATCATTATCCAATTAGTTTCTAAAAAGCATATCAATTATTTACACAATTAATAATCATAAGAGTTTGTCATTTTCCTTATTTATCTTTTAAATAAGTTAAAACTGAACTTTAAATTTTAGTGAATTTGAAGAAAAACTTCTCTATATCATCCAGTAATTCAAAATGACTATCATGATCTACATAAAGTACCTGATGCACTAAGTTATACTTTGTTCATTTAGAATTGGCGCCTGAGACGAAGTGTATTAGAAGCAGTTACTATTGTAATTATCATCGAAAGTATTTTCTTCTGCAATGAGAAGGCAACCGAAACAGAAGTAGTTAAAATACTGTAAAACCGTTATGCTTATGATGCATTATTATGACCGTTATGATGCATTATTGAGCGTTTTTGATCCCGTTTCAGGCGCCTATTCCAAATGAACAGACTATAACCCAATGCTTTTGATATGATGAACACCATATGAAACTCCCCGTTTTGAACGTAGTAAAAGCATCGAACCACACACTTCAGTACCCGATGTTTATCTGAGTGGGAATCAAGTCTGTGTGACACAATTGTGTGTGGTGTGGGAACCCGGGCTCAAGGTCAGGTGGACAGGGGATGCGCTTGGAGGGATATCAACAGTCTTGCTGATGCTGCTTTCCCTTCACCACTTTCCACATAAATACGAATAAGTTTCCAACGCCTAAATCAAACAAAGAGATTTTTCACAAATGTTTTTTCTACTTAGCATCCAAACACTACAATAGTTTGCCAATTGATGTTCAAATAATACCTAAAATTACTTTATTCAAAAAAAAAACTTAAGCATTTTTTATTTAATTCAGAAATTTTAGTTATTCTTTAAACTTATTGCTCTTCATATAATTTAATACAAATGCTTTATTTATAATTCATTGGACTTCTTCAATATAGTCAATATGTTTTTTTTCTACTTCGGGCCTATATTTATATTTATATTGCAATCGACCCCATTGCCAGTTCTTATAATTGTAATTATTTATTTTATATCTTATTTTCTCTTAATTAATTATTTTCTATGTATCTTGTATTTTTTCCTTGTTTTTCTTCATTATTTGTATTAAGTAAACAGATATATAACGCACTTGTAAGGGATGTAAATCCCCGAAGGGTACAATTATTTTTTCTCTTCTTTTGTTGATGGTCCTGTATATGTAAATGAATAAATAAATAAATAAATAAAAAATGTTTGTGACTGAAACATCAAAAAACGTGATAAGTTTTGCGTTTTTATTGATTTTTTGACAGTTTTGCGATAGACTACATAGAAAGCTCTGTCCCCTGCTTCCTGTGACCAACCATGTCTCATTCTAGTAGTCACACAAGTCTACAAATTAAAGGAAAATAAAATAAAATAAAAAAAAATGAAAATTTTCATAAAATTTAATAAATAAATTAATAAAGTATCTTAAAGTCAAAATTTAAGCAAACTATATAAATTTTTTTAGTTGAAAAATTTCAAATAAATGAGCCAGAAATTTTTAAACGGTTCATTGACAAAATCTGTAACTTTTTCTTGTGCAACTTCAAATTATTTTTGCCGCAACACACACTTTATTGCATTCGTTTCGTTAAACTTCTTCTCACTCTCTCTTTTTTAACTTTTAAAACTTCACTTAAAATTAAAGATGTGTGAGGGGAAATATCACATTATTTCCCTTGCAAGAATAGTAAAATTTTGATTCAAATTTTCTATAAATAAGTGTATATGATGTTTTTTTGTGACCTAATGCTTTTTTATATTCTTACTTTCAACAGGTGCCCTTTTGGTCTTGTATGAATGAAACTTTATCAGGTAGGCATCAAAGAAACTTATTAGTTAAACTTAAATTTCCTCATTCTTTTTAAATATTCAATATTTCTTTCTTTTAAAACGTTACTATAGATTTTTTTTTCTATAGATTTGCTTCTTTTGAGTTTTGTTATAGTTCTCTATGGTTTAGCATTATTTTTGGTGGTTTTGGAATTAAGTTAGACCTTTTATACCTCTTTCAAAAACAAACATAATTAAAAAAAAGCATTATGAGGGTTTACTATGTTTCAAGTACACACATCATTATGAAGAGAAAAAAAATACTTCTTAACCTTTAATTGTGCACGAAACACCACTCGAAAGAACACAACTCATATTCATTAAAAGCATTTCTTCTACTTGACATTACATTCCATGTAAAGACTCAGCACGACATGCCTTTCTAAATCACTTTCAGATTTTTTTTCACCACCCAGCGTTTCCAATTCTTTGAGAGCGGTCTAAAGAAACTGCTGGACAGAAACTGCTAAGCTTGACTGAGGGAAAAACATCAGTTTCCGCTATGCTTTAAGCTCTTCTTGGAAACTTCGGCGAAATAATAAGAAGAGTTACGCTCATTTATATTAAGCTCTCCTTCATTTTTAAAGCGCTTTTGGGGTGTCACTCTCTCTCTCATTTTTTATCATTAGCCGCCAGTGTTAATGAAGCATCTGTTTGCGTATATCCCGTTTCGTTTGTATAAACAGGCTAATTGAGAGTGTATTTCCTTTCGACATTCATCTAGTTTTGTTGAATTAAAGTAATTAACATTTTTTGTGTGGGCTTTGCATTTCAAAAGGTTCGTTAATGGGTTTTTATGAGTTTGTTGCTTGAACTTTTGATCTCTTGTGAGATAAGGTTTTTTTTAGACCTGGACTAAAAGAAAACTATATTTTATTCTTTGTGCTGTAGATGGATCAGTTTCTTGAGATGTGTATAAGAAAGATCTAATTCTTTTAAAAGAGCTATCAAAGTCTTTTTTCCATTCTACTCATACAGAAAAAGTGATGATATGATTTAAGAATCTTTGTACTATCTTAAACTCGAATAGTATCATACATATTAAAGAGAGCTATTGAATCAAAGGCAATTTAATACATACTATCAGCTTTTTTAATCAAGTTTTATACAAAGAGTTTATGTCTTGTGATGATGTCATTCGGTATTTACTACATTAAAACTTCAATCTTTTTACTTTGTCTATCCTGGCCCCCTTCTTTTTAAGGAAATAAACCACTTAAAGATCTGTTCGAAAACAGATGAAAAATCTAATGTTTGAATCAAGTATATATAAAGCAGGGAGCAAAGTTTACAATAATATGCAACCACCACTAGACAATATGGAAAGTACGAGTTTTTTTCAACGGAGAAAAGTTTTATCATTATTTAAAAAACATAATGTTAATTTTCTTGATCTTATTTTTGAAGAAAAAAAATAACACTACGTTCAAAACAAAAGTCTTTATTTATGGCGAGCAAAATAATAAAACTCTCAGGTGGGAAGCCTATTGCAAAAGGTCCAAGCCCTTTTTATAGTGTGATACAACAGCTTACTTCACTTTACTTACATTAACTAAAGTAGCATATAAAATAATACATGCTGATCCTAGAGATCAAGCACACAGACCGAAAATATACCAATAAAAGTAACACATTGAAGTATCGTAATTCAGCAATAAAAAATAAGATGAATTGGCTATGACACAATCTAATGCTGGACGATGGAGACCTTGGGTTACTTTATACATGCTGCAATATGAATTGTTGTGGTTTTGTTTATAAAAGTAAACATGAAAGAATCATTCGTTTTTTGTGTTAATAAAGAGTCTTTATACACTACATCTTTAATATCTATTAAATTAATTTCCCTTAAAGTGATTAATTAAACGTTTCACGTAGCGTATCTTTCTCCAGACTAATATCATACATTATTCACCGTGCGTTTTCATTAAAACGGAATGAGATAACATTGAAGCATTTCAATTCCAGAAATAGACACCGGACAAGGATTCTTCGGCCGTCCGTGCTGCACCGTTCCTCAATCCCAAGCCTGCATCATGGTCTGTCTGCAGGTAAAGAACAATACTTACATCCTTTAATTTCGAAAAATCGTAATCAATCATTGACACTCCGAAATGAACTAAGCAATATACGTATATTTTTTTACCTATCATTAATACTTGCTATGTCAACTCAGCGTACTTTTCCTCGATGTCTAATGAAGCATTGACAATTAATTCAAGATGGTTTCCGTAGAGAGATTTGGCGACATTTCGTCTGTCAGGTTCTTGTTCGGGAGATGGAACAATGATGGGAAGGATCTTCCTTTGTTGCCGGTTTTGTTTTATTCTTTTATTTTCGACAAGGAGGTCTACAACCTTTAATCTGAAACCTTTTGATATGTAGATGTTGTTTGTAAAACAATGTTTGCCAGGTATTATGAATTCAGATCGTTTCTTGTACTACTTAATCACAATTTTTATCTATTAAAAGTTCAGTGCAGAGGTATTTAATTGCTAATGAGAGAAATTATTAATACCTCTTTAAAGGATGGCTGGAAGTCCTATAATCCAGGTTATGATAGGTTTTACCTCATATTAATGAGGAAGTTAATATTAGAAAATTGGTTCCTTTTATTCAACAACGAATGACTTTTATGGTGTACCCTAATGTTTAAATAATCCGAATATTTTAACCGAATAATCCGAATATTTTTGACTCTTACCGTTATTTTTCTCCTAGGCAAAAGATAGGGAGGAACTGATGTCAGCTTGCAGGCCAAGTGATGAAATTACATTTTACTCCTGTTTAGAGCGACAAGAAGGTAAGTAATCTAATCGCATTCTATAAATAATACTTTTTTATCCTACTCCTTATTATGGACTTATTTCCTTCTTAAATCTAAGTAGATGGCAATTTTTAAAGTTTTATGTATTGAAGAGGAAAACTTTTCCTCAAAATATCTTACGATAGTCTTGTATATTAACCCATTTGTGCTGTAAATTATAAATAAAAAAAGTTGCAAAATATAATTTCAAAAATAGTACTGCAAAAATATAAAAAATATATGTAATCACAAAATTTTTTATTTTAATTCAGTTTTAAGCACGCTATTTTTACCCAGTTGAAATTTAAGAAAGAAAATAAATTCCTAAACTTGTTTAGTTCTATAACTTTTATATTAGATACCTTAATACTTGATTAGCTTTCTGTACCCTGGATATGATGATTCTTAAGATTATAAAAAAAATCGTGAATACAAAATTAAAAATTCTAACACTAATATATAGGTTTTTTAAAATTCAAATTAAGAATTACTTATTCAGTCGTTAGTCGACCGAATGTATGCACGATTGAAGAATGAGGATGCTTTCAGTTTTTTGTAATGGCCCTTGTGTTTTTCCAACGGAGAAAGCATTATTGGGGAAGCTTTTACAGGGAAATTACTGAACTTGTCTCATATTACTACAACTCAAGACTTTTTGCTAATCTTTAATTTTGCATGTTCGGACTGTCATGTCCACTTCCATTCTCAGAAGCTTATACGCATGTTTAGTAAAATATTCACATAACAGTATCATAATACTACTTTTCATGTTGCAGTGGGCCAGCAGTGCTGCAGCCGAGCCGGAATGCCGGAGTGTGCGGGCGCATGCAAGGAGCTGTTCGCCAGCACCACGGAGCCCTCCGTCCAGCTACGGTCATACGTCACCAACATGTGCGCCAACGACCACCCTGCCGTCGCCAAATGCGTCAAGAACTACACCCTCCTGACGCATGCCGAGAACCCCGCAAGAAGTAAGTCAATACATGTCTTGTATAAGGACCTTCAAAGTTTTTAACTCAAAAGGACAACAATACTTTCAAACATTCAAAGCTTATCATATTTATTTTGATCGAAATTTAATGAAAATGATAAGTAATAATTTATAAAAATTTGGACAGACAGGCATCTTGCCAGAAAAAGTGTAAGGTCATTTCTTCACCCTTGATAGTCCGGGTATGCCATCCCTAAGTTGCAATATCCAGTTATCCTAAGGCCAAGGGAGCTACCTCACCATTCGCTAACATGTTTTAATTATAAAATAAGCTCCAATTTTCGTTTTTAATCACATTTTGCAACTTGTTCCCTTTATATCTCCTAATATTTATATGTTAAAGGCTGACTGTGAATTAAAGATGGACCATTGGACTTATCCAGTGAGCTACCGTGACTTTTACATTTCTAGTTGCCCCTGGTTTAGACAACGAAAAACGATTTTAAGGCATCAAGTTTTTTATAGTATGACCTTTCTATTAAGATAAAGATGAAATACTTCATTATAATGTAACAAATATGATCAAATTATATTCTAAAATAATTTGTATTTCAGAAACTATTTGTATTAAGAATTATTGTATCTTTCAGATATTCATTGCTGTGATAGGTCTTCGAGCGCTGAGTGCCGCCTAGCTTGTCGAAACATTCTCAGGACGCAGAAAATCGGTCAGGAAATTGTGGACAATCTTATCGATGGAGGCTGTGGGTATCCCATGCCGCACGTAAGTCTTTTGAGTTATTTTTTTCAAAAACATTAATGGGTATTTTAGAAGTTTAAAATACAATATGATTGCTTTATTGTAATTCACCTATTAAATGTTAGTGGGGTTCTTAAAACTATTAATTTTTCAATTAACGGAATAAATAAATCCTGGTATCATTCATTTCTGATTTGTAGATTCAAAAATTTTATTCTATTAATCTTTCACATTTTAACTTTATGATGTAATCTCAAATAACTTAAAACCAAATAAAACACATTTATTTTAATCTTTGGAGAATTTATTGAAATCATTAGTTTGATTTGTTTCTAGGATAAGCTCTGGCAATGCTTCCTCACGAACTCTGACTCTGGCAAGAGCTCCGAACCCAAATCTGTTTCCCAGTTGGACAATCTTGGGATGGACAGTGCTAAACTCCAGTGTTGCTTCAGAGCTGCGACACTAACCTGTCAAAGATTATGCATAAAGGTCAGTATTCTCACCTTATTTATCAAAGTTATATTATGCATCCACAAAGATGCAGTAGCTCATAATGCTTTTCTTTTTCTTTTACAGACTTACAGCAATGAGTGGGAGGAAACGTGGGGAGAGTTCGACAGACAATGTCAGTATCAGTTGGCAGAGTCATCCATGCTCAAGTGCCTGGCAGAAGGTATGAATGAACTTTAAATTGACAACTTCTCTGATTTTGTGATTAACTGGTGTTTTATGTTCAGCCTGAATCTGAAGTACAGATAGACATTATACTCTCGATATCTTGATGAATTTGACTGATAACTCGATATGAAGTCTAACTCTAAAAAGAACGGAGAGAAAAATTGGAGATAGCGAACTTTTAAAGTAACAATAAGGGACCCGGAACTACCCCCCTCCAAAAGAAAAACCTCGATGACTTTAAACAGTTAGAAACTACACTCTTTCGTTTCTCATGTAAAGTTTAGATTTCGGTTCAATCTTATAGCAATTTTCAAACCTAAGCAAGAAATGTAAATAAACACAGTGTTGATTGAACAATCATCTCCTTGGATTCAGTTCTCAGACAAAATTCCATACTTTTTGTGCCGTAATACTTCTTAAATAGCATGAGCCTAAATTTGCTTCTAAATAACTGAATCATCACCAATCTAAAATATAGTTAATTTTCTGAGTTTTTTGAAGTTTGCTTTAGGTTTCGAAAGAACATTTAACAGTTAATAAGGGTTTTATCCTTGACCACAATACTATAATTTTACATTAAAAGAACATATAATGACAATTCGTAATATTTTTTCAAGACTTTCAATATAACAAAGTTTGTAATTTGTTTTCAGTGGAGGACCCGTGCGAGCTTGGCTGCGACGGGCTGAGCTACTGCACGAACTTCAACCACCGTCCGGCGGAGCCGTTCCGAAGCTGCGCCGCCCGCACCGACCAGGCTGCGCGACACGACGTCCACCTGTGGCATCAAGGGGTCATCCGCATGCCCACCGTCGACGTGCCAGTCCTGGACATCGCCGCCTGCTACCCCGACACCTGGAAGGCCATCGCCTGCGCTCTGCAGATCAAGCCCTGCGCCGCCAATGCCGCCAACATGATCTGTAGGTGAGGAGCTTTTCGAAAATCAGGGCCCTCTTTCGCAAAAAGGGGTCTTGTATTTGTGACTCATTGTGACAAGGGAGAGGGGGTTGAAATATTTGTGACATCACACTTATAAACTGCTTTGACTCCCTTAAGAGAAAAAAAAACAGAGGGTATACTTGAGGGAGTACGTGGGTCGTTACACCTTCAAACTCAAGTAATAACCAACCTCACTGGGTGAGGCCATGAGTAAGAGCTGTAACAGAACTTAACTCACAGTCAGCTGAGGAAAAGCCCCTTGTTTCCCCAAGTTAACTCGGGTCTGTGGATTGGCATCTCCACTACCACCACGCCACTAATAAGATTTAAAATATTTGAGTTAAATTTCAGTTTCAAATGGGGTGTCACATCACAATGGGGGGAGAAGGTCACTGAAATGGAACAAGTTTGTGACATGTAAGATGGTGGGGTATAAAAAAAATATTAAAATTTGTGTGACGTAATTTGTGAATGGTCCTTCTACGTCACACAATTTTTAAGGGGAGGGGATCTTCTTTTTGTTCTTTGTCAAAGTATACATTATTCCGTAACTATTGTAAACCTCTTCGTTTTTAAATATAGTTATTTCTCTTTCACAGAACGGATTGCATTAAGATTCTGAGCAACTGCGTCGACAGGAGTAGACTCCTCGAAGGCCAGACGCCTTCAAGTCTCTGCGACGTTCTCTCTCCTCCGGGTATCAACGCACCGTGCATATCACTGGCTCCTTACCTTGGTATGTCATAGACTCGCTAACAATAGTCCAGTCAGTCTTACTTTAGTTTATTTAATTTTCGTTTATACTACGAAATGTGCGCTATTCCTTTAGTTCGAATATAAGGTGTTTGTCTAATAGCATTTTGCATTGCATCTGCCAGTAGTTCTCAACAATTATCTACCAATTGGTAATTGGTTTAAATTCCCTTCTTTAGACCAACGTAGACACTGGTAGACAAATGTCATTATATCCAGTGCTCAAGTTCTAGAGAATACTGGCACCAGAACTATAGCCTTCTATGGTGTTGGTGGGAGTTCACACAATCTAGATGTACTCCGATTCCTAAAAAAAAGGTACCGGCCTATTAATCCTTAAATTGGGGTCTGGTTCGAAATCCCGACAATCAGTTGCCCGACATGTATACGTATGCCCGACATCATTATCATCATCGCTCTATGATCATCGCCAATGGGATGGAAGGAATAAGAATTGTCAGGCAAATGATCGTCGGGCAGTTGAGTGTCGGGCAAATGAACGGATCCCCTTAAATTGAGGCTTGTTTAGTTAATACCGTCAAAAAACTTCCTTTCTTACAAACTAAACTTAACATTGGTCTAAAAAAAAAGTACACAACCACTTGTTATATGAAACTTCTACACTTCAGATGACTTTAACGATTACGTAAGCCATCAACTACCGGCCGATGACTCAAACTACTTGGACATGACGGAATCGCATGTTAAGCATCCAAAACAGATCTCCTCACCCAATCTTTTCCAAAAAAAAAAGAAACCTGTCGATAAATCCATCTCTATACGACGACGCATCAAAATGGAGAGAAGACTTATCGCCCGATGCAAAAAGAGAAGCCCACACTTTTTAAAACTCTCATTACCATACAATACTACACCTCCATTACTCGCTAAACGCGCCTAACAGACCGATACAAATCAGTCAAATAATATCCTGTTGCCCAACTCCCATGGGAGTGAAGAACCTGTCAATTGGGTCCGGACAAAAAAAGAACATTGCGTGGATGTCATGCTCGAATGAGGCCGACCCATGCAAGGACAGCCAGAGAGAGCTTTTTACTCTGGAAACACAATAAAAGGGCCATGATCAGAATGCCTGATGAACATTCAAATTCGAGAGGATATCGTCTGTGTGATGGAGGGGATTTGACGATTTTCTCCGTTGAGTTGATCCCTAATGGAGACTCTCTCTCTTAATTCGATGGGCGTCGTTGTGACGAAAGTTATGCATGTTCAACACGGCGTTCGAATGATACGTTCGATTTATCACGAATGTAATTGAAGTGCAGGGTAGTTGGGCTGTTTGCGAATGTTTTGCGTTCTGAAGGATGATCTCTTATTCATGTTTAAGTGGTTATATGCATTACTAGATCCATCCTACATTGTAATAGAGCGAAGCAACTTTGCATAGTGCCAAAGTAAGTAATAATGACATGAATAATGTAGTAAATATGCGTTACAGTATAAGTATCTCTTCGCCTAAAAAGAATTGGTTGGATGAATGAGGTATTGCATAACCAGATTATTATACTACAGAGACTAGAAATTAAACAGTAATGACGTGACGTTATGAAATGCTAACCAGACAATAATAAAGATTTAAAGGGATGTAGAAGTTATATAGTTTGACGAAACATCAAAGTACTGACAGCCAATAAGAATAAATAAGAATATAAGTAGGATAGTCCAGTCAGCGTTGAGCAGTTGGATTGAACTCCCCCCTTAACCCCCATTGAATACGGGCTTGAGTCGTGGTCACCTAGACTCATAAGGCCAGAGAAGATCAAAATCGTGACGCAAAATAGTATGCAAGACGTCACTCTTCATAGCTTTTCTGATGGACAACAGCGCAACTCCAGTCTGTGTGTGAAATCTTTTACCTTGCTCTGTTGAAAAGTGACGTCTTGCCTACTATTTCGCGTCATGATTTCGAGGTTCTATGGCCTTATGAGTCTCGAGATGGCCATGCCTGAGTCCAGTTAAGTCAGATTGTATAATTTCTAATTTAAATTATTTTATTTATCTATTTTGTATTGTTTTTGTGTTCTTTTCTATTTGATTCTAATTTAAATTAATTTTTTAGAAGAAAGCAAGTACACTCACACTACTTTGGACGTGACACACCCGTGTAAAGCGAGCTCATGTGGCACCAACGAAATTTGCCTGGTGAACCGAAGCTGCAATTTCGGTGAAACTTGTGCACCCTTCGTCTGCGTTCCAGGTAACTATTTATGATACCCAGCTTTAATCATAACGCTTGTGGCTTGTTCAAAATTTTAAATTACTTCATAGAGAGCAGAGTAAATAAATGAAAAATTTACGTTACTTTTACTCTAAAAATTAATAACTCATGGCCATAAGCGTAACGAGGGGGGGTTATTGGGGTTGTAACCAGGGTTGGCAAAAACCCGGGTTTTTTTGAAAAAACCCAAGTGGGTTGGGTTTTTTCGGGTTTTTTCAATAAAACCCTGAAAAAACCCATATAAAACTGGGTTTTTTCAGAAAAAGTGTGGGTTTTTTCAAAATTAAGTGGTTTTCTTCAAATGTTAAATGTTTTCTGTCAAAATGGTGTCAGTTTTTCTATAGTTAAGTGGGTTTTTTCAAAGTTCGTCAGTTTTCTAATAAATAATGTTTTTATTTTTATCTTAGTGTTCATTTACCAATGCTATGAGATCAAATGTAACAATAAGCTTAGGAGTCATTTTTTCTCAAATTTTTCTTATGATGTAACATTTTCCCAACATTTTACTGTTATTAAAGTTTCTCAATTAATCTTGATTTATGTTCTTTACATATGTTAATAAAAAGAGTATAAATAGTAAAATTAAGATTTATAATTTTTAAATTTAATTACATACTATTCAATTTAACTGGATGATAATTGTAATATAAATTATAAATATCACCCTACCTGATCATATCTGGATCCTCGTAGTTTAAGAAACATATAGCATTGATATATTGTTACTTTGACTATGAACTTGAATGATTGCAAAATCATATCAAAATTTAAAAAAAAGAGCGAACCTCATCTGCCCTTGAGGCACTGGAGGCATCTGATATCCTTCTTCCTTTCCCTACTTCCAAGAACCTGGTCACATGGTCACCACACCCTCTATGACTCAGACCAATCACAAACTTTTAAAAGATTGGAAAGAAAGAAATAAGGAACAGCAGATGTTTTCCCGCTTTTATTTCAATTTTCAATAATAGAAAAGCCAAATTATAACTCTTTTTTTCTGGTAGACTGCATTTTTGAAAATCTCATGTTTCTTGGATAAATAATTTCAAAATTCAACCAAAAATAAATTTCACAAAGGACAACTGAACTAGGGGAAAAAATTAAAGCATTTTTCACTAGGAAAGTTTTAACGATAGGTTAGTGTTCATGGAGAACGATGAATTACAGAAATCTAAGCATTACTAAAGATTTCGTACAAAAAAAGAACAAAGAGGGAGGGTCGGGCAGGTTTCTTATGTAATTATGAGAGGGGGGTTTGCGGTTTGCTTATTTTTGCTGACAACGGGGGAGAGGGTCAAAAATAACCAAAAACTTGCATCTCTCATATAAAAGCCCACGTCACTCACTGATTCTGGAACGCTCGCACACTATGATGCCATCTCGCAATAATAATCATAATCATCAGAAAAATATAAAAGCCCACGTCACTCACTGACTCGATGCCATCTCGCAATAATCAGAAAAATAAATAAATAAAAGTAATTAAAATTTTAAAATAATATAATAGCTTTTAAATAAATATCTTTCAAGAAAGTTGGTTTACTTAATAAAGGTTAAAAAGTTACTTTTAGGGAAGTTGGTTTCTAATTCAACAATAATAAATTATTAAAGTTAAACTTCTTATTTAATGTATAATTAATAGGAACTTGAAGTAGTAACGAGCGAAGCTCGCATAAAAGGCTAGCCTAGCTGTAAGACCCGGCTTTGCCGGGTCGTAACAGCTAGTACGTAATATTTGAACAGCCCCATAGTAAAAATATTTCTGTAGTTCATCTGAGTAATCGATTTGAACTGGCTAAATTTTAGTGCTAATGTTAAATTTAAGGCCAATTTTGCAACAATTTTTTAAAATACTTCGACGTTGCATTCTGATAGGAAACTAGTGTCACCAAAACCCTATAAAAATTTTAGTCTCGAATACCGTATGGGATCTGGCTTTTATTCACCTCGCTTGTGTATTGGGGGGGATTGCGCATTGGGTAGCTTTAAGAATAAAGGTATAGCTAGCATAAAGGTTAGATTTAAACGATTTTCACCGGGTCAACGACCTTTTCCTTAAAGTATGTCTTTTCATATTATAGAATATGGAATTTGAAGATGGTTGAAGAATTATTAAGGGGTCTATAGCCGTGCGTAACATGTCCGTATTTTTCAGTTTAGACCCCTTTACCTAAATTAAATAATTTTTTCGGTGACATATTCTTAAAGAGGACTTAAAAATATACTTCCTAGAGAATTTCCGTGCCATTTCACGCATATTAAGTGAGTTATTCGAGTTGTGGAAAAAAGTTTGGATATCGAGTCAAAAACACAAGTCTAATAAAAGCATGTTAACTGATATTAATTATTCAGGTAAATTTTATCTGAAATTTTTATATTGTATTTGACCAATAGGGTAAGCTTTTTACTGAAATTCCGGTCGCCATGGTGATTCTAACGTCTTCCAGGAATTTATAAACTCAAAAAAAGCCTACTGGTTCATATTGAGAACAACTCTGCTTTTGAGCTAAGTTGTGCAGACAAAGAAGAAAGGAAATTTCTTTTATTTCTACCAAAGTTTTGATATCACCTGCGTAATTTTTCACTATGTTTGCCTCCTATAGGTGCGTTACAAAATGACATTAATTTTGGAGGGGACGTTTGAAATTTATTTTTCCCGCCCAAAATAAATTATTTTCCGGTTCAGAAAAATCATGTTTTTCTAATACATATGGACGAGTAGTTTACGGATATAGTTTGCATTAAGCGATAAGACGGTTAGTTCCGGAGAAATCTTTAAAAAAGTCTTGGAAAAACAAACATTGGATTTTCTGGATCGCGCAATTTTTACACCACCCACTACCTCTTAATGAGTCAGTCGAAAGCCCTTTCCAAATTACTTCCGAAAATATAAATTACTAATTATATTAATTTATATTTAAGCTTTTCTCCAAACAGATACTGAGCTCTTCAAGCGTCTAAATCAGACGTGCAGGCTTAAAACGCGCCACAAGACAGTCGGTTCCCGCCAAAAAATAGCACGGGATTAAAACTTGTATACAAGTTTTAAGATACTAATTTGAGTTATCAATTCAATTTTACTGACTTGAAGTAATTAAGAGATAATAACATTTTTAACATTACATTTATTTTTAATATTTATGTTTTGATATCGGTAGCTTTATGGGACAAAAATTCTTTTTAACTTAGTTGTGTTAATTTTTAGCTGCAAGGAGGTTTTTTTTGTATATGGAGGTTAATAAACCTTATATCGGTAACCCTTGATTTAATTCCTCTATTTTACAGTTTTTATTTTCCTTTCGTGTTCTGACGGTACGTTAGAAAATAATTCAATTTTATTCAGAACATTAATCATTACATAACTATAAAAATTAGTTAACGGGTATTTATTTGATAAATTCAAACACCATCTATCATTGTGAGTAAAAAAAAGAGTGGAAAGTCTTCACAGTTCCCATTTCAAATGGGAAAGAACGACGCCAAAAGCCGTTAATATGTTTACAAAGACTGAAAGAAAGGTTTCATGTTCGGTAAAGCTTATGGAAACATTCTGCAGCTGTCAGTCCAGATGGCCCAAACTGAAATTTGTTGGTTAATTAAGGTATTTCCGTTCTAAAATACTGTCATTTATGCAGTTGGCTGGCATCCAATAACATGTCTTTGATTTGAGGAATATACACTATACAGTAGGTACAAGGCAACGAAATTAGAGTCCTCGCCAAACAGATATTCATTAACAACCATTAAAATTGCATGTTAATAATCTGTGTGTTAAGTGCTGTAAGCAGGTGTTCCAAAGACTCACAAGAAGACCTATATGTATTTATTATTATTTTTTTCTAATGCTGTCAACATTGAGAGAAACTTGAGAAGTGCTCCACTCGCTCTACCCTTAGCTTCACATTCAATTCAGCAGGTGTGGTTGTAACAGAATATTTTCTCTCAGTAATGAAAATAATTTTTATTTTGATAACATGAGTAAAAGGGTTACTGTTACTACTCGCAGTGTCATTGATGTTCGGGAAACCTCAACAAAATTTACTTCATAATCAAACAATTTGGATTTCATCCTATAAAACTGTTTCTTCATTTTGGGAAAAACCTATTTAATTTTTAAACGCACTTAATTAAAAGAAAACGTTCTAAACTATGAAAACAAATATTCAATCATGAAAGAAACTATTTAACTTTGAAAAAACCCACTAATATTTTTAAAATCCACCTTAATTTATGAAACTAGTTTAAACTTCAAAGAACCCAACTGAATTATGAAAGAACTTTATTAATATTTAAAAAAAAAACCTCTGAAATTTAAAGAATTATCCCCTTAATTATTGAAACCTGGTCTAAATTTTGAAAAACCCACCAAAATGAAAAAATATCCTTAACTTTGAAAAAACTCATTCAATAATGAAAAAAATACCCATAATTTTTGAAACATGGTTAAAATTTTGGAAAAACCCACTCAACTGCAGCTCTGGGTATGTTGTTTCGTTAATGTTTTCCTTCAATATTAAAACTGCCAAAATCTTGATTTTTCTTGAAAAAACCCAAAAATGGGTCCAAAATGAGGGTTTTTTCAGATGGGTTTTTTTGAAAAAACCCATTGGGTCCAACCCAATTGGGTCCAATCAAGCCAACCCTGGTTGTAACCCCCCCATTACATCGACGGTTTCTAAACCATGAAAAACTGAAAAATTTTCCCTTCACAAGGAAGGTGGTTCACAAGGAACTAATTGTTCGTTTAGGAACTAACCCAAAGGGCCTCAAAATGAATTTAAACACTAAATTGAGAGACGAATTTTTTAAAAATTTTCGGGGAGAACCCCCAAACCCCCCTATAAAATTTTACGTCTGTTATACTGTGTTTTTCCCTTGAAAGTAAAGCCTCTTAGGTGAAGTTTTTCCTTCGGAAGTTACGCAAAAAAAAAAAAATTATATTATACCCATATTATGAGACATTTTTTTAAAGGGAGTAATATGTTGAAGGGGTTGACTGGTCGGAGTAACACCCCCCATGAGTCAACTCTAGTTACGCCACTGCTCATGGCAATAACTTAGGATAGGTGGTAAAAAAATCTTGTAAAAGAAATTTGTTCTTGAATTATTTTTCGTTTTTCCTAGGCTGCCGCATGGGTGCAGTTTCTCGAGTGGTTGTACCCGGAGGAACTTACACCATGATTCCCAGGCTGTACAAAGGCAAGCACTGCAACTCCGTGTGCTACTGCAACAAGCAAGGAATAATGGACAATTGCGTAGCCATGCCATGTCTCAACAAGGGCCACTGCACTGTACTAGGGAGAGAAATACGTAAGCTACAAATATATCACTAGTACTGAACGAGACCAATACTAAACTATTTGTAGGTAGGCCATGGGTGATGGTCCGTGAGGTCTTCGAAAATGGTCTAAATTGAAGGGGTTTGTAGCATACAAATAAAGGTAATTTTAAATAAGGATTTTTAAAGAAGTGTGTGTGTGTAAAGACTACTATCAGCGGTTAAATTTTTTGGGGATTACATTCACCCTTAAATTGAATGTGATACTTTCCGCTACTTATTATCCAAGTACAATTTTAAGCTTAAAGTAACTTCAAAATATTCTTAAGCTACGAAGATTATTTAAAAAAGTTGTTTCTAACTATTTCTACTTCAATCAAATTATTGTATTCTCCTCAGATTCTCTTTATCTCTATTATATATTTATAATTTTCCTTTTATATTACATTTATTCATCCCTTACATCACCTTCATCCTTCTCATTCTCTTCAACCTTCATATCATCTTAAGCCCCTCATCCCCTTGCTCCTCTCACCTTTTTCATCCACATTTCATCTTCCCTCTCTCTTCCCCATCATTTTCTTCATCCATTTCACATCTCAATTATGTCCTCTCTTTCCTTCTTTCTTCAATCCTTCCCCTCTTCCTTTTAATCATCTATATCTCACTTATCCTCTCATAATCTTCTTTACCCCTCTCCTCTTCTTTATCCCACTCATCCTCTTTATTTCTTTCATCTTCTCTATTCCTCTAATACTCTTCCTTGTCTTCATAACTTACCTTTCCTTCTTCAAAAGTAGTCCTCACAGTCGTAAGGACTATTTTTACGAACCAAATATTTAGGCAACATCAGGTTCTATTAACTCATCTTATGTGTGATTTCGCAGCTCACCAAGGGCAGTACGTCGGCAACTGCACCGTTTGTTTCTGCTTCTCCGGAGAGCTCCGATGCGCCACCACTTGCGCCAAGAGCTCCTTCTCAGACACCGAACTGATCGCTGGTGAGTATTGGGAAGATGCACTGATGTGTTTGAAATATTTCCGATTGTATATTTACTAAATAAGACTTTCTTTGCCTTATGTTTCAGCAGTTCCATTATGTTCCTGTGTAATGAGTTACAACCCGGTTTGTGGACTGAATGGGAAGACTTACACAAACCCTTGCGTCGCTCGGTAAGCAGATACATTTCCAATCACTATTGAACCAATTCATTTTTCGTAATTTGTGTTACTTTAATACATTATTTTGACTTTTCCAAGGCAAATAAGAATAGTTTTCTGTACTAGATTGCAACTTTTTTTGACCCTATGACCTATGACTTCACCACGCGGAAGGAAAAACGTAGTAAACAAAAGCCTGTTGGGTTGCTAGGAGGAGTTTTGGTATGCATATCGTGATAAAAAGACGTAATATATACATGGGTTTAACAAAACTAATCATATTTCTAAATTGAAGTTCTTAATTTCACTCAACTACTTTCTTTGTTTTGTTTCTCCAGGGACAAGTAACGTTGCAGTCTGGTATTAGTCAATGCTGGTAAACAACACAGTGATGGATTTTTAATTTTCTAGGTGCGCCGGTCTCAAAGATTCTCACTTTAAACCAGGTATATGCTCTGAGATAGACCCTTGTAAAGAAAATACTTGTGGTAGTAAAAAGAGGTAAGGTTTAATTAATTAATTAATTTTAATATGTATTTCAGAAGACAGTTATTTATGCGCACAGATTTTCTCGAAAACATTAACATGGTTTTGAAAAACCTCTTAAAATTTCTTTTTCTTTGTAGATGTGTGCCGCGAAGACAAGTATGCCTAAGCTTGAGAAAGAAATGTTCACAATTCATTTGTGGTAAGTATGCTAAAGCAATTTTCCCGCTTTTTTAAATATCATTTCAGAAAATAACTGTTTCACAGCATATCGTTATATTAGAAAGACAACTTTGAAAACAAAAACCTTTTTTTCAGTTCCAAAGGATAATTGTGAAGATAAACCATATTCTCCTGTGTGTGACACAGAAAACGATGAGCATCCCAACGCCTGCTTATTGCTGGAGAAGAAAAGGACTTTAGCTTACTTTGGAAAATGCTTGGTAAGAAGAACTAGTCATTTAATTCTACTAGTTTATAACTGTTATAGAGTGTTTTCAGGTGACGTCACAACCGGTTATTTTCTTTTAACTGTTAATCTACTGTAGGGCTTTTAACTGTTGCTAAGGCCGTTGTTTATTTGTTGCTAAGGCGGTTTTTAGGTATGGGATCACGTGATTGCAAATGCTCCAATAGAAGAATGGACTCTAACCGCCTATCTGGTTCGAGACTTCACGGAACCAACACGTGACCTACAACTGAGCTTGCAATTGGTTACCACAGATACTACACTAGTAGATCTACTAGTGTAGTATCTGTGGTAACCAATCGCAAGCTCAGTAGGTCACGTGTTGGTTCCGTGTGACGTCAGACGGTTAGAGTCCATTGCTAGAAGAATTTCTCCAATTCTGTTGCTAAGGCCGTTGTTAGGTCCGAGTCATGTGATTGAAAATGAGAGCATTTCAATCACATGACTCGGACCTAGCAACCGCCTTAGCAACAGTTAAAAGCCCCTGCAAAAGGTTAACAGTTAAAAGAAAATACAGTAGAGCCCCGATTATCCGCGAGTGCCACGAAATTTTTTTTTCGATTTGAACTGTTTTTTTTATTTGAATTTAATGTTTCAGTGTTTTTATAAGATACATTGCGTAAATTTAATTACGACCTTGAAAGGTAATAATGTGAAAAAATAATTTCCGTTTTACTTTTCAATATTCATGAATTTATCACTTGACATGTTTACATAATTATTTAATATTTTTCAACAGTTTCACTAGTTAGATTTTAATTTGGAGTTTACAAAATAGCCAAACAATGCATGATTTCTAACTATAGGGGTTATTACAAAATATAAATTATTGCAATGGAAGGTGTGGAAAAATTTTTTGGACGAAGAAGGTTAGGGTTTTTCAAACACAATTCTGTAGAAATTGAATTCGAAGTTCTGAAAAATTATGCTTGAAAGTATAATTCGAAACCTCTTAACCCCATACATATTTACATGCTTACTCCGCTTCTTTTACTCACTTTCTTAATATTTTTCGAGGTATTTAACATTTTTAGTGCTTTTTTCCCCAGAGTCAGTGGCGAATCCAGAGGGGGGGCTGTGGGGCTGCAGCCCCCCCCCAGAACCAAGACATTCACATTTTGGTAATAGCATAGTTAAAAATTGAAATTAAATTTTAATAAAGAGTAATTTTCTGGTACACTTGTGATGGCTGACATTTTTGATTTGGCTGAAATTTACACCAAAGATTGTCATAGTGTCTTAGTAAAAAATGTATCACCGTTTTGCGGGAAAAAATTTTGTTCTGGAGTTATGGCTACTTTTGTGTCACGTCTAACAGCCGTATTGACCATTGCGAGTTAAACCGAAAGTATGAGTAAAACCTCGCATCCTAGCGTTAACGTTATCGACCAGTCTTACTCCCGAGTAAAACCAAGGTAAAACCTACGTTGTGTGACCCCTCAACTTTGCCGAGTAAAACCTGGTTTAAGTAAACAAAATGGCCGCCGGCAATATGTTAGTAGGGTTAGTAGAGAGAATTAAGGTTAAATGTGTGAAAATACAAACCTTTTAAGCTATATTTAGGTGATTCATTTCATTTGTAATCATGTGCATTTGATTTATTTTCAAAAATAAAGACAATTAACTAGTAAAGAAACGTTCAAAGTAATACTGATTTACGTTTTGAGTTCGTGTTCATATTCATAGATGGCGCCCCGCAAATATTACTTTTGGTATTCTATTATAACATAATTTAGGAAGCACTGATTTCCCCAGTTTTAAAAACCTTTCTTTTAATTCAATAATCCATTTAAATTACTCCAAAAATTTCTTAATTTTGGAGAGGTGTTTCAGAATTTTTGAATTACGGTAAGTATTTTTAAAATAAGATTGAAATTATGCTATAGAGAACGTGGGAAGCCGAGGTTCGATCGCGTGAACTGCCGTGTGTCTCCGCTGTCCAATCAGAAGTGTTCTTACATAGTCCCGCCCTTCTTACTCTCGAGTAAGCTATACCGATGTTGGTCGATAAGCTCGGCATTTATTACGCGAGTCTTCTTTACTCTCGAGCTATCCTACTCTCGAGTTAGCTTCGATCTTACTCGAGATGGTCGATACGGCTGTAAGCGACATTTTTAGCGCCCGCTGGGAAAATAGTACTTTGCGTTTAACTTTTTTGAAAAAATTCCGACAGGTGCCAATTTTTTTTTTACGTATTCATCCATGTTAAAGCCTTTATTAAGTCATGCATTTGGTAATTTCTAAGAACTTTTAATAAGTCAAAAACGGACTCCTGAAAAAATGGAAGAATTCAGAATTTTGACGCGGAATTTGGGCAACTTCCTGACAGGTGTCAAACGTTTTGCTTGGCACCTTGTTTAAGCATCATGTATGAATTATTATTCCAAAAAATAATGAATTTAACTCTAAGATGTTTACCAGAAAATTGCATTTAAGTTTGACATTTTGCGATTTTGGGTCTATTTTGAAGATAAAAATCTCAAAACCAAAACTTAATCGTTTGCAAAATAAGAGGCTTGCTCCAGAAGGTAATATGACTGTTCCTGTGTGTGTTGTCCGTTCCTTGGCACTTCACTCATTTTAAAAAAATAATTAATTTTTTGAAAATGAAGTTTTGGAGATAAGTGGAGTCAATGTAATAAAATTTCTCTAAGCTATTGGCATTCAAAATTGTTCTTTTATTCTATAGATTTTAAAGTTTAGATATAGAATATATGAAGAAAAATTTTAAAAATTTCGTTTTGGGAGGTAATTTTTACTATGACTGCCATTATCGCTCTTCCTTGATTTTCATGGCTCACTCTTTACCCAGTAGTATGTCAAACTATGAGTCTTAAGGGTTAGAAACCATGAATTCCATATTGATTTAGGTATTTTGCTTGCCTAAAATAATGAGTGTAAGAGTATCATGCCAAGGTATCAGAAATTATTTCGGAAATATATCTTACTAGTATTACCCAGACAGCACTCATTCTGGATTCCAGCCTGATTTTTTCTGTATATTCACTGTGGATGTTTCAATTTTGCCAATGTTCAGCAATATTCAAGGAAAATTCCAGGATATAACTAGCTTGATTAAATCAAGTAAAAATCAAACAAAATTCAAACCGAAATCAACTTCAGGATTCAAGTTTGATTTCAATCTGAAATATAGCTGGCTCAAGCTGGATTTTTACTAGTGTTCCAACTTGACTCAACTTCGGCACTTGACTCACATCCAGGTGGATTCCAGCTAGATCTACAAGATCTATACATTTTATTCATTGATCAGTTTTTTTTTCAGTATATTTTAGTACTATATTAAGAAGTCTTACATAATATGATAATAGGTTACATTTGAAACTCAGCCCCCCCCAGACAAAAATCCTGGTTTCGCCACTGCCCAGAGTTGATATTTCTTATAAGATAACCTCTTAGAGATATACCTCATCAACTGCTGCACAATAGATGAATCTAGACAGCTTGCCTATGGCATTACAAAGACCAGGGGATATACTATACGGGTGGATAGTTTTTATGGATTTCTGGAAAACTGCTAATATTTTGCACAAGACTGTATTCGTTTTGTAACTCCCACTGTCTTCTATTGGCTGAATAGTGGATTGATATGGGTGGGTTGTCTTAGATATTTTTTTAATTTAATATAAAATAAAAATTAAGTTGTTTATGGTGGATAATTTACACTACAATGATACATTTAGAACATAGAGGTTTATATGCTGAGAGATATACTCGTAATGCTGAAACAAAATTCCTTATAAAAATACATTTAAAACAAATTAAAAGGCCTTCTTTTCTTACTTAACTATTTGCAGTGTAATATTAAGTATCAATATTAGGTAATATTTGCATTTTATATTTAGGTATACACTGTTTGAAATTAAAATAATAATTTGTACTTTAATATTGATAATTTTATAATACTATTACAAATAATTGGAAAATTATACCGATGTAAATGAAAGAAAACTTTACATTAAAGCCCTGACGTTTTATGTTTCAATTTCCGACTAAAAAAAGGGAATTTTTCTTATTGCTGAAAATTTAAATACGTTGTATCTAAATTCAGAAAATTCCTAAAATTTTGGTCATCAAGCATATTTAACAATTGCAGGGAAACAGAGACAATATGAAGTAGTAAAAGGGGAGCCAATAACGGGATTTTATTGGCGAGATTTTGTGCCGGCTTAAAGCCTGAATTACAGCTTCAGAAACCCACGCGACTTTGAGAACGCAGAACGCCATATTGAATTGGCAAAATCTGAAGAGGAGAATCACAAAAATTTGGGAGAATTCATCCGGTCTGGAGGAACGGGTCCCAAAATTTTACTAGCAGACAATGCCAAATATTTTTCTGGTATCGAATTCTCCGAGTTTTGCAGGGCGCAAGGTCGCCGTCAGATGGCAGTATGAGCGCGTCTACCTTTCCTCTATCCTTATCTCCCCCGGGGGGTCTTGGGGAACAGACAGGGACAGGTTTCGCCGGGGAGGTCAAGGTCATTTCTTAATGTGTAGTTGTGGAGTGTGTATGTGTAGAATTTTGCGGAGCGTGGTTGTTGGCCTACAAAATGGAACGTACTGATGTAAACTTGCAGCCGTCGGAGCCGGAGTACCCTAACGAGGCGATATATACGGATGGTAATTCAGATGCAGAATTAGAAGGCAGTGATTATGAAGATATTGATGATGGTGATTATGATTATTATGATACTGAAATGGATCCTGCAACTGTAGATCCTGATTATTTTAAATACACTTGCCTCACTACAAAAGATGTTGAAAGACGTTTCAATGACTCTGTAGAGAGTTTATGTGCATCTTTACCTGTCGAACCATCTTTAGGTAAGTTACTTCTACATACTCATAAATGGAATGCTTCAGAAATAACTACTGCTTTTAAGGAAGATGCTTCCAAGTTACTAATAGATTCAAGAATTAAACCTTCAAAACCTCCAGAAGTTGATACTCAGAACATTCGCAACTCATCTGAAACAATGGACTGTCCTGTGTGCCTGTTGAGTTATCCTAGTGAATGTTTCCATGGTTTAGCTTGCGGACATTTATGTTGTAAAGATTGTTGGTGTTCTTATTTTGAAATGCAAATCAATCAAGGAATCACTACAAGTATGGAATGCATGGGACACTCATGCTGTTTACTAGTCCCTGGAGATTTCGTACTTAATATTTTAAAGAAATCTATATTGAGAAAACAGTATCAGTTATTTTCATTTTCTGATTATGTAAAGAGTCATCCGAATTTGAGATTCTGTCCTGGAACCGATTGTAAAATCATCATTTTTGCCAAAGAATGTCAAACAAAACGTGTTATTTGTGAACAGTGCGAAACATCATTTTGCTTTAAATGTGGAGCAGCTTACCATGCACCAACTGACTGTGATACTATCAAAAAATGGCTCACAAAATGTTCTGATGATTCAGAAACAGCCAACTACATTTCTGCCAACACTAAAGATTGTCCGAAATGCGGCGTATACATAGAAAAAAATGGCGGTTGCAATCATATGCGATGCTACGACTGCAAGTTTGAGTTCTGTTGGATGTGTAAAGGAGATTGGGTAAACCTTTCTCCTCATGCTCTTGGTTCTGGATGCAATAGGTATGAAGAAGATGCAAATGCTAATGAATCTTCTCATTCTCAAGCTAGAGAAGCTTTGAAGAAATACCTGTATTATTTTGAAAGGTGGGATAACCATGCTAGAAGCTTACGATTAGAAGAGCAAACCCATCAAAAAATCATAAATCAAATTAATGCGAAGGTTATGGCCAGTGAAGGAACTTGGATCGATTGGCAATATTTAAGCAATGCAGCTTCCTTACTAGCCAAGTGCCGGTATACATTGCAGTATACCTATCCATACGCTTTTTACATGGAAAGTGGCCCAAGGAAAAAATTGTTCGAATACCAACAAGCCCAATTAGAAGCAGAGATAGAAAACTTATCTTGGAAAGTTGAAAACGCAGCAGATAAACGGGAAATAGAAAATCAGATGGATGTTGCTGAAAAACGAAGGACTACTTTGTTAAAAGACTTTTTATCCTCATGACGAAACTTGTGCTATATATGGATGATGAATGAATGTTTATATGCGTATGCAACATTCTGTATCATCGAAATCTCTCTTGGATTTACGACTTTCACCCACGTAAGAACTTTCATTTTTTTTTTAAATTAAGGATTGATAGTTAATTGTTAATAAGAAAGTCTTGTTTTTTTAAAAGGTGTCAAAGTGTTGAATATTGTAAAGATGTTTCCAATTGTATATATAAATTCATCCTTTGAAATGTTTTCCCATCTTTCACTTTTTCCAGAGCCGTATTTAAGCATATGCATCAGCACAAGGTGGTTAGGTTTTTTTTTTAAAGGGGGATGTGGGCAAAGGCAAATCACAGCTTGTGAAAAAACGTTGTAGAGTTTCCTTTTAGGAAACAGGGTTGGCCAATATGTATCGTGATATTTATGCAATGACAAAATAAATCAACTATTTTCAAGCTAAAACCTCCAAATATTCATTTTTAGGTATACTACTTTGTTGACATGTTATAAATGATAAGAAACATTTTTAATTTTGTAATTATAATTTAATACCTATTTGTAAAATCATGAAGTTAAAATATCATACTTTATGAAATCTAATCAGATCTTAGCAACATAAACAAATTAGGATAAGAAGTACATAATGTATTTTAAAAGCGGTTATTAGTATTTTTTCTTTTTGCATTTAACAGTGTTAAAAAATATTTATTTTAAAATCTTATTGTTTCTATCCTATCATTTTTCAAGTAAATAACCACACAATTTTTATCTATTTTGTAATAATTGCTACAATCATCATTTTAAAAAACGAAAGAATTTCAATAAACTAAAGATATCTTTCAATGAATAAATTGTTTAGTTTATTAATTACAGTGAAGCCGAACTTTTATACAAGTAAAACAAATTTTCTTATAGAAGCAGTCATATTTTGAAGGATTTTTTTTATACTGGATTTTTTTCTACTTCGGGCCTATATTTATATTGCAATCGACACCTTTGCCAGTCCTTATAATTGTAATTATTTATTTATATTTTATTTTCTTAAGTAATTAATTATTTTCTATGTATCTTGTATTTTTTCCTTGTCTTTCTTCATTATATGTATTAAGTAAACAGATTTAAAACGCACTTGAACGGGATGTAAATCCCCGAAGTAATTTTTTTTATTTGGATAATTAATATTGGATACATTTGGGTGGCTAGTATTCCAACAATTTGGAGTATACTTTTAAAAATAAATTAAGCATTGAGATATTGGGAATTTAAACTATAGTTTTCCTTTAAGTGGCCACTTCACCCACACTTACCTTATTTACTTATATTCTATCATTTCATTATTCTTTGGAACTTGTATAGCATTTTTTAGAAGCATTGCGATACAGCAATCTATTTTTCTACATTCTTTTAAAAAGTTTATAATGTATTAATGTGAATTCTGACTTAAGGTTGACTTTTTACTGCAAGTAAAGTTCCTGCCATACTGTTTGTTTACTGTTGTTTTATACATGATTGGTTCAAATAAATAACTTGTTGCATTTTCCATTCTAATTAATTGTTAAACAAGATAATGTGATTACAAATCTTTTATATTTGATTCGTATATTTTAACAATATTCAGTGATTAATCATCTAAAAAATAATTAAATTTGAAAGAGACAAAATATCCTTTAAAAAATTTAAATTTTTAACAAATTTAAAAATTTTAAATTTTTAAAAATTTTTAAATTTTGTAATATAGGCATGTGATACATGTCTATAGGCTATATTTTAGTGCTGTTTACGAATATCAGGCCAACTTTTCAATAAAATTTAAAATAAGTGTGGAAAAATTGAAGCATTTAAAGCAAAAGTATTAAGAAAAATGCTTCAATTTTTCCACACTTATTTTAAATTTTATTGAAAAGTGGGCCTTATATTCGTAAACAGCACTAAAATATAGCCTATAGACATGTATCACATGCCTATATTACAAAATTTAAAATTTTTAAATTTGTTAAAAGTTTAAATTTTTTAAAGGATATTTTGTTTCTTTCAAATTTAATTATTTTTTAGATGATTAATCACTGAATATTGTTAAAATATTTTCTGTTATATTTGATTGAATGATTTTACCTGTATTTTTAATGTTCAAATTAATAAATTAATTAATTAACTGATGATTTAATCATCCATTGGGCTTTTTTATGTTATATAGCTATATAACTACAATATCCATGGAAAAATGACCTTTGCAAATGCCTTAAACGTTTTTAAGGAGAATTTTAAAAAAGGTCGATTTTTGAGGCCAAAAAAATTGAAATTTTGAAAAAAATTAAACTGTTTATTGTCCGATTTTTTCCAATTTTAGTAGGTCATTATTTAAGTCATTTCTAAGGGAAAACTGTTTGAATTACTTCTTTTGCAGTTATTTAGTGGTTTTGAGCTATGTTTTATTTTTTTCAAATATCCAATTTTTCAAATAATTTTTAAAAACTGATATTTTAATTTTTTCAAATTTTAAATGGGATATTCGTATTCAGCACTGAAAACTAGCCTATAAACATGTATCAAGTCTCGATTACTATTAATTGATTTTTTGAAATTTTTTTTCGGCCATTTTTTAAAAATTTAAAAAAAATTAAATTTCCCGCGATCCGATTTTGTCCGATTTTTAGTATGTTATTATTGAGGTCATTCCCAAGTAAAAACCGTTGAAAAACCAAATGTATCAATTTTTTACCGGTTTGACCCTTTTTTTCAGTAGATTTACTGGACTAGTTCTAATAGCGCGGAAAGGGTGCCACTTGGGTCCAATAAGAACGGTGTAAAATGGTTTTTCGATTGGATAATATCTTAGGCTCCCGCATCGCACTTAAAGTTTGAAAAAATTGGTGACTTTTTTACAAAACAACTAAAAAAATCAAAGATTAAACTCTCAAATATTGTTCATGATTTTTTTATGAGGAACTAATATAGTTATAGACATAATGTCTCAGGTTCCATTCTTCTATCACTCTTTTTTCATTAGATATAATTTTTTAATGTTCAAAGAAATTGTTAAAGTTGTTTTTCCTAATTTTTTAAAATCGAATTACTCTAGAACTATACAACTTAAAAACCTGAAATCAGTCCCATTTTGTTCGTTATTTTTTTTGTCTTTGATTTGGTGTGCATAATGACCATCATTTTCAAAAAAAATAATTTCAGAATTTAAAAAAAGTTGAAAAAAAAATTTAAAAAATATTTTTTTTTTTTTGAAAAAATTTTTAAAAAATATTAAAAGCATTTTAACTCTTAAAATGAACATTTCTACCAAATTTCAAGTTGAAAATAAAATTTAATCATGTATAAAAAATAAAAATAATCGTAATTTAGGCAAGTCCCTTAAACATTCCCTAAAATTATACAACATGAGCGATTTTCTCATGGAGAGTTCATAAAATCGCTTGAGGGTGTTCAAGAACAGTGTAAAATATCTTTTGCCCCTGCTTTGCACTAGAATTTCAGAAATTTGGGTAAAAATAACCAACTTTTACTTTAGTTAATTTCTATTTAAATCTGTGTTTTTCTAGAAAAATTGCATGATCTTAAGTGCAATGAGGCTAAAGTAAAGACCTTTATTAATTAAATAAATATTTAATTCTATTCTTAATTAACCCTTTGGTCACCTATTCTGCAACATTTGAGTAGCAGTATTGAAAAATAACATTTCTTCCTGCATTGAGAAAAATTGTCAATTTTTCTCAAATTACATTGAGTAAAAGTTGGTTATTTTTACCCAAATTTCCGAAATTCTAATGAAAAGCAGGGGAAAAGATATTTTACACTGTTCTTGAACACCCTCAAGCGATTTTATGAACTCTCCATTGAGAGAATCGCTCTTGTATAATTTTAGGGAATGTTTAAGGGACTTGCCTAAATTACGATTATTTTTATTTTTTTATACATGATTAAATTTTATTTTTAACTTGAAATTTTGTAGAAATGTTCATTTTAAGAGTTAAAATGCTTTTAACATTTTTCAAAAAAATATTTTTTTTTTCATTTTGTTTTAAATTCTGAAAAAAACTTTTTGAAAATGATAGTCATTATGCACACCAAATCAAAGACAAAAAATTAACGAACAAAATGGGACTGATTTCAGGTTTTTAAGTTGTATAGTTCTAGAGTTATTAGCTTTTCAAAAATGCAGGAAAAACAACTTTACATAATTTCTTTGAACATTAAAAAATTATATCTAACGAAAAAAGAGTGATAGAAGAATGAAACCTGAGAAATTATGTCTATAACTATATTAGTTGTTCATAAAAAAATCATCAACAATATTTGAGAGTTTTTAAACTCTCAAATATTGTTGATGATTTTTTTATCCTTATAAAACCCAAAGATTAAAATCTTTGGTTTTTTAGTTGTTTTGTAAAAAAGTCATCAATTTTTTCAAACTTTAAGTGCGATGCGGGAGCCTAAGATATTATCCAATTGAAAAACCATTTTACACCGTTCTTATTGGACCCAAGTGGCACCCTTTCCACGCTATTAGAACATAAATAAAAAATAAAGTGTGTTTTCGGCCCACCCTATTGCACAGTTAAAACTAGATAATATTTGATGCCTTTTTCAGTTGTAGCAGCCTCTTCGATACGATCTTTAAGCTCGGTCTCTTTGGAACGCAAAAACAGAGGAACATCATCCTTATTATTATCATCAGGCAAGAACTGAACGGTACTGAACGTCTGTTCAGACAGCGTTGGGGTTGGTTTTCTGAAGGGGGGTTACGGCGAGTCTTTTTAGGTGGTGAGGTTGTTGAGTTAAAAGCTTTTCGCTTTTTAGGCATCAAGTGAGCTTTCTCATGCCTCTGTAGTGTAGTAGAGCATCTAAACCACAGAGTACTAGAACAGAGAGTCCACGGCCATAGGCCAAAATGGAAATCGAAAATCTTGACATCTTGTTACAGGTTGGGAGAATTGTGGCGCTGGGATCGCACTAAACTCACTAGCGTCTGGATCAAGTCTGAATCTTTCGCCGGCTGCCTATGGGAGATCGAAAACACCTTTTTGCGCATGCGCTGAGTTCTAATTTGGTGAGAGATTTAAGCGGCCGGCATACGTTCCAGACTCTAGTGTGGCGCCCTCACATCAGTAACGCATTTGAAAATAGCCTCGTGGACCCTCTGTTAGGATATTTCTCTGTGATCTAAACGATCGAACAGTTTTTGACAAACCGAACATTTGAAACTTTTCTCGCCGTGAACTGATCGCTTGTGCCGGTTAAGATTATCAAGCCGGGTGAACTCCTTAAGACATGTATCACAAGTGAGACTCATAGTGAAAATATCACGTTGAAAACTATGCATAAGTTATTTTTCTTCCGTTAAAGTTACAGTTAGTTATTAATATTAACGTTATCTACAGATTAGCTCACAATGTTTGTCTTGGTGATAGCAATTACATTCATAATTTAAAAAAAAAAGTTACCTCCGTTAAAGTTACAGTTAATATAAAATTAAGGTTATATACAGATTAGCTCATAGTATTTGATCTCGTAATAGCAATTGTAATTCTTGTTATCAAGGAAGGTAATAGCTCTAATTTTATCACTGAGAAGCACTAAAGGAATGTAGAAAATGTCTTATCAAATCATTGAACTCAACTCGTTTCTAAAAAATAAAGGGGAATGCCAAATAGCATTATTTTAAACTAATCTTAGTTTTTTTCACATGAATACCTAATGGGGGTTATATAGATGAATGATATACTTATAAAGTTTTTCAATCATGCTTTGCAGCGAGAATGTTCATATTTTCATAACATTGAATTCAAATTTTAATGGATTGTGTTTTGAGAAAAACTTCTATTCCAAGTATTATTTTCTCAGCTGATGCCCTTTCCTTTATAATAATTTCTGTATTGCTATATAATCCCTAATAGTTAGAAACCATAGGTTTGGCTATTTGGTAAAACTCCAAATTTAAATATTACAATTAGAGTTAAAATGCTATAATTTTTTTTATAAAAGTATATAAACGCGTTAAGTAATGAAAACCTCAAAATTTATGAGTAGAACTAAAGTAATTTTTTTAAAAAAACTATTTTCTCTTTAAGTCGAAATTAAATGTATTTATTTATAGTGTTATCCTATAAGAAATATCAATTATGTAAAAAAAAACGTTAAAAATGTTAAATACCTCGAAAAATATTAAAAAAAGTGAGTAAAAGAAGCGGAGTAAGCATGTAAATATGTATGGGGTTAAGAGGTTTCGAATTATACTTTCAAGCGTTATTTTTCACATTTTCAGAACTTCGAATTCAATTTCTACAGAATTGTGTTTGAAAAAACCTAACCTTCCATTGCAATAATTTATATGTTGTAATAACCCCTGTAGTTAGAAATCATATAGGTTTGGCTATTTTGTAAACTCCAAATTAAAATCTAACTAGTGAAACTTAGTGTTCGGCACTAGTTAACTAGAACTAGTTGCAACTAGTAGTTAACTACCGATCAACTAGTAGTTAACTAGTAGTTTAACTACTTTTAGTTTGAAGTAGTTCAACTACTAGTTTAACTACTAGTTAAAACTACTTTCAAATTTTCAACTACTTCAAAAAAAAATATTTAAAATTTAAAAAGATATTTAAAATTGTTATCAAAGGTAGAGTACTCAAATACCATAACCAGAAATAAAGCCCATTTTGCGCGAAGTATAAACGTTTTTTGTGACATAGATAAGAAAGATGTATTAGAATTTTGCCAAAAAAAGTAGGTTATGAAATTAAATAGACTAGTTAACTAGTAGTTAACTACTTTGGGAAATAGTTAGCTACTAGTTGCAACTAGTCCCAGGAAAAAATAGTTAACTACTAGTTACAACTATAATTTCCCAGACTAGTTAGTAGTTGGTAGTTAACTATTTTTGGACCACTAGTTGCCGAATACTAGTGAAACTCTTAAAAAAATATTTTAATTATGTAAACATGTCAAGTGATAAATTCATGAATGTTGAAAATAATTATAAAATTAATTAAAAAGAGAAAAGCAAACATTATCATGACTAAACAAGACCCCTAACCGCGATCTCATCGCCTATAGTTGCTATCGACAATAGGCGAGATGGAACCAGTCTAGGCGAGCTCGTGACGTCACATTACGATAGTTCGGCAAATGGTCGAACCGCGAAGCATTCGAAACCTCGCCTACGGCAAATTTTCCCTCGCCTACGAAGCGACTGCTTCGGAGGGCTCGTAAAGGTCTTTTCGCAATTATCGTATACGCTATGTATCGTTTTTTTGCTATTATTTCCTTATATTATGACGTTTCTTTTAGTTTTTAACCTTATCATTCTTTGAGGTTATGCTTAAAAATCTTCGATTGTACTTTTTAAAGTATTTTATTTAAGAACTCTTTCTCTATGTCTGCGCACGGTTTACTTTGGGAAGAGTAGTGATGCGGTGTAGTGTTTTGTTTGCATTTTCTAAATCCGAAGACAATTTTTCATTATGGCTGGGACTTTAGGGATGCATTCAGAAACTTTAACACGATTAAGAAACGAAAACAAATTGAAAAGTATAGCCCTTCCATTTATAAATTGATTTATTCATTAACGTGATAGTGGAGCCATCTATGGAAAAACGTCACAAGTAATTCTACACTGATCCTACAAATTTGTATAAACGAACACTAATGTCCATTACTTTCGTACTAGATTAATGTCTGAGGACTTGCTTTGGAAATTAACAGCTGTTTTATATTTTTTGGAACTATTTAACGGACCACCAAAAGTGTAAAAGAAATCCGAATACGGTTCGAAACTTAATACAAGATGGCGAACGATATTGCAGCTCATACGGATGAATACTACCTTCGAATAGGATGCTCTCTTTTGATTGGCCAGTTCTCTTCTCGAGACGAAAGCGAGAGGCATCAGTAAATCCTTTTCTACCACCGGTTCGCGGTCGGGCCAAAAGCGCGTTTTGGGAAGGTCTCGCTTAGAGAAAAGCGTGTTCTCGGCTAGGCGAGCTCGCCTATTGTCGATAGCAACTATAGGCGATGAGATCGCGGTTAGGCCCCGGGATTCGTTATCGCCCAGCGCTTCGCTATCACTTTCACACTGACCTCACTCCCTCCACACCTCCACGTGTTCCAGAACTGTCAATTACCCCCTACTACTGTATATAATTTAAAACTTTTACATATCATGTTTTTTGTACAATAAAACATAGTTTTTATGCTGAAATATTTTTTTCGTGTTTTCACCTCATTTTTAGTCTCTTTTCGGGTTATCCGCGATTTTCGCTATCCGCGGCAGAGTTGGGATTATTCGAATAAAAATTTAGTTGAACTAAAGTTGAAACTAAAAACTAATTAGTTTTTAGTTTCGAAAGTGAAACTAAAAACTAATTTAGTGTTTAGTTCGACTTTCGAAACTAACTTTTGGAACTAAATTAGTTTTAGTTTCAACGTTGAAACTAAAACTAATTTAGTTCCAAAAGTTAGTTTCGAAGTTGCGAATAAAAACTAAAGTAGTTTTATCTTTTATTCGCAGTTTGTAACTAAACATGAAACTAAATTTTTTTTCCACGCGTTTTTTACTAATTTGAAGCTTTGAAGGAGATGTGTTCGGAAGTAAAATTAATAATCTCATGACTGAATCGTAAAATTAATAATCTCATGACTGAAAACTTTGATTCTAACGGGACCAATCCTCACAAAAATGAAATTAAGTAAAATAAAATAAATGGACACCTTGGTTGACGAGGGCAGAAGACGAGGTCAGTCTCAGTCGAAGAGGTGGGTCCTGGCCTGGCCGCATATAAACTACCTGTACATTTCCCTTGCCCATGGAGTTCGGAAGACGTACTTTCAGGAGGGATTTTTTTTAATTCTTAGTTATATTTTCATGCATATATGCATTATTTAATGGTTATTTTTTTTTAATTAGTATATTTCGGAGTAATCTGACTGGTATTTTTTAAGAAATTGCAAAGAAAAATATTGGCGTTCATATAAAAGAAATATTAATATCATAAATTTCTTTTCCTTAAAATATAATTTATTTCTACACTAAAAGTATTTTTAGCTGATTATTAAACTACCTGTACATTTCCCTTGCCCATGGAGTTCGGAAGACGTGCTTTCAGGAGGGATTTTTTTTTATTCTTAGTTATATTTTCATGCATATATGCATTATTTAATGGTTATTTTTTTTTAATTAGTATATTTCGGAGTAATCTGACTGGTATTTTTTAAGAAATTGCGAAGAAAAATATTGGCGTTCATATAAAAGAAATATTAATATCATAAATTTCCTTTCCTTAAAATATAATTTATTTCTACACTAAAAGTATTTTTAGCTGATTATTTATTTTAATAACTAGTTAAGTTCGACAAATTTGACATTTTGTTGTGTTGCAGTCGAGCCTATGTTTATGCGGTTCGGAATATTAAGACTATTATTTTCTTATATTTGATTTAAAAACCTGTTTAGATACTAAGATCTTTGAGTTCAATAATATTTTTTTAAAATAATGTCACTTATACTGTAAAAATATTGCACTACTATAAAAACTTTTCAATTTTTATGACTTTCAAAGGCTAAGTATTTTTTATTATCTTTCAGTTGAAATAAAGAAAAGTTTGTTTAATCCTTACCTTATTCATCTTCTTTCTACAATCTAATCTATTTAATTTATTTTCAAAAAAATAATAATTTCCTTCATTTGCGCGATTTAGTTCATGTTAAAATACCTCTTATTGCCGAAAATTCAATAAAAATACATTTATTTTATCTTAAAATAATTTGGGAACTGAATTACTGTTGTTATTCAGGGTTCATTGTTCGCACCCAGCACCCATATTTCGTTGAAACACACACAAACACACCTCCCCTTCAAATCAGTAAAAAACGCGAGGAAAAAATATTTAGTTTCATGTTTAGTTCCGAACTACGAATAAAAGATGAAACTACTTTAGTTTTTATTCGCAACTTCGAAACTAACTTTTGGAACTAAATTAGTTTTAGTTTCAACGTTGAAACTAAAACTAATTTAGTTCCAAAAGTTAGTTTTGAAAGTCGAACTGAAACAAATAGTTTCAGTTTTTAGTTCCTGTTCGGAACTAATTTAGTTTTAGTTTTTAGTTTTAGTTTCAGAACTAATTTTTGCCCAACTCTGATCCGCGGTACCCTTGCCACCCAATTCCGCGGATAATCGAGGCTTTACTGTAACTAGTAGTGACGTCACCTGAAAATACTCTATTGTTGCTAAGGATTTCAGTAACAGTCAGTTCACAGAGAATATTTCAGATTTTTTCGGTGCTAAGTATTTTTCTATCATCACGAGACCATTGACTAAAGCAGGTATGGGCAACCTTTTCGAATCCGCGGGCCGGACTCAAACATTATAATGTCGTGCAGGGCCAAAGAGTAGATAATAGGTAATATTTTTTAAGTAAAAAAATGAGGCCTTTTATTATATATATTTATGAAGTTTAATTCTAAAGTTAAAAATTAATCTGGACTAATACAATATCTAGATTACATAAAATAATTATAATGAAGTTACATTAATCTGGACCAGGCGCGGATCCAGCACGGCTCCAATGGGCGGGGGGCACTTCTTCAGACCATCATCTTTATCTTTTGAAAAAAATGTCAAAATTTTGGGAATTTTCTAAAAAGTATCACTCAAGGTCCCCTTTTGGTACCGCTGGGGGTCCTCCCCTAGAAAAATTTTGGAAATTTGACCTGTAAAAGTAGGTTTTTAACTCATTTTGAGTACTTTTTGGGACTTTTTTTCGTACTTATGAATGATTTTTGGGTCCAAGGGGGGGGGGGCACTTTCCAGAGTACCACCCCCTGTATCCGCCTCTGATCTGGACTAGAATAATATTACATACAATAATTATAAAGTTAGTTAGATTAATCCAAAATAGATTAATATTTTGATTAGAAACAAAAATTATAATGTTAAAGTTACAAAAATCTGGACTAGAATAATATGTGATTTTTGAGTACAATTTTTAAAATGTTCCGCGGGCCGGACCAAATGACGTGGCGGGCCGGAGGCTGCCCACCGTTGGACTAAAGCATCAGACTTTACTACACGATATAGGACTTTATTTTAACACTTTTGTGAGTAAACAATATTTTAGCCTAATCTTATTATTCATTAAGAATTTTTGTTCAGCTATTTATTCAACACATGACATATTCAATATTTCACTAAATAAAAGCATACTTGACTTTCAACAAAAATTTTTCTGTATTAAGACTATTCTATTCTTCATCTTTAAATATTTTTCAAAATATTTTAATTTTAAATACTTAAAAAAAGAAGAAATCCAGAAATGCAGTCATAAAAACTCAATCTGGAGATAGAGTTTTAATTTACCTAAACTAACTAAATGAATGAAACAAGCTCTTAGTATCTTTCGAAATCTAGTAACAAATAACGTTCAGAACAATTAAAATTAATTCGATGTTTTTGACAATTTTAATGATTTCAAGTGAACTCATTAAACAGTTCTTTTTTATTATTTCAAGTCTAAATTAGCTATTTTCGTTCCCAGTCGAAATGTCAGAGAAAGGGGACAGTTTGCGGCCACGACGGGGAAGAATACAACAGCGAATGCTCCGCTTGGGCCGTCAGAATGTCCATCGACTACAGAGGACCCTGTGTGCCGCAGCGACCCACAGAAGGTGAGTATCATTTTATAGATTTATGACTGCTCAACGACATGAAAATGAACCTCGTTAACGTTAGATAACTGGAACAAAGTTTATTTATTATCAATGCCGTCTTTGAATCAAGTCGTATATAATTTCTTTTCTGGATGTAAAAATGATACTTATAATGTAACCGCGGTTAAAGGCAACTCTTTCATTACATGATATGCTGAAAGAAACCTGAAGGGAGAGAAAATAAATATTGCACGAACTTTAATTAGGAATACTAGTATATTTGGAAATTGATATTTGATTCTATCCTAATAAAATGACATTCCGTTTTGATAATTAAAAACTTGCGTTTTATGCCATATATGTGTCAACGTATACTTTTTCAATAAAAACAAGCTTTTAAATGGATACTTGGTTGGATGAATGGGACCATTGGTATTTGAGAAAAAAAAACCCGATGTTATCAAAAAGTTTCCAATTATGTTTTTCTGTCATTACTGTTTCACCCACCATTAAGCTTGTGTAAACAGTCGGAATAAATACACTTGATCTTTACTCTGGAGTATTTTTTTTATCTTCTGATTTCAAAACTATTCAAGATCCAGTAAGTTTCTTTAGTTTAATCACGCTTCAAAGCTGTTTTAAGGTCACAAATTGGTTACATCAAAATTATTCTATGGTCCTTATCTCTCTCTCTCTCTCTGAGTTCCTGGTTCTAGTGTGTAAATTCTACAGGTATGAGTGACGCATGTAAAAGTTACTAGTGTAAATCGTAAAAGATTGTTATTGTAATGACGATTGTAAAAGGTTTCTTTATTCTTAAACAAATCATCTTACTTGATCTTAGTTTTATTAATGCAACAGGGGTTAGTGATTTTGAAAAGATTAGATTCAAACGTTTTTGATGTAGAATTATGCCTCAACGTTTTGTTGGAAATTTCAGGCATGTATTCATAATATACGTAAAACTTTCTAATGGAATCTCCCAATCATATTAATACCATTCAGGTCAAGCTGGGATTTATTTTCATTTTATTTCAGCCATTTAGTTTCCTTAAGAATGCGTACAAAATACTTATTTAGGGACTAATAATATGTATTTTTTATAGCTATTGAGCTCTGTCTTGTTGCTTCTCTTACTAACTATTGGTTTTATGCATTCTCATATGAGCAATGAGCAATATTTTCATTAAAAATTTATTCATCCTCATTCTCACTCCGATTTCAAAAAAAAAAAAAGTTTACAACAACAACGACCTCTGAAAAATTTTAAATTTTCAGAGAGGGAGATATACCTTAATAATATGTATGAAAAAAAACCTATAAACACAGATTTTTTGTCAAATTTAGAGAGAAGACCTGGATGTGCGGGTGTGACCTGTCAGCCTCTTCCATCCGAGCATTGCAATGCAATCATACCGCCCAATTCTTGCTGTCCAATATGTGGTAAGTAAAATTTTTATTTGAAAAAATTTTCAGGCTTAAGAAAAATATGGTTTTTCAAGAGAAAAAACATATTTAATACCATGCCAAAAGTGAACGGACCCCAGCAAGTCAAACCCGGAAAAGTGGAATTTCTCGATTAGTAGAACGAAAGTGTCGTCTCAATCTAGAGCAGTGGTTCCCAACTAAGAGAAGTCCGCGGACCAGCAAGTTTAAAATTGGACCACCCCTTTATAGCTTGAAAGTGCTACACCCTCACAAAATTACAAGATGGAAATTAATTTCCCCCCATTAAGCATAAAAACTTATAGGATGCTCTGAATTATAACTCTATTTTATAAGAAAAATTTAATTATATCTCTCTCTCGAGTTAAGAATTTTGCTTTGATTTAGTTAAATCTTCGCGACCTACAAAAATGTAGCCAGGGGGCCTACCACGAGCCTCTCGACAAAAATAACGACACCCTTACTTCTTCCGTGTCGAGAACGCTGAAGAAGCAAGCAAGTTGTCGACACCACACTGTCGCGGAAGGTTATCCATAGGAAATAGCATTAGTGATCTCAAGTGAGGTCGAGAGTATGGGCTCACTTAACAAGAGGGTCTACCATCAGACTGTCGGGAAGTTTTTAACTGTCGTTAAGTGGTATCGAGAAAGGGAAAAACTCAACGACACCTCAAGAGGTGTCTATATCTTGTTAACGACACGAGAACAAGCTCTTTTATACGCTATAAATTATGTGAATTGTTTACCCTGTTATCATTGCACGTTTTTTTGAGATACTTAAAGGTATTTTTAAAGTAAAATTGGCTTGCATTACATCTTTTTTTTTAAATTATCGACTTAAAAATCGGGCCGGTTTTATGTACTAAAAATTAAAGTCGATTTGTGGGTTTTATTTATTAAGAGAATTGAGGATTACTCATACGTTTTTTTTTCAGATAATATATAAACAATCGTGCATCCAAAAAGCAGCTTTAAAATGATTATCTGATTTAAAAAATTTTAATCAGAAATAATCACCGTGGTGATGGGAAAAAATTTTGTTCTTTATCCAAAACTTATTTTTTTGCGATTAAAAAATTGTAATCAATTGATAACAAAAATTTCCTGAATTTAAGTTTGTCCTCCGTTATATGTTCGTAAAGGTATTCGTTTTAAGCGTCTTAATCTTATTACGATCATCCCTTGTTTAGAGTGGCGAGAATTTTGCTTATGAAAAAACGAGTTCCTTCCCTTGCGTTGGTGATCATTTCAAATTACGCCAGTGTAACTTAACTCCCCGCCTATTTCTGACGTACAAGATGACGAAAACTTTTTACACCAATCAAAAGCGTTATTTCTTCTCGACACCTATACTCTCGAACTCAGTTGCAATCGGTAAAAGCTTGCATTTGTCGACATTCAAAAACTACATCGTCGTGGTAGGCCACGGTAGGCCATCGAGAATTTGATCTTGATTTTTCAGAATTCCCAACACCATCGTGCTGCCATCTATAAATCGAAGGATGAAATCCACATGAAATCACTTCTGTGGTTATTCTACCTCCAGACTCTTTTTACTGTATTAATATAAACTTGAACCTTGTAAAAATATATTTTAAAAATGAAAGAAAAAATATTCCATCATAAATAAGTACCCAATGACGTGTATTTTTATGAATAGAATTTTCATCTATTTCATACAAAGCAAATAATGGCGGCGATTTGGGCTATTTGCAATGGAAGATCTGATGACTACGCAGAGAAAACATAGTTCCTACGCAAAATAAAAATATTGTTTCATCTATAGGTTAAAAAGTAATTCCTAAGAGCGCTTTTTAATGTACAATAGCTATTAATTTGAAAATAATGCTACAGCCCTCGATAAGAGGTGTCGTAGAGCTTTTTCGCCTCTCTGTCGTTTTCTCCTCTTGGTTTCTCCTCTCATGGTAGGACCTGTAGTTAAGTTTGAGGCGCATCAAACTTAACTACAGGTCCTACCATGAGAGGAGAAACCAAGAGGAGAAAACGACAGAGAGGCAAAAAAGCTCTACGACACCTCTTATCGAGGGCTGTAGCATTATTTTCAAATTAATAGCTATTGTACATTAAAAAGCGCTCTTAGGAATTACTTTTCAACCTATAGATGAAACAATATTTTTATTTTGCGTAGGAACTATGTTTTCTCTGCGTAGTCATCAGATCTTCCATTGCAAATAGCCCAAATCGCCGCCATTATTTGCTTTGTATGAAATAGATGAAAATTCTATTCATAAAAATACACGTCATTGGGTACTTATTTATGATGGAATATTTTTTCTTTCATTTTTAAAATATATTTTTACAAGGTTCAAGTTTATATTAATACAGTAAAAAGAGTCTGGAGGTAGAATAACCACAGAAGTGATTTCATGTGGATTTCATCCTTCGATTTATAGATGGCAGCACGATGGTATCGGGAATTCTGAAAAATCAAGATCAAATTCTCGATGGCCTACCGTGGCCTACCACGACGATGTAGTTTTTGAATGTCGACAAATGCAAGCTTTTACCGATTGCAACTGAGTTCGAGAGTATAGGTGTCGAGAAGAAATAACGCTTTTGATTGGTGTAAAAAGTTTTCGTCATCTTGTACGTAAGAAATAGGCGGGGAGTTAAGTTACACTGGCGTAATTTGAAATGATCACCAACGCAAGGGAAGGAACTCGTTTTTTCATGAGCAAAATTCTCGCCACTCTAAACAAGGGATGATCGTAATAAGATTAAGACGCTTAAAACGAATACCTTTACGAACATATAACGGAGGACAAACTTAAATTCAGGAAATTTTTGTTATCAATTGATTACAATTTTTTAATCGCAAAAAAATAAGTTTTGGATAAAGAACAAAATTTTTTCCCATCACCACGATGATTATTTCTGATTAAAATTTTTTAAATCAGATAATCATTTTAAAGCTGCTTTTTGGATGCACGATTGTTTATATATTATCTGAAAAAAAAAACGTATGAGTAATCCTCAATTCTCTTAATAAATAAAACCCACAAATCGACTTTAATTTTTAGTACATAAAACCGGCCCGATTTTTAAGTCGATAATTTAAAAAAAAAGATGTAATGCAAGCCAATTTTACTTTAAAAATACCTTTAAGTATCTCAAAAAACGTGCAATGATAACAGGGTAAACAATTCACATAATTTATAGCGTATAAAAGAGCTTGTTCTCGTGTCGTTAACAAGATATAGACACCTCTTGAGGTGTCGTTGAGTTTTTCACTTTCTCGATACCACTTAACGACAGTTAAAAACTTCCCGACAGTCTGATGGTAGACCCTCTTGTTAAGTGAGCCCATACTCTCGACCTCACTTGAGATCACTAATGCTATTTCCTATGGATAACCTTCCGCGACAGTGTGGTGTCGACAACTTGCTTGCTTCTTCAGCGTTCTCGACACGGAAGAAGTAAGGGTGTCGTTATTTTTGTCGAGAGGCTCGTGGTAGGCCCCCAGGATTTTTTTTCCAGAGTTCTTAATTTCACTTACTTAGTACACAAAACTATTGTAAATAATTTAGTGGTGACTATTATCCCCACAAATTACTCTGCCAAAAGTCATCGTCACGGATATAATTCAATCTTTTCTTGTTCAATTTGCTCAAATTTGTACTTATTGGATTTTTTTGTGCTTCGCCGGCCCCTCCTTCGCGTGTGTGGCTTGGATGCACTAGACCTGGGTTCGAATCTGTGTCTTGAAAGTGATTTAAAAATAGCTGTCGTCTCGATTTTATTTTTTTAATTGGTAAAAAAATAAAACGCACATTTATTAAATATCAGAGTGGTTGTGTGAGTCTATGGCTCAGTGGATACATATGTGTCTTTGATGCACTGGACCTGGGTTCGAATCTGTGTCTTGAAAGTGATTTAAAAATAGCTGTCGTCTCGATTTTATTTTTTTTTAATTGGTAAAAAAATAAAACGCACATTTATTAAATATCAGAGTGGTTGTGTGAGTCTATGGCTCAGTGGATACATATGTGTCTTTGATGCACTGGACCTGGGTTCGAATCTGTGTCTTGAAAGTGATTTAAAAATAGCTGTCGTCTCGATTTTATTTTTTTTTAATTGGTAAAAAAATAAAACGCACATTTATTAAATATCAGAGTGGTTGTGTGAGTCTATGGCTCAGTGGATACATATGTGTCTTTGATGCACTGGACCTGGGTTCGAATCTGTGTCTTGAAAGTGATTTAAAAATAGCTGTCGTCTCGATTTTATTTTTTTTTAATTGGTAAAAAAATAAAACGCACATTTATTAAATATCAGAGTGGTTGTGTGAGTCTATGGCTCAGTGGATACGTTTGTGGCTTTGATGCACTAGACCTGGGTTTGAATCTGAGTCTTGAGAGTGATTTAAAAATAGCCGGTCTCGATTTTATTTCTTTTAATTGGTAAGAAAATAAAACCCACATCTATTAAATATTGGAGTGATGGTGTGAGCCAATGGCTCAGTGGACACGTATGCGGCTTTGATGCACTAGACCTGGGTTCGAATCTGAGTCTTGAGAGAGATTTAAAAATAGCCTGAGTCGATTTTATTTCTTTTAATTGGTAAGAAAATAAAACCCACATCTATTAAATATTAGAGTGGTCGTGTGAGCCAATGGCTCAGTGGATACGTATGTGGCTTTGATGCACTAGACCTGGGTTCGAAACTGAGTCTTGAGAGAGATTTAAAAATAGCCTGAGTCGATTTTATTTCTTTTAATTGGTAAGAAAATAAAACCCACATCTATTAAATATTGGAGTGATGGTGTGAGCCAATGGCTCAGTGGACACGTATGCGGCTTTGATGCACTAGACCTGGGTTCGAATCTGAGTCTTGAGAGAGATTTAAAAATAGCCTGAGTCGATTTTATTTCTTTTAATTGGTAAGAAAATAAAACGCACATTTATTAAATATCAGAGTGGTTGTGTGAGTCTATGGCTCAGTGGATACGTTTGTGGCTTTGATGCACTAGACCTGGGTTCGAATCTGAGTCTTGAGAGAGATTTAAAAATAGCCTGAGTCGATTTTATTTCTTTTAATTGGTAAGAAAATAAAACCCACATCTATTAAATATTGGAGTGATGGTGTGAGCCAATGGCTCAGTGGACACGTATGCGGCTTTGATGCACTAGACCTGGGTTCGAATCTGAGTCTTGAGAGAGATTTAAAAATAGCCTGAGTCGATTTTATTTCTTTTAATTGGTAAGAAAATAAAACGCACATTTATTAAATATCAGAGTGGTTGTGTGAGTCAATGGCTCAGTGGATGCGTGTGTGGCTTTGGTGCTCTGGACCTGGGTTCCAGAACCTGGCCAGACCTGGGTTCGAATCAACGCGTTCGAATCAACGCGTTTGAAGGCTTAATTAGAAAAAGGAGCTAAAAGGAGATAAAATAAACCGTTAATTTTTTTATGTCTCATTTACGATCTCAGTTAACCAGTTTCTAGGCTCTTTTTCGGTCTCTAAAAAGGGTTAGGCTTAGCAAAAAAACACAACCTCATAAAATTGACCGTTACGGTCACAGTTAGCAATTTTTGTTTTCAAAATTTAAAGTAGCAAAACCGACTCCCCGACGGACCCTTCTCTGCTATGCCCCTGGAGCCCTTGGCGACTTGGGGGCGTCCATCCCAAACCCCCAAGGCCACCAATTCGTCCAGGGGGAGCAGATAAGGTCCGTCGAGGCGACCCCAACTGGTCACCGGATTCCTCCCCTAGGCAGTGAAGATCAGATACTCAGGAAATAAATAAATTAAAGTATTAACATCAATTTACACAATACATATAACAATACATACAAATACAATTATTATTATATTATTATATAGTATTATTATAGTTAGGAGGGAGAGAGAGAGAGATTGTTAGGTTAGAACTGAGTACCTTCAGAACACAGGCCACGACTCTACCAACTGAGCCATCAGGGCACGCACCCACAGAATTTATTTGTTAATTTGTGGTTTCCAAATATTTAATTTTTTTATGAATTAGTTTAACATTTGAGCAAAATTGAATTTCCAAAGCTGGAACAGAACCTAGGGCTACCGATATGGCCACCAGATAGCCTCTCAATCAGCACCCGACTCTATACCAATTGAGCCATCAGGTCACGGACACACATAATTTATTTGATGATTTGTGGTTTCCAACTACTTAATTTTTTGTATGAATTAATTTTACATTTGGGCAAAAGTGAATTCCCAAAGCTGGGACAGAACCTAGGACAACGTAATGACCACTAGATAGCCGCTCAATCAGCAACAGACTCTACCAACTGAGCCATTAGGGCACGTACCCAAATAATTTATTTGTTGATTTGTGGTTTCCAAATATTTAATTTTTTGTTTGAATTAGTTTAACATTTGAGCAAAATTTAATTTCCAAAGCTGGGACAGAACCTAGAACTACCGCCATGACCACCAGATAGCCGCTCAATCAGCAACCGACTCTACCAATTGAGCCATCAGGTCACGAACACACATAATTTATTTGTTGATTTGTGGTTTCCAAATATTTAATTTTTTGTTTGAATTAGTTTAACATTTGAGCAAAATTTAATTTCCAAAGCTGGGACAGAACCTAGAACTACCGCCATGACCACCAGATAGCCGCTCAATCAGCAACCGACTCTACCAATTGAGCCATCGGGGTACAGTAACTGCTTATTTATTTGTATGTGGTTACGGAAAATTTTATTTAGAAATAAACATTTGAGGTTCAGCAAAAGCAAATTTCCAAAGCTGATAGATCCCAGGACTACCGTTATGACCACCAAATACACTGTCACTAGGTTACGGGCTCTGCCAACCGAGCCATCAGGACACAACTCAGATACGCCTAATTTATCTCTAAATTTATAAATATGAAATATATTATTTAAATTTTTAGAAATATTGGTATTGGTAGGGGACATTTGCTGACCAAGATTGGTCGCTTTGTCCTCTTCTTCCTTTGCCTTTTAGAAATATTACCACTACAGTGGCTATAGAAGGGCTAATATGTTTATCGCCATAGAACCGTGCACAGATTTCTGTTTCCGAAAAGGAGAAGACCACCAGAGGGCGATGGGATCCCGTCCTTATTATCGTGTTTACATTAAAGTCGCATTGTGAGTTCGAAAACATATTTAATACTTTGATAGAGGTTTAAGCATTTGCTTATTTTATCTCTGGACAAATAAAGAATTTAAGTTTTTTTTTATCCCTTTAAAGCATTTGAAAGAGTTTATTTTTTGCAGAAAATAGATGGCGCTAGCTTTCCATTCCGATGCCATCACCTTTTTACTCGTACAGCTCTGTACGATTGCCATTGGCAGAGACCCCTCTTCCCATTGGGTGACGTCACGGATGAGCCAACCTTCTCTCTCTACAAACCTTGGGTCTCGACACTACTACTTATAACCACAATAACCGTACTTTTTTGTGTAAAACAGATTTGCGAAATCTGGAATCAAATTTATAAGTACCGTTAAGGCCAGTGGTTTCCAAAGTGGGCGGTAACACCCCCCAAGGGGTCGTTGAAGCATTTCAGGGGGGGCGGTGATAAGTGGATAGAAAATTGGAGGGCGAAGGGGGCGTTGACAACTCTCAAACTATTGTTTAATGACATCTTTATGAAAAAAGACACACAAAAATCCCGTAAAAGTAGCTTAAAATTACTTCATAACATACTAAAACTGGTTTCGTATTATTTGTTCTTTGTGTTGCTTAGGGCGAGCGCGCACGGGCAACTTTTGTCACGGTGACCAGGATTACTAGTATCAAAAATATCATTAGAAAACAATAGAGCATTTTCAATCACATGACTTTACCTAACAACGGCCTTAGCAACGTTGTTTTTATCCTCCAGTGATGTCATGTGCGAATGCTGCTATTGGATACTTCTATGTCCCGCCCCTAACCACAGCCTTAGCAACGTTGTTTTTGTCTTTGTCACCGTGACAAAAGTCGCCCGTGCGCGCTCGCCCTTATGGATGGGTTGAAAATAAATATAGGCGGCGCTACGATCTGTGTTAACACACTACTTCCGGGTTAATACATTGGCGTGATTTTGGGCCTTTGGCGTTAGACTTAGTAGTTTGTTTTTGTTTTGATGGTTGATCAGCGAAATAAGCTTAGAACCCATTTTTTAAATATTAATTACTGTGTTAATAATTAAAACTTTTCTGCACAGTTAGAGGTATGTTGATCTTTAAGAAATTGATTGATTATGTGCTCCATTTTTTTAAGATTTAAGGAAAAAAACATTGAGCTCCATTCATACACATGTGTGGAAAGATATTTTTATAATTATTTATACTACAATTTCAAATAAATTTAATATCTTTTAATGCATAATTAAATGCTTGTTTTTATCAAGGTATCGGCTCCAAAATTTTGTTTTTGTAACATTAAAGTAGTTTTCTTTTGAATACTAACTATTGCTTTAATGAATTTCTTTGCATAGTTAAAGATTTGTTTGTTATTTTACCAAGATATCCCCTAATGTTTAACTTTCTACTTCATTATTTACTCCAATTGCAGATAATTCATAAGAGAGCAAGAGCCTGTTTATACTACATTAGGAAGATATCTGATATTTTATAGTTCCTCTAGAATAAAAAAAGTCCTGGAATTAACTTAAAATTATAATACAAAATAATTGTTGTCAAGTTTTTTTCCATTCTGTTGTTCCAAGTTTTCCATTAAGTTGTATTTCTTTATAATATTAGATAATTTTTTTCACACTATTCATGTTCCAGCTCACAGGATGTATTAAAAATTGTTGTCGATACTAAATGATGTTTATTTTTGATGACCACTTGTGGCACCAATTATAAACATTTTTTGGTTGTTTATCTTCGAGTCAATCTTCTTGTGTACGGTTTAGTAGCTTAATAAACCAGCCTACCAGATGTTTATGGGAACGGCGGCTGACAATAAAGTTCAGGTAAGCACCTTATCCACATCTTGTGCTCTTTCAAGGATCTGCTACTGCAATCCCTCTTTACTTGCTTGTACTCATCTATAAGAAGAAACCATAATTTCTTTTTAATATCTATGCTGTGGCAGTTTTGTGACTGCCAGTAGTTACCTAAGTCAGTAATATGTCCAGGGTGTATTGGCTACTCCGCCGAAGTATCCTTGGATTCCAGATTCCTTGCATGAAGTATCTAAATAATGTCCTAAGAACTATATCTAAAAAACGTGTCAGTTTTCAAGAAAATAATGACAGCAGAATGTTTAAATCTGGTTTACGGAAAATTGTTTATTTATTTATTTTAAAATTTATTTACATTTGTACATATTTTACTTTTACGCATACAAAACGTATAAACATTATCCTTCGTAGTCTGACAATACCAGTGGCGGATCCAGAGATGGGGCCCTGGGGGCCATGGCCCCCCCCCGAGAAACCCTAACAAATAGCTTAAACAACACTTTCTTAATGCTAAAATTCAAAAATTTTCTGGGGGAGAACCCCCAATCCCCCCTTTAATATTTTGACGTGTGACATCTGTTTTAGAGTTTTTTCCTTGAAAATTCTTCCGCTTAAAAGAAGCTGTTCTCTTTTGGGAAGTTTTAAAATAGATGAATGCTATAGTTTAAAAAGGCGCATTTGCAAAAATTTTCTGGGAGAGGACCCCCAGCCCTTTTCAAAATTTGGCATCTATTTATAATTTCATCCTTGAAAATTCTGGGGTTTACATGCTTTCAAAATGAACTGAAACTTTATTTTTGGAGGCAAAGTTTCAAAATTTTTCTCGGGGGTTGCCCCCCAGGCCCCCTATCAATTTCTCATGGTTACTTATTTACTGTTTTCTCCTTGAACTTATTTCTCTCCTCTCCTTTTAGGAGTACAAGAAAGTTGCCCTTTTTAGGTGTTATCCAATGGGTACCAAATGTACAAAAATTGAGTAAAAAAACTTCTATATGTAGCCAAATTTCAAAAATTTTCGGGGGGAGGGCCCCCAGACCCCCCTTTTGCTTTCGAGCTAGTATTACCCGATGAAATCTTTTTAACTTTAACAAAGTTTCGCATTTTATTTATGTTATACTCGGAAAATTGGGAGCCAAACACCTCGCTAAACGTAAGTATTGTTATGCCCCTACAAAAAGGTTTCATCCCCCCCCACTTTCTAAAACAATGGCATGGGCCCTGGATATCCTCTAAGTTACTATAAACCCCTAAAAAGCTGCTTAAAAGCAAGCACTCTTCAAAAAAAATTCTGAGGCTCTGAAAATTTCGAATGTAATACCCTCCGACTCTGACATGGCCCCCCCGAAAATCTGGTCTGGATCCGCCCTTGGACAATACACAAACTTTCTTGTGGTAAACTGGTTCAAAATCACTTTATCGTCACTTGAAGATACTTGCCCCCATTTAGAATTAACTTTTTCAGTTACCATGTCATGTAGTTGGTGATCAGTTTTTGCAACGACTTTTGTTTCACTAGACACTTGTATATGTATCTGTTGCCAGATATACAGTAATACGCAAGTACCTCTACTTTCATAAACAACTACAAATCTCATAATAAAAGAATTGCCAGGTACCGAGAAATACATTCAGGTAGGGGGGCATACTTTAATAGCTGGTGGTTTTCTAACTTATTTCTTATCGTATAATTAAAATTCACAAAACTGACAGTATAGATATTGAAAAGAAATTTCTTCTACTAACTAGATGAGTACAAGTTAGTCAAGAGGGATTGCAATAGCAGATCCTTGAAAGAGCACAGGATGTGGACAAGGTGCTTACCTCAATTTCATTATCAGCCGCCGTTCCCAAAAACATCTGGTAGGCTGGTTTATTAAGCTACTAAACTGTAGACAAGAAGATTGACTCGAAGAATAATCAACCAAAAAATGTTTATAATTGGTGCCACAAGTGGTCATCAAAAATAAACACCATTTGGTATCGACAACAATTTATTAACACATTTTCAATAGATCCTGTGAGCTGGAACATGGATGGTGTGAAACAATTCTAATTCTCTAATATTATAAGTATAACTTATAACAGAATGGAAAACACCTGTTAAAAAAACTTTGTATTATTATAAGATATGTTGAGCCTATTGCAGTATTTTTTAAACTGGAGTTAAACTTATTATTGCTCAAATGCTTCTATTTCAAGTAACATACACATTTTAGAAAAGCATGAAAATCAGTATTTTTTAATCAAAACAATTTTTAAGATACTTTACAATTAATAAATACAAGTGATAAAAAATAATAGGTAATGCAAATTAAGAATTACATAAAATAAGCAAAGGTGTCTGTCTAACAGTTACAACTTTTCCGGATATTATTTACATGAGTTGAATGTATTTCATTGTTATGAATGTGAGCTCAATGTTTTTTCTTTAAATCTTAAAAATATGGAGCACATAATCAATAAATTTCTTAAAGATCAACATTTAACATACCTCTAACTATGCAGAAAAGAAGTTTTAATTACTAACATTGATTAATATTTAAAAAATTGTTCACTAAAGTAATTTCGCATATAATAAATTTAAAAAAGCAGGTTATTACAATTGTAGAAAGAAACATTAAAATTTATAACCTCTAAGAATTTTAATTTAAAAATTCATAAAAGAATTAAAACTAAAAAATATATCAATACACCACAACAACAAATGCTTAATGCTACTACGAAGTACGAATGCAAGACAGAAAATCTAATGTTGGTTAAATAAAAGTCGCCAAAGTCCGCGAAACGTCATAAATCTAGAGCCCATTCCCGATTACTTTTTACTTAATAAAATCGGTAAAATAAGAATTTAAAATTTTTTTTTGCATGGATATTGGACTACGGCTATTATTCTTATGAAATAAAGTATTAGCAAAGGATTAGAGAGAAAAATAATATTTTTAAGCAAGGCGTAAAAACGACGTTTTCGCCAAGCTGCCAAATGCATCTGCTATGTGAGGTTCTAAACCGGAAGTTTCCAGGACGCTGTTGATGTCACGTGACCTTGTTTACGTTTGTATTTTCAACCCATCCATACATGTGAAATCTGTCAAAACTGAACCCATGTTTTCACAGGCACGGCCTTGAAACTGGTGTACAGCCAGCGTCTTCTCGACCAAGCTGTGGACGCCATCCACACCACAGAACCCATCACGGTGTCCAAACTGGCCCGCAAGCTCCAAGAGCACGTCAAGACGACGGAGTGCGAAGTGACCGCTCACCTCTCGGACGACTCCACCCTCGTGGCGATGGTGCTGCCCTCTACCGGCCAACCATCGGCAATGCAGGTGGAAGCCTGCGCCCAAGAAGCCCTCAAGCTGAGCTCCCTCGTGACGCAGAGAAGCCCCGCCTTCGTCACGGAGCTGCCTCTGGCTGCGCTGGTGGGAAGCTACCTCGTCCAGCCGGTAGATGTCGCCACTAGCGGCGGTGCCGTTTGTTTGGTGAACCTGTGGGTAGTGTTGATGGTAATAATGACTCTGTGGAGAGTAGGGAACGTAACGTGAGGGTCCTGGAGAGGACCAAATGTTTTGTGTTTTTAGAATTTTAATTTTTTTTCCAGTTTTGGAAGACAACTTTAAAATCTTACAAAGATCCTCTAACTAATTTGTTCGAATTTTGCACAGAAATATCAATTCACTTGGATTGCGTTTATAAAATCCAGAACTTCCAAATTGTTGTTGATTTTTAGAGGAAAAATCCAGTGTGAACTGAAAAATATGTAAGAAATTTTGGTGCAAGATTTGTATGAATTTAAAGGGGGAAAAAGAAAAGGTTTGGTAATTTGACATAACAAAAGAGCAAAACACTGATTTTTAAAATTCATGTTGGAGATATTTTCTGCATGCACATTGTTACTTCAAATTGCTCCTTAATTAGATTTTACAATGGTTTTGCATCAGTGAAAAATATCTAAGAGTTATTCCATTATTATTACCAAGCTTATATTTTCCAGACCTTTTTGAGACACATCAGAGAACTTTTGGAGAAAATTTTGTTACAGTGCACTTTTTAGTAAAATAATTAGGGTTTTGCAGTTAAATGGAGATATTAAAGAGGATAAATATCTTTGATAAGCTTTTAGAGATGTTACAAACCAACAAGTGGACACCAAATTTGAGATACACTATAAGTAATTATTTGAGAAAAATAAACTTAGGTTTAGGTTTAGACAAACAAATGCAGCAATGGCAATAAGCAAACAGCAGTGCCTATAGTTAATATCACAAGTTACACGCACAAACTAAATCTTTAGCGCTGCAAGTGTTAGATATTTTAACGACTGGAAAAACTTTTGTTTAAAATTTTAATTTTAATAAGAGTAATTGATTTGCACATTCAATTTTTAAAATCTTTACACCTAACTTCTAACAAAAACTCTTTATTTAACCAACTAAGGTATATATGTTCTGAAATTTATGGCCTTAGATAATAAAATAGATTTTCATTTCATTATCATTTATGAACAGTGAATGTCATTTGTTTTGTTTCAAACATTTTTAATTACATTTTGATAGCCAGTTTTCAGTCATTATAAGATCTTAAATACTTGTAAAATTGTCAATACAAGGTGTTTACTAATCTAAGTGCTGTGTTTTTTGGTTTCTGGATAACCAGGAAAGTGTAAAAATATGTACATTAGGAATGCATAGAAAGCATATGCATGAAATTTTGATGTGATAAAGATTATTTACTCTGTATTTATGACTTTGTATAATTATCCGGTGACTGGTATAACAATACCTTTGTTATAAAAAGGCAATATGATTATTCAACAACAGTGCAACCTGTGTGTTGTATAAATTACTTTGGATTTTACCTCGGTTTTTTCAAGCAAAAATGTTCCTTCAATATTGTGCTAAATACTATGAAATTCCTTTTTTATATGAAATAATGTTTCCTTAACAGTTAGTTCCTAAGAATATTTTTAATGTTATAATTTTATTTATTATAAGTTTGGATTCCATGTTCCTTATTTTTCATTAGAAATACCTGTATGAAAATGCAACTAAGAAATTGCCAAATTGAGGTGCCTGAAAAATAATCAATGGTTAGAACAGGTAGAATAGAACCTGAAGTTAAGAGTTATGCTTCTTGCAACACTGTAGCAAATATTTTTATAAACAATTTTCTTACTCTTTTTTATAGCAGAAACAAAAAATATTTTTTATTATTTAATCTTGCATTTGTCAAACTACTTGTTACTAAACTAAAACAGCTTCATTTGACTTGTGCTTTTTGAGAGAAATACTAACTACATACACTTAGGTTCCTACACATTTCTTACTATCATTGTAAAAAATACTTTCCTACCAAAGAATGTATTATAAAATTTTGTAACTTAATACACATTGTATAAAACATTTGCATAAATTATTTATATTCTGAATTTTAGCATCATCTTTTGTAAATAAACATTTTTCACACATCTAGTGTTGATCATTTTTTCATTTTCCACCAGTTTATAAATGGCTATGATCAATTTTTTTCTGCATAATATGGATATTTTTTACCCAAAAAATTACCTTGCATGGAATTTTTTCTTAGTAAATTATTTAAATAAAATGGGTTTCAATTGAATAGTACTTTTTTATCTCAATTTAGGTTACAAATAAATATCTAATACTTTTATACCTTTAATTCTTAATCCCTTAGAATACCTAAACCTTTGAATTTCAAATAAAATATTGTTTAAATCTCATAGTTATAGTGATATCTTGAATGGTTTGATTGATTGAAACCTAATAAACTCAAAGTACTAAACTAGGAGTAGATTACTTTTGCTATTAGCTATTTATTCTATGCTTCCTTGATACTTGCAGTAATGTTACAGCAATTACAAAAGTCATGCATTCAATTGATTGGAATAAGATAACATGAAAATACTTCTGCACCTTGTTGAAAATACACTCAACTCTTTAAGACTGAGTCCATCTGGAATGTACATACATTTCACAACATGTATAACAGTAACATTCATGGCTTGTGTGTATATATACTAGCTCTTATAAAATTCTTATCAAATAATAACCAGTAAAAAATAAAAACAAAATTTCTCTTAAGTCAGGAAGCGCACCAAAAACAATAAGTGCAGCCCCTGGTGTAAAAACGAAAATATATAAACCTCTTTTAAAGTCTTCAAAACAGCAAAATATAAATCTCAGAAGTAGAAGCATCTGATATTTGTTTAAAATTGGGGGAAAATAGCATTGAGACATTAAAGATTGATTTGACCCCAAGAATCTAGGAATCGGTTCCAGGTATCTAGCTGCTTTACAACTTCTTCAGGCATGTCTGCACATTTTTTCTCTGTGTTTACAGCACACCACCCATTGCCGTCGGGGTTTGTTGACCAAGCAACATTATTAATAAGGCCATGCTCAACAAGGACTCCTAGAAAAAATATATCTTTGTAGCCAACCACATTACAGCAATTCATTACACAGTATTTTTATTACTAATTTATACCTCCCAAACATTTTAGAAATCATCAAAAATTTTAAACAATATCATTAAACTAAACTCATTAGTGCAACAGCCCTAGTGGGCCAAGCCCCTATGATTCCCATATTCATTTTCACCACTGTGGGGCACTAGAGTGCAAGGCATATGTCTCAGTTATGTCAGTCTAACGCGAGACCATCAGTGTTCAGTTCCCAAGCACGTTTGGTCCTCTGTTTATCCACCCACTGAAAGATGAAGGGTTGATGAAAAACCCCATCCCAAGACCCGGGAGTTGAACCCCGGACTTGTGCTGTGGAAATGTAAAAACTCTGTCCAAAAATCAATTTTTAAAATAAAAATAACCAGACCCAAACTGGAAAAATTAATATAGCTCACCAAGAACCAAACTGTTGCAAAGCAATAAATTCTTTAATGAGTCTTGTATTTATGGTTTTATTAATCATGAAACTACTTGTGCTATCTTTGAACTTCTTAATCATTACAAACTGCGTTGTACTAAGAACTCAATTTCTGACCAATAGAGAATTTACTCAATGTGGCAATGGACCACGGTCAGAAGGAAATAAATTTAAGTCACTTTTTCAATTTTATATAAAATTAAGATCTACATTTTCAAGACTTAAAATTATGTCAAGTGGTTTCCCAAAGTATATGTGTATAGTGCTAAATTCATAAATGATGTACACTTTAACACATGACATATGCTAATATTTCTCTACAAATGCATACCCTTGTGAAGTATTAAGTTTAATAATTTAGGGAATCAACTGTCTTTACTCCTACAATCTGTACTCTAAATAAAAAGTAACTTTTTCTAAAGCTAAGTATGTTAAATTACCTAGAGTTTTTATGGTTGTTTCACATCCCTGCTGCCCTTTGAACACAATGAGGTCATCTGTAAGTGTAGGTAATGTCCTGAATTGGCATCCATCGATGTTACACAGTGCTGGTTCACCATTGTTTAGTGTGGCCAGAACAGTGTGAGACTGACTTAGGGATGTTCCAACCAGTTCAACAGAGATGTTGTCAAACTTCAGAGGATTCATGTTAACTTGTGTAATCTGTAAACCAACAAAGTATAACAAATTGGTTGAGTTTATATAATACACCAAACTACAAAAAAAAAACAATACACAATACTACAAAGAATTTAATTCATAAAGGTAGCAATTTAGTTGGCACTTTAAACCTTCCAAGTATACTGCTTAAGAGGAAAACTAAAACTAATTTTAATGTCTAAAGCAAAAATAATTTAATTAAATAATATGTGCTTTTTAATAAATATATATTACATACAGATTTTTATCATGTTTGGGGATTGCAAATACAACTCCAAATTCAGTAATTATAAACCCAGAAATTGAATTGTGGTTGCTGTTACCAATGAGTTTAAATTGAATAAAAATCAATATCAACTAAAAAAAAAATCCTTTTTAATTTTTTTCAAGCTTTGAAATTAATGTGATGAAAATTATTTTTGACTAATTGGCAATTTTAATATGTGACAGAAAATAATACAGTAATACAACAACATAGGTTGTTTTATCAAATAAAATTATTACTGTGATAAAACTATCAGTACTTTCAATACCAGTCATTGTAATACAGGTGTACAATGGGTGATGTTGTAAAAAAATTGTTGTATTTAAAAATTGACGGTGAAATTAAATTACTAGCACCAAAATTAAGGAAAGCATTATCTCACTCTTGAGTACTCACTTGGAAACCAGCATCTCTTGCTAAAACAGGTCCATTAATGAAATTAGCATCCATATTTAGCCTTTGTTTAAGCATACCAAGAAGAACAGCAGTGCTAAACAATGGATCTTTCCTATGAAGGTCTTGACCTATAACAAAAAAAAATGTGATTAATTGTATGGGAAAACCCAAACTTTCAAAATTACTATAAAACTTTTAAACTTTAATAGCAAAGGAAAATTACAAAATCAAAATCCTTAACCCTAGCCCTATCCTAGATTGCCTGAGAGACACGTTAAATCCAATGAAAAATTTTGGGCAGTCAGAACTGAAAGGGTTTAAGCTAGGATGTAGGATCAAACAAATAAGTATTGTAAAGGCAATTGAAAGGAAATAGAGGGAAAAACTTATTAATATTTTTACAACAAAATAATGTATTTCATTTTACATATAAGAAAATTGTTATGTTTATTAAGTTCATGAACCCTTAATTTTTTTATCCAGGGGCTATGATATCAATGCAGCCATTTGAAAATAATTTGTTTTAATAGAACTTCTAAAGTTATCTACACAATAATAACAATGGAAATGAATTGTTAACCATTAGCTAATAAAAAAGGGGATAAAGCAACTTTTAAATACTAAGCAGTTTGTGATGAATTACTTTTTCCAGTTTTAGAGGGAAAAAAGCTTGTCAAAACTCATAAAATACATACCATATACATTTACAATTACAGATATATCTTTGTCAGTTTTGGGGAATAATAGTGAGACTAGAGCACCAAGACTTTTTCCAATTCTGACCCATGGTCCGTGAGCCATAGATAGAGTAAAAGCAGGACAGTTTACCTAGATAAAAAAATAATTTTAGAAAAAAGTGATGGTGAAAATTGAACTCAAAACTAGTTTATCATTTGCTTCAAATTAAAGTATGTAAATTAAAATTTTTATAACCATAAATTTGCAAAACAAACTTTAATACTGAATAAAAATTCCATATGTAAAGAGTAATAGTTTTTTAAAATGAGTGGTTTGGAACCTAACCTTATTTTCCCACATTTCCCCAATACAATATAGTATTTTATGCCTACATTGGAAGTTCTGGAATGTTTTTGGACAATTAACTTTCTTGTACCTATTACTCACTCAAAAAAGGATTCTAAGTGAAAGTGAAAGTTCTTATTGAGAAAACAGGGTAGGAAAAAGACTTGCCAAAACAAAACTTCCTCCCTTATGCAAAAGTTAATATGCAATGTCATTTGTGCACCTTGGATTCCAAACCATTCATATAACCTCAAAAACATATCAAGACTGATTTTATATCAAATTGAATTCATTTTTTAATTAAATGTTGATTACTTATTTTAATTAAAAATGAAATTAGAAAGAAAAATTAATTTCTAACTCATTAAATTGTTAAAAAAACATATTAGAATTTCAGTAAAATTGTAAATATTTTATACTGAATAGTAAAAATTGAAATAAAAAACTTGAAATTTTGAAAAAAATTGAAATTTAGAAATTTAACAGTATCTAATGAGAAATTTACAAAATGTTTTGACAATTATATTTAATGAGAACTATTAAGTTGAATCAGTGATGAAAAACATTATATTTTATAGATGTTGATATTCAATATCAACATCTTCTAAGTATCAAACTATGATCAAATTGCATCTGATGGTAGGTTTACCCATTGTTTAAACATTACAAGTCATGAATGATATTATTCTGTTGTTTGATGTTATGGTAACAGGTTTAATGCAGTGGTCATATATTATGTCTCTGATATAGTAAACTAGTCATTAGTGAACACTGTGTATGAACTTACGATTCCATGAGCAGCATTTCCTTTAGTAAGAGCAACAAGTTGCTGAGAAATTTCTTCGGCAACTCTACTTTGAGCTTCGTGGGTGCTGGCTCCCAAATGAGGAGTGCAGATAACATTTGGGTGAGCAATCAAATCTGTGCACTTGGGAGGTTCCTGAAGAAAAATTAAAGTGTTTTTTTAAGAATAATAACCAATAAAAATCTAAATAGTTTCAATAAATTGGATTTTTCTCATGCACTCAATGATGCACATTCATTTAAATTTACTTCATCAACAGAAAGAATGATAAGAAATATCCCACTACCAATCTTTTATTGAAACAAAACTGTCTTGTGCTTTAAGTCTGTTTAGAATTCACATCAATCAAGCAAGATCAGTATTTTCTTTTAATGTAGCAAAATTAAATTTACAACCACAAGTAAGGATGGTAATGTCTTTATAAATAGCTATGGATAATTGAAGGGCTTGGTGGATGAAGGGGCTATGTTACATTTTTTGAAAATACCATCTAATTCAATGGATGAAAGAGCTATGTGCAGAAGTGTTATGTAGCAAAATCTAAATATTTCAAAACAGCTAGGAACAAAGATATGAAGAAAATGAAGGGGCTATGTGACATTAAACATTATGTAACAATAAAACTTTGAACCTAAATTACTCTAAATTAGGGTTTTGTTACATAACCCCTTCATCTCCCAAGCCCTTAAATTATATTTGCTTGTAGTGGTCAGAAAATATATCAATATAATCCTTGCCACCATGAGAACTAAGCAACAAAGTGTAGTTAACTTTTTAAATGAAAATGTGTGGAAGACTTCATTTTTTTATGTACTGTCTTATAACATATTTATAACATTTTTTGAACATTCTGAGAATGCTTTAGTTGTAAATTAAACCTTGATAATTCTGGTCTGAATTAACACATTTGCCATCAGTACTTCACAACTTAATATACAATGTCTAATAATGATCAATATCTAACAATGTTAAAGTGAAAACAAAATTTTGCAGTTGTTTAAACTCCAAAGCATTTTTCAGGCCATTTACAAAAGTGTCCAAAAATTAAGGATAGTTTTGATTTTTTGGGAATAATCACAGAAATCTTAGTCCTTGTCAATCAAATTCATGCCATCATCTAAGAGTGGGAATATTTAATTTGGGATCAAATTAACCTTACAATAGTTTAAGGGGGTACAGAGGCCCTCCAATGATAATGAAGTTTGAGCAGATGTCACACAGTACAGTCAAACAAATCACAGTTAAACACATTCCATGCAACATGGAAATCAGAAATATCTCTACAAATAACAGGGAATTGTTTGCTAAATAACTCTTACATGGAAGCTTCTGTTACTATTCCAAATGTGTATGTATTAATGGAAGGCCTCTTGTACCCCCCCCCTTTAAATACTGTTATGGTAATTTGATCTACATATTATGACTATTAGATGATCCTATTGCATGAATTTCATTAATAAGGAACTTAATATTTGTGTCATTATTAAAAAAAATCAAATTATTATTAATTTTTGGACACATGAGTGTAATAAAGAACTTGTATGAATGTCTTAATTTGATACATATAGAATAAAAATAAAAAACTAAATATTTTAAATATGTGGCAGATGAGAAATGCCTTTTGACCTTAATTTTCAATTACCTCAAGATATACATCCAGACCAGCACCACCGCATTGACCAGAGTTCAATGCATCGAGAAGAGCAGCTTCCTCAATGATACCTCCTCGAGCACAGTTGACGATTTTCACGCCCTTGGGGCATTTGGCAAATACTTCAGCATTTATCATGTCTAAATAAAAGTCAAATAAGTCTCTTTAGAAAATACAAGCAATGGAATACACAAAATTTCAGCAGTCTTACACAATAAAAATAAGCTTTAGAATTAAAGTTATAAAAGTAATGATTCATATAAATTAGTCATTTTAATCTATGGGAAGAAAAAAATCATGAAATAAAACTATAAAAATATCTTTAAAAAGTAAGAAGTATTCAAGAGGTAGACTTCATTCAGAAGATGGTTTTAAAAACATACCTTAGAAAGGAATTAAAATAAGACTTTAAAAATCAATATGATTTGAAATCAATTACTAGATGCTTAGAAAGTTAATTATAAGATTCAAGATACAGAAAAATCTTTAGTATAAATTTATTGAAATACTATCCAAACATAAAATAAAGTTTTATTATTATCTGTACTTCAGTATTATCCTGTCGACCATGCTGCTCAAAACAAAAATGCATTGCCAAAATCCATTAACTGTGCTGCTGAAACTGATGGTCAACGGGATAATACATAAGACCTTTACCATCATCATAAAAACAAATTTTATGGTTTGAATGTTAACTACAGAGAAAGAGTACATCAAACCATTTTTTCGTTACTTACTTCTAGTTTGTGGGATAAGAGGGGTGTGTACAGTGATGTAGTTAGCAAGAGGCCAGATTTGGTCCAATGACATGCTCTCCACACCGAATTTGGCACTTTCTTCTGCAGGAACCAGAGGGTCAAATCCAATAGTCTGTAATGTTTTTTCACATTAATAAAACTAAATCTAAAGGCAAAATGCAATTTGATAAATAATAGTCAAATATAACAGATATTAAAAAAGAAAATGTCTAATTTGAGATATTAGCAACAGCACATTTTAGTAAACATTTTAATCTATTATAGCATGTTGAAATCACCTTTCACTAGAATTTTCCTACTAAGAAAAGGTATTTCCCCGCTAAGTAATTTGTTTAATGTCAAGGTTTTTAAGAATAATGAAGTAAATATGGAAATTGCTAAATTTAGGTAGGCATTTAAAATTATGTTATTTAAAATAATAACAAGTTTTTAATCTGAGGTGTTAAAAGTTGTAACTAAAGCTGTTATTTTAAAACACTTGCACTTTTATTGCACAAGAAAAAAGTGAAACATCTTACTCTCATTCCAAAAGATTGCATTCTTGAAGCAACTTCTCGGCCAATACGACCAAGTCCAATAATAGCTAGTGTTTTACCTTGTAGCTCATAGGCCATGAAACTTTTTCTGTCCCATTTGCCACTTTTGAGGGAAGCACATGCTTTAGCAAGATTCCTAAAATTAAAAAAGTAAAACAATTAGTTTAGATCAAAGCATATATTTTAAAGACATCCTTTTAATGAGGGTTAAAAGCCCTTTATCAAATAATCACAAAAACTATTTCATATCTGCATGCATGATTCAGTTTTTATATTACCTTATCAGAGATTTTACTATTATAAATGAATTAAAAACAATTGGAAGTTGAATATATGGAAACACTTTTTTGTAATTTGCTTAAAATTGAAGAAAAAAAAACATAATTGTGGTTTGAAGGCTTACATCTACAAAAATAAATCTCTCAAACCTTCACTATTTTAAAATTTTTCACTATAATTACAATTTGTAGGGTTGCAAGAATATCATGCAGGTATAAAATGGCTTTAAAAATATTTAATTTTTCTCTGCACAATTCATGTTACTGAATATTTGAATGAATCAGTAAAGCTATAACTATTAGATATCTCAAGACAACAAGTTTTTATCCAAGTTAGTTTTATTTATGTAGGTTCTTTTATCTTTCTTTTTATAATCATGTCTTAAGGTTTTTAGGTCTAAATAAGACAAGTTTCTTTAAGTTTACAATGGTGAAAGGAAAAAAAAATCTAAGGGAAGTTGAGAACATTGAATTGAATAACTATTCAAACCATGTATATTTAAAGTTAGGTCATAAATGTTTTTATTTATAAAAGTGTGTAAAGAGTTCAATTAAGAATAAAAATACACAACTGAGAGTTTCTAAACAAACTAATGAAGATTTTCTAATGATATTAAGCTGTTTAAAAGTAAAACTTGTTACAATAACACTTTGTTTTATTAATTAATTTTAGTAAAAATGGTATTTAAAGTAAATCTATGTATCAACTATTAAATGAACAGTAACAGTAAATACCTAAAAACTTTTTAAAGTAATGAAAGAATAAAGTAACTCACCTTGACAGTGCAGCTATCATAACACATGTCAATTCAGCAGCACTCATAGTATTGCCTCCAGGTGCACTGGAATTAAAAATAAAATAATTTTATTATTGGGAAATAGACTTTTTATGAACTTCTTAAAATGGGATTAACTCATAATTTCTAGTTTATTAATGGAACAAAAGAAATTTAAAGTCACATTAGGGTCACTTGGGGTAAGTGGGACCCCTTTTAGGAACAGTACATTTTTGAAGGTTCATAAAATTTTTTTGAAGAGGTTTAATTTGAACTTGATGACGTATTCTATTTAAGACACTATTAATAAACAAAAATTTATAATTAGGTTCTAAAATAATGTTCTACATTTTTCTTAACTGGTCTTTTTGTAAAAAATGAGACGGGGGTCCCACTTACCCCATAGGAAGGGGTAAGTGGGTCACCCCCTTTTTATTTTGATTGAAAGCAAGCAAAACTTAAGAGGGAGTAAGTGGGTCTTACTTGATAAAGTATAGAAGTTTTAGGTACAAAATATTTTATTGTAACTTAATCCATGTACGAGATATCTACTCACATTTAAATTAATAGGGTTGGTTGGGGTAAGTGGGACCCCTTTTTGGAACACTACAATTACAGAATGTTTTCTTAAGGTTCGAATGGTTCGGGAGACTTATAAAGAAACCCTCGAAACTATTCCCCCACCCCACTGTGTGTTTTAATTAATTTCTCGGCAACGTGAATAAAAAAATCCCAACTTAATAGTTTTCTTTACTTACCACAGCTTATATTAAAACGCAAAATTAATATAAAATTTCAATAAATTACTTATAAATGTTTCAATAAACATTAAAATGGTGAGTCTAGGGTGTCCCACTTACCCCATAATGAGGGGACCCACTTACCCCTACTTTGCTTAAATTACGGGGTAAGTGGGACCCCCCTCTTAAAAATTTTTAAATAAGAGATTTTGTGAAAATTCAAATTGCAGCATGTAGTTTAAGTCAAACCTGGCACAACAGTTGAAAAAACATTAAAATATAGTGAAAACTTTCCTGGAAACACTTCTTGGAAAAATGCATCTTGAACTCTCCAAAAAAAAAAAAAAATATGGAAATTTTTTTACAATAGTTCTATAATCTTTAAAAGAAATGACACAAAACTCTAATATATGCAAAACCCATCAGTGTGACAAAATGTAACATGATCAATGTGAATAAGTGTGAAATGTCCTTTACATAGTTTAGTTTGAGGAGGGTGACCCACTTACCCCAGGGACCCACTTACCCCAAGTGACCCTACTGAAAAAATTAATTGAAGCACAATTAAAAAGAAAATACAAGGAAAATAAAAGAAAAATTATGTTAAGTACAGATGTAACACATAACTACTAAGATCATAGCATTCCTTTTGAAAGTATTTCTTTTCAATTTTACTCTTTAGTCAAGGCAGCAAAGTAATAACCTAAGCTTAAAAATAGTTGAGAAAACTTCATTCCATTGTTTTTACTTTCTTAATCATACAATTAAATACAAATGAATAAAATACCAATTAGTAGATCTTAATTGTGTGATTTGTGCTTATATTGTAAACCTCTTTATTTATAAACTTTAAAAGAAATCAAATATTAGCAGATCATACTTAATAACCAGTACTCCTTGTACAGTAGCTGCTTCACAATCAATGTTGTCGACACCAACGCCAGCTCTACAGATGAATTTGAGATTCTTTCCAGCTTTGATAATGTCAGCAGTTACTTTGGTTGCAGATCGGACAATTAACACATCATAGTTCTGGAAGGTTAAGGACATAGATGAATTTTTGAGACCAAATAATAATGCAGAATAAATTAGTATAAAAAAAAATAAAAATAGTTAAGACATAGTTTTAAAGTAGATTTTTACACATTTTAACACTAAAAATGTTTTTATTCCAACTTTACCATAGAAAACAGGTGGTAAAAAATTAACAAAGGTATAAATCTTACAATCACCTGTATGTGTAATGGCTGAAACTAGAGGAATGTTGGTAGGAAATACAAGAATATACTTAAAATAATCAAAAGATTTAATGTTAACAAAAAATAAAGTTCTCCATTTTTACAATGGTATTACTTTTGTCTTGGAATCATATTGGAGAAATTGTACTGAATTGAGATTGGACTTGGGAAAACAACTTTAAACCATTTTTAAGGTTAAAAATTTTGTTTAAAGATACATATTTAAAACAATACCATACCATTGGATTTTTTTAATTTTAAGAAAGTTTTTTTTTGTTAATGTCACAATGGAGTTATAAATTTAAAGCAATTAGTTTAGACTTTAAGAGATAAAATTGCAACCCCCCCATACTATTCTACCTACATAAATTAAAATTTGGTGCAATAATTTTCTGAGTTTGGGTTGTGCTTTTGTTATTTTTAATTTTTTTAATTTTTTTAATTATTTTTTTAAATGGTTAGGATGTACTTAAGTTTGTTTCAATACATTCATTGTCAACAAACATTCCCAAAGGAAACTACTTATATTGAATTCAAAATGATTCTTTGCTACATCATTTGAGTTGTAAAAAATGCACAAACATGTTTGTTTATTTAATTCAAACCAATTTAGGTCATTTTCTCTTTTTAGTTTCATTTGGAGATTGGTTCAAAGTGGAATATAAAGTTCACCAATCTTTTGGAGAATAGTATTTGACACATTAATTTACTTTTAAAATGCCTTTTTATTTTATAAATTGTACTGTAAGATAAGTAAGATTTAGATCAAATGATATCATGTAATCTTTAAAAAAACCCTTGACATTCAATGTGGGATATCTTATCAAACAGGGACACACTCTATCCAAGGAAGCTAACCTGCTGATAGCAGCGGTTGCTAGGCAACGGAAACTGGCCTAGTTTTCCTTGAGAAAGGGCTGACCAAGAGCCGGCTATTTTGGAACTGGACAAAACCTCTTTAGAGTTCTTTTTGCGTTTTATTTCATAATTTTAGAAGATCCTTCGAATCTTGTTAGATAAAAGGTGGTGGGGTGGTGTTAATCGCCATAAAAACCTTCGGAGAAGAAAATATTTTTCTCATATTATATTATCACCTCCCAAAATAACCACCACAAACAGTAAAATTTTAAGAGGGCCGTAAATAATCTAATAAATTTCTCAGATCGTTCAAATCATCCTCACAATGTCATTCCACTCTTAGAACTAATAATCGATTTCATTCAAACATTCCTAAATATAGAATAATTATGATGCGGTAGAACTAAAACAAAGATACAGCCCCTAACTTTTTATTTACCCCCAACCCCATTGATAGATGATAGATGCAAGAATTTTTTTGGAGAAGCTACTCTAGTTTCTGAAAATGGCTTCCTTCGATCGTGATGCAATCGACACCCATTCATGGAGGATCCATAAATTTATCAAGAGAAAAGCATACTCACCACCAGTTCATTTTTTAGCTCATCGACCGACATCCCGAGCTTGGTGGTGACAGAAATTCCATTCTTGGTGAGGAGTTTTTCGCAGCACGGGTCCAGGGGCTCGACGATGAGAACGTGGTTGATCTTGACGCCCATTTCGAATTCTTGTTTTTTCGATCGAGAGTGGACAGAAACAGAAACGTGATCGATGTTTACAACGCTGGGTCGGAGTCGACTTGCACACTTCGGAGGCTCGGAAGAAAAGATCGAGGATGGGGCGGTAGAAACGCAGAGAAGCCGTCAGTTTTGTAAACAGTTATCTGGGGTTGCTGGAAATCCTTCGCCGGACTGCCAACACCTGTTAATCTCGCCAAAGAGCGAGCCAAGTTTTACTCTATTGGCGAGATAGTGGTTCCTCTCCGCAATGTTTATTAAGATTCGAGGTATGCTGACTTTCATTAAAGATGTGTTTTAGCGAGCATTTTTTTAGAGAGGAAGAGTCATTTAAACCCCAATAAAGAAAGCGTTTGAGAAGAGCAAGAGGAATTTCTTAGGACAATTGAAATTCCATCTTTACCCCTCCACAATTTTTGGAGTTTATTGAATGACCCAGCACAGCATTTATTCAAAAATGACGCAATATATCCCACAATGCACCCTTCTTTGAGATTCGACATTCATTCAGCTTTTTTTTTTTCCATTGAGAGAGAAAATATCACGACTTGTACATCCAAAAGCTTTTTTTAAATTTTACAACACTCTATTTTGTGCCATTTAATTTAATTTTATTATTTGCATTTACTTTATTCAAACAACATCTTGTTTTGTCGAATAAGAAATGCATAAACACCCCGAAAAGTTTAAACTGAGAGCAAAGCTTTTATTTTAGAGTAAATTATTGAAATACCTAAAATTAATCTCTCTTTTTTTTTTTTTGCGCAAATCATCATTTTTATAAGCAAGGTAAAAAATATTTAGAATCATAGAAAATAATTTTTCAAGAAATTCTTTAAGGTGTCAAATTGAAATTGATTGAAATGCTTAAAATTAATCTTTTTAGACAATAATGTCAAAAAAAAAAAAAAACCGAGGCTCCAATGGCCATCTCCTACTCACTCCTTAAAAAACCCATTTAATTTTACTTAATGTTAAATGTAATTGCAAGTCATTACTGCTAGTTCTTAGTAGGTTTCAAAGTTGACTTAATTTATTCAACTCCACCCGTCATTTTCCATGCGTTTATCTGACCTTCCAGTCAAAAAGCTTCGAGCTCCATGACCAATAGTTTAAAAACAGAAAAACACATTCGTATTATAATTAAACTTAACACTGTATATAAAGCAGGTTAATGGAACTTCCTTGTCCTACAAAAAAAATGCTTTTTAATAAGAAAAATTTATTGATATGTTTATTAGTTTGTAATATATATTTCATTTCTTTTTATTCAATTAAAATATATTTACCACAGTGTATGCTGTTTATTTAAAATTAAATTAAAAGCTATATGTTTAGCAATATGTTTAATGCAATATGTTAAGCAATATGTTTAATGTTTAAACACAGTATACAATACAAAAGTACTATATATGGTGTTGTAACAATTCTATATAGAATGTCTATAACAATTCTATTTTTAGAATGGTTTCTAAGGCCATATTCGATTGCTCTGTGTATACCCCTACATGCTTGACCAGAATTAAACGACTAACTTTCAATTATGGACATGGCTATTTGCCAACAGCTGGCTCAATGCCACATTCATTTGTACTACAGCAATCTTAGGATTTAGAGGAGAAGATATACCAGACTCTATTATACCTACTTTGTTAAAAGATCATAAAAGAAAATTTTAACCTACGAGTAAAACAGAAATTTGTGCGTTGACATTTTAAATTTTTCTGGGGAAAAAACTGAAGTCAAAGTCGATATTAGACATTTACTCTTTTGAACGACAAAAATTAAAGAAATCTGTTAGAGTTATAACGAAAACAAACCGCTCACATAATCCAGATAAAAGTTCTTATGAAAACTACACTCAAAATAGTACATAGCATTTATAAACTTTTCAAGCCTAAAACTTCAGCCTAAAGGATAATATCCTTTTCTATCCTGAATTTCAAGGCTTGAAAAGTTTATAAATGTTTTTTTTTTGTGTGTAGTTTTCATAGGAAGTTTGGAATGGGTGACAGGGCCAATGTAGGATACAAACCCTTTAAATGTTTAAGCCCTTCTTACATATTTATAATGCGGTTCATTCGAAAAGTATATTAATTGATGGAGTATCACGTATTGTCAGTATTATTCATCCAATAATATAGTTTTATTTAAAATACTTTTTTCAATATTTTTTTTCACAATTAGCGTTTAGTTTAAGAACTTATGATAAATATTGTGACAATGTGCTCCTCTTTCCAATCTTCTTACAAAATATGAATTCCTTCCTATTTTGTAAGAAATCATCCCTCAATTACTCAATGCTAGCCATACATTTCTAAACCATATTTTATTTACTTTATAGAGTCTCATAAAAATATGCAAACGCATAATTTCCACTTTGAGGCCTTGCTTTGAGTCTCGATGAAAAAGCCAAGTCATCTCTATATTGACACAACTGTAAACTCTAGACGTTTTTTACTCTAGACGTTTTTCGTGATTTTTTTTAAATGGGGAACAAATCTCCATTAATTGATTTGAAAAATTATTCAGTTCGATGTTCGTTACATTAAAAGTTGATTGAAATCAGACACGTACGTAGAAACTTATGATAATTTTAATCTTCGTAAGATTCATCTCTTTGCAATACCGTTTTTAACGTCACGTAAAATTATCTCTTGCCCAATCACCGATTTTCAATTTTTTATCAGAGGTTGGTTTAGATATCTAGGATTCATATCGCGTCACTCAATTCAATATCAGAGTTCGACATTTTTAAAAGAGTTCTTTTGATTAAACTGATACAGATTAACAACCTTGATCTTCATGAATCATTTATTTTTGAAATTAGCCAGATACACAATCAATCGAACCTGCTTTATATCGAGCATGACGGGGCCACCACGTGTTGCTCGCTATATCCAGGTCCTCGTTATAACCGGGTTTTGGAAACTAATTAAATATCACGACAGGTTTTGGAAATATTCATTTTATCCTTCTCTAATACTCGCTGAAACCAAGTTCTCGTTCCCTCCAAACTCGTTCTTTGGTGAATTGAAAATAATTATTTTACATTATTTAAAAAGTTTAAACAGCAACCTTGCGAATTTAAGCTCAGTTCGTCTTTCTAGTACAGTTCAAGCATATACCAATACCAATTACTACCATACCAAATTGGTATTATTGGGGTAATACCAATTTGTTTGTATTTGTTAACTGTTTGGAACGTATTGTTATAAGCAATATCTTCTATGGAGAAACTGATCAATTAATTTTTTATTCAAAAACATTTATTACAATCAACTTCTTCAGCCAAGGAAACAACAGTGCAGATGCAAAAGAGATTTAAATAGATTAAAATTTTGCAAAACTCTTTTCCCCTTATAAGGTATTTTTTATGAAAATATTATACACTGTAATAGTTTCTTACTTATTTTTTCATGTCATGTTAATTGAGTTTTTTTCTAAGAAACTGAATGGATCATTGAGTACTGTATTAAGTCCGCAAACTTCCTTAATGAAAATTTTCAAAATTGATGATTGTAAAGAAAGTTTAGAAACATGGAAATGGGTATGGAAAATAGCGTAAGGATCAAAGAACATTTATGTAGAGATTGTGGTGTTGAAATAATAGGTGTGTAAAAGTATATCTCATATTTCCTTTTATGTTACCTAAAATATAAAAAAGTACCAAGTTTTCTGACCAGATGAAAGACTAGCAGGACATCGGGTCCACTGTCAAAAGTCTGCAGAGAGAAGAGCAACTTATGTAGAGGAAGAACGGTTAAAAATGAAGATTTTTTTTTGTTAGGAATCAAATCCACTCGTATAAAAAAAATCTTAGGAGCTGCTTATCCATAGAGTTATCGCTTTTCCGAAAAGGAAGCACAAGGAAAGATATAAATTACTGACGAAATGAGGTTACAAGATGAAAACTGATCGCTTTCCTCCTTTATTTTGAGTCGCCCGTACTAATTGGGAAAGAGTACTGTATTAAGTCCGCAAACTTCCTTAATGAAAATTTTCAAAATTGATGATTGTAAAGAAAGTTTAGAAACATGGAAATGGGTATGGAAAATAGCGTAAGGATCAAAGAACATTTATGTAGAGATTGTGGTGTTGAAATAATAGGTGTGTAAAAGTATATCTCATATTTCCTTTTATGTTACCTAAAATATAAAAAAGTACCAAGTTTTCTGACCAGATGAAAGACTAGCAGGACATCGGGTCCACTGTCAAAAGTCTGCAGAGAGAAGAGCAACTTATGTAGAGGAAGAACGGTTAAAAATGAAGATTTTTTTTTGTTAGGAATCAAATCCACTCGTATAAAAAAAATCTTAGGAGCTGCTTATCCATAGAGTTATCGCTTTTCCGAAAAGGAAGCACAAGGAAAGATATAAATTACTGACGAAATGAGGTTACAAGATGAAAACTGATCGCTTTCCTCCTTTATTTTGAGTCGCCCGTACTAATTGGGAAAGAGAAAATAACACTGGGAAAAACTTTTTGGAGAATTTTTACGGGTTAATTTGGATAAACAATACAATAGTATGATTTAAATTATAAACGCATGCATACGATTAGGTAATGAAGAAAGGGGTCTTCTCATTTAATTTTTTTAGAAAGAATTCCATTAATAAGTTAGAAATTTATGTAAAAAAGATTTCTCCACTTTTTAAAGTGTGAAATTTCCTTTTAGATAAAAATTGACTTCCAAAAAATCATGCCCCAAATATTACTTTAGTTTAAAATTTAAATTATTTTAATTTAAAACATCAGTACTATCTCCCCACTCTTAGCTATCCGTACTGAAATTTTAATGTTTTCTCCAACAGTATAAGAATCGACCCCTTCAAACATTTTCTTACAGATAATTCCCTTTTCTAAAGAGATTTTGTTTAGCTATTCATGGACGATTCCCCAACAAAATAATACCACTAGAAGATCCACTAGCATAGAAATTTAAAAAACCCCTCGTAAATAAAGAATATTCTCATTATCACTGGCGTAAAACGTGTAATCCAGAACCCTAGTGCTTCTCTGTATGCATAGTGCGTCAAGCGAGTTGTCCGGAATTTTCTCAGCTGATGAAATAATAAACAATCGGTCGAGTCGGCTGGTTGCTCAGCTTGAGAGGAATCGATAAGGGAAAGAGCGCCACTTTTGGCATGATATTGCCACTTTCAGTAAATTCCTTTTCTACTGGGTTTAAAGAAAGTATAACCGGTATTTCATTAAAATTTAGTTTATTTAGTTATGCATTAAGCAATAGTAATTGTATTGAAATTACAGATTAGTTCATTGGATCGAAGTCAAAATATAATTTTGATGATAAAAGTAATAATTTATTTAACCCTTAATGATTTTTTATTTATAAAAGGAATTAAATAGGTACCATAATCTACATAATAATGTTGGACTAAGAATGTATTGTTTAACATGGTTATTTAATAGGAAATGCTAGTGCTGTTTAATATAATTTGAATATTAACGTTTAGCTTATGCATTCAGTTTAAAGTGAATTTATTTATTAAATTTGTAAAATTATGTAATTAAAAAGATAACATTTTCTTTACATTTTCCCAAAGTTACTTTAAAATTATCATATTTTTCCTTTTATTTTTATCTTATTTATCTTTTTATATGATTAAACCAACAAGATTTCGTATCTCCTTTTGAGTTTTAAAATACTCTTTTAATTTTACTTACAAATATAATATACCTACTAAAATAATAATATTAATGTTATTTTTATAATATTAATGTAATTAAATTTTAAAAATATTTAAAATTTTAAATAATAATCAAAATTTGAAATTAAAGCAGAATTTTACAGAGAAAATTTTAAATTTAACACATTTTTAAATAAGAATAAAATTTTAGAAAGAATAGAATATTTACTAAGAAATAAAAAAATATTGTGCGAATACAAATAATAAAAGTATTTATTACAATAATCACGTCCGAAATGATTTTAGAAAAGAAGAATTATCTAGGTGTGTCGGTTCATAATAAAATTATTAAATCAATTTTTATATTGAGGTAGATATAAGAACTTTTTTTTACATATCTATACCATTGAATTTTATATTTCCTTCTAACAAATACCACCAAAAATTAATAGTTCAACTGACAATGATAAAAATCTCACAAAAGTACATATGAACACTTGATTTTTTCGACTTTCGTTGAGATACGTTCGGATTCATGCGATACAGGTGCGTGCTTGGAGGACCCACGTGTACACTCCAATCCAGATGCTCAAGAGACCACCAATGTGAGCAATCAACTCCACCATCTGCTAAAGCAAACCGAAAAAAAATGTAAGTTGTTATTTAATGAAACTTTTGATTGTTCCTGGAGAAAATGCAATTTTATTTTACAGAATCAATTTTTTTATCTTTGTTTTTTCCATATAATTCAACTACTATCAGCCATGCTATCAGCATAATGGTTAATTATACCTTTCATATAGATATAGATTACTAACAATACGTTTAAAATATTCAGTTAACTTAAATATTTTAAAATAAGAATAAAACATAAAACTTAACTTAGCAAGTGATCTTTTTTGTTGTACGCATGTTTTAAAATGTATTTCTCTGTACACTTTTTAAAATTAGTGATAAAACACCTATTATTTTAAGTTCCTATTCTAAAACAAATCACTGACTGAAACATTCGTCTTTTTCATAGCAGCCCCTTACTAAATAAAACTTTTTACCTTAAGTGCTTCTAATTTAAACTTTGAAACATTATTTTAAACATATTCTTTGGAACTGGAAGAAGATATAAAATCTTGAAGAGTAAAGTAAAAAATAAATTAAATCAATCCCCTAACAGTTTTTATTTATAAGGATGAAAGTAAATGGGAGTATGTCCGTAAATATTCTTTTAGCTTTTAATGTTAAAACAAAAAATGCGGAAAAATAGAGTACACTATATCAAAAGGATAGAAAATTTATCTTTGATAAGATAGCACACTTTATCTCTAACATAAAGAAAGATAAATACATTGATGGGACATTATTTGAAAAAAAAAGTACTTGGTAATCTTATTCTAAGAACAAATTTTGAGTAGCTTTACTTTTTATTCCTAACAACTTCGGTATTTTTATCTATGACATTAAGATTAAGAAAGAAATTAAAACATCTCACTGGGGAAAATACCTATTCTTTTACATGGAAATTAAATTATATATTATCGGATATTCAAAATAAAGAATAACCTACCGTATATTTTGGCTGGTGCGTAACAACTTTTACTTCCGGATCAATCAGAAACACTTTTATGGTCACCAAATTCCTTCCAAAAAAGACTGGGTTAACAAATACTACAATATTTTATATTTGAAAGTATTATAAGATTCAATAAGATAAAAATTCTATACCCTTACCTTTCCCTAATTCCAACCTCCTATAAATAAAAAGGTAAAGTTGTAGTATCACCAATTCTTTACAATCTCTTTAAAAATGGAATAATTATGTTATTTATGTAACTATATTTACTTACCTCTTCAATTTCATGGAAAATTTGTTCTATTCTGTAATTGTACTTCATTTTCCTAATTAAGACATACTTTTAGTTTCAATTATTAAAAATTAACTAATGAGCTAAACTCTTTTTAAGGTTTTTTTTTAACGGAGAAAAATAATTCTAATTTCAGGCAATATAAGATACTTTGTATAATCATTCAGATTGAATCTGTATTTGATGTTATTCAGAAATTTCCTTCTGACCATCACAAAATAAAAGTTAATAAGAGTTTATCATATATATACGTTTTGTTTTAAGTAATTTACACATTAATAGGCCTATAAAACTAATTTTTCCCATCAATCTCCACGGAATTAATTTATATTCAAGACTGAAATGTGTATCTAGAGAAGAAAGTCAAAATTAAAATGATATAATAATTGTGTACTTACACACATTCAGGTTTACACTGAATTAAACATTCCTCTAGATCTCCCTCAAGCTTTTGTTTTCCATTGCAGTTTCCTGGTCCAGGGTCTAAAAATTTAACGGTTACTAGTATAAAATAAACTAAATTAATTATGGGTCAACATTTTTATTATTGAATGCACACAGTAACATGTTTCATATATCAAAACCCTAAGGGCGAGCGCGCACGGGCGACTTTTGTCACGGTGACAAAGAAAAAAACAACGTTGCTAAGGCTGTTGTTAGGGGCGGGACATAGAAGTATCCAATAGCAGCATTCGCACATGACATCACTGGAGGATAAAAACAACGTTGCTAAGGCCGTTGTTAGGTAAAGTCATGTGATTGAAAATGCTCTATTCTTTTCTAATGATATTTTTGATACTAGTAATCCTGGTCGCCGTGACTTTAGTCGCTAGTGCGCGCCCAGCCTAAATGTATTAAAAGGAACTTTTATACTTTTAGTTTATACACAGGTACTTATTTATTACATTTATTAAAACTTCTAAAACATGCAATACAAATGTACGATGATTGAAGATGATTAATTAAGGCTTTAATTTTATTATCTTTTTTTTTAAATAAGCCCTATAATAAAAGATATTGGTATATAATAAGCATATAATGATTCATTGATCATTTAGAAAATTCTTACATTAGGAAAAACGTTATCGCCATTTTTTGCATAGAAAAACCTTTTTCCTACCTTCTATACATAACGAACTGGACTTGGTGTGAACCAGCGTAGTCCAAAGACATTGGTAACAAATCATATTGAATATGGTATGACATCTCTCAATGCACATCTTAAACGAATACATAATAAGGTAGAATAAATTTTAGTGTACAAGTACAATTTTTAAAAAATGTTTAGGCTTATAAAGTAATGATTATGTCAAATTTTAATTAACCTATTCTAGTGCGTTTACCTGTTTTGATCTTGGTCCCAATCTATCATTTTTATACCAGATTTCATTGTAGTTCACACAGTCAGTTTTGTAAGGGTGTGGGAGTAAACGACTTTCCTCCTATAAATAGTTCAAACAAGTCATTTGAATATTCAAACAAGTAATATTCAAATAGTTCCTTAAGGTTTTATTAGATTATGTACCTTAAAATAGTTTGATATTAATCACACATGTTAATGGTTTCCCAAATTTTACAATAAACTAATGGGTATACTTTCAAATTTAGATTGTTCTCATTAAAAAAGGAGTTGTGGCACTTACCAGCTGTAAGTAGACGTGGTAAGTTTTGCCTGGTTCCACTTCGAAACCGTAGTAAGGATTTACCGGTTCAAAGGGATGGTGAATGGCTACATGGGCACCTGGTTTTACATTAGGACTGAGCAGCTCCGCTTCTTCAACGTCGAGTTGGAAGCTTACCAGCTCAGAATGACCTTCTTTGAAAGATGAATTACTATTAGTAATTATGTCTCTAAGTGATTCTCATTAGAAATTTTGTATTAAATGCAAAATAATTGCGAAAATGAGTAAGGGTAATTTAATCATAAAACTAGGATGAAAATCTGACAAAATGTTTTCTCATAAGTTCAATATGCGAATTTACTATTTAAATTATTACTATTGTTATTGTTATTATTATAATTAGAAATAGAAAATATGACCTACGGTAGAAGAGCGTGGAAGTATTTTTGTATCGATATGATCCACTAAAGGGGCACTTAATGCAATTATGATACCGTACAATTTATTAATAGTACAAGTAAGATTATTGTACACAAAATTTTAATACAATACTATTTTTATTCAGACCTTTTACTGTTTGGTAAAAATTTTATTTACCGTGAAATATTAAATTATTTTACTTAGGTTTATAAACATATTTCAAAATTTTTAAATCGAAGACTTAGTCCCTATCAATGGAATAATTCCCCTTTGAAGCTCATACCAAACCAGTAATTTTTGAATACCTAATTCTTTCAATCTAGGGTCCAATCCATTTGAGAAGTGAGTGTTGTAACTGTAACATGGAAAGTATTCAAAGGCTTTGGTCTGTTTATCGAAATAAAAGGGACCCTCTATATCCATTGGACTGAAAGAAGAAACATGGATAAAATATAACAGCATCTTTTGCTCTGGAAAATAAACAGAAATGCTTTGGAATTTAAACGTTTTAAAGGCAGCTATCGAAATAATTATACTTCATTTTCTTATACAAGTAATCTTTTACTGAATTAAGCAATATTTTACCTGTTTTTCTATCAAGTTACTATATAAATATCCATCCAAATACTTGGAATATAAAGGTAAATCATTTTGCTATTATTTCATTGCATTCTTTTTGCATTAGGTATGTGCTTACTTGAAAAAGTTATCGAAGAATACTTGAACATCATGACCAAGTTCCTCTACATCTTCGACAGAAACTGACTGGTAATAAGGGTATTTAACAACCTATAAATTTTAAAAGCATTTTATTATTACATAAAATTATAAAACGCATCTTTAATTTGTTTTAAATAAAATTCCTTAAGTAAAAAAAAACATCTTACTGTTAAATTTGATAGATCTTGATGGCAATAGTTATCATTTTTCTTACAAAACTCTTGAACGTCAGAGACCTTTTCACAACGATCAGGGTATTTTTCGCAGTATTTACCTCTTTTCACTCTGTAAATAAACCTTAATGATAAATATTACGAAACCGGTAAATTTTGATACTTTAAAGATCGGAGAAGGGCTTGATACTATTTTAATAACTCTAAAAAACTATAAAAAACATCTTAAAATATTTGAACCATGGCTTGAATTGTGTTTTCAATAAATAAACGGAGTCACAAAATGTAATTTTATTCTTTTCATTGAAGGTTAAGGTTTCCAGCCTAATTACTTATTGCGTGAATAAGAACAATTGTATCGCATAGGAAACAAGCAATGTCTAACAAAAAAATATTAGGAGAAATACAGTTAAATCAGTTTAAAAAGAGAGTTTTCAATTTTTCCATGAAGTTAAAATTTTTACGATCTTTATTTTAGATATGATCAATATACTAACATTATTCGAGATCAATATCCAGTGCGCATTGCAGTACTATTGAGTATTTTTAAAAAGACAATTTCGGAGTTGAAAGGATGCCAAAATCTAAGTGAGATGCAAGTTATCAATACTTCAAAGTAATCATCTCAACACATTTCACAGGGGAAAATATGTTGAATTGTCGATATTTTAAAGAAATCGTGATAACACTGTAAATTTCTCCCTGTTTCGAATAAATTCCTTTGCTTTCTCAGATAAATATTTTTTTTTCTAAATTGAATGAGGATAATCCAAGTGTACTTATATATGTGTTACGGGCAAAGTGATGGATCCGGGCATTATTAATAATGCCCTCGTATTTCGGGCAAAGTGATAAATATTCATTGATGAAATGATAAATGTCATTGAATTTATTACATTTACCGTAACATATATACATAAACCATGCATCTGCATCAATACTTACCTATTATGGTTGCAAAATGTGAAAGCAGGAGCTATGAAAGACGTTGGAGTCTCCATTTGAATGTCAACAGTTGTTGGATACGAGTAGAAATCGGTGATCGTCTCCCATGCTTGATACGAAAATCCCGCAATACTTGCCATAAAAATCAGAACACGCAGGACAAAGAAGAATTTTTTCTTTCCTTTTGAATGGGAAGTAGGAAATTTTTCGGTAGGAGCAGCTGGAAAATCAGATTCTGACAAAATCATAATTCCTTCACATCAGATGATCATCCTAAATATTTTTATAATGTGTAAGAAAACCTAAATATAAAAGTTAAATAATACAAATCACACAAAAAGATATTAACTCTCCAATTAGCTCCCCCTAATTCTCTTCATAACTCCATCTTTTAAAAAGAAATCAACATTACAAATACAGACACTGATATTTTTTTTTCTTCAAAATTTTAGCTAGCAAATCAATTCCTGAATTAGTGTAACAACGTTTTTATTTGCACAATTAAAATCAAACAACATACAGTTGTTCAATTGAGTTGGAATACAATAATAAAATTGTTGTTGTATGCTGTTAGATTTTAATTGTGCAAATAAAAACGTTGTTACACTAATTCATTAATTGCACAAGATTTTTTTTTGCTAAATCAATTCCTTTTTACAAAACTATTTTAAATATTGTACTGGGCTATGAAATTACGTAAAGTACAGAATATTAATTCATTAATTAACCTTAAACTGAATCGAAGTACTTACTAGAATTAATAGAGTCACAAACAAACTGTGAAAAGGGAGAACTCGTGTCTTTGTCCAGTTTATCCACCATATGCGGGCATTGAAAACTGGGAAAATTAATTTTCGTAAAAGGGTTATCCAAACTCTTTTAGTAAATTGCATCCATTAACCTAAGACAACCAATAACGCGTTTTCACGTGAGATATTCATTACATTACGCGAGGACAAAAAGGTGTAGGTACGATAATTCAGCGAGAGTGTGAAAATTTAAATATTTCATTTGATACTTTTGCTTATATGAATGGGATGAGCTTAGTTCATTTATAATTATTTTTTTAAATAAATTAGTAATTACTTTTAAGCATTGGCAAGTAGTTTAAGTTTTTTAGGTGTCCCCAAACTGTTCTTTCACCTTTTGAGAAAAATAATGATTTAACATTTTAAGGAATATTAATATTATTATTATTATTATTATTATTATTATTATTATTATTATTATTATTGGCAGCCTCATATGCGTAAGAGACCATAGGCGTAAGATAGGCGTAATAGGCATACTAGGCATAGGCGTAATAGGCATAAGAGAACATAGGCGTAAAGAGATTTAAATTAAATTATCATCATCATCATCATCATTATTATTAATATTATTATTATCATCATCATTATTAATATTATTATTATCATCATCATTATTAATATTATTATTATCATCATCATAATTATAATCATCATCATCATTATTATTATCATCATCTTCGTCGTCGATTTTATTTTTTGTTATGTTTATAATTGTCGTAAATTTTCTCACTTCCATATGTGTTTTATATTTACACAGGAAAAGGTGATGGGATTTTTTTATTCAAAATTTGGAACATAGTCTCCGGGGCCCCCAGAGAGTTGTGGGCTTTGGGGCATTCACTTTGAGTAACGTTTTACTTTCCTTATCTATTTTGTTTTTTTTTAAACAATGTTATCAATTTCATATTTAATGCTTACAATCTGTTAAAGAGGAACTACATAGATGGCAACACAAGTCTCTTTTCTCCTTGATCGATTAATTAATTTTTGCGTGTGTGTGAGTCTATGAATAATTTTTATAATATTTTCCACCTTCTTAAATATTAAGAACTAAAGTACAAAAATAATTTGTATAAGCTCGTATATTTACTTGCTTTTTTCGGGAGAAAAGGATCCTAGTTATTGTTTTTAAGAATTTCATTTAATTACGCACCATTTCCATTTGTATCAAAGATAAGCTACAACTTTCCCTAAATAAATAAACTTAATATGTTATTCAAGTTTAAACCTAGTAAATGAGAAACTTAATTTGTTAATTATTCTATCCTACCAAATTGAGAAAAATTTAAGCCTTATTAATTTATGAAAACATATCTTTCTCTCCTACGTACTACAAAGAAGATAAACGTATCAAATAGTAATTCGTTCTTTTGGATACTTTTTGTATTAAAATTAGGTTAAAAAATTCGGAATCATGATAATTATAAAAAATCTCTCTGAAAATTTCGACAGTCAATTAAAAGAATTCTACATAAAAGCAGCGAAATATGTAAATTGTTTACTAATAAATAATTTCCTAACATTTTAAAAGGGTTTTAGAATTGAGAGGATTTTAAAAGTATGATAAAGTTTGATTTATTTCTCTTAAATTCTAATTTATTTTTCATTGAACTCTTAGGAACTTTTATAAAAAATTATGAGGTTTTATAACATGGTTAATAGGGTGTCCCGAAAAAAACGAAATTTCTCTGATCGCTAAGCGGTAGTGCGGAAAAGTTGTGAACTACCATCACTATGAAAGGTGTGAAATCCTAAAACTCTGGGTTAATATCTTCTGTTGCCCCAAACGGCCTAAAGTTCTGAAAATTGGCCTAAAAATGGCCAAATTTCAAAAATTAACAGAAAATTCCAAATTTCAGTCATGATTCTGGGGTTAGGCTCATGGGCGTCATTTAGGGGGGGCAGGGGGGGGCAATTGCCCCCCCCAAGGTGTCCACTTTTAGGGGAAAAATTGCTGAGAGTCCCTTGAAAATTTTGTAACTTCCACAAGGAGCATCAGATTTAACTCAAAAAGTCCCAAAAGGAGTTAAAACACTACTTTTGAGGGTCAAATTTAAAAATTTTCTGGGGAGAATCCCCAATCCCCTCCTGGCCTTTGATGTCTGTTATACAATGTGACTCCCTTGAAAATTCTGCCGCTTACAAGAAGCAGTTTCCTTTGGGAACCAAAGAGTTTGAAGCCCCTAAGAGTCTGGTTTAAAGGGGAATTTTCAAAAATTTTAACTATTTATTTAACTTCCACCCCCCCTTGAAAATTTGACGTTTATTTATAACCTTTTTCTTTAGAAAATTCTATGCTTTACAAGGAACTGTTCTTTTTGGATGTAACCCAAAGGGCCTCAAAATGAGCTGAAACATTACTTTAAGAGGCAAATTTCAAAAAATTTTCTGGGGGAGAACCCCCAGACCCCCCCCTTTAAAATTTTTTAAATACTATATATGAAAAACAGTATATTTCCCTTGAAAATTCTGCCGCTTAAAACAAGCGGTTCCCTCTGGGCGCTCCCCAATGAGGTTGCAAAGGAGATAAAACACTAGTTGGAAGGTAAATTTTCAAAAACATTTCTGAAGGGGGACCTCCGGCTCCCCTTGAAACTTTGACGTTTATTTGTAACTTTTTTCTCTAGAAAATTATATGGTTTACAAGGGGCTGTTCTCTTCGGATGTTACTAAAATGTTGTAAAAATGAGGCAAAATTTTTCTGGGGGTGACCCCCAGACCCCCCATTTTTACTTAGAGCTCATGATGTTGTGTCACCCCCCCCAAAGAAACAAGTCTGATTACGGCTTGGCTCAGCCCCACTTAAAAAAAAATCTTTGCCCCCCCCAACCAAAAACTGAAATGACGCCCCTGGTTAGGCTTAAAAGTTACTATTAACATACAACTACATCTGCAAAAAGTTTTAAACTTATAGATTAATATCTTCTGTTGCCTCAAGGGGCCTAAATTTCTGAAAATTGGACTAAAAATGACCAAACTTCAAAAATTAATAGAAAATCCCAGATTTCAGTCATGATTCTGGGGTTAGGCTTAAAAGTTACTATTAATATACAACTACATCTGCAAATAGTTTTAAACTCATAGGCCAATATCTTCTCCCTCCTTATTAACTTTAAAATTTGGAAAATTGACAAAATTGGCGTATTATCAAGGCTAGAGAAGGCACCAGAGATGGGGAAGGTGTTTGCTCATTTTGTCGTTCCTGTACTTAACTATGAAGCCAAAGACTATGTAGATCTCATTGACTGGGCATCTTGTTATGTGACATCCTCTCCAGTTCTCAGAGAGGTTAGTTCTCAAGAACTTATGAAGATGATTCAGGACGGTATGCCTACAGAATGCTGGGAATTTATTAAATTACCATCGCATACACAAGCTGTTGAGCTTATCGTGAAATTAATCACAGCAGCCTCCGGAAAAACGGTTGGCCCGCAGAACAGGGATTCCTTTGTTACAGCGACACTAAAATTAAGAAAGCAAATGTTAAAATTTAATACCAAAAATCACTACAAGCAATAATGTTGATGTTATTTCTCTGTCTCTCTGAAAAATAAAGTTTTCTCTTCCATCAAAATGAGGTAATTGTTTTGTATTTTTTTTTTAAGTTTTGTCAATTTTCCAAATTTTAAAGTTAATAAGGAGGGAGAAGATATTGGTTTATGAGTTTAAAACTATTTGCAGATGTAGTTGTATATTAATAGTAACTTTTAAGCCTAACCCCAGAATCATGACTGAAATCTGGGATTTTCTATTAATTTTTGAAGTTTGGTTATTTTTAGTCCAATTTTCAGAAATTTAGGCCCCGTGAGGCAACAGAAGATATTAACCTATTTGTTTAAAACTTTTTGCAGATGTAGTTGTATGTTTTTGTAACTTTTAAGCATAACCCCAGAATCATGACTGAAATTTGGAATTTTCTGTTAATTTTTGAAGTTTGGTCATTTTTAGGTCAATTTTCAGAACTTTAGGCCGTTGGGGCAACAGAAGATATTAACCTAGAGTTTTAAGATTTCACACCTTTCATAGTGATGGTAGTTCACAACTTTTCCGCTCTACCGCTAAGCGATCAGAGAAATTTCGTTTTTTTCGGGACACCCTAATGGTTAAATTTAAATTAATAAGAAAATAGAACAATGTAGGACTTTTTTTTATCTACATCTTTATGTAAGTCGTTTTATATATAAAAACCACCAATTGCTAATTGGCACTCTTTCTTAAGCCTTAAGCTATAAAATGATGAAGAAAGCAAAGAACCTTTTGGTTTTGGAAGGTTGTTACTTTTGTTGCTTCTTGCACAAATTTTAAAAATCTTACTCATTCTTATTTTGAATATTTTGTTTTCTTCAAAGGTGATTAGGTAGGTTTTTATTTGATCTGCATTAATATTTTCTAATTGAGCTTCAATTTCATATTTCAATCCTGTATATGGAAAATATCGTACTTTAAAAAAACTATTTTTTTCTAACTATCGTAACCTTTTTTTATTGATTCAGTACATTACTACTTTCAGTAAAAGATTAAATATAAAGATCTTACCTTTCATATAAAATATCTGGCGAAAATACCCACTTAATAAAGATTAGGTAACTTTATATACGTAGTCATCGATTTGCCTAAATCACATAAGAGGAACAATGAACACAAATTATGAAAAAAAATTTTTATTAATACAACAGAGGAACATTTAGTTAGTAGTATAAAACATTACATAACTGAATAATACGCGGTTATTTCATTATAAAATTTAGATAAATTAAATTAAGATATGGTAGAAAAAAGAAAGACATGATTGGATTCTAATTAAAGACACAATTTTCTACAATCTAAGTATTTCTGTTCAATGATAAAACTACATATGTTACTAATGTGAAATAAAACATCTTTAAAAAAATATTCTAATCACCCTAAAAATTAAAGTTTAACCCACAGATTCAAAAGAATAAACATGGTTATGCCCTTTCTAAGGAGATTTCAATCTTATAGCAAAAATGTTACGTTACTTCATGTAAATATTTTCCAATTTAGATTCAAAATGTCACACATTACACTCTCTAAGGTTCTTTATATATTTTGTATCATTTCCTTCTTTTAGTAGTCAATTAAAGAATTAGACTTTGATTTTAAAATCGGTGTAATAAACTGATAAAAAAAAATAGCTGGATAAACATTTAATTCGGAAGTAAAATAACCCGCAAAACTAAGAATACCTTTAAGATCCATCGTAGTTTTTACAATTCCGCTAAGCTTTTTGTAATGAAAACAATTTTTCTTATGTTATTTTTTAACATTTTATTTTGGAGTTACAACATTTTACTTACAATGAGTCAGTCTACTTATATTTTCCTAAACCAATGCTGCTCCCAAATTTATATTTTTAAAACGTTTACTTACTATTTTTCATTAGCCTTTCGATTTTGTAAACCACGACAAAAGACAACAACACATAGTTTATAACTTATATTCATTCATGGAAGAAGTATTCTGTTTTGGCCCATCTCTTGAAAAACACGAATGAGTAACAGTGATTTTGGCACTAGAGCATATCCAGCTTTCCCGTACTGCCACGGGTGGCGGTGTTTCTGATGATTTTTGCACTGGAAGAAAAAGGTTTGCACGACAATGTCCTTGTGATGTTGCGGTGTATACTGTGCCCCCTGGTCGACTGAGAGTAACCCGAGGACAAGCTGCGAGTTCTCTCTACGGACTTTTTCGTCTTCCATTGCTTGAAATGATGTTTTAGAGAGTTCTGCACCTGGTAATAACAAAAATATTGCGAATAAAGCACTTAAAAAATGCAATTTACAAAAACTATTGTAAAGGTTACGAAGAAAATAGCGAAATCATTACTGTTTTTATAGAGTACTTTGGTTTGGAACAGTAGTTTTCTCTCCCCAGGTCAAAATTTATGCTAGAATTTCTTTGCTAGCTTGATTATCATCATTAAAATTCTCTGATAAACTCTTTTAATACACCTTCGAGGAGTTTTTAATTTATAAACCAGCAAATATAATATAAGCACTACATACAATTGTTCAAGGAACTTTACAAGACCTTTAATTAAAATTAAATTTTTATCTTTAATTTAAAATAGTATATGATATTGATATTTTTCAATTATGAATATACTTTAGTCTTTAGTGTATAAATGCAAACATAATTAAATAAAATTAATTTATTTTAAAGTATTTAGTATAATTTTCCATTTCCTTAATATGCGTAAAATCTCTTATTTTCTCTAAAATTTATTTAACTTTTTAGAGGAAGTGCGTAAAGATTTTTACCAGCATTTTCTATAACAGCTCTCATAAGAAATCTCAAGTATTGCTTTTTTTTATGTATTTTGAGGTCCAATTCAAACATCATTAAGATACTTCAAAACTAACGTTGTTTAACAAATAAAATATTATTCACTGCTTTTAAATTTATATTTCACCCACAACTATCACCATTATAACATTTAGAAGATTTTTATAATATCTACAACATTGTCAGTATGAGTCTTATATAATCAGTACATAAATTAAAAACTTAAAGATTTTCTACTCACTTCACCATTTAGGAAGCAATACAGAACAGCTACCATAAACCCCTAAAATATTTTGAATAATCGTTTAAATAATAATACAAATTATTGTACTTTTAAAATACTTACGAATAGCATGAAAGACATTTAATATTACCTGCATGGACAGAAGGGTAGCTTGTATGTAAGTGAATACTACTTCTGCCACAGGATCGCTAGGAGTAGCAATGACGATTAAATAAGTCACTCCTAGCAAAGGAATCAAGACTAGAAGTGCCTTTGCCGCCTTTCTGAAAACAAAACTACCAATTTTAAACGACCACATACAAGAATACACACTATACAGGGTGTTTCAAAAGTCCGTTTCAACTTTTCTAGGGTCATGGAAGTAAGGTGTACCCCTAGGTAAGTGACCATGCTGAATCCATTGAGATGGCTTATAGTGACCCTAGCGGCAAAATAAGAAAGCTTAAAAAATAATTTAAGAACTAAAGGAGATAGAACGGAATATTCAGTGAGAAAATTGTTTGCAATATCTTAACAAAACACACTGGAAAACGTTTCATGAAAATATCTTAAATATTCTAGAAGATATTAGTATGTGAAAATAGCACTTTTTTCATGTCTCAAAAAAAGTTCGCCAATTCAGTGTTATCATGAAGTTTTGCGTTTAATTACTTATAGACAAATTGTAATTAAGATATCAAATAAACACAGACTTTCAAAGGGTCTTTGATAATGAAAATTAAGCATAAGGAGCATAAAATTAAGGATAAGCCCATAAGAAGCAAAAAAATGCTTAAATTTTGTCATTAAATTTTTTCTTGAAAAAGTTACGCATTTTGTCGGGGTATGCAATTCAGGTACTTTTACCTTGAAATTTATCTGTTGTATTATTAGTTCATAGCAAGGTGTGTCACCAAAAGGTCTCATATTGCAAAATTAAAAATAGCGATACACTATAAATACGGTCTGAAATATGCAGCTATACTGAACTGAACATATCCTTATCTAGAGTTCTAGTTTTACAAATAAAAATTATTTTAAACAAACTGTAAAAGAGGATCTTACGGTACTTTAGTCTCCAACTCCCCATTTTAATATACGTACAACCTGCTATCATCTCTTCTCTAATATGTGAATGCTTATTTTTCTTTGAAACTGCCTCTGTATATGATTTCAAAGAAAAATAATTTTCACACAAGTATAAAGTCACAGATGCAGTAACTTTCATCTATTAATTGTTTTAAATGTAAGCGGTAGTAAATTAAACAGTATGTAAATAAATTTCTCTGTTTGTTTATAAGCAACAATGGATATTCAGAATTAATTGTTCATTACATTGTTGAGAATCTATTCATTTCACGTTTTTTAATTTCATCTTTTTAAAACTATTATAATCAGTGTTGTGTATATCCATTGTTGGATTTATACTTTAGGTATTTAATATTATAGTTCCATCTAAATAGGAAACCATATTTGGCCCTGAGGTGCCAGAGCTATCAGCCGCTGTTATCAGTGTCTTTGAGGACGTATAAAAATAGTAGTCCATGGACACGACGACAACAACAACAATATTACAGTTTTACATAGTTATAAAGTTTTCCATAGGATTCAATGACTATCTCGGGCGGACGAGGACTGAAGGGGTTAAAACACTAAAGACTTGCAAGAAAGAAGAATATTACAATGACTTCTCCATTTTTCACTGGGGTTAAACTTATTTTTCTTTGAAATAATAATACAGGGACAAGTTCAAAGAAAAATAAGTGTTTATGAGAAGATATCGCCGGCAGCTTAACGTGAAATGGAAAAATGGTAAGTTTTAGACAATGACCAAGGTTTTGATAAGACTGGGAGGAAACATTTTTTTTGTTCTGTTTTCTGTTGCATTGGATTTTTTTTAACAGTTCTTGGATATTTTCGCATCGTTGATTTCAAATCTACATTCGGTTTCTTTCTAGAAGCTACAGGGTTTTTTTTGCAGTTTAAAAATGATATTGGACTTTTATAATCCGACGGTTTGATAAATATTTCAATTTTAATAAAACTTGTTAAAGTAGTTGACATTCTGATGTACCATCATATGCAATGAAATTTTTTATTCAATTATGTTTTTTCTATTTAAACGGGCCTCGGGAATATTGATTTTAACGCCCTCGTACAACATTACGTCCTAGCACTTTAAAAAAAATTAGCTTTTGGAATAAAACTAATTTTGGGTTTGAAATCACCATACCCAAATTAGGCAAGATCGTGAGATCAAGCATTTGTATAAATGCAATCAAAAATTTGTTCTCTCCTTTTAAACTATTTGGAATTTTTTTAAATGCAAGAAACTAAAACTATAGGTCAAAATATAGTCATTAACTGTTTATCACACTGAATTCTTTAATATAAATCCCTATTTAAATTTAAAACAGTTATATTTTTTAGTTTTCTACTTAATTTTCCGTTGCAGTTTTCACAATGAACATGGTTTTTAAAGGCAAAATTTTTTTTTTTGAATAAAATGAATTATTTTAATATAGAACTTATGAGGTAAGGTGAGGTAAAATGGGTAAGATTAGCACTGATTTTGTATTTAAGACTATTTTTTCCTGAAATAAGCATTAAAAACAAAAGAACCAAAGAATTCATTCCTTTTCTCCATGGAAAGTTTAAGTATAAAAATTACATATATTGACTGCTGTTGTAGTGAACTTTAGTAAGGGTCCATGAAGTACAAAAAAAAATGTTCAAGGAAGAAAAACAGTTTGGGACCCCTGAATTAAAAGATGCCAATCCTTATTCTCTCTCAGCATTATTAAAAACTAAAAATTGAACATTAAAACATTTAAGTAAATAATAGTAATTCTTTCAATAGGTTGGTTTAAGTTAAATTATGAATAATCTAAAAGTCTATTGAGGCAAGTTGGTCCACCATAGATGCTTGGGAAATGGCCGTTTGTTTGAATTAGGCTGTCTTGGCTGTTTTCTGCCTCATGATCTTTGGTCCTCTTTGTGCGTTTAGGATCCCTTTCGTGCAAAGAATACTCCAGGTGATCCATTGCATCTCGTCAGTTGGATTATTTTCAGACACGCAATACGACCGAAATGCATCTGGATATACCGTCAGAGTGGAATAACAAAAGGTACATATAGCTGTTCTAACTAAGAAAATGAGAAATTTCATATAAATTATCTAGTTAGCTTGAACTCAGGATTACTTGCAAAGAATTGTCAATATTATTGCACAGGTGTGATGTCAGCTCTGCATCATATTTTCAACAAGATTACGCACGAGTACTATATGTATCCCTTATTTATAAATAATCATTGGACACAGTCATGCGACAATTCGTTTGCTTAAATCTCGATTTTGGGTTGCTTGTAGATCCTGACGTCATCTTCAGTTTTTATAAACAGCACTTGTAGTAAAACTTAGGAGTTCATAAGAAAAGATAGCTCAGTACTATCAATATTTACGACCACCTCTTTTGGAGTTCTTAGCGATATCTACCATTAGCATATAGTTAAGGACCATAAGATATATTTTATATTATTACATATAATTAAGTTACAGATTGAGAGTTAAGTTGCTGGTAAAGCCATTAAAAACTATAGTTTAAAAGTAAAACAAATCTTAACTCAAATTTACTATCCGTAGCTTTATTAGAAAGAATCGTGTAAAATATTTATAGTGAGAGGTATTTGTCTATTTGGCGTGTAACGATCTATTTTTGAGGGGACTACAGCTTTATATATATTTTTTCACGATAACTAAAATAGGTTTTTGGGCAAATAGAAGGCTTTCGAGTAAATAAAGAAATATAAATTCGTAATTCGCAATCGTAAATTCGTAAAACCACCCCTTATGCAAGGCATGAAATAGTTCAAAATTCAATCATGAATATATCAACAAAATAATATAAGATATTCCATATTTTTTTTTATTTCGGGGATTTTATTATGATACTTTTCACATTTTTCCTTTCCATTATTACTCTTTTATTTTTTTACTTTCATTATAGAGCATTTTCAATCACATGACTCGGACCTAACAACGGCCTTAGCAACAGAAGATGTTACAGTTTTTTGCCCTACAGAGGTTAACAGTTACAGAAAATGACTAGCCGTGAAATTCTTCTATTGGAGCATTTGCAATCACGTGATCCCATACCTAAAAACCGCCTTAGCAACAGATAAATGCCTTAGCAACAGTTTAAAGCCCTACAGAAGGTACACAGTTAAAAGAAAATAACCGGTTCTGTAGTCACCTGAAAACACTCCATTTCACCATTAGAAGTGTTAGAACCTGTCTTAATGAATACCAGCATGATCACTTTTTTAAAGTTACACATAATTCCCTGGACTGCACAGAACTTTATTACAAATCTTAAAGAGCTGAAACGGATTTTCCTGAATTCACAGCACACACCCTGAATTAATTGCTTTGCTTATAGACTTTGATAAAATTAATTATAATAATAATTTGATAACTAAACTAGTAATACTAAGAATAAAAAATTTTCGTTTACTCAATATTATTAACACATAAACGTATTAAACTTAAAAACATTTTCTATAAGCACGCATCCACAAAACTTTATTTTTCTGAGTTTGTAATATTAGTAAACACACATATTTTAAAAGGATTAATTTATACTCCATAAAACTTTTATCTTAAGTGAATTTCTCCTCTTTACTAAGAAGTATTTCAAATAGAGATTTGACACGTTCACCACTTTCCCATAATAACTCCATTTTTAATCTCCCTGATTGGAAAGTTATTTTCCTAGTAAATCTCTTTCAGTACTTAAATCAATAAACTTCTAGCGAAGATTAGCTTCATGTTTCCTCTCCCTTGAGATTATAAATCCATTTCAAAATATTGCGTAGTTATTTGCATTTTAAAGTTATCATTACATACCACTATGCTTAAAGGGTTTTAAAAATGCTTGGATTTCAAGCTTGAAGTTCGGTGCTAATTTGGAGTTTCTTATTAAGTGTCATGGTTGTAAAAATAACACGATTTCTTTACCTGTATTGCCTGGACTCCGCTGAATTAGTCGCTCTTAGTTTAGTTATTAAAACCCACATGATTCTGATGAGGAAGAAAATGTTGATCTAAAATATAAACGAATAGTTAACCTTGCCGTCAGTTTATTGTTGATTTACATAGTAACTATCAGCTACAAATTTTTAAAATATTATAATTTAGAATGAATAAAAATAAGTTAATAAAACATACCGTAAATCATAATACATTATTTAATTATAACTAGGTAGGGTTACTTTAACATTTACAGGCATTTTTTGACCCCAAAAAATATAAATAAAATATGTTTGTAAACTTACCAGCTAAATTTTTAAGAATGTAGAAGCATATTAAATTTTATAAATTTAAAAGTTAAATAATTTCAAAATAACATAACAATACTAAAACATTAAAAACTTACGAGAAGAACTAGCATGACTGGACAGCTGAATACGTAATCATAGTAATCCTTATTTTGCCATGGACATCTGTAAAAAACCACAACTATTAAACTCAATATTTTAGACCATTTATGTTAATTTTTAAAAGCAGACGGTGATTGAAAAAAAATTTTACTTTAATAAGTTTAATTTCCACCTTTGTATGATTTCCAAAGTCTATAAAAGGTGTTAAAAATTCAAGAATGTTAGCAAGCGTTAGGTTAACTTTAGATTGCTGCTAGATTGTGTATTGCAATTAGATTGCTTAGATTGTTGTATTGGAATTAATTCAAACAAAGTTTACATTTTTTATCAGTCTTGTAATTCGGAAATTACTTCAATAGAAAATAAATGAAAACAAACTTTAATTGTATGGTTATATTATGCTGATTGTTTTGAGTTATAGAAGTGCCAAATAAAAGTTTTTTACCCTCTGGGAGCAAACTCGTCTGTAGCACCACCAGCAACTCCTTTTACAATAGCCCAGGATGAAGCCACTATGGCTGGAATCCCTGAAAAACACGTGACTTTTTATTAAATCCCTCACTTCATTTAATACACAGGTTTAAAAACATTGTTTGACGCAAATAAATTTACTACATTCACTCACAAGTTATTTCCTTACTTCATTTCTATATTTACCCGCATTATTCACCTATTTAATTAGTTCCATCTTGATCTGCTTCTGTTAAAAATAGAATTAATTAACTAACTTTAAATCATCGCTTAAAGAATGGATCTTGCTCCGGTTCTTAATAAATTTATGCTAGAGTTCACAATTAAAGTATTAGAGTTTTAAAATAAATTGACTAAATATATTCAACTTGGAGCTTTACGTACGAATACATTTTGCTTACTGATCTTTTTCAGAAGAATTCTATTGAATATGTAATCAACTAAGCCGTCACGATATAATCTAGTTTGCAATTATTTTATAAAAATATTTTATTCTCCCCAATCTTCATTTTTATAGAAGAGAAGCTGTGTACCTATAACATCAACAGGATAACTTTTCCTTCTAGACAAATTTAAGAAAGTATAAAAAAGAACCTTATTCATTTAATTTTACCCATCTTCACCCATTCTTTTAAAAAATCAAACTCACATTCACATTATTCATTTTCAAGTGCTTTAAATACTTTTAAATGAAAGAATCGTTATTAAAAATTCTTCTTTCCTCCCATTTCAAATCACTCAAAGCGGTACGTTCCTTGACTATTACATTTAACAGATTCGCAAAGGCTAGTTCCACAAGAAAAGAAATTACCTCCATCGATATACTCGCCAACGTCATCTTAATTTTAAAATTTCGAAGTCAAATGAATTCGAAAGTTCATGACGTAAAGCTTTTCCATCGAACTCTCGAATCCAATAGCCCAAGGGGAGATAAAGTAAGCACTTTCGATTCGAACTTCTCTCTAGAAAACCCCCTGGAGTTGTATTTATATGACGAAGAGAGGATCTAAAGCTTTTGTTCGCTTTAGGCTCCAAATGTTGAGGAAGAGGGTCTTGAATAGTAAAGGTTATATCCTGAATGTATCAATTTTTCTCGGAGATATATTTTAAATGTCAAATAAAGCATTGATAGATGCGGTGAGCATTCTGAATAGGATATTTCCTCATAAATTACTATCGTAGGATCCCTGCTTTGCAACATGTGAAAGATATTATATTCTTCTCAGAATGCATGTTTTCAGTGTACAATAGGTTCATCGGAATCATTTATATATGGAGGAAATGGATGTGCTTTATGTACTTGAACCTCGAATATCGCATTTACATAAGGAGTGGTTGGGTGTTTCGTACAAAATTTATTGCAAGTTGTGAGAAATGAAGCATTTTTAGAGGTGCCATGTTAAAAATGTAAAGAGGAATTTTTCAGTGGAATGCGAGTCTTTCAATCACAAATATCGATCGGTTGTATTGGGGAAGTGATCCGTTTGGATGCTAAAATAGCTCAGGTTTCGTACAGAAGAGTAAGAACTATCAATAAGTTGTTTTCAACGACTTTCCAAGTATATTTGAGTATATTTTCGTCACTCAGATAGGAATAAAATAAATTAGCTTACTTTCTAACATTGTAATGACTTCAAAAAAAGTATTTTTAAATGAAGAGAGAAATCAAGAGTAGGCCCAATACCTTGTAGTTTTTTGTAGCAGTAGTCTTTTTTTTTTGCAGAGAGGGCAATTTCTAATTTTATAACAAAATTATACTATTTCCCACAATTTTGAGAAATTAAACTCAACTTATCATTGGATAAACCACGTTTGCATTTGTAAGGAATGTTGCTTTTCTCGATAATAGAGAGCAACGGAATCGGACATTTAGGAAAAAGTCTTCTGGAAAAGTAGACTTTATTTAGTGAGTGATTGAAACACTTTAGGGACCTTTTGAAAGGGAATAGGGCAAGCTGAGGAGATACAAAGGGCTGTGCGAACCCTGTAACTTGAGGTATGAATAACTTTCTAATAAGAAAACATCTACATTTTCTGAAAGAACAAAGAAAATAATTTACGCTATGAACATTCACATGTCTTTTCTTCTTAAACCCATCTTTCTGTGCCAGCTTAACACTTGCAATACTGAACATTTCCTCTAAATCATCCTACATGTTTCAAGAATACTTTCCAGGACTGCTTTGATAATTAAAAACTGGAGGTACAGCCAAAGAAGTTATAATAATCCAAAACTTTTAATTTAAAAAAGAAAAGAAAATTTGTTTTAATAAGAGATTCAAAACACCGAGAAATCCTTCAACTATACCATGAACCATGACTTCGAAGTAGAGACATTCGAGTTTTACAAGAGTTCTTTGTGATAGTACTCACCCCATCCTATGATGGCGTAGGTTCGCAGGTGGATATTCTCAATGGAAAACGTTCTAACCACTTGCATGTAGAGATACAGACCCTCCACCAGCATCCAAAAGAAATTGGTGCCCATCAAATATGTGAGTAAGATTATGAGAAAACATGCTACCTACAAACGAAATTAACGAATTTAACTTGTAGCTTGATATGTAGAAATAAAGAATGAAAGAACTTTAGAAATAAATGTAACCTTTGCCATGGAAGGGTTTGGATTGGACTGAAGAGTAGCTGTAAGTATCCAGGTGACATCAATTAGTACATATGTGATCATGAGATTCGCATGAATGGTGTTGCGTAAGCACCGTAAATCTCTGAAATAATAATTTATGTTAATATTTTTTTTTATTTCAATTTCTGACGGTACATATGCAGAGACTCCAAGTACTACGGATTCTTTGTAGTTTCTACGATCAACTTTCAGTTAACCATTTTGATTGACTTATTATACATTTTCATGAATATCATTGTTATTTCCGAATAAAATAAACAGGATTATATCTTTTGATTGCATAAAAAATACCAAATCATCTCTTGAGGTTGGAGTTTCTGCATATGGAAAATTTGAAAAGAGGAAAACATACGAGTCATCTGGGGTGTTAAAACTCATTTAGATGACCAAAAAAAAATTGATGATAAAAACATACAAGATAACTAAACAAGAAAAAAAATAATAAAACACTCCCCCCCCACAAAAAAAACAATAATAATAACTTACAAAATAGATAGAACACAAACATACAATGAGAAAAAAAATTGAAATTTAAAAGAAAAATTGGCACAGCAGCTAGGCATAAAAATTACTCTTTGCTTTTGCTTTGCTCTTAAATGAAATGATTGATCCAAGTTACGCCCAATTTCGTCATCTACATCCAGTTAAAAACTGACAAAATATTCCAAATTTTCAAATAGTATTGGCAAATTTTTGCTTTTGGACATCAATAACTGTTTAATTGCTTGGTTTGTAACTTTCTTCCATGTTTCTAATATTTGGCATTTAAAACTGTTAGACGATTTCTAACGAGATAGATCACGGAATTGTACTCCATGTTATTTTACAGTCCTCCCCAGTGAATGAGTGTTGAATTTTTTAGAAATATCGCCTCGTGAAATGACAATAAGAGGTATGACACCCTAAATTCCAAGCAACTGAAAACAAATGGCGTAATTTTTTTCTAACCTTGAAAGCACAAGCAACCTTAATCTCAAAACAAGCATGAAACGATATAAAATTATATTAAACCAACGTTTTGAAAAGGTTGTGGGCGGGAGCGTGGGCTATCCAAGGAGAGTGGGGAATTTTAAAGAAAATTTAATTATTAAAAATTAAAAACTTTTAAATCTCAGAAAAAGATCTAAAAACCAGTTATGGATAACCTTGTGGTAAACCACACAACCAGTGTTAATGTAGTGCGAACAAAATTTCATAAGAAAAGGCAATTTAAAAATTCTTAAGATTCTTAAATATAGAACTATGATTTGCGCTTTTTTAAAAAATTAATAATAATACTTATTAAAATAAAAGTTTTATATTTAACCATTTGACCTTTTCTTTTCGTTTTTATTGCAACACATTATAGTTCTGTGCTTACATCCCCAGTGTTTCAGAATATAATTCTTTATCCCATCATTAATTTTTTATTTTTCATCTGAGCAAATTTGAAAATCCAGAGTAACGTATGAAACCATTCATTCGGAATGACATTTACTTTATTCTGTAGTATGGTATAAATTATAAATACTTTATGGAAATACTTAATTAACGCTGTATTTTATTAAGAAATGCCGAGATTTCATTAATAATGCAAAATTAATAAGAGTAGATTTAAATTAATCCAAAAATAGATTAAATGTCAACTCAGTGATAGAATGTTATAGATCACTTAGTAGAGCTAAAGTCCCAAAAATAAAGGGGAAATTGTAGTTCGGTAAAAATGCACATATTAATTTATCCACTATAAAAATATTTTTGGGTCAAACATTTCTCGGGAAAAACTGTAGGGTAGACTGTTGTGAACCTACGGATAAAATTTATGATATTCAAATTTTTAAAAACTAGCTTTTTTTAAAGAATCTTTTTTTTTAAATTTTCTTTACTGCTTTTTACAATTTATTTTATTCATTACGTTTTATTCTAAATTTTATGTTACATTTATTTATTTTATTAGTGTTAAATTATGTTGGGTTATAAATTAATGTACCACAGAGATCAATATAAATACTACATACAAGATCTCTATTCCATAAAACCTATGTTTACAAACTCGCGATTTTAATAATACCTACTAATACTATAAGTACTAATCATCAAATAGTGTACTTATAATACTTAATAATTCATCCCAAAGGTATGGTGATACATGTAAATTAAATGTAGCTGAAATAACTGTTACTTAACTGTTAGAAGACTGTTACGAAACAGTCTTCTAGGGGTCCGTGAGTGTTAGCTACAGATAGTAAAGTATTCTAGTATTTTAAAAATGTATCACAAAATACATCGCAGGCCTTACTTGAATTGAAAGAAGACTAGTAGAGCTAAAGTTAGAGCCACCAGGGAGATTCCGTATCCTACATAATAAATAGTGGCAGCTTCCTTCATGTCCCACAGAACCTTAAAGAAAAATGGGCTGTTTTGTTAGAGAATTACGTCCACAAATTCAAATCAGATATCTTTTTTTTAAGACATATTTGGAAAATTTTGAATCTGTATAAAGATTCTTGGGGGGGGGGATATTACGCCTTAAGTTTTTTAATAATACTGTGTTACTAAAGGTTTAAAGGATAAGTTTCTCACTATTTAAAAAACTGCACTTAATAAGATAACAATTTTATAAAATTAAATTAAACAACATGGAACTAATTATCATCATCACTTGTCTATAAAGATCCACAAAAACTTTTTTTTTCTTTTCATTAATTATGTGAAAGAATATTTAATAGTAATGTAATCAGTCTTAAGATTTTCAGAAGTAATGTCATGAAGGATCAAAAAACATTTTTTACCTACATTCTTTTTTTTTTTAATTCTTCTGATACATCTATAAACAGTTGTTTAAATTAATCTAAAGTTTAAACCTATTACTATTACGTATTCATGCGTATTATGTAAGAAAAAATTATACCAAGTTTACGAATATTATCAATATTTTCAAGTATTATAGTTCCAAAAGATATGATGTTAAAGATACCTGCAAGAATTCATCTTCGTGAAGCTTAATAGGTTGACATGACCTGTAGTTTGACCAGGCAGACCACGTTCCGTTATCAAGACACGCTCGACTTGCATTACCTACCAAATAAAGTTTTTATCTAACAATTCAAAGTACTCAATTAAGGGTTGAATCAAAAGAAATATAAAATAATTTGGTCTTCTTATAAGATAAAAGTGGAAGTCTGAAGAAGAATGAAAATTTTCCCCCGGATGAAAACTTACTATTGATATCGTATTTGACCCCGTTGAATTCTGAGAAGCAAGGAACGCTAGCCATGCTGCCACTCGGTGTAGTGGGCCAACATGAGATTCCGTCCCATGAGGAATTGCAGAACACCTTCCAACCTGAAACAACCTCATTCCATCAACACATATAAAGAAAACAAAACTATTTTTTACTAACTATATTAACTATAAGCTTCACTATTTATTACTTTTAATGTAGACATATTTGAAACATATTTGACATAAGAGACATTTGATTGAGTTAGTACGGGCTTGAATAAGGAAAAAATCTATCAAAGATAATCTTCGTGTATGTTAAATCCAAAAAATGTATCAAATATTTTTTTTTGAACGACAAAAATTCGTATTATGAAAAAGTACAGCAAAATATGATACCTTAAACCTAAATTTTAAGTCCCTCCCGAGTAGATGTAGGCAAGAGAGTTATTTTTTTCTCCTAATATTTATTAAAAAGTGCTCATTAATAATTTTCACGATTTTATGAAATTGTTAGAATTTATGATGATACTATGGGTAACTCACTATCTATTTTTTAAACTAATAATTATATATTTTTTTCTTTTAGAAGAAATTCTATAAGTGTCACTATTTTTTTTCCAAGTCTTTTTTTTGTTTTACACGTTGGAGAAATTGTTAACAACTTCTTTCATCAATAATATCAAACCATCTTTTTTTGTGATTTAAAAAAATGGTATGTAGTACAACTCCTTTTAATGTTCTTGATAAGATGTTGAATTCCGTTTCGATACTGAGGTAAAATATTGGGATTCAAGTACATATGCGTAGGTACTGACCTGCGTGCTCTTAGACTGCTGTAAAAATACAAATCCTACTCAGATGATACAAATAAAGTTTTATCAATTATTCATTATAGGAAGATATAGAGCACTGAATGGATCCATCGCATAGCGTGCTTTGCTGCACTTCAATAGAGAGAAAAAAAAATGGTCCAAGCTTTACGAATATGTGGGTTAAAATGTATAAGAAAACATTCGACCTTCGTAAGGTAAAACTTTAATAAGGACACAAAATCATCTAATAGAACTATTTGATTTGGTCTCATAGAATATGAGACGAAATGTTCTAGGAATTTGTTTCATACACATTGTTTGTATATGCTTCATTCAACATATACTCAACAACTTCATTCATAAAGAATACACAGTTACAAGTCTAGTTTTGTCTCGCATTGATAAAATATCGGCTATTGTCACAAGAACAAACATTTATTTATCAAGACAGCAAATAAAATTTAATTCTAAGAAATAATAGGTGTAATTTTGTTAAACTTTCAGTTTTTAAAATCACTCAAAATTGAGAATGATGAATGATGATTGAGTTGTATGAATGGTATGAATAACAACTCAAAAAATATATCGTCTTAAATTAAAATCTTGAAATTTTAAATTTTTTCATGATACCTAAATAAAAAGTGTACTTCATAGAAGTCAAGAGTATACCTAAGTTTCGGTATGAATATGAATAAACAAACAATGGATATTAAAAATTGATATTCTGTACTTCAATTTTATATAAGGATTTATAAAGTTTTCAATCAACTATACCGAATCCGCTTATTAATTTCAATGGTTGATGTTTATTTAAGAATAATTTAGACAGATAAAAACCTTTTTTAGTATTACGAAAATTCCATTTTTCAATCTAAGAAATAAACCAATACATTTTAAAAATCTTGTTGCATGAAAAGAACTACATATTCACGCGACTGAAAGATTAAATTACCTATTCCATGATTCATTAATTTAAATTTTCACATCAAGCAGAACTTCTCAAAAGAAATTTCTCCTTGCTTGCAACACCGGTTCAATTGAACGTTTCACAAAAAGGGGGACACTTTTTTGACACAATGTGAAGCAACATCCATCTTTTTTTTTTCTCAAAAGCACACCTTTAGAAATTTCTTTAATTATTTTTCGGCAGGAGAATATACCCATTATGTCGAAAGCTTTTTCCCTTGCATCTGATTCTCGAAATATTATTAACTGTCCCGAGAATTCGGACGCTTTTTTGACAAAGAGGGTCTGAGAAGGAAAATTAATGACTCGTCTTTGTTTTGGGAAGCGAGTGAAAAAGGGAGCTTCGGTATATTTCAACCTGCTTATGATGAAATACAGCGAGTTGTGTGTCGTTTATCACTGTTAAATTTTTACAGGCAAGACGCTAAAATTTAAAGTGCATGATGCGTTTTGAAAGTTTATGATGTTAGATAGTTTACTTGGTTTTCTTTTAAGAAAGGTAACATAGGGTTTGGGTACTTGATCGAGGCACAGGTGGATAATTTTTTACTTTAACGGAAAATAATACTTTTTGAGATAAAGGAGAGGGAAATGGATTGATATAATTTATCTGGATACCCCATATTATTTTAATACAATATTAAAATATTTGCATTTGAAAGGATGTGAAGTCATAGTGTAGGTATGACTTTTAGACGTAAAATGTTATTTTGAAAGAAAACCTGTGAATTAGTAAGTGATATGCATTCCAGTATCCAACAGATATAAAAATGAACTGCCTCCTCGAGACCAAATCAATAAGTCATTTTAATAGTAAATTAGCTGTAATAGTTTATTATAAGGGTGTTTTTCTTACCCTGTCTAGACTGATGAAAATTTCCATTTGTAACCGAGGGTTAACAGTATCTTCAGGTTTGATTATAATGGTGTTGAAGTGCATTATAAATTACTCTATTTTACCATAAATACAATTGTTATTTCAACATTTGACTGACTTTACAAGTAAAATGCTATATGATCTAACTACACAAAATGTTTATTTGTTTTAACATCTCAAATGTTTTTTTAAAATGGCCATGTGAATTTGTTTTAATCAAACTTAAATGTCATCAAACCTTACTTAAAAAGTTTAACAGTTATATTTCATTATTTTCTTCCCATTTGCATTAGCCTCAAAACGATATCCTAGAAGCAGATGTATATGAATTGAAGGATACAAAAACTCTGTTTATCTGGATACGAATATCCGATTGATAACATTAAGCTATTTGATACTGGAAAGTTTCAAACAGTGTAACTCGAATATTTGCTTTAAAATCACAATGGACTCTAACCGTCTGACGTCACACGGAACCAACACGTGACCTACTGAGCTTGCAATTGGTTACCGCTAGTAGAGTTTGTAGTCGTAGTGAGATATGATTTGATAGTGAGAGTTTTTTTACCACCGACACGTGACTTTTATAGTCTCGAACCAGATAGGCGGTTAAAGTCCATTATGTAGTTCTAATTAAAAACGATTCCCTAGTTTTTATTTTTCAAATTATACATTCTTAAAGAAAAATATGAGAGTGGAACATATTTACTACAAATAAAAATATGATTAATTTTGTATGTTTATGTAGTAAAATTGGTCTTAAAAGGAGAATAAAGGAGGTTTTTAGGGGTTTTCCCCAAATTTTGATAATATTAAGCGAAATGTAGATAATATAAAACGGCGCATTTTTCATTGAAGTAATTAGGAGTGGTCGGGACTGGTCAATTTTGATAACATTATCCGATTGATAACATTAACAATGATCACAATAAGCGTAGTTGACTGTATTAAGAATATTGACGATTTCGTATGACAAATAAAATAGCTTCTTTGTATTGTTACTGCATTTCTCTGCGATTCGCCACCAGACACCTCTACTAAAACTCAATTTATTTCCAAAGCGTCAGGTTGGTTTTTGTTTTGGCGTATGATGATAAACGTCAATTGATTTTCCCACAGTGAAAGGAAAACGCAAAAGAGGAAGACAGAGGGAACCCCCAAATGAATTCATGAAGCAATTTCGCCTCTATCGATATTTATTTATAATCAAGCACGTGGTAATAAAACATTTACGATCACTCTCTACTAGCTATGCATGGGACATACGTCAGTTTTATCATATTCCTCTTATCTTAGCTCGTATTATTCCCGCTTTTCAATGATAAAATATTGATCGTTGTCTAATGCGTCTCTATAAAAGGAAAAAAGAAAGTTTTTTTTGTGGATAAATCGACTTATAAACTTATCTTGTTCTAAAACTGTCATATATTTGTTTTTGTTTACCTATGTGGACTTATAGAAGGGCTTTAAAAAGTTGTACTATGGATTTGGAAGTTTAAGCTAAAGAGCATTTTACTGGTATGAAAATAGTAAGTTATAAATTTAGGACATTTGGTAATGTCGAAGTTCGATTCGTTTGGTAGTTGTGAAATTCATAGAAAACAAAACTAGTTCACCCAAAAAAGCTTGTTTTGTGGGAGAATTCTATTTTCAATTAATTAAAGCCCCGATTATCAGAGTCTCCTTCTTTAACCAAAGAATCAAATCCTTTTACCCTCGAAGTATAGCTGCAGAAAAACGCCAAAGTAACGTCAAGGTACCAAAAAGCAATTAAAGGACTTTAAAAAGTAAAAGATATTTTAATTATTGTAGCAATATGTATATGGAGTATCTGTATAACTCATGTTTTGTTTAAAATATGCATTCAAACTTACACGATTATTTTACTACCAAATTTCGCTTTGTCCGAGTTAGTATTGGTCCACATTAAATCGCATAATCAGAACTATTCGGGGTTTTCCTTCGTTTTGTTCTTCTTTTCATATAAATGACCAAAACATTGCCTCTGAATCAAATAGGTTCATACATTACGCATCCAGTATGTTATCTCATCGTATTGGGTTCGCTATTATATCAAGCTAAAATTAGAAGCAATCGAGCCATGACAAAAAGGTCTTCCAGCAGGGCTTGGTATAAAAGAATGCATTTCAAAGGTCTCCTCCATTGAATGCCATGCAATACTGACCCTTGGGCATCGGCTCTTAGAAGGATTTGTCATAAAGGAGAAATTATGTTAAAGAATTCATTTGATCAAAGGCAAAAACGTTTATGGGTCTTTTGGGGAATTTCTTATATGGGTTTTATCACAAAGAAAGGCTGTGAAGAAACCGATTTAATAGTAGTATCATACTGACATTTAGTTAGAGTTACCGTAACTATAAGATTAGAACTCTTTTTGAAATCTGTATCTATCTAGTTTAGTTATAATCACCTAAAATATTAGATAAATTCAAATTAGATAACTACTTTTCACATTTTTTAGGTTTATACTTAAATATCTTACCCAAAACTTTTAAGAGCGATAAAGTCTTGATAAAGTAGATTCCTAAAGAATCTTCAACTTTTATACCACCTCCACTTTTTAGTTACAGATGACAAAAATTTAGAAAAAAAAAGAGCGAGAGTATAGAAGCTATTTTTTTCTTCTCAATATATAATAAAAAGATTTACTTTAAAGATATATAGTGCTGTCCTTTAAAAACAACCCACTGTTTCATATTTTCTTCATTAAAAGCTTAATAAAAAGGATAATTAAATCGAACAAAAAAACTGTACTAGCTGCTCATCCTCCCTAACATTTTAGTGCTTAGCATGTTTAATTCCAAGTATTCATTACAAATTGGCAGTCAATTAAGTAAGAATTTGAAAAACCCCCACTTTTTCCTAGAAGGACTCTAATTGGCGGACTGAGCTAAAACTTTAATATTTTATTCTCATAGTAATGGGATAACATAAAAACGCGCGAAAACTGCTCTAAAGTCTTTATAACATACATTTTTACAAAATCTGTAAATCTAAAGCACATTTTTTGCCAAAAATCTACATTATCTCAGCTTGTTTAAAAAATAGGTAAATAAACCGTTCTTTGACCAGTTTTTACATCCCTGACACTCTAAAGGCCATAGAAAGACAGGGTATATGAGATGGTAAAATTATTTTAATTATTTAATTGAAAAATCTCAGTGGGTTGTTTTTAGGGTACAATATGGAGTGGGTTGTTTTTAAAGGACATCACTATATGTATACAAATATGTTTCAATAATGAAAATATTTTTAACAATAGCAAAAAATATCGTACATTTTTCAAATTTATTACAATTACAATCCGTAAATTATAAATGTTTGTTTTCTAAAAAAACTAAATTAAATTCCTATCATCATAACAAGGTGCATATTTAAAACTTCAGCTTTTTCACTGTGTTGTTTTCATTTATTCAGTTTATAGGATAAAAATTGCATAATAAATACACAGATGGGATAATGTTTTAATCCATTACAAGCTTGATTTTTTAACTTTCCAGCATAAGAAAAAAAATTATAAATATTGCGATGAAAACACACAAAAAAACCTCTTTACTTTCTCTTTAAGTAGTGCTAATCTTTTATTTTCATAATTTCATTTCACAGAGATTCTAAAGATAACTAAGATCTCAGACAGAGACAAACTTTCAAAGTATGGAAGCTTTAAGCCCCCTCTGCACTATATTACTTTTATGAAAAACAAAGTTCTTAATCCATTTACGACTAATGGGATGCCTTTTCCTTTGTCTGATAGCAGTTTGATCTAGAACAAGGATTTTATTTCAAAAGACAAATAATAGAAAAGTTGCGTGTTTCTGCTTTAGTATATTTCTTTAGGGAGCAATTTGTTTCGATATATTATGGTTACCTCCCATTTCCTTTTAAGACAAATTGATTCCTTGTCATACCGATATCCACGGGAAATATAATTTATAGTAATGTAATTCCGAATTTAGTAACTTACAGTAATTCAAAGTAGTATCTAATCTTTAAACTATCTTTGGATAGCAAAGGAAGTGAAACTTATTGTCAAGAACGTACAAAAATTTCTACAAGTTTGCGTCCCCAAATCATTACTGATTTGGGGATACAATTTGGGGATTGACAATTTGTTTCGATATATTATGGTTACCTCCCATTTCCTTTTAAGACAAATTGATTCCTTGTCATACCGATATCCTGGGGAAATATAATTTATAGTAATGTAATTCCGAATTTAGTAACTTACAGTAATTCATAGTAGTATCTAATCTCTAAACTATCTTTGGATAGCAAAGGAAGTGAAACTTATTGTCAAGAACGTACAAAAATTTCTACAAGTTTGCGTCCCCAAGTCATTACTGAAGATATCCTGTAGTCACTTGTACCCCTTGGACGTAACCACGGCTTACTTGGCGTACTAGATACTATACAGGCTTAGCCCAGATATGGAAATCATTAAAAATATAGATGGCAGTAGCTGGCATCTGGCAAAGCAAATCCACAGAGTTGAAGGCAGGGCTTAATGGCTCAAAAATATGTCTTTGGCGAAAAGTGGAACAGGAGATTTATAAAAAAAAGTATTTACTGTTACCCAGTTGTAAAAGGTTGTCATGGTAACGGGATCCGTTCATTTGCCCAACTCACAACTGCCCGACTTTCAATCGCCCGACAATTCAACTTCCTTCATTCCCCTTGTATTGCATTGGCGATTATAATGATGAAGATGATGTCGGGAAAACGTACTTGTCTAGCAAACGTTTGTCAAGATAGGCTCACAATCATCAACAGTCAGCAGTTACGTTATTAAAACACGCCTTTTTTCTCTCCTTATTTGTCAGTGTGTTATCCTATTAGTTAGGACGTTATAGACCCTATGTTGCGATCCTAGCGGGAAAAGTTTTCGAATGTTTTTCATAATTACAAAATGGCCTAGTAGCCTGTAAAAATTTCTACAAGTTTGTGTTCCCAAACCATTACTGAAGTTATCCCGCATTGTCACTTGTACCCACCCATTGGACGTAACGCTATAAATTCTCACAATTATTTATCTTTTTAGTTGACATTTCCCAATTCAAAATAAATCCCAATACCAGTAATCTGCATATAACAACACAAATAATCAAATTAACGCATATTTTCAATCACTTAATACTTCGCAACCAAAATCAAATTCTAATTCGCTTCCAGGTTTTCACGAACTTGCAACATCCACTACAAACAACAACAACAACTTGAGATGAAAACGTCAAAACATTTTTCCATACAAAGCGCCCAGTAATCAAATATCAACGACATTAGCAGACAGTAAGTGCATTATCGCAGTCCTTACGGAGAGTCGACAGCAGGACTGGAGACGACCGAAAAGTTAATTAACCTGTTCTGGAATTGAATAAAGTCGCATCCCACGAGGATGGAAGAGAGAGAGAGAAGTCTTAATTAAGAATCTTCGGCAATAAAATCAGATGAAGCGTAGCTAAGAACAATGGATTCTTTTAATAAGCACCGTGAATCACTTTCGGCTTTGTTTTAATTAAAATATCCTTACTGGCTGGTTGGTTTGTTTTGTTTGCAGACTGAGCTTCGTTTTAGTGCGGGTCAATCGAGGTTGGCAGCAGAAAATGTTGAGAATTCCTCCAGTAATTAATACTCAGAATAGGACGTTCGTTATGATTTTTGAATCATTAGGATTTTGAATTTGAATGAAAGAAGATCCGATATCCGTCCTATTTCAATGTTTTATCGTGAACTTGACCTTGTCATCCATTAAAAAAGTTCCATGCTATTGAGAAACCATGTTCTGTGTCACCCAAAATTTCAATTAAGTAACTGATATTGTTAACAGTAAATATCTCTGAGTCTATGGACTGATTCTATCTCAAAGTTTGAAAATTTAAGGTATTATTTTGAGCGAGGTAACCGTAATCTTGTGACATTAAACTTAAAAGATGAACAATAGTAAACTTTGCAATTAAACAAATTGGTAAATAAATAACAGCTAACTAAAAGAAACTAGGTAAACCCATGTATATTTAGTGCCTTTTTATCACGATTTGCGTACGAAACTCCTCTTAGCAACCCAACAGGTTTTGTGTTTACCCATTTTCTCCTTCCGCGTAGTAACGTACTGGGTTCAGGAAACGTTGGGCTATCGAGTATAGTAAATTAAACATGTTATCAATTTAACAACCTTTTTTATTAATCTCTATGACTGACTTAAACTTCTCTATTTATTATCATGTATCAATTAAAAGATTTTTTTATGAATTTAAAATGTAACTTTTTTCTATAAAACAAACAAATTTTAATATGCAATGAAACTCATTAAAAGTAACATTCTAGAAAGCGAATGAAAAGCAATTTTAAGTAGAACCATTACGTAAGGTAAAAATGATAAAAGGCTTTGATAAAGGGAAAAAGTATGGAGCTTTTATAAAAACCCTCTCTTACATATTGCGAAAAAGTACTATCAAACACCGAAGGGCAAAAGCAATTTAATGCCATATTAATTTATGTATTATGTAGATTATAAAGTGAAACGAAAATTAAAAGAAATTAAGAAATTTGAATCAAAGGAGCTGATGAACTTTAGAGTAAAAAAAAGTAATATATAGGTATAGGGATGATTTGTAAGTTTTTTCATTGTGTAAGCTTAGTTTTGTTAGAATTATTGAATTTTTATGTTATTAGTGTCTACAAATATCATACATATTAACATAGCATCGATTATATCCTACATTTATTAGCCTGTACAACAACTTATATTTTTTTTTCTGTCCTTTAGATGAAGTGGTGTGATTTTGAATAAACAAAAGGTGCTGGATTAGTGTGAAAACCATTATGGTCCACCACGTACCCTTTTTTTAGGAAACTCACTTCTCATATTTATACATATTGGTTACAGAGAGATTTCAATTCGTTTCAAATTATAATCATCTGTTGGTGCGTGTGCCTGATAACAAATTAGTAATACTCAGGTATTCTTCATCCCTCAGAGAAAAACAGAATAATATTATTGAACTCAGCAGTACAATTTCGGATGATTTCCCTGGATTTTTTTACATTGATGGCAGTAAAACTAATGATAGAGTTTGTTTTTCATTTAGTCATTTAAGATGTGGCCTTGAACTCGAGCACCTTCAATTACTAATTCCACTACACGTTTACGTAACGTAATGTTATGCGATAATAATTATAAAAATTACTATACATACCAGGGGAAGCGCTGGGGTAGGGTTCAGACAAAAAGCTGAGGTAGCATTCCATTTCTTCGATGGATTGGAAGTTTGAACGGTCTTTAATAAATGCATCTTCTCCATTTGCCATTTCATCGACGGCCATCTTTGTTAAAACTATATTTAAGCTACTGCACTTTCCATGAGAGAAACTTCAATCAACTCTCGAAGTACTTGAGAAAGTTTGAGATGACTTGAATAAGGGATTCCCTTGAGCAGAAGGGTTTAAATTACTTTAGAGGTTTTATATTGAAACTTATATCGAACAATAATAAGTTTGGGAAAATCGACTGAGTCTTATTATCCATGACTGATATTACGTTAAGTTTTACAAGATTTCATGGGATTATTTGTCAACCAAAGCCTCAAGAAAATTATTATCTAATTATAAGTGAAGTTTATGTAGTAATAGGAGTGGTTGGGATTCTTTTCTGCGATCGGATAATCATGCCTGAAATAAGAAAAAAAGTGTTTTGAAATTTCTGGGTGAAATAACACATATATGAACAAAGAAATACAAAGGAATAGAAAATTGCTTAACCATAAAAATCCTCAGTTAGGATAATTTATATAAAAAACCCATTGTGTCTGAAAAACTTTCTGTTTCACAGACCGGATCTTTAGTTCACCATATTAGAAAAAAATACAGATTTTAACGACGTTTTTACTATTTTATATATGTACATTCTCATTATTGTTTACAGTAAAGGATAAAGGTTATTGATTCATGCTGTAGTATAGTAATAACCAATAAGAAGAATAAATTATTAAATAATAAAATGCTTTAGTGTGAATTTATTAAGTAGAAAAAAGGCTGGTTCGACGGACTTGTGATTTTCTTTCCGTAATGGTAAGAACAGTTTTTCAAATGATTCCGAACCGCTGATACAAAATATACGTCTTTTAAGTTAACGTTTCACGTATTTTAATCTTTCATTTTCTTTTTTAAAATGGTTGTTTTATGAAAGTGCATTTCATCTTATTTTGGAATAATAATAATTCGAATATTATATTGCAATATGTTTGATTTAACCACATTTTTGAATTTCAGTGATATAAGCAATTGCCGAGATTTGTTTTCAATTATAAACTATTTAGATTATCTAACTCCCAGCACAAATATGATGTCTACAGATTTTCTGATGATATTTCTTTAAAAACCATTGACATTTTTCCTAATATAAGGAAATTTCATTGTTGATACTTTTGAATCACAGTGTTATAAACAATCCATAAATAACTTTAACATATTATTATCTGAGAATAATGAGCCGAAAAATTACTGTACTTTTAAAGAGACTTACAAAAGCGTTTGGACTAAAGAGGCCCTATGTGACTATATTGAACAATGCGACAGTTTCGTAAATGTCTCCTTATTTTAAAAGTTTGCCACTTTAAAAGTTTAAAGGCCCGCTAGTATTAGAGAACAAAGGTTGCTTCTATTTTCAAAATAACAGGTCACAACCAAAAGCACTTAACTCAAAAGAGCTGTCTATAACCGCTTTTGGTTTAACTCTACCTATGAGCATATTGTTCAAGAGACAAATTATGTGCTTCGTACTTTAGTTTCAAAAGGCTTAAAATTATTTTCAAAGATTTATTCTAGGCTTTGTTCGCAATGAATTTACTACCTAAGATCTAAGGAAAAGTACACTAACAGTTAAACGAGTGCTATCATTAAAATAAAAAAAACGTTGAAATTAGTTTTAAAAAAAACACTTCGAAGATCCTAACTAAACCATATACAAATACATGTTACGGGCAAAGTGATAAATTCAATGCCATAAATTTATCAATGAGTATTAATCACTTTTCCCGGAATACATGGGTATTATTAATAATGCCCGGATTTATATTGCCCGCATCATACATATTTCAATTTTAATAAGCATTTCCAATTCCTCTAAAAAATTAATATTTCTTTAAGGCATAAAAAGCAGCATACATTTTATGTTTTACGTATAAAAGCAATAAAAGTAATTTCAAGTAGATATAAGATGTTATTGAAAATTCCGCCTTCATTTATTAAAAGCTATTTTTGAATGTTATTCTTTTATTATTGATGCTTCCCACCTTGACTAATAGTGCTCTGTACTTGTGCTTTAGATTGTAATTTAGTTCATAGATATTGAAAGGTCATAGAGCAACTGATATCATAACCAACTCTCTTCTAGGTATTGATAATAAATAAATAAATATTACTTCAAATTATATCTTTACCTGAAATTTTAATCTTAATATTTAATTTATTAAACAACTAAACATTACATACACAAAAAAACACAAAACATAAAAAAGAGAAGAAATAAAATACTTATAGAAACACGCATAAATAGGTATTGATTTTATCCAAAGAGCAAAGGGCTCACCCATGGTACTTAGAGATAGTATCTTCATTTAGGCAAAAAAGCTAGGCTAACTTTAGTTTTAATTTTATCCAGCATTTCAATAACTCGATGCATTACAACGAAATCCTATAACTCGGATATTTAAATTAAGTCATATTGATAGTCAATTATTTATTAATGTATAACTTCTATCATTTGTAAACGGGCTCCCGCCCAAAAGAATAAAATTATGTCTATGACTAAATTTCTAGTAAAAAGAAAGGTATTTATAATCTTATAGCGATTGACTAAACTTACATATAAAGAAATTTGCTATTTCATCAGTTTTAATTCTAGCTCGTACACCTACCTACGCGATCGAAATTGATTGAGGTTCATGAACGGCTTGTTGAACTTCGTCTCATAAAATTAAACGGAAAGAGGTGTTAAAGGTAAACACTTTGATCTGATCTAAAAATATCTCGGGATCATTAAAGAAGATTCAATGAATGAGTACAATCACATTCAAGAGCAGGTCTTGCATTAGATCTCGTCGGAAACGAGTCTTCGTCGCATTTAATGAGGTAGGAAAATTAAAAGGGAATTCGTCCACATGCAGGGAGATGTAGTAGTTGGTTTAAGAGCGCAATATTCTCTCGTGTCCTTTGAAATTAAATTTTTCATCTCGGAATAAAATGCGCCAAATTTAGAGAATTAATTAATCTTATGTCGCTGGGAGAGAGAAGTTTTACTATATTAAAATTTATACTTATGAGTGAAATAAAGTGTATTTTATATTTAATTTGTAGCAATCATAATTTAAATTACATTCATAGTAAGGTCAATGTGGGGAATGTTACATGAATATAAATACAACAAAAACTTTTTTTTATTAAGAAGAAAAGGGCCGATTTCCCCCACTGTAAGCGTTGGCCCTGAAGCTTATAAGCCGTTTTCAATATTTTCTTACTTACAGATACTGTTCCGAAAGAAAAACATAAAAATTAAACTAAAATATTTTATATTAACTTGTTTGGGCAGTGATTTAAATAAATAAGACGTTTTCAATATTTTCTTACTTACATTTATATTGTCCCAAAGGAAAAACCTAAAAATTAAACTAAAAATCGATATTAACTTGTATGGGGCAGGGATTTAAGTAAGCAAGACAAAATTAAGTACTGCATTTTCAGGGGGAAATGTTTTGACCAATTGCTTTTCCATGTTAAAACACCTACATTCGTTTCATTTGGAAAAAAAATTGTGATGCTTGGAAACAAAGAAGAAATTTAATTCTAATACGCGAGCGTATGGTAAAACTGGGCTTCATACGCTATGTTAAGTAATTTCTTACCATCTGACAACAAATTCAATAATGGATAGAGTAAAATAACCTCAATTCTAAACGAACTTACCGATTGGGCTTCTTCATAAGCAAAACTGAATAATTAGACAGTTGAGTAATTAGAATTAACCGAAATACTGGAGTAATTATAGATCCAAAATTTATGAAAAATAGTTTTACACAATTAGAACGTAGTTTTGAAAATTTGATGTAAAACAGACATCTACAGCGAGCAACGCTTTTATAAGGATAAATACACGTAGGTATTAAATATTTTTCTTCATTCTTACATAATATTTCTTAGTTCTTTTAATGTTTTTTTATTGGTCAGAGATCTCTATGGAGGGGAAATCTATGAAAATCCATTAAAATCCACTTTAAAAGCTTTGATGTTTGAAAAAACAGAAAATGCAGTTATATTACAAAAATAAATTTTAATCTTCCAGTCCTATTAATTAATTGTAAACCATCAGCTAAGAAGACGTTGCCCCTTGATAATAAGTGTAATTTTCTTTGTATATTTGAAAAATTCTGTACGGAGTACAAAAAACCCATAAACCCATTTGTTTAAAGATAATGTTTAAACGAAATTGTTTATTAAAACACCATACCACGCGTGTTTTCAACTCTAAAACCCTCGATGGATTTTCTTAGCCTTTGCTTGATATAACAACGTTAAAAATTGGTTGTAACGTAACAAGTTGCGTAATGCAGCCTTTTATCAAATTAATTTGCCTGTAAAGATAACACGCTCTTACGATCCATAAACGAAAGTGACAAATATGACGTAAAATATGGATAACTTAATTTATTGATTTAGCTAATTGCCTTGTTAGCTATAATTAAATCCTCTAATTTTGAAAAGGAGACATTTTCTTCGAGCTAATTTGTAAATAAATTACTTAATAAGTACTTATCTGCCGTAGACTAAATCCTTCAAAATCGATTTTCGTTAAATATCTTTTAAGAGATGAGATCTTCAGGTAAAAAAAAATAAGCAATGGTAATTTTTAGGAAATTTTTATGCTCGCGTATAGATATAGGCAAGTCATAAGTAGGTCTGGGATTTCAATGTATTAACATATTTTTAGGAACCTGATATTGCTGAGTGTTTAAATTACTATATGTTTTGAGAGGACTCAAATTTCTTTATTACACTTACATCTTGAAATTGTGGAAACACTAAACAAATTTTATAATTTTATTTGAACTTTTCAATTAAGTTCTTCCATAAAAGGATTAAAATTAAATTTTATCAAGTGTTTGCTAAAATATTTTCTACCATCGAATGTTATAACAGCAATGTTTGCATAACATTATCTTTTCCTTGATAAAAAAGAAAACTATGTCATTTCTCCCGTAAACTACGATGAGAAAAGTTTCTTTCCATCGCAAGAAAAAATCAAAAGGAATAATTCTATAAAAATCCCCAAAGAGCATTAAATCTTGGTAGAAAAAAAAATACGAACACCAAAAAGCCAACCACCTTAAACAATGCATCATAAAATAAAATCCTTTTTAAAAGCGTTGGGTTCAATCTACCAGAAAAATCAATACAAGAAAAGCTTTTTCCCAAAAAATGAAAATGTTGTAACAGTTCAGAGAAAATCTAATTCACCAATCGCTTATGGTCGCTAAAAGATTCCATGTATTCCGAAAAAGGTGTTTCGCGAATGCACAGGAAATAAAGAGGAGAGGTTGAAGATGTATCTCGGTTTACACATTTTGACGAACATCATAGATAAAATATTCGATAAGATGCCCACAATGGTGCATTACTAACTTTGGATAATAACAAAATGGATAATCCACAAATTAGTCGTTTTAGAAGAAAATTTGTGACTTAGTATTATAATTCTGAAAAACTCACTACGTATATCTGAACTTCAACAGAAATTGAAGAAATCCTTCAAATGTGAAAACCATTTTATGCGTGAAATTCAAATTTATCTTTTATGCGTGGCTGTTCCCAGACATATGAATGAGAGATATACTCGACAGCAACGTTTCCTGAACCCAGTACGTCACTACGCGGAAGGAAAAAATGGGTAAACACAAATCCTGTTGGGTTGCTAGGGGAAGTTTCGCACCGCAAATCGTGATAAAAAGACGCTATAGTATATAAATACATGAGTTTAACAAATTAATAATATTTTTAAATTGACTTTTTTCATTTCACTCAAAATTCAAACACCGCGATGGGAACTACTTTGTTTAATAAGGACGTCCTAGGGTCAACTAACGTAGCTGTCTAGTACAGTAGATTGTGTCAATACAAATAGAAGGTGAGTCGAAATAGTACAGTTTTTTTTTTAATTTCAATAGGAGAAGAATAACAAGAGTTTTATTTGCATGACTGGTAATTTCAATTAAGATATCATGCATCAATTGAACAATTAAATTAATTCTTTGAAAACTACTTTTTTACCATTAAAATAGATAAAAACCATGAAAAGAAATTTTACCAAGAAAAGGATAAAATGTTAATAAAACATTCTTTGCAATTTTTTATATTTGAAGGATTTTAATTGAGTCTTTCAATGACAAAGATTTTTCCTATGAGTTGATTTTTAACCGTATTTATTAGGAAGAGAAGATGTGAACATATCAATATTGTTAATATGAACTTTTTGTAACTTATGAAGAATATGAATGCAGTTTATTTAAAAAGCTGCATATATCTTAAGAATATATTATTTTATTTTCAATTGAATAAATCTATTCCAAGATAATGTTTTCAGAAATATAATAGAATTATACACCTGAAGGAGACCCTAGAGCCTAGAAATTGGTTACATTAGTCTCTCCTTTTCATTTTTCAGATTATAGTAGATTTTAGCTATAAAAATAAAAATATAGAAACAATAATTTGAGAAATATACGATAAATTCTTACTTGGGAATCAAAATAATACCGAAAATTTATTTTTTGGGTACCTACATTTCAAAGAAATCCTAATTGATAACAATATTTCATTCTCAGAATCCAATCTATATCTAACTACAGCAGAGTTCTCTACTACATAGCTATATCTCAATTGATTGAATTATTGTTTTAGAAGCTCCGTTATCCTTAAAATAAAGGGCTACTTTTAAGCTTACACAGGAAGAGATTGTAAATCTTGTCTTTATGTATAGATAGAGTTATAAAGATGTTTTACTCAGACATTGTTGGACACTTTATTCTCGACGTTCTTCGTACTTCCTTTAGTGCTTTTTCTCGGCAGTTCTAATAGTGGATAGTTAAAGACTACGGTCATTCGAACGTAAATGTTGAAGCAGTGGTCAAGACTGAAACCCAACCAGTTCTGATCTTAACGCGTTTACGTCTTCAACTACTATGTTAAAGGATTTTGAAGGGGTTCCTAACAGTTTAATACACTTAATTTACAAGAAATGCTTACCTTTGAGTTATCTATAATATTATGATGTTCTCAAATGCATTTCGAACATTTTTATGCTACATATGAATCAACGTTTGTTAAAAAACACAAATTTATTTGACAACTCCATTTCCATGCCCTTTTACATATCGCTCACTCCTTTCACGAACGTCATATCTCTAAAATGTAGCATTTTTTAGTAATGATTGTTTTCAGAAAGCCCTGAAAGAGTGTTATAACCCTGATAGATCTTCATATCTTTATTCTACAAAGAAAAAAGTTCAATCGGATGTTTAAAATTTATTTTTAATACATTTAAATCTACTTTTAAACTTTAGAATCACTTTCCTGAAAAATCAGGTTTTTTGAGATATGACGTTGTTGAACGGAGTGAGCCCATATAAAAATTTTATGATTTTACCCACATAAAAATAGGATATTTAAATATTTAAAAATCCAAAACGTGTAACACAAGAGTGTTTGCCCCAAAAAGTATGACCTGATAGAAAATATAAAGCGACTCTAGATACTTAACCTTCCAAAGCTACTCTGGTGAGAAAAACATAAAACCAAGATGTTATAAATTATGGATGATCCTTATATGACTGCATTTATTTGTTTCTTTTTTTGGACGAACGTATTTTTAAAATGAACACACCGCATTTTCTGCATTTTTCCAAAGAGGTAGTCATTTTGTATTTCATGCGAAACAAGGAATATTTAAATTTTTATTCCAACCTTATTTCCTTCGAATGTTTTCAAAAGGTAGAGTCTATATCAAGCGTTTCCCTACTAGATAAAAAAAAATATCTCTTCATCAGAAAATACGTTTTAACAAAATTTTAAAAACATTTTCTCTGATCGAATCTTTTCCGACGAATTTGAAGTAAGAATTTTTCGAAAAATCTTAGGAGACCTACTGGCTAAATTTCTTTTTACTGTATGCAAAATCTTTAAAAATGGCAAGTTAACCGATTTTCTTAAATATCTCTAAACTTTATTTTAAGGTGCATGTTTCACCTTGTGTCTTATTTCAAATGTTTTCAAACAAAACCCTTCATTTCAGAAATACTGTCATACCTGTTCCAGTGATTAAAAGTTAATTAATTGTCTGGAATAAATATTTCAGACATGTAATTTGGTTAATTAGTTAATCAATCATGATAGAACAAGTTTTTCTTAGGAAGAAAACAGAAAAATGTCTTTCTCAAGGTTAATATGTTTTAGCATTTCCACTCTCTTGAATATTAAACATCATGGGTGCTACTACATAATATTCATCTGGTGACATACTATTTTATATCGTAGAGATAAAAATGTTGATGCGCTAATTTGTTTACCAGAAAGAAAATTATGTGAGACACATCTCTTTTTGTTATCAAACTATAGAAAGTGCTTTATCAACTTAGATACCTACGTGACATCGTTAAGGACATGACACAAAAATCGTCAGATTTTCAATGCTTTTATTTTTGAAACTAACCTAAATGTTTTCTGCTAAAAATGACGTTTGCATTATATTTCTATCATATTATTAAACCAATCTATTGTTGGTAAGATGGTTCAGTAATCTAGCATTTTATATTCTACCTTTAGACGCATTCTTTTTTTGTAACGTGTTTTTCACTACTTGCCATATTTAAATTTTTATATGAATCGAGTTTTGTTCTAATTAGATAAATAGCTGAAATTTGAAAAGAATACTTTTCAAACATTTTAGTTTATTTTGGTTCAACAAACTAGGAAAATAATTTACTTTTATAAGGATTTTTATCAAAACACTGCATAAAAACTTTAATAATTTTTCACTTATTTTTATACTCTTATTTTAATATGTCTTAAAGTACAGATAATCAATAAAAAAGATATTTATATTTGTTTCGGTGAAACATTTTTGAAAGTTTATGCACAATATTTTGATATATCCTAATTTTGAACTCAAAAATAAAAAATAAAAAAATTTAAAAAACTTCTTAAAACGTTTTGCTCGGAGATTTTTAGTATAAATTTGATGATTCATCTTTTCAAAAAATTTCAAAATTTTAAACTATTTAATAAAAACATTTTGTGCTTAGGACTCTCTTTTAAACTACCGTAATTTTAGTAGATGCTTTAAATTCTTTTGAACTCCTAAAAACGTCGAGTTTATTATTTTCGTAAAAAGTGAAAGAACAGCGAACTCAGGTAAACATTCAGCCTGCTATCGGTAACTACTGATGTACAGTCACCTGAGATTTCCCACAACTTTTATCGGATGTGGCGAGGCGAGTTTCAGGAAGTGGTGGGGGAATCAACGAGATTCCCCTGATTTCTCCGAATTTGAATACCGAACTTATCTTATTTTATTTCATTTAAAGAATTGTTTACTTTTTTTGACTTCTTATAACCATACGATATTTAAAATAACTTAAATAAGTAGAAATAAACAATCATTTAAAAAAATAACTTTAAATTAGCGTAGTTTATATTGCAACTCATAAATTAATATTTTTTAAAACAGTGTCGCGTGCTAGAATATGCTAATTAATTGAGAGTAATTTTATATCCAAACCGGTCATTTAAATAAACTATTTAGATCATCTACCACAAGCTAAACATATAAAAAATATTCGTATTAGAATACGTATAAGGTGCAAACTTATTCCTTACAGCAGGAAATTTGACAGAAATATATTTTCATCCCCTTTCAAAATCCATAAAGCTCATAGTTAACTCAATAATTAACTCATAAGTTAATGTTGTTTTTTTAAACAATGTTATGTTCCCAAGAATATGCTAATTAATTGAGAGTAGCTTCATATCTAACAAGTCGTTCAAATAAACTAGATCATCTACCACAAAAACTAAACATATAAAAATTATTCCTATCAGAAAAAGTATATAAGGTGCAAACGTATTCCTTACAACAGAAAACTTGGCAGAAATATATTTTCATGCACTTTCCTTTTTCTGAAATAAGAATTTGGAATTTTTATTCCTGCGAAACTTTTACTTCTGACTTGAAAAGAAATTTTCTCAAAATGAAATATCTGTTGCAGATAGATATAAGAAGTGTTAATCACAAAAAACATAACACAGCAAAAAATGAAAAATTAAATTTCCAAAAACTCACCACTAAACTATTTAAATCATTACTGGCAGCGAAGAATTCTTATCGCATCAAACACAAATCTGGGTAGTTCAAGAGCATTGGGAGAAGAGAAAACCTCGTTTCCGAATGATGAAGAGACACCTGTGGAACCGGGATAAGATGGAATCATCAGAGACAGGTAGCGACGCCTAGGATTCACCGTCTTAATAATAAACTATTTTCTGAAGGAGACTATTTTCACGGTGAGACGAAAACTGTTGACAAAAGGTTCCCAGTTTTCGCACCTGAGGTGAAAATAATTTAATTCAAAACGGTGGCTATAAATATATCGCGCAATTCGTTTCGCTATTGATTGTAAAAGGATGGTAGGGGCCATCCACAAATTGGGGAGAGTGGGGGGATACTTGAGCCACCCCCTTTTCACCACTGTGTAACAATTTTTCCATCCAATACTGATGGTGACATGGGATTATATTTATACTTTATGTTTATAACATGTGATAAAAAAATCTCATAGGGTGGATTGCCCAGTGAATTAACACTTCGCATTTTGATTTGCGATTTTCCCACTTTAAATACCATTTTCAGGGCTGTTTCTCTGTCAATTCTTAAAAATAAGGTATGCTTCCACATAGGCTTTTTCTCGGCAATATGCTGGAAGTACTTTCAGATAGCAGAAATCGATAGTTTTTAAAGTATTTTGATTTTTGTGAAAACACTGCGATATACCCAGTAAATGAACAAAGTTAAACACCGAATACCGAATGAAGTTTGAATAAATATGAACACCGTTTTCCCAGTGAATGAACACTGAAAACAGGTCACCAGTTTTAGTATTTCGAAAAAGTTTATAAGAATTTTTTGGTTTATGCATGGTTGAATAAACCAAACAAGTCTTATGAACTTTTCCAAAATACTAAACCTGGTTATCAATCATCTTTAATTTTTTATTTAATTTTTTTTACCTCTAATCGTTCATTTTTAACTCCTCGTCACTATACCTAGCTTAGTTTACATCATTTTACATAGATAGAATAAGCTTAAAACCACGAAGATTCACGATGTAGGCCTTTTCCCCAGTGAATGAACGGCCGTTCAGTCACTGGGAAAAATGTCAGTTTACCGTTCCCAATAAATGGACAGCTGAACACCCCCCTTATCTCCCCCAGTTTCCAAAATACAGGTATCTTTTTCGATCACATGCAGCTGGGTATAAATTGAAAAAAAAATCAGTTACAATTCAAAGATTTTACTGGAATGAACGATTGTTCCAGATTTATGAGATTTTCCTGCAACAACTGAATTTAATTGGGTGCCTCCAGTGCAATTACTAAATTCCTTATTATTTGAGATTATACGGTCCATTGTTCATTCTCTGGGCAATTTACCCTACATTGGTAACATTTTGAAAGTAAGTGGCCAATAATTGCTTTTTACCCATCTGAAGTTAATATTTAGAAGTACGTTTTTACATTTTTTGGTAAACAAAGATTACGGTTGGTACGAAAAGCTGACAAGTGACACTTTAATTGTCAATGTAAATAATGAAAGGAGTAAAAAGTTTAAACTAATGATACCTATTTTTAAAGAATATACTTGAGTAGATAAAAATAGAAATTTATACCTTCCATTACCTTTTAGTGGTGAAATCGCTGTTCGAAAAGGAACGTTTAAAACTATCAACTTTTTTCTGTAATTTTTATAACTTTTCTCTACTGCATCATAATTACAAGATTCCATTTTAAATATTGTTACCAATAATATTGCGAGATTGCGAACGATAGTTTTTCAATTGCCAATAGCTAGGTTTTATTTCTATAGGCAACTTTTCCTGCCAATCATCCGATGTGTGTTCAAAAGTTCAAGGGTCACTTATAACTTGCTAAGGCAAATAAATTACTTTTAATGCTTCTTTTTGTATTTCTGTCTAATATCTAGAACTTAATGGTACTTTTTATTCTTGAACTATTCCCCGTATATTATTACGTATATTTTTAATGGTTTTATGTATCGATTTTAGATTATTACCAAATTCTTCCATTTTTATTGACTCAGTCTCATGCTAAATCTTTAAAGGTCAAAAGTAAACTAATATACCCTGATATGGTTTTTTGGCCCTCCTTGAATTAGTCAAGGCCAATTTTTAACAAGGTGACAATGTATCCTTGATACTTTTTTTCTGGGGTATATGAAATAATTGACCTAAGGTAAATTTAAAACACCTTAAAATACTAAAGTCTAAAAATGCGTTCAAAATCAAAAAATGGAACCAGAAGGGATTTTTGAACTGATCTAATGTGTCCCATCACCAGCTCAAACTTTAAGAATAAAAAATAGATATTTATAATAGACGACATTAGTGTGACGTCACTTGCTTGTTTGGAAACGTTGATTCTATCTGTGATTGGTTCCGTGATTGGAGGTAAATCCGTACGGAACCAATCACGGATGGAATCTACGTTTCCAAACAAGCAAGTGACGTTTTGACTAATGTCGTCTATTGAAATTGAAAAACAAAACTTTCTTGGACTTAACTTTACTGATGCCACAATAGAATGCCAGGTAAATTTTTCTCTACTTTAAATCTTTCTTGACTGAATTTTCACACGAATAAAAGGAGAAGGCAATTATTTACTTTGAACCGTCTGAAATAGGCTGTTTTTTAACACTAAGGGGGTTTCTATGAGCCCACTGCTCTGAAAATTCAGGCAAAAGATAGTGCTAATACAGCTAGCTACCTATTGGTATTTTTTACATTTTTAAATTGTATTTAACATACAGAAATGTCGGTTGGACTCTAACAGGGTTTCCCAAAGTGGTCGGTACCGACCCCCTGGGGGTCGTTGAAGGTTTAAAGGGGGTCGATGGGGAGTCGACGAAGTTTTAGGGGTCGGTAGGGGGTCGATAAAAGTAAAAAAGTAAAAAAAAAGAAATGTGCAGAAAAGCCAAAAAACCAGCTTTTGTGTTACTAATAAAATCTTTAACGAATAATGTTGTGAAAAAATCGGAAAGTCAAATTTTTTATATGGTGGACTTGGTTTTTAAACTTGAATGTAACATTTTCAATAAGGTCGATAATTCTGCCAGACAGATATTTTTATGTAATAAAAATTCAAATATGACTCGTATGTGCAAGATAGGGATATTATTTGATAATTTCATTGATTGTTTCATTTTTAACAGATATATCTGTCTTATAAAAAGAAGTTTAAAGATTATGATTATGGGTCAAAAATACTTTTGCTGGCAAAAATCTATTTTTTTTTTCATTACTGCGTTTTTCTACTTGCGGCCGAAACTTGCCAACCCTGTGGTTTTTATAACATAATACTGTTTTAGAAATTGTTATAAAAGTTAAAGTTTTTTAAAACAAACAAATTAAATTTTTAATAAATAAGCAGCAGACGTTTCAAAGCACTATAGACACATTTTGTTTTGTAATTTTTTTCGGAAACGTGGTAATCCCGAGTATAACATCAGAATGTTATTTTAAAAAGCTATAAAGCGGTTTAAACTTACAATTAGTGAATCTTTTTTAAAGCAAAAAATTGCAATTTAATCGTAAATTAAATTATCTCAACTGCGAAAAAGAATAATAATAAGTAATTCTAAACAAAATACCCTCTTTGGCAGTCCAGCATCAGGCACACCCTTCCCATTGAATCGATTCGTAATTACCCATAATTGCATTGTAATAATGACAATTTTAATAAATTTGTTTCTGAATTTAATAATTAAAATTATTTACTTTTATTGTAATTTAGTTTATTTCGAGTGTTTCAAAATTTCTTTCTTCTTTGCAGTGTTTTTTTTTTATTTTGATAAAATTTTGCTATCTTATTGTAAAATACATTGCTGTGGGTGATTCAAAGATTTTTCCTGATCCTTTGAACTTTCTTTACATACTTATTTTTATATCAAAGTTTTGAGTGATTAATGCTTTTTTGTGGTCTTATATTGTTCCCCAATGAATTTTCCAGGTTGAACAGTACATTACTAGTGAATGAGACGGGCTGTTAAATTTTAGTTAAATTTTCATTTTTAATTTATTTTCATACAGAATTTAGTTGGATTTTTGAAAGGGGGTCGATGGCTTTGGTGAACTACTCCCAAGGGGTCGATGCATGAAAAAGTTTGGGAAACCCTGGTCTATAATGTGCCCCATGGTACAAATGTTCCCCCGTCTCCCCTATATGTTTTCTGTAGATTACAACTATTATAATTTTACTAATATTAATTAATTTAAATAATATTAATTAGTTAATTTTACTAATCGTAGAATTTAGGAAAGTTTGAAAACTGAGCCAACTAAAAAAGTAGCCAAAATTCTATATATTGGCTTTAGATAGAAGTTGTAGTAGGGTGAACCGCCCAGTGAATGAACACTTAGCATTTGGGTTTGCGATTTTCCCACTTCAAAAAATTTTTTCAGGGCTTTTTCTCGGTCAATTCTTAAAAATAAGGTATGTTTCCACACTGGCGTTTTCTTGGCTATATGATCGAAGTATTTCCAGATCTCAGAAATCAATAGTTTTGAAGGAATCCTGCTTTGAGTGAAAAAAGTGCGATAGACCCAGTGAATGAACAAAGTTTGCCCTAAGTATGAACAGTGTCTTCCAGTAAATGAACACTGAAAAATACCATGATTTTTTTTCAACTGATCAGCCTGCGTTACATAAAATAGAAAATTGTTTACTAAGAACTCTAAAATTTCTTCAATACACACACACATACACGCACACACACAAAAACGGTACTTAAGGATTAGGTGGGTGCAAATTTTGCCAGACATCGATTGCGACGTTATACTAATTGCATATATAACCTTAACATAATTAATAATCAATACCTACTAGCACGTACGTAGCTATAGCTTTTACAAGGGGGGTTCAAGAAACTTCTTTCAGGGGTCGCAGTGGACAATGAAAGTGTAGCTAAAACAGGGTTTTCCAACTGGCGGGCCACATGCGGCCCGTGAAGCTCGCTGAAACCCCCTAAAAAGTAGCTATAAGACTTTTTAGCATACTAAAATTTAAACATTTTTGGAGGAGGACCCCCGAACCCTTTTTACCCACTTTTTCATTAAGGAGTAACTTTGGTTGGTCGTTTTCTATGGAGAAAAATTTAAAGTTTGAGGTTTCGAAAGGGAGGTTGTATACCTTGAAATTCCCTCTGAGCGTAGCAAGGGGTTATAAAAGCATAGATTAACCTTTATCACGAAGAGGGACTGGGGGGGGGGGCAAAACCTATAAGACCTCAGGACCAAGGGAGCCGTTACTTGACTGTTTCGAAGGGATTCTGGAACCCAAAATGTTTCTAATAGTTTTCCCTTTCCGAGTAAAATGTAGGGCAAATGTGAATTTTTGTGAACTAAACACAAATTTTTGTGGTTAATACATGCCCTTAAGCAAAAAAGGGGGGTCTGGGGGTCCTCTCCCAGAAAATTTTGTGAAATTTGATCCAAAAAGTTGTATTTTCACTCATTTTTTGGATATTTGGGACAGGAACCTTTCTGTTTGTCTGACATAAGGTTTAGGCTAAGGGGGGTTCTGGACCCCCTAACCCCCCCATGCCTGTCGTTTGGGACCATGGGTTCCTATGCAATTCTGAACCCTTATGATGTACCCTACCTCCCCTAGAAGTTTCCCCATTCATAATGAAACACCCTGTATAAACCTAGCTTTTAAATCAAAAACTTATTCTATGGAAAGACAATACTGATCTTTATCATAACCTAGTCCTAGTTTAAGCCGTAAAAAAGCGTATAGGTCTTTTGGTTCACGAGGTAAGCAGTTTCCCAGAGTATGAAAGGTTGTTCATTTACTGGTAAATCTTAGTTTAATTACTCTTTCCAGTATGTGAACACTTGCACTTTCTAATCAACATACCCCGTTCATTTACTGGAAGGACACAATTTTGATCATCGCGCATTTTTACGTAGTTTAGCTTACATAATTATGAATCACATAAAACTATAATCATGAGATTTTACGAAATATGCATTTTTCCCAGTAAATGAACACCTGTTCATTCACTGGGAAATCTCAGTTTGCACTTCCAGTAAGTGAACACCCCCTTATCTATCGCAATTTCAAAAGTACAGCTTTATGAATTATGCCATATCAAAGATTGAGTCTTTAACAGTTGATAAAAAACAACTAAGATCATAATAAGCGCAATTATAAGTTAGAAAAATATGAATGAATCAAGTCGAATCTTAACTTACCGGAGACTTTTTCATGGGCCTGAAGCTCGAGTATCAGTAAAAAAATTTACACAGACTGAAATCGGAATAGGGTGAACCGCCCAGTGAATGAACACTTAGCATTTCGGTTTGCGATTTTCCCACTTCAAAAATTTTTTTCAGGGCTTTTTCTCGGTCAATTTCTAAAAATAAGGTATGTTTCCATACTGGCTTTTTCTTGGCAATATGATCGAAGTATTTCCAGAACTCAGAAATCAATAGTTTTGAAGGAATCCTGATTTGAGTGAAAAAAGTGCGATAGACCCAGTGAATGAACAAAGTTTGCCCTAAGTATGAACAGTGTCTTCCAGTAAATGAACACTGAAAAATACCATGATTTTTTTCAACGGATCAGCCTGCGTTACATAAAATAGAAAATGTTTTACTAAGAACTCTAAAATTTCTTCAATACACACACACAAGCACGCACACACACACAAAAAAAAGGTACTTAGGATTAGGTGGGTGCAAATCTTGCCAGACATCGATTGCGACGTTATACTAATTGCATATGCCATCTTAACACAATAAATAATCAATACCTCCTAGCACGGACGTAGCTATAGCTTTTACAAGGGGGGGGGGTTCAAGAAACTTCTTTCAGGGGTCGCAATGGGCATCAATGAAAGTGTATCTAAAACAGGATTTTCCAACTGGCGGGCCCCATGCGGCCCGCGAAGCTCCCTGAAAACCCTAAAAAGTAGCTATATAGAAGACTTTTAGTATACTAACATTTAAACATTTTTGGAGGAGGACCCCCGAACCCTATTTACCCACTTCTTCATTAAGGAGTAACTTTGGTTGGTCGTTTTCTATGGGGAAAAATTTAAAGTTTGAGGTTTCGAAAGAGGGGTTGTATACCTTGAAATTCCCTCTGAGCGTAGCAAGGGGTTATAAAAGTTTAGGTTAACCTTTATCACGAGGGAGGACAAAATGAAGTATCATAGGCGTAAGTTCAACTTTTTGATTGAGGGGGGGCAAAACCTATAAGACCTCAGGACCAAAGGAGCCTTTACTAAACTGTTTTGAAGGGATTCTGGAACCCAAAATGTTTCTAATAGTTTTCCCTTTCCGAGTAAAATGTAGGGCAAATGGGAATTTTTGTGAACTTAATCACAAATTTTTGTGGTTAATACATGCCTTCAAGCAAAAGAGGGGTGTCTGGGTTCTCTCCCAGAAAATTTGATCCAAAAAGTTGTATTTTCACTCATTTTTTGGTTATTTGGGACAGGAACCTTTTTGTTTGGCTGACATAAGGTTTAGACTATTGGGGGGGGAGTCTGGACCCTCTAACCCCCCTTATATACGTCCATGCCTGTCGTTTGGGACCATGGGTTTCTATGCAATTCTGAACCCTTATGATTACCTCCCCTAGAAGTTTTCCCATTCATAATGATACACCCACTATAAACCTAGACTTAAATCAAAAACTTATTCTATGGAAAGACAATACTGATCTTTATTATAACCTAGTCCTAGTTTAAGCTGTCAAATAAGCCTATAGGTCTTTTGGTTCACGAGATAAGCAGTTTCCCAGAGTATGAAGGTTATTCATTTACTGGTAAATCTTAGTTTAATTACTCTTTCCAGTATGTGAACACTTGTACTTTCTAATCAACATACCCCGTTCATTTACTGGAAGGACACAATTTTGATCATCGCGCATTTTTACATAGTTTAGCTTACATCATTATGAATCAAATAAAACTATAATCATGAGGTTTTACGAAATATGCATTTTTCCCAGTAAATGAACACCTGTTCATTCACTGGGAAATCTCAGTTTGCACTTCCAGTAAGTGAACACCCCCTTATCTATCGCAATTTCAAAAGTACAGCTTTCTAAATTATGCCATATCAAAGATTAAGTCTTTAACATTTGATAAAAAACAACAAAAATCATAATAAACGCAATTATAAGTTAGAAAAATATGAATGAATCAAGTCAAATCTTAACTTACCGGAGACATTTTCATGGTCCTGAAGCTCGAGTATCAGTAAAAAAATTTACACAGACTGAAATCGGAATATACGGTTAAATCAACGATTGCCTGGCCTCTAGGAGGTCTCATTGAAACTACTGAATTTTAGTAATAGTCTTTACAGAGTTCAAAAAGCTTAATAATTGAGATTATACGACCATGTGTTCATTCACTGGGAGTGTTCATTCACTGGGCAACCCACCCTATATGGTTAAATCAACGATTGCCTGGCCTCTAGGAGGTCTCATTGCAACTACTGAATTTTAGTAATAGTCTTTACAGAGTTCAAATAGCTTAATAATTGAGATTATACGACCATGTGTTCATTCACTGGGAGTGTTCATTCACTGGGCAACCCACCCTATCTCTTACTAGTTTACCGTAAGGAGTCGTTCAAATATTACGTAAGCACGTTTTTGAGCCCCCCTTCATATTTACGTAAGAAAACCATCTGACCCCCCTTTGTTTTTTTTGTGCTAACTAAAGTTTAGCAGTGCCTAGATTTCCGAAATTCATCGTGCTCCTTGAACACCATCTATCGTAAAATATTTCCTTGTGAAGTCAAAATGCTTGTTTTCCTAGTTGAATTTTTTATGTAAATTTATTTTTGGTTGAATTTTGAATTGATCTGTGCAAGAAAAGAGATTTTCAAAAATGCAGTGTTAGTAACATCTTACGTACGCATCACTCATACCGGCTTATACCCCTCTTCTCAGGAAAAATAAGCAGAGGGGGAACACCACTCGCCCCCTTAGGTGCTTACGTAATATTTAAACGGCCCCTAATGGTAAAAAACCAGAAAATGCAGTCTGCACTATATCTGGTGTCGGGTTCAATTCTTGGCCTTGCTACAGTGGCTAGAAGGGGATAGTGTGTTTATCGCCATAGAACCGTGTACAAATTTCTCTTTCCGAAAAGGAGGAAACCACCAGAGGGCGATGGAATCCCGTCGTCCCGATGCCATCAATATTTTTCCACCCTTTCTAAAGCCTTTTTTTTATAGCGGTCATGACACTACTTCTTCTAGCCACTATAGCCTTGCCCTGGGTGTATTTTCACTCTTTCTGTGCCAATAAAAAGCCCTGTTTGTGATCGTCTTACTTGATGAAGGTTATAAGCAGATCCTTGAATCACCACATCAGAGAACAGAACTTACAGAGATTCCAAGTGGCAATTTTCCTCTTTAGTTTCACTACTACACAGAGTACTAGAACAGAGTTCACGGCCATAGGAAATGTTATGGTTGGCGCTGGGATCGCGTCACGTCACGAGAGGCGGAGAAAAAACTTGATCCTCCAATAGCCCTCCGAAAGGATAAATTGAAATGAACACGTCACAGACAATCACAGCTTTATGACCACCAAAATGTACTGCCTACCTATCTATCAATCCTTGAGCTTCTCGTGCTGCCCTCACACGTGTACGGAATTTCAAAATAGCCTTTGAAGGTGAAATGGCGAAAGTTTTTCCTGATTGGCTGTGGAACTGCATACGCGACATGAGTGACAGATGGACGAAATCTTCCGCGGGAGAGAATTTGCGGAGACCATGGAGTTGGAGGGGGGCTGTCGGTCCCGTTTGGGAAAGTCAATGCTTTAAAAGTTCCCATTAGCATCTATGGGGGGGGGGTGAGACCTCTGTAAGCTCTATACTCTGTGGTAACGTACGCAAGCCGGAGAAAATAAAGCATTCGCACTGACGACGTGGAGGACAGGCACCAACGTTGCTATTGTTCACCCGTTGCTACAGAGGTTGTTAGGGGCGGAGTCTTGTGATCGCAAATGCTCCAATATAAGCATTCGCACATGACATCACACTTGACGACGAGGAGGACAGACAACAACGTTGCTAATGTCCGAGTCATGTGATTGAAAAAGCTTTATCACATGACTCTGTCCTAACAACGGCCTTAGCAACGAGTTCTTGTCCTCCAGTGACGTCAGGTGCGATTGCTTCTATTGGAGCATTTGCAATCACAAGCCTTCGCCCCCTAACAATCGCTGTAAAACGGGTGCCACCGCACCTAACAACAGTCTTAGCAACGTTGTTTCTTGTTCTCCAGTGACGTCATGTGATACGTGATCGATCCCAATATGCTCCCTGAAGCAACTAGACTTTCCGGTCTACCTAAATATAGAGCATTTGCAAATGACGTCTCAACCAGTTATTTTTATTTAATTGTTGGACACGCGCCTGTTGCAAGGTGCGAATAATGAGATTGCTAATGCTCTATTACTGGTCAGTGGGCGGATCTTATAAACTGCCCCACAAGAAGGAAAAACCTGAACTAAATTAATTTTTGTAAATTATCCTCTAAACTCCTTAATTTAATAACCCGAATTAACACAATTGACATTTGAAGGGTTGAGAGGACGTCTTTGGTTCAAGTTTTACTTCTCGGGGGTCATTTGATAATCCCCGCCTACTCACCGGTCTGTTTATATATGTCTGAGTATATCCAACCTCGAGGTAAAAATTTTTGATTAAGAAATAGCCATTATTCTATTTCTAACAAAATGTTCTTTACTGTATTGCGCCTCGTCAGTAACCAGTACACCAAGCTTGCAACTCATTATTCAAAACCTTACCTTGAAGCTTCTGACTTACACTCCTGAAGCAACTACTATATATATGTTAAATATTTCAACTTCCATATGCATTCATAATACATGTTACAAACTTGGTCTAATGGTCACCTAACAAAGAATTAATCAATACAATGTGCATGGAGGTTGGATACTCCTTACCCAGCTTAAATGAAAACAAACCGCCTTCCGAGAGAAGGTAACCCCTTCCCTCGGATACTCATAAATATTTATTGCACATAATTTTAAAACTATTTCATCACTAGTTACTTGAGTTCAATAAGTCCAATTGAAGAAATTGTGTTCCAAGAGTCATAAATCAAGTAAGGCATAAGTGTCGATTATAATACATATGGTTCCTGACTCTTTCTTCTAAATTCCTCTCAGTTTTGCCTTGCCTGTAAAGAAACATCACATAAGTGAAAGTAAAATCCTCGCAAAATTCCCCTTTTTAAATAGTTGTGAAACCGTCACTTCTTCAGTTATCCTATTTCACCTTTTATTTCCCAATCTATCCTCTCATATTGATCTTTTTATATAAATCCCCTATCTTTCCCTCTCTAATCTCGATTTCTTGCCCAATCTTCCCCAGGATTTTTTCACAAAATTCCTATTTATTTATAATATCTCTCTCATTCACATTCTATATCTCTTCCTCACATCTTTTCTTTCTATCCCCCTTATTTCGCTTTATCTCTCTCTCTCTTATCCCTACCCCTACTCGACTCCACTCCACTCGATTTCACTTCATTTTTCTCTCCCTCTTCAAAATCTTCAACCTCATGTTTACCTCACATCCTTTACCTTCAATATTTCACTTTTATTCATACCTTTTATCCCCTCTCAATCATCCTCCCCTTTCTCTACTTCCCCAATCTTCAATTATCCCTCTTCTCTCCATTTTTTCTCCCCTCTATCTTCTTCACCGCTTTTCTATCATCTCCACTTCCCCTCTTTTTTTTTAACGACCTCCAACCAATTTCCACTACACTTCAACCCTCTTTTATCCTTCCCTCTCAATACTTCTCCTGCACTCCCCCTCTCTACTTCTAACCTTTTCTATCCTATTTCCTAACCTCCCCCTCCCTAATTTCTTATCTCTCTAAAAATTCCGTCTTTTTATCCTCCCCACTCTCTCCTTCCATCTTCTAATCGCCCCTCTCTCTACTCTTTTCCCTCACTTGTCCTCCCTTTCTCTTCTCCCCCTCCTTTCCTCCTCCTAATTTACTCCTCACCATTTCCCTTTCTTCCATCTCTCTACTTCACCCCTCTTCTATAATCCCCTTTACTATACTTCCCCGTTCTATCCCTCCCTTTCTCTCCACTTATTTCTTCTATCCTCCCCACTCTCTCCTTCATCCATCTTCTAATCTCCCCTCTCTCTACTCTTTTCCCTCACTTATCCTCCCTTTCTCTTCTCCCCCTTCTGACCCTCCTTTCTTTCTCAGTTTTCTTCCTAATTTACTCCTCGCCCTTTCCTTTTCTCTCTTCTTCACCCCTCTTTTATCATTCCCTTTCACTATACTTCACCGTTCTATCCCTCCCTTTCTCCCCACTTTTTCTTCTAGGGTCACCGTAAACTTTTCCGCTGGATGTAATGAAACAATTTGCGGCCGGACCACCAGCAGTTTATCTCCCCTATCCCCCTCAATCTCTTTGTATCTCCCCTCGCACTCGCGCCTGAGATGGGTCGAAAATTGACCACACCAAGACACCGGCGCCATAAACTCAGGTTTCAGGATAAGTGTTAATTACATCCAGTGGACATCATTAAGTGTTAATTACATCCAGTGATCCAAACTCAGGATAAGTGTTTTATAACATCCAGTGGAAAAAGTCTACGGTTCACCCTATCCTCCCCACTCTCTCCTTTATCCATCTTCTAATCTCCCCTCTCTCTACTCTTTTCCCTCACTTATCCTCCCTTTCTCTTCTCCCTCTTCTGACCCACCTTTCATTCTCAGTTTTCTTCCTAATTTACTCCTCAACCTTTCCTTTTCTTCCATCTCTCTACTTCACCCCTTCACTATACTTCCTTCCCCGTTTTATCCCTCCCTTTCTCTCCACTTCTTTCATCTGTCCTCCACACTCCCTCTTTTTCTACCCTCTTCACTTCCCTTATTCCTCCCCATCCATCCAATTCCCTTCTAACTTCCCATCCTTTGCTCTCCCCCTCTCTACCTTAACCTTCTTTATTCTTCACTCCTTTAACCTTTTCCATTTAATTCTTCTCCGTTATTTCATTTCGCTCCCTCTTCACAACCATTCATATCTTTATAATTACCTTATATTCTAACCTCTTTCTTTATCCCCTTTATTCATTCTTTAACAATATCTTTTAATCTAATGCCCAATTTATATTTTAATTTAGTAATTGTAATATCCTTAAACCACGCCAAAAAAACTTATTTGGTTTTTATTTTTTTTATTATTTTTACCTAATTGAACTTTAGGTGTCACTGAAGCAGCGTTCACAACAGCCAACCTGTTCAACCGGAGAAAGAGCTAAAGAAGTAGGGAGAAAGAAATGTCAGAAAACCAGCCGTACGGAAATTGAACAGCCCGTTCACAAGAACACTCGTCCTACCAGTAGAAAAAATCACGGGACAAGCGAGCGAGCTCGTAGAAATGCATTACGGGAAGTGAGCGAGAGCGCAGTCTACAGGAGGTTGATCCAATTAAAACATTTCCTCCTGCTATGGCCCAGGGGAGAATTTCCAACCGATGGTCAGGTGACTTTTTCCCCTAGCGTAGGGAGAGCTGTGGAAGAATAATAATAAGTTCAGGGCGAACCGACCCGTCGCACAGTGGTCCCAAAACCCAAAAAGCTGGCCAAAAGTCGAAAGCGATTAGCTATTTCGATGAAAATTCATATATAGGGGTTTTTGAGGTCGCTGATTACGAATCCGAGGTCAAATTTATAAAAAAACAATATGGCGGCTCCGAAATGGTTTTGACCGAGGAAATTAATTTCTTACTTTTTTTTTTAAATCTTCTGCTTATACAATTTAAGGGTAACTGATTACAAATGATAAAAAAATATTTCCAGAAAACAAAATGGCGGATTCTACATCAACGTCTATCTAGTGAAAAGTGTTAATATTTGCACGGAATTAAGTATTTATGACTTTTTAATGTTGGAGTATGATGAATATAATGTTGTATTTCAATAAAATGCGTTTAAAATCATGAATATGAATGCATTATATCAACAATTTTAATATTTTACCAATGCAAAAAGGATTAGAATAAGTAATTAGTTGTTATTATAATAGTTATAAATATTTATTTTCATATATTTTTCCAGTATATAATTTTACTAAGATAAAAAATAAAAAGTTAAAATAAGAATAGAATAAAAAACAATATATAACTTTTATATGCTTATACAGGGTGTCCCCCCACCCCTTCGATTTTGAACCCCTACAGATATAGTCATAAAAGTGTGGTGTCTAGGTAAAGTAAAGTGGCCATTCCCTATCCAATGCAACAACTTTCAACACTCTCTAGCGGCAATGTTAAGAGTTATAATTTTTATTTTAAAAAGTTTTAGAGATATTCAAAGTCAGTTACAAAGTTGTAGAGCAACATCGATTTAGTACAAGAAGACACCTTGTGCAGAGAAATAACTTGAATAGAACCCCTAAAACGCACGCTCAATTAGGTAGAATTTCCCAAGTTTTTACCTCCTAAAACGGTTCTCATAACGCAAAAATATGTTTTTTTTTTCATTTTGATGTCTTAAATAAATGACTAAAAGTATTCTTAGATCATAAAAAAGGAAAATTTCTCATTTCTTTTTTTCTTCTAAATATGAAATGTTTTTAGGTAAAAAAAATGGCAAGGAGTAATGAAATTAATTTTATTTCGTAACCAATTAAAATGTATCATTATTGTCACTTTTAAACATAATTATATATATATATATATATTCTTTATAAATATCGAGACGCAAAATTAAAAGTTGAATAAACTTGAATTCAATCGCGCCCATACATTGCCCCATAGAAATCGCTCCAGAAGCCAAAATGGCACCTAAAGGCAGCCAGTTTTTTGTAGGCTTTTGAAAAAATGTGTAATAAATAACTTCCACTTGGTTTCAGAGCAGGATCTGGCAAGAGTTTTTTCTATATTCTCTTTTTATCACGATTTCTAAGAACGCTATCTACAGAAATATAACTATCTTTATTGTTGATTTACTATTCAATATATTGCTATTATAAATTTCAAAAAATAGGTTTCCTTTATGCGTACTTTCTAAATAAGAATCCAATTTACAGAATCAAAATCGATCAACTTTTCATGATTCTATGCGCGTTCAAATTTAAGGAAGTTTTTGTGTCATTTCGAGATGACAAAACAACGCGCTCGAAGCTCACAAACGAAATGATTTCCTGAGCCAAATAGAGATCCCAGCCATTCCCCAATGGTGTAAATAGGTGCTAGACATATACTATTCCAATCGTCAAAAGTTCCATGAAAAAACTTTATTTTTTCGACTTTTGGCCAGCTTTTTGGGTTTTGGGACCACTGTGCGTCGCCTGGAAGGCGACATGCGGTGGACAACCAGTTTTCTGCGCCTTTCCTCCGTTAGAATGGCTGTTGTGAACGTGGCTCAATTTATCTAGGTCTGTGGTGTCTGCCCTTGGCACTATTTAATTGATAGCCAAGAATCGTCGTGGACACATCATCAGTTTATACTTTTAATTTAGTAATTGTAATATTTTTAAACCACGCCAAAAACACTTGTTTTTTCTTTAAATTTTTATCTAATTGAACTTTTGGTGTCATTGAGTTAAAGAAATCAGGTTTGTGTATTGGCTAGGTGTGAATAATGTATCCAATATTTCATACTTTAGTCACTGTTCATCTTCAAACGCAGTTTTTTCAACGAGGGTGACCCCATGAACGGATAAAGGTGGGTTTCCCTTGTGGGAGAAAGCTGTCCTTAATGGCTTTAAAAAAGCATTTTTTACTATGAAAATGAGGTACTCTTAAAATCTTGGGAGGAAGCATTGCCTCCTATGACCAACCTTAAATCCGTTAATGGTTGACTCAAAACAAAACTGTTACAGTTAGGTATGTACGATACACGTGTTAAATTAGGGGTGTTGTGTCATTTAAAAATCTCAACTTAAATTTTCTTGAAGGGAAGAATAAGATACATTTAGTAGTTCAGTGAGTTCCTAGAAGGTTTCTTTAAAAACTACGTTTAAAAGGTGGGTTTCTATTTGAAATCCTATTCATTGTGAGTGTGCTATGGAGTTGTTAAAAAATGTTGCAGGATAATTTTATTTTTGTATTTATGTAATCGGAATTTAAAATCTGTCTCACATGTTAATAAGATATAGTTTCACTACTTCTATTTTTTTTTTTAATTTAGTGATAGAAGACTCATTTACAAACTCATTTATATAAAAATGAAAATAGAGCGCTAATACTCTTTTGCTTAGTTCTTATATTTTTTCTATCGCTGTAGGTATAAAAAATTTTAGGAGCAGAGAATTTGTAAGAAAAAAAATCACCAAAATGAACAATGATTAAATTACGACGTATTGAAAATTCCAATTCATGATAGTTCAAAATACGAGATCCTTTGAGAGAATCATACTGAACAGAAAATTTTGATTAGGTTTTATGCTACGCAATAATGTTTTAAAGATTCATAAAGGATAAAATATTCTTACTTTTCATGCAGTAACCAACTGTGTTTCGAAACACCAGTTTGGCTTTAAATGATCCAGTGCAGGACACATCTTCTATGCTAAAAAATTACAAAAAATTAATTGCTTAATTGTAACTGATTTTTCTAAATTATGAATGATATATAAGGTATATGGCCGAATGAAAAGTAGACTTGAGCCGTTCAGATATTACGTAAGCAAGTTTTTGATCATTTTCGTCCCCTCTCCCCCCTTGACAGCACAAATAAGAGCAAACCGCATTCCCCCTTCTCATAATTACTTAAGAAAACTGCCCGAGCCCCCTTTGTTTTTTTAGTAAAAAATCTTTACTAATGCCTAGATTTCGGAAATTCATTTTCTCCATGAACACTTAACCTATCGTTAAAACTTTTCTTGTGAAAAATGCTTAAAAATGTTTTCGTAGTTCAGGGGTTTTTTTTTTTTTTTTGTGAAATTTCTTTTTTGTTGAACTTTGAAATTATTTAAACAAGAAACAATAGATTTTTCGAAAATGCAGTGTTTGTAACATTTTACGTAAGCATCGCTTATACTCGATCCCCTTGTCAGGAAAAATAAGCAAATAGTTCCCCTCCCCCCTTAGGTGCTTACGTAATATTTGAATGGCCCCTTAAGAACAGTGATTCCCAACTGGTGGTCTGCTGAAATAAGGGCTCCGTGAGAGCAGTGAAAGTGGTGCGCAGAAAGGCCAAGCAGATCACAAAAAATATTTCCAATTAAATAGGAATTCTTACTAAGCAACTAAGCAGATAAATCTAAAATGACTAAAACATTTACTAGCTTTATAGTATGTGAACGGCCGCTTTGTGCGTAGTAAAAATCACCTATAATTGTTAGTAATTTTAATTTTAAAGCATCGTCAAAGTATACTTGAACCACGGCTTACTATTAGATACTTATACAGGCTAGTCGAGTACGGAAATCATTGCAAATCCAGATGGCAGTACTGGACCAACCGGCAAAGCATATCCACAGTGTTGTAGGCGGTGGGTGATATAGGTAGGTCTTGTAGTGCTCCAAGCGGGAAAAGTTGTCAAATGGTTTTCATTGTTTAAAACTCGACTAGCCTGTAAGTATCTAGTAAGCCGTGCTTGAACAAACAAAAGCATCTGAAATGAAATGTAGTTTTTTTAATTGCAAATAACTTATAATATAGTAAAAGCTATATTATTGCGAACAAATTAAAATGTATTTGAAACAAATAGAACGGCATAAATTTTTACATATCCTACTCAATTGAGAAAAATTTGTTTTTAATTTTGGCTTACTGCCTGAAAGGGTAAGGATGGTTCTTGGATGTTTCAGTTTAAGGCTGCCCGGAGACATCTACCAGTTGGGAACCACTGTTTTAGATGGAGTGGGTTGGGTATTAAATCTCACTGAGTTTGTGAGAGACGCGCATATAATGGTGTGGGGTCTCACGAGGACGGATTGCATCTTTTCTGTCCGGATACAATTCACCCATGGAGCTATGGAGTAAGTTTTAAGGAGCATCGTCAATAGAGACCAGTGACGGATTAATGCAATTTTGAGGGTGGGGGCGGTTAGATAGAATATTCAATTTACAATAGGTTCTCCCTATGAGATAAGAAGGGGGCACATTACTTTTAAATAATTTGGACGTAAAAAAAGTCTTGGGCAGTACATAAATTCAAGTAAAAATGTTGGGGTCCTCCCTCCTCCCCCAGATAATTTTTGTAAATTTGACCCTTAAAAAACAGAATTTTAACTCGTTTTTATCCACTTAGTCCGACTTTCGGAGGGGCCCCATAAATGCCCATGGTATTGGGGATTTCTCCCTAAACATTTTTAGAGTTAGAGATTAGAACAAGCAAAAAAAAAGCCTTTTTCAGACACTTTTAAGGGGTATAGATAGACGTCCTCTGTTAAGTGGCTAATCATAATTATAACACCTAAAATAGGGTCTAAAAAGTTTTAGATCATGCCCAATGGGGAGTGCGGCCCCGGGCCCCACCTTGGCTACATCCCTGAATAGGATCTTCAATCTTATCATCATAGAAAACTACTTTTATCTACTCTATAGCCAAGGAAAGAAGAAACTACTTTACGGGGATTTTTCTCGGGGGGGGAGGTCGCCCCTTCCACCCCCTTCTTTAATCCGTCCTTTATAGGGACTCAATAATCAAGTTGAAGCAACCGTTTAGTTTCGCCAATGCATTTTGTAATTAAAAAAATATTTTAAAAAGAAAAAAACTTCTACCGGTGTGTATTACTATGTTCCATGAAACTTTTTATTTATATTAAAATATAAAATTGCTAAACTAATTTTTCAAATAAACTATTTGCATCCCTTTTAAATTATTGTCCTACAATCCATCTTACTTATTCGTGTTTTATTCATAAGTAAGAGGTCTTTTGAAAAGTGCGAAATGAAAATGCAAAAGTTTCATGGACCATGAAGTCAGTCACTAGTTTAAGAAAAATGTTTTTAAATTTTATAAAATTTTAATGCATTACTCAAGATGACCGCCAGTCATTACCACAGTTAAGTTGAGCTTTCTTCGGCTTCAGTGATTTCAGACCATGTTCCCTCCACTTACTCCTAGCTCCATGAATTCACCCATAATTCCGTCCCACGTAGTATCTGGGGATAAGTGCGTTGTGGCACTGTCACCTTAGTGCCCTGTGAGAAAGTAATACCGCACGACCGGATAATCCGGTCTTTTTTTTACCATTTTTACCTAATTAAACTTTTGGTGCCACTAATTGTGAGTTTAAGAAAGCAGGTTGGGGTATTAGCGAGGTGTGAACAATATATCCAATATTTCATACTTTAGTCACTGTTCATTTTCAAACGCAGTTTTTTTTTCAACATTTTAGAATTTTTTCAAAACCTAGATTGAACTAGAGTCAATTATTAAAAATTAACAATACATTTTTTTAGAAAACCCTTTTATTTATTCTGAATTAAGCAAACCAGTCAGGGAGAGAGTCAACTGGCAGTCGCAAAATTACCCATTTCCATCGAAATGGATTATATCTTTTGAGGAACATTCCCATAGAAATCTTAATTTTCATTAATAACAGGGAATATAACAAGGAACTTATTTTTTTATATTTAGAGGAAATTTTACTTTTAAAAAACCTAACTTGTCGGATGACTTATGTTTATGATGTGAAACACCAGAATAGTTTCTAAGTTCAGAAGTATTTCGTTGCAATACAAAATATAGAACTTTCAATCAAAAATATTATACCCCACCACTCATAGTTTTTAAAGACGTAGTATTTGTTTAAAAAATGGAATCATTTTGAGGATTTAAAAAAAAAACGAGGTTGACCCCATGGGCGTATTTAGGTGGGGAACCCTTGGGAGAGATAGCTGTCCTTAATGACTTTAAAAGCATTTTTTTTATTGCTATGAAAATGAGGCATTCTCAAAATATTGGGAGGGGCGCATTCCTCTCCTTTAACCAACTTTAAATCCGTTCATGGTTGACTCAAACAAAACTGATACAGTTAGGTATCATACGCGTGTCCACTTCGGGGTGCTGTTTCATTTAAAAAATTATCAATTAAAACTTTCGAGAAGGGGATAATAAGACAAATTTAGTAGTTCAATGAGTTCTAGAAAGTTTCTTTAAAAACTACGTTTAAAAGGTGGGTTTCTATTCGAAATCCAATTTATTGTGAATGTGCTATGGAGTTGTTAAAATGTCGCCGGATAATTTTATTTTTGTATTATGTAATCTGAATTTAAAATCTGTCTCAGATGTTAATAAGGGCAAGTTCCACTACTTATATATTTTTTTTAATTTAGTGATAGAAGACTCATTTATACACTCATTTATGTAACAATGAAAATAGAGTGATAATACTCTTTTGCTTAGTTCTTAAATTTTTTCTATTGCTGAAGGTATAAAAAAATTTTAGGGGCAGATAATTTGTAAGAAAAAATCACCAAAATGAACAGTGACTAAATTACGACGTATTGAAAATACCAATTCATGATGGTTCAAAATGCGAGATCCTTTGAGAGCATCATACTGAATAGAAAATTTTGACAAGGTTTATGCAACCCATTAAAATGTTATAAAGATTCGTAAAGGATGAAATATTCTTACTTTTCATGCAGCAACCAACTGTTTCGAGCCACCAGTTCGGCTTTAAATGATCCACTGCAGGACATCTTCTATGCTAAAAAATTAATTGCTTAGTTGTAATAAATTTTTCAAAACTATGAATGATATAGGTATGCCCAAATGAAAAGTACTTAGGGGCGGTTCAAATATCACATAAGCAAGTTTTTTTGGTCATTTTTGTCCCCTCTCCCTCAATGACAGCACAAATAAGCAAACCGCATTCCCCCTTCTCATAATTACGTAAGAAAACTTGCCCGAGCCCACTTTTCTTTCTTTTTTTTTGTACAAAATCTTTACTAATGCTTAGATTTCTGAAATTCATTGTTCTCCATGAACACTTAACCTATCGTTAAAACTTTTCTTGTGAAAAATGCTTAAAAATTTTTTCGCGACTCCAGGTTTTTTTTTTGTAAATTTATCTTTTTTGGTGAACTTTGAATTTATTTATACAAGAAACAATAGATAGAAACAAAGAAATTTCGAAAATGCATTGTTCTCGTAACATTTTAAGTAGGCATCGCTTATACTCCCCTCCCTCCTTATCAGGAAAAATAAGCAAATAGCAAACCCCCTTACCCCTTAGGTGCTTACGTAATACACTGGTGTGCAAAAATTAAGGACCGAACTATTTTTCAATATAACACCTAGCATAATTACTTTTCATCCATGAAAATAGTACCACAAGATGTTCAAGGAGTGGGAATATGCGGCGCGTGAACAAATTCTTCCTTCCAATAATTTAAGGGGGTAAATGGGCCCTCCATTGATAATGGAGTTCCATTACACATTTGGAGCAGTGACAGAAACGTCTATGTGAGAGGTATTTAACCGAAAATTTTATGTTGTTTGTAAAGAATATGATTATTCCTGAACTTAACGCATGTTTTTATGTGTGTACTAATTTTTAATAGTATTTTTTAGGTTTTATTGAGATATTGCTCTAATCATTATTTTTGGCAAATTTTAGCTTCTGGGTCATTTTTGGTATGTGGTACCTGACCATCAACCATATTTTTACAAGTTCTCACATGTGATTGATCGCGTTTAGTCTGTGAACCCGGAAAGTAACTTTATTCTTTCAAAATCGTGACTTATGAAAAACTTTGAGAAAGCCAAATTGTGATTTTTCGCAGCTTTGTCATGTCAAAAGTCAAAAGAGAAAATAAGGACCCAAAATGTCTTCTAACAGAAGCCAATGAGACATGAAAACACAGGTATAAAATTGCAGACATCAGTTAAAATCTCCGTGGTGTATAGGGGATGCTGAAACGGCACAAAAGAATTAAATAGTTTCATAGGAAGGACATCTTTTATTAACGTTCAAAAAAATTATTTTTTTAGTGTTTTTGGACCTATGCATGTCTGAAAGAAACAAATATCTGTATAAATATCTCCATTCACCTAAAAATAAGTTTTAAAGACATCGAATTTTTCCTGTGTAACTATACAATTTTTCACCGTTTCAGCACCCCCTATACACCTCAGAGATTTTCACTGATGTCTGCATTTGTGTACCTGTGTTCTCATGTCTCATTTGCTTCTGTTAGAAGACATTTTGGGTCCTTATTTTCTCTTTTTGCATGACAAAGCTGCGAAAAATCCCAATTTGGCTTTCTCAAAGTTTTTCATAAGTCACGATTTTGAAAGAATAAAGTTACTCTCCGGGTTCACAGACTTGAACACAAGGGCGGTTTTAGACCAGATTTTCGGGGGGGGGGCCATGTCAAAGTCGGAGGGTATTACATTCGAAATTTTCAGTGCCTCAGAAAATTTTTTGAAGAGTGCTTGCTTTTAAGCAGCTTTTTAGGGGTTTATAGTAACTTAGAGTATATCCAGGGCCCGTGCCATTGTTTTAGAAAGTGGGGGGGTGAAACATTTTTGTAAGGCCATAATAATACTTGTGTTCGCGAGGTGTTTGGCTCCCAATTTTCCGAGTATAACATAAATAAAATGCGAAACTTTGTTTAAGTTATAAAGGTTTCTTCAGATAATGCTAGCTCGAAAGCAAATGTGGGGGGGGGTCTGGGGGTCCTCCCCCAGAAATTTTTGTGAAATTTGGCTTCAAATAGAAGTATTTCTACTCATTTTTGTACATTTGGTATCCATTGGATAACACCTAAAGAGGGTAACTTCTTACACTCCTAAAATGAGAGGAGAGAAACAAGTTCAAGGAGAAAACAGTAAATAAGTAACCATGAGAAATTAATAGGGGGTCTGGGGGGTGCCCCCAAGAAAATTTTTGAAAATTTGCCTCTAAAAATAAAGTTTCAGCTCATTTTAAAAGCATGTAAACCACAGAATTTTCAAGGATGAAATTATAAATAGATGCCCAATTTTGAAAAGGGCCGGGGGTCCTTTCCTGAAAATTTTTGCAAATAAGCGTATTTAAACTATAGTATTACCGGTTTGAGAGGGCTTGAGCCCCATCCAATGTTAGCTGAAGGGGGGCTAAGCCCCCCCCCCAATATTTTGTGATGTTTGGATATTTTCTGGTTTGGAATCCCCTTCAAGAGCGGTTATTTGGGGAGAGGGTAACCCACAAAAGGTCTCAGAATGTGTTAAAAATTTCTTTTAAGGGTCAAATTTTAAAAATTTTCTTGGGGAGAGACCCCAAACTTTCGAATTAAGCTGAAATGCTACTTTTAACAGAGAAATTTCTAAAATTTTTCTGGGAGAGATCCCCCAGACCCCCATCTTATTTCGAGCTCGCAATAATTACACAAAACTTTTACATTAAATGCACCTCAAAATATTACGCCTTGGCGATATTTAAAGGGACATGTAACGAAATTTAATCTATACATCTGATACAAAATTAGGTAATTAGGCACGTAAACTTAATGGTTGTTTCTTTTAATTTTATGTTTTTTAATGTATTGTACTGGCCCTCCCCCCCCCAATATTTTATAAAAGTTGGCGCCTATGGATGTCAAAATATTAAAGGGGGGGGTTTTGAATTTTAACATTAAGAAAGTGTTTTTTAAGCTATTTGTTAGGGTTTCTCAGGGGGGGGGCCATTGCCCCCAGGCCCCCCCCTAGACCCGCCCCTGCTTGAACACGATCAAGCACATGTGAGAACTACTGAAAATATGGTTGACGGTCAGATACCACATACCAAAAATGACCCAAAGGCTAAAACTTGCCAAAAATAATGATTAGAGCAATATCTCTCAATAAAACCTAATAAATACTATTAAAAATTAGTACACACATAAAAACATGCGTTGAGTTCAGGAATAATCATATTCTTTACAACCAACATAAAATTTTCGGTTAAATACCTCTCACATAGACGTTCCTGTCACTGCTCCAAATTCAATGGAGGACCCATTTACCCCCTTAAATTACTGTTAGGGAAAATTTGTTCTCACGCCCTATATTCCCACTCCTTTAACATCTTGTGGTACTATTTTCAGGGATGAAAAATAATTATGCTAGGTGTTATATTGAAAAAACAGTTCGGTCCTTAATTTTTGCACACCAGTGTATTTGAATGGTCCCTTAAGATCAGTGACTCCCAACTGGTGGTCTGCTGAAATAAGGACTCCGTGAGAGCACTGGAAGTGGTCCGCAGAAAGACCAAGCAGCACAAAAAAAAATATTTCCAATTAAATAGGGATTCTTACTAAGCAGATAAATCTAAAATGACTAATACATTTTCTAGCTTTATAGTATGTGAACGGCCGCTTTGTGCGTAATAAAAATCACCTCTAAATTGTTAGTAATTTTAAAGCATCGTCAAAGTATAGTACTAATAAAAGCATCTGAAATGAACGGTACTTTTTTAATTGCAAAGAATTTAGGAACAATTCCGTTAGAACTCACGCTAAATATCGCCATTCTTTTAGACAACATAGAATTTAGAAATATTCATAAATATTTTCAAACTCCTGAACTAAAATGTTTAATTAGATGATTAACTATTCAGTTTATTAATAAAAGTCAGAAAAATTTGTTGATATTTGGATATGCGGCGTCCAAAAGAACCGGGCGATATTTATCGGGAGCTCTAACGGAATTGAACCAGAATTTATAATCTAAAAAAAAAGCTATCGCGACTATATTTAGTGCTGACCAAACTAAAATGTATTTAAAACAAACAGAACGCCATAAATTTTTACATATCCTACTTAATTGAGAAAAATGAATTTTTGATTTTGGCATACTGACTGAGAAGGTAAGGGTGTTTCTTGGATGTTTCAGTTTAAGGCTGCACGGAGACATCTACCATTTGGGAACCACTGTTTTAGATAAAGTATAGCTAGTATTAAATCTCTTCTTAAATTACTTCTTCCCTATTCCTCTTCAATCCCCATCCATCCGATTCTCTTCTTCCCATCCAGAGATATTTTTAACGCCTCCGAGAGAGTATTTCACTCCTTGAAAATCGGAAATACTCTCTAAAAAACTAGCCAGGAGTATTTTCACTCTTTGAGTTTTTCACAAATTTTAGTTTAAAAAATGCACCGCATGCCCCACAGAAATCAGCAAGTAATATTTTTCTTCTCAAAACACGAACTGGTCTCAGCGGAGACATTTTTGCCTGACTTCTGGAAAAAGCCAATTACCAAAAGCCCCCTACCAATTACCAAACGGCACCCTAATTATCATTTTTTTTAATTGTGTTTTCATACAGCCATAGTAATTTTTTTTCATTGTTCTGATGCTTAGGGAGTTTGATTGCGGTTTTTGATTCTATACATATATATAGTTCATGCTATTACCGTGTTTTCCTTCTCATAATTCAATTTCACTCCTCCTAAAAAAGTCAAGGAGTATTTTTACTCCATCAAAAAAATCCTAGGAATAACACTGTTCCCATCCTTTGCTTTCTCCCTCTCTACCTTAACCTTCTTTACTCTTCACCCCGTTAACATCTTTACCTTTTAATTCAACCCTGATATTTCATTTCGCTCTCTCGTCACAACCATTTATACCTTTTATTACCTCATAATCTCACCCCTTTCTATATACCCTTAATTCCTTCTTTGATATCTTTTCATCTAATTATCAATTTATCTCTTTTAATTTAGTAATGGTAATATCTTTAAACCACTCCAAAATCATTTATTTGGTCTTTATTTTTTATCATTTTTACCTAATTGAACTTTTGGTGTTACTGAGTTAAGGAAAGCAGATGAAATGTGAATGTAGGTGAAATTGTGAACGATAAATCCAATATTTCGTAATTTAGTCACTGTTCAGTTCCAAACGTAGTTTTTTCAAAACCTAGATTGAACTAGAGATGAGAGGGTTTAAATCCAAATTAAAAAAAAAACCTTTTAATCCTATTAAATTTGAAATTTTCAGTTAATTTTATTATGTCACGTAAAATAAGCAAACCAGTTAGGGAGAGAGCTAACTGACAGTCGCAAACTTACCTATTTTCATCGAAAATGGATTAAAGTTTTAAAGGAAACATACATACCCAAAGAAATCGTAATTTTCATTAAAAACATGGAATATGACTTAGTTTTAATATTAAGAGGAAATTTGGCGTATACAAAAACGTAACTTGTCGAATGACTTATGTTTTATGATGTCAAACGCCAAAATGGTTTCTAAATTCAGAAGTATTTCTTTGCAATAAGAATATAGTACTTTTGATCAAATATAAATTATACCCCGCCACTCATGTTTTTGCAAGACGTAGTATTTGTGTAAACAATGGAAGTATTTAAAAAATGTTTTTAAAAAAAACGGGGTTGACCCCATGGGCAATAATTAGGAGAGGGAACCCTTGCGGGAGAAAGCTGTCCTTAATGTCCATAATGTCCTTACTATTATCAAAATGAGACATTCTCAAAATATTGGGAGGGGGGCATTGCCCCCCTATGACCAACCTTAATTCCGCTCATGGTTGACCCAAACAAAACTGTTACAGTTAAGCATCATACACGAGTCAAGTTCGGGTTGTTGTTTCATTAAACAGTATATCAATTAAGACTTTCGAGAAGGGGACAGTAAACTACTTTTAGCAGTTCAGTGAGTTCTAGAAGGTTTCTTTGAAAACTTCGTTTAAAAGTGGGTTTCCATTCGAAAGAAAAAAAAAGCATTTCCCTATACATTGTGAGTGTGCTATGGAGTTGTTAAAATGTTGCAGGATAAAAACTTTCTTTGACATTGTGTAATCGGAATTTAAAATTTGTCCTAGATGTTAATTATGGTCAAGTTTCACCACTTTTATATAGTATACGAGGTGTGGCTACTAAATAACGAGACTGATGCTATAAATCCTACTATTTTTAATTTATCTATATTTAATTATCATTACCAATAATATGAATCCCCCCTCTACCCCTAGACCACTTTTTGTGAATTTTCTGCTGTTTGAAAAAAATTAGGAAGCCTTCGTACGTGAACACCTTTATAACTTTTGCCGGATTTTCTTTAACAACTTCAACACACTTAAATCCTGTTTTATAAATTCAGATTTAGGCTTGGTAGTTAGGTAAAAGTCCCATGGGGCAAGGTCAGGTGAAAAAGTTGGATGATTAAACTCTGCGATGTGGTATTTGGCTAGAAAAGTCTTGACAGACACTGCAGAATGAGCTGGCGCGAAGTCTTTATGGAGATTCAATGACTTGCGAGTTAGAATTACTATGCAAAACTTGTCTTTATCATTATTTGTCAATTCAAACAGTTTCAGCAATTGCACAAATACATATACAACTGTTAAATCGATTCATTTTCAGTAATTTTAACCGTTTTTTGACGAGAAATGGCTTGAAACGGTGTCACTCATTTCCTTTATCTTCGCAGCCAGCTTGAAAACATTTGAACCCCTCAAAAACTCGTGTACATCACAAATATTTATCTCTACGCATGTCCTTTCTTAAAAACTGAGTTTTAGTAGGCATTTTTTGAAGTTTTGTGTTAAATTTAACGAAAATTCATTGTCTTATTACTGTGCACTTATCGTTTTTCCGGCAAAATGGAAAAATATGCTTTTATACAATCATTCACCACAGCCAGACGAATTTGTTTAAAAACACGGGGATTGCTGCATTTGAAACAGAAAGTTCCATACTAAACAACTGCCCAATGATTAAATTTATGACATGTTTAGTTCTTCTGTAGGAGCACCAGTCTCGTTATTTAATAGCCACACCTCGTATATTTTTTTAATTTAGTGATAGGAGACTCATTTACACACTCATCAATAAATACACTCATTTATGTAAAATGAAAATTAAGTGCTAAAACTCTTTTGTTTAGTCTTATATTTTTTTCGATCATAGTAGGTATAAAAATTCAAGAGGCAGAGAATTTTTAAGAAAAAAATGACCAAAATGAACAGTGACTAAATTACGACGTATTGAAAATACCAATAATGATATGGTTCAAAATACGAGATCCTTTGAGAGAATCATACTGAATAGAAAATTTTGATAAGGTTTATTTAACCCATTAATGTTTTAAGGATTCATAAAGGATAAAATATTCTTATTATTACTTTTCATGCAGTAACCAACTGTGTTTCGAGACACCAGTTTGGCTTTAAATGATCCAGTACAGGACACATCTTCTGTGCTAAAAAATTATAAAAAATTAATTGCTTAATTGTAACTGATTTTTCTGAACTATGAATGATATAAGGTATGCCCAAATGAAAAGTAGACTTGGGCTGTTCAAATATTACGTAAGCAAGTTTTTGGTCATTTTTGTCACATTCCCCTCCCTCCTTGTCAGGAAAAAAATAAGAAAATAGCAAGCCCCCTCCCCCCTTAGGTTCTTGCGTAATATTTGAATGGCCCCTTTAGATCGGTGGTTCCCAACTGGTGGTCTGCTGAAATAAGGGCTCCATGAGAGCACTGGAAGTGGTCCGCAGAAAAGCCAAACAGCACACAAAGAATATTTCCAATAAATAAGAATTCTGAAATAAAGCAGATCAAAATTGACCAAAACACTTTCTTGCTTTATAGTATGTGAACGGCTGCTTTGTAAGTAATAAAAATCCCCTCTAAATTGAAAGCAATTTTAAAGCATCGTCAAATTATACTTACTAATTAAAAGCATTTGAAATGAACGGTAGTTTTTTTTTATTGCAAAAAATTTATAATCTAGTAAAAGCTATTATTGCGGACCATATTTAGCGCTGACCAAATTAAAATGTATTTAAAACAAATATAATGGCCTAAATTTTCACATATCCTACTTAATTAAGTAAAATGAGTTTTTAATTTTGGCATATTGACTGAGAGGGTAAGGGTGGTACTTGGATGTTTCAGTTTAAGGTTTCGCGTGGCCATCAACCAGTTGGGAACCCCTGTTTTAGATGAAGTATAGCTTTGTATTAAATCTCAGTGAGTTTGTGAGAGACACGCAAAATGGTGCGGGGTCTCACGAGGACAAATTGCATCTTTGCTGTCCGGTTGCAATTCACCCATGGAACTAGGAGTATGTGGATGGAGCATCGTCAATAGGGACTCAATAATCAAGTTGAAGGATTCGTGAAGTTTTGCCACCATCTTGAGTAATGCATTGTGTAACTATATATATAACTAATATTTTAAAAATAAGAAAAACTTCTACCGGCGAGTATTACTATGTTCCAGTAGGGTGTTTCGAAAGTCTATGGTAAAAATTTTTTTTTCGAATTTCCCAGATGCCCCCCCCTCAAGTTGTTACAAATACTAAAACATTATTACCTGCAAATTTTCAGGTCTCTAGAACGATTTTTGACCCCCGCGCCCTTCAAAAGTAGGTTTCCCATGTTAAAGTATAGGGAAAATATTGAAAATATCGTCATTTTTGGTTCTTTTCAATTTTACGAGCCTGAACGCAGTCAATATCGAATTAAAACCTATAAATCATCTTTGGGACATCATTGTCTCAAGATCCTATCGGAAAAATATTCCATGGCACCTATTGGGGGATAGTTACACGGGGGTGAAAAGCGAGCTTTCACCGAAAAACGAGGATTAAACTAGTTTTTCAAATAAAATATTTGCATCCCTTTTAAATTTTTGTCCTACAATCCATCTTACTTATTCGTGTTTTATTCAGAGGAAGTAAAAGAGGTCTTTTGAAGAGTGCGAAATGAAAATGCAAAATTTTCATGGAATATGAAGTCAGTCACCAGGTGTAGTTTAAGGAAAGTTTTTAAGTTTGATAAAATTTTAATGCATTACTCAAGATGGCCGCCAGTCATTACCACAGTTAAGTTGAGCTTTCTTTGGCTTCAGTGATTTCAGACCATGTTCCCTCCACTTACTCCTAGCTCCATGAATTCACCCATAATTCCGTCACTCGTAGTATCGGGGGATAAGTGCCTTGTGGCACTGTCACCTGAGAAAGTAATACCGCACAACTGGATAATCATTAGGGTGGAGCGAAAAACACGAATTTCGGAAATTGAAAACGCCTATGGTGGGAATAGCTGTGGACAACCATGCCTATTAATAATCCAAAATATTAGTTCAATCAATATCTTCAGATGCCCCTTTCACTTTGAAATTTCGCCAATTTTTTTATATAAGTAACAATAACGCATCCATAAAAAATTAATTCCCCCTATTACGAGGCATGGGAGATGAAATGGACTTCCCTGAATGTATAAAAAAAGTTTCAGCCTTGAAATAAATTTTTGAGTTTAAAATTTGACCTCTTTTTTAAAGCATCTAACGCGCGCCTCCACGCTCTCGGACGGACCTCCCAAAGTGTTCCTCGCAAGTGCGGGCGGATGGTACACGGGCGCTCCCCTTTCATCTCGTTGTTTATAAGGGGGTAAATAACTCGTAATTCGCAACTTAGAGGTGTCTGGATCTCTTAAGATGCCCACCCCTTTTTTGGTAAATATCTAGTAATAGATTCATATCAATGCAAGCGCTTCATCGGAGTAGTCAGGCGTGATACTTAGTTCTAATCTATTCGCATTTGTTTTTGGCTATTCAGTTTCTGAAAGCGAAAAATTAAAAATACAACCTTCTTTTACTATGGGAGCCAATATTTTAAGTTCTAATTTATCTGATGACACGACAAACAGTAGTAGTGATATTGATTTACCATCTACATCTCAAATGAGAACTAAACTCCCTAGTGTAGCTTAGGCCTGCGACAGAACTGGTGTTTCAGACAGATCTGCGGCAATTTTGATTAATGCTGCACTAAAAGATATGGGAATGATTTCCACAGATGATATGTCAAATATAGTTGATAGGACCAAAATTCGAAGAGAAAGAGTAAAAACACGTAGCTACCTAAAAAAGGAAATTGAAGAAATACCAGGGGAACAAGGGATATATTTTGATGGAAGAAAAGAGAACATTAGTAATGATTAAAGAAGGGGAAAGGATTGCAAGGAAAACCATAACACAAGAACATATTGTTATAGTAACAGAACCAGGGTCAAAATATTTGGGACATGTAACACCTGCCACTGGGCTCTTCTCAAAACATTATAACAAGTATTTTAACATTTTTAGAAAAAAATTTCAATCTTTCCAAGTTAAAAGTTATAGGTTGTGATGCTACTGTAGTAAACACAGGTGTAAAAAATGGAATAATTCGACAAATTGAGGTCTTTTTAGAACGGCCTGTGCATTGGTTTATTTGTCTATTACACACGAATGAGCTACCTTTACGCCATTTGTTACAACATTTGGACGGGAAAACCACCGGGCCAAAAGGATACAGGGGAGATATAGGAAAACTGTTGGAATCTGGTGAGAAATTAACAATAAAACTTTGAGAAAATTGAAACAACTTTACCAGTTATTGACCAACAGGATCTAAGCACAGATCAGAAATACCTTTATGAAATGTGCCAAGGTATTGCAAATAAATATATCCCATTAAGCTTATCCCAAAGAGATCCGGGAAAGCTAAATCACTCTAGATGGCTGACAGCAGCGAACAGGATTTTAAGGTTATGTTTCAATAGAACATCCAACTCATAATTTGAAAGTATTAACAGAATATGTTATGAAGGTATATGCCTCTATGTGGTTCAAAATTAAAAAGTCAACCATCGTGTCAGTATGGAAGTGTTCATTTTTACATTTGTTTTTTTGCCGGAGGATTTTAAGAAGGTAATTTATCTAACTTTGCAAAGAAATGTTTACTATACCCAAGCCCATCCAGAAAATATTCTTTTGGCAATGTTGGCGGATGATCAAAAACACGTAAGAGAATTGGGACTTAAACGAATTTTCAAATTAAGGCAAGAAAATGAAGCTCCAAATAATATTAGAGAGTTTAGAACACTTAAGTTAAACTTTGAGGCAAATGATTATATAAATCTGATTGATTGGCAATCAGACTACATCACTGAACCACCACTTACTATGTCTCTTTCAAATGATGAGATTCAGTCTTTAATTCTAGACGTTCCAAGATATAGTGATATTTTCAGGGCCGTAACCAGACTTTTGTTTCGGGGGGGGGGGGGGGTTGACTAAAATATTTTCTGAGGTACCTCCTTACGGGTACTTTTATATGTTAAGTTTTAGGTGACAACACTGGATTAAATTTTGATGTACTACATTTCAAAATTGTTTAAACAATATGAATTCGAAGTGAAAGGGGGGTCTGGGGGTCCTCCCCCAGAAAATTTTTGGGAATTTGCCCCTCAAAAGAGTGTTTTAGCTCATTTCTGAGACCCTTTAGATTACACCCATAGAGCACCACTCATTGTAAGCGGCCGAATTTTCAAGGTAAAAAGAAGGAATATTGTAATAAATGGTGAAATGTTAAGGGGGTTTTTAGGTTCCTACTCCAGAAAATGTTTTGAATTTTTCCCCTAATAGTGGCATTTTAACTCATTTTGAGACATATTAGGTAACATTAAAGAGGACCAATCCTTGTAAATCACACAAGTTTGAAGGAAAAACCGTAAAACTTAATAGATTTCAAAATTTCGAGGGGGTTTGGGGGTCCTCCCCCAAAAAAATTTTGGAAATTTTACCCTTAAAAGTAGGGTTTTGACTCATTTTGAGACCCTTTGGGTTATACCCGAAGAGGATATCGCTCCTTGTGAGACATAATTTTCAAGAAAAATAGCAGTATAAAAATTGATGTCAAAATTTCGGGGGGGGGGGGGTTGAACCCCTAAACCCCCCCTTGGATACGGCCCTGCATCTTTTTAACTTTCCATGCCATTCCCAAGCTGTGGAAAGGTGTGTTAAGATAGTTACTGAAGCATCAGGTGCAGTCTGTGGAACAGAGGCACGGGATGGGTTTATACGAGCGAGAATTGCATCCAGAGTTTCTTTGCCAAGGTTTGAAACGAAAAACCAGTATAAACCACTTTTAAACTAGTGACTTAAATTTTTGGAGGGGTAAACACAGTTAAATTTTATTTTTAGTGGGAGGGGGTGTGGGGGGGTGGAACACGATATGCACCCACCTCCTCGTGGTGAGTTCTGGGTTGTTTTCATAATTAAAACAAGCGAAGAGCTGCAAGGGAAGTGCGCGCATTCCACGAGGTCCGCTTTGGGAGGTCCGTCCGAAAGCGTGGAGGCGCGCGTTAGAGGCTTTACAAAAGAGGTCAAATTTTAAACTCAAAAATTTATTTCTAGGCTGAAACTTTTTTTATACATTCAGGGAAGTTCATTTCATCTCCCATGCCTCGTAATAGGGGGAATTAATTTTTTATGGATGCGTTATTGTTACTTATATGAAAAAATTGGCAAAATTTCGAAATTTCAAAGTGAAATGGGCATCTGAAGATATTAATTGATTGAACTCATATTTTGGATTATTAATAGGCATGGTTGTCCACAGCTATTCCCACCATAGGCGTTTTCAATTTCCGAAATTCGTGTTTTTCGCTCCACCCTAATAATCATCTCCAGGCGGGGACCACTGGCTCATGGTGTGCGGCATCATAGCCATCTATACTCGACAGTCCCAACGTTTCCTGAACCCAGGACGTCACTACGCAGAAGGAGAAAATGGGTAAATACAAAGCCTGTTGGGTTGCTAGGAGGAGTTTAGGTACGCAAATCGTGATAAAAAGACTATATACTATACATGAGTTTAACAAAATCATCATGTTTTTAAAGTGACGTTCTTCATTTCACTCAAAATTAAAACACCGCGATGGTGGAACTACTTTGTTTGTTAGCGATGTCATAGGGCCAACTAACGTTGCTGTCTAGAACAAGCAAACATTAATGAGGAGCGCGGAAAAAAATATATATAGTTTGGACCTTGAGAATCGTTTGACGCCGCTGATGACTCCTCGCAAACGAAGAGACGAAATGTCCCAGCCTATTTTTTTCTATACTTGGTTGCAACGTTTCTTGAACCCAGTACGTCACAAATGCGAAAGGAGAAATCGGTAAACACGAAGCCTGTTGGGTTGATAGGACGAGTTTTGGTACCCAAATCGTGAATGAAAAGCACTATATGAGAAAACAAAATAATATTTTTAAATTGACGTTCTTCATTTCACTCAAAATTCAGACACCACGATGGTGGAACTACTTTGTTTGTTAGTGACGTCGTAGGGTCAACTAACGTTGATGTCTAGTATAGACTTATAGATGTCTTCAGCGTCCTGAAGCCAAAGGGCTCCTCTCGCCGGGTTAGGAAAAACAGCCAGATGCACCGACAGCAACCCAATACAGGCCGACATGGGAACCACAGCTTAGGCTACATGGCCTGCACAGGTCAAACGTACGGCATGCTGTCTAGTATAGAACAAGCAAACATTAACGAGGAGCGCGGAAAAATAAATATATAGTTTGGACCTTGAGAATCGTTTGACGCCGCTGATGACTCCTCGCAAACGAAGAGGCGAAACGTCCCAGTCTGTTTTTTTCTAATCTAGATGGCTATGGTGACATCCGCCGCACCTCTACGGATGTTGGTCTCTTCTAACTTGTGTCGTCTCTCTACCGCCATGCACTTGTTTACGAATGCGGTGGCGGCATCAGCAATTCAGCAGCAATTGCAAGAATGTGTGAGTAATTAAGCCTTGTCATATTCTCGGTTGTATAGTTCCCTGTTCGCCTACATTCCCCCTTTTTACCTCTCATATCTGCATCTCTGTATACCCCTTTATTCATATCTTACCTCTTCTATCCTCTTTTCTTCGTCCATTTCCTTTCCGATTCTCCCCTTACTGTCACTATTCTATCTTTTTTTTTTCTTTTTCTCTTCCTCTATCTCTACCATAACTTTTACTTTATCACTCCCATAATTTCACTCTTTGCTTAACTTGCATCACTATTCCCTATACTATCTTTCTTTAGCCCCTCTCCTCCTTTACAAAGAAGTCCCCTTCATCTATGCCGATTATCCTCCTGTTTCCTTCTAACCCCTCTCCTTCATCCATTTTTGCTCTTCACACTCTCTATTAGGGTGGCACACTCTCTATTAGGGTGGTGGATGTATGCAAAATTTAAGCTCATTCGGATAATAATAACACGTGCCGCAAAAGCCTTGAAGTTTTAAAAAAATACGTATTTTTTTACAAAACATCAAAGAAACCAAAGATTAAACCCTCCCATATTCTTCTTGATTTTTTATGAAAATCTAATATGGTTATAGTTATAATTTTCCAGATTCCATTCTTCTATCATCCCTCTTTCGGTAGTAAAAATTTTTTAAAGTAAATTTAACTCTTGTAAAGTTGTTTTTCTTGCATTTTAAAACAGCTAATAACTCTAGAACTATACAACTTAAAAACCTGAAATTAGTACCATTTTGTTTGTAATTTTATTATCTTTGATTTGATGGCAACATAATTGCCTTTCTTAAAAAAAAAATTTTCAAAATTTAAAAAAAAAATGGGAAAAAATTAAAATAAAAAAATTATAAAAAAAAATTTTATTAAGTAAATTTAAAGTTTTTTAACTCCCAAAATAAACATTTCTGCCAAATTTCAAGTTGAAAATAAAATTTGATCATGTAGAAAAAAATAAAAATTCTCGAAATTTTGGCAAGTCCCTAAACATTCCATGTAATTTAACAAAAAAAGTGATTCACTCATGGGGAATTCAAAAACTCCCTTGAGGGTGTTCATACAATTTGTACCATGCAAAAAAATTCACTTAAATTTCAGAAAATACAACTATTAGCCGATTTGGTACAAAATCTTACAAAGCTAGTTTCCAACTTAATTTAACATGCCTTATTTCACCTGAATTTTTCTGAGTATTAAGTTTTTACTTAATTTTTCACTTCCAACGTGTCAAATCAAAGGAAATTAATTAATGTTAAGTGTTTGAAGGATAAAAATATAAAATAAAATCATAATTCTAAATAATAATAGGTTGACTCAATATTCAAACTTAAACTTACGTAACAAATGAATTCTCTAGTAAGATTTTGTACCGAATCGGCTGATAGTTGTACTTTCTGAAATTTAAGTGAATTTTTTTGCATGGTACGAATCGTATATGAACACCCTCAAGGGAGGTTTTGAATTCCCAATGAGAGAATCGCTTTTTTTGTTAAATTACCTGGAATGTTACAAAATTTCGAAAATTTTTATTTTTTCTACATGATAACATTTTATTTTCAACTTGAAATTTGGCAGAAATGTTTATTTTGGAAGTTGGAAAACTTTAAATTTACTTAATAATAAAAAGTTTCAGAATTTTTTTTTATTTAATTTTTTTTCACATTTTTTTAATTTTGAAAAAAAAATTCAGAAAGGCGGTTATGTTGCACATCAAATCAAAGATAATACAATTACAAACAAAATGGCACTAATTTCAGGTTTTCAAGTTGTATAGTTCTAGAGTTATTAGCTGTTTTAAAATGCAAGAAAAACATTTAAATTCACATAAGTCCATAGTTTCATAGTTTAGTCACTGTTCATTTCGAAGTTAAGCTTTTTTTTTTATTTTAGTACCAAACTCAGTTTCGTCAACTCTCCTTAAAGACTTTCTAACCTTTATATTATTTATTTAACATATTAGTAACATATTAACTACAAGTTAATATGTTAATTTAAAATACTATCAAACTTCCTAAGTTAAAATAGTTCAATCACTCCCTCCCTCTTAAGGCAATATGAAATTTAGGTGATGGTAGGAAATGGGGGACATTTTTGAATTTGTAATTAATACTCTTGTGGAAAGTGCGAGCCACTGGGAGATACCGATCCGAAGGTCATACGACTCAAAAGTATACTCCGGAGTTATAATCGCTTCAGTAGGTATTTATAACCCATTTGAATTATCTGACTCTTATAGTGGTGAGTAAGCTCGCCACACTCTACAATGTATAAGGTCTCTTTCATAAAACTCTTAACTTGTGTGTCTCTCTAAACTTCTCTGTCATTTCCAGACGGTGGGCCCTATCTGATCACGAATGACAAATTTAAGGAACTATTATAATTTTAAAATATTAGGGACATTCTAGTTAATCGTATAGCACCTCTTCAACTGGTTAAAATACAACTTATTTATTAAAGATATATCAAATATAAATTTAAAAAACCTTTGAGGGTATTAAATTAAAAAAAACTTTCAGTTAATTTATTATATTTTTAAAATAAGCCGGCCGTTTAGGTTTTTTAAGTTATCTCTATGATACTATACTAGACTGCAACTTAAGTTGACCTTACGACGTCACTAACAAAGTAGTTCCCATAGCGGTGTCTGAATTTTGAGAGAAATGACGAACGTCAATTAAAACTATGATTATTTTGTTAAACCTATGTATTTACAGTGCTTTTCAATCACGATTTGCGTACCGAAACTCCTCCTATCAACACAACAGGCTTCGTGTTTACAGATTTCTCCTTCCGCATTTGTGACGTACTGGGTTCAAGAAACGTTGCAGTCGAGTATAAATGAGAAAGATGCACTAAAAAAGGCATCCAAAACATAAAAAAGATCCTTTAAATTCTCATATTCAATGTCATTTTTTATGAACTTTAAAAATAAAGGCATATTTGCGGGGTTGTTTTTAATTTTTGGAGGAACACATTGATTTTAAAATTGTGTTCTTTTTATTCTTTAAAATCAGACTGATAGTCACAAAATTAATTACATTATTGAAAATGGGTTAAAATGTTTCGAACACACACTCCAAAGAAATCTGAATTTCTATTACACAGTAGGTATTAAGGAAATTTTACTTTTTTAAAACTAACAAAAGTTTCATAAAATATCAAATATAAAAATAGTTCCCAAGTTCATACAGTCTACTCCGCTTATTGTGATCATGGTTAATATTATCAATCGGATAATGTTATCAAAATTTACCGGCCCGATCACTCCTATTTAATAATTAATTTCCTTATTAATTTCCTAATGTAAAACGCGCCGTTTTATGTGATCAACATTTCATCAAAATTTGGTGAAATCCCCTATAAAACTCCTTTTTATCCCTTTTGAAGGTCAATTTTAATACCTAATCATACAAAATGAATCATCAATTTATAAGTGTTATATGTTCCAGTCTCATATTATTCTTTAAAAATGTAAAAGTTGCAAAATACATACTAGGTTACAAACTGTCTAGTAAGAAATCGCTTATTATTATCAATGGGATATTGTTATCATTCTATTCTTGAACAAAAGTAATCACATTAAGCGCAGTCGATTGCATTTATTTTCAATAAAAATATTTAACTTTTGATTTAATAGATTATACAAGACTTCTCATATTTTTGCCGGGGCCCATTTGTATGAAAAATGGCAGTGTTATTTTGGGAATTAAAAAATATATATATAACCCAAACAATAACAACTAGATATCATCCCCATGTCAAGTAAGTTCGGGGTGTAAAAATACTAACTACCTTCGAAAGGCTTATAAAGGGGTTAAGAACATTTTTACAGAAAGGGGTTAGGGAGATCGACCCCCCCCCCTCCTAGAATTCCTATGACTATTCGTATACTGCTTTTTTTTCCCTTAAAAATTCTGTAGAATACAGAAGCAATCCACCTCAGGGTGACACCTAAAGGGTCCCCTATGGTCCAAAAATGAGTTAAGACACTTCTCTTTTAGGTCAAAATCCCCCTTCTAATGGATGTGACCTTGCCTGGAGCAACTGATTAGATAGCTAAATATAATTTGTTAAATAGTCAATTCCCAATTGGTTAAATAGTTAAATATGAGAAGTCTGGTACAAGACTTCTCACATTTTTGTCAGGACCTGTTTGTATAAAAAATGACAGTATTATTTTTAGAATTCAAAAAAAGCGATTATCATTAAAAACAGCTAGATATCATCCACGTGTCAAGTAAGTTCGGTGTGTAAAAATATACTAACTGCCTTCAAAAGGCTTATTAAATGTTATGCTAGAAATGGTTTTGTGAAAGTAGGACAATTCTACGGCGTAAACATTCTAGTTACGATGAAAAATTATTATAAGAAAATAACGAAGGGAGAATAAGATATTTAGTAGAAAAATAAAGGAAAAGTTTTATCTTAAATTCAGCAGGTTGATTTCTAGAAGGCTTTTAAAAACCACATTTAAAACACTTAAATTCAATTTAGTTGTTTGTGTTAATGTAAAGCAGTCGACTCCGCTTAATATGATCAGGGTTAATATTATCAATCGGATGTTATCAAAACATTACCCGAATACTCCTATTTAACTTAATGTAAAATGTCCCGTTTTATGTGTGATCAACATTTCGTTTAATGTTATCGAAATTTGAAGAAATATCCTCTAAAGCCTCCTTTTTCCCCCGTCTGAAAAATGAGTCATTAGTTTCTTAGGGTTATATATTCCACTCTCATATTTTTCTTTAAGAATATTTAATTTGGAAAATACAAACTTTAAAATAATTCAATTAGGATTAAATAGTTGTGATTCTAATGCAAAACTCGAGATATACTGTTTAAAACCTTCTATACTAGTATCAAATCGCTTATTGTCACAAATGCGGAAGGAGAAATCGGTAAACACAAAGCCTGTTGGGTTGCTAGGAGGAGTTTCGGTACGCAAATCGTGATTGAAAAGCACTATAAATACATGGGTTTAACAAAATAATCATATTTTTAAATTGACGTTCATCATTTCACTCAAAATTCAGACACCGCGATGGAAACTACTTTGTTTGTCAGTGACGTCGTAGGGTCAACTTAAGTTGCTGTCTAGTATAAATCCTCATTTTTTCCCGTCTGAAGGCCAATTTTAATACATAAACATACAAAATGGGTCATTAATTTCTTATTGTTATAATATTCCGCTCTCATATTTTTAAGATTGTTTAATTTGAAAAAAAAACTTTTAAAAATTCAATTAGGACTAAATAGTTGTGATTGTAATGCAAAACTCGAGTTAAACTGTTTAAAACCTTCTAGTATCAAATCTCATATTGCTTCTTATCAATCGGATATTGTTATCATCCCACTCTTGTACAAAGGAGATCACATTAAGCAGAGTCGACTGTACTTCACACAAAAGGGTTTCTAGAAAATTTTGAATAAAAAAATTATTATTTTCCATGCAGCAGGGTAAAACTTTTTTCTGTAAGTATGCATTACAAAATCTAATTTTAATCTGTCACAGATGGTTATTAAAAATTTTTAAGTTTCGTTAAATTTATTTTTGTATAAATGTAATAGGAATAGAAAATATCCTATACTCATGTATGTGAAATGAAAATAAAGTGTTAAACCTTTTGTTTTATTCTTACTTTTTTCGATCACTCAAGATATAAAAATTCTAGAGGCAGAGATTTTCCCTCCACATTAAAAAGGTATCAGTGACCGCATAATTTAAGGAAAAAAACTTCAAAATCAACAGTGACTACATTACGAAACATTATAAAATAATATTATTGGCTTAAATTATGAGATACTTTTAGAATGTATTAGTATTTGAAAGAACATTTCAATTAGGTTTATGTAGGTATCAGGTTTAAAAGACCCATTAAAGTAAAATATTCTTACTTTTCAAGTAGGAATGAAGTAACCAATGTGGTGCCGCCAGCTTGGCTTGGAGGATCTAGCTAAATGTTCCTCTTTAGAACAAGTCTTCGATGCTAAAAAAGCCGAATTTTGTTACATTGTAACTGAATTTCTTAAATTAGTCACAATACAGGATATTCCCAAAGAAGACTTTGGATCAGACCGACCGATGGACCAAAAGTGCCCTGTGATAACTTAGGAAGTAGTCCGCAAAAAGTCCAACAACACTCTAAAAAAATGCTGCCAATAAATAAGGATTCTGAAAGCAATAAGCGTTGCAAATAATTTATAAACAGGTAAAAGTTATTGTGAACTAGTTTAGAATAAATTAGAATTTGCATTAATTTACATACTGTACTAAATTATGGGAAAATGAGCTTTAACTTTTGAATTTTGACATGTAGTCAGGGCAACTGTCTCCCCAAAATCATGGGTAATTTACTTTAGTTTTAACTAATTAATTTTCCAAAAAGACATTTGAAAATTCTGATTACTAGATAGAGTGTAGACCTATGACAATAATGAAAATTTAAAATAAAAAATGAAGGCTCCCACCCAGGGCGTACCTAAGAAGGGGTTAGGGTCAGGGAGATCGACCCCCCCCCTTCCTAGAATTCTTATGACGATTCGTATACTGCTTTTTTTTGCTTGAAAATTCTGTAGAATACAGAAGCGATCCACATCGAGTGTCAGCTAAAGGGTCCCCTATGGTCCAAAAATGAGTTAAAACACTACTCTTTTAGGTCAAAATCCCCCTTCTAATGGATGTGACCTTGCCTGGAGCAACTGGTTAAATAGCTAAATATAATTTGTTAAATAGTTAATTCCCAATTGGTTAAATAGTTAAATATGAGAAGTCTGGTACAAGACTTCTCACATTTTTGTCAGGACCTGTTTGTAAAAAAAAATGACAGTATTATTTTGAGAATTCAAAAAAAGCGATTATGTCCCAAACAAAAAAAAATAACAGCTAGATATCATCCACGTGTCAAGTAAGTTCTGGCTGTAAAAATATTAAAAAAGCTTTCAAAAGGCTTATTGAATGTTATGCTAGAAGTGGTTTTGTGAAAGTAGAACAATTCTAAGGGGTAAACATTCTAGTTACGATGAAAAATTATTATAAGAAAATAAGGAAGTGAGAATAAGATATTTAGTAGTAAAATAAAGGAAAAGTTTTATCTTAAATTCAGCAGGTTGAGTTCTAGAAAGTCTTTAAAACCACATTTAAAGTACTTAAATTCAAATTAGTTGTTTGTTTTAATGTAAAGCAGTCGACTCCGCTTAATATGATCACGGTTAATATTATCAATCGGATATTGTTATCAAAATTGATCGGTCCCTATTACTCCTATATTAATGTAAAATGTCCCGTTTTATGTGATCAACATTTCGTTTAATGTTATCAAAATTTGATGAAAATCTTTAAGAATGTTTAATTTGGAAAATACAAACTTTTAAATAATTCAATTAGGACTAAATAGCTGTGATTATGATGCTCGAGTTAAACTGTTTAAAACAGTGTTTCCCAACCCTTTCACTCCATGCCCCTCCAAAGCCTTTCTAAATTTTCCATGCCCCCATTCTAAATTTTCCATGCCATGTCCTTTATTTTTTCGAAAATCCATCTTGAAAAGGAAATAAAACCTGGTGGTCCATGTCCCAACTTGGGGGGGGGGGGCAATTTGGTTGAAAATTTTCAAATTGCCCCCTAAAAATTCATATTGTTCCCCGGTGGGGCGTGCGCCCCACGTTGGGAAACACTGGTTTAAAACCTTCTAGTATCAAATCGCTTATTGATTGTTATCAATCGGATATTGTTATCATCCCACTCTGGTATGTACAAAAATGATCACATTAAGATGAGACGACTGTACTTCACACAAACAAAAGGGTTTCTAGAAAATTTTGAATAAAAAAATACCATTTTCCATGCAGCAGTATAGAACCTTTTTCTGTAATTATGCATTACAAAATCTAATTTTAATCTTAAAATTTGTCACAGATGGTACTTTAATATTTTTAAGTTTCGTTAAATTTATTTTTGTATAAATGTAATGGGAATAGAAAATATCCTACACTCATACTCATGTATGTAAAATGAAAATAAAGTGTTAAACCTCTTGTTTTATTCTTACTTTTTTCGATCACTCTGGGTATAAAAATTCTACAGGCAAAGCTTTTTTCTCTATATTAAAAAGGTAACAGTGACCGCATAATTTAAGAAAAAAAATGAAAATGAACAGTGACTACATTACGAAACATTGAAAAATAATATTATTGGCTCAAATTATGAAATCCTTTGGGAATATAGTACTTAAAAGAAATTAGGTTTCTTTGGTTTATGTATTCTATTCAGATTTATAAGACCCATAAAAGTAAAATATTCTTACTTTTCAAGTAGGAATTAAGTAACCAATTGGTGGTGCCGCCAGCTTGGCTTGGATGATATAGCTAAAGATTCGTCTTCAGGGCTAAAAAAAAGTCGAATTATGCAAGATTTTAACTGAATATTTCTTAAATTAGTTACGATATAAGATTAGACATTGGATCAGACCGACCGGTGGACCACAAGGTTCTCGTGATAGCATTGGAAGTAGTCCGCAAAAGGGCCCAACGGCAAACTAAAAAATGCTGGCAATAAATGAGGATTCTGAATACTGCAGAGAATTTATAAACAGATAAACGTTATTGTGAACTAGCCAAATTAAAATGAATTTAAAATAAATATGATTTGGATTAATTTATAAATATTACTAAATTACGTGAATATGAGCTTTAAGTTTTGACATACAGCAGATGGTGAAGTGAGCGGAAGCTTCCTCCTTAAATAATGGGTAATTTCATAGTAAAAATCCAATACGTTGCAAAATATGAATGAATTTAAAATACAACGATTTTTATTTGCAACTTAAAACATTAAAATAGACAATTGTTTCGGGGATGCTTGAGATCCCCTTCGTCAGTATAAGTTCCAACAGTCTGACGGAGAATATAAATAGAAAAAATATACATTACAGTTACAGTGAGCACACAAGAGACACAACAATTCATCAAGTTACATGTTCGAGTACAAAGAGTCAAAAAGTATTAAGCCTTCCAAATATCCAAAAGAGGAGGCACGCTTGAGAAATCATTTACTAAAGAGTTTGCGTTTTTATAAATCAAAAATGCCTCTTTGATTTTTTTGAGGCATTTTTGAGGCATGGTGATTCTAAAATTATATTTTTCTTTCCAACTCACAAGTCCCATGCTTATCATATAGAAACATGTTAGAATTGAAAAAAAAAAATTCTGTTTACATGCATTTAGGACCTGCCCTACCTACAAGGAAATAATTTGGTTCTAGGTACAAAGTAAGCAATTTTTTACAGTATGTCTTAATTTGATAAAATCACATGGAATGGGAAAATCTTTAAAGTGTCATTTAGTTCCTAACCTAAGAAAAAAAATTAAGACTAAAATATAAAGAATAGTATTCGACTGATTGTCGTAAAATAAAAGAGCTAATTTCAAAATGGAACTTTATACCCAAGATACACCATTTTAATTCATGTAATAACTAGTCACATCATTATCCTGACTGGTTTGAAAATAGTTGATAACATTGATGGATATTGATGTTGCGTCTCACAAACCTGCCTCAAGTAACAAAACTTATATAACTAAATATTATTAAAATAAAGTGGGGTGACCCTAGGTACACGAATCTCCCCTATAAACTTATACCCTAAATACCCCCATTGCATTCTTTTATGGAAAAAAATTCAAATTGTATGTTATTTACTTTAATAAGATCATAGAATTTTTCCAAAGGGTGAAAAACCTCTCTAACATTTGTTATGCATAACTGATTTTCTTTACCTAACTTTAATCACAAATTCCAAAAGAACTGGATTGTTGTTCCTTAAATTGACTACATAATAACTATCTTAATTACACTAAAAAAAACAAGGATTGTGAGGCCTTTTTTTGTTTCCACGCATGTGGTAAAACTAAAGTAAAGACAGTTCCCCCCCCCCCAAAAAAAAAAAAATAAGTTTTGCCTGAAAAGTCTTTAGACATTTATCTTGAGTTTTCACTTCTATTTTGTGTAGTAAATTAAAAATCTTAAAGTAGCACTAAAGACAATGAGAAGATCATACAATATTCTCAAATATAACCTCCAATTTTCTTTTTACTAACTAAATAATATATTTCATTTAATATAATAACCAATGAAATAAAAAAAAATTAAACTTAATGTGAATAAACGCTGCAATAAGTTAAAAAGATCTAGAGAAATTATGAACACATTAAAATAGGATGCATTAAGCAAACAACCCAAATAAGAGGAATCTAAAAAAAAAATATTATTTAAGTTAATTTTTATCATATCGTCGGCTTACAGTCGAAAGGCACTAAGTCACTTTTGGAAGATATTTCAAAGCGGTGGAAGCTTGGCGCATCTCTAAAATCTCGTCAAACTGAAAAGCATAGCATAGATGGTTGGTTTGTTTTAAACCAGAAAGAATTCATACAGTAAAAAGCTTAAATGTTGTTTCCCGATTAATAATTTATTAAATTGAAATTATTTGATCATGTAATTGAGTTATTTTAGGGATTAAAAGATTTTATAATTATTAGATTTCTCAAAGATTTTATAATAATATTTTCTTTCTCATACACTATAACTAGAATGGCAACAGTAAAATGATCGCCAAATTTGGCATACCCTCGTACGGAGTAGTTGAGCAAAAAAAGTGACTTAATGCCTTTCGACTATAAGCCGACGATATAGTAAGGAAAATTATATTTAACACTCTCCCTTTTCAAACAAATAAGTTCACTGACATTGGCAAATTTAGGTTTTGCCATTTTAGCCGGTGTTACCAGTTTTTTGCAGCTGTCCTGGCCAAAAAAAAACTTTTTGCAGCAAAATTCCCAACCCTGCCTGAAAGTGTGAGGAAAATATCCTGCAAGTTTCAATAAAATTTGACTAATACAAAAAAAATTACAAGCCTGAAGTAAAAGTTAAGCACTTCCCAAAAGAAGAGAAAGCAGCATCGAATTAATTCGGAAATTAAAAGGGGCAAAGTGTTGTTTGTCTAGATCAGGGATGGCGAACCTTTTTCGATTAGTGTGCCATTTTATTACGGTTTAAGATTTTCAGGTGTCAAGTGTGCCACTTGTTATATTTATTTAGAAATCGTCTTTGAACCCTTAAAAATATGAAATCCGCATTTGATAGCCGATAGTCTAACAAGGGTTTTCAACAGTGGCGTTTATAGGCTTTTATTTCGAGAGCGGTTCAAAATTATTCCTCGGCCCCTCCCATGCATTTTTAATAGGTTTAATGTACCTTCTTTTTAGAACATTTTTAGTTAGAATATGCGTCTTGGAGAACTTAACATAATAAATGAAATGTATTAATATAAGAAAAGTTCCAAATAATTAGGTTCCTTCCAAGTACCTAAAGGGGTCTCCCAAAATTTTTAGAAATTTGACTCTAAAAAACAGGTTTTCAACTTGTTTTGATTCACCTCTAGTCCGAATTTTGGACATACATTTTTAGAAGTTTAATAAATATTTAAAACATTAAATTTTTTGATGAACTTATAATAAAGTTCCAAGCAACAGCAATGTCTTGGGTTCTCCCCCCGGAAGTTTTTGAAAGTTTGACCCTACAAAACTGGGTTTTAACTTGTTTTGGTATATACTTAGTCCGAATATCGGGGGGGGGGGCAGGGTCCCCTCGCCTCCCCCCTATATACACCCCTGGTTTCCAACTTACAAGTACTCAAGGGGTACAATCGAAAGCACAAGGCTAGTGGCGGGCCGCAAAGTAATCAGGCTTCTTTTGCATCCATGATTTTGTTTTCTTACGGCCTGATGTCAGTTTTCTTAAGAGAGAGGGTTGAGATTTGCTTATCTTTGCTGACAAAAGGGCACAAAGGGGTCAAAAATGACTAAAAAAGGGTTATGTAATATTTGAACGTATGCTTGTAAAGAGAAGGTGTGAAGAAATTTTTGTAAATTTTTTAAAATTTTTTCCTCTAGAAATTTTTGTGAATTTTCCTGAAACATAAAAGTTAACCTCACTTTTGGATACCCCCCCTTATGGTAATGTGGATTGTCGCACCAAGGGGGTATTCAAGATATAGCCACAACCTCTCTCTTTTCCCCAAATTTCAAACTCATATTCTACCATAGACCAAACCATACCATTTTCAAACGACCAAAAGTACTCTGTAACCTAAGGGGGGTTCGGGGGTCCTCCTCCGAAAAATTTTTGAATTTCAGCAAGCTAAAAAGTGTTCTGAAGCTGCTTTTAGGGAGTATTCAGGAGACTTCGCGGGTCACCAGTTTGAAATTTGAGGTTATGAAAGAAAGTTTTTTACGTTAATTTTTGTGAATGTCGGGTGCCACCGAAAAACCGGTCGCGTGCCACCCAGTGGCACGCGTGCCATAGGTTCGCCATCACTGGTCTAGATAATAATGCGAAAGTTATCAAACACAGTGTCACCTTAAAAATATAAATAAAAATTATCTTAAAATAGCTTACCTTAATCGAGGCTTTGATATTATTCCACTTTTCTTGATGTCTTGAGAACCTAAAATACAATTTTACAAAAATTAATAAATTTTAGCTATTAAATCTATTTTAATACAGTTTGATGATTGGAAAGTTGTGTTGCTTAACTTGGATATAGCATTATGGATTCCTACTACATGTTAATAAACTTTAATCGAGTAGATTATGGGTTAGAAGCAGGGATAGCAAAAACCAGGGAAGGGGTAAAAACCCAAGAGGTTTGTTTTTTAGTTTTTATTTTCAACAAAACTCTGAAAAAACCCCATGAAAACCTTTTTTTTTTTTTTTCAGAAATATTTTTTCCCACAACTAAGAAGATTTTTCCTGAAATTAAGTGGGTTTGTTTCAAATTTCAGAGATATTTTAAAGTTTAATTTGTTTATTCAAAATTATGATGGGTTTTTTCTACAAGTTCCTTGAAAGTTCCGCGGTTCTTATGTTAAAGCAGTTTCTAAAATCCATGCCGACTGACCCGTATTTAGACATGCGTAACAAACATTGTCATAGTACAGAGTGGCAGAATTTTTACGGGCGGCAAACTTCAATTTTTGAATAAAAAGGGGGTTCAAACAGGTTCGAAATCTAAGAAAAATAATTGTTTGGGTTCAGTGATGTGAGTCTGATAAATACCTAGTCCTAGTCGGTAGGGTAAATATAATTGAGTATTTAACTGGGTATATTTATTTTTACTTTAAATTAAAAAGAGGTTACATTATTTTTAGGTCGACTTACAATAGTTAATTTTTTGCTTAAAAAATATTTTATTAATGAATTAAGAGGGAAAAATTATAGACAATCAATGAATGCTAGAAGAGTCGAATGAATTTAAGGTATTTTTAATTGAAGCATTATTAAGTAAAACTTACAAAAGGAAGTTATTAACCACATTTTAGAAGCTATTCAGTTAAATACTATGAAAGTTTTTGAATCTAGTATTTTTCTCTCCCCAAATAAATTTTCAATCTTAAAATGTCACTACTTTTTGGGAAACAAGTTAAACCGAGTCACTTTTGACTATTTCCAATCCATACAAAAATAGATAAAATAAGTAATAAATAAATATTAATTATGTTGTTATTTTTAAAGACAATTGTTCGAAAAAGTTAAATTTAAAATACAGCTTCCACAGTTTTTACTAGATGGCAGCACCACTTTTAAAAATGGCACCGCTGAAAAGGACCGCTTTAATTGAGGTAAAACGTATGTTGTTGCATGTTGCATAAAATTCATGACAGTTACTTTGACAGGTTTATGTCTGGTTCATTTTTTAACATACAAATGATAAATCTGTTTTTTTTAAAAAATTAGGTATGCTGTTGAAAATTATTTTTATTTTCAAGTATTAAAAGCTAAAATATTTTATGTTTCTAATAAAAATAATAATTTAAAGTGATGTAAGACCTTCCAGTTCCAGAAAAAAAGTAATTAATAAAAATGTTCATGAATATGCCAACTTACAGACAAAAAACCTGTAAAAAAACTAAACCTTAAAAATTTTAGCTGATTTATAACATAGCTTTATTTCAGAAGTTAATACTTACTTATTAACTTACTTAAAGTTAATAAGTTTTAAGTATAAATAGTGAATAATTATTAAAATTACACACTATTTATACTTAAATTTTGTGTAGGAAATGTCAAGAAATTTTATCATTTCATTTCCAAATAATTTTCCCCATTTCAATTCCATATACAGGATGTATCAATAATAACACAGGTCTGCAATAAAAAAACTTTCTAAAAGCTGTTTTGGATATTTCAACTGATTTTGATAATATTTGGTGCGCTGAATCCGAATATGACCTCCATTTTTCTCCTACACATCAGGTTTTTTGACAATTTACGTTTTATGTTAATAAGGGAAATACCTTAAAATTAATGAATATAGACTAATAAAACCAATTATTTAATTCGGAATATTCCTTAAAACCTATTTACCTAGTATTTTGGTGCGCTGAATCCAAAAATGACCTTTTTTTTGTCCTAAAAGATCATGTTTGCTTACAATTCAGGTAAAAATTTCGTTGAAAACTCTCGGATAAAAAAAACACCTAAAATTGGGGAAAATAATCCAAAATTGAAAATAAATATGCGTTTTGTGAAAAATCCTGACGTGTAGGATTTTTTTCCCATAATCAGCACACCAAAATACATAGGAAATCAATGAAATTACTCTAACAGCTTTTTCGTTGCAGACCTGTGTAATGAGACAAATTTCAAGAGGGGTAGGACACACCTAGACCATTCATAATCACATAGGAATGGGGGGGGGGCAGAAATTCAATCTTAACATCATAGGAGTGTTTATAAGCGGGCATTGAAGGTTTTTTAACAATCAGTGGAAATTTATTCTTAACAATTTAAAATCGTATTAAAACCAGCAAAATATTTCTATTCCGGCATTTAATGCACAAAACCAATTAAGGAGCTGTCACTTTTGTAAACTTTTGACCAAACTAATCGTAGTTTCTCAATCTTAAATGCTTGTAATAAGTCATGACAATTTTAAGCCTAAGATCTGAGAAAATACGATGAAATTTTAGCTCTTAAATGTATTTTGTGTAATAAATACCTGAACCTAACGATTTTTCCACTGGGTTCTACAACCTTCCCATGCCCCCTTATAAAAACCCCAATCTAGTTAGTGGCCCATCTAGTGGTTTCCAACCCCCCATTCCTATGTTATTTTAAATCGTCTAGGGGTGCCCTACCCTACCCACTAGGGTGGGCCGAAAAAAACTTTTTTTCTTATTTCAAAACGCTATACCGCGGAAAACTTGCCTCTTGGGTAGATAAGTAAAATGCAACAAAAATTTTTAAAATCGGTTAAAAATTGCCCTAGCGCATCAGCCCTAAAGTTTGAAAAAATACGCAATTTTCATTATTTTTCGAGTAAATGGAATAAAATAAAATAACTTCTGTAAGAAGTAGATACAGGCATACATTAGTAGAACAATGACCAAAAAAGTAATTGAAAGAAAAAATTGAATAAATTTTAGAATTTATTGGTAGTTTATTACACCTGAAAACTTACGTTTTTACTAGAAATTCACATATTTCGATGAAATAAAAAACTTTTTCGTGATTGAGCAAAATTTTGTTTTTAATAATATTTTGCCTTGCTCACTATCGCTCACAATCCCCCTCAACGGTTCTGCCATTTTTACAGGTCGCTTCGCGATCAGAGCTCGCTTGTTGCTCATCAAAATAGCATCAAGATCTCTCGCTAATCCGCACAAATAATACCCTTATAAAACCTAACAGCACTTTCTCTAGCTTATCAAAAATTTGATTCAAATATTTTCCCCATAATTACATTTTAATTATTCTCTTGAATTGGCACTAACTAGTATTTAGGAAAAATAATTAAATACATCCCATGGAAAACAAAGAGAGCCGCAATCTAATTCAAGTGTATTTTGATGACTGGAAGGATCATAGCCTTTTGTGATTAAATGCACAAATAGTAGCTTTATTTATTATGTGTAAAAAGCTGGGTTTTTATTGCAATGATATGATACCTTTGAACACACAATGACATCGTTACTTATAAGGGTTGGTAAATCGGAAATAACTTCTGATGATAAATTTAAACAGAATTGAGTGTGATTCATTATATCAAAGGAAAATCATTTAAGTAATATCTGCCTGATTGGGAATAAGTTATAAAATTAGAGAGCTTTCTTAAAAGCTTTACTGCCCGTTTGTGAACCATGGTCAGTTCACTTTCACATAACTTAATTGGTATCATATTAATCAATAAAAACGAAATAGATTTAATAAAACCTTATTTTTATCTCAGAATCATATATTGCTGCATGCGTTTACTTAAAAAGCAAATACTCCTCAAATGGATTCAGATAAAATGTTTAAAGTTTAAAGTAAAATAAGAAATATCAACATTCATACCAGAAAATTTACTGAAAGTGGAATAAATACATGCTTTGTCCTTTCGGAAATCTTGCTTTTGAGTTAGTAAAATATTGTTCATAAAAGAGGAAGAATTATTATATTTATAGTCCATTTAACTTATGAAAGGAGTCAATAAGGGGTCCCAATTTAAAGATAAGTTTCAAGCGAGCACAAATCAAAATATTTAAATGGAATACTCTTTGATTCATAATACATTTCATGTAGGGAAGATTCACCAATCCCCAACCATGATGCATGATTTACAGTCCAATAAGATAGAACAGCGACAGACTAGATCTTTGACAGATTCCCATGCCACTCAAATGCTTAAAAATGGTGACATAAGAGAAAGTCGTCTTGAATTAGGCTTGAAATACACTTCAAATTCAAAGTATTGAAAGAAGAGTTGGACCCTAAGTCTTATCTCATACAACCAAAATAATTGAATGAAAGGATTATATCTTACTCAAAATAAAAGTTTTATACGATCTCAAAAATTGCTTTGCTTCAATAGAAATTTGGGAATTTTTGATAAGCAAGAGAAAGTACTATGTTAGGTTTTATAAGGATATTATTTGTGCGGATTAGCGAGAGATCTTGATGCTATTTTGATGAGCGAGCTCTGATCGCGAAGCGACCTGTAAAAACGGCAGAACCGTTGAGGGGATTGTGAGCGATAGCGAGCAAGGCAGAATATTATTAAAAACATAATTTTGCTCAATCAGGAAAAAGTTTTTTATTTCATCGAAATATGTGAATTTCTAGTAAAAACGTAAGTTTTCTGGTGTAATAAACTACCAATAAATTCTAAAATTTATTAAATTTTTTTCTTTCAATTACTTTTCTGGTCATTGTTCTACTAATGTATGCCTGTATCTACTTCTTACAGAAGTTATTTTATTTTATTCCATTTACTCGAAAAATAATGAAAATTGCTTATTTTTTCAAACTTTAGGGCTGATGCGCTAGGGCAATTTTTAACCGATTTTAAAAATTTTTGTTGCATTTTACTTATCTACCCAAGAGGCAAGTTTTCCGCGGTATAGCGTTTTGAAATAGGGAAAAAAGTTTTTTTCGGCCCACCCTACTACCCACCCCCTATTAGAAGTTTGTCCCATTATAATTCATACACCCTGTATACTGTATACCTATTCTTCTATAGATAGGATTTGAGATTTCTGCGAGTTTGAACCACGCAAGGGGAAAGTTTTCTGAAACAGCTGTGTTTGTAGTATTAATATACGGGGTGTTTCAAAAAACCTGTAACGATAGGCTATTTCCTAAAATATTTCCCCTGGACCCATACTTTCAATGGCGAATTTTCTTCAAATGAGGTGAAGAATTATATGAGACTAGTTTCAACTCCATGGGGGGTCTATTTTAGAAGATGCAGAAAATAACTTTTTATACGGCCCCGTAGATTGATTGATTAGCTTTTAATATCTTGGTGAATTTTGAAGATATAGAGATGAACTTTTTTGTATCTGATTAAGGAATGAATGGAGAAAATTTTTCTCATTGAGGGGTTTCAATCTACGGGGGCCGTATAAAAAGTTATTTTCTGCATCTTCTAAAATAGACCCCCCATGGAGTTGAAACTGGTCTCATATAATTCTTCACCTCATTTGAAGAAAATTCGCCATTGAAAGTATGGGTCTAGGGGAAATATTTTAGGAAATAGCCTATCGTTACAGGTTTTTTGAAACACCCTGTATACGTAGATATCAAACAAAGAAACTGTTCCAAAATTTAAATGTTAATAGCAAACAACACTAACCTGACAATACCTTAGACTTAGAGAATAAACATTTTGTGTCATTCATTTACTACTTTAAGTTCTTTTGTTAGGGAACATTAAGTCGTATTTAAAACGATTTATTTCATCAATGTTTAAAATTAACTTTTTAAAACTATGTTAAGATCAAATGACTGTCTAAAATAGCAAACTGTAAAATTATTTATGAAGACAATTTTTGCATTGAACTAAGTAAATATACGGTTAAAATTGAAATGAAAAAAAAAAAACAGAAAATAAATTAAATACAGGAAAGTAATTGAATCGTCAGTTTTAAAAAGGGAGTAAGTCCAAAAAAATTACAAATTGACTTTTTGTGCTCAAAACAATCTCCAAGATTTCCTCTACACTTGAGTGGAAAGATGGGATAAATTATCCCATTAAATAACTACCTCTATAGCCCTATAGGGAGATATAGCCCCTTGAAGTTGCGAAATCGATGTCCATTCATTGTATTTTTTCAGTTAATTTGGAATTAAAGTTAATTTGTCTTTCTGTTCTTATTCCTTGTGCTGCAATCTAAGCCAAAATAAAATTTAAAAGTGCTTTTAATATTTTTTTAGTAAGGGAATGTTTGACTCCATTCATATTCACTTATTCCATTGATACTGCATTATTGGCCCAGTTTCATAATAATTTTAAACTTTATTTGTCTTGTTCTGTCTACTAATGTCTGTGAACTAAGCAGAAATATAATTTAAACGATGAATTTAAGAGGTTTTTAAGATTTCCCTTCACAAGGTTAAAAGAGTCCATCAACTTTTTTCAACTATAAAAAAAGTTTTGAATGCACTTATTTTTTTTTCCGAAGATTGACCCTTTTTTCTAAATAAATTACCGAATTTCCAGTAAAAATTTGGTGGATATACAACAAAAATTCCATTATTTATGCAGGTTCTTTTTTTTTCCGATTTTCTCAAAACTTTGTTTTTGGACTTAATCTATTCTTCTAACTGACGATTCAATTATTGATACGATAATAAAAGTTTTTAAAATTTAGAGATTGACTCAAAATAAAAAAAACTTAAATTTAAAAACAGAAAATTATTCCTCTACAAACACTACATATTATTAAATAAAAGACCTCAGTAGTCACGCAAAGACTGCTGAAGTTTTTCATCTAATAAGGTTGAGAGATACACTTATAAAAACTTAACATATATAAGTAGTTACTCACTGGATATTGAAGACCATCTTCGTCATATCCTTTTCCCATCAAGTGATATCTGAAGAGGAATACTTCGGGGTGGAACAGATAGCTCGAGCGGAGAATATGAAAAGCAAGAAAAAAGAGAACTTCAGAAACATAATAAAATATTTGCAGGATAAATCTATAGAGCAAGAATAGTCAGTGGTGCTTAATAAAAAGTTTTAGCTTACTGCATACCAAATTACATTTTATTATTACCACTTTGCCCAAACCATAAAATGAAATTGTTCCAAGATTTCTTTCCTGTTCATTACGTTTTACAATACAACACGGATTCATAATATTTTTTTCGTGAAATGCATAAGAGTGTATCAATACACTAGTCAACCTCTTCATTCTCAACAGACGAAAAGAGGAGAAAGTACGCTTTTACCTTGAACACATCAGCATTGCCTTTGAACATGGAGCAAAAGTCTACCGGTTTGGAGCACTGATCGCTTCGATCGCGACACCGACGGACCCGTCTTTAGGGAGCGGCGAGGGAGCAGAAATGCACCCGGGAGTAGTCGGACGGTTTCTCCGGCACCGGTGGAATCTGTTACGGAGGTGGGGGCTCGGGATGGAATCGCGAGGGGTGACTGGGATGGGACCCTCGCACCCCGTGTTCCCGAAACCGGGAAATAGACGAAACGAGGTAGGAAAGAGGAAGTTTTCCCGGTTCATTGCTTTGAGTGGAAGGTCTTGTGTACTGTTGGTTGCACACAAAAAATTTTAGAGCTGAATCTATAGGGGATTGAGTAATTGGCGAACGGTTGAAACGAGGAGGGTTTTGCAGCACAACACTCGAAAGGGAAGAATTAGTACTGTAGCAGAGTTAAATGCATGAAACCACTTCATGACACCATGCTGCTTGACCAAGAGTTTGTGGTTCAGCTTTTCACCCTTCCTACCACCTATTTAGTGATTTGTTTTTAGTCATATTTCTCTTAGGAGAAGCCATGAACGTAAGGGTTGAGGTAATATCTGTATGATAAAGTTAATCATGGCTTGCTCTCAACCTCCAGCGAGACATTTGGATTTTCTCCGACAGTCGCAGTGCTATCCAACACCTGAGAGGCTGGAGGAGAATTGATGACCAACTAAGCATCAACATTATAGCCAAACTTAAGACATTATCTTCCAAGAATGAGATCCATATCCAGTGGATCCCCGCGCATGTTGACCTGTGCGGTAACGAAGTTGCTGATGGCCTGGCAAAGGAGGGAACAAATATTATAGACGACGTCTCGGGCGTTCTCACGTACCAAGAGCTGGTCACCAAAAGGAAAATTGCTCTCTACAAGGACTGGAAAACACCTCCTTCGCACGACTGGTATCATGCTGACCATCCAGGAGCTGCCCTGGAGATAGTTGGAGATAGAGCAACGCAAACCGCCCTTACTAGACTAATTAGTGGTCATATTAAATCTCTCGCCTATGACCAGGGGCGTAAGACTTTTTTGACATGTAGTAAATGCAGCTCAGCTCCGGCCTCCCCTAGTCATCTTCTTGCTTGCTTGCTTGGGGCTGGATAAGGCCGATTTAAAAGAGAATCCAGTCCAGGTCATGGACTTTTTGAGGGTGTGGAATCTTTTGGACCTGGTCTAGTCTAAATTTTATCTAGATCAGGGAGAATAAGTAACAACAACAACAACAACAAAGTTAATCAGTGGAAAGATACATCTATCCATAACTGCGCGAGGACGCGCGTCTGACAGAAACTATCACTTTCAACCAAAAGAACTGAAATCCCGTATAATTGCCTAAAATACTTATACCAATAACCTCCTGATAAAAAATCTGCAACTTAAATAAAGTAACTGCATTATTTTCCGCGTTAGGACGTCGTTTTTATTGAAGCTTTTTTCAAACTGAGGGTTATGGGCCCTAGATATGACCAAAGAGATTCCAAAAAATTATCAATCATATCATCCTTTTCTTACAAAAAGGAAATCATAGACACACACCAGGGAGTAAACCTGTCCCATTTTTTTTTTTCATAAAAAAATATTTTTTTTCATTATAAATTTATCAAAAAATGTGGTTTAAGTTTTACTTTATGAAATAGTCCAATATTCTCTTTTTACCAAAATCTCTCAACTTAAAAATAAGTTTTCATACACTTAAAATGATTACAGGATGTATTTAAATATTCCCTGATAAAGGTTTTGTATTTACTGAATGTTTAGAATGGAAAATGGTGCGTAGGGTCTCACAGATCCACACGCGTCCTCCCGGGTTAAGGTTAATAAAATAGCATCAGTGACACCAATAACAATTCTCCTGGAAGCTTTTTCAATATTCCTACGATCAAGTGAATAGGGGAACTACCTACCAAAATAAATCTACCGAATGTCAAACCAAATCATAATTAAATACTCCCAAGCAACTGTGTTTTAGAAACATTTAGAGAGAACATGTGTTTAGAGAGAATAATTTGTTTTAGAAACATTTTAAAAACTTGAAAATATTTTAAGATTTTGAAGAAAAAGACTGATATACGTATAAATTCAGTCTTTAAATGTAAAACAAAGAACACTAACAAATTAGTCATAATAAAATTTGTTTTAAATGACGTCTTTTCAAAGCAAGTTTCAAGTTTGGATTTATCGACGAATTTTAAACTGGAGAATTATTTAATTTTCAAAGGATTAATGGTTTTCAATGACTATATTACTATATAGTAAACCTTTTCACTTTTATTGATTTGTTACTTTGAAAATAAATTATTAGCAACTCGACATATTTTACAAAATCGTTGCTTCAAATGAAAAAGAATTCATGCAATGAATGAATGCAAAGAAGATTCAACTCCTCATTACATCTATTAAAGGGTAAAATAGTAGCATGAGGTGGAATTTCGCAGCACACAATTTGGACTCGCATAATAGCAATCCTCGGTTTGAGGTTCTATATTAAGAACCGTTTAGTTCAATAAAAGTTGAATAAGTTTTGCTGTGATGAACTTCAGGTCACCATGGATTATGTTTTGTGAAAGAATGAATGGGAAAATTTAGAAAAAATATTGGTTTTTAAATTATTTTCCAAATTTACAACATCCAAGTGGCATTAAAAGTTACTTGATTACAAAATAGATTAATAGTGCCATAAAATTTGAAACTCTTACAATTATCCATACTTCTTTTGATAAGAGATGATCATCCAAGTAAAAATATTTAGTAACGTAGTTTAATAAATTTGTTTTTAAACTAGCAAGATTTAGTTGATTCATATTATAAAATGTGTAAGATGAAATTTTTAAGAAACTATTTTTCCTTTTATATGTCATTATACAAGTGCAATTAAATTACAAAATTACTCCAGTTTATTATTTTTTACGGATTTAACTTCAATTAGGACACATCTTAACTTCATAATATTTCTTTTCTGATTTAACTTCAATTAAGACACATCTTAACAACTTCATGATTTGCATTTTGTGAAGGTAAAGACTCATGTTTAAAAAGTTTAAAAAGTAAAAACAACCTGAAACATTTAAAGTGCTCGCTTTTTTCAGAAATTGTCAATTTTTCTAGTGAAATATGATTGAAAGGTACAATTCAAACAAATTACGTGAAATAACAAGTCTTATTTTAAGTGCCCAGCAAATAAGTTTCAAACATGAGTGATTTCACAGATTCAGTTATACAAGTTATCAAGCTTATATAAATAATTAAACATGAGACTATTTTTTAAATTGTAGTAATGTCTGTAGAACTGAAAAGTCAATTTTCTTAATGCCATCATCATCCTTATAGAATTAGAATTTTATAATTAATAGAAAGTTTTAAGGGCTCGTGTTATCCCTTAACATGCTTTTTCATTCTTGTATGATATTTCTTAACCAAATGTAGCCCTTTATCAATTTTTTTTTAAAATGTCATGATATATATATGTTTTTTAAATTTTTTAACAGAGAATTAGATGAAAAACCTCCTCCCACTAAAAACTGCTTATTCACCTCTTTCTCAGCATTGCATTCTATCTGCATGTTCAGTAACAATATTTATTTTAAAAAGCTTCCCAACAGAAAACTGTCAGGTTTCCAAATATCATAACAGAAATTAAGATACTGTTCAACAATGTGTACATAATCCTTTTCATCAATCAAGAAAATTGAGAAGCTGGGGGTAAATTTCTAAGAATTTTTTTTTCTTTCGCAATACTGAAAATGTCGTTGGGTCTTCCCATGTGCGGAAAAGTTGAGAAAACAAAGAATAACTACTCGTATTATTAGAAATTTTATCATTTCTTTGCAAAAGAACTCAACCTTGGTTTTTTTTAAGACCTTAATATTTTCGTCACATCTTCTTTGACTATCTTTCTGCTTTTGTTAGATAGAGATACCAAACCTTAAACACTTTCACTTTGACAAAGGGTATGTGGGGAAAGCAAATCGAATCTACTCCACACATTAATGCACTACACAGTAAGTTCCAAAGGCATCATCACATATAAAAGGCATCAAAATATCAAAGGCAACAAGGATACATATTTCGAGGACTAGTCAGAGAGGTCTTCCGGATTTCTACGACGAGAAAAAAAAAACAGTTCGAATCAAACGATTCGATATACTAACCTCCTCCGACCACCATGTCTCTCGAGCTACACCTACAAATAGCCGTCGACGGCTGAGCCCAGGGCACAACGTTCCGGACTCCCCCGGAAGTAGGAGCCGGACACTAAAACCGCCCGGTGCCTCGTGGCGCGGTGACCAGTCGTAAGCCCGGGCGGCGTCCCTGGGCGTAGTCTGGACAGCAGGTCCTGCAGAACAGGTACCAACGCATCGGTTTCACCCGACAGCGTATCCCCACCACACGTCGACGGGCTATTGCACTGTAGTAGACTGTAGCGGTGTGGCCCTGTAGAACAGGAGTCTACACACACACAGATAGATCACTCTTTTCTAAGCCATAGGAACACTGAATGCGAAGAATGTGTGGGGTTTTAAAAGGATCAGTTAATCCGATATTCAAACTGTTTTTTAAATACTCATGCAGACCATGCATGAAATGCGAGCATTTAAGAGGTGGTATCCAATCTAACCTTTTTTTTTAGATGACCAAGGTTATTTTATAACAAAAGGATTGCTAGTGATGGCAACATTAATTACAATTTAAATTTCTAAAAAATTTCTAAATTTCTAAACTTTTTTTTTTACACATTTCCATAATGCAAAGTAGTTATACTTTGTTCAATCTGATTTATCGCAATGGGAAGAACTCATTATTTTAAACTGACTTCACAAATTTGTGATTTGAATGCTATGCATTTGCAATTCTTTAGTCCATTTTTATTGCAATGGAACTAAATCAAGAAATTTACCCCCTAACTTACAAAGATCAAAAATGATGAAAAATCTTTAGTACACATTGTTGTTTCGTACTTTTAAAGAAATTCATACTTTGTTTTCGTATTGAGTATAGGCATTAAGCCTTTTCTCAAGAACAGTATTTTCAATTTTCAAGCATTTTTTTTTAGTTACTATTTGCCATCCTCAATGGTTCATTGTTCTGTTCATTGTTATGGTTAAACCTAGGTTTAACCATAACAATGAACAGAAAAAATTAATTTCAATCTAACAACAGTTATAACCGTTATTTCCAGAAATAGAAACTATTTCTTAACTAAAGTAGCATAAAATATTAATTTTAATTGAGGTTCTCTTCAAGTTTTTTAACATAAATTGAGTTTGGATTTATCTCTAATTTAACTTTAAAAGGCTTCAATTGGATAGAAATTTCAACATGGAATGAAAAATATTTAGTCAACTGAAAATGGTAGTTCAGATGGTAAATGATTTGATACTCAATATACTTTTATCTGCATCTTTAAGCAGTTAAACAATAGGATTATTTTTAAACTTTTTTTTACAGTTTCAAAAGATTGTTTAATGTTAATTCTATGAATTAATAGAATTTAGTTCCTTTATTCAATATGTTAAATGTAAATGCACATAATTAGAAACTTCTAGTGTTTAAAAAATAATCGTACAATTTTTTAAATTGATAAAATTATATTTGTTTTTAAATTTGCACCAAAATTTGTAAACTATCCTTCCCATCAGTAAAACTTTTTATAACCAAAAATTGTTTTCTAGTTTTTCAACAACACTTTTCAAATGGATTTCTACACTTCGAAAGAAACGTTATGCTATTTTGCATAAATAGTTAACTATGGCAAACCCTTTTGTTTCAGGTTGTTTTTAATAAATAAAAAATGAAGGTAATATAGTATTTTCCAATAGTTAGGTTAAGTCTCGTTGGAAATAGGACAGTAATAATCAAAATTGGTATTAATCATAATTGGACAGCCCCTATCATATTTTTAGGGAAAAGAAAAAAATCACTATTCTATTTTAAGAATAGGATGGAAAGTAAGGATTAAGAACTAACTAAGATTTAAGAATTATTTCAAACCATTACACTAATATTAGGTGTTGTAGTGCAAGGAAAAATATTTTCAAAAAAATTTTGATGAAGGAAATAAGGTTAGACAATAAACTGGAGTAATTTTGTAACTTAATAGCAAGAAAACTTAAATTTATTGGTTTAATAGAGCTTGAACGCAATTCTTAAGTCAATTTCAAATTCATTCAAATAATATCTTCCTAAATTTCTAGTTATGTTATCAAGTCAGCATAGCCAGTGCTTTGATACGTTTGATATATCAGTGATATAATAAAAAAATAGTTTATGTATACTTCATTGGATGGTTTAAGAATATTTTAACAGAAGACCAATTGAGATGAAACAAGGTATCAGATTTTATCTCCAAAAGAGCAAATTTATGTCATTGTATGAAGTAACGTGACTTTATACGCATTCATACATTCTCTTCAATTTTTTACACTGCCTTCCTTTTTTTTTTTTGTAAATTTAAATATTAAGTGAAAATTTCACCACGAGCTTATTAATTTTTTAATCGAAATTTATTATGGACTTTAAGCTAATGGTAAAAGAATGAATGATTTTTAAATGTATACTAAAACTTAAATTTTTGAAATAAAAGAAAATACGAATTAACTAGAATGTCATAATAAGCAGTATATTTTTCCCATTCATTCTTTCAATATTTTTTCCAGATCATAGACCAGGGTAAATAGGTAAATGACCAAGTTTTTCTCCAATGAGCTTAGAGGGAACTTTTACTATTTTGTAATTCCAAGTTTCAGGTTTACTTATCTCTCCTCAAGAATTTTAATTTTAGTTATTTATTCTCTTCGGATAAATTTTTTGAGAATAACATAATTTCATACCCGTTTATTTTTTAGGCCTTTTTAAACAAGCTGCGAGGGAAATTTTTGATAATGAACTAAACCAAGTTTCTCACACTTGAAGCAGCAATCGCACCCTGCATAACGAACAATCTTGAGAAATCCATTATTAATGTTAAATTTAACCCCACAAAACAGTAACTTCTCGAATCTATATACTGGTACTTGGATTCAAACAAGTTTGTTGACGTTAAGTGATGATCAGTTTCTATTAAATTGCTTATATTAGGCAGGGCATCCAAACTTGAAACCATATATATGAAAAAGACCAATTTAAAAGAGTAAAAATACCCATAATATTAATTGAGCTAATACTAAAATGAACTCCACCTAGGGTTTTTAAAATCCTGTTTGCTACTTGAAGTCTGGGAACCTTTTTTCATGCCAAATATATTATTTTTAAACTTCTTTAACCTTTCCTTATCCCTTTTCAACAGGTTCAATTTTTCTCACAAACACAAATAACTCCTCAGGAAAATTAATTTTATGTTTGGAAAGAAAAGTTTATTTTTATTTTTCATTAGTTTTGAACCGGTTCAAGATTTGTCATGAAGAAAAATTCTCGCAAATTTGAAAAAAAAAAAAAAATTCTTTAAATAAAAATTCTTTGAGGGATTATAAAACACTCATTTTAATTTTATATTTATTAAGTAGGAATAAGTAGTGCATAATCTGTTATTAGCGGTCACTGATGCTCTTAAAAAACAGTTTAAAGGCCATTCATTTATTCCATTCCCCATAAAGATTTGGTTAATTTACTTTTTACTTTTTTAAATCAAGTTCAGTTTGTTTTTATAACCTCGCCACTGTTTAAAATATTCCTTATATTTGAAAAATTTTAATGTTTTCAAGCCCTTTAACTTTTAAAGTTAACTTTTTAAATTTGAACTTCTAAGGATATTTTTTGGAATCTCTTGTTCAGTGTTAATTCAGTTCTGAAGGGGAGCATTCTGAAGGAAAGATATATTTGTATTACAAAACGAAAAATTTTACGTTCGTTGAGATCAACGGTTATAGTTAACTTTAAGGCCTATGAAATTGTTTGGAGAAAATTAAAAGAACCTGCCATAAAAATTATATTCAGATATCCAACGTTGTGCCCATTAGAATATTTAAACTGTAAACTAGGTAATTTAATATTAATGACCAGCTCTGAAAAGTTACAAGTAGGCTTCTTTTTCTCAAACAATGCAGACTCCAAGTATTACTATTAAGGGGATTCTTGATAGTACTTCACAGGTACTTGTACCACTGTGCAAGAAAGTAACAATAAAGGGAAGACATATAGGACAAAGAATCTACAAGGATAAGTACCAGCCATTAGGAATAAAAAAACACCCTAAACTGAACTATGTAATCTCCGTATTTTCTACGGGCAACTTTAGATTATCAGTTTACTGGAGAGTAAGATTGATTTGAACCTTTACATGCATACCATTGCCATAAACTAATTTTAAAAAAAGCTTTTAATGGTTTGACTATGGCAAATCTTAGAAGCTTGGGGTCTCTATAAATGCGATTTCTATCTATATCGGTGAACATAGGCATCGAGCATATTATTAGAGATGGGCAAAAACCGAGTATCAGTTAAAAAATAGCTGCTACAGGAAAAAAAATTGATGTAGCTGCTAAACGTGTTAAAAAAAATAGCTGCTAAAATTAACAGCATTTGTAGGCTCTCGATTAGTCAAAAAATCGCATGTATGCTGCTACGCGCTGACCAATGATAATCGTCTGAATTTATTAGCAGTAGCAGTTAACGAAAGAAACGAAAGGAAAACACGATCATGTCCCGTATCAGTAGCAGCTACTAATAATAATTATATTATTTACTATTTTTCCTTAACGATCGTAACTGTTACGTTTTCAAAAAGTAGAAAATTTGCCCACTTCTACATCTTATAACTGGAGGAAGTTCCATGCATTTAACTCTTGTTGTTGTGAATACTTGAACAGTGGAAGAGTGATTCAGTGGTATTGATGAAGTAGCGATTCGGAATTATTTATAACTATTTATTGCTTTAACTTTGAGTTTGTGGCAATCGTTATTGTTGATAATATTTAAATTTTAAGTGCAGAGATAGATTTGCAAAGAACACCAATAACTAATACCAACCAACCAAAGAAATATCATTCTAGATTGCATCATATGTAAGTATGAATAAAAAAAAATAGTCTGTTTTTAATTAAGACTTTTTTTTGGTTAAAATAAGACAATTCTCATCAACGATAAATTTAGGTAGAATTATTACGCTTGTGTTGGCTGCACAAACAGGGAAACAGGATGCCCCAAAAGCGACTGAACACTTCTTATTGTATTAAGCAAAATCAAAATGCAGTAAAGGAATTGTTTGTTTTGTTTTAAGAGGTTCTTTTTCTAAATATAGGATGAGGCAAAAATGTTATCTTTATTTGAGTTTAAAGTCAATCTCAATGCATCATCAATCTAAAAATTTAATTCAATTTACTTGTTAACCACTTTTTAACTACAACTTGAATTATAATTTTGTTCAATTATACTTGTAATAATAGAATTGAATCAAAGAAAATAGATACTTTTTTGAAATCACTGGGATTTTTAAAATGCTGTCCATTTATCGCGAAAATCATTGAGAATTGATACAAAATTAGATTGAAAGCTTCAACAGCTGAGAATTAACTTGTTGGCAATTTTACACAATCACCTTGGACCTCGAGAAATTATAATTTCAAATAATCTCAAAATACAAGGTTTAGATGCAGGAGTTATAATTTGTAAACATGTATTACAATTAGTTGTATTCATCACTTTTTACGAACTTAAAAGTATTTCGCTATATTTAAACTACAGATGAAATTAAACTCATGGAAGTTAATTACTGCGATGTAATTGCCAAATCCAATCAGTCTCTTTACCAATATCTTCATAAAGAAATTGCAGTATAAAGATAAGTGGATATATAGTTTTAAGCAGGTATTAAGTGCAGGGTTCTCGGTTCTGCGAGGTATGGCTCAAGGACTGGAACTGGCTCGCCAGATCCTAGAATGTGTCCCTTTATAATTTCAATTATTTATGCGGTCATTATTTAAATAGATAAGTAAAGGCATTAAAAAGTTCTTTTTAAATGATTTTTGAAATTTAAAGTAAGTGTCATAATTAAGATTAATGTGACAATAAATAACGGTATATCATATCTTTTTGTTGTACTTTCTGATTTATGGGGTCCTTGGACTAAAAAGTTGAGACCCCTTTCTTAACGGATGGTAATTTCAAATTGAACTCCAAGAGAACAGTTCGCTTATAAAAATTTTTTTGATGGAATTTTTTTGCATAAAAACTCTTTTGCCATGGACTTTTGGGGCATCCTGTAGAACTCACAAGCCCTTATAGATTCAACCCCAAGATTTTTTTGTGCAGCCAACAGTACACAAGACCTTCCACTCAAGCCAGTGAACCGGGAAAACATCCTTTTTACAACCTCGTTTCACCGATTTCCCGGTTTCGGGAACCCGAGACGAAAGTGTCCCATCGCAGTCACCCACCCCGCGATTCCATCCCGAACCCTCACCTCCGCAACCGATTCGACAGGTGTCGGAGAAACTGTCCGACTGCCCCGTGTGCATTTCTCCCTCGACGACCCCGAAAGACGGGACCGAGATGCCGCGACCGAAGCGACAGTGCACCAAACCGCCAAGCCTTTAACTCGTTAAGTCCAAAGCCAACACTGAGATGGCAGGGAAAACGATTTTCTCTTTTTTTTTCGTCTCTTGAGAACGATGAGATTGACGGATGTACAGAGACACTCTGATGCATTTCACAAAGAAAGAATACGAATCCGCGTATGTTATAAAACGTAGTCAAAAGGGTCCTAATTTTCAGGATGTTTTACTTTCATTTAGCACAGTCAACGCTCATTTTTGTGAACTAGAAGTGAGAATTCGACTTTTTCTGTAATCTCAAAAGTATGCACAGAACCTGAAACCTTCCAAAATGATACAATAATGTATGAATGTTGCGCCTATATGCTTTTTAAAATCATTCTATTCAATAAATAAAAGATTCAAGTTTATACGTTAAGAAATAAAGTTATTCCATACATGTAATTAAGTATTCAGGGATGAAGGTAAAAATTGTACTAACAAAAAAAAATAAGAATAAAAGGTATCTATTTGGACAGAGTAATTTCCGCTAATAAGTCTGAAAAAAAAAAAGACTTCAAAATTTCAGAAGGTAAATGAGAATTTAAATGGTTATGTGACTGATCTGGACCAGCTTACTGTTCGCAAAATTGAGCGTCAACTGCATAAAGCTATCAGAGGTAAAGTGGTAACATCTAAAAATGTTATGTAGGCATGCCAAAGTTCCTTCAACAGGAATGAAATTAAGGAGTAACATGAACAATGAACATGTTTATGAGAAGAAAAAATATTTTTACAGAGATATTACACATAGTTTAAAAATTTTTAAAAATTATACCATACACCTACAGAGGTATGCAATTGAACTCAAACTTGAAAAACTTGATATAATGAGTTTTGATTCCTCACGATGAACATTTTATTTTATACTATTTCTAGTACTAAATTGAGTATTCTATCCAAGAATGATTGATTTTATACTTTCTGGAATACTTTTAATCAATAAGCAGGGGATTTTATTTTTGTATCAAATCTGTAAGAAAATTTCGTGATACATTTTTAATATTGCTCTAAATAGGGTTCCAAAAAGCAATTATATAATAACCATGGAGCTAATAATCTAACCATATTTTCCTCGGTGGATATTTCATGAATATACATTTTTTAAAGGGCTGTGAAAAAAGCAGATGGCAAACGAAACATCTGCAAAATCAGCTGCTCTCTTGGAGCTGCAGAAACAACAAAAAGAACTTTATGAAAGGTCAATTGTTCAGCAAATCTAATCACCAAATTCAGAAGAAAAATGTTTATGATGGGTAATTTAGAAGTATGAACTTATTTTTTAATATAAAAACAGAGTGACAAGATATGGGAAAATTTTGAACTTTGATGTTATGAGGAAGTGAGGCGTTGAGTTTTTTGAGGAAATAGATTTAAATTGAAGCTTGTTTTCTGTGAGACATGACAGATGTTCTGTGCTAATTTGTTCCATTAAAACTAAAAACAGTTTACTAATAAATTTAATCTATTAACTACCATTTAAAACCAAAGAAAATAAATTTGGCTGAAATTTTATGAATGGTTATTGTATCAATTTTCTATTAGTTGAACTGACCAAAAATAAATAAAATGATATTTTACTTCAAGAAATAGATTTAAATTGGGTACATGACAAACAAAAAACAGTTTCCAATCGTTTATAAACTTATTATGCGTAACTTAAAGTAACGAAATTTAAAAATTCCACATTAAATCAAATATATTGCACACCTCTGTAGTGTTTGATGAAGTATCAGAAACACTACTCTATACTAGAAATTTAGAGCACATGAAAAAAAATGATAAATGCACTCTAAATAACCAGGTTATACCTCAATTGTTCTATATTTTAATTAAAATATTTAACCATGAAACTAGATATTTCAAACACTGAATAGTTAATCCTAAAAAGCAATTTTACATTATTATAAAATGGTTACCTTAACCTTCATTCTTAAATAAAAATTTAATTATGCACTTTGAAAAATACCAACTAATAATAATACATTAGTACAGATATAGAGCATTTTCAATCACGTGATCAAGCTGGCTTGGAGGATAGACAACTTTTCTTTAACATTAGGCTCCCATAGAGAATACGCGCTGCATTTAGTTTTTATAAAAAAAGTTCATTTAAAAAGATTCTTTAGGCTCGGTTAAAGACCAGAACGAAAGAATAATAGTTATTGAAGGTACGTGCATATGTTTTTGTGTTTTAGTGGTAAGCTAAATTTAGAAAAAGACTTATTACGAGGTGACATGTTTTTGTTTACATTTGTTAGAACAATATGCGAGTCCGATACATCTGTAAAATACTTATAATATGCTACTGAAACTAAATATTGATAATTAATAAATGATTAAGAATTTTAAAATACTTGCAATTAGAACACTGGCAGAAATGGTTTCAGCAATTAGAACACTGCTAAATATAAAATGTAGTATTATTGAATGACTTATAATATGCAGAGATGCCATTTTAGAGTAAATAAAGGTTACTTTAAAGTAAACTTTAGAGAAAAACATAAAACATCCTTATTTTTCAAAATTCACATCAAAAGTAAACAAATAAACGATGTGCATCCTATAGTTTTCCATCGTACTGTCTGTCATCCAAGCCTCTGACGTCACAAGCCTGTGACGTCATGTGCGAATGCTCTATAAGCACAACTTAAAAATAGTTGTGCCGTTCTGGTAAACATTTAAGATTCCAAACGTAAACAGCATCAATTGTTTTCTATCATTAAAAAATTTTAAGTAATAAATTAAATTTATAAATTAATACAGCATGGGATATTCAATGATAGACTCCAGGAAAGTTTCAGAAAAATAGCTTTTCACTAATATTTTTCAAACTCTTTTATAGTGTCACTACCAAAAATTTAAATAACATACTCCTCCGTTAACACTACTCAGTTTTACTTTAAATAACTGATGGTTTAGGATTATTATTATGTAAAACATCATAGTACTAAACATCATTATACAATGTAAACTACAAGCAGTCTCTTACTTCAATAGTGCGAAAAAATGTGTTTTAATCCACTATAAAAGTTTATCATAAAACTGAGCCAGATATTTGAAAGTGGTAGTGAAAAATATAAATATGATATTCTTTCAAAAACTTAAATTCTATTGTAAAGCATTGATTTTAACAAGATTCATACGAGTAAGACAAACTTTCACAAAACAGAGTTAACTATTAAAATGCTTAAACTAGATACCTGCACAACTTGAGAATACATACGATATTCAAAGTTATTTTTTTAATATTTTAGTAGAATAATTTACTAAATGTGTTAACTTCAATAACAACACAAACCGATATTTATACAAATTACATTTGTGCACCTAATGAACACTAATTCATTTGAAAAAAAAACTTTTCGAATAAAATTAAACATACTATCATACAACAAGGTAAAGTTAGGTGCAAAAAGGTTGAGAATAAGAATTAATTTTACCTTGAATTACTTGATACGGTCGGTCGTTGCTGATCTTGATAGTCCTTGTAGCACTAAATAAAAGTCACACAATTGTAGAAATTGGCACGCTAAATTGTTGAAAAAATGGCGCTTGGAACTTTAAGCTAAAGATGAGCGCTTGTTAATCGTTTGCTGTTCAAAACTTCGGAGCAAATGTAAGTTTTCCCGCTCTCCACGACGTCCGTCTCCTCTCGTTTTGATTGGATGCTTGAAATCACGTGACCTCATTATGAGTCAAGAGATCGACGGATGCCTAATGAGCAAGTGAATCTCGTTTGCATTTGTTTTAAATTTCTGAATAAATCAGTAAATAATATCATTTTCTAAAAGTGGGTAAAGTTCAATTACGATTCGATTAGCAAATACGATAATGGTTTATCGAATCGTAGTTGAATAGCGAATTTTTGGGAGATGCACAAGAAACTTCAGTTTTTATTAACTGAGGGGGATTTAAAACTGGAGGTAAAAAATTGTACATGGGGAGTTAGGAGCTGAATCATACTTATTGAATAGGTCATGATATTTTGTTATACGATCGAAAATTTACCATTGGAAGGGTCAACAATTTAATATCTGATATGAGGCCATTCACAAATTATTTTCAGGTGCGTTTTACTTCTCTCTCTCCCTTTTTTTAGGGTAAAGTTGGCTCTGGATAGGCAGCTGTCGTGATTAAATTTTGGACTCCAAAAAGTGAAAAGTAGTTTTTAGGGGGGAAATGAACAATAGGAGTGAACAGACTATATTTGTAAAATGTATTGGGTTTTTTTTTTTTTGGCATGCTGATTTTTCTTGGGACTCAAGAAATATTCATTTTACCACACCCCTTCCAAAATCACAATAGTATTTCTCTTTGAAAGTTTTTTAGGTTTCCTAGGGAAGCCATTAAAATTATCTATACTCTACAGCAACGTTTCATGACTCTATGACGTCACTACGCGGAAGCAGAAACAGCGTAAACAGAAAGCCAGTTGGGTTGTTAGGAAAAGTTTTGGTACGCAAATCGTTATAAAAAAGACGCTACATGGGTTTAACAAAATAACCATATTTTTAAATTGGCGTTCTTCATTTCACTCAAAATTCAGACATCGCGCTGGGAATTACTTTGCTTATTAGTGACGTCATAGGATCAGAATACGTTGCTGTCAAGTATAGTACCTATAATGAATTTGATCAATAATACCGATATACGCTATGGGTTGATAATATTAATACTGACAATTGGAATAATCATTATTATAATCATTAAAGATTTTATTGATTACACTGTCGATCCTTATAAATACTTCTTTTAACCAATGGGCGGGTACTGTATTTATCATCCATGAACTCTAAATTGCCTAAGAAGTACCTTCTTAGCGTCCCCCAGCGGGCACCTGTGGACTGGGGCCAAGGAGGTGAGTTAATGCTACCCGCGCCACACACACATTCGCTCACACAACCCGTTTTTACCGTGGATCCACATTCATTCTTCAAACACAAGGACAGAAGCTAACATCCATGCCAAACGGAGATTCAAACCCTAGACCGCCAGTCAAATTCTCTAATCACTGGGCCAGTACGTCGGCATCCTTTTTAGTACTGATTCCTTAGCTGATGGGCTTAGCTGATCAACTGAAAAATCGAACTTTTTTATATTGATGTATTTTTCTAATACAAAAATGGGCAAGACAGCTCTTAATTATCTAATACCACCCTAAATATACAATGCCGGCTAGTTTGGACCCATTTTTTTCTAGAATGCCCCATTGATTGCCCATTTTTTCAAATTTAAGCCACGACATGTTATCAAATGACTCCTCTATTAGAATTGTATTATGTAGCCAATGTAACAATTTAGGGACCCCGCAGCTTTTCATGTAGCTCACAGCTATCAAAATCTCTGCGCATTTGGGACAGGTGGAAAGTGTCCTTTGTTTTTTCCTGGCAGATGGTCTGCTGAGCTCATGGAGGCTGAGCTCAGAGCTCTATTGATCAGGCATTCTTTGATAAATAATGCAGCTGGTTTGAAGTTTCTCTTCTTTTTTTTGCAGTCTGTTGGTAAAAATTTCAGTTTGGGGCGTTTACGGATCTTTCCGATCTTTCACACGTACTTTCATAACTTCTTAATAAAGAAAAACTTTCTCTTTCTTTGTATTATCAATATATCAACTCTTTTTGAAGCTGTCCATTCCCCATTCTTGTTTATATGAATATAAGCATTGCTTATAGTATAGAGATTAATTATTCCATAAGCAAATTAAATTTAACGTTTGTTTCATGAAATAAACTTCCTGCTAACACAAAAATGTCAACACCAATAAAAAAAAAATAATTTCTTAAGGGGCCCACAGACGAGCAACTTGGTCGTCAACCGGGTTGTCAATTTGTGAAGTTTGCAACCAAGTTGGCCGTCTGTGGGGAAGTTGATGATTGAATTTCGGTTGATGATCTGATCGTCAACTTGGTGGGCGGAGCTTAATCGGAACATGTTATTAGGAAAATAAAAAAAACTAAGCATTAAAAATTAAAATAATCTAATTCTAGCACGAGAGAATAATTAAATAAAATATAATTTTGCATTTAAAGTACCAAAATATATTAATTTGTTACAATCTGATTAATTTTTTCTTCATTGTTTACATTCTGGTTGACGACCAGGTTGGCCGTCTGTGGAAAAAGCATCAACCTGGTTGACGACCAAGTTGCTCGTCTGTGGGCCCCTTTACTCTCACTTCAGGAAAGGGAGAACCTTAAAGATTGAACTTCAACAACGCTATTAACAGTGGTGGGTAGTTCAAATGGGGGTTCACAATTTAATTTTGAAAATACAATTAAATAAAAATATTACGATTAGAATATAAGAGGGGATGGAAGCTCATAAGTTGGAATAGATTTTTATTAGTATTTCATTTATGTTATTATTGACTTATTTCGACTTATATTTCATTTTTATTGGGGGTTCACGTGCTCATGTGCTCCTATAGAGCATTTTCAATCGCATGACTCGGACCTAACAACGGCCTTAGCAACAGAAATGTTACAGTTTTTTGCCCTACAGAGGTTAACAATTACAGAAAATGACTGGCTGTGGAATTCTTCCATTGGAGCATTTGCAATCATGTGACCCCATACTTAAAAACCGCCTTAGCAACAGATAAACAACGGCCTTAGCAACAGTTAAAAGCCCTACAGAAGGTTCACAGTTAAAACAAAATAACCGGTTGTGACGTCACCTGAAAACACTCTATGGACGAGCCGCCACTGGCTATTGAACTTAAACCATGTATCCCAAATTGAATGAATAACCATGTTTATTAAACACGATGTGTGAATCGATCTGATTGAAGCGTTTGGAGAGGAATCTCAACAAGTACGCTTCACTTTTGTTTTTTAAGCCACTTATCTCGTTCAGTTCAATGAAGGAAGGAAACGATGATAAAAAAAAGAGATAAGCATAATATTAAACTCCAATTCAAGACTATCAAAATTGTATCAGACTCGACAGGATGCTTGTAGAGAAAGGATTGATTATACGTTTGTTTGGGTGTAAAGTCGAATGTGTATTCCTTGGGAGATATTCTCTGCCAACTAGAATCTCAAGACAATAGTCTCCCAAGAGTCATCCGTGTGACAAGTAATGTTCCAAAGGTATGATGGAAGACTTTATTTTCTTGTATGATATGGCCGTTAGTGAGTTGTGTACTTGTAATTTGAACGTAATAGGCTGTTTTTAACCTAAATAGTTTTTAATTTTTTTTTCATATAAAGTACAGTAGAACTCCAATTATCCGAATGTTGCCTTTTCATTTAATTAATTAAAAGCTCTCTTTCTTTAAAAATAACAAGATACATGCAGTAATTAATTAAAAGGGTCCTTTTTCGGAAAAATTCCAATTATACGAATTGTTTATCATACGTAAGGAGTCCGGTCCCAATTGATCCGGATGATTGGATTTCTACTGGATTATCTGTCAATAATGAAATGTATAATGTGAAATATCCAAAAAAAAAACGTGTGTGACATTGCGTGCCAATGTTATGGGCAAAGTGATAAACTGGGCATTATTATTAATGCTCAAAGCAGAGATATTTTTAACTCCTCTGAGAGAGTATTTCACTCCTTGAAAATCGGAAATACTCTTTCAAAAACTCGCCAGGAGTATTTTCACTCTTTGAATTTTCACACAGGTTTAGCTTAAAAAATGCATGCTTGCATTTCTTCTTCCTCCTTGCATTTCTGCCCTTCTGAGTCGGTTAGAAGAGTGTAGGATAGGATAGAATGAAATGAACTGTATAAATACATATGTAAATACGAATAGTTAGCTTCGATAATAAACGTAATTAAGTGAGAAGTAAGTTGTAGACATTGGTCTTCGTCTTTGAGTGAATTTTAGTCGTCGGAGTACACAAAACAGGAGGTAAGTGGCCAAAAACTGTTGTCTCTATTTGTGAACCCCTTTTTGGTTACAGCCACTGCACCCTAATTACCGTACTTTTTAATTGTGTTTTCCTACAGCCATAGCAATTTTCCTTCATTTATTTTTCTGATGCTTAGATAGTTTGATTGCGGTTTTCGTGTCTGTTGTAGTTTATGCTATTTCCGTATTTCACTCCTCATAATTGAATTTCACTCCTCCTAAATAAATCAAGGAGTATTTTTACTCCTCCAAAAAAATCCTAGGAATAACACTGGCTCAAAGTAAGGCGGCAATGTGATAAATTCAATGGCATTTATAACTTTGCTCACATTGTTAATAATGCCCGGATTTATCACATTGCCCTCAACATACATATAAAATGCCACTGCGTACTTTTTATACATTTTGTCATTTAAGCAGGTTAAAAAGGGAAGGTACTGTATAGGTAAAAAAAACTAATAAAATGAAAGGGGGACACTCCCTTCAAAAATGTTATTGTATGTTTGTGGATGACCCGCAATAGTTAAGGACTGCTTATCGAAGTTAGACGCGAATTCAGGATAATAGATGCTTTTTAATAAAGAATCAGTACAACCTGATTTATCCAGACTAAATAGAGCTAAAAACAATTCCAAATATCAAAAATCTGGAACAAACAAAAAAAAATCTTATACGTATAATCATACTTAAAGTTCATTACGATGGTAAAACTATGATTTTTGAAACAAAAACTGCATAAAATTGTTTTAAAATATGCAAAATAACTTTTCACTAAATTTTTTTGAACAGAATGTTCTACTGTCTTCTATATAAAAACACGTGTGGCGTTTGTATGAAGCCCGTTCACGTCTACAAATATAAAAAAAAATGTCGACAAATTTAATTTGGTTGAACGAGTTTTTTTTGTATTTAAATTTGTGGCGGTCTCTTCAGCCGATTTCTGGTAACCTAGGTACGTTATTTAAGGTTATAGTAGTTCACTTATCACTCAAAATGCTTTGCAAACTTGGAGCATCTCAATTTTCACCCTAAATAAACAGAACAATAACACAACAAGGGAGGGTTGGAAAAATCTCTACATACCCTTCATTGGGGGTGGGGGGTCAAACCCATTCTTACGTAAGATTTTGCAAGTTAATGAAAACAAATTCCAATTATTCTAATCAAATTACTATTGAATAACCCCTGAAAAACTTAAAAATATGTAGTTGACAGCAAGAATATTACTGATCTGTTGAAAAATAAAAATCTTTGATAAACGTCAAACTGAGAGTTTTAGTGTAACTGATCCTTTTCTAACATTTTATTATTTTGAAAAACGAAATGGAATCTTACGTAAGAATAGGTGGGAGGGGTTTGAAAAATCTTACGTACCCTTACATGGGGGTAGGGGGGTCAAAAATTGCCAAAATCATCCTTACGTAATTAGTGAATGGCCCCTAAGCGTAAAATTAATTCCATCTGTTTTTTGTTTGTAGGATAAAAATGACGAGAAAAAGTTTGACGGCTACTGATCTCTAATATTGAGTGGTCTGAATCTGCATGATCAAAATTCCAGAAAAATGGTTGAGATTCTCAACAACCGAAATTCACAGTGAAGTATGGCACACGATGAACCTCCGTTGACTACAGCTGTTCTGATTCACCAACTCCCAGATGCGCTCGCAGAACAGGCCATCGAAATCCTGGAAACGAATGAAGTCCTTTCAAGATCATCGGTGAAAACCATGAAGACGTCCATCATGGGCGTGGAGTTGTACTTGGACAGTGAGATATCTTTAGAAAGAGCAGTGTTATGCGGAGCAGTGACGATTTTCACCACCTCCTATAAAATTTATCCTCTCGTCACCGATCTCACAGTGCACGGGGCTCAAGCTCACATGCGGCGGGATGAACTGAAAAGATACATGCTGCGGTTAGGGACAGTGTTGTTTGTGTATGAAGAAAAAGGTACTTATAATTACAGAGTTATCATTCACCATCCCGAAATACCTGAAAAGGTCCAGGCGTGGCCTAAAAGTAGCGATGTGATTTTTAAAGACGGTATCAAGTATCCTATAACCTTCTTCTGCCGGTTCTGCAGGACTCATGGTCACCTTCGATGTCAATGTGATAAACTAAATGTGATGACTAAATGTGATGTCAATGTGATGACTAAAGTAAAGCCGAAATTGCGCTTGCAGCAGTTTCCGAAAATTAAAAACCCACCCGAACGTAGTAAGTATGTTTTAAAATAATATTTTAAACTTATAGTTTATAACTTACTTTTACTAAAACATTATAACAAGGTATGGAATTTTTATAACACTCTATTTTTTTTTTCACTTTTTTCTTCTTGAACACAGTTTAACAAAAAAAATATGAACCATATTAGGAATTGTTTTTAAGCTTTCGATCAATAATTGATGCTATAAGTTTCAGATGATAATAATAATGTCATGTGATTTCATAGGATATTTCGATTTTATGTGCTCTATTTTGCTTACATTAGAATTACTTACATTACATCCAAAGCTAATGAATAGGTATACTACATCTCCATCATATACAAAATGTTTAAGGCTCAGTTCCATATTGGTGTTCAAGGGTTTTTTTCTAGTTGTAATGCAAGTTTTGCTTTCTTATTTTTAGATTTTACTCCTTCCCCTAGTTCCAGTTCATGTGAGTACAATAAGTACTATTTCCATCAAACTAAAAAGACACTTTCGAGAAATTCAAAGGATATGAATTTTTCGAGATCTATTTCGCATGAACCAATCCCACCCACAAAGTGCGATTCAGATAGCTCCTCTGACAACAAAAAACTCTCTAAGAAGGTCCACAGACAAAAATACTACATACTAAAACAAGTGGAGCCAGTCATCGACAAATCGAATGTCAAAAGAAAGCTAGATTCCCCTATCGACGTTAATGGACCAAAAAGAAATAAGTTACAACAAATCAAGGACAAAAAACTGAAAAGGATTCATTCTGATTCTGGTCTCCCATATAACACAGTGGAGTCTGTTATAGCACAAGACTTTTCTTTTACTCTGAAAAAGGAAAATGAGACATCAGATGAAGATTTGAACCAAATGAAAGGAGTGAAATATCCAGGTAATCTCAAAATGAATAATCCCCAAAAGGTAGATGCCCAAAAGGTAGATCATAAAAGGCTTTCCATAACTTTTAACGATTGTGTATAAATTAGTTCTGTGATATGTATAATCTGAAAATTAAGCGTTTTTATCATAATTTTTAACATTTGAATTCCAAACTTGGAATTGAAAACATGCTTGACAATTGAATCGCCAGGTTAAAAAAGGGAACAAATCTAAAAAATGACAAATTGACATTTTGTGCTCAAAAAATTCTCTAAGATTTGCTCTACACATGAGTGGAAAGAGGAAAAAAATACCTACCCCCTTTAGGCAGACAGACATAGCCCCTTTCGTCGTTTATTCATTGTATTTTTTAATTTAAATTGGAATTAAAGTTAATTTGTCTTTTTTTTTTATAATTCTTTGTGCTGTAAACTATACCAAAATTAAATTTGCTTTTAATATAAAACTACTTTTAACTATTTTTTATCCAGTGAATGTTTGACTTCATTCATATTAACCTATTCCACTGATACTGCCTTAATGACTTAGTTTCATGCTTACTTTCATATTTGTCTTATATTTTCTTTTTCTTCCTTTTGAACTGTGAACTAAGCAGAAATACAATTTAAATGTCAATTTAAGTGGGTTTTTTTTTAGATATTTCTTCAATTTCATAAGGTTGAAAAAGGAATAAGTCCATCAACTTTTTCAACTGTAAAATAATTTTGAGTGTACTTAATTTTTTTTCTATGATTGCTTTGTTTTCTAAATAGGGTCCTGAATTTTCAGTAAACCTTTGGTGGTTATGGAATGAAAATTCCATTACTTATACAGGTTTTTTTTTTCGATTTTCTTAAAACTTGTTTTTTCCTTTTTCAAACTGACGATTCAATTATAATGAGATGTATTAAGTAACATTTTTATTTATTAAAACCCATAGGAAAAGAAGAAACTACGCATTGGATTCCAATGGCGGATCCTATTTCAGGTGGTTCAAACAAAACATTGGATTCTGCAAGAGTCATTACTAAGGCTGGGAGCATGGGATCAAGAGTTGAAGAAAAGAAGAATGATGCAAAGCATCTGGGAAATCTCAAACTAAACCATCCTAAAGGTAAAAAATTTCTTAATTGTTTTTTAATTGTTCCACAGCGGGAAAAATGTTAAAAAAATGTAAAATGTTTTTATTTGAGATTATTTGTAAAAGAAAGATCTAAAAAGCTTCATCATTCTTTAAAGGATAGTTTTATGGGTCTTTGAAATGAATTATTTTCTATACCAAAAAAAGAGATAAACATTAAATCAAAACTGTTCAAAAGTTTAAGTACAGACTTTGCATGTATGGTTTTATTTAGAATTTATAGAAAAACCCCATCATGGAAAAACTGTCAATTGACTTAAAATACAGATGCCAAATATACATCCACTATGAAAGTTAAAGTTATTTTAACTCTTCAGGCCTTAAACGTCCAAGGTTTTGATTAATTGAACACTAAAGTGGAGGAACCTATCAGTAGATTGGCGAAGAATAAAAGGATATTCTAGAAATTACATAACTGTTATAAATAAGGTAGATGCTTTAAAATAATTGTGAATGAAGAATTAAAAAAATATATTTGTTAATATATCCTTGAACTATATACGTGTAATCGGTAATGTTAAGTTTATTCATAATGTTTTCTCTAATACATTCTGTTAGAGTACTACTACATCGTATATTTTCCTTTTTTAGATCGAACTTCCATTCCCAAATCCAGTTCCAAGACTAATATTCTACCCCGTTCTCATTTTTCAAAGGGTATGCCCAAAAGGAGTTCTTCACCAGAAGATTTTATTACAAAAGAAGAACTGAGTGACATCATAAACCATGTTAAGAAAAACCGTATTAAGCAAGAAACGACTTTGAAACCATCGAACGAAGAAAGCACTGACCAATTGGCTGAACAAGAGTCTGCTAAGGAGAAAATCTACAGAGAAAATGTGAGATTCAATGAGAGTGTAAACCTCAAGTACGGTAGAAAACAGACATGTAAAATGGCAAGACAGATAAGCGATCCAAACATTTTAAGAACGAATTCACTCCCCAGTCGTCCAAATGATGAACAATTAATAAATAAAGAGAAGAATCTTCTTCTTCCCCCTGTGAAATATAGTGAAGAACCATTGATGAATAATCCGGTCACACAAGAAAAAACTGTTTATGAGGGAAATTCCAGTTCAAAAGGTAAAGGAGTTGGAAATGCCGGTGCCAGAGAAACAAAAAAAGTGAGGAAGAAATCAACTCTCCCGATCACTTCAGAAATCATGAACAAAATCATCGAGAATTCCAGCGGAGAGCTCACCCAGTCTGCTCTGAAGGCCTTTTTCGTTCAAGTCGCAAATCGGAAAAAACCTCTCCACTTTGCTCGGAACTATTCTAAAAATGTCCATTTAATCATAATTCAACTGAAATGCATCGTGACAGAATACTACAATGGGCAAGACAGGGAGTCCAAAGCAGATGGAGAGATTCGCTGGATAAAAAATTTAATTGAAAGGATGGAGTATGAAAAGAATGCTACAAGCCAAGCTAATAGATCAGTTATTACTGTTCCTATTAATGACGAATGGAAAATTAGAGTAAAGAAGGAAATTCACGATTGTTGAATTCAGTCCACTTCAATCTACTAACCCTTTTAGAAATCGATCTGGGGAACCCGCACCATTATCGATTTTATTACTCTACTCGAGTATACTAGTTCCTATCGTCGTCTCTAATAGACCGGGAGCCAGCAACATATTTTGTCAGTCATTTCCTCTCAAGCGATATTTGGTGGAAAATTTCAGGGAGTTGTATCATAAAGCCTGGTGAGAGTCAGCTGCTTGTCCGTGGGTGGGTTGAGCGGTGGGAACCCCCCAAACACTCCCCCCCCACACAAAAAAAAAATTAAAATTTTCAGTCATTTCCTCCCGGCTAAAACTTTGATACATTATAGTAGACCCAATATCTAGAAGAAAAAAATTCGTCAGCTGGCTGTAGGGCGGTGGAATAGATGTCAGCTGGTCGTTTTAACATTTGGAGCGTCTTCCTCAAAGATTCTTATCAATGAATGAAGCGGTAGGGTTTCCACAATACTTCAAGTTATGGCTAGTTTCATCCAATCTTTGACCAATCTTTGAAGAGACTTTGACATTGTGTGGGGGCTCCCACCGCTCAACCCACCCACGGACAAGCAGCTGACGCTCACCAGGCTTTATGATAAAACTCCCTGAAATTTTCCACCAAATATCGCTTGAGAGGAAATGACTGACAAAATATGTTGCTGGCTCCCGGTCTATAAAACATCGGTCAAGTGATCGAGACTTTCAATTTGGCTATAGCATGAACACCAAAACGACTATATTCCAGATCTAGATATTACCGCGGTTTCCCGATCGAGAAGGGATTGAACCCAAGATTAGTAGAGAGAGAAGGTTGGCTCATCCGTGACGTCACTGCTTGGAAAAGGGGTGCTCTGCCAATTACAGCTGTGATTCACAGCTGTACGAGCATTGCCATTGGCAGAGAATCCCCTTTCCAAGCAGTGACGTCACGGATGAGCCAACCTTCTCTCTCTACTAACCTTGGATTGAACCAATCAGAGCATATAGCAATATGTGACAAAAACAATGGCTTACGTTGTCATTGTATTATCCATTATCATTATTTTAAATTAACTTAAGGAAAACAAATGCGATTTTTTCGACGATAGGGTGGTGCTACAGCTCCTGGAAGTTTTCTTCTAGAATGCATATGAACAGGGATTCTCAATTTTAAATCAGTGTGTGTCACTTTTCACAAACCTAATTCACATAGGTACCCACCTCACTTACGAGGTATTATATTATTGTTCTATTTTTAAAGAAACAAAATTGGAAATCATGAGAGGTTTTACACACTTCAAAAATAATATATTTGAAATTTAAAGAAGAAATTAATTTTAAAATAAAGCGATTTAGTAAGATTTGAGTTATGGGTGTACTTGTTTTAGTTTGCTGGGAAACATTATAGAGCATTTTCAATCACATGACTCGGACCTAACAACGACCTTAGCAACAGAAGATGTTACAGTTTTTTTGCCCTACAGAGGTTAACAGTTACAGAAAATGACTAGCCGTGGAATACTTCTATTGGAGGATTTGCAATCACGTGATCACATACCTAAAAACCGCCTTAGCAACGGATAAACAACTGCCTTAGCAGCAGTTAAAAGCCCTACAGTAGATTAACAGTTAAAAGAAAATAACCGGTTGTGACGTCACCTGAAAACACTCTATAGTGTAAGTAATATTAATACTAGTATCAGCTAGAGTACAGAGTATTTTCAATCACATGACTCTGCCTAACAACGGCCTTAGCAACGTTGTTTATTCGCCAAGTGACGTCATGTGTGAATGCTGCTATTGGATACTTCTATGTCCCGCCCCTAACAACAGCCTTAGCAACGTTGATTTTGTCCTCCAAGTGACGTCATGTGCGAATGCTCTACTAGAGAGTACTTTCTGGAGGCCGACTTTTACAATTTGTTTCAAAATATACAAACTACTTAGTTTATATTTTGATCATCATGACTGAAAACAATTTTACCAAAAACTCATTTAGTAGCACCTTTGTTGTACACCAGTAATCAACTAACCCAACTGCACTGTTTCCAAATTGAGTTGAACGTATTTTTAGATTTTCTAAAAAAATAACCCAGTTTTAAGTGTAAAAGCTATTGTATGACCTATAGCGATGTGAAAAGTTTTATTATTTATCAAAATGTGTCTAAAGGACAGTTATTCATCTGACATTTGCGTGATTGTAAAGAAATTTTATAACAACTTATCAACCATCATCGTGTGTAAATACTTACCATTGTAAATTTATTTTTTTATTTTATATGTCTCTAAAGTGATTATCTATCTCATAAGTAACTAGATGTTGGAACTATGTCTTTAGCAAACTCACTGAACTCTATTCAGAAGAAACTTAGGACTGCTTCCATTACTAACTTCATCTAGTTTCAGCAGAATCTGATTGTGATAACTTTCATGCATTTCTTTCATTGATATAAAATCTAATAAAAACGTTTTCTCTTTATTTCAAAATTTCTGATTATACTACAAGCAGTTCATTCTCAGATAGCATGTAACTTAACCATCTATTTGCATTGTCATTGGGTTCCCAAAACAATGGTTGACGAAAAACCTTTCCGCAATACTATGTTAGGGTTTGTATGAAAACGGTTGCAGAAAAAACTATAGAAAAACCTTCTAAAACCCAATCACCTCAGTTTCTAACCTGGTTTTGAGTTTTTCCTGTAAGGTTATATAAAGTAATTATAAGGAATAACTAAAATGAGAATGTAACTGTATTCAAGGCCCTTTTGTTTCAAAACAAATTTGTTATTTGAGAAAAACTTACCTAAATTTTAAAGCTGTCATCTCTCAGTCAGATAGTTAAAACAATGTCCTTTTGCACTACACTAGACTGCAACTTAAGTTGACCCTACGACGTCACTAATAAACAAAGTAGTTCCCATCGCGGTGTCTGAATTTTGAGTGAAATAAAAAACGTCAATTAAAAAATATGATTGTTTTGTTAAACTCATGTATTAATAGTGCTTTTCAATCACTATTTGCGTACCGAAACTCCTCCTATCAACACAACAGGCTTCGTGTTTACCGATTTCTCCTTCCGCATGTGTGACGTACTGGGTTCAAGAAACGTTGCAACCAAGTATATAACATGTAAAAGGAAAAACCCTTCACTTAAAGAAGTTCATTCTGGTGTCCGAAACTTAGCATAATTGGTAAATAGTATAAAAACTAAGCATGTGCCTCTCTGTACCCCCTTAAAACTATCGTTAAGGTAAATTGATCCCACTCCTATGGCATGAATGTCATTGATAAGGATAAAGGAACTAAGATTTGTGCCATCATTCACAAAATTACCAATTTTGTTTAATTTTTGTACAATAGTGTCTTTTTTTACTTGAAAATTTTAGCTAAAAGCCTAGAAAAGCTAAAACTGACATTTTTTCTGTAAATAAGTAAGTACACATATTTCACATAGAAAACAAATACTACTTTCTAAATCATAAACGATATTGCTTTATTCCGATTAAAACATATATTCGTATTGAATGGTTTAATAATAAGCTATTGGTCTAAATTAAGAGTGATATAACTTGGTATAAAATAAGCTACTTTTCTGAAACATTTATCCATGAATTCACCACTCCTTGTCATACGGCATATCAATTTTATCACTTTAAAGAAGTGTGGTCAATAATATGAGGGTTTTCTTATCGTAACTTACTTCTCTTTTCCACAATATCGTAGGTGAAGAAAATTTAAGATAAGATTTCTCTAGACTAATATCGCAATGATAATATTCAAAAAGCATTAATATTAAAAGTTTTCATTCGCATATTATGTGCTTGAATTTCCATAAAATTTGTTCTTATAAACATATAATTTATTTTTATGAAGTTTATTCTTATAAATTTATTGGAGTTAAATCAACAAGCGGAAATAAGTAAAAGAGTACGGGAGTGAAAAGAAAAATATGTTGACTTTTATAATCTGTATTTTAACATCAATTTAAATAACATTGTATCTCAGTGAGCTGATAAGAATCCCTATTGAGTATTGGACGAAGTAAATTAACTGTTCTAAAAACAAAATACAAAGTGTTTACTGTTAATACTATTCTTGTGCAAAAATTGTTCATTAGAAAGTTTTGAAATTTGGAATATTTGTTGAGGAATGTTTGAAAAACATTTTCTTTTAAAATGCTAATTGATGTGATTATTCGTTCTTTCTGTAGTAATGTCAAATTCGAAAATTATTTTTTTTTCTGCTGTGAATTCTACTCCAACAAAATTTAAGAGAACTACGTCATTTTATAGCCACATACTCCTTCGTATTTATATTTGCACCTCTTTGCCCTTTTTTCAAATCTCGATTAAGAAATTAAATCATATAAGTTTCGAAATCTGTGACGGTTTTTCGGGTGTTTTTTAACTAAAAAAAAATTTATCGAGTAAAATGAACACTCATACTCTTTTTTTGAAATAGGCATTTTATTTTTTTAAATTTCAAATTAGTTATTAAAGTTCAAAGTTTAATATTTTTCTTCAAAAGTTAACCAGATTTTTAGACGAGTAACTCTTTCTAGTTAATTTAAAATTTTTATTTTTGACGACTTGAGCAAAAATTCAAAATTTTGGTGGGTGTCTGTTTTTTCTTTAAGTATGTAGACTTGATTGATAATGTTTTGGGGAAAACATTTCGATAAAATTTTTTGATAAACCAGAGTGGATAAATATTTTAGCTTTTACGACAGTGTTAATTATGCATATGCATTGACGTTCTTCATGTTTTCGTTTCTAATGAATAAAGTGGTTTACATTCATTTATTTTGGAGTTACTTCTATCGGAATATATTGAGTTTTGAAGTTTCTTAGTATAAGAATATTTTTAGGGAAGTTATACCTATACTTTATTCAAATATTGGGAGAGGCATTTCAAGTACTACCACGCACTTTCATTTGAGTGCCTTATCTCACGTTTGAAAGAACGGGAAGATAAAAAGAGGAATTCGAATTCAAGCTATCAAAATTCAGATAGAATCAACGACAAAGGATGCATGCAGAGAAAGGATTCGAAATTCGCTTTTCGATTGTAAAGTTATAAGTATTTTCTTTAGGAGAGATTATTCTACAACCTGAATCCCAAGGCAATGGTCTCCCAAGAGTCTTCCCTACATCATTAATGTGGCAAGTAATGTTTTATAGATATGATTAAAACCCTCATTTCTTTTAGGGACAGTTCAAATATTACGTAGGGAGGGAGATTTGCTATTTGCTCATTTTTCCTAACAAGGGGGGAAAGATAAGTGATGGTTACGTAAGATGTTACAAACTCTTTATTTTCGAAAATCTCTTGTATCTTGCAAAAATAATTTCAAAATTAAAAAAAAATTAACAAGGAAAAAATTGTAAATATTATTTAAGCATTTTTCACAAGGAAAGTTTTAACGATAGGTTAAGTGTTCATGGAGAACAATGAATTTCAAAAATCTATAAGCATTACTAAAGATTTTGTACAAAAAAAAGAACAAAGAGGGTGGTCGGACAGTTTTCTTACGTAATTATGAGAAGGGGGTTGCGGTTTGCTTATCTTTGCTGACAAGGAAGAGGGGGGGGGTCAAAAATTACCAAAATCATGCTTACGTAATATTTTAACAGCCCCTTATAGCCGTTAATTTGTTATAATACTTTTATAATTTAAATTATATTAATTCACTGTACGATGTACTAATTATCAAAAAAAAGTTATTTATTAAAATAGTGTCCTATTTTTACATATTCTGTGTAGTTAAAGTATTTCAATATCAATATTGAGATGTTAAATATAAGCTATGCAACAAAGTATTTAGTACTTACGTAGTAGCCCGTAGACAGTCAGATTCAGAGGCACTGCTTTAGCGTTAATAACGTTTTCGGATTCAGCAGCACAGTCGACAAGCCAATACGTAAGTACCAAAAATTTTAATAGTGTATTCATGATACATTTTTCCATTTAAGAAGAGGTATAAAAGGGAGGTACTGCATAGTTAAAATTTTCCCGTAAAATGAAGGGAAATCCCTTTTTAAAATTTCAATTGCAGAATTGAGGATGAACCTCCAATAGTAAGGGGCCTTTCAAATATTACGTAAGCATGTTTTACAGGATTTTAAACCCCCTTGTCGCCTCTTCCAGCAAAAATAAGAAAATCATTGACTTTCCCAACCTCATACCAGTTAAAATTTCAGTAGTGATCCGATTCTTAAAATTTAAAACTTAATTTTTATGAAAAACTAACTTAGTTTGAAAAATGGCTTGAAAAAAATGTAAGCTTAGTTTCTAAACTAATAAAGAAATCATTAATTTTGAAATTAAATGAAGCCTGCAAATTACATGAGCGTTTCGAAAATAAAGTGTTTTATTACCTTATAAAGGAATCATTTATATTCCCCCTCACACATATAAGCAAAATTAAGCCAATATTTGAACAAACCTTGGTGCAAGGTCAGATTAAAAGGTGGTTGGCGTTTATCTTTTGATGGCACTTCAGAGTATTTGTAACTTAGGCATGTATTTACGGCCATTTTCACCGCTAACCTAACCACAGGTTCATTGGCTGTCCAATTTTTTAGACAACTCTGATTGGTATAAGAACTGTTAACTTGCTTTGACTGCCAGCCAATCAAGAGGTTTGATAGCTGATCAACCCTCGGTCAGGTTATCAGTGAATACGACTATGTTAAGGCAATAATGGACCACTTTACAAACTTCAGTCTCAGCTTAATCTGAAAGAAAACCAAAACAACTCTTGGGAAGATAACACATCACTTAAGTTACTAACCCTATCCTGATGGAGGAAAAGGATGAAAAATAAAGGTATAATTGATATCTATTTTTCTTTTCGTATGATACCAAATGGTTTGGAGACTAGAGTTATCAAATGCTGAGTGGTGTGCCAAAATGAACATAAATATGATAGTGAGCGTTCCAGAAAAATGATTGGTGCTCTCCATATCCGACTGTGAAATATGGAATGCGATATAGAGTTGTATTCAGCTGTTCTGATTCACCAACTCCCAGATGCGCTCGCTGATAAAGCCCTCGAATTCCTAAAAGCAAATGGAGTCCTTTCGAGATCATCGGTGAAAACCATGAAGCCATCCCGTATGGGGATGGAGTTGTATTTGGACAGTGATAAAACTCTAGAAAAAGTAGTGTTATGTGGTGCAGTGACGATTTTCACCACCTCCTATAAAATTTATCCTCTTGTCACCGATATCACAGTGCACGGGGCGCGTCTTTACAATCCCTATCCACGCCAGCGCTTTGGCGACGTTAGTTCTGATCTAGCCACGCAGCTGGCATTTTCACCGTCTGAAAGTATTTTTTATAAGGAAAAAGAAAAGAAATTATAACTCTTCCTTTACACAACAAAATTGGGTACTTTCTTTTGGCAAAAATTTAGGTAAAGTGCCATCTATGAAACGGATAATAAACATTTTTTTGTTTAAAAAAATCCCATCCCTTTAAAATTTCAGATTTTTTTTATTACCAATAGTTTTGTCCATAGAGAATTTTAAAGTAGGGTCATTATTTTAAGACCATCTTTAAATTTGTACTATACTTATATTGTTATAGATCAAATTATACCTCAAGCGGTTGAAATAGAAATTTTGGATAGTTTAAAGGTTATGCTTGATTCCTTAAAATCCTTCTAGTCAAGCTCCTAATTAGTTCGGTTTTACGTTTAAAAAAGTTGTGTTGGACTATTAGAAAATTTTTGGGTAGTTTCTTCATCTTTCACTAATCAAAGTTGTAGATGTACATAAATTTTATAGTAAAACGTAGGTATTATAAGAAAAAAAATAATTTCTAAAAATATCAACAAAAAATAATATAGTTAAAAAATTAAACTAAGTTAAACCCCTAAAACTTATTATTACACTAGAATGAATTAATGTATAATTTTCATTTAACATTTCTAAAAATAAATTGCTATAAAAAATGGGTTTTTATTAATTAAAAGAATCAGTTCATAACAAACATTAATAAAAATATCACATAAAAAAATCGCGCAAGTTGAATTTTATATCCATCTACGAAAATAATAAAACAACAATGTTCTTAAGAAGACTTAAAAGAAATTGCCAAATCGGCAATAAATAGGAAAATGTGGCAACACTTTGCATCTTTGCAACCCTCGGAGCTGTTGAACGCGCCAAGGCGCTGGCGTGGATAGGGTTTGTAAATACGCGCACGGCGCCCAAGCTCACCTGAAGCGCGATGAATTGAAAAGGTACTTGCTGCGGTTAGGGACAGTGTTGTTTGTGTACGAAGAAAGGGGCACAAGGAATTACAGAGTGATTATTCACCATCCCGAAATACCTGATAAGGTTCAGGCGTGGACTGAATGCAGTGATGCGATATTTACAGACGGTTTCAAGTATCCCATTACCTTCTTTTGCCGGTTCTGCAAGTCCCATGATCACCCTCGAAGCCTCTGTGACAGGAAGTCAGGTCAGCTAGACCCTGTGAATGGAGCAACGCCAAAATTGTCCTTGCAACAATCTTCGAAATTTGAAAACCGACCCAAACGTAAGTCTCTTTATTCTAAATAAAAAATTTTGGTGAACTGTTTCCATCATGGAACTATAGTACAATAGTTTCCATAGAAAAACTGGAGAGGGGTCACATACAGTAGGGGGGGGGCTTTTAAGTACAGCAAAAGCATATTTTTTGTGATTTTTAATCTCTCTTCCCTTTATTTTGTCATCCAAAAATAAGCAAATCTTTAGTACCTCTCATACATTTTAAACAGTTTATTTCAGGAACATATCAAACAACAAATTTTTCAAAACTGAGTTATTGGTGGCATGGGATTCTTTAGGGGTAAATACATATTTTAGTGCAGATACAATTAAAATAACGAGATTTTAAAGTTTGAAGGCAGCATGTTAAATTTCAGGTTTAGTGCAAAAACCAGTCAAGCAATGTCTCCCAGCATGCACGCACGCACTGTAGAATAAATAATAAAGTTTGTGTCATATTATATTGTGTCTTATTTTTCAAAAAATAAAAGATGTCGTACAGTAATAATTTTTAGGCACTTTTTATCTACTCCATTGCAAAAGGAATATGGGAAGGCACCCTGTTGTATATTATGAAGCTTGCTTTCGTAGTGGACACAATTTCACAGAAAAATACTATAAAAACATTGGTGTTTTAAGCTTGTAATTAATAGATGATATTGTAAGTTTTAGACAAATTCGTGAGAATATTAATAAACAAACGAATGAACTCTGCTTCATTTATTTTTTCTTTACTTTTCTGACTAATACCGCTCTGTAATATACAAATTTATTTCATTACATATTGATGTTTACATTTTTTTTTTAACTATGCAAGTTTTTATTTTTAGATTGTACACCTTCTCCTCTCCGTAAACACAGTGAGTACAGTTTCAAATCCCACAAAAATATTTCGAAGAACTCAAAGGGTGCGGATCTTTCGAGAAGATATGTTTCGAAGGAAGAAATCCCACTCACTAAAGGTGATTCAGATGGTCCCACACCAAAAAAAGCTAAACTAGTTATCAATTTATCAAATGTCAAAAGAAATTTAGGTTATCCTACTGATATTAATGAAGCAAAAGGAAAGAAATTACGACAAATCAAGGTTCAAAAATTAAATAAGGATTGTTCTGAATCTGGTCTCCTAGATAGAGTTCAGAGAGTGCAAGATGCTTTCCCTCCTCTGAAGAAGGAAAAAGAGTCCCCAATTGAAGATTTGAACCAAATGAAAAGTGCGGAGCGTTCAGGTAATTGTCATTTAATCTTCTCAATTGTAGATCCCTTTTATTTTAATACTTTCAATAGCTTTTATCGGTTGTGTATAACATGTATAGGTACTGTGTGAAATAATCTGAAAGTTTTGCGTTTATAGCAAAGTTAAATTATCTGGGAAGAAAAATGGTACTTTTTCTGATAGATGACGTGAAAATGCGGGGGTTTTTTTTAATTTTTAATTTTTTTTTGCACCAGTAGCCCGAAAGTTAGTTAATTCGAATCTACCTAATTATAACATAAAATGTTAAAAATAATTTTATGTAAAAATGTTATGCAAAAAATGTTATGTTATAAACGCCTTTATAAAACATAACATTGTAAACTATATAAGTTAAAAAAGGCGTAACAATGTTATTTTTGCATTTTTCTTGAAAATATTACTTATTTTGTTGTTTTTTTTTTTGTTTAAAAGTTCCTTATTTGGCCATTGGTTGAAGAGCTTAACATCCTATTTTTTAACTATTGGCAACACAATCCGAAAACAGAATAAAATTTTATTGTGAAGCGCTATCTTTAAGAAAGAAATTAAACTAATTTTACATTTTTTGTTAAACAAATTCTTATCTCTTTATAATGTCCTCTGCAAAATTTCGTATATTTTTGGCCAATAGTTTTGTCTGTAGATAATATTAAAATAAGACAGTTCAATTATGGACCTCTTTTTGTATATTTATTTTATAAAATTCATTTGAAAAGAAGAAACTACACATTGGATCCCACATCCCAATAATTGATTTGATTACATTTCAGGTGATCCAAGAAAAAACTTCCATACAACAAGAGCTGTAACTGGCCCTGTGAGCAAGGAATCAGGAGTTGAAGATTTGAACCGAAAACAGAATGATGCGAAGAATCTTGGAAATCTTGAATTGAATCATCCAAAGGGTAAATTTTTTTAACTTTTTAAAATTGTTGCAGTGGAAAAAATGTACCACATAATGGGGACCAAGCTCCTCTTTCGTTAATGATATAACTAATGAAATGCTTTTTAAATGAGAAATAGGGTAAAATCTTACCAGGGAGTCAATAAGAGATCATGTCAACTCTTAATTCAAAAGGGGAAAAACTTTTTTAGCCTTTTTAAGTAAGGAATTAGTATATAAATCAAAATATTTAGTTTTCAATTAGTAGGTATAAAATTATTGAAAATTAAAAAAGTAAAAGTATTTATTATTAATATTAGTATTACTATTTTCATATTATCATTATTATTCCCGGTGCTTGTTTAAATCAAAAAGCTCTTGGGGTGGTTTTTTTTTCACTTTTTAGAACTACTTACTGTCTGTCCATCACAAGATGAGTTCTGGACTAGTTGCCTGGTTGTGCGGTTGTTGCTATAGAAACAATACTGAACAAATGGATGTAAGAAATGTAAACGAGAGCTCATCTTGTGATAGACAGACAGTACGCATAGCTTTAAAATGAATCGGTGAGTAGAAAATCAGCCTAATGAAAAATCCGTGGACTAGTGTATTGTTTTTATTCTCCCAGATTCATTTGATTTTTTGTGAAATTAAAATTCTTGTGACAAGTAATGTAAGGATAAGCTTCCGTGTTTTACATTCAAAAATTATTATTATAAAATGTAATATTTTTTACAGAAGTTGTTGGAAATTCTGCCACCACAGAAACAAAAAAAGTTCGGAGGAAGTCAACGCACCCGATCACTTCAACAATCATGAACAAAATCATCGAGAATTCCAGCGGAGAGCTCAGCCAGTCTGCTCTGAAGGCATTTTTCGTTCAAGTCACAAATCGGAGAAAACCTCTCGACATAGCTCGGAACTATTCTAAAAATGTGCATTTAATAATACAGCAAATGAAATGCATTGTGACAGACTACTACAATGGGCAAGCACGGGAGTCCAAAGCAAATAGAGAAGTTAAATGGATCAGAAATTTGATAGAAAGGTTGGAGATTGAAAAGAATACCATAAACCAAACTGATACACCAGTTCTTCCTGTTTCTGAATTTTTATCTGTTAATGAAGAATGGAAAATAGGAATAAAGAATGAAATTCCCGAATTCAGTTGAATTCCCGTTAAATTCAGACAACTTTTATCAACCCTAACTTTTTAGTCATATACTATACCTCTGTATCTGTTTCTCTAGAAAAAAAAAGTTGTAGAATGCATTTGAAAAGTGATTGCCCATTTTAAAGTATACTGCAGCTGACCTACCTCATTCACTATGTATTATATTTTTAGAGAAACACAAAAAAAAAAATATCGAGAGATATTCATTATGGGCAAAGTATACAAACTTTTATATAGGAATTATATATTTCATATGATTGAAAACATATTTTACAAATAAAATATTTTTGGTAATAAGAACTTTTATTCTCCTGTGAAAATGAAGAGCAAGTTACAGTTTCAGCTGGGGTAAAGGAGGTGGATTTTTACAAGCAGTTTTGAAGTTGTGTTCATTTAGTTTAAATTTCAACCATAATTGAAAACAATTTTACTGCGGTTTTTAAGTATGAAAGAAGGAATGAATCGTCAGTTCGAAAAAGGAAATAAGTCCAAAAACCCAGTTTTGAGAGAATAAAAACTTTTTGTAACCTTACGTTATGACAACGGTTAAGTTTTTAGACCTACACTGAATTGCGGTAAGTACACACGAAATCTTTTGCTACTCCACCCTTACCGTTCATCTAATAATAGCAGGATCTATTTTCTATTTTTATCTATTTTCAAAAATCTATTTTTTCGTCATGCAGTAAATGTATTCGACAATTATCACCACAGGAGCAAAAATGACTAATAGAGGGCTCCAAAATGCTATTTTCAAGTACCATCTTAAAGTAATAGTTTGTTCTAATACGTAAAAGAAAGAAATCTAACACGTTAATTGTATTTCAGATCTTTCATTCATACCTTTGTTCACTTAAAAAATCTGGCTAAAAGTCTAAAAATGATAATTTGATTTGTTTTTATTAAGTAAATAGGGGAAAGGAGGGCAAGAGAACGCACAAAAATGAATTTGGGCTACAAAATCGAGAATTTAAAAGCTAAAGCCTCAAAAATTTACTCAACGTAAGCTTATTGCACAAATCACCCTTCAAAAAATGAAAGTCTTGGCTTTCACGAAAATATGTTAAAAATAAGAAGAAAAATAAAAAACTGAATGCGTACTTTTGTCCGACGTGGCGGCTAAAAGTACGCAGACATTAGGCCAAAAGTACGCGCCCTTAAAATTTGGCAGAAATCTCAAAAAAAATGTCCCACAGCCTTCGTAATTGGAATATTCCTCCCTCAAGTACCTCTCTTTAAGTATGATCCAAACAGGATTTAATTATTTTGAATGCATACTCAGACGCCCAATGTATTAATTACATAAGTTGTCCTTGAAACAACCCTTAAATTCACTGCAGTTAAATTTGACGATGCCAAGTTGCTCAGAAGAAGGTATACCTCACATTGGTATTCACTTTGAAAGCAATCATTATGTTCTTTATTTTCAAAACAATTAAGATTCTTTCTCAGAAAAATTAAATGCTAACTCAAAGAAACCATAATTTACCTGATAAATAAAATACAGAATGTATGAAAATAATAATGATAGTCTGTGATTTCTTATGATACATGTGATCATAATTGTTCCTCCGTATAATGTTGCCAACAGGGAAAAAAACTGCTGCCTACTTTTACCCGACTGCGTGCTCTTACCCTCATTTCCCCTGTCACGTATTTGACATAGAAAATAAATTTATACAAAAGTCTTTTAAAATACTATATTCTCATATCCTAATACTTTCTTACTTAAATAAGTATAAACTACTTTTTTACTGTAAATATTATTTTATAAGTAACGATTCAGAAATAATTAGCTATCAGCCTATATATTAAAAGTTATATTAAAGTTTAAGTTATTATAACTTTTCCTATAGCTTACTACCTTTCTAAAATAAATTTTTCAATAAAAATGTTTTAATATAAAAATTATTTCTAATAGTTTCAAAAAATTAAGTTAATTCAATGTTTTAAAGTAAAAATTGACAGTTGATTTGAATCCTGAAACAATTGTTTTAGATAAAATGAAGTCACATTCTGTTTTCATGCCTTTTCTAAAAATCAAATTTCGAAATTAAATTTTTAAAAAATAAGCATTACAACTAAAAATTTTTGCGTGTGTATTCCTCTCTTGTACATCTCTATCGAATAAAAAATAAAATGAAAGTGGGGAATTCCCCACGATAATTATACAGGGTGTCCCACGAAAAGTGGCCCAACCCCTATAACTTTTGAACCCCTATAGATATAGTCATGAAAGTGGGGTCTAGGTATAGTAAAGTGACCATGCCCTATCCGATGAGACAACTTTCAACGCCCTCTAGCGGAAACTTTAGGAGTTATAATTTTTATTTTAAAAACTGTGTGAGGTATGTGGAAAAAGTCAATGACTAAGTTGTAGAGCAGCATCGTTTCATTATAAATCGACACCTCCACCACAAAAATGCCTACAATAAAACTCATTAAACGCCCGTTTATTTAATTATGATTTGGAACACTCAACCTCACGAAGCGCTTAAAACGCTTGCTTGTTTATTTGAGGTCTCGAACACTCAACTTCATGAAACACCTCATGAAAATAAACGTTTAACATTTACCACTGATGCTGTATGTGCTTACCGTCCGCGACAATGCACATTTGGACTCTAGATTAAATATCGAGTCGCACATTTTACACTTCACACACAATTACGCATAATTAAACAATAAAACCCAAAATTCAATAGCCCCTTAATTAGTATATCCAACAGATAGAGTGTTTCAAGCACCAAGTTACTACATGCAAAAGCGTTTCGTGAGGTTAAGTGTTCGAGACCTCAAATAAACAAGCAAGCGTTTTAAGCGTTTCGTGAGGTTGAGTGTTCCAAATCACAATTAAATAAACGGGCGTTTAATGAGTTTTATTGTAGGCATTTTTGTGGTGGAGGTGTCGATTTATAATGAAACGATGCTGCTCTACAACTTAGTCATTGACTTTTTCCACATACCTCACATAGTTTTTAAAATAAAAATTATAACTCCTAAAATTTCCGCTAGAGGGCGTTGAAAGTTGTCTCATCGGATAGGGCATGGTCACTTTACTATACCTAGACCCCACTTTCATGACTATATCTATAGGGGTTCAAAAGTTATAGGGGTTGGGCCACTTTTCGTGGGACACCCTGTATAATAGAACTTTTTACTGTTGTTTGGTTGTGGTGGAGTGAGCAATGCTAACCCTAAAGAATGGCTAAGTAAGATAATTTCCAGAAAAACCGCCGTCACTTGACGGTGTATTGTTTTCACTGCCGAACTTGTGTGTCGTGCATTGTTGCCAGAACTGGTATATGGTGATATTTGGATCTTCTTGAAAATGGTCAACTGTTGCTGTGTCAAAGGTTTCAAAGAAGTATTTGTAACAGGAGGATTAATCACCTACACTGCAGAGAAAAAACAACATATTTGAATAGACAATGCTTAATTTGTAGTCAATATCAATGCACTTTTAAGATGTGAGGGTTTTGTTGATATTTAATATTTTGAAAATGAAATGAAAAACAATTTCTGGTAGGTAAAATTTAAATATTTTGGTAAAAAAATAATACATTAAATTGTATGTAAATCATTAAATTTTCCAATAATAATTCCTCTAAATTGCTCTCCTAAAATAGTGAAAAAATAAAATGTAATACAAATACAAAGACTGACGACCAGCTACAGGCTCAAAGCCCAACAAGGCTGGTCCTATGATTATGAATTCCCCGAAATAAAATATTTAATGCATGGCCCTATATTCAGAATATAGCCTTCCCTTCTATTATTTGTATCAGTATATATTATTAAAAGCTATAATAGCAAATATTTAGTGCTTTTGCGGTATCGCTTAATAGATCACTAAATTATTTTTGTATCATTTTATGAAGTTTTGAAATTCTCAAGCAAGCCATAACGAGCCAAACTCATCACCAAAAACCCTATCCAAATGCTGGGTACACTCGTTTTCAGTGTCGATTCAATAAGAATGATTGCTCCACTTCTATTTCTCCTCTATGATTTTATCAGTTCCAATAAATGATAAAATCCGATATAAACTTTAGTTAAAAATTCATTTTGACACAATGACAACAGGATGTCTGTGTAGAAGGGATTGAAAATCCATTTTTCGAATGTGAAGTCTTGGTAAAATATTCCTTAGGGGAGATTCCTTGTCTATAAGAATCTTTAGGAAATAGACTTTCAAGAATTATTCCTGTTTCGTTGGTGCGGTAAGTAATGTCTGAAATGAGAGGTATTTTATGCTTGTAGTATTAGGGTAAACTCACCAATACACAACCACTGCTCTTAAATTCCATTCTTATGCATAAAATTTTATGCATTTGTGCTTATTTGCATGTTTGTATGTCTTACTATGGAAATGGCGATGTATAATCCATACGTTTGGGATCATTTTAGTATTTTTATAATATAGTAAAATTGATGTGGTTGGAAATCTGGTGCATATGGTTGCGTATTGATTTACTTATGTATCTTATAGTATTTTGCCAACTTAGTTTTAATTTTAAATGTTTCACTATTTCCGAGAGAATAGTTTTTACTCGGTTCTTATAAAAGAACAAGTATGCAATTTTTTTTTTCAATTAAAATTTGAACATGATTATTTGGATATATAAGGTGTATATAAGGTGTTAAAAATGCCAATTGCGCATGTATATGCATAACGTGGAATGAAAAATTAAGTTTTTATCAGATATGACGTCACATTTTTCGAGAATTCAGAATCGTTATAAAGGGTATAATGGGACGTGGTGAAAACTTTATTCAGAAAATTTAAAACGCCTGTGGTGGGAATAGGTGCCATTTACTGTAAAACTTTCGCTAGTTTTCACGCTAGGTTTTTTTTTTTCGCTAGTTTCGCTGCTTTCTAGGGTAAAGTTCTTTTGGTTTGTTTGTACTCCACGTTATAAATTTTTCTGTGCAAAGTTTGAGTAGACTTGTACAAACAGCTTGTATAATAATTTTATCAGTTAGTAATTAATAAATAAATGTTACTCTTCTCAACATACAATATTTTCTCTTTTATCACCAAATCCTTAAGAAATACAGAGAGTTAAGCTATGAAAATAGGCTTAAGCACTCAGTCTATTGGAGGAACTATCAGTCGAGTACAAACGGTTTGATAGTTTTTTTCCCAAGCAAGAAATTTTAAAATCTTTTTCTTGTCTATTAAGTATCCGAATAAGGTCTACTTTAAGGGGGGGAGTTGTTAAATACCTTAATAAAAATGTAGTTAGTTGCTAAACAGTTCTTTTTTCTAAAAACAAGAATGGTTTATGGTTTTGACTGGTTTCTGAAATAAACGATTGAATTGATAAACACAATGGTTTTAAAATTATTATAAAAAAAAAATATATATATATTACCTTTCTTGAGGTTAAAGATTGTTTTTTACCTAGAATATTTTCTGTAATATATTCTGTTAGAGTACTATAACATTTGTTTCTTTTTATTGTAGATCTAACTTTCATTCCATAATACTAATATTCTACAAAGTTTCCAACCAGATTCTTCAAAGAATACGTTCATAATGAATTCTTTTCTGAATAATACAAAGGATGAACTGAGTAAACTAATGAAGCAAGCTAAGAAGAATAATAGCATGCGAGAAATGATTTTGAAAACTGCAATCGAAGGCATCACTTCTGAGGGAAATTCTAGTAAGGAAAATAAATCTAGATTTTTTAATTTTTTTTAGAGTACACTCAGTTGAAATAGCCAGGCAGATGTGCGATCCAAGTTTAAAGGAGCGAATGCAGTCCCCAGTCGTGTGAAAGATGCACATTTAATGACAAAAGATCGTACTTTTACCTTTACTAAACCTTTACTTTGTAGAAAATAGAGAAGAACCAACCATGTTTTATAATTTAAATTTTATAAAACCCGATAGAAGTAAGGACAATGTAACAATAATCTGAGCTCAGATTCGGGAAAGTAGTTTGACAAAATCTTAGCACAGGGGAGAGTCAATTAAAATATACATATAATGTCAGCTATTAATTCAGAGGATAAATTTTTTTTTCTATCTTCGCTTAAGCAAAAAAGTAACTTTGATTGAATTATTGAGAAGTAAAATAGGACAATTCCAATTAAATATCAGTAGACTTGGATTGTTTTCATTCTTACTAATGCAACTAATTTTTAAGTAAAGGCTCATTCACACTGTTTCACTTTAACTGTTCATCCTGAGTGATTCACTCCAGTGAATCGCTTGTTTGCATAGAAAAGTGAAAGTGTAAACAGTCAAACGATAATTCACACATTTTACTTCGGATGATTTCTCCTAAATGAATATCAAAAGTGATAAGTCTGAATGAGCCTTACGTTTTAAGTTGAAATGGTTAGAACATTTTCATTTTTAATATAAACTTCCGTTTTTCACATTCAAAAAATTATTTTTTATAGTCTGTGATATTTTTTGCAGGAGTCAGAAATGCCGGTGCCAAAAAAACTAAAGTGCGAAGGAAGTCAACACACCCGATCACTTCCAAAATCATCAACAAAATCATCACGAAATCCAGCGGCGAGCTGAGCCAGTCTACTCTCAAGGCCTTTTTCGTTCAAGTTGCAAATCGGAGAAAACCTCTCGACATAGCTCGGATCTATTCTCAAAATGTCCATCTAATCATATGGCAACTGAAATGCATGGTGACAGACTACTACAATGGGCAAGACAGGGAGCCCAAAGCAGATAAAGAAGTTCAATGGATCAGGAATTTGATTGAAAGGATGGAGAAAGCACTCATCAATAGTGTCTGAAGTATGTTGATGAAGTACGAAAAAGAGGAATAAAGAAGAGGAAATGAACGATTATCAAATTAGGACAACTTCTATCAACCTAACCTTTATGTCATCTTAAATCCCCTGGAGGTGTTTCTCATAAAAAACAGTACTACTTCCCAATTTTAAATTACTGTTTCCCACTTTTTTTACTACTGAATTAAAAAAACTTGATTAAACCTTACCTTTTTAGTGATCTACGTAATGGTGTTTCTCTTAAAAAGTCATAAAACAGTAATTCTAATTTTAAAGAACTGTGTCCCACTCTTTTAAAACTTAAGCCACAGTGACCCACCTCATTCACAATGTGTTACAATATTATTTTTTTTAGAGAAATACAACTACAGATGAGCCAATTACACACTTTTGTAAACTAAAATTAAATTTGATATGATTGAAAACTAATTTTATACAAATAAATATTTTATTATGGATACGTTTGTTTTCGTTTGCAGTTGAAAATGAAGAGTGCAAATTATACTAGTATTAGCCGGATTAACTTTGACTCAAGGAGGTGGACTTTTTTAAGCTGTTATAATACTGTATTTGCTTAGAGTTTAAATCACAACCATGGCTGAAAAAAATGTTATAAAGGTTTTTGAATAAAAGAGAAGAAATAATATTCTCGATGGATTTTAAGTCCCCCATTTTGTAAATTGCAAACCTTTTGCGATTCCCAGTTTATAAACCATTTTAAAGATATTCTAATTAATAAATTAATGATTAAAACTATGAAATTTGTTTTAAAAAAAGTCAGTTATTTGCCTAATATTTTTTAAATAATGTGAGATTTCGTAGCAGCATATTAGTCCTCGTTTTGTGTATGCTCACCACTATAAAATTATGTTTTGGTTCTATAATGGCTCGTAAATTATGATGAATCTGAAGTTGAAAGTTTTGATTTGTTAGGCTAATTACTAAAGTGTGATAAATTGACAAGAAATTTGGGACAGCATGTAGGTATGGTAAGTTTAGTTCAAATATTCTAGTATTAATCTATAGTCTGTGTAATTAGAATCGGCGGTTGACCTTGACTTTTTTCTCAATGCATTTCTTCTGCGTTGCCATGGTAAAGAATGATGTGAAACCGCCTATTTTATTTACACAGACTATAGTCTAGTAGTAGTAGTTCAAGCATTCGTCATGAATTAAAATGTGTTTTATACTGTAATCAACAGTTTTACCTTTTTCCTTTTAATTCAAGGAGTTAACTTCTAATATTGACAATAATCGGCTAATGTCTAAACTGTTATTAAATCGTAACTTCTGATATATTTAGACTGGTGCAACACTTATTAAACCATTTTGCTGCTAGAAGAAATACTACATATCCAATCAAAAAAGGATCTGAATGACCACATATCCAAGGAACTCGTTAAAATGGGCTCTTAAAAAAATTACAAAAATAAGAAAATAGTTTTGTTAATACCTTTGGTATAAGAAGGAAATCTCAAGCTTAGATGATATTTTCAGAACTAACAATATTAACTAATCTCTGTTCAACTGTTCATTTAAAAATTCTGGCTATAAGTCTAAAAAAAGACACAATTTCTCAATTGTGTTTTTTGTAAATAAATACACCTTTTTCTCATAGGAAATAAACCTATTCAAAAGTCTTAAAATATAATTATTTACCCTGGTTCAAAAAAATAAATTAAATATTACTTTAAAACAAAGGATTCAAGAATAATTAGCTGTCGGTCCATATCAAAAGTGGACATTACTTTCTTTGTATATAATTTTCTACCTTTTTAAACCATCCCTCCATATTTTTTACCATTTGTCCTAAGCATCTCGATAATATTATCTTCTCTTATCTTAAGTTACTTCTCTTTTCCATACTATCGTAGGTGGAGAAAATTTGAGATAAGGATTTTACGAATATCACGAATGATCAGTTTCAAAAGGTGTTGGTTTTCCAGCTTTTATTCGTATGCTACTTGCTTGAATTTTTATAAAATGTTTCTTATAAATTTTATAGTCGGGACATGTTAAATTATTATTTTAATCATCTGTTTTGAATTTATTATAATTACTATTAATTTATTACTATTATTTTTATTATTTTATATCAACCTGCTGAAATAAGTGCAAGTATGTGGTAGGGAAAACATTTATCAGTCCTTAAATATGTATTTCTACATTGTTTTAAATCGTGTTTTTATCAGTAAGCTGTTAAGAATGACTTATTGACGAAGTAAATTATTTTTAACAAAATCATAAAAGATTATTACTATATTATTTCGGAAAAATAAACTTTTAAAGCTTGAATTTAAAGTGTAATTTTTCAATTGCAGAATTATATGAAATATTATACAAAATTTTCTTACTTCTTTTAAGCACGTACTCAATAAGAATATCAATTTTTTGAAAGTACGGATCAAAAAGACGTTTAAATAATGTTTTTCTTGTTGCTTTTTTCTTAATTTCTGCTTATTTAAATTAAACAAGAATTAATGAGTAAAATGGATTTATTTTTTTAAAAAATGAACAGTTCCAAAGAAATTCTATAAATAGTTGTATTTAAGAAAATGTAATCGTACATGAATTTCTAATCAACAAACAAATGAGATACAAAACTTATTTAATAGTTTCAAAAGAGATATACAGGGTGTTTCAATAAATGTTTCATAACTTCTAGGGGAGGTAGGGTACATCAAGGCGAACAAGGATCGGAATAGAAAGGGGGGTCGCAGATACGCCGTTAAAGAGCTAGGACCTAATGTAGTGCGAGTGCGTTTCAAAGGGCCGTTTTTAGAAGGCCCGTGTGACGAAACAAAACATAATAAAATGAAAAACATTATTGCATGAGGTACAGGAGTATCCGTACTACTTAAATCCTCAATGTGATAGAAATTGGACTACTTGCTAAACCGTGGGGTGAGTTTTAAAACGTGCAATATTCATCTTTTAGCCAAAGAACGGAGTTCCCTTAATGGTATTTAGAAAAATGATGATCGGGGAAGGAATTTTCAATGATCATACAGTTTCAATGATCAATGTATGATCATTGAAAATTCCTTCCCCGATCATCATTTTTCTAAGTACCATTACACTAATGTAAGGGAACTCCATTCTTTGGCTAAAAGATGAATATTGCACGTTTTAAAACTCACCTCACGGTTTAGCAAGTGGTCCAATTTCTATCACATTGAGTATTTAAGTAGTACGGATACTCCTGTACCTCATGCAATAATTTTTTTCATTTTATTATGTTTTTTTTTCGTCACACGGGCCTTCTAAAAACGGCCTTTTGAAACGCACTCGCACTACATTAGGTCCTAGCTCTTTAACGGCGTATCTGCGACCCCCCTTTCTATCCCGATTCTTGTTCGTCTTGATGTACACTACCTCCCCTAGAAGTTATGAAACATTTATCTGAAACACCCTGTATATATTTACGAGAAAAAACTTTATACATCTTATATTTATAGGGTCGTCAATATTTTTGATTTGCCAGTTTTCTCCATATTTTCAATATAAATAGCAAAACATAAAGCTCATAGAATGAAGAAAACTTAAAATTGAATAATAAAATTTTGAAGCATAAAATTTATTTCAAAAACATAATTAAATTTATTAATAATGTATATGTTACGGGCAATGTGATAAATCCGGGCATTATTAATAATGCCCGAAGTGGAGGCGAGCAAAGTGATAAATTTCATTCATAAATTCCACTGAATTTATCACATTGCCCGTAACATATATATTAGATTATTAAAAAAGACTTAAATAATAGGATAAAAAAATTCAATAAAAATAAAAATAGACATCAAAACTTATTTTTTCAAATTTACCAAACTATTTCGAAATATCTTTAAAAATATATTACAAGTTGGTTTATATAAAGGTTCAGTTTTCCAATTTAAATACCTCAAGATAAAACATATAATAATTTAATCTCTGCACATTCTGGATGTTCCACAGATATTTGTGTGGGCAAATAGTATTTTTTCTTCAAATACCTTACATCACCTGATAAAAATACGCAACTATTCAAATTATAATACACCATTGTAGATTAATCAGTTTATAAACGGATAGATATTGCATCCATTTCAAAGTTAAAGACCACAACTCCACAGTTTTGGAGCTATCTCTCTTATCTAGTCAATAATATCTACATTATCTTCATCAAACGCATTTGCTGATTTGATACGGTCAAATCAAACGATTGCAACAGAAGATAAAAAAAATAAATTATTTTTACAATACTGAATCAAAATAAGCTAATGATTGTTTTTTGTACCCAGGAAATACAACATTAGCAATGTAAATAAATCACAGTCTAGAAACCATCCTGTGTGAATCTTGAATGGCAAATTGCATTTTGGTAGTTATCCATGTAATATCTGTCGTCACATCAATAGGTTCTTTCATGGTTTTTTCTACGTATTCTACTTGTCCTAGACTGTCTATCAGTATAACGGTGTGGGTTCTGAAAGTAAACTCAAATAAATACAGATAAATATAAATCAAAATTGAATGTTTATCATACAGTTCACTCCGCTTAATGTGATCACTTTTATCCAAGAGTAGAATGATAACAATATCCGATTGATAATAATAAGCGATTTGATACTGTATAGATCAGAAATTCTTAAACTGTGGTCCGCGTACACCCAGGGGTCCGCAGCGCCTTCCTTGGGGGTCCACGAGTAATTTTCGGGAACACACAAGCTACCTTTAAGAGTTTTCCAAAGATTTTCAAAATGAGATAAAAAGTTTAAGTTTGAAGGGACAAATTTCAAAACTTTTTCTTGCGGAGGACCCCCAGCCCCCTTTAAATTTTGACTTATACTTATACTATTTTTTCCTTGAAAATTCTGTGGTTTACAAAACACTGTTTTTTGAGTGTAACTAAAAATGTGCCAAAATTAACTAAAACAAAACCCCTTTATGAGGCTAATTCTCAAAGTTTTTCTGGGGCAGACACCTAGACCCCCTATTATTATTTGAACTAATTGTAAAATTTTAGCATAAATATGGAATATTATGTGGTACCTTTACTTTAGGAATAACATTGAGTCAACCACCTGATACAAGTCTAGTTACTGCTCTGGGTGTTCAAAATCTTGGGGGGCCGCGATGTCTGGCTGTTACATAAAGGGGGCCGCGGTGATAAAAAGTTTAAGAATCACTGATATAGATAGTAGTTTCAAACAGCGTAACTCGAGTGTTTGCTTGAAAATCACAACTATGTAGTCCTTATTGAAGTATTTAAAACGATTCCCTAGTTTGCATTTTGCAAATTATACATTCTTAAAGAAAAATATGAGAGTGCAACATATATAAATTAATGACTCACTTTGTATTCATTGTAAAATTGGCCTTCATAGGGAAGGGGGGGGAGTAGGTTTTAACCAAATTTTGATAACATTAAGCGATATACCTACTGATCACATAAAACGGCACATTTTACATTAAATTAATTGGGAGTGATTGGGACCGGTCAATTTTGATAACATTATCCGATTGATATCATTAACCGTGATCACATTAAGCGGAGTTGACTTACAAGATTTAAAGGCCAGTCGGTAACTTACTGATTTTTAAATGAGTTCACAATTATATTCAAGACACAGTGTATCTTTATACAAGTTCCTTGAAGGTATTATTAGGGCTTTGCTTATTCAGAATTTAAAACTAGCATAACGTAAGGAATAGGAACAGAAAACATCAACTGCGGCTTCTCTTTGATGTGGTGCTGCCCCTTACACGGAGATATTGAAACTATGGCACCTCTGACGATGTGGTGCTGCTCCCTACCAGGAAAAACCTAAACTAACTTACCTTGATCCATAGAATCCCATTTCTGGTTTGATAAATATGGCACTCAGTTGTTTCACGTACTCTTCTGGTCTACCGTCGGTGTCTTTGTCCAGTTGCTCATCTGGGTAATGCCTAAAAGATGAAAAGCTCATCAAAGGAAAGAGACATGCCTTTTTTTAACACAGCATACATTCATAACCCGAGATTATATGTATATTTTTATTAAAGACTTGAAATCCCCCTTCACTCACAAAGTATCGTTCCTCAAGACTCTGAAAATGTCGGAGATGAGCTCCTCCTTTTGAGATGAGTGGGGGTTGCCGGAGGTGACTTCCTCGAACATCCTCTTGGCCGCTTGCACTTTCTTCCAGGGGTGGGAAGGGGAGCTGTTGCCGAACACGTGAACCCCTGTGCGAATAAAATAGTTTGCAAGAGTTTGAGAGCTTTCTTTTAAGAATTTGAACTAAGAGACAGACTAAGAGAGAAATGTGAACTAAGAGACAAACGTCATAAAATATCGTATTCAAAGCAGCACTATTGATCGAATTCTTATCAAGTCTAAATTATTGGTTATAATTGAGTTGGTAAGAAGCCAAGGGATATAAGTATCAATGTGGTAAAAGTTTAGTGTACGAAAAGATAGGACGTTACTTATGAAGATGGGGCCACAGCAAAAAGCTAAACTTATGTTTTTTTATATGAAGACGACCCCGTAAGGGAGAAAAAGGACTTTCATAGTTATAAAAAAATACATCAAATCATACAAAAATCATAAAAAAATACATTAAATTGCCTTTCTAGCAATAGCTGTTCACCCACAATGTGTTTTAATTCATTGTGGATGTTCGTCCCACAATTAATTTTTAAAAAAATTCAGAATTTCGCCAACCTACCTCGTACACTTAATTAACCTTTCCCACATGGTCAGTAGCATCTTTCGGCTTCTCCCCTACTCCTTTTTATATGGTTAATTGGGTCAGCTTTATTTCAATATTTTTAATTGACTCTTTAACAATTTTACGCATTGAGGTTAAATCTCACCAGGTTTAAGAATGACTGGACCTTCATCGGGGTCATTGGTGTAATAAGAAGCTGTCACTTCACCGAGCATTGGTCTGGTAAAGAGAAATAATAAGCAGAAACACACAGAGATAAAAACAGAATGCCAAATTTTTAATCTGCATATAACTTCATAAAAATAAATATTGATAGAGGAAAAAATTTTTTTAATAATGTTAAAATAGTGTTTCTTATACAATTTTTATTTATTTAACAAGAAGTTGAAAAATTACTGCCATCCAATTTGACAAAAACTATTTTTCTTAAGAAATTTGTAAAGTTTTGATGAATATAATATAAATATTGAGATGAATATGTTATGGTATTTGATGAATATGGTAAATATAAAACTCTGTTAGGGGTTTGATACTTGTTCAAGTTTGGGTTGGGGGTTGGTTAATTTGGGTTTTGTGGCACAATGAAAGTGTTCTAGAAATTTCTCATGTAAAGTGTATTTTATTGATAACAAAGTCACAGGTTCTCTCGAAAGAAATAGTATTTAATTTTCATTGAGAAAAGAAAGGCATAAAAATCATACTTGACATCAATTGTGACCAAAAGAAACCCAGTGAACATGTCAGCCTCTCGCCTTAACCTGTGCAAATAGTTAACGCCATCCATGTTGCTTTCTAAGTAATTGACAACCAGAAAACCTGTGAAAAACGCTTCGTGTTAAAATAATATAAACTTAAATGCAAACATTATAGGAGGTAAATTGGAAATACGTTATTAATCATGCAAAGGAGATACCTATAAGGTATGGAGTATAACAATGTAATAAGGGGATAGGAAAAAGAGATATTCTTTTAGTTTGGTATTTGCTCATAAAATTCGCAATGTTATAAAAAATAATGCGTGTATTCAGAATTTAACAGTTAACCTGTTTACTGGAATTGATAAGTTTAATTTTAACCACTACTTAATTACATAATTGTCATGAAAAATGCAACTCTTACCAATAACAGGTTAGAATTGTGTCGATAGGTAACAACTCCAATTTGCAGTATTTTTTTTGGGGGGGGGCTAAAAAGTTTTAATTGTAAATAAGCTTTTGGCGAAATCTTTCTTGCAAAATGGAATACTGAAATTATAAGAAGTTTGTACATTTGCTTTCCCAAATTTTGGGTTCCATAAACAGGAAGGAATTGAGGCTTAGTTTGTTTCGGAGAATTTATTTTGAAAATTCGTATTTACTCAAGATAGTTTTATTGTTGAGTAAATTTGCGATAAGTAATAAAATATCCGAGTTAAAGCATCGAAATTTCATGTATTTGTGAATATTACTTTTTTAAAGTACATTTGTCTGGTGTAAAGAGTTTTACATTGGTAGACTATTTAATTTCTTTCAACTAGAGAACTCCACGGGGAAAATAGTTTAGTTGTCTGAATGACATTGAAAATTGGCTCCGTTCCTTACAGTGCCCTTGAACGATTATTACAGCTGATAATAGTTTGTCTTTAGTCTGCGACCAGTGTTTTCCGCCTTCTTCAGATCACTTTTCAAGGCTGAGACGAAGACTTTATAAAAGGCCGCAAATAATTTAGCTATTTGTAAGCTTATGATGATAAAAAAAATCAATGCCTGTTATCAGGTGCGTATAACCGAGCCCCCCCCCCCTGAAATTCCAAATAAATGTACTAAATTGAGTTAAAACCTTGTTTTTTAGGGTCAGATTCCCAAAACTCTTCTGTGGGAGGACACCAAGACCCCTTTTTGTGCTTGGAACTCTATTAATCACAATTTTTTTAATATTCATTTCATCGAGATGCAATTGTACCTGAAAAATATTGAAAAACTATATTGAATCTATTAAATATGCATGGGGGAGGGCTTAGGAATATTTTTGGGTCCTCTCCCTCCGGTGCAAAATTCTAGCTTTCGGCTTTTTAAAAGCTATAAACGGAGATGGGCACCGTCTGATGGGCCACTAGGCCCGGGCAGAATTTTATTATTTTTTTTTATGTGTTTGAGGATATTTGGGCCCCTCCCGAAATAAATTTCGATAAATGCCACTGCCTGTTATTCTCAACAATTTGCTCTCGAATTTGAATTCGAAAATTATGAGCTGCAAGGAACACAAAATTCCTTCATTCAAAATTGGAATAGGTCTTACGTTCCTTTGTTGTTATGATAGGTAGTTCAGTCGAAGTTCTGAAATGTCGTCAAAGCGTAATCCTAAATTGAGCATTGGGACTTGTAATACCTAAAAATTATAAAAGTCGTTGTCTAAAAGTACAACTTTTACCATCTTGTCTGTACAAAAGGAATTAGTGTTACAGAATGTAGGTAGGAGAACTCAAGTTACGAATGATATAAAAATAAAAGAATGAAAACTCATTCCCACCTTTTTAATCTGAAAATAATTTTGTAACTTTTTATCTGAATTATACTTTAATCTTTTAGCACGATTATGTCTGTGTATTCACAGCTGTAAAAATTGCAATCACTGTAAATTCACATAAAAAGTACAATAAACCTAATAAATTATACAAAAATAGCCTAAGGACCAATGTCTATGCTATGGACGAAACGGTAGCTTACTTAAACTTCCTTCTTCACGTAAAATTTTTTCCAATTTTCAAGGCTAATTAAACCTTTTAAAAATGCGTTCCCTTGTATTCAAGTTCTAAAACGACACACAATATGTCACCTAACTATAAATCTTGAGATGTCAATTACCAGAAGCAAAACAAATCACACTCAACAAGTCTTTTTAAAACGGCACTCATCTCACTGAAAAAAATTAGTAATCATAAATATTAATGAGTGCTAATCTGCATCGATATATATTAACTAAGTAATACAAATTAATTCCAGTAAGTCCTTTGAAGTTTTCAAATCGATGATAATGACACCAGACCTTCATCAAGATCGGATGTAGTTCGTATCATTGTACATGATAAGAAAGATCGCCGATTGCTTTCCAGATCGTGCCCGGCATTTTTATTCCAATCTAATTATAGTTCGACTTTCAATTCCATCACTTCCTCTCCATTTTTGACCACGGTTTGTTCTCGCTTTGTTTGGGTTTGCAATTTTTTATAAACATCACGTTCTGTGAACTGTTTGCTACACTTTGTGAAATCGCAAACTTCACGTGAGTGGATGCCTTAATTATTTTCTGGAAACGTCTATAGAGTGTTTTCAGGTGACGTCACAACCGGTTATTTTCTGTTAACTGTGTACCTTCTGTAGGCTTTTAACTGTTGCTAAGGCCGTTGTTTATCTATTGCTAAGGCGGTTTTTAGGTATGGGATCACGTGATTGCAAATGCTCCAACAGAAGAATTCCACGGCTAGTCATTTTCTGTAACTGTTAACCTCTGTAGGGCAAAAAACTGTAACATCTTCTGTTGCTAAGGCTGTTGTTAGGTCCGAGTCATGTGATTGAAAATGCTCTATAGTACAACAGCTGTGGTAAAGTCTGCGTTGCACCTGGAATGATTTAATTTAAAAATGGAATTTTAAGAAAGGATATTCATGTCTAGACGTTGTAAGAATGAGATAAATCAGAAAACCTTGAGTAATGTTTGAAGGTAAAATGACACCTTAACACCATAGTACACCTTAAAAGACAATTAAGGCCTCCAGAACCCGTAATCGAATAATCGCGAAAATTTTTCAAAACCTTGAAAATGAAAATGCTTATTAATTTGGACTTGTTTGACAATAATACGTAGTTCTTTTCACGCAGATACTTTTCGTTTTGACAAAACTTATTCCGAACAAAGATCTAAATTAAATGCCGTTCATACAAACCAGTTCCTATATCACGAAAATTTCTTTCAAAACTGCATTACTTTTCAAATAGAACATAAAAATTATTATCTTATTTTACTTGGAATCACTATCAGCAGTTACCGTATCTTTAGTATTTAAAAATGCACATATTCTTTTCATCTTTTTTAGGTGAGGTGAGTTTCCACAATATTTCCACCAAAGAAGTTGATTTAACTTAAACATTTGACAACAATCAAGATAAGTATAGACCTTAGTTAAGTAAAATACATTTATGGCATTACAGTTGTTATTATGAATTATAATTTATGGGTTACAATTGTTTATTTTCAATTAGATTGTTTTTAAAGATTAGTAAATGCCTCTATTCGTGAAATTTTAATTCAAATAGCCAATTAATTTGTTGGTCTCTAGAAATTAATGATATATTGTGTCTCGGTATCAAATTACAATGTTCCTCCTTTAAAATTGACTGAAAATGATTTTAGAATTTTCTCATTTTACAAAGTCAAACTTCAAAGTTTTATTTTACCATGTCTCAGATGGTTTATAAATTTGAATCAAACCAATTACCTCTATCCTTTTTCGTGCCGTCTAGATCTGAAATAGGTCTCATCAAATTTAGCAGGGATGATACTTGTCCGTTGGTATTCATGGCCAACCATGTGCCGCCTTGCTTTCCTTCTTCAAAATCCATACCTGAAACAAATTTTACAAGTAGTTGAAACTTAAAAACAAATAACAACTGCCCAGTTTTTTTTCTCTCCCCAGTTGAAGCAAGTCAGTGACAAATTACTACTTTTTATTATCAAATGAAGTTTACCATATTTTTAAAATTAAGCTTCGAATACTCTTATTTACCTAACTGCATTCAATTCAAAGCCACCAGGGACAGGTTGCTCCCAAGGAATATAGAATGCCTCCCACCAGGGTCTCCAAAGAAATCCTGGTTTTAAGTTATGAATTTAAATATTGTTAACTATTTATTGTTTTTAAAACACTATCATTGAAATTAAAGGGTAAAAAATTGTGATTATTTCAATGGTGCATTTTAGAACATTGCACCCGACGGAGGGTTCAGTGTTGTTAATTATTTGAGAAATGAATACTCTCTCTAAAAAGTGGTTTCTCAATTAAAAATGATTCAATTCGTTTACTAAACTTTATGAAACTCAAAATAAAGCCTGTTTTTTTTTTTCATAATCATAACACGATGCTACATCGTTACGAAGACCGAAATGCCAAAGGACCAGGTTACCAGTCATTCAGTTACCACACAACTAACCCAGTCTCCCCAATAAGAACTCATCAGATGCAAATGAGCTGGTTAGAATGACAGTGGTATAAGTTCACTAAACGTAGTTTTGAGTAATTAAAGGTTTTCTCTCACGGTACCTGTGTTGTTCCTACAAGGAGAAGGCATTTTTAGGCAGTTTTTACAGGTCACTTATTGAGCTTTTGACTTAGGCGAATAACACGTTAGGTAAAGGAACTTAGGCTGGGCGCGCACGAGTGACTAAAGTCACGGCGACCAGGATTACTAGTATCAAAAATATCACTAGAAAACAATGGATCTCTATGAAGAAATTCTTGGCAATCTGCCAACTGTCACGTCGCCTAGTGCGCGCACTCTACTTGTTGTTGAACTTGTTTCAATGGCCAAGGCAACAATTTTGTGTTTGTCACCGTGACAAAAGTCGCTCGTGCGCGCTCAGCCTTAAGGTACCTGACTAGGTTGGGAGGCCTTTTTCCCCCCAAGTGATATGACAACTTTTTCTCTCCCATAAAATGGTTAAATGAACTTAGAAAACATGTTGTGAGCAAAAAAATTGTGGGAAAAAAATTTATTTTTCTGAAGAAATGCTAAAAATTGTCTTTTTTTACATTAAAAACAGCATGTACGGTAAACGCTCTTATTTTAAAACTACTCCTGATATTAATATAAAATTTCATATCAAACATCCTAAATATATAAGCTACTATGTGATTCTGGATAAAAGCTGAATTTTATTCCTATCAGAAGATATAGATGATGACTTAGAAACTTTAAGAATTTTTAAAAGTTTTCTCAACATTATAATAGAGAAGTGATTCAAAAATTTTTTCTATTATAGATATACATAAGATCCCGGATCCCATAGTAAAATATGTATTTTCGAACCATCATACCAAATTTCAAGATAATATATCAATTATATTTGTAGTAATCATGTTCACGGTGAAGCAATTGTTAAAAACAGAATACGGAGCAAATCGCATTTGAAGCACCACTTCCTGTATGATAAGCATGCAGTATTGCTTTCTAAAATTGAAATATCTTCGCTTCTACTTTGTTCAGACACAAACCAAAAACTGTTTAGGGAAGAAGAGAGGCCATATTTTCAGAATATTAAATAATATTTTTTTCGAAATTTTGGTCAAAAATCGGGTTTTCAACCTAGTCAGGTACCTTAAAAGTAATCCAAATCCATGCATGATTTTCTCAAATTTTGTATTTTTGGACTTATACCACTTTCATCCTGAGCACCTCAATAACTCCCAGATTCCAAACAGCTTCCAAAATACACCAAAATCTCGTTTGGCCCGCCCGGTCAACTCCATCCACACAAAGAAATGAACGGTCCAAGGTTGGAAATACCTTCGGACGAAAACTGGCTCACCGGCGGCGACGCGACGGCTGGAAGGTTCAACGAAACCTAGCGGCTATCACACCCACGGGCCTAGCCGAGCAAGGTTATTATAGTTGACCATCAAGGCCGTTGGAAGCGGACACGAGAATTCATTAATCGTAGAAGAAAGCTAATGACCAAAATAACACTCATAGTCGGGACGTTAGGGAAACGAACGAGGTGGGTTTGTTTGCAAACAAAGTGGTGACAATGATAACACTGTCATAAAATATCTATCATCAGGGCCGGCTTTAGCAAGCTTTTGCAACTTTTTTGTGCGCCTAATGTTTTTTCATTTTTTTTCTTGCATTAAATAATCCTGATCTTTCCATCTCAATTCTTGCAATATTATTTTTAGAATCCTAATAAAAATATTAAAAGTTTATTTACAGATCTGTATTTTCATATTTTGAATATTTCTATACAGTTATTGATTCCAATCATCCAAGAGTTCAGATTGCTAAAAAAAATTCCCTGTTTTTCATGGAAAGATTTTGTAAAATCTCTCTTGGGAGAACCTCTCTCCCTTTTCAGTATAGGGATTTCTAATTTGAATAACTCATCAATATACTCTTAAGAGGCATAAAATTATTTTCAGTTGTTAATTAATATTATTTAATACTTAGGTAATAAATAAGTTCACACTTTCGTTCTCTACTTTTTTGAGGGACTCATTACAAAGGAGTTAATTCGATTTTTTTTACCTCACTCCCTCTTTTGTCATACTTTTGCCAGATTTATTTTACGGATTTTTATCATATATTTCTCACACTTCATATTAAACAAGTTTCATTTTCCTACTCATTCAATTTAAAACAGGCGTCGAAAAATAAAACCACCTTAACAAATGGTATAAGTTGAAAACATAAAAATGCACAGCCATTTCTTGCCACAGATCATCTTGCCTTCATCATGGCAACTTATCCATTCAGAAACAATTACAAAGTATACAACGCATCAATTCCTTTATTAATAACAAAAAATAATAATAATATATTTCTTAAGCGACACCACACATTTTATGACGTCACGAAAAAAACGCTCCATCCCTAATGACTGTCTCTTTTAATAGTACCCAATATTCCTCGGTCGTCACGTTCGATCTATGTTAGATTGTTTCTTTCTCGCTGTCACTTGGCCTGTCCTGTGTTCCACTTTCAACCATTAATATGGGGGATCCCCATCCAACCGTAAAAACGAACTGACAGGGTCTATGAGTTTTACATTGTGTTGGCAAAGTGATAATACTAGTTTTATTATACGTCAAGTGTAAGGAAAGAATATTAAAAAGCGTTTCGTGTTTTATGATTTGTATTCATTAGGTGTACTATTAGTGACCTATTATTAGTACTATTAGTGATCCACAAAAAAGTATTTAAGGATTATGTTTCAGACTTCAAATAGGGTTATATTTCATTCATTTAAGAAAAGAATTCCGTTCGAAAGCATATCATAAAATCTTTATTATACTTTTACATTCATTCAATTGAATATTATTGATACAATTCAATTAATAATTTCTCTTTATCTGGGAAAGGGAAATTTTAGTGCTTTATATATAGCATATTCATCCATATACTAAAAAAGTAGATAGAAATTAGAGTACACTTCAAAACGAATTCTTACATTCGTCTCTGCTTGGTTTGAAGAATAAAGATCGCCTAAAGTAGGTTATTTTAACAAAACGTTTCTTTCTAATGGTGTTGCTTTTGCAAAACGCAGAAAATGGCTCAAATTATTACATAAATATAATTTTCATTGGTTTTATTATTTTTCAAGTGAAAAAAATATCATATGCTAATTATATTTTCATTCACACTATTAAAACTTAATGACCAAACAACTTTCGGATAGTTCGCAAATCATAAGTTTTCATTTTATATGGATAAAAACTATATCTTTTAAATAACAGGAATACAATAGTTTGATACATAGCCGGTAAGCAACACGTTTTCAGGTGATGTCACAACCGGTTATTTTCTTTTAACTGTGTACCTACTGTAGGGCTTTTAACTGTTGCTAAGGCCGTTGTTTATCCGTTGCTAAGGCGTTTTTTAGGTACGGCGTCACGTGATTGCAAATGCTCCAATAGAAGAATTCCACGGCCAGTCATTTTCTGTAACTGTTAACCACTGTAGGGCAAAAAACTGTAACATTTTCTGTTGCTAAGGCCGTTGTTAGGTCCGAGTTATGTGATTGAAAATGCTCTATTTTCTAAAAGCAAATTATCAAAAACTTCTATGACATGAGTTTAAGACATGGCAACAGTTCAAAAGTGTACTAGGGGGCCGTCCATAAATGACGTCACGCTCAGAGGGGGGAGGGGGTTAATCAATTTGTGACAGTTTGTGACAAGGGGGAGGGGGGTTCAAAAGTTGTGACATCACATCCTCCAAAACTGAAAATCAACCAAAAATAACAAAAACAGAATTTTTTTCCTAAGATTTTTTATCCAAAAAAATTAATTTTTAATCGATTGAAAGCGTGACATGTGACATAGGGGGGGGGGAGGGGGTATGGGGAAGTGTGACAGTTTGTGACATAGGGGGGGGTTGGGGGTCAAAAATGGGAAAAAAAAAAGTGTGACATCATTTATGGACGGCCCCTAGGTAAATTTATCCATTCACAGCATCTTTCTCATTCACTGACCAGTTCACTGACCATTCACTGACCAGTCATTCACTGACCAGCGGTCAAAGAAGGGCTCCACCAATCAAAAGCTCATTTTCTTTCTTTAGCTGCTGGTAAACCACTGGTCAGGTAGCAGTGAATGAGGCCGTTAATAGAATTAAATCCAGGTCCAAGGAACAAGTTCAAATCTAGAATCTTCTCTAAACGAAGAAAAGACTAGGTGAAAATCTCATTAATATTCTTACTACTTCTAAACGATCACTTTTCGTGTAATTTATAGTTCGTAAGAGAATCTGTTGGCTATTAACCTTGCTCACTAGATTTTCATGGGTTTTCTACAAGTTTCAAAGTTGTAAATTGGAACTATTATAATAATTCATTCGTAATGCCCTTTGTTTTTTTGCGTGTTGGTTACAGAGCTTCTGAAGACAGGAATAATTGACAAATCCTTGTTAAAACAATTAAACTTGGGAGTTGTTTTAGAATCAAATGATCTTAGGCGATTTTTAAAAAAAACCGCATAAATTTATATGAAGAAAGATGATATAGATGATATGATGGCAGTTATACTGTAAATTTATATAGGTATCAGTTTTTGATTCTATATTTCATAAAATATGGATAAATAGTCAAAATATACTTATTGTTCAAATGCGCCCCCTCTCCCCTCTCAAGATATATTAAATATGTCAAGATATATCATGAAAATATAAAATTTTCCTTAAAATTCAATTAAAATTTTGTGTGAAAATTACGATAATGGGTTTTACTTCATTACTACTCTGCATTATGAAATGAACGCATGAGTTTAGAATAGTAAATAAGCTGTAAAAACCATTAAAAGGCCACAGCTTTATTTTATTAGTAATTGGTCCTTTTTTCATTTGTTAGTTATAACCTATCACAAGTTTGTTTCAATGTAATATTTTGTACGACCAATTCTTTTCCGAATCTTTTATAATTCACATCACGGAGTAGTAAACTCATAAAAAAAGGCCGAGGTTCTATGGTGACACTGAATTTTCTAGTATGTAAACAAACACGTAAAAAATGTTTACTGACGTCGTCCACTGTTGACATCTTTAAGTTTAAACACGCTTTGTTTTTATCGCAACTTGACGTTATCAAGGTTAGGCAAGGGTGGGTACAAAGAAAAAAATTTAATATAAAAATTAGAAATGCAGAAATATTAATGAGCTATAATTATTTGGATTTAACAAACCTAGAAAAAATATGTTTTTAAAAATAGGATAATTAAAATTTAAATATTTTAATACTTATCTATTAAATTCAGTTTTCAGTTTCAGTCAGTTCAGTAATACATGATTTACGATTTCAAAAGTTATTTTTCTATTTTATTCTCATTGACCTTACCTATACATAAACCCCAAGTATCGATTTTACAAAAGTGTTAATTAATTCCCTGTAAAACTTGTATTTTTTATGCATTTACCCAGTCCTTTAGGCAAAAAGTTTGAAGATTATGTCTATTAGAATATTAAGGTTTAGTTTAAATGTCATTTGAGGGAAAAATTGGGAGGAATTCTTTTGGACTTCTGCATCCTTCAGAGCTAAAAGAAATTTCTTGGAAAGAAATGCGCCCGTTTCTTCTGTATATTCTTCTCTTTTAAGGAAAACTATGAAACAGGGCCGTATCCAAGGGGGGTTAGGGGTTCAAACCCACTCTAGGTTCTCAAATGATCCAAAACCCCTCCCCCGAAACAAAATTGGAGTGACGGCCCTGCAATAGAAGTATCTAATTATTTTTAGGTCACAAAAAAGATACCACCACAAATCTCATAGATTCAATTCTCTTAGACCAAAATTCTGGTTCGATAATTGTACTGGTAGATCGAAACACCGATCTCTTTCGAAAGATTGCAACTTCTGTTGTAGTGACCTTGACACCCCCAGAACAAAACGTGATCACACTTCTAAAACGTCATCTCACGTTGCGTCTTAAAGAACATCCGAAAAATGTACGAATGTCAAGATTATAACGATACTCCGTCTTTGTCCTGGAAAACCAGTTGAAACTGGTTAGCAACTAATTTTTTGTAAGTTGAATTGCCCTATTCCACGGTCTTAAATGCCACTACAGCATTTTTCTATTCACCAGACTTCTAACAATGAGCATTTAGTAGTTCCACTAAATATAGCCTGCTGCATGCAATAAAATGACCTTCGTTGGATGATATATTGAGGATTAATCGTTCAAAAAAGTAAATCCTAATTTTCATTTTCATATAGTGACATTTTAAGAAAACTCATACCACTTAGTGTTTTTTAGTAATAAGTAAGGTGGTTCAAAATACTAAATTTTTTCAAAATTGTGTGGAAAAGCAATCATTGGTAGGTAGCTCATAAAATATTTGAAATTTACAGAATTTTTTTTCGTTTCCTGCAAATGCTTAGTGTTGGTTTAAAAATGAAAAAACAAAAATAAAATCCTCATACGTTGTTTACCTTATGTTTTTTATGATGAACTGATGTAATGTTCAATGTTTCATTTTCATCACTCTTTTATTAATAGCTTATAAAGTAATATTTTTTAATATTAAAACATTTTTTAGTATTGAAATTTGTGTTACTTTAGATTCCAGAACTATTAAACCAAAAAAACATTAAATTACGGTCATTTTTGTTATTTTACTCTACTTAAATTGGTGTGCAACAGGACCAACTTCATTTTCAAAAACTTTAAACATTTTAACATGTAGTTATATTTTTTCTCGTTGTATAAATATTTCCAGCCAATTTTAAGTTCTGAATAAAATTTAATCAAATTGAAAAAAAAAAATTTGTCAAAATTTTGGTTAGGTCCCCCAACTAACACCTCCCTTAAATTATAATAAAAATATGATTGACTCATGGAAAGTTCTTAAAACACCTTGAGGTTGTTCAATGTTCATATACTAATTCATAAAATTTCAACCAATTCCCACGTACATTTTAGAAAATACAACTAGTTAGAGGTTCATCCCTCCCCTAAATTTCGACATTAATTTCTATAATGGTGTTTCTCTTAAAAATCCTCCAACTTACAAGAAGAATCTTCTTAAAGTGTAACCCAAAAGGTCTCAAAAAATGAAGTAAAATACTAATTTTGAGAGTCAAATTTCAAAAGCTTTTCTGGGGGTGAACCCCTAAACTCCTCTCCAAAATTGTGACGTCTGTCATACAGTGTTTTTCACTAAAAATACCTGCCACTTACAAAAATCGGATCCATTTGGGTGTTTCCACAGAGTTTCAAAATGAGATAAAACACTATTTAAAAGGGCTAATTTCGAAAAGAAAAACTTCTGAGGGGAGTACCCTCTCACTCGAAGTTTTGACGTCTATTTCATTTTTCCGTGGTTTAAAGGAGCTTTTTTCTACGGATGTAAACAAAAGAGTCTACTTTTTGAGGCAAATTTTTTGTGGTGACCCTCAGACTCTCATCTTTACTTGGAGCTCACATTGTGAAATTTCGACATTATGAGCGTCTGACCCTGGGGCTATGGTTATACATAATAACTGGAGGAGACATCTGGCTATATTAAACGAGGTCTCTTATAAACAGACATATTGAGCTGAATGTGCGGTGTTATCTTTTATACATAAGCTTTTTAAAACTTTTTAATTTGATATTTTACTTTTACGTCTAAATCTTCTAAAAAAAAACCTTGTCAATCAACGTACTGGCTAATGTTTTTGTATTTTAAGTTGTTTTAATTGTTAATTAAAGATAAGGGCCCTATGGGCCTAGGCGCTTTTTTTCCATAAAAAAAAATACACTTTCAAATTTTCAACGACACGGTAGACAGGCTAATACGGAAGTACCACGTTTAACTTAACTATAGCCCTTCCCCTTAAATTATCCCCAAAATAGGAAATTCATACAAAACAAGCATTTCTTCTTATCAATCCCCATAATTCATCTCTTTTTAAGTTTAAAACATATCTGGAAAGGAGGAATTAGGAAAAACTCACCTCCAATGATGCTGGGGTTGTGCTCCCAGAAATGACACACTCTGCTGGGACGATAAAAGAACTCGTCCCTCGTATTAGCCAGAATCAGGTAAAATCCATTAGGCCCAGGATTGGGGTTCACATACAGAAACAGCATGCACATTCTGAAACACAATTCTCTAACTACTTCTATTAGAAAAGGAACGGCTCTCCGAGATGATGAGGAACGCGACTCTCATCTACACGTGAACGCGCAAACGATTTGTTTGGAACGGATGAGGAAGAGGGGGATGGTGCACTTTCGATTTCGAAGGTTCTCTTGGTCTGAGGAGAGAGAAGGCCGACTGCTCCAGAGAGAAAGGTTTTGGACCGGTTCGCGAAAGAACCGAAAATACGGAACTGGTGACCCAGATTGGAACACTTTCACCCTGCTGGGAAAGGGACGGCGGTGCCTCGCTTCCGCCATCTTTGGACACGGGCTCAGAGGGGGGTGACTTTGATTACTGCAGCCTATTTTAAAGCTGACTAATGGTTGCTGATAAAGGAAGGAGAGAACTCGTAGGAAAAAACGTGACTAATGTCGGAGCCTACAGGGTGTCCGTAAAATAACTTGTGACCGATTCAAGGGCCTATAGCAACCAAACCGTTCGTCGGAATTGAATGAAATTTTGGTGTTTTTTTTTGACCTTTTGAAGGATGCGGACGAAAATTGGTAGGGGGTGGAACAGTTAAACTTTATCAGAAACGGTTATGAAATTTTTTTTTTTTGAAAATTCCCAATATAGAGTGTTTTCAGGTGACGTCACAACCGGTTATTTTCTTAAAACTGTTAATCTACTGTAGGGCTTTTAACTGTTGCTAAGACCGTTGTTTATTTGTTGCTAAGGTGGTTTTTAGTTATGGGATCACGTGATTGCAAATGCTCCAATAGAAGAATTCCACGGCTAGTCATTTTCTGCTGTAACTGTTAACCTCTGTAGGGCAAAAAACTGTAACTCTTCTGTTGCTAAGGCCATTGTTAGGTCCGAGTCATGTGATTGAAAATGCTCTATAACCCTCCTTTTTTATTCTCGCAATGGGATGTCTAATGTGAAAAAAACGCAAATGGCGTTGGAGCGGTACCTCTAAGTTGTAAATTCTCCCCTAGAGAGACAAATGAAAACAGCTATGGAATCATTGGTTTTGTAGGTTCTAGTCACACTTTCTTTACGATACACTGGTGCAGCTCCAACGAAAACAACGATTCCCTACCTGTTTTCAAAAAGATTGTAAATTCTTGACATTTTGTGTAACATAATTCGAATTCCACTTTGAAGAAATCTTAAACTTTATTTATAAATGTACTCGTTAGGGGGGCCTTAAAAGAATTAAAGCTGAGTCAACCAGAACAACCCCACGAAGCAGAGGCGTATATAAGGGGGGGGGGCGAGGGGCCCTGGCCCCCCACCCGAAATTCAGACTACGTGTACCAAAACAAGTTAAAACCCTGTTTTGTAGGGTCAAATTTCAAAAAAGTTTCTGGGGGAGGACCCCCAAGCCCCCCTTTTGTACTTGGATCTTTATTATTAACAACTTTTTTACTCTATAAGTTCATCAAAATCCAAATCCTACCTAAAAATGTATGCCCAAAATTCGGACTAAGTTGAAAACCTGTTTTTAGCGAAGTTATTTCTAAAAATTTTCAGGGGAAGGATCCCCTTTTGTAATTGTGACTCTATTACTCATAACTTTTTTAATATTAAGTTCATTAAAATGCAAATCCTATATAAAAATGTATATCCAAAATTCAGACTAAGTGTACCAAAACTAGTTAAAAACCTGTTATTTGAGTGAAATTTCCAAAAATTTTCTGGGGGTGCTCCCCCAGACCCCCTTTTGGTACTTCTAATTTTGTTGCCACAACTTTTCTTACATTGTTTTTTAGGCCTTAAATAATCACCTTAAAAATGTATTTAAAAGCTACTTAAGACCTATTAAGTATGTGTGGAAGGGGCTGAGAAGTAATTTTCGGCCCCTCTCGAAATAAATTTCTATATATGCCACTGCCACGAAGCAAAAGTCGTGGGTGGATGTGGCCCTGGTGGACTGTACTGAAAATGGCAGGGCCGAATCCAAAGATTATAGAGGGCATCCCCTTCCCCCGAAATTATCATGTTTACTTATGCAGGGTGGGCAAAAAGTAATTACACTTTTGAAAATTACATAAAAACTGGAAAAAAAAATCGGAATAAAAACTCTTCACCTCTAAGCAAAGATATTTTTAACTCCTCTGAGAGAGTATTGCACTCCTTGAAAATCAGAATTACTCTTTAAAAAAACTAGACAGGAATATTTTCACTCTTTGAATTTTTCACAAAGGTTTAGCTTCCTTAAACCTTCAGCCACGGCATCATAATTATCACACTTTTTAATTAATTAATTCATACACCCATAGTAATTTTGTTTCATTTATTGTTCTGATGCTTTGGGAGTTTGATTAATTGAAACCCAAAATAGCACCCTCATTTTTTTTTTTTCAATTTCATTTTGTCTATTAAAAAGTAAGTGTTTTTAATAGAAATTTTGTATCTGTATATATGTAGTTTATGCTATTTCCGTATTTCACTCCTCCTAAAAAAGTCAAGGAGTATTTTTACTCAAGCATCCCCGGAAAATTTCATGAAATTTGACTTCAAATAGAAGTTTTTTACTGATATTTGTACATTGTCCCTTTTGAAAATTCCATAAAAACCGGAGGGAAATCGGAATAAAGAACGGTCTTCAGTCTCAGCATCCTGAGATCACGTGATTTCTGAGACAATAAAAAATTTTAATTCAAAATAATGTTAAAGGATGGAGCCAACATAATTCACGATGTTCCGTGTCCTATTCTTTCTCTGGAATCAGTGTATCAGATCACTGGAACTGTGAATCACATGCCACATCCAAGATAGGATAAAGGCAAAATCGTTTCATGCGAAAGTATGGGTTCGATTTCGGCCATTAAGGGATTTACGGAGGGTAGTGGGGGATTTTTTTTAAGTATATTTCATTTTTCTTTAAATTAAAGGATGCTTTCAATGCAATCAGTTTATCAATCCTTAATTTTCAATGCAATTTGTGAGTCATTCTGCCGGACATCATGGCGGTACTAAATTTTTATTATTGTCTTAAAAAAATTTTTCGTGACCTCAGGAATCTAAAACTGAAAACCTGTTTTTTATTCCGGTTTTTATGGAATTTTCAAAAGTGTACTGACTTTTCACCCACCATGTATTTAATTAATTTATTCGTATTTTTTCCTTAAAAAAATTTCAGATTTTACAAATATTGCCTCTCCGGAGAAACAACATTAGAGGAAGTGTAAGGAATATTTTATATAAATTTATGTGGGAATCGAACCGCTATCACCGAGTACTAAATTAAAAGTGGTTAGCAACTCAATTTAATAAAGGGTCTTTTAGGATCCGACAACCCTGTGCCATAATATGAAATAACTTCTCTAAAACTTTTCTATGTTTGAAGTTTTTAGAATAAGAAAGCTAGTCAAATCAGGCGTAGTTTAGGTGATATAGCTGATTTGGGATATTTAAGTTTTACCTTAAAATCGTAAATATTAGATTTGTCGAGGAATAATCGATATTTAGGATATTTTTGTGGCAATAGCTCATTTAGGTGTGTTAGGGGAACGTTTGGTTTGACGATGTAAAATGGCTGGATTATACGCATTATTGAATGCCGTATTTTAAGGTAAGTTTCTTCAAGAATTATTCCTCATTCTTATTATTCTTATTACAAATTATAGTCTCGAGTTACTAGGGCAAAAATAGACTAAAAAGTGTGTACAATTTTAAAGTTTTAAATACATGGAATTTCCAAAAATATGACATGTAGGGTTAGAGGTGAATAGAGTTGGTATGAAGTAAGCAATAAAAATTGGTGCTATTGGAATTATGTGTATTACTAAGATTAATTTAACATCCTTTCAAAATCTTGAATTCTTTGTACTTAAACCTTTTAAAAGTTTAAAGTTGTTTTCGAATTTATCACAAGATTTTAAGCTGTTCATTTTTTATCATAAATAAATTTAACTCTTTTACCTTTCTACAATCTTACTTTTTCCTATATTTTTGGTATAAAAAACTTTATCATCTATGGAATCTAAGAATTATAATTTTTATTTGCTCATGAGTCCCTCCAAGTTTAGGATACCTTTGCAAAACCATATTTCCACTTTTTAGATGGCATGGAACACGGGCACAGGGCGGGACATTTTCCCACACTGTTTTGAAATATCTCATATGAAAGGTAAATTTTTCCTGAAATATATCAATTTTTAACTTTTTTGGAATGCCGAAAATCTCATAGAGGTTTGTCCCCTCAAATTTATGTTGAAGACGACGAATTTGATACTCGTGTTCAAAGTAGGAAGTTCTAATACCCAAATAGGGCGAATCCTCAGATCTCTCGTATCATTTGAAAACTTCCAGTTATATTTTTTCACCATTTAAAAGGGGAGCATCGAGATTTCCTCAAAATGTTTAGTGCGTAATCACTTGATCCTCGATTTCTCTTATAGCAGCAGTTCCATAATGCAATCTTTTTTTTATATGATGAGTCATGGAATTGGATGTGATTTTTATTTGTTAATTGAAATGGCATAGGATGATCCTGCGGCATTTTCATCGAGATTTAGAGATCTGCGGCGAAGTTACTTTCTGCTTTTTTGGATGATGTTCTGTGCTGATGCGAATAAAGCCCTGGATGAAGACGTTACTTAGTAGCGACATGAGTTCAATCGTCCGCCATTGTGGGGAAGAGATTTGGGAGATTTTAAGTACATATGAATTGGTTTAGATAGACAGTAGAGCATTCGCACATGACATCACTGGAGGATAAAAACAACGTTGCTAAGGCCGTTGTTAGGTAAAGTCATGTGATTGAAAATGCTCTGTAACAGTTTCCAACCTCTGCGAGAAGTTGGTTATTTTGAAAGAAATAATAATTATTACTCAGACTGTTTTATAACTTTAACTTTATTATATAAAACGATTTTAAGCATTGTTGATAGCTTTGATTTTAAGATACTGGATGCACATTATTGTTAAATATGTATTTTTAAAGATATATTTTGTATTAAGTTTTTTGAGGCCACGACATGCATATTAAATATGCTACAGATGTGTGTTAAAAAATTAATCAAAAATGAGTAATGAAAACTTTGTTTTTTATAATGACCTGTGATCACCAAAATCAATACGGGTTGATTAATTTAACAAGTGAGCATAATAAATGCAATACATAACTTGGGCAACATTACTAATAGAATTCCATAAAAACCTTGATTAGGATAAATATATTTAAATGATTTTAAACTTACCTCACACTTTGCAGTGGTCATGATACTTCCAATCAAAATCCAAATATCTTCCCCTTAATGGCGGAACTGGAGTCTACATAAAGGTTTGGAAATCTGTCTGATATTTTTACTTCTGTATGAAGTTCGAATGTAACGTTTACCATCATCTGGTTATTGTCTCTTTTAACTGTTCTTCACCTAAGTTCAGTGTTCAAATTCTTTGAAATAATAATTGAATTAATACATCTTTGAAAAATACATAATTTTTCTTAACTTTTTGTTTCATTTAAATCGAAAAGAAGAATTTAAATTTTTAGTATTTTTTAAAATTGTAGTTATTTTAGAGAATTTTAGAGAAATTTAGTTATTTTAATGGGTATCAACTAATGAGCCATTACTGATAGTAATATATACCATGATTATATAACTACACTGACGATATAACAGATAAGTCGTTTATAAGGGTTGGCCATCCCTGCCCTAGGTAAATGGGGGACGGAGAAAATTTTAAATTGTGGAACGCAAAATGTATTTTGGTGTTCTTTGGGGGTTAAATGGTTTCTCCCTACCTGGAACCGTCATTAGTGTTCATACTGCTTAAGGAACCCTTCAGAATGCTTCACAGAGCACCAGGGTTCCGAGGAACTCTGGTTGGGAAACGCTGTTTTAGGGGGTGTTAAGGGACAAACTAAAATGTTGCTACTTTTTTTTTTCTTTATGATTGAAATTGATTTGAAACTTCAAATTTGGTAGAAATGTTTCTTTTAAAAGTTAAAAAGCAAGAAAATTTCGAAAAATTAAAAAAAAATATGGATTTTCTTGAATATCTTGAATTTGTTTTTCCTTTTTAATTTTTTTAAAGTTTTTTTCAAAGAAAGTTACTCACGATCCAAATCAATTTAAAGGATACATAAAGTTTCAAACAGAATGACACCAGTCACTAGTCTTACGGTTAATATTTAGTTCTTGAGTTTTTAGCGTTAAAAGAAGCAAAAAAAAAGGCTACTTTACAAGTAGGTATCGTTTATCGTTAAAAAATTATTTCCCTCAAACTAATGGTAATAAAAGTATTTTTAGCGTACATTTTAAGGCTTAATATTTTATCATCACATGGAAAAATTGGGAAGTTTAAATGAAAATTTTATCTTGAAGACATTTTTGGTTAATTTATTGAAAAATAATGAAATTTCATAAACTGACTCAACTCCGAAGGATTTAAATATTCTTTTTTCACCCCCTCTTCCCCCATAAACATGTGACCTAATTTTCAAATGGCTTCTAATTGGTAGTTCCCAAAGTTTCGAGGCATCTTTTATGGAACAGGAGATATTTTTTTTGTTGAGGACCACTCATGGAGAACTAATTTTCCCCCCGGGAAAAGATCTCCTTCTTCAAAGGTCTTAACGGAGATCTTATCACCGGTTCCCTAAGACAGTGATTCTAAGTCTGTGGTCCATGGAACATTTACAGGTGATCCACAAAATATTAGTATTATACAGGGTGTCCCAAGATAAATAGCCACCCCTTTAATTTTTGAACCCCTACAGATATAATTATAAAAATGGTGTCTAGGTATAGTAATCTATCATGCCTTATCCAATGCAATAACTTTCAACGCCCCCTAGCGGTAATATTAGGAGTTACAATTTTTATTTTAAAAAGTTTAAGAGATTTTCTAAAGTAGTCAGTCACAAAGTTGTAGAGCAACATCAATTTAGTACATAAAGACACTTTGTGCAGAGAAAGGCCTCGAATAGAACCCCTAAAAACGCCCATTCAATTAGGTGGAATTTCCCAAGTTTTTAAACGGAGGACACTAATCTTGGGGCATTCTGTATAATTATATAATGTTATGTAATTCAGAATATTTTTGAATAATTATCAAAGTTATAAAGTATTTTGTGTCAAAAAAGACATGGATCTTTCCTTTGAAGACCTTTTCCTTTGTGAGTTTTCATCTTTTAGGCATTACCCGAATAAACAACTGGACAAAGAGACACCGAAGAAGTATGTGAAACAACTGAGTGCCATATTTATTAAACTAGAAATGGATCCATGGTAAGCAGAACCTGATTTCTGGGAGGGTATTTGGGGCATTTTGCCCAGGGACCCCATTTCAAAGCGGTCCCCCAAAACGCTTAAAAAGCTAATGTGAAAGTTTAAAACATAAATTTAAACAACACTAAGAATTTAACATGAATAAGTTGAGCTTATAAAGATTTCAAAACAATTACGCAGAGTTTACACTTGGATTAAAGATTATCTATTTTTTTATCTTAATTCGAATAAGCTTAACTTTTTTAAGACATATCGGGGGCCCTAGGCTCTCTAGGGGGCCCCAAATGGGTCTTGTGCCCTGGGCCCAAAAACTTGTTTGTCCCTGAAGCCTAGTGAGTACTATTCCTTTCTTATGAAAATTGGTGATATTTCCTATATAATTGGCTTGCAAAACAGCTTTTCCAAGAAATTATTTTTCTATCCATTTTATTGAAATTATTTTGCCTAAAATACACACTAATCGCACGCAATCTGCTTTCGAAGAGTTTTTGAAATACCCTTCTATACAAGTTTTAATTGTTATCTTGTGGTCCTTGGGTAAGAAAAGGTAGAGAATCACTGCCCTGAGAAGCACTGATTTTCCCAAGCAACACAATTGTTGAAGATTCGCCCAATTTTTATCAAATTTCGTTTACTTCTAGTTGCAGTTACGTAATCTTGACTTATTTGGTATGAGCTGCGCTACTAGGGTTTATAGAGTACATCCATTAACTCTTTTGGCGAGAGAGAAACTTCTAATCAGGGGTGAAGATAGAGAGGGATTTATGCTATACTCGACAGCAACGTTTCCTGACCCTATGACATCACTACGCGGAAGCAAAAACTGCGTAAACAGAAAGCCTGTTGGGTTGTTAGGAGTTTCGGTACGCAAATGGTGATAAAAAGACGCTATATATACATGGGTTCAACAAAATAATCATATTTTTTAAATTGAAGTTCTTCATTTCACTCAAAAGTCAAACACCGCGCTGGGAACTACTTTGTTAGTGACGCCATAGGGTCAGGAAACGTTGCTGTCAACCAGACTGGAACGTTTTCTGACCATGGAGAAGCAAAACAAGGTAGTTCCCAGCGCGGTGTCGGAATTTTGAGTGAAATGAACGTAAATTTCAAAGTATGATTAGTTTGTTAAACCCATCAATAAGTAGTGTCTTTTTATCACGATTTAGGTACCGAAACTCCTTCTAGCAACCCAACAGGCTTTCTGTCTACGCATTTTCACTTCCATGTAATGACGTCATAGGGTCAGGAAACGTTGCAGTCTAGTAAAAGAATGTATCATTCCCAAAAAAACTTGGAAATCTTCCTTGATCAAAACAGCTAAAACTCCCCTAATATCCACTCAAAAATACCAATATTCCCTTTGGAATTTTTTTCCGCCTACACCACTGCTTCTAATGATACGACTCTTTGTTAATACTAGAGAGAAAATGCAAACTTAATTAGAAAGTTAAAATTGAAAATAATTTAAAGTACTCTTCTTGGAACTGAAATTCTGCCAGTAAGACAATTGAAAGTCAAACTTTTTCCATTTTCTTGATAAATTGTGATATGCAAACGAAACGCAGAGATGTTTAACCATATTAAGAACTAAAACGTTTTATTACTGAATACGTTATCTAAATTTTAAACCCAAATTTATACGCTTTAATAGTTCCAGGGAATGAAGGTTTCTGCCATGGACGTATATAAGGGGGGGTTTAGGGGGTCCAGACACCCCCTTAGCCTAGACATAATGTCAGCCAAACAGAAAGGTTCCTGTCCCAAATATCCAAAAAATGAGTGAAAATACAACTTTTTCGGGTCCAATTTCACAAAATTTTCTGGGGGAGGACCCCTTTTTTTGTTTGAGGGCATGTATTAACCACAAAAATTCAAATTTGCCCTACATTTTACTCGGAAAGGGAAACTATTAGGAACATTTGGGGTTCCAGAACCCCTTCGAAACAGTCTAGTAAAGGCTCCCTTGGGTCCTGAGGTCTTAATAGGTTCTGCCTCTCCCCCTAGTCAAAAAGTTGAACTTATGCCTATGATACTCCATTTTGTCCCTCCTCATGATAAAGGTTGACCTAAGCCTTTATAACCCCTTGCTACGCTCAGAGGGAAATTCAAGGTATACAACCTCCCTTTCGAAACCCCAAACTTTTAATTTGACCGACCAAAGCAAAGCTATTTCTTAATGTAATAAGGTATATAGGGGGGTTCGGGGGTCCTCCCCCAAAAATGTTTAAATTTTAGTATGCTAAAATGTCTTCTAAAGCTACTTTTTAGGGGGTTTTCAGGGAGCTTCGCGGGCTGCATGCGGCCCGCCAGTTGGAAAACCCTGATTTAGTTAAACTTTCAGTGTCCACTGTGACCCTAAGTTTCTTGAACACCCCCCTTATAAAATCTATAGCTACGTCCGGGGTTTCTGCTGCTTTTCCTACAAAAGGCTTTTATACAACATTCAAAATAGTGTATTTAATTTATAATGTATGTACTTAAAATTTTCTCTTTTCAGGTTCTTGCTTCCTGATATCTCTAAAACTATGCTACTGGAATATTTGGAAGACATGTTCGTTTTTCCTATTTAGTTTGATGTTCCCTGGACTGATGTCAAGCTGCCTCTGTAAGATCTCAACCTGTTTATTCTTATCGATACCTATTTGATTTATGTAACATGTTGTGTGTTAATAAAAGTTCGATGTCAACAAATATGTAGTATTCTTTGAGTTTAAACACTTTTATTTCTTCTTAAATTGCTACTGGGCCCACGTCGCTCAGCCTGAGGATGCGCGTGGACTTAGTATAATTCCGGGCACGCAGGATTCAAAAAGCGCATGCGCAAGCTAGTCAAGGAGCAGGGATTACTAGAGAGGTAGAAATGGATGTTCAATAGTAAGTCAAGGGATGAAGTTCAAAAATACTTAGCCTTTGAACTTAAAAGTCGAGTAGGGAAAAGGTGTTGGAACATGGAAAGTTACAGTTGAACTTTGTACTTAATAGCTGTATTTTCCAAAATTATAGCTGTGTAAAGTATAAAATTCAACTGTGACTTTCCCTCTTTTCTTTCCATGTTCCAACAACTTTTCCCAACTTGACTTTTAAGTTCAAAGGCTAAGTATTTTTGAACTTCATCCCTTGACTTACTATTGAACATCCATTTCTACCTCTCTAGTAATCCCTGCTCCTTGACTAGCTTGCGCATGCGCTTTTTGAATCCTGCGTGCCCGGAATTATACTAAGTCCACGCGCATCCTCAGGCTGAGCGACGTGACCCCTTACCCAAGTGCTTGAAAACTGAATAAAAAAACACCCTTTTACAGAAAAATCCAACTTTATTGAGAAACCAAATTGTGTAACAAGTATTTCGATGTTACAGCAAAGTCTTTGCACCCATGTTCAAACAACCAGTAATTTAGATGGGAGAGAAAATTTTAAAAGGAGGTAAAACAGACAAGGAGAGAAAGAGCTAAGAATATGAAAATAGGAGAATGTAAGAAAAAGGAGAGGAAATACGAAAGGAGGGAGATTGGGATATACTTCAGCACAAATAAATCACTGGTTTGACAATCAACATACCAATAACAAAAAGATTATAACCTTGGACGGAGAGTACATATAGGAAGAAAATGGACCAGATGAAATGCTCGATCAAAACTTTTGAGGCAGCTCCTGTAAGAATAAAAACATATAAGAAACAGAATTAAGTCGGTTTGATCAATTAACATCCTTAATATTTTTATGTTTAGACCATAGGTTCCCAAACCTTTTCTAAAAGAAAATTTTCCATCGCCCCCTTTCAAATTTTTGCTTGTAAATTTCTTACATTTCATATAGAATTTTAAAGCAACTTTGCAATAAATATACTTTCATTTTTATTATGTACTGAAACCCTTTGTGTGATATCTAGACTCTGGGCGTATACCCCCTCAGCTATGTCCAAAGGAAACTTGTTGTTTTCATCTTTAAAGTTACCTAAATTATTTATATCCAAGGGCGAATACAATTTCCTTTAATAATTTAAATTTTTTCTACTTTTTTCATGAAAACAGGTAGTAATATTGAATTTATTATGTTACTTTAAAAGAAATCCCTTAAAATTTAATAATTAAATTCTTTTAACACAAGAAAGTCATGACAATATTCACGTTTTATATACTTCAGCCCCCTAAACAAAAATCTTGGATTCGCTACTGTTAATATCGCAAAGGGGGGGGGGCTCACCCCCAGCAAATTTTTGAATTTTAGCATGTTAAAAAATGAATTCAAGCTACTTTTATGGGATTTTTGAATGATTTTTATGCATAAAAATGGCATTAAGCAATAGTTTAAAAGTAGCCAAAGCCCCCTTTTACTCTAATAGAGCATTCGCACATGACGTCACTTGGAGGACAAAATCAACGTTGCTAAGGCTGTTGTTAGGGGCGGGACATAGAAGTATCTAATAGCAGCATTCGCACATGATGTCACTGGAGGAATAAAACGTTGCTAAGGCCTTTGTTAGGCAGAGTCATGTGATTGGAAATACTCTATAGCGCCCCCCCCCCAATTTTCTACCTCCTTATCACCGCCTCCCTAGAATGCTTCAACGCCCCCTAAGTTGCATTACTTTTTTGCTTAGTTCACAGCACAAAAAAGGAAAATAGAAAGACAGACGAATAAAATTAAAATTATTATGAAACTGAGTCATTAAGGCAGTATCAATGGAGTAAGGGAATATCAATGGAGTCAAACATTCTTTGAATAAAAGGTGAAAAAAAAACTTTAAATTAAAATCAAATTTCATTTTGGTTAAGTTTACAGTAGTAAAAATAATAAGAAAAGAATGACAATTTAAAATTAATGTTTAAATTTAATAAAAAAAACTATAAATGAACATTGATTTCGCCAAATTAATGGGCTATATCTGCCTATAAGGGGTAGTTATTTTTCCCTCTTTACACTCATGTGTAGAGCGAAACTTTTTTTTGCGCACAAAAAGTCAATTTACCATTTTTTGGACTTATTCCTTTTTTCAAACTGGCGATTCAAATTTATTATTTAAGGATTTAGAAGACGACTTTTAAAGGACAAAAATTTAACTTATTTCTATCCCCAACCTTTGCCTACAGTAATCCCCTTTCATTGCTAATGGCAACTTATGTCCTCGCTCCAGGGACCCGGGATTACTTCACCCCACGCTTTACAGGGTCTGTTATGAAGTATATCTTTGGGTGCTCTACAACCTCTACTACTTTTACCCATTAGGTTTGAATCACCCTGTAGGGACGCATAGGGCCATGTAGGCCCTTATTAAGGCTGTTTCATCAATAGCCTTGAGTTTAAACGCTCAACCAAATCGGTCACTTTTTTCTCATTTTAACAACCTTATTTTTGGCAGGTATATTTAACCATTCTGTTTTCATTAAAAAGGACTTTATAATCCAAATCAGGTACTGCCAGAAAATATTAAAATTAAGACGAGTGAAACATTTATTGCGGCTTAACTGTAATTTAGAATATCCAAAAGTCATAACTTACATTGGTTTTAAGACTTGCAGGAACGTAGAATTCCAATATTGTACGTGTATCGACTTCCTGAGATGTTCACAGCATTTTCTTCCAGAAGCAACTATAATTGGAGATGGGGTATACTGCATTTACAAAAATAATATCCCCGATTTCCCATATCTTTTCAAACTCTGAAAACAAAAATAATTTCAAAATCAGTCAGATAACCAGAAACATAATTCAGGAATTGTTAAACTTTTTGAGGTGAAAAAAAGGGAGGAAAACTTTGTCTGAGTGAGAGATACTGCAAACCATGCTAGAGCCAGCAGCAGATAAACTCAGATTTAAAGAAAACCAAGCAATTCGTTCTATGTATCTGTGGAAACGCCTATTCTCGCCTTTCACAACTTTTGTGGAATGAAACTTGGTTCAAGGTTATATAATATTGTTGGCCATTAAAGGGATGCGGGGTAGGTAATGCGGTATGTGGGAAAAAGCAAGAGATGATGGGGAGGTAAACAAAGATGCGGAAGAGCAAAAGTAATGCGGGGAGGATAAAGTAGAATTTAGAAGAGCAAGAGATGATGGGGAGGTAAACAGGGATGCGGAAGAGGAAAAGGGATGTGGGGAGGATAAAGTAGAATTCAGAAGAGCAAGAGATGATGGGGAGATAAACAGGGATGCGAAAGAGCAAAAGGGATGCGGGGAGGATAAAGACAAGAGGTTAGTAACTAGAAGGAACTTTTAACAGAGGCTGCTCTGATAGGTTGGTTGAAATTTCTTTAGTTGAGATTTCTTAATAAAATAATAACCAGGGATAGGACCCAGAAACTGCCGCATGCTAAGCAAGCACCCTACCACTGCTCCAGCGTGGATTCAATATCTTTAAAACTTATACTATAACATCTTCCTTATTAGGTTAACTTTTCACGCAAGCGCAGTGTTGCGAATTGTTAAATTTCCTCCTAGACACTTTAGTCTCTTTTAGGATAATGTAGAGTGTGGAAGAGCAAGAGATGTTGGGGAGATAAGCGGGGATGTGGGAAAGTAAAAGGTATGTGAAGGGCCCAAAGGGATGAGAAGGTTGGTTAGCGAGGTAGCTATTTTTTAAAATTAAGAGATGACGAAACTGGGGGAGAGAGATTAGTTTAGAAATGCCACTTGGGTGATTTTCGAGCCAAATAAATCAACTAATGGAAGGGAGAGGGGTTCACTTTATGAACAAATTTATTTTCAGAAAAAGAACTTTTGAATCCTCTGTTAATATTTTTATATCTATTTCAAATATTTTTCTGTCTATCCTTCTAGTTTCACTAGGCTGCATTCAGAGAACTTCTGTTTCTTGGCCATTAGATAACTAAATACTTGAATTTAATTGCTATGCATGTATAGCTTCAATTAATTTACAAGTACGTATAAAAGGCAAAGATTCTCTCAACCAATTTGATGTTTAATTTTCAAAATGGCAAACATTTTAAGGGTTTTTATAGTTTAAAATTCAGTTTATTGTATTATAGCATTGAATAGCTAGTAATTGATCGCCTAACCAGTTGATAAAACATTTTACGATTAGATTCAAAACCAGATCTTGAGGATCCTCAGGACCACATATGTTGCTTAATGAGGTTGTCCTAGCTAGTAGGTAGCATATGTCTTACACCCCATTGACAATGACTATTAATAGTACCTAACTTGTACTTGTTCATTCTTTCACTAAAATTTCTCATATGACTTAAGAGAAGAATTTAACAGAAAAATATTTTAAAAGAAAACAGTCTGACCCAATATCAGTAGTGCTACAAGATTCTCGAGGGTCCAGGGGCAAGTAAACAAAGAGGGGATTTTTTCTGCAAGGGGAACTAGGTAGAACACTTTAGTGGCTTTTCCAAGAGGGGGTAAAATAGGGTATATCCGGAACAGCTTTAGACAGTCCTCCAGCTGCCATGTTTACCCACAGCTCAAATGATGACCACTGAGCTACGTAATAACCAACTTATACTAACTATATAATAGAGATTTTTATAATGTTAAAGTATAGAAAGTTTGCACTCCAAGTTTATGTAAAGCTAAGTGATGATGATAACACTTAAGCATGTTGCTGTGGTTTCACATGGCTGATGAAGGATTCTTTCTGAAGCTGTTCCGTATATCTCACACAAGAGCAGAAAGTTACCTGTTTTAATTATAAAAGCTTAAACGTTTTTCAGGTAGATTTAAGACGAAGGATTTGTTGGCGATCTCTAGGCTTTTTCCTGATATTTTCTCCCAGATAACTCGGAATTATTCACAAATAATATTGGTACTTACGTATTATACCATCGACCGGGCCGTTCATTCCGAAGATCCCATATCTGTGGTGAATCTGACGGTCGCTGAACGGTTCACGGGATAGTTCGTAAGAACAGCTTTTTCTTATTTATGACCTAAAAAATTAAGAGTAACCACAAGTACTTAAGTTCAATCAATATTAATACAGAAAAAACCCCGCTATTGTGAACATGGTATCGGTTATAATACACCGTTCCCAATGATTTTAACACCCAACATTATATTAATCAGTCATAGTGAACCTTTGATACCTAGTAAAGTATTGACTTCTTACAATTCTATAGTTAATAAGACTGACCTTTAACCTAAGGCTTACTGCTATTATTATTCCAGGGTTGTTACGTTTAAAACACTTTGTTTAAAACACTTGTTTTAAACATGTTTAAAACAAAGCAAAAAAAACACTGTTTAAAACACATGTACTTTTTTAGCAATTCTTTTTTCTATGAACAGATTGCATTAGTATATAAAACTTAGTATTTACTTCCAACTGTTTTATTTTATTTTTTCTAGAAAGTTATTTAATAAAAAATACAAATAAACTTGTTAAAAAATCATATTTTTTATAATTGACCTGTTCTTATGTTAGATTTTAATATTTTAAACGATCAATGCTGCTAATGTCGTCAAAATATGCAATGAACTGAAAAGGACTAAAAGGAATATGAATATAATAACTTGTGAATGTTCAGCTCGTATCTTAAACCTTTTAGCATAATATGTCAAAATTTCTAATGTTAAATCTGAAGTTGTTGACATAGTAACATAGTTCCAAAACAATCATTTTGCTTCAGTCAAGCTTCAAGAAACAGGTGCTAAAAATTGCTCAAGATGCCATCTGATATCAGAGGGAGCTTTGTTAATCCATTTTCAATTTTAAAAACTTGATTTAAATATTTTTAAATCATGCATTTTTTTAGAATTTCTGTGTCGAGGGTAAAAAAAAACAAATAAAACGTTTTAAACAAAAAAAAACATGTTTAAAACAAAAAAAACACGTTTTTTGTTTTTTTTAGAAAAAAAAACATGTTTTTTTCCAACCCTGTATTATTCTGATGCAGACTACCCAGTTCTGTTGTGTGATTATTTTTTGTAATGAAAGTAATTTCTATTATTGAAAGTGGCTCTTTGTTCTTAATTAGTCCACTCAAAATATCGAATATTGATTTTACTTCTAATCTAAGTATCCCTCTACCTGGTGTTCGAGTGGAAAGTAGTGAAAATCTAAATAAACACTCATTCATGATTAAAAAGTGTCATGTGTCATGGAATATCGTAAGAATAATTATGCTGGCTGAAACACATCCTAAATGTTGGATATTTCAACTTATGGTAACTATGAAAACTCGTAAAGAGGAAATAATTTTATGGAACTCTATGAATTGCTACGTAGAGCCAAAAGTGGGAAACATTAAAATTTCCTCAATCAGAAATTCTTTATATAAGAGAATTTTAGTATACCAACTTCTTTTAAATTTTAGTATGCATTTAGTAAAATTTTTTTAAACCGCTTTGAAAACTGGGATTTTGAAGTACTGGAAACTATTTAATGTAATCATATTCCCCCCTATCCCCATGGAAAAACTGAAGATAGTGCTACACCCAACAACTACTTTTCTGAATTAGAATTTACAGAAAATCAGTTTTAAAGAAGTCATATTTCATAAATAAACAGCTAATAAAAATATAAGAACCTACCTTAAATTCTTCTGTACGTACCAAGTTTCAACTAATCAACTGTAATAAAAAATGTTGCCACAAAAAGAAGCAAGAAAGATACAATAGCCTCATCCCCTACTCTTCACACTTTTCTCGATTTATTAAACACCAATATCACAAATCAGCTATGAAATCATATGCTTCAGAACCCTATAGTAGCACAGCTCATACCAAGCACATCAAGTTTACGTAACTGCAACTAGAAGTAAACTAAATTTGGCCATACATGGCGAAAACTGGACGAATCTTGAAGGTCTGTGCTGCTTATGGAAGCGGTACGGATAATTAAATGAACATCAGTCCCACTTCTTTCCTCAATACTTTATGAACAAAAATGTGTCATAAAGAAATTCAAACTATAATAAGCGAAAACGAGCTTCTGAGTTTTATAGAGTGTGGGAAATTAAGATAGTAGGCAAAATAAAATAGGGTAAATGGGCATGGGCATTCAATTTAAGATTGTCAAATCTCCATTAAATATATTATCTCAAAATTTGTGAGATGAAATGTTATATCTGCAATATTTTTGAAAACATTACAAAAGCACAAAAAAAGAGCTCTGCGTAAAATTAAAAATTTTCCTCAAAAATTTGTAAAGATGTAAAAGTGCATCAAAAGTTATTTTCTACACTTATATTTCATAGCTTTTTCATGGTTGCTTAACTATTACTCGCATTACAGTAGTTTTATTTCCTCTGCGTTTATTTCCCTTTAGACTAGTTAGTTGTTCGTTTACTCTGATGAAGGTCATTTAATTGAATAGACTAATTTGAACGGTTTCATAGGATGTAGAAATCTTGATGACTTTATTACTCTTCTGTCTCGCACGGTTAACCTATTGTTTGGGTAGTTAGTTTAGTTACTATGAAAGTTGTGTTTTGATGTGCTGTCAAGCTTTTTCTTTGGGAAAAGGACTGACAATCTAAATTTCGAGAGAATTCTAGCGTCTTTAACTATCTTTCATCGACAGTTACACCTTGACGGAGCTACGTAATTTTCTAGGTTTCTCACACAAAAAAAACCCCTTAAAATGACATCTGAAGAAAATGCTGCCCATTTTTCTATCACGGGTAGAATCCAGGCCGAGAAGAAATTTAACTCTTAGAATTAGTGTTTCAACTTTCTTTTATGGTTAGATATATTTTAATCATTTATTTATTATCTTCTGTCAATAGTTAGCGATCGCCCCAATCACACCCCAGTGGATAGGTTTATAAAAAGGGGTGAACAAGGTCATGGAATAAAAGAAAAAAATAAAGATTTTTCAAGACGCAGCTCAATCAGAAAAGAAAAAAATATAAAAAGGACATTGATAAAACCTTAAAGTTTGGTGTCCAAACATGGCGGCGTCGCATAGCTCAGCATTACCCCAACCGAGACGTGATAGAAAGCATCTTCCGAAGCGGCAGGAGGCTAATATGCTTCGATCGAAGAGAGAGAGAGTGACAACTGATGAATTCCGCTTTCGCCTGGTGTATGATGGAAGGAGAACGCTCTGACATAATTACAGACAAACAAAATTTAAAAATAGATCAATCGGAAGTGCTTAAAAGAACAATAAATCACTTCCGTATGACAGATTCTATACAGATGACGTAAAACATGACGTTTTGTATAATCTTGCATAACAGGGAATATTTATTCCCCAAACAATACAAATAACTTAAAAAATAGTACGAATACTGGAGCCCTAGATGCATTGAAAATGTTTCTTTGATTTGCATTTGGCAAGGTTTTATCTTCTTTGACCAGTATCTAGGAAGATACATATGATACAATGTTGTCACAGAAATTAATGGTTCCAATATTAGAATCGAAATAAATTACCTAACCTATTTATAGAATATGCTTTAATAAGCTATATACATGCATCTCCAGATTGAACAAAACAATTTTTAAAGTGCATTTTCCAAATCAAATCTAATTTTTTAGAACTGTGTGAAACCGATATGAAATTCTTGATCTCTTTTAAAATTAAAAGTCCCCTCCAAAAAAAAAGTTAATTCCTTTATCAGGTTCAATTACTATAATAAAGAAATTATTGAAATCAAATTACCCATTAGTGGGATAACTTCCACACATGAAATTTAATTTGAAGTAAAATTTTAAAAATTGAGGAGCTTGTAGCAACGAGCTAACTCTAACAGCTTTATCATTGAAGTTGGATGAACTGTTATATTGATAAAATCAAAGGCATCATTCTGGATCTAGATATTTGTCGAGGTGGAGACTGACACCCATCAATATTTTGATTCACCATTCATGACGATTAACGACAATTGATTTTACTGGAATAAAAAAGGTGTTGGATATTTTGATTTTTAAAAAATTAAGAATTCTACTTCTCCCTTTTCCTTATGGGTGTAACCAGCTGCCACCTCTTGGATTTGCCACAGATTTCTAGGCCCTTATGATAAATTCATCAGCATTTCTTTCATTACTGAAAATGTTAGGTCACACAAATACCATCCAAATTAAGAAAAATTCTCTAACGGAAAGTTTTCCATTGCATAATTCTATCCAAACCAATTGAATAAATAATCGTGTGTGGCTATTTCATAACTGTGACTTATGCATATCGTGGACAGGAAACCTACTAAATGGACCCAAGTCCCAAAACACAAGCAGCTTCCTTTTCAAAAGCCACTATTTCAGAAGAGATTTCATAATCTTATAGTAAACTTATTAAGGAAAAAAACTGGTGAAATTCGCCAAGATTCTCATACACTTAACTCAGCAAGAATCCAATCCCAATGCAACTCATCCCACTGCGGTATATCCTCCAACAGAGAAGCGTTCCACATTCCCAGTAAACATTTGCGTAATCCAGCAGAGGAAGTACGTATTCGTGCTTTCGAGAGATAAATAATCTAAATTTTAAAAAAGTGAAGCAAAAAGATATTGAAATTAGGCGGCTATTTATGCTTAAAGTACCGGTGATGTACAATAGGGTGTATCGAAAAAAAAATTTTTTTTTGATTTTGATAAAGTCTTAGCAAAAAAAAAGTTGTCTAAGGTGGCAGAGAGTAAATGTGAATTTTTTCAGAATTTTCGGATAATATCTAGGGGTGCCGCAAAGCCCCCGAAGGTTCCCATGTTAATCCTATGGAGCGCGCAAGCCAAAAAGGCCGAAAATCGGTTTTTCGCCCCTCATTTCTACCCTAATCACACGACAAATGTCTTCACTCGAGTTATGGACCCTATATGATCTAGGCTATCCGACAAAACTTGAATAATAGCCTAAATATCTATATTTCGTTGATTGTGGGCTCTTGGAAATACGCGATTTTCAACGAAATTTGAGCAGTGCACATAGTAGATAGGTTCGGGCAATGTGATTAATCCGGGCATTATTATAATAACGCCCGCGAATTTCGGGCAAAATGATAAATACGCATTGATAAATGCCATTGAATTTATCACATTGCTCGCCTCAACTTCGCGGGCTATATTAATAATGCCCGGTTTATCACTTTGCCCGTCAAAGATTTTCGGAAAAGGGTTATTAAAGATGATGCCCCGCAAATTTTTGGAATATTCTGTTACTATAATAATGGATGTTATGATAATGATGACATAATTCTAGAGAAATTAGAGACTATATCCTCCTTCCAGTCTTTTGTCCCAACTTTTCACGTCTTCCTAATAAATCCATCCCTGTTACAATCTTACCTTACCCAAAACAGTCCCCAAAGTATTTTAGATAGTGGGAAATGTAAGGAAATAAGGGACAAATTTAATAATTAATTTTAAATTAAATCAGCGATTAACTACCTTTTTTCATTTAGTACTCAACCGGCCTTTTCAGTCGAAAAACAGTATTGATTAGGAAATTTCTCTTGGGGAATCTGACCATAAAAAAAACAGCTAAGATAGAAGATAATATAACTTCCAGCTACCCTCTCACTCAACAATCAACATGCAGAGCTTGCATCTTAGGATTGTTTGCATTTCTCATGGGGCAGACTATTTTTTTTTCAATAATGGTAAATACAGGGTATTTCAGAACTAAATGTAAAAAATGTTAGGATGGGGTAAAGGGGACCTAGACAAACTCATTTGATATTGCACTTATAACTTAATTTAAAAAGTACTTCAATTTCGATTAAATTTATGCAGAAAGTAGTACATACTCTTGTGTTTTATGCAATGAACCTTTTCACTTAATTATGATTTGTTTAGTTAAACGGGCCTTTGGAAAATCTTCCTAGCTCTTTAATTAGGAATCCTAACTCTTTAGCAGTGTATTCTTTTCCTATTTGAAATATGCTTGTCTAAGTCCCCTCTAACCACATTATGTTTTTGTAACATTGGTTCTGATTAGTTTAGCAGCTAAGAAATTTAGTTTAGCACAGGGGTTCCCAAACTTTTTTGGCCCGTGGACCCCCTGACGACATTTTTCGTACCCCGTGGACCCCCTGTCTTAGGGACCGTTCAAAACGTAGCTAAAAGACTTATGTTTATGATATTGTAAACCACTCATAAATTTTGTAATTTTTCAAGTGTTTTTTCGTGCATTGATTTACATATTAAAAAAAAAAGAATTAGTTTTGCCATTCATATGGTTACACAATATTTTTAAGGAAATTATAACAATCAAACGTTTGAAATAAAAACAAATCTAAACTTGTAATATCACTACATTTTAAGATACAAAAACTTTTAATTTTAAGAATAAGTTTTGGTCGAAAGCTTGTCAAAAGTTAATGGCTTATGAGTGAGTTATTCATTCACCAAATCATAAAAATTCAGAAATAACTATACAACGCAGTCAAGAGGCGGGCCGCAAAGTTATCTTTATCCATAATATATTTTTCGGGGGGAGAGTCTTTAATATGATGGAACTTTTTTTGGTGTGAGAGGAAAGAAGGTTATTTACTTATTGTGAAGGACTACTGTATTTTCAAAAATTTCAAAGGATAAATAAATTTTTGACCCCTATACATCTTTTAATAATGAAAATGAATTAATGTTTGTAAATTTCCCTAAAAATAGTCTGTGAGCTTAAAAGTGGGCGGTCTGGGGGTCCTCCCCTGGAATTTTTTTTAAAATTTGCACCTCAAAGTAGTGTTTTAGCTCATTTTGACTCTTTGGGCCGAACAGAACTGCTTCTTATAAGCCACACAATTTTCAAGGAAAATTATGTACCATTGTTTGAATAAAGTTTTTCAAAAAAATTAACAAACTGAGAATTTAGGGGGAGCAGCTGCCCCTATAACCCCTTGCTACGCTCAGGGGAGATCAACCAAAGCTACTGCATGATTTAAGAGGTAAATAAGGGGGGTCGGGGGTCCTCCCCCGAAAATTTTTGAATTTTAGTATGCTAAAAAATGTTCTAAAGCTACTTTTCGACCATCAAAACACAAGACAAAATTTTTGAAACATATCAAAATTTTCATTTTAATAATGTTTTTCCCGTGGATCTCTGAAAGTTGCTGTGGACCCCCTAGGAGGCGCTGTGGACCCCCAATTTTCATTTTCATGCCCATGTACCCCCTGGAAGTCGCTGTGGACACCTGGGGGTCCATATGGACCACTTTGGGAACAGCTGGTTTAGCAGCTAAGGTGTCCAGGACCATACAAACAAATCCGGTCAATCTTCTATGCATTTTGCATTATACTTTCCTAGTTTTTAATCTTAACTCTTAGTGACTAAAAACTTCATAGCAATTAATACTTTTTGCTGATATTGGAGAGTTATTTCTCTTTACCACACAAATTGATGTTCAAATCCTGACCAAAGAAATAGGTAAAACAAGAGATGCTAGATATTATATCTTGTTAGTAAAAACTGAATGAGAAAGTGGTATCTAAATCCAAAGTGGAATAAATAGCATCAGAGAATTTTCAATGGAAACTAGTACTTTTGTAAGATTTAAATTTTAGGTAAAAGGTAATACATAAACAATTTTGTATTCCTCCTTGTAGCAAGAACAACTTCTGGAATTCTCACTCATCATATAAGTTTTAATAATGGTTAGTTGGTTGATTGATTTGTATTTTAATATGGGATATACCATATGTCCAAACTTATCCTCAGTCAATCAAAAGAATATTCAAGATCCATTTAATTCTTCAGTTTTATTCAATGATGAATGATTAAGTTACAATCAAACTTTGGTACAGAAAATAATGCAATGGTTAAACCATAGTCAAGATAGGCAACCGAGACAAGAACAACCAATTAAATAAAAAAACTTGTTTTAAAAAGGAATGTCAGGGTGCAATATATTTAAAGTGGAAAGCATATTAAAGTCAGTATTCAAGAAGCATAGAAAAGTAAGATACCCGTGTCACAATGGAACAGTCTTTGAAAAGAATATATTTCTATTCAAAAGACAAAGAAAATTAAGTATTACAAAATAAATAAATAAAAGTATAAAACTATTATTTTTTTACATGGGCAAGAGAAAGGAATGGATAATTTTTAAAGAAATACAGAGAACTAGAAAAAGTATTATAGTTAGAAAAATAAGATTTTTTACCGTGATTGATTTGACAACATTCAAATAAAGTAACACCGATAAAGCACCTCACATATTAACTCTTAATCTTTGAATAATCTAAAAAATTAACTGAAAAAAACTCAGTAAAATTTAAAATTGATTAATAAAAAAGCAGTTTTAAAAAACTTCATTTCAAAGCAGCAGAAAATAGTTAAAATAAAACATTTAGAGAACATTTGAAAAGCACAATGTTTTAACTAACACTCAGAAATTACATTTTAAAGATAACTGCAAAGATATTACATTAGTCTTTCATTCTATTGATTTTTCTTTAACTACATTTTGACATCATATATCTATAAGAACCTCTTTCACTCAACTTTTTCAAAACAAATAATATATTTATGCATATATTGATAGCCAAACACTAGTTATTTTCATTAATGCTGATAAATAAATAATATACGACTTTTAGTGGTTTTTAAATAAAAGTATAATACACCTCAAAACTATTTTATCACAAATCTTATCTTTCAAATAGAGTATTCCATTGATATATATATATATTTTATATCTTAAAATATCACCAAAAACTGAACTAGTTATTTAGTACACATCTAAGGACCTAACTTGGGACCTGTGTAGTGTACTCAGTTTCTTCTGGAATAGTATGTATGGGATATTTAAAAAAGACTATCAGTAAATGTTCTAAATAATAAAAAAACGTAAAAACTTAATAACATAAAGCCAACATAAACAGACATCATAATAAATAAAATTTAAATAGACTATAATGTACTCTCAACACATACGTAACAAACAGCAAAGCCACACAAGCATTTCAAAGCTTTAACACAAAATATAACTCAGAGTTAAACTGCTGAATACCACCAACTTAGCTAATAATGTTTATACTGAAGAAACTAAGATTTCTAAGCTAATATTAGATATATTCAGCTCCATAATCTGTTCAGCATCTAATGGATTTAAGTACTTAACTAGTATTTTAAATGGGTACCATCTCTAATGCTTTTTAGTCTAATGAAGTAGAACTAGAGGCATTTTACATAGGTACTAAAAATAAAGATAAAATCTAGCCTTTACAAATAACCAATGCATCAATAGCTGCAGGGGTTTTGGTTTAATCAAGTTACAAATTTAACATAAATACACATATTAAAGCAACTCATGTAAATGTTGTGTTTTTTTTCCAATTAGTAAACATAAATCCAACACTAACTAATGTTAAACTATTTGAATTTCAACAATGGTTCAGAATAGACTATTTCAACAGTTGAAAAATATGTTTGGTACAAGCACTAATTTTGCCAGCTAATTTCACAGGCATACCTATACCACATATAACATAAAAAATTACTTATAAAATAGTCTAACAATATTTCAGTACTCTACAAATAGTAGCCACAGCTGCCTAGCTTATTAATGATTATCAAATTATCACTCTATAGTGTCAAAATTTGTAAATGGGGCTTTTTCAGTGCAGTTTTGTCACTTGGCAAATGTTTTGAATAAAAAAATCATGCAACCATCATATTTGTATAAACATATTTTAGAGTCATACATTGATAAATAAAACTAGATACACAACTACTTTATAACAAAAGTTTTTAAAAATTAACCGGCTTTACAACAGAAAAAAGAATAAAAATCTAATCTCTGAGAAAACTACATTATTACACTCTTGTGTGATCTTGGCTCTATTTAACCAGACTCCTAAGAATTTTCCATACAATCCTTTATACTCTTGAAATTTAAAGAACCAATAAATTTCAGATACATTCAATAAATGTGTGAACAAAAGTTACTTAATTACGTATAACAGTTAATAAAATCAATAATTTTTTTTAAAATTATTTACATTTAATAAGTTGGTTTTCCCAGACTGAATGTTAAAACTCTTGAATGAAAAGTATTTTCAACTGAAATTAATCAACTTCTATTAACATACTTAGTAGTAATTACTTATTAAATTTTAATTTTAAAGTATCACACATCAATTAAGATATCCCTTTATAAAACTTAAAAGATTATTTTAATACAATTGAGGTGCTTTCAGCAACAATGAGCTAACTCCAAAAGCTTTTCATTGGAGTTAGCTCCTTGTTTCTGCAAGCACCTCAATTAATATTTATTTTTTCCCTTGGATCAAAAAACACCAGAGCCAATCAAACAACAAGATCCAAATTTCCTCCAAAAACAACTAATAAATATAAATTTAGAAAAACATAGGGTAAACAAACGGAATAAAACACACAAAAAGTATAGTAGACTATTTGTTACAAAATCTAAAAACTGTTTTCATCATACAAGTTTCAAGTGCCAACAAAATGCATTTGTATACAATCTGGCAGCTTATATTTCAACTTTGAATACATACAATACTTGGTTGTACATATTAAGTTAAAATTCAAGTTCTTAAAATGACTAGACTAAATTTGATAGTTTTGAGATTACAGCACGAAAACAAGAAGTTCTAAATATTTACATAAACTTAGCTATTTACAAGTCAAAGATCTAACATATCACCAAAAGTTTCAGAACAAATTAAAAACTTGACTCCTTAGAATTTGAGCATGAAATAAAAAAAATTACCTAAAATAATATGTTGAAACTAGTTCATGTCGTAATTTCTTGGATGCATAGAAATATGATTTGCTCATGAGTAAGACATAACAAGCAATTAACAAATGATTAATTACAAATATGAAACAAAAATATTAGACTTTTCAACTCACCTCACTCTTTCTATAACTTAAAACATTAACCTATATGCACAAATAGTTTGCCACATAATAATAGATTCTGGTTAAGAGTCATGAAATACATTGCTATTTATATAAAAAATAATTTGTAAATTTTTGTAAAACATGACAAATTTAAAGCCCAACTTCTACAATGTCAGATTTCTGGTACTCAGCTCTCTTGTGTTCTTTAGGCCAGTAATGAATTATTCCAGATGCCATATTTACCAAATGAAAATACATAGATGTCTTCTTTTAGATGGTTTTTAAAAATAAAACTTTGGTTGCACAAAATAAAAGCACCACCTAATAATAAAAGAAAAATTATAAGGAAAACAAAAAAGTGGGGGAAAATAAAGAATCACTAGTCTAAAGAGCTAATTTCCTTTATCAAAACAATAAAACTAAAAATTTAAAAAATATTTTGAATGATCCTTAGAAACACTCATAAAGACAATGTCACTACATTATGACAAAATATTTAAACTAAATTGATGATAAAACATTTCCATTTATTCAATAATAATTTTGAAATCAAAAATTGCATACTACTCTAGTACATCTGTTACGGGCAATGTGACGAATCCGGGCAATATTAATAATAACCGGTTTATCACTTTGCCCATAATATATCTACTCTTCAAATTAAATAAAACCAGGCTACAATGGGTGAGTTTCTCTAAATACAAATTAAAATCTACATAGAAGCAAAATTTTCTAATCCCTTTGGGCAGTGCTTAATTTTCTAGAAATGCAGGTGCCAAAACTGTAACTTTCTGAGAGGTGTAAGGATCTATACCCCAATACAAGAATAGAGGTATTGAAATGCCATTATCACACAGTCCGCCCAAAATCAAGCCTTGGCTTAGGGTATCTTTTACATAAAATTTTATACATGACGACCCTATAACCACAACAATTTTGAATAGACATCGAAACTTCTTATTGATTTTGTTTATAATTTTCAAAAGTTTTAAAACATAGATGCCAAAACTTTCATTTAGAAAAAGTAAGAAAATGACTTGCATAGTTTTGGAGTTTTGGTTGATGAAGTAACACTTCTAGAGCAGTAATTTTTTTACTACATTATTTAGAAAATGCATTTTTGCTCAAGTTGAGCAACAAACTAACATCCTTTTACAAATATTTCAATTCAGATGATGGCGTAGGGTAAATATGGCAAATGGGTGCAGGAAGGGTATGAAAAACAAACTTACTAAAGAATTGAAGTTTAAGGACTAGGAGTGTTCAGTTCAAATTTCTGAAAGAAAACATCTCTTGATTTTTAGTTTCAACAAAGTCAAACAACAAGTCAAAGACATAATTACCATAATTTTAATTAATGTATTAATTTTATCAGGAGATGATATTTTAATTTTGAAACTTACTTTTACTTACAATGCTTAATATTTTAAATATCTACAGATGGTTAGTTTGGTCAACAAGATTTAAATTTTTTTCACCAAGTTTATATTTGGTTTCTAACAAGTTTATACAATCAATTAAATTTACTAGTTGATAATACATGAATTTGATAGCCTACATGAGGGTTATTTTGAATAAACTATTTATTTGGTAAAAACCTTTATATTTTGAAGATTGAAAACACTTTTTCAAAACATTAATTTCACTTGAATATGATAAATACAAAATAATTCTGGGTGTAATGCATATGATAATTATTGCCTTCGACAACCTTATTAAAGTAAACAACTTAACTTACATATTGCATCCAATACTGAACACAAAACAAACATATCAACAAGCATAACTTCCAAATGTGCTCCATATAGATTAGGATATTATTACTTTTAAGCAAAATCTAGAATTATTAGCATCCTGGAGTGCTGACTGCATCACAATCATGCATGTAACTAAATATGCTACACACAATAATAACAACACATAAATTAGCCCATTTAAAAGGCAAAGAGCCTGTTTGCTACCACACATTTTACACACATAGTACCACTATAACTTATGTCCCTGCCTCGGTATGCTAGACATGACAATTCAGATTAAGAGAACTGGTGCTTAGTAGAGTAATTTTTATCCCTAGAATATAACTAGCAGTCTTTCTTTAAAATTAACAGTTAGGTCAATCTTTGTTAAGTTTTTGGACAGTGAGATGGCAGAAACAAATTTATACAGGTGGTTTGAAACAGATATGCTTGATTTAACATTTTCTGGCAAACTATTCCTCACCTTGAGTGCCTCTAACTTGCCCTTTGTTACGTTGCTGGAAAAAAGAATAGCCGCAATTAGCATTCAACACAACCAAGAAATATGCATATTCAAGAAAAAGTATACTACTTAAAAGCTAGTTTACTCCTCTTTCTAATAAAACTTTAAACACTTTATTTTACTTAAAGTCCAAACTTATTAAAAAAAAACCTTTTCATACAGATATGGCCTTTCTTAGTTATGGGTAAATAACCATATTGTCTGCTTACAGGAGAAAGGCACTAAGTCACTTCTGGCTCAGCTACACTGTAAAAGATCATGCCAAATTTGGCAATGCCGATTTCTTTTGTGCCAGGAAAACTCACAAGTCACCAACTTTTCACCTTGGCAAAAATTTTGGGAGTGTGGCTCATTTATTGACACCATTCTACCACTTTTAAAAGATTAGCCAAAAATGACTTGGAACCTTTCTTATGTAAGCCAATGATAATTAAAATAAATATGTGGGTTTAGGGTGCTTTCGGGTATATCATAGTATTTGAACTAGGTAATTTCTTTTACTATAAGGATAATTAAACTAAAAAAATAATAATGGGCACTAAGTTTAATATAAAATATTACTGAGAATTAAATTTTTTTGAAATTATATCGTTATCCAGTAAAGTCTTTACACACATTATGAATGAATATGTTCAATATCAATTCTATGCAAGTTTTCACCAAAAAAAATTCCTTTGTTCACTGCCTTACCAAGGATCAAGCAAGAACATTTGACACAATAGATAATAATAATTGTATTTACAACTGTGTAGGAGGTTACATAAAGGTTTGGAAGAAATAAATATTTGTCAACTGGGGTAAAGAAAACCCATTTAGTTGACAGAAAATTTTATGCAGGAGTATTATAAATAAAATTTAAAAACAATAAGGATAAAATTTTTTTAAGATTACTACCACAAAAATAAAACACAAGCATATAATATAAAGACACGGGCAATAAAAAAAATAAAAACAGAAACGCATTGAATCAGAATGTATTCCAAAAGAAAAATGGCAAAACAGCTTAAGGCATAAAATTACTAGATGCTATTACATAACTTAAAAAAAATCATCTATGTCTATTACAAAATTAAATAATAAATGTTTAAATGTTAGATTATAGGTTAGATTAGATAGCATGGAAACTTTGTATTTGCTTAGATAGAATGCATGTGCCTTATCACAAACATGAATTAATGCACAGATATGTTTATCTATGATAGATATTATTCAAAGATAAATTACTTCATCCAATTCTCTTTTAGTTTTATCTTCAATATCTCTAATATCTTTCATTGTCAAGCCATGCCATCTGTCCAACCAACAAAACACCTGGCGATGGAAGTTCAAAAAAATTCTTCGTTCTGTCTGCAGAAAAAAAAAGATTTTTAAGCCAAAAAGTACATAAAATCTTATTTTAAAAAAATTCAAGAGTCTCAAAGAAACTGGTAATGAACATCACAAGGGTATCTTTATTCTTACCTTTTGGATAAATGATTCCACTCTATTTTGTAACCCAAACCATTTAAATTCTACAGTCACTAGTTTATAGGCACACATAAGGGGAGTACAATTTTTCTGCAGAAAAAAACACTTAGATTAAACACTGATAAAATAACAAGCTAGTTAAGAGGTGCATTACAACAGAATAAGAAGACAGACCCTTCTCAACTAAGGTAAAAAAAATTCCAACTAGATATTAGTATTAGTAAATATACTACAATCAACTTGTTGTAGTATACAAACAATATGCTACATTCATTAATGAATAAGTAGACATTTATTGAGCTACTATCTTTTTAACAGCAGTTATGAAATGTGCATTTTGTGTTAACATAAACTTACAAATTTTAATTAACTTTAATTTTTTTCCTTTCCTTCTATTTAATTTAGATTTATACAGTATTGTAAATGCTTGATTACAGTAACAGAATGTTTATTTGATATATCAGTAATTAATTCAGAAGTTTTCAAATGCTTAGTTATGAGAATTTGAAATGGAAGAAAAATTAACCTATCTACTCCCAAATTTCAACTATTAACAGAGTTAACTTTTTCAATATTTAGAAGAACTTTAAATTATATGGAATTAAGTATGAAAATTATAGTACTTCAATGACAGAAACCACATTATTGATGTAGATATGACTTGCCACTAGACATTGTTACCACTTACTTGCCACTGTCCTACTAATGGACCTCGCCCTGTTTTTTCAGACTTGAACTTAGAAGGGTCTTCAAGAGGTTTATAATCCTACAAAGGGAAAATCAATTTTAGCATAAAGATACTTAATATTTTAGTTTAATACAATGAAGAATTTGTTTTAAAACTAAATAGCTCAAACCCTTATAATTCAAAAGGTATTTTTCAAAATAAACAAAGCAAAACTTTGTATAAATAAAAGTATTGGTTTCCTCTTAAATGTGATAGTATTATAAACTATAAAAGAAAAAACAACAGATTTATTTTAATTACTAAAGCACAACCTTGTTTAAATTTTATTTTTCAAAACAAAACAGTTACATATTTTTGCTGTCTAGTTACGATTCCTTAGTAATTTATTTTTAAAAACTCATATGATTGAAAGACTAAATGCACAACAGTTTATTGGAATCAAAAAAGTTTTGATAATATTGATTCCAATTAGATAAAAGAAACAGTGGTTTTTCATAGAATTACAGTTAAAAGTTTTCTGGAAATTAAACTACTGTGTGATACTTAATGTTTAATGTAAAAATCAGACATGACGCTTGACATATATATAAAACCCTTTTCAAGCATAAACTGCACTTAATTTTAAAGCTGATGCAAGAAACTTGTATTGTTTGCTTATGTTAAGTTGGAACATATGTGTAATTGGAGAAAAAATTCTCACTGAATATAACAAATAACTTACTCGACTTTCAACTGAATCATTTGCAATATCTATAAAAACTACATCTCGTTGCTTAAGCTTTTCAGGAGGCAGCTCATGGGCCTAAATAAAAGTTATAAATATAAGAGGATGAGAAAAATTGCTTGTTCAAAATATTACAAATGTAAATAATTAATTCCTAGTTAATTTGGCTTTTCTTTGAAAATGCTAATAAAAATAACCAATTGAATTTGCAAAACCAAGTTGAATACGTAGTTTACACCAGTAATATTGGGTATTGAAATAAAGGAAACATTACCACAATAACCTTATATAGTGAACAAAAAAGTTTATAAACCTTTTCATGCTTATTATTTGCTTAAGGTTTTTTTAAAAGAAAGACTAAGGGGTCAGAAAACCCCAGGATGATATAAGAAGGAATTATGCACTAACCCAAAATGCTTAATTAGTAAAAGGATTTGTGAACAGGCATAAGCACCACAGCAAATATGCTAATATAACAGGGAGTGGCTTTGTAGGATGAAATTACTTCCGTAAAACTTCTATTTTGTTAATAATAACTCAACTATAATAAAATACTACTATAATTAATATGTATAATTAATCAACTATAATGAAATATAAACTCGTTATTTAGAAGCGATAGTAACCTCATGTATGCCTTATAAAAAAACTGTTAAAGCTTTACTCACATTAACTTGATCACCGGAATCTGGACAGTGCATTGTTTCAATGCTAATAAAAAAGTTGTTTTTCATATAATCAGGATTCTAGAAAACAAAAGGAAATTAACTTTCACAGAGCTATCACACAAGGGAATCAAATATTAACACATTATTTGAATAAAGGAATACCTGATGTATTTATAACAACCCTGTTAAAGCCCAGTTTATGAGACAATTTTGAAAAGTTTTCAAATAACTTAAAGCAGTATGTCATCAGAGAATGTAGCTATGTTGAATTTACTATGAAAAATATATGTAATTTTTATACAACATTTTAAACAAATTAAATTAGAAAAAAGCTTTAAATACCAACTCTTTGTAATCTTAAAATATAAAAATATAATTGAAACAATGTAGAAAGGTATGAAAAGAATAAAATATTAGTAAAAATACTAAGAGTTGCATGCATAGAAATGAAGAGGATAACTCACTGTAATGACTTCATATTCAGAACAGCACATAAAGAAGAAATTAAAAAGGAACATGTTAGTACATAGTGGGATGAATAGGAAAGTAATCATTGTAAAAAGAAAATATCAATTTTAAAATGATTTTTTTAGCATTCAATCATCAGTTCAGAAATTTTTTTGAACAAGATATAGTACTTCACAAAAAATATAAAGGATACAATAATGTTCACACCAAGGGATTAAGGCCCTCCCAGGTGAAACAAATTATATTTATTAATATTTATACAGATAATAGTACAAAAAGTCCCATCAAACCACAGTTTGATATTAGCTGATACCTGTTTTGCAGTAAGGATAGGCATTCCAAGCTTCTTCGTGAATTTCAAGGGATCCTTTTGGAGCCAACAGTCGAATGAAAGCGGGAACTTTACTGAAATTCAAAAATAATTAACTTTTACTAAAATAACAATTTAAAACCAAATTTCATTTTTGAATCAGTTGATCATTTTGCCAGGAAATGGCCAATAGTTTTTCTATGTGTCATTTAGAGTATTTAGTAAAATTCCAACTAATTTAACTTTAATTAAACTATACATAACTTTTTAGATTATCATATTTTAAAATTGCCTTAGAGCACCAAACATAAGAAATATCTGCTTTTGTTATGAAGGAGATTTATAAATTTATGTGGAATTAATTTACTACACTTACCTGGCTAAGTGATAAATCTTGTAAGTGTATTGACCTTTATTGAATTTTCCACCTAATAGAGGTACATTTTCAAAAGGTTCATTTTTTAGCACCTCTATCCCTTCTCCACCACCCGTTTCATTTTTACTAGCTTCTGCAACCGAGTATAGCTGCCCAACTTGATACTGAAATGTAAAGAGGAAGATGTGTTTCAACAATCAGCCAGTACCATCCGAGGCATTTGCCGCAACACCAAGCTAACTCTTATACATGGCCCTCGGAGTTAGCTCATTGGTACTACAAGCACTTCAATTGTTTAACATCTCACAGAAGTAAGTTAATATATGTCAAGAATTTCTATCAGTTTAAGTAAATTAAAACTAGAAATTTTTGAATTTTTGTTTAGGCCCCTTAAAATAGCAATAATGGGTTCAATTCCATTCACTGTCCCGTTAAATATCACCAAGTTGTTTTGAAGGCCAATTAGAAACATTTCCGAAAATTTCAAACTAACATATAAAAGTGAATAGTTATATCAATGAGTCTTAAAAATTCAAGAATAGTTGGTATCCAAAACACCTTGACGATATTTAACAGCACAAGTAACAAAATACTGTACCCAATAATGGCTTGTAAATGGAAAACATATACTATAATGAAAAACCTTATGGATAGAAAACTTTGCACTGAGTCTTAAATTTACGAGCACACAAACTATGAATAACAAGGAGTAAAATTTTTTAAAAAGGAGGGAACAGGTTTTTAAATACTCACCTCTTCTACAGTGATTGGAAGAATGACACGACTGAAAGAAAAGAAAAAAACTTTCAATCTTCAGAACCAGACGAAAAAATACAGCTAACATTAAGATAATAAATTAATTTCAAAAAAATTTACATGTTTTAAGGGAGTTAATTTTGGACTCACAATAGATCAGTGTGAAGAGTAGTTGTCAAAACTCTTTATTAACCTACAAGGTTTCAATTTACAATTCTTTGTAAAGATACGTTATAATTCTTTAATTTTGTAAATTTCTTTAACACACCATGCCTATTTCAATTTAAGTTAGAAGCTAGTTATTGTTATTAATTATAAATACCAAGCATTTCTTCCCACAAACTATTAACAAACAGGCAGGGGCTTAAAGCAATTACTGTTTTTGGACTAGCTCACACTTAAATTATATTGAAGTAGGATTAAAATCTGAGTGTGGCATGAAATAACACTTGTTAAATAAGAAAAAAAGTAATTCTGCCATTATTACCTACTTTTTAACTGATCCATTCAAAATTACTCTTGAAAAAATTGGGTATTAGTAGATAAGCCAGTTGCAAGCCCCATGTGTTCTGATAAATCACATAAAAAGCGCAATCACAATTTTATCTCAACTAGCAGTATGGCTTTTTATCTGTTTTGTATTGTTATGTGTAGTTTGTAAATTGACACTAAAAAAGTTTGATAAGCAAGATTTTCACCAGACAAAAACCACAAGCACCTATTAAAATGTAAAAAACCACTACCCCGGCAGAAATACTCAATTCACTAATGCAACAAATAATCTTTTTAACTTTAAACAAATAACCGACTAAATATTTGCAAATTTATAAGCCTCTTACTAAGATGCAATTTTAGAAAACATAGGCTAATTAACATTCATAACACATTTGTCTAAGTCGGCAACACACACACACACAATTCTCATTTCAAAGTCTGCATATTTTAAATCAGAGTAGTTATACTAAATGCTATGACATCAAACAATCTGGGCTTTTACATTTAGGAATGGGTGGGAACTCCAAAAAGCACCATGTGACCCTCAGAATAAAGAAGTAATACATTAGCATTTAATTACAAACTTAAGAAACATTACTGCATTTACCAAGAAAGAACACTAATGTTTTTTTTTCTCTTTATGCATTTTTATTCCTAAAATGACTTTCCTCAATCAATGATGACTAAATAGAAAAACATCTCTGAGCAACCATCTCCACTAACGACTAACTTTTTAAAGGCACATATTTTATCCTCGTATTCAGCTAATATTAAATAGTACCTCATAAAGCCAATAGGTAAATATCTCACCTATTTTCTCTTTTCACAGAAAATTTTCCTGCCCTGTTTTATGGTCATCAAAGAAAACAAAGAGTATCACACTCCTTACCCGTCTCGACCGTTGAATGACTTTTTTACTATCTGGTCAGAACTAATTCAGACACATTGCAGGAAAATCTAATGGGTTGTCGCATTTTGTATGCTGGTTTGCGAAAGTGACTGGTTCAGTTGGTAGTAATGATTTGCAGCGAGCTTGCAATACATATCTCAAAAGTGAGTGCTTCTAACTGGGAAGAGGCTTAATGCTGAAATACATTAAATGGGAAATCTGGTTCCAAAGTTAGTGAATATTTAGCTGTGATAGGACTCAAACCTTCAAGAATTTGAAGGCCAGATTTAATATTTTTATGGTAAAGCAATCAAATAATAACATCTATCAGAGTGATGGATTTTTCTCAGAACTAACAGTAGTTTGTCCAGTTTTACTTACCATGTACCATGAACTTATACTAATGTAAAAATTTAGCATCAGTTTAAAAACCAAATTTTTAAACATTAGATTAGATTCAATCATGATCATATAAACCCACAATATTTCATTTGATTTTCTTAAGATTTGGCTCAAAAAGTAAAACACCCTATTTAAAAAATTTAGGAACACTTTTCAACTTACCATCGTAGTTTGATAAATCAAAAAACTTCACACACACTTACTTAAATTAAAGTTAAAAAATTTCTGCAAATAACAAATATTTAATTTTGCGTAGTTGTTATAACTGTATCTAGTGACCCTCAAGGTCACAAACAAGCTAATGGAATCAGCTTTATCCTTTTGAGGTTTCCGGTGACATTATTCTAATTACTAGATAATGAATTATAATCATAACATTTGAAAAAAAATTAGGTTTTCAGTACCTAATTGAAATTTAGAAAATTCTTTTCACTCACATTTTAGATTCTAGTTTTTCCAAGGAATAACTATTACCATTTCACTCATGGAAAATACTTTCAGGGCTTTTTAATTAAATGTTAAAGAATAGTTATAAGCAATCAGTAGTAAATATAGCTAAATATATTTTATTCTGCTTCGAATGTTTCCCTCTAATTTTTCAAACGAAAAATATACAAATTTTCATTAAAACGGACCTTTACGACAATTTCTTCCAGTAAAAAAGCTATGGAAATTGCAGGTTTCATTTGCAAATAAGAAAACAAGAACTATGGGTAGACTCCAGCAGTCGATAATCGCTAACAGCAACAGATTGCGAAATGAGGTTAAATGCATGTGGCTAGTAAAATTGGTCACTTTAAACAAAATTACAAAACCACATACAAAACGTAAAGGAAATGTCTCATCACGAATGGAACCATCACATTAAAAACAGCTGATTAGAAGCAATGAAGTAAATAGAACTGTGCACAACAGCGATGAAATACTGTTTAGATCTTTGCAAATCGGTTTTTATAACGCAAGATATCAAAAACATTGCAAGCAAACACATTTTTTCATAAAATTATTCGAACAGCAAACGAATTAATAAAGAAATATACTTACAACTCTTTAATTATCATTTTTCTGTTTCTGTCTGACACCGTTTTCCCTTCACATGGGGCGGAGAAGTGACGTCAATGTTGCTTTACTGCAGTGCCAGTTTTCAAGAGTAAAGAGTTGTGCACAAAATCTGAAGAGCAATAAATGTCAACGTCAAGCGGCGACAACCTTCCAGGAAAAAAGGAAGTAATCTAAAGAATGGTTACAAAATTAGATTCGGTCTAATTCCAATTGAAAACTTCCTAATTCCATCAGCGCTGTTTACAACTGAAAAAAGTATTTCTAAAGAGTATGATGGTCATAGCAAAAATGTGCTAAATATAGGAACACCGTGTTTATTAGATAACACTCAATGTTATAATTGATAAAATTCCGATGAATATTGACTCTTAACAGTTTACGCTTTGAGATAAAGTTGCAACATCTCCATCTATCCAAAAGGACTATCTCATTTTTTTTCTGTGATATTTTATTTGGCGGTGGCATTCGCTAGATTTCGCAACAGAAATCTGGAAACCGAAAACCGATAAGTTTCGCTTTCACTTTTAACCTTTTTTAATTATTAGTCCAGTGTTTAATGATAAATTGTCAGGATTTTTTTCTCGTTTTATCAAGCTGTTTCTTTTTATATAATGAGTAAAATGTATTCACATTGAGGAATGAAAAAATATGGAAAGAAAATATGGAAACTACTATAAATAAACATTAGTAGAATCAGATCGTGGCTATCGGGCAACAATTTCTTTTAAATTCTAATTTTTTTTTCAAAACTAATGTGATATAATTTGAAAATTAATCAAGATTCATCCAAAAAAGTTGTTTCAATTGGAAAAAATAATTATTATTTTTTATTATAAAAGGTGGCAAAATGTTGAAATTACCTGGTATCCGTTCCTTAATAAACACAAGTTAGGAAAAAGTAAAATATAAACTATGGAAATAAAATAAAAATGTAGACTGAGTGAATCCAGAAAAAGTTACTTACCTACCTAGGGATCTTTTCCCCTTTTCTCTGCGACCATTTACAGGAAAGGACACCCATATGCATTATGCTACATTGATTTTCTAGATTAGATATAATTTATTTTACCTCTTAACCACATAATTTATAAATTCAGTTGGTTCCCATCCCATTCACAGAATGCTACTAATGCTCAAACAAAAAAGGAAAGTATTCCTAATGGCAATTAAAACTCGTACCTGAGAAGTCAGTATGATTTTACTTCTGAATAAGAAAATAAATTTTAATTAACTCAAAAAGAAGAATTCAAACATTTTCGATACTAAAAATATCATTTAATACCTTCAATTGAATATCTTCAAGGATAGATTAGTAAGGTCTGTGGCTTTGCCTTGGTTTCCTAGTCTTCTTGATTCCTAGGAATTTAAAAATTTTGGTGTTTTTTTAAAGCTAAGAATAACAAAAAGGGAAATAATATAAATCAGCATTGATTTGTGTTTGTCACAACTTTATTATTCTTGACTATGTTGGACGTTTGGACATGGGGTGAAAGCAGGGAGGATTTACGAGGAGACTACGAGATACATCCCCCCAACGAGTTTTACAATTTAGTTAAGGCAATCTGTGACTTAACCGGTAAAAAATTGTAACATTTGGTTTTTCAACGATTTACCCTTGGGAAGAACCTCAATAAATAACATATTAAAACTCGGACAAAATCGGTCAGCAGAAAGTTTAATTTTTGTTAATTTTTAAAAAACGGCCGAAATATTTTTCAAAAAAATAAATAAAAGTAATTGATATTTTTGATACACTCAATCAATAAAAAATCCGAACATCGGAGACGGAAATAAATTAATTTTTAACAAAAAAGAGACCAATTTCAAATATGCGCCTAAAAGTGAGAAATAATTTTTATCCAAAAAACAACAATACTACTTTTTAACATAATTTTTGAAGTCGAAACACTTTCACAATAAATTAACATTCCTCGCTAACATTAAAAAAAGAACACGTTATTAGCATATAACATAAGATAAAAGAAGATTTACAATTAAAGGCACAATATATTATTTTCTGTTTGACGAATGACGAAATGAATGACGAATGACATGACGAAAAGAGTGTAGTTAAGACCTCTCTACTAGTAATATCTAATAGGTATTGTTTTTAGAATTACTATCAAACATGTGGTTTCGTCACTTATTGTGAAAGTGTTTCGACTTCAAAAATTATGTTAAAAAGTAGTATTGTTTTTTGGATAAAAATTATTTCTCACTTTTAGGCGCATTTTTGAAGTCGTTTAAATGAAGTTTTCTTTTTAAGAAACAGATTCTTTACTTCAGAGTTTTGTAAGGTTCAGTCGGTATTTATTCCCCGTTTCAATAATCGTTGTAAGCTTGCCACAAGTTTTTTATTTATTTATCATAACTCCTCTGGTATCCGCTAGAGGGCGTTTAAATTTAAATGGGACCAACTTGAAAACAATTCTAATCTAATGCAACAAACCGCGTCCAAATCGGTCCAGTAGAACATACCAAAAGGGCCTGGCAAAGATTCAACATTTATATTCGACGAATTGATAACCTCCTCCTTTTTGAAGTCGGTAAAAATATTTCATATCTTTGATTCAATAAAAAAAAGTTGAGCATACGGGATTGAGATCGTTTCTGTGGTGCACCCACGTTTCGCCCACAAAATAAGTTCCATCCCCCCGTCCATAATATATTCCCTAAAATCCCCAACACCAGTGCCTCTGTTTTTCCCTAAATTCCCCTACCTCTCTTCCGTTTTCAAATCGATTCTCCTCTTAAAGAATCGTTGTAAAAATCCAAAGAATCGGTTCGGAAATAATAGGAATTGAATTCTACGCTTTGCTGAAATGGATTATCCAATGTCGAAGAAAAGGTTTCGAAAAAGTTTTTGTAAATTTTGTCCACTGATTTAATGTAGTTCACTTTTTGTATACGAAACATAAAAAATTTGGTATCAATTTTTTGGCTACTTATAAAATTAATTAGGTCTCTTTAATGATAAGAATACTGATAGATCATTCAACACCTTTTTATGATGATCTTAGCAATATAAAGCTTGCAATTTAAAAATAATACTGATTAATAGCCCAGTAAATTTAGAGGTTTTTAGCGCAATAATTTATATTTTTTTCTTTTGCCATATCTCAGTCAAAAATAAATATTTTTGGATTTTGTAAAATACAATATACTTAGCAATAGAACCTCTTGGGTTTCGCTCACTTTTCTTGGTGAAAGATAGCTATAAATATAATCAAAAGGGTGTATAATTGACGCCAAACGGAATTTCTTGGTTAGAATCGATTCTCAACAAGGAATGAATTGACTCAAAATTACCAAACTTCCTCAAAATCACTCCAAAGTATACCATGTGCGTACTTTTTCGGACCGCCTCACTTTGAAAAACACTCCTGCAGTGTCGATTTGTCCAATTTTCTCGACTGGTCACTTCTGAGGGGAAAAAATGGCTAATGGTGAAAAAACGATGGTTTTTCGTAAATTTCTCTGGAACCCAGCAAGGTAGAGCTTCGAGGTTACAAAATTCGAATTTTCGGTACCAAATTACTCCAGAAAAGCACTATCCGGAGCGTCCTGGAAAAGGTGCCAATGGTCCGGGAGCGTTTTGGCGGGAAAAAAGTAGGAATTTTAATTTTTACATACCCCCTAATGCGATACATTATTCGATTCCTTAGTTTTAGGGTGCACACACATACCGAAATTTCAGAAGACTGGAGCAAGCGGTTCGGGTGTAATCCGGGAAAAGCGGAGTTTTGGGAATATCAGCTTTTCAGGAAAACCTCCCAAAATAATTATCCCACACCTTCATGATTTACATATTCGTAATCTGTGAAAAATTCCCGATTTATCCATGTAAGACACTTGAGGTGGGGTCGAATTTTTTTTCCGAAACTTTCCTGACACGCTTGCCCCAAAAAATGGAGTGCTTGGCATTAAATGTAAGTAAGCCCCATTCTTGTTCTAAAAGTCCTGGATGACGTAAAAATCACCGTGGATTCCCGTAATTCTGGAAAAACTTTGCCATATATTATTACATGCCTTATTAGCTGTCCTCACTGATGGACAATTCATTAAACATAATAGCTATATATCCTATTAAAAACCATTGAGGAGAAGGAAAATTTGTCAGTTTACGATTGTTACAATGCAAATTAAAGAAATAAATTTGGAAATTAATTGGGGGGATATAGTATAAGTATCCCTGTTTCTTTAGACACTCAGGAAAGTTTTATAAAATACTAAATCCCACACAATAATAATAATAATTTTTATTTCACTATGGTAAACAGCAGCATAATACAGTTATTAGGAAAAAAAACCGTTTTGCTACCAAGGGGAGAACAAACCCGTCCAGGTAACTAAGAAATATAATACTTATATAACTGTTTTGCGTACTCCAGTACACTATTGAGAAACAGAGGTTTTCTTAAAAAATATTTAATAATAATAATAATATGGCTTTCCAAGGAATTTTGACAAAGAATTCTAGTAAAAAAGTCCGTGCAACATATCAAATTTTTTAAGCCGGGAACCAGGAATTACGTGATAGGGGCCTTTCCAAAGTGCAATTCAAAGTGCAGTAGAGAATCGCTCAAAAACCAATTAAATGAATTTTCATCGGGTCGGCGACCTTATAAGCTATATTCCATAAGCTTGCAGAATCAGGAATTTAGTGAATATAGGACCAAAATTAGGGTCCCTGGACTCGAGCGTAAGTCGCACTAAAGTCGCAATTTTTATCAAAATCGAAAAACTATATCGAATTTTTGACCTTAAAATATATCCTACCATATAGTACCTCATATTCAATTTTGGTGAAAATCGGTTCGTAATTCAGGCAGTAATTGGACTTTGAAAAAAAAGTTCAGATTTCGACGAAAAAACACAAGTCCAAAGAAAGCTTATAAATCCGAAAATATTAATATTAATTTTTTTATTTTTTTTTCTAGTAACTAATTGTTATGGCAAAGTTTTTCCAGAATTACGGGAATCCACGGTGATTTTTACGTCATCCAGGATTTTTAAAACAAGAATGGGGCTTACTTACATTTAATGCCAAACACTCTATTTTTTGGGGCAAGTCGTGTCAGGAGAGTTTCGGAGAACAATTCTACCCCACCTCAAGTGTCTTACATAGATAAATCGGGAATTTTTCACAGATTACGAATATGTAAATCATTAAGGTGTGTGATAATTATTTTGGGAGTTATTCCTGAAAAACCAATATTCCAAAAACTCCGTTTTTCCCGGATGGCACTCGAACCGCTTGCTCCAGGCTTCTGAAATTTCGGTATGTGTGCACCATAAAACTAAGGAATCGAACCATGTATCGCATTAGGGGGTATGTAAAAATTTCTACTTTTTCCCGCCAAAACGCTCCCGGACCATTAGCTCCTTCTCCAGGACGCTCCGGATAGTGCAGTAACACTTTTCTAGAATAATTTGGTACCGAAAATTCGAATTTAGTAACCTCGAAGCTCTACCTTGCTTGGTTCCAGAGAAATTTACGAAAAACCATCGGTTTTTTTTTTTACCATTTAGCCATTTTTTCCCCTCAGAAGTGACCAGTCAAGAGAATTGGACGAACCGAGACTGCAGGAATGTTTTTCAAAGTGAGGCGGTCCGAAAAAGTACACACAAGATGTACTTTGGAGTGATTTTGAGGAAGTTTTGGTTTTTTGTGGTCCACAAGAAAACTAAGGAAAACAAGGTCCCTCAGAAGTGACCAGTCGAGAGAATTGGACAAACCGAGACTGCTGGAGTGTTTTTCAAAGTGAGGCGGTCCGAAAAAGTACACACACTGTATACTTTGGAGTGAATTTGAGGAATTTTTGTTTTTATGTGGTCCAGGAAAACAAGGTCCTTCAGAAGTGACCAGTCGAGAAAATTGGACAAACCGAGACTGCAGGAGTGTTTTTCAAAGTGAGGCGGTCCGAAAAAGTACACACACTGTATACTTTGGAGTGAATTTGAGGAATTTTTGTTTTTATGTGGTCCAGGAAAACAAGGTCCTTCAGAAGTGACCAGTCGAGAAAATTGGACAAACCGAGACTGCAGGAGTGTTTTTCAAAGTGAGGCGGTCCGAAAAAGTACACACACTGTATACTTTGGAGTGATATTAAGGAAGTTTGTTAATTTTGGGTAAATTCATTCCTTTTTGAGAATCGATTCTTAACAAGATTGGTTTTTATCACAGCTACTCCATTTCGCCCACAAATATCCCCATAGGGAAGGAAGAAAAAGAAGAAAGGGGGGATGGAAATTTATTTGTGGGCGAAACGTAGAACACACCGTTTCGGTTTGGCCCCTTTCGTAAATTTTTTTTATTGTCTCCGGTGTCAGGGTGCAAAAGAAAATGTTTTTTTTATCATATTTTGGATGACTGAAAGACCGTGGGGTTTAAACTCGAAGGAGTACCTAGTCCCAAAAAATAGTGGAAAATTCTGGTTTACAAGAAATATGTAGTGCTAGACAATTTTTTTTCTCGGGCTGCCATCTATTAAGGTGTCAACACATCATTCCAAAACCGAAATATTTTTTTGCCAGACGCCCCTGACATTTTTTTCTCTTCCTCTTATTTTTCAGTGCTGAATAAAAATATTCCATTCAAGTTTAAAAAAAAAATAAAACATCAATTCAAAAATTGATTTCAAATATTTGATAGTCAAAAAAAATTTATAACTTATCTCAAAACCAAAAATATCAAAAAAAAAAAAAAACTGCAAAAGAAGTAATTCAAACGGTTTTACTTAGAAATGACCTAAAAAATGGCAAACTAATATTAGTCGAAAATCAGACACTAAAAGTTTTTTTTTTTTTTTTTTTTTTTTCAAATTTTAATTTTTGTTTGGCCTCAAAAATCAACTTTTTAGGAATTCATGTTTAAAATGAATGAGGCATTTGCCAAGGTCGTTTTTCTTTGGATGTTGTTGTTACATATATGAATCTTCTTCTGTAAAAATGACTTTTTTTTTCATTTCGAAATAAGCTTAAATGGTAACAAAAAATTGCCTAAATCCCAGCTAAAAATTTCTTTAATTCTATTTTCCGAAAAAATCTAATTTTTAATTCTTGTAGTACCTAATACCTAACATTTGAGGTTTTTAAAAACGTCACTTATCGGCCTTAGAGATGTTTTCGTAATTTTTGAACTGCCCGTGAATTTCGGAGATTCCGGCATTTTGCTGCTTTTAATGGGAGATAAATAGAAGTCGAGCACACAACTTGTAATTCGAAATTATTTATTTATTTTTAAAAACATGATAAAGAAAATGAGCTCCAAGAGAAATCGTAGGTTAACAAACACTCATAATATCTCACTAATGTGCCTTTTTTTGAAGGGCGGTAGTCCAAAATCTGTTACGTTCGAACTCACTGCTTCAGGAAGCAAGTTTTCGTCTCCGCTGTCCACAACAGCATTCACCGGGACTGATGTGCTTTTCAAGAATTCCACAATGTCGGTATAATTTAGTGCTTCTGCAATGCCGAGTGCTGTTTCACCGTTCTTATCTTCCACCTCCACAACGGCTCCACCCTTCACTAAAACCTCGACTGTTTGGAAACACGAACTCCTATTGAACATAGCACGGCTGCTGGACACTGTATAATGAAGAGGGGTTCTGCCGTCACAGTTTCCAGCATTCAGGTCTGCACCATGGCTGATTAAAATGTTTATCGAATCAATTCGATACTTTTCGGATGCGAAGTGAAGTGGGGTTTCGCCACGGTCGTTCTTCAAATTCAAACAAGCCCCATTTCTAACTAAATCGTTAACTGTTTCTGAACTTCCGTATGCTACTGCGTAATGAAGTGGAGTGCAATCATTCTTGTCTACAGTGTTCAAATCCACATTTTTGCTGAGAAGGTATTTAATTATATCCCTTAGCTCATTATAGACTGCCATATGAAAAGGAGTCAGACTGAAATCAGATTTCTTTTCCAAATCAGCACCACTTTCCACTAAAAGTTTAACGACTTCCAAACGAGATTCCCTGATTGCGTAATGCAACGGAGTTCTGCCATCCTTATCTTCAATGTTCAGTTCTGCCCCACCGTTGATTAAAATTTTTATCGATTCAACTTGATTGGATTGGACTGCTTTATGAAGTGGGGTTTCACCAAAGGAATTTTTCAAATTCAAAAGAGCCCCATTTTTTACTAATTCATCAACTGTTTCTAAACTTCTATTCTCCAATGCTGAATGGAGTGGAGTCGAGCCACACCTATCTACAGTGTTCAAATACGCATTTTTGCTAATGAGGTATTTAATTATATCTTTTTGATCATTACAGACTGCCATATGTAAAGGAGTCAGACCAAATGTATGTTTCTTTTCCACATCAGCACCACTCTCTACTAAAAGTTTAACGACTTCCAAACGAGATTCCCTGATTGCACAATGCAACGGAGTTCCGACTTCCGTAACTACAATGTTCAGTTCTGCCCCACTGATTAAAATTTTTACCAAATCAATTTGATTGTTTATTATTGCATAGGGAAGTGGGGACCAACCAGAATCATTCACCATATACATATCAGCACCACTTTCTACCAATAGTTTTACTATTTCTAAATATTCTTTTTTTCTAACAGCTTCAAGTGCGTTTTTGGGATGTAACAATGCGGATACTTTGGAAACTGCTAAATGCAAGGCAGTTTCCTCTCCTGTTGCACATTCAGCATTAACATCGATGGCTGGAAGGGACGTCAGCAACATCTTGACCATGAAAGAACTCCCCATCCTCAAGGCTAAATGCAGAGCTGTCCATCCGTCCTTGTTCCATACATTCGCCCAATCACCAGGGAACGACCGAAGAGCAGCGCGGATTGCGCTTTCACTGCCTGAGTTACTAGGCTCGCAATTGTCTAGCACGAACTGATGAATCAGGTAATTTCCAAAGGGGTACTTCACGTTACAAACTAAGGATTTCAGCGACCTAGGAGAAGGTAGCTGGTCACATGATGATGCAGAAGCCATACCTGCAAAATAAAGCCTTTAACTATTTAACTCCATTAATAAATAATGTACACGACTCATGATCAAAATTCAACCATTTTTAAGGTACAGTAAAGTCTCTTTTAAAGTAGATGAAAAAATCTGCCATTAGTTACAACTAAAGGCATCCAAAACTGTTTAAATATTAATCATTTTTTTTATACCAACCCAGAAATTAATGCTTTTTAACTGTTTGGGGCCGTTCAAATATTACGTAAGCAAGTTTTTGGTCATTTTGGACCCCTTCCCCCTTGTCAGCAAAAATAAGCAAACCGCAAACCCCCCTCTCATAATTACGTAAGGAAATTGCCCGACTCCCCCTGTGTTCTTTTTTTATACAAAATCTTTTGTAATGCTTAGATTTCTGAAATTCATCGTTCTTCATGAACATATTGAACACCTATCGTTAAAACTTTCCTTATATGAAAAATGCTTACATTTTTTTTCCTTATTCAGTTTTTTTGTGAAATTTGTTTTTGGTTGAATTTTAAAATGATTTATGCAAGAAACAGGAGATTTTCGAAAATGCAGTGTTTGTAACATCTTACGTAAGCATTAATTATACTCCCCCTCCCTTGTCAGGAAAAATAAGCAAATGGCAAACCCTTCCCCATTAAGTGATTACGTAATATTTGAACGGCCCCCTTTCTTTATTTTGGCATGGCATAATAGTTCTAAAAAAAAGCATATTTTCCAAAACAATATTCAAGCTTAGATTAATTAACAAAACCAAAAACATAATCAAAACTCATAAATTATGATTTTAACATTATATGGCCGTTTTAAAACTTAGCGAAAATGCGGTACTTTTACTTAAAGTTGGCTTTTTTCCGAACATCTGTTTCATCCGGAAAAGCAGATTTTACAGAAAAGGATCGTAAGGAAAAAATATTTTTTTTTGTGAACTCTTTACACAATTTTTCTTTAAAAATCCACTTTTGTGTGATCAGATATCAACCGCATCTATCACTCGTATTCTAAGGCTGTAGCCACACCGCGCGCCCAGTGGCAGGAGCAATAAAAAAAGGCCATAAAGATGATCATCTAAATTCTAAGACAAGCAGTGCTGAAATTGGAGGGGGACGCCGTCCCCCGAAATGATTGGACCGTCCCCCGAAATAATTTTACCGTCCCCTTTCCCTAAAATATTTGTTTCCGCGAAAAAAAAAATATAAATTTAAGGTAAGATTTAAATACGAAAGCAAAAAGAAGAAAAAAAAATTTTTTTCTGACCTAAATTCTCATTCGAATAAGTGTTCGGAATCGTCTATCAGCGTGCAGTCTCCCATTATTCCGAATCGCAAATATATTTGTATTCGGATTATTAGGAGAAAATCTTTAAGTATTTTAATCTCTATTACTCACGATTTGCTGCACAAAAAATGAGTTAAATCCCGGTTTTTAGAGTATAATTTCCAAAAATTTACATTAAATAGAGTATAATTTCCCAGGCCCCCCATTTCGTACTTGGAATTCTATTATTCACAACTTTTTTAACATTAGGTTGAGCAAGCCCCCCAAACCAAATCCTGGATCCGCTACTGCATGGTAACACCAAGATGAATATTTTTTAAAATTTTTTATAACTTTCCATTGATATTTGTAAAGATGTAAATGTTACATAGTTTTAAGGTTATAAAAATTATAACTGCATTTGTGCTTTTATTCCAGCATTTAAGTCCCATTAGTCCTCACTTTCCCCCAGGGTTGTTACGTTTAAAACACTTTGTTTAAAACACTTGTTTTAAACATGTTTAAAACAAAGCAAAAAAAACATTGTTTAAAACACATGTACTTTTTTAGCAATTCTTTTTTCTATGAACAGATTGCATTAGTACATAAAACTTAGTATTTAGGTACTTCCAACTGTTTAATTTTATTTTTTCTAGAAAGTTATTTAATAAAAAATACAAATAAACTTGTTAAAAAATCATATTTTTTTATAATTTACCTGTTCTTATGTATGATTTTAATATTTTAAACGATCAATGCTGCTAATGTCGTCAAAATACGCAATGAACTGAAAAGGACTGAAATGAATATGAATATAATAACTTGTGAATGTTCAGCTCGTATCTTAAACCTTTTAACAAAATATATCAAAATTTCTAATGTTAAATCTGAAGTTGTTGACATAGTAACACAGTTCCAAAACAATAATTTTGCTTCAGCCAAGCTTCAAGCTTTATCTGATGTCAGAGGGAGCTTTGTTAATCCATTTTCAATTTTAAAAACTTGATTTAATTATTTTTAAATCATGGATTTTTTTAAAATTTCTGTGTCGAGGGTAAAAAAAAAAACAAATAAAACGTTTTAAACAAAAAAAACACGTTTAAAACAAAAAAAAACATGTTTTTTGGGTTTTTTTTTAGAAAAAAACATGTTTTTTTCCAACCCTGCTTTCCCCGAACTATGCAATTTTAAGCAATCTATGACTTGATTATTAATTCGAGTAGGTACAGCTGAGGAAAAAAAAAACGTTACAGTTATTTTTTAGGCTTGGCGATTTATCGATGATTTGGCGCTTCTTGCGTTTTTATTTTTCTTTACACGTTTTCAACACGAAAATTAGCTCAATTTACTCCCTCCGTCAAAGCGTGTATTTATTCACACGTAAAAAAATTAAATTACTAATAAACTAATATAAATAAAAAAAATTAAAATAATTAACCATAATATTTACATGCTTATTAAAACTTAAAACAAAAAATCTTATCTCATGTTTCGATAATTAAAACTGAAATATTAATGAAAATCGGTTCACTAGTACTGGTAGGTTGACAGAAATTCTTACTTGGCGGTCGGATGTTGGCGACTAATTTAAGGCTTTGTATATGAATTTTTCATTTTTTGACGGTCTGTCAGGGCTATGTTTCATGACCAAATTAAATTAAACTCGGTTTTAAGGGTTAAATTAGGATGATCTTTCATAAAATCGAATAAAAATTGGGGGTCGCCATGAAAAAAGTTGCACTTTTTATTGCGTTGCGCCAGAAGACAACCTCTGAGAGAAAAATAGTCAATTAGTGTTTTCAAGCATACACTAAATCCTGAAAAATGACACCAACAGCATCTTTCTAACCCCACCCGTTCGCCCGCAAAGTCTACTGTAACGGTTTTTTTTCCCTCAGCTGTACCAAAAATTAGTCATATTTTTTTTTACCCTCCATCAATCACCTACTCTGTAAAAAGGTGAGTCCCCTCAAATATTTTTCTCCAATTTCAGCACTGAAGACAAGGTATCTAATAGAAGTGAGATAACCATCTTTATGGCTTTTTTTATTGCTCCTGCCACTGGGCGCGCGGTGTGGCTACAGCCTAATAAGCAAAACGTTCCAACATCCACGTGTTGTGGCTCGGTTTGTGGACATTGAAAATAAAAGAATGTTGTATACTATACAGCTGCAGCGGCCTATTATAACTATATCTTACGAAATTAGATTTATCTCATATATAAAATATGCTATGCCTGGACTAATAACCAAATAATTTTCGCCACTTACCTCGCTTGGGGTGCTCCTCTGCCTCTGACTGCAAGTTTAGTAACTACCACGCTCACAGAAACCACGTGCTAACCTAGCTCCGCTTCGCACAAATTCTACAAACGCACTCCACAAAATCCACAGAGACCAACTGAAGCTGAACTGAACACTGAACCGACTGAACTCCATGTCCATTGTCCACTCCCCGTGACCTGTCCCAACCTGTCCCCCCTAGACCCCCTGAGGAGAGATGCAGAGCAGTTTTCGCTTGTACTGCCATCTAGTTAAATGAAATTAATTCAACAAATCAACAGTACTTTGCGAAAGGATTGTTTTACTTATCAGGCTCAGTTCATTTATTTAAGCTATTTGTTAATATACTGGCTTGATTTTTTGTGTTCAAATGTAATTTTTAATATTCTGTATGATATGGAGTCACCTAGAATCAGTGGCGGATCCAGCCTGGACCTACGGGGTGGGCAACCACATTTTTGGGTTAGGATTTTCCCACCAGAAAATTTTTGAAAATAAGACCCTAAAAACCCATTTTTGGTTAACTAACAGTGACATAACCCCCCAACCAGACTTAGGTTTCCAGAAATGGTTTTGACTCGCAATTTCTTTACTTTACTAAGGTTCCTTCCCCCAAGTATTTTATGGATCTAATGTGAACTTTCGCTGAAAAAAATTTGCAAATTTTACTGTCGATCCTTAACCTAAGGAACCGTGGGGGTTCCGGGGGTCCTCCCCCAGAAATTTTTTTGAAAACGTAGACTAAAAAAGTAGTATCTCGACTCATTTTTGAACATTTCAGACGGAATCTGGATCGGAGGATGAGACCTTAATTAAGGTGCCCTAATAGATTCGATGCCCTTAATAGGTTCAATGTAGCTTGTAAATACGTTTTTAGATATTAACCCCGATTTACTGTCTTTCATGGGACCAAGAAAATTTGAGTGAAAACGTTGAATCTGGGTAGGACATTAACATAATACTGGATAAGATTACAAATAACAGTCCTATCAAATGGAAGAATCTGAGAATTATTATAGATCAACATACTTTGTTATTTATTAGCACTATAGTTCCAGCATTATTTATACTTATTATTAATTATCTTCCTTTAGGATACACAAATAAAGAGCAGCCAAATTATTTACTATTGTTCCAGCATTATTTATAATACTTATTATTAATTATCTTCCTTTAGGATACACAAATAAAGAGCAGTCAAATTATTTATGATACTACATACCTTTTGATTTCGTTACATATATTTATTTCTACAAAATTTTAAAAATTGCCTTTTATAAAACCGCCATTTGTGCCCCTTCTCACTTTTGAAAAACCACTTTTTTCACAAATATTCGCCGACTCTTCCCAGGCTGATGAAATCATACGAAGAGAGGGAAGTTCGACGAACTTAAGATGTAAAAATAGCAATTAAAATTGCTGTATTTCATCAAAATTCCACATAACAAAGACAAGAGCTAAATATTTTTAAAATTACCTCACACCCTCACTTAATTTCTAAAAGGTATAAAATAATATTGCTCATAAATTTGTTTCACATTATTGACTACAAAACAACCATTCATAAATCATGCCGTTAAAGGCTATATCAAATTTAAATATATCAGATTTTTAAACACCTTTATTTTAAACTTTGAAATACTATGAAATTATGAGAGTACGGATATTTTACGAACATACGAATTTTAAAGCCAAATAAAATTGAAAAAATTAATTTTTTTTTACTTGTCCCATTTTTAACAATATTAGTGTGGAATTATTTAGGAAGGGGAAACCGTGTGAATTACTTCTTTCGCTGTTATTTTGTGGTTTTGAGAGATGTTTTCAATTTGAGAGACGTTTCTTCAATTATCAAATTTTTTAAATTAATTTTTTTAAATTTATATTTTATCTTTTTTCAATTTAAATGGAATATTCGTATTTAGCAGACACATTTTCCGGTCATTTTTAAAGAAATAATAAAAGTTAAATTTAAGTCTGTAGCTCTTCTATTACTTTTAGTTTTTCTTCAAGAAAGTGATGAAGGAAGAATGTTATAATAAACTTTCAATGAACTTTTTTATAGAATCTTGTAAGAATACTACATGAACGCTTGTATGAGAGTAGCTTGTAGAGAAAAACGGCTTTTAACCCTATGGGCAAAAATGGGAGAATTATTAAGTCACTTGTCTTACAAAATATCAAATCATAAAAACCAATTGTAATTATTTAGATAAAAATATAAAGAAAACATAAATCCCTTATCCCCTTACTACTTTGAAAAATAAATATAAAACAACTTACCTCTTTTTGGGAAGCTATACTTCTAGCCGTTAGATCCAAGAAACCAGCAGCCTTTCTGGGATCACAACCAACAAGAGACTGAAGGACGTCTTCTGGAAAAATGTGTCACCCCCCAGAAAAAAATGTATCCTCCCAACTTCCCATCGGTCATTTGGGGAGTGGGGTGGGAAAACAAGAATCTACAAACAATTAGAGGCCATAAAACCATAAAACGGTGTCCCATCTCCTGCGAGAAAACGGCTGCGGATTCAAATCATTATTATAGGAGAGATAAATTTATAAAAGAAATATTCATGATCAAAATCAAGGAGTTTTTAAGGAGTACAACCCAAATTCAAGGAGTTTCCATAGTGCTTGAAAATGAAAATCATTTTCAAGGAGTTTTTAAGGAGCGTATGAACCCTGGAATTTGGGCAACTTCCTGACCGGTGTCAAACGTTTTGCTTGGCCCGTTGTTTAAACATCATGCATGCATTATAATTCCAAAAAATAATGCATTTATCTCTAAAAAGTTTTCCAGAAAATCGCCCTAAAATTTGGCTTTTTGGGATTTTGGGTCTATTTGAAGATAAAAATCTCAAAACTTAATTGTTTGCAAAATAAGAGGTTTGCCACCAGAGAGTAATATAAATGTTCTATTATAACATCCCGTTGTCCGTTCCTTGGCATTTCGCTCATTTTTTAAACTTTTTAAAAAGGAAGTTTTGTAAAAAAGTGGAGTCATTGTAATACAATTTTGAATGCCAATAGCTTGGACAAATTTTATTACAATGACTCCACTTATTTATAAAACTTCCTTTTCAAAAAATTAGATTAAATTCTCCAAGCTATTGGCATTCAAAATTGTATATTTTTTTCTATTCTACAGATTTTAAAGTTTAGATATAGAATAAAAAAAAGTAAATTATATTACAAAAGGGAGTGCTATAGGGTTCAGGGTGCTCTTATAAAATGTTCAACTACAGTGGCTAGAAGAGGATAGTGTGTTTATCGCCATAGAACCATGTACAAATTTTTGTTTCCAAAAAGGAGGAAACCACCAGTGGACGATGGTATCCTATCGTCCCGTGTTTACAATTTTGTTAAAATTGAAATTACATTGTTAGTTTGAAAACATTAATATTTAGATAGAGGTTTAAGCATTTGTTTGTTTTTTCTCCAGACAAGTAAATAATTAAAGGTTTTCTTTATTCTTTTAGAGCATTTTAAATAGTTTTATTTTTTTTCTTTTCAGAAAATAGATGAAACTAGCTTTCTAGTCCTTGAAAGTCTTTGGCTGTTTTAAAAGCATCAGGGTATTTTCAATTAATTGTGGGAGTGAGAAGAGAGACATCAGTTAAAAAACAATTTTATAAATAAAAAGCAAATGTAATTAGTTTTTTATTGCAGATAATATGTTTAATTATGGTTTACTGTTAGTTACAGTTAAGATTTTAATAGTTGGAGGCATTTTCTTGCAATGTCATTATGAAAAAAAAACCACTTCTCTAAACTATGAAAGAAAATCTGAACCAAATAAGGTAAATAGAATAAAGATTTATTTACAACAATATCACAAGCAATAAAAATATCACATTATAAATGCACACATTTTGACCTCTTTCATTGAGCTAGCTAGTCAAAAATACAAGGCATATTCCACTGGGCTTTCCCAATACAATCTTTTTCTACATACTTTGTAGTCCAATTATATTATACATTTTGAAAAACATGCAGACTTGGGGGAATCTAAATGATATATTAATTTCTATTGAAAGTATGATTGCTTTGATCTACCCTCCCCCACAGTTAGGCTTATCAAAGGACTCTTTCCTTCTTCAGTCTTCTTCCCCTTGACTTCAATGCGAACATTTGAACCTTTGGTGAAGATTTTCTTTTCATGAGCAGAAGCAAGGAGGCTAATAACTCGTTTTTCAACCTACAAATAAGTACATATTTTTTCATTGAGCACTTGTTACTTTCCAACAGCAATTATTATACGATCACATTTCCAGAATCTATTTGATTTCTCTCCTGCTCATCCTTTCTTTTTCTCATCATTCTATCACCTTCAATCTCTCATTCAGACATGAGTTTTCATTATCTCTTTCTTTTAAACTTTCTTTCACAAAGCAAGGTGCAAAGGGGTTAAAAAAAGAAGCAGGCAAGTTGTATGGTAAAAACACTAGCCTTCAATTCTGCAAATCTTTAAGTTCTTCCCATAAAATAAAGAAGCATTGCATTGATGAATGGTAGCTAATTAAAAATCCAAATGATCTACTCTTCATGTTTTTTATAAATTGTGTACGTATGCAATTATGCCAACCTTGGTGTATGAGCCAGTGGCCTTCTTCCAATAAATTTATGTATTTATAAATCTTGAAACGGCAACTAAATTGCACAAGTTTTGACCATATAGGTAATTACAATTTTTATTACTGATATATTTATTTACATTATGAGCCCAAATTATTTATAAAGTATAAATAGCTGTTGAGATATTCATTTTAAAGTGTCAGCACTTTTCATCTTACATAACAATGAGTTTTTCAAATACAGTCAAGCACTCAAAATCAGGATGTCCTAAAAACTGGACACTTTTGACCACTTGTTTTTTAAGGAATTGTTGAATTTATCTTTGACCCTGCAATGCTATTTCCCCTCTTAGGAACACCTTTTCTAAAACTGCATACCTGAACACAGTAATAAAAGTTATTATTTTCTACACTATATAAAACAAAACTGTGCCTTGGCAGTACTGGAACAGTATATTCTTATAAAGGTGGACACAAATTAGAGCCGAGCGCCGTAAGCGAACAAGCCGCGAACACGCTCAGCGCACGCGCACCGCGCTACGAGCTGCGCTTGCGCAGAGCGCGTTCGCGGCTTGTTCGCTTACGGCGCTCGGCTCTAATTTGTGTCCACCTTTACTCGTGCTGGGCCGATTTAGATCCACATTTCAGGTAGCTAAAATTGCTCCAATTGGGCTGTTTCTGAAGTCCTTTGATTTTGGTTCAAAATCATTAACTAGTGGACAGTCACTTTTAAATTTACATTTACTTTAAAATTACGTTTACTTTATTTTTTATCTCCTATTTCTTTGAAATTGCCTCAAGAGACACTGGGAAGCAGTGGCGGATCCAGGGGGGGGGGCCCTGGGGGCCATGGCCCCCCCCGAGAAACCCTAACAAATAGCTTAAAAAACACTTTCTTAATGCTAAAATTCAAAAAATTTTCTGGGAGAGGACCCCCAGCCCTTTTCTAAATTTGGCATCTATTTATAATTTCATCCTTGAAAATTCTGTGGACATGGTTTACATGCTTTCAAAATGAGCTGAAACTTTATTTTTAGAGGCAAATGTTCAAAATTTTTCTTGGGGGTTACCCTCCAGACCCCCTATTAATTTCTCATGGTTACTTATTTACTGTTTTCTACTTGAATTTGTTTCTCTCCTCTCCTTTTAGGAGTACAAGAAGTTGCTCTCTGTAGGTGTTATCCAATGGGTACCAAATGTACAAAAATGAGTAAAAAAACTTCTATTGGAAGCCAATTTTCACAAAATTTTCTGGGGGAGGACCCCCAGAACCCCCTTTTGCTTTCGAGGTAGCATTATCTGATGAAACCTTTATAACTTTAACAAAGTTTCGTATTTTATTTATGTTATACTCGGAAAATTGGGAGCCAAACACCTCGCGGAACATAAGTATTGTTATGCCCCTACCAAAAAGGTTTTGCCTCCCCCCCCCACTTTCTAAAACAATGGCACTGGCCCTGGATATCCTCTAAGTTACTATAAACCCCTAAAAAGCTGCTTAAAAACAAGCACTCTTCAAAAAAATTTCTGAGGCACTGATAATTTCGAATGTAATACCCTCCGACTCTGACATGGCCCCCCCCCGAAAATCTGGTCTGGATCCACCCTTGCTGGGAAGGGGAATGTTTGTTTTTTCTTACCCTGAATCATAAAATGGCCTAAAATCAAGAAAAATCACAAACCCGGAAATCTGAGAAATGCCTGGAAATTGAGACTTTGAACTGTATTCATGTAAATCAGAAGTATCCAAACTCCTTAGCCCAAGAACCGCATTTTTTAACACATAATAGAATGGTCATTTTTAAGAAGAGTCACTTTCCATTTTAAATGATAGTAGACTCCTAAAATGACAGATTAAGTTTTAATTTAAACGGTATTTAAACTTTTTTAAATCAATGATATCTTGAAGAGTTGTTGATGATATCAAACTCGAGAAGAGAGTATACTTGAATACAAATACTCAGTTCAAATAACAAAATATAAAACAAAGCTACACATCAATCCAAATGCATTTAGAAAGTGAGAATTAAAAACTAATATAATTTTAACAAAACTCATAAATTTCCGAATTAATCTACATTAGTCTTGAAATTGAAATACTTATGCATAAGGGATAAAACAAGAATAAGTAATGTCAAAATAGTTATTAAATAATAGTAACAAATTTATTGTATCTTAATTACTAACTTATATGTTTTGAGTACTCCTTAGAAAAATGTTATTTTTAAATCAAGCATCTTTTTAACAATTTAATGTGTATGTGGTTTTATATGACTATGTATTAAATATATGGCAAAATCACTGCAACATTACCATATTTTGTACTTATTTTAAGCACTAAGAATTTTTTTGACTTTCTAATATTTTTCGCAATTGAAAAGAAATAAGATTAAATAGATGAAAAGAATAAGATAGATTAACCATTACCTCATGCTTTAAAGAACGGGCACCATAGCGAATGTCATAACCATCGCAAATAGTTTCCACCAAATCAGGATCCCAAGAAATATTAACATCATGTCTCTTTTTAGCCTAGGAAGACAATTAATGTAAATTTATAAAGAAAGCAAATATTCCAAAAGTTAACAAAGAAAAAAAAAACCTTCTCCATACCAGTGAAGACCAGTGCTGAAGCTCTTTTTGAACTAATTCTCGAATCTCTTGTTTGGAAAAAGGCAAGAAATAAACAATTTCATTAATTCTCCCGAGAAATTCATTTCTTCGAAAATTTCTCTAGAAGAGAAATAAAAAAAAACATTAATCAACTTCATAGAAATCAATATTTCTCGACCTGTGTGCCGGGAGGCTTGTTAAAATACAATTTTTATTGAACTGGTTTTGTAATTTTAAAACAAACTAGAAATTTCTCCCATGCCAATTAAAATATTCCCAAATTTAGTTTTTCTAAGATTTGTAGGATTTTTAAAAAATAAATTGTCAGCGCTGATATACCCCAAAATACTTAGATTGTCTCCTAAAAAATTAGGTTTTGGTCAAAAATGAAAAAAAGAAAAGTACCACCAAATATTTTGTTCCAATTACAGCACTGCTAATTGTAATTGACATTCATTCAAATTGGAGTTCATTGAATTGAGAAACAATCAAGTTAACTCTTCAATATGATAAAGAACAATACATAAAATTTTTAGCACTTTGACCAAAACATGTATCCTGCAATCAGCTAGAAAGCTACATTAAAATTATCTTTTTACTGCATGGTTCTGTGAATTTGGATTTACATTTCAGTATTACAATAATCAAGCCCAAAAAGCTAGAAAGGCATTTGAAATTTCTAATGAGAAATGAACTTTTCAAGCAATTTTGATTAAGTCTGATAAAATTTGAACGAGAAAACAGATTGAATTAATTTTGTAAATGTACTTTTTTACATATTCATGCATGCTGCCTGTAGTTTCAGATATTTTTAGTGTGCTGACAACCAAAAAGAGTAGAGAAACACTGATATAAATAAATTAATGAGTTGTGAAACATAAGACATCAACTTTCAAAGTAAAGAAGCATCTATTGTTTTTTAAACCACAAAAATACATAAAAATTATCAAAGTTCAGGAGAATATTCCATACATAATGGGTAACTTCTGTTGAGATAAGATTATCTTTTCATTGAATGTATTTTTTTAATTGAATGCCCCTTCTAAACAAGGTTTTAAAAACTTAAATGGGATAGTACTAAATTAATTTAACAATGTTTAAAATTTACTGTTCAGAGGATGGATTTAAATGTTTGATTAAAAATTACAGAGAAACCTTGATTTAATGGCATTCAAAGGACCAATGAAAAATAACTTTATAAGAAGAAAATATTAAATCAGGTTTATCAGCATTAAATGTACATGACAATTATTTTTTGGGAAACATTACATTAGTGTTCACTATAATTGTTTTGATAACATTTTCTTTCAAAAGAATATTCGCTAGGATCACTTAATAACCAATAATCTTAATCCATTTAACTATTTTTAAAATTTTGGTTATATGTTGATTGATGATAATATTTTTCATGCTACTGAATGTTATCAAAACTAGTTGGGCTAATAACAAAAAAAAAGGGGTTTTTTTTTTATTTTTCAGAAAATTTTAGAACCAAAGCTATTTAAAAAGAACATGTATTGGAAGGAATTAGAAAACTAATATTTAGTTTTTAGATAAAATATACCATAATATATGCATTACCTTCAATATAGGATACACAACTTCATCTTTAAAACTTTGAGATAAGTTGATTTTTTCAATAGCTGCTTTGTTACCTAAATAAAGATCACATTATTCACAATTTAATTTATTAAGTCTTGCTCAAGAAAAAGCAAGAATTTATCAAATATAAGATTTTTAAAATTTGATTAGGATTTGTAAGTGTTATCTAAAAAAAAATTTAATTTTTATTGGAGAAAGATTAAACTTTGATTTTGAAATTATTTAATTCTGATTTTTTAGTAAAAACTAATTTTATTTACCACCACTATAATGCTGCTTTGCAACGTTCTCTGATTCTTCTCTAAGTAGTTGTGCATGAGCACCAATTTCATCACTAGCTAAATTTGTAGTCATGATAAAAATTGCATTTTTGCATTCAATGGTTTGACCTTTTCCGTCAGTAAGACGTCCCTGAAAAGAGAAATTTTAAACTGTAGGAACAGATAATTTATTTGAGAAAGTGTTTTTAAACTTTATGACCAAGATACAGGAATAAATTTTCTTACACAACAAATTTACAGATAGTCCTCCAAACCTTATCCAAAGCAATACGGTTCCTTAAAAATACATTCATTTTTGGATTCTACAGAGTAAAATCAACATTTGATGTAGTGAATTCCAGTCTTATGCAGTTTCTTTGCATATCAAATTAGTCCAACAAAACTATTAGTTATGAAACTTTAAAATAGTCTGTCTCATAAAAACTGCAACAATTTCTTTAACTACCTAAATTTTTTAATCTAGAATAGAGTGGTCCAATCCATTGCCCCTGGGCAGCATGCCACCCTCAATGATATTTTCCTGGTCCTCACTCACAAAATTTAATTACTATTCAACTACATAGATAATCCAGTCATCGGTTTTATTTCAGAAATGTGTGAAAAACCAGTTTTTATGGGTAAAATTTTCAAAATATTTTCCACTGAGAACCCCTGAATACCAAATATATAACAGAATAATACTGAATATATACCAGTGGTTTCCAAACTTTTTTGAATCGCTGCACCCCTAGTGACTAATTATAAAATCAGCTGAAGTCTGTTGATAAATTAAGCCTGAAATTTCCCTCTAAACTATCTTTTCATACTTTCAGTCTACTTAGATAAATATAAGCTGATACTATATGCTAGGAAATGCCTTTATTTCAGAGAGTGAGAGAGAGTGAATAATTTTTAAAAAATTCTACCGTTTCAAAAGTATAGGACAACCACACAACAAATACTTGTAAAAAAACAAGATTCAAATAAGAGTTTTCAAAAATTTTTGGAAAACAAAACTCCAAAATTTAAAATTATAAAAGAGTTTTAGGAATGGAATGCTGTTCTAAATTAGAAGAGGATGTGAATGAACACTAAAGTGTTCCAGAGCACCGCAGCACACAGTTTGGGAAGCACTGTCCTATACTAAAGTTGGATTCGCCCTCTTGTACCTAAAGGTTGTACTACACTGAACAAAAATCAAGTTCAGTAAAAATAGGGTAGAGAACAAACCAAATTTTAAAGATAAAAAAGCATACTTCATCAAATAACTGTAATAGAACAGTCAAAACATCTGGATGTGCCTTTTCCACTTCATCAAATAACACCACAGCATCGGGAAAAGCTTTCAACTTCTTTGTCAATACTCCTCCATCATCATATCCAATATATCCAGGTGGAGAACCAATCATCTTAGAGACCTGAAAAATGATTATTATTTGAAAATGTATCACCAGAAAAAAAACTCATGTGTCTTAAAAACTTTCTACTTTCCAAAGCCAAATTATCCAGGCCATGCAATAATTTCCACAAGTTGATGTCTATGGTAATTTATGATGTTAATTGGTACTTACTGAATTTCTAATTTTCAGTCCTAAATTATCATTAACGCACATAAACACTAGCAGATATCAGCTTGAAATTTCAAAAGAAAAAGGGGAAACTAATAAATAAAATATATTCATGCAGATTAATATAAATTGTAAACAAAAAAATATGGAAGAAAAAGGAGGGAAGAGTTTTTATAACCTCCTCTAAAGAGTGCAACATTACAGGCTTTGGTTCTGATATTCTATTTGTCAATCATTAGCACCTAAATATAATTAACATAGCACTCATTATCTCACCTCATGTTTATGCTGGAACTCTGTCATATCCAATCTAATAAATCCCTGAAAGTAAAACATATAGGTTTTAAGATTCAAAGGTAAAATTGAGACACTGTCAGTAAAATGTTTTCAATAATATGGTGTTTTAACAAGACATTAAAAAAAGTTTCATTTAGTAAATCCTTATGCTCGGCAAAAGTTGAATCAAAAACAATAAAACTGAAAGCATAATCTACTTACATTTTTCATATCCTCATGCAAGTACTTGGCAACTTGCTTAGCTAGTTCTGTTTTACCTGCCAAGAAATGAAAAATAAATACAGGCATAAAGTATTGCTACTTATGTCTTACTATGTTTATTTTTTTTTATTGAGAAAATGTTACTTCTCCTTCAAACTTAAAATATTCACAATAGAAAATATATTGGTTAATATCTTCAAAATAATCCTTTTAGGTGTGTTAAATATCCCCATGGAAAATTCACCATAGCTATTAGTACTTATAATTTATGTCTTTATTCTCAAATGGAAAAAATAACTAGGAGAAGAAATTTTTAAAATGTAATTTAACCTGATTAATCACTATAATTTTAAAAAGCCAAATTTTGTGATTACTGATAAAATTTTAAAAGTTCTAAGAAAGTTGAACAATGAAACATCATATAGATATTCATAATAATCATTACTTAAAATTTTTTTTTAATCACATTGAATTTAAAATTTCCAAACGATTTTTATTTACCTATACCAGATGAACCCATAAAGAGAAGCACCAAAGGATGATCTTCATCATACCAATTGTTTTCCCTTCTTCGAATGGCTGGAAAAATAAAAGGAAGCATAAAAATAACAAAACAAAAAAAAAGAGTAATGCCATTGTAAACTAAGGGTTTTCAATGTATTAAACGGCGGTAGAGTAATGGGCATCATTAGGGTGTTTCGAAAGTCTATGGTAAATTTTTTTTTTCGAATTTCCCAGATGCCCCCCCCCTCAAGTTGTTACAAATACTAAAACATTATTACCTGCAAATTTTCAGGTCTCTAGGACGATTTTTGACCCCCGCGCCCTTCAAAAGTAGGTTTCCCATGTTAAAGTATAGGGAAAATATTGAAAATATCGTCATTTTTGGTTCTTTTCAATTTTACGAGCCTGAACGCAGTCAATATCGAATTAAAACCTATACATCATCTTTGGGTCATCATTGCCTCAAGATCCTATCGGAAAAATATTCCATGGCACCTATTGGGGGGTAGTTACACGGGGGTGAAAAGCGAACTTTCACTGAAAAACGAGGATGCTTGCCGCGGGTGCTGGTTATGCTCGCCGGCGTTTGCGGAGGGACCTGGATAAAAGCCTATTTAAGTGTTTATTGAACCTTTTTCCTAAGATACTTGGTCATTTGGAACCCATCTGGCGGGAGTTGTGTCTGGACCCCCCATGAGAGGCCTTCATCCAGCTCCCGCCGCAAGCGCCGGCAAGCATCCTCGTTTTTCGGTGAAAGCTCGCTTTTCACCCCCTTATAACTACCCCCCAGTAGGTGTCATGGAATATTTTTCCGATAGGATCTTGAGGCAATGATGTCCCAAAGATGATGTATAGGTTTTAATTCGATATTGACTGCGTTCAGGCTCGTAAAACTGAAAAGAACCAAAAATGACGATATTTTCAATATTTTCCCTATACTTTAACATGGGAAACCTACTTTTGAAGGGCGCGGGGGTCAAAAATCGTCCTAGAGACCTGAAAATTTGCAGGTAATAATGTTTTAGTATTTGTAACAACTTGAGGGGGGGGGCATCTGGGAAATTCAAAAAAAATTTTTTTTGAAACACCCTAGGGCATCATTGCCTAAGCTCTTTTTCTTCTACCCCGAGGAAGAAGGAAGCGCCACCATGATAGATAGAAATAACAAATCTGAAAAGTTTACTGAAGAATTGAATAAAGTAGAATATCAAGGAGGGGCAATAGCCAGACACCTCAATCAAAGATCCATTGTGCACTCCTACGCTATTCGAGATTTTGCAGGGTAATAAAAATAATAATCCATAATGAGATTGTAAGTAACATCTACCTGCTGCAACATTAGCTACGGCTCCTTCTTGACCAACAATAAATTCCTTTAGGCGCAATTCTAAAGGAAACTTTCTCCGCTCTTCAGCTTTCTTTTCTTCTTGGGTTTCCTGATACTAAAAGCAAAGAATTAAATTAGAGATTAGCTTTCATACGATTCAATATCAGTCTACCGCAATGTGGGATGTATAGTAGTGGAAATAAAAAAACGACTCAGTTGAGATTTCTGGCAAACCACTTGGGGGTATGAAGACAAATAAGGTATGTATGAAGTATTCTTTAATATGTGAAAGATTCGAGTCCTTAGGGGGAGGGTTGCCTTCACATTAAACAAAACACTAACATAACACCCTCAAATATTATCTGATTTACTGAAAGAACACCCCATAAAAAACAGGGTTTTTTTCTCCGTGTTCACAATCAGACCCCCAAAAGAAGGTTTGAAATTTGGGAAGTTGTATTTTCAGTGCGAAAGGATTATTTTCCTCAGTGTTCAAATCTCAATCCATTGGGTGGTTTACCTATTATTTGGTATGATCTTTGTTTTTTTATGTCACATGCTAATCCATATAAGAGTTTGGAGTTGGAGGTAAGACTTGGAATTACAATACTGCCCTGTTATTACAGTCTTTTGTTATCGGTTACTTAAATACTTGCAACCAAGAGAGCTCTTTTAAATGGGTTTGAAATTCATAATTAAATATTCATAAAAAAAGTTATTTTTTATCTGTGTGAAATAAATTTTTGAGAAAGTGATTAGGGAAAGTGTTGGTTCAGAACCAAGAGTAACAAAAATCGCATTTTAAGTATAGTTTAAAACTATGACACGAACCTAGTAGCACAGCTCATACCAAATATATCAAGTTTACGTAACTGCAACTAGAAGTAAGCCATATTTGGCTATACATGACAAAAATTGAACAAATCTTGAACGTTTGTGCTGCTTGGGATAAATATTTTTTGGAAAGCTTCTTTCTTTCACAAAAGAAACTTTTCTTTAATCCATAGGTACTAATTTGGCTGATGCAAGAACATTTAAAAGAAAAAATTTAGGACACTTTCAACTCTTATAACAAGTATATCCTTAACTTTTGAGCAGTTTTGTTGCAAATTTCAAAAAAAATATTTGTATTTTGAATGAAGTAAATGGAAACGGATGATGAAACAAATACCTTGTCAGCATATTTTTGTAGAATGCTTTTCAGTGAACTTTTGGTTGCATAATCCATAGCTGTATCCCCTCTGACATTTTTAATAAAAGGATTAGCTCCTGGAAATAGAAAGAACATATTATTCAACATCAAATCATTTAAGAGATTAAGACTGACAAATTCAATTGAAATATAAAAAAGCCACAATACCAGATTTTAAAAGACATTCAACTACTTCATCATCTTCGAGTAGAACAGCATAATGTAAGGGGGTAGAGCCACAAAGAGAATGTTTATAACTGATTAATTCTACTAATTCTTTGAACTGTGCTTTTCGAGCTTCCCAAACTGCAAAATTTAAGAGGAAACTTATTAAATTTAAAAAGGAAGAGGTTTATGAAAATTCCTAAATATAACACCTTTTAAAAACTCAATGAAAAAATGCAAGCAAATATTAAGAAGGAAATTTATTTTAGAAATAGCAGAGTCAAAAAAAGGCAATTAATTAAGTTACTTTATTAAGCTCAAGCAATTAAATAGATACTAGCAGTTAAATTGAAAATAGACGTTAAAAATAGAACGACCCGGAAGCAATACAAAAGTAAACACTGAATATATAGAGATGAGTTGTTCATCTACAACTTTTACCAAGAAAATTATCTTCTTATTTTGATAGAGAAAAATTTATTACAGTAAACCCACTCTTCAATATGATCCTATTAAATAGCAACTTTTTTGTTACAGGGAAGAGTAAAAGAAGCACTGAAGTTTTATCATGGAATAACAGTTTTGGTTATAAGGCCCTTTCATTCCCAAACAATTATATAAGTGTTGATCACAGAAGAGGTTGCTCTATCTATAAAGGGGTTTTAATGTATTTTATTTAAAACATTTGTTTGTAAAGAGCAAACACAATATAAAAAATTGCCATAAACAATATTTTGACCTGGAATTTAGTTGAAATATAGCTGTGAATTAAATTCAAATTTGGGTAGCAGCCTTAATTTGTTTATTTATAACTTCAAGAGTTTCAATTTTCACATTAAAAAAAAACATTCAACTTCAGACCTCTGCCTTTGCCTCCTCTTATATTTAAAAACAAGTCTCTATCCCCACTTAAATTCAGATAGTACTTGTATAAAGTGTAATATAGTTAATCCTCAAAGACCTAATATAGTTTATATTGTACCTAAATTTGAAAATACTATTTTTTGTAAAAATTTCTTTTATTTAGCTCCTAACTTACTACCTTTAGAAATTAAAAATATTCCATCCAAACATGTATTTAAAAAGACATTAAAAGAGTTTTTGTTTTCCATATATAATATTGAAAACTTTCTCTTTTAATTTTGAAATTATTATTGTAATTATTAGCTATTCTTATTTTTACGCACTACCCCTTACTAACCTTACAACAGATATCAAACCCGTAATTTATGACACCCTGCTTACCACTGCGGATTTCTTTATTTATATATATTGTTTTTATATTATTTTTATGTGTATTGTTCACTTATATTTATAACCTTATCACATTTAAGTATTTTTTGTAATTCTTTTGTATACCAAATTTGTAAATGATTTTTTATGCCTGTTAGTTCCCTTACATGGATCATTATACAATCCCAGGTGATGTAATTTCAAAATTTTGTAAGGTCAAAAATTTTACTTTATTTGCTGATGGTAAAAAATAAATAAATGAAATATAACCACAAAAAATTCTGTGCTTTACTGTTCTTTAGAATTAAGTGAGCCAACTTAAGAACACAATAAACCTTAAGTTCATTTCTAAATTTTAAACTAAAAATCAAAATATAGGTAGTATTTCATATAATAAATTACCAAACATAGGATGCTTTCCACATTTCATTCCAACCTCATACAAACTGGTATATTCATCCTTTAAGTCAGGATTAGCTCCCAATTCCAATAACTGGCCAACAAACCTAATAACGATGAAATAAAAAATACATTTCTAACATAAAATCTTGATTTTAGACTCATGAGCTTTTAGTGGCAGCAAATTAAGGAAACCAACTAGACTGGACCCCCCACAGGCTAGTTAAGGAGCCAAAAGCTCCTAGTATTTTGTGAAAATTAACAATATTGTATAAAACACTATAATATTGTTTTTTCTTCCTATAATTTTTATTGACTTTTAAAAAGTTTTAAAATCTTGAAAGCTTTCAACAAGCCTAGCTTAAAAGTGTACCACATGGGTGACTTACTACTGGACTAAATGCTTATTAAAATACACACACAATGATTTACTACAACTACTTCATTAACTTCACTACTTTAAATGTTGTGAAACACAGGAATATCAGCATTTGAATAGTATATACAATGAAAAAGAAAAGGATTTTGCATTATCCCGTTGATTGTGACACTGAAAACAAAAATGCATAGCCAAAGCCCATTAACTGTGCCACTGAAACTGATAGTCAATTGGATAATATGTAAGAACCAAAAAATACATAACAAGTACTTATTTTATAGAGGAATACACTCTTACTAGGATTTTTCTTAAATTATACATTTTGTTGAATTATTAAATGTTTTTAAAAAGGTGCATTTTTGTTTCAAAAGCATATGGTACTGAAGATATAAACATCTAAAAGAGGTTAATTCACAAATTTGACTGAAATAAAAAAAAATATTATTTAAAATGCAGGCATACATACTTGCTACTTCCCTGAACTGCAGCAACATGTAAAGGTGTCCATCCGAATTCATGTCTAGTATTTATATCAGCACCATCAGAAACTAACCTATTAAAAATGAATTTGTAAACATTTTGTAAAACTATGTTACAATTACAAAACTACAACTAGCATTCAAACAGGGTTCCCACTCTTTGAAAAGATTGAAAATCAAGGACTTTTCAAGGACCTCAACAAAATTTTTCAAGGACCTTTTTTAAGAGACCCATATAAAAATCCTAATTCTTCTGAAGCAATTGCGATGTTTCCAGAAACAGGCTTATTCCAACTTTTTAAAAACTTATCAAGTGCCTCAATTTCTGACTGTGCACAAAGTACAAGTTTTATAATAAGACTTTAAATAATATAAAAAGTAATCAAAGATGAATTTAAATATTTCATGCAAAAACTGGGAACTGCGAAAAGGAATCGTAGATGAATCAACGCGCGGTGGCTGGAGTTGATTTGAAATTCAAGGACCTTTGGCATTTTTCAAGGACCTGGACTGTTTTTCAAGGACCTAAATTTAGCGAAAAAAATTCAAGGACTTTCAAGGACCGTGGGAACCCTGTCAAAGCACCATAACATTTAAAAGCATTATTTTCCACATAATTCTTATGAGAACTCTCTAAAATCAAAATAGAATTACAATAGATAAAAGCAAAAATACAGATTGGGAACATCAAGTTAAGAGACATTTTTATATCCATTATAATTTCTTAAAACTATTATTGGTTGATGCATTATCAGAGGTCTGTGAAGGGGGCCAGTTTTTGTAAAAAATTGTGAAAATCTACTCATAGTTTTGTTAATTTGAAGTTAGCATTAAATTAGTATCTTTCAGCCAGGAGCCTGTTTTTGTGAAATTGTGAAGTGTCCGTTTTTAAGGTAAAATATTTTGTAAAGGGTCCGTTTTTACTATGAAAGATTTCGTGAAGGGTCGGAAAACGGACCCAAATTTCTTCTAAACAGACCCCTGATTATAACAAAATAAACCTTACTTTTTTATCTCACGTATATTTTTTTGAGAAGCTGCTTCAAAAAGTTTATCCCCTGTAAAGAAAAGAAACTGAAAATTACTTCAGAGGCTACACTTAATATTGTAATTAGAGAAAGTTGAGTGAAATTCTCATGGTTCTTCAAGTAACTGATTTGTGAAATAAAGCCAAGTTTTCTAACTTTTTACTAAATACATTACTTCTAAAACAGAAAAATGTCATTAGTTCCACCAAATATGATTTGAAAAATTTTCAATTTATATTGTATGATAATCAGTGGCCACTCATGGGTAGTTCAAATGGGGGTTCACAATTATGTTTTGAAAGAAGAATTAATTAAGTAACATTCAAATTCACAATTATTACTATTCATATAAATGGTTAAGAAAATAAATTCCATAACTATAAGGTAACACATCCAACAAGAAGTACCATCATTTTGCTAACTGAATACCAAAAAAAATCTATAGTTCAAATATCTGGTATACCCGGACCTGGAAAAAGTGCCCAAACCTACGAACCTGGTTCGGGGGAAGCCCCTGCCAGCTCCATAGGAGCAATACATTAGGTTCGGGTAAATTTTATTAGGTTCGGGGGAAGGTTACAGCTTTTTCCAGGTCCGGGTATACCGTTGACTGTTTAGTGACTGTCATATTCTGCAGAACAGCTATAGAACAATCAATAGGTTATAACATTTTTGGATAAGTGGCACGTTCGACTGGATAATACGTAAGAACCAAATATTTTTTTGAAATCTCTGGATTGTCACCCAAAGTATTTTTTCAATCAATAATAAAAATGGGAGTTTAAAAATAATTTTTCTTTTGCAACCACTTTAAACACACAAAAGTAGGAGATTTTAAGAAAAAAATTCATATAAGTATTGTAAGCGCATGACAAATTATAGCTAAAACAAAGAAATGCAAGCTGCTGCACGTTCAAAGTATGATCACGGGAAGTCGAGAGGTAGAATTGTGTCCTCAAGCCAGCTTGGCGATGGCTTTCCTGCCTGTATCAAAAGGCGAAAAATTGAAGGCTCACAGAATTTTTTTACTTAATTTTTCTTTTTGATATTTTGAATATAAGGGTGTATAGAAGCTCCTCCTGAAAAAGGTAAAGTAGAAATAGAATTTAATTACTTATAATTTATTTTAATTGATTGACCTATTTTATTTTCTCTGAGGATTCCTGAGCTCCTATGGATGAGCCACCACTGATGATAATAATCTTGAGTTTAACACCAGTTACGAAAAGAAGACAAAGAAAAATCCTAACAAATTTCAAGGATGATGCAATAGCATCCTTTTCTTACAAAATTGGCTAGAAAAAAGAATAAAACTTTCTTCTTATCTATTTATCGAAATTAATATATAACCATGTCTATAAGCCTATAAAATAACCTTGTAGCAGTGATTCCCGAACGTTTTTCTTCAAGAAGCTCTTCTGGGTGCAAAATGATCTGGAGTTATTTAAATTGCACTCTATGGAGATTTTATCACGCATATTATTTAAATACAGTGTTCCTTTGTAGTTAAAATTCATGTTACTAAAATATGAGGAGCAAAAACATCACGCCAAATTAGTATTACTACCAACTAATGATTTACATACTAACCAATTGAAGTTGCACAGGAAGCACAAATTATAGCCAAGTAAGCAGCTCTACTACGAAGGGAATATCTGGATACAACAAATCTGGAGTATAACCACGGAAACTTCTTTAAATAATAATATAAAGGCTCATAAGAGGAAAACGCAAAATATCTCGAATAATGTTTACAATTACAAATAAGTTTTCTTGCATTTTGGAATCGCAGGAAATATTTTGAAGCAGACGACAACAATCTATTACCGTTCATTTTAAAAATAAGGGGAAAAGAATGAAAATTTCCTAGATTTTTATTGTATTCTAGCAACAGTTAACGAAGACTTCGAAAATACGCCTTGCTCACTTGCCGGAATATTTGTAAATAAACAAAAAGCGTTGCCATACGGAAAATATAAATGTCAGGGATAATAATTAAGATGGATAAATCTGTGAGATTACTTAAATTCAGGGTGTGTCGTGTCTAGATGACGTCAGCGCTCATGGTTCGACCAATAAGATTAGTGGACTCGGTTAGCATTTCGCCTACTCTATGATTTCGCCAGGTTCAAAGGTGCTCTGGGCAATATTTTTAATTTATATTTGAAATTTACAAATTTTTTTACAGATATAGATAAATAAAACTAAATTTAAGAACATTTCAAGAGATAATTTTTTATCATTAACTTGATCATTACCATTACCTTTTTTTCCCACTTACCATTACCTTGATCAAAGTCAGTTTTTATTTTCATTTAAGAAAGTTTAAAATTTTGTTTTGATATATTGAGCAAGCAAAGTACCTCTGAATCCCAACTTGAACTTTGATATATCTTTAAGCAACTATAGCAAGGGAATCAAGGCTATTCGGGGATATGTCCCCCAGCGAAAGTCAAAAAAATTCCTTTTTTATTTTACCATAGAAAAGGACTCAAACCATGTTCAATGTGAGCCCCAAGTGGGCTCTTTCTCTGTTTTGAAAAATTATCAAAATTAGTGTTTTTAGGCTACAACCAGAGAACCAGGTAACTTTTTGAAATTTGAAAACAAATTTTGGGTTAATTTTCAAAGAGCTCAGCTGCTTAAAAATAGAATTTTTAAGGGAAAAAAACAATTTAGGAGAAAAATTTTCTGGGGGGTTTGAGGGTCCTCCCCCAAAAATTGTAATGAAAATTTACTCTAAAAAGTAGTGTTATTCATAAATCAAAATCCGCTTTATTGGAAATCTTCACTTATTATAACCACTTTTTCAAAAATTAATTTCAAACAGGAAGCTTTTCTTAAATCAACGAACTTTCCAGATCACTTTATTACATAATTTTAAATAATAATAGATGTACCTTACCTTCTTAAATTTATTTTCTATTAAATTAAATTATGTTCAGATTTATAAAATGGTCAGTTTTATGCATATTTAATGCTTTGGTGTTTGTTAATTAGAAATTAGATTAGATTTATAATAAGTGGATGGATATCAAACATTGTCATAAAAATATATGTAAAAGAAATCACACAAAAATATCTTTTTACATGAAATTTATTTATATATAAGTAGATGGTTCAACTTTCCAGAGCATATATGTGCGTACAAGATGACAAGAAAATTTCTCGGTGTCTTTTCTTTAGAAAATTTGTAACTCTGGAGAGAACGATAGGGTATATTATGCAGAGGCCAAATAGTTGAAGCAAGATATGGGGATGCATTTGATTTCACACATATTTTGGTTAACAACAAACATTTAAGGCACTTTTGAATTTAAACAAATTTAACATTTTTCTGAAAGAAATAACAGTTGTAAATATATAAAATCACAAGTAATTAATACCATCTTAGATAATTTACTGAAAAGACAAGCAACAATTTTTTAGTTGACAATAAAAGTAGATACAAATTGAGACTTTGGACATCAGTACAAAATATAAAATTTCAACATATTTTATTAGTATAAATACTTTTAGAATAAAGATGTATCAAACACAATGATATAATAGATATTTCTAAATTCAGAATAGGTAAAATCCTTTCATTGATAAATACAAATTGCTTTGAAAATGTAGAATTTTCACTTCTCCATAAATGTATATCTCTGTAATTAATACATATTACTGCCATAAAACAATATGTCTGGAAAATGTATACATGTACACAGAAATAAATTATTTTGCCAAAACATTCGAAGAGAAATAATGAAGTATGTGCTCTACAAATGATAAAAGTGCCACCACTAACCATATACATTCTAAGTTGGGATTTATTTAACTCAAATAATCTAATTTCCCTGCACATATTTAAACCATCACAGAAAATGAATAGATTCTAAAATTTCATATTTACAAATGAAACTTATTTAGAAACACTCTTAGCAGAAATCACTCATGATTGCATAGTAATTTCTAAATGACGGGATATCAAATATTTGTAATTATAACAATACTTTTGCAATGATCACGTCTTTAGTAATAAAAATGTGAGTAAAAAATATAATTATGTAAAAACAGTGTCAATTGCAAAACTGCCTTCAAAATGATATCAGAGTACCACATTCAACAATACATTCATTCAATACATAACATCAAAAATCTACAAAAGCCTACTAAGCCACTTATAAAGCTTTGTAAACAACAAATGATTCAAAAAAGCATGGAAGCAAATGCTACACAGTTCTCCAATACACTGAGAACAGAAGTCACGGGGCGAGCAGTCAACAATCACTGTGGCCAACTTGATACCCCTTCGTCAAAGGAAACATGTATTGTAGTCTTAAGTTAGTCTCAGGGGGAAAACCTACACATTACACTTAGATATAACTAAGCCAGCTGTGGATTTGGCATAAATTTTACAACTGAAAGTAACAAAAACGTTTTTGGGGAGAAAATATGGCTATTACCTCTTCAAAGCCTGTTATCACATTTAAACTTTGGTTAATGCTTGTAAAGACACCCTTTATGAGATCAATTCAAGACATTTTGATGTCTGGATCAATGAATGAAAAATACTACACACAGTGAAGCTTACTTTCATTTTTGAAAAAGGTTCCAATGCAAGTAGTGTTCAACACAAGCCGAGCGAAATTTAGCGAATCATATGCTAAGGGACGCATCCTCACATAGACTAGAAAGGTACATGATTACACATTTGGGGCATATATAATCAAAGCCTTTGCAATATCACTACAAAGAAGGGGTGGGGGGCTTCAAAGTTGGCCACTGACAGGAGAGTCTGAGCTCCGGTGGTTAAAGGTACATCATAACAGGTAAAACACGGGTATACACAGAGGGGCTTCATTCGTCGTCCTTCTTTTCAGGTTTCAAGTCAACCATGGCGTGTAGCTCTTCAGGCGAGTAGCCCAACAGGTTTTGCAAATCACATACAAAGCGATACACATAGCGCTTTCCAGCGGTTTTATGGATAATGTTCTTGTCATAGTAGTATCTCAAGCCCCTGCTCAGCTTCTCATAGTTCATTTTGGGCTTGTTTTTTCGGATGCCCCACCTCCTGGCGACCTCGTCCGGATCGGTGAGCTTGAACTCCCAGCCATCGCCAGTCCAGCTAATGAAGCCTTGGCAAGTCTTGTCGGTGAGAAGCTCCAGGAGGAATTGCCAGAGTTGAATTGGACCACTTCCTAAAATGAAAAGAAAAAAAAATCAGTTACCATGTTTATATCATCAGTTCATTCAGACATCTTGACAAAAGCTCTCTGAATTGATGTAAAACTAATATAGAATAGCTATTTTAAATACACACAATAAATATTGAGAACAGTGTAAGAAATAAGTCAGCTAAATGTTTAAAGAAGTATTTTAGATAGTACATAAGAGCATAGATCTATAATATACAGCTGAAAAAAAAACTTTTAATAGTTTGCTGCAGTATATAAAAAGAAAATTAAATTTTTTCCTAGTTTCTGAAAAACGTTTACAATCTACTTTTTTATACTTTTCAGAAAGACAACGTAAGTTTTATGCGCAGAAAAACTAACGATTTGAACTCAGATTTCCATCATTTCTTTTTCCAAATAATCAATCAATCAATTCAGTACATAATAATTATTACAAAATTACAAAAAATGGAAAACATCATTTGTATCACCAAGGAGGTGAGGTCACCTCATACAGGTGAATGAAACATATTTAATCTAATATTAAAAATAAGAATAAATCACAAGCAACTTCTAGGATGGCTGCATATGAACCCTTATCTTCCAAAATTTATTACACGAGAAGTTTTAATTTATACTACTAAAACTCACTGCACTTATAAAAGTTTAACTTTCACCAGAACTTAAAAATTAAATAGACTAATTATTTGATTTTCTAATAATAATTCCACCAAAAAGTGTAATCCACCTACCAGCCAACACAGCAGCTTGTATCACAGGCTTGACCTCACAGCTCTGTTGCTGTTGCACGTGTCCGGGCGAGTTTTGCTGCCCGTGTCCCAGGTAGGAGAGGGGGGACTCCCGGGCTTGCAGGGTGGTAAAGTGGTGGTGGGAAGGGTGGGACAGGTTGCTTCCGTTGTTGCTGTGGCTGAGGTCTGCCGGCCACTGGTCAGGAGAGGGTGGCACCGAAGACGGCACTGTCTGGAATGCCGTCTCGTAGTGGTGGTGTGAGTTGTAGCTGTCTGGAAGGTTGAGATCGTGCTGACCGAAGCGACCTGGAAGAAATGAGATCGAGTTTAGGCTAAGGCTTAGATATTTAAAAAATAATTTGTACTATTATTAGTGAATTGAGGAGAAAGTTATAAGCTAGGTGTATTTTCAATGTCAGGCTTATACAGTAAGTTTATGGTATGCAGTTGGTAGTATAATATTAGATTCAACAATTAAACTATACCGGAATTAATTTCTCAGAGCAATATTTAACATAGCTTTAATAGAGCTTTTAAGTAAATACTAGGTAGCAAGTCCCTTTGAAGAGATTCAATCAATAAATTAAATAAACTTCAAGAAGGCATCAAAAGTTTTAAGTAATAACCCATTAAAAAGCTATAAATTAATTCTTAAAGAAGCCTAGAGGTTTTTAAAAAATATCTTTGCAATACAGACAGCTACCTTAAGAAGACAAGTGAAATAAACTTTGATATATTTAAATTAATTAGAAAACAATGATTTTTATTTATTTAAGTTAAAACCTAATCAGATCATTGGAAGATAAATTGTGATCCTAAACTCAAAAAAATATGAAGTTAAATTACCTATGGGAAACACATTACAAAAAGAAATAATTTTAATTTTTTTTCATCCATTTTACTCTACATCAAGAAGGATACAAAATATAAAACTTCCACACCAAAAAGAACTGCTTCTTACCTTTATTAAAATTCTTCCCATGGTATGTAGGTTGGAACTTGGTTTCTTGGCCTATACTCAGTGACTGCTGATTCGGATAAAATTCAGGACTGCTATCTATGTAATGATTGTGAGCACTGGGAGCCTCCAAGCCATAGTCGTGATTATCTTCATAATGAATCATGTCATCGTGAGCCACATCATGAAGACCATGTATGGAATGTGACACATGGTTATATCCATCTGCAAAAAAAAAAAGAAAATATTTAGTTTTGTAATTTCAACATTGCAATGTTTGGCAAGTACAGAAAATGTAATTATAAGCATAAGAAATTTGAATTGGGACCTAAAATCTAAGCAGGTAGATGGGGACAGAAAATGGAGGTCTTTATTCATCAGTTAGTTAACTTTAAAAACCCAATTTAATAACTTGTATAACTGATATTTTAATTGAAGACTATGTTATCAGAAGGGAACATTATTGCTGCCATTATTTGGGAAGCCTAGCTCTTATTTTTGCTTCTGTATTTCAGTGTAATAAATGTGAACTATCCCTTACTAAAATGCAGATTGATTACATTATTTATTAATTTAGATAATTTTTCTATGCATTATTTATTGTGATTATCAGAGCAACTCAGATGAAATGTCAAGTTCCCAAATTGGGCAGCAACGATGTATTGATCCACAAATTACTTCAATTTCGTTTTTTAAGCAATAAAAATATTCATCAATAAATTGAATGAATGGAATGATGATTTTCTCCATCATGGGCGCTTATATAGAAATTTAATTTGAATGGGGGCTCAAACATTTAGAAAAAAAAAATTAAAAAAAAAAACCTAGAAAAATCTTTACTTAAATCTAGTTGATATAACTTGGAAAATTAAATAAAGTCCATAAAGAGAAGCCCTGTCTCTTACCCCCCAAAAATATTTTTCATTTCGGAAGGGGCTAACGCCTCCTAAGTCCTAACCCCCACTTTTGCCCTCAATAGAAAACACACAACCCATATCTCTAATCACAATTTATTTAGTAACACGGTGAAATTTTCAACCGGAAACGCCTCGAAATCGGCGTCGGTGTAAACAAACTCCCCCAACGAGGGAAAGGCACCCTCAGGAAATCGCAAGGAAAGATCCACAGGTGGGAAGGGAGGAGGTTCTCCCCGCGCGGGTTAAGGTCACCCATTGTTCTAAATAGTGCGCCACATAAATCCTGACGCAACCTTGGAGGGTGGAGCAAACTGCAAATAAGAAGGGGGACAATGGAGAGTAGATGGTTGTTTATCACGCCCACTAAAATTACAGGTTATTAATGTTGCTGGATATGGTACAGTTTTCGCCCGGGACAAATGGATGATGTGCAATAACCCCAGCGTTCATGTCGGTACAAGCTTCTTTGTTTGATGATGGGGACTAGTTGGCTAACCAGTCGAGTGCCATTTTGGATGCGAGGTAGAGGAAGAAAAATTGTTACACGAAGCATCCTTTATTTTTTCTTTACGAGATAAATTCCCGATTCGGGAGATGACAGGGTGTCAAGTGTTATGATAAATCTCAAAAAAGGCAGTTATCAAAATTAAAATATCACAACCAGCAGTATTACATTTGATTTTTTAATGTTCTCCATAATTTATAAAACGTCGTCAATAAAATCCGATAAAGGATATTTATTATTTGCGAAGGGACCAATTGCATAGCCAGAGTGGGGGATATGGATCCCTCCCGAAAATCAAATTTACTTTTATGACCATAGAAAAGGTATCTATCAAGAATTTTAATTTACCCCATATCTTCCCTTAAAATTCAAATACCCCCTTTCAAAAAATTTTCTGGCAACGCCATTGGGCTAATCCCAAAGTACCCAATAGAGAACTGCATTAAAAATGGTAGAAGCCAGCACAAGGTAAAAATTTTCTTTCATAATCATCTTGCATCTTCTTAAAATTCAAAATCCCTTTCCGACATTTATTTAAGGCTAAAGGAGAGATGAGACCTTAATATCTTCGAAATAAATGAAATAGAATATTCTTTATGTATAATACCCACAAGACATTTTAGGGGAATTTTTATAATTAGTGGCGGACAGCACCTAATTAGCGAAAGAATTATAGGCATATTCTTGAAGCTGAAGTTTAAAAAGGGCTGGTGACCATAGATTTATTACAAGCTTTGAAATTAAATCAAAGACTTGTGGGTGGCATACGGGCTACCGGGAGAAAAAAAAAACGTCACTCTTAGCGGTGGTCCCTCATCCTTCACACCACACAACGGATCCCGGAGTCAATCGGCACCACCGGAAATTTATGAATGAATGAGTGCACATACGCTACCTGAGCGAGACGCTTCGGGAAAGTCGGTGCAGCAGGGGGAGGTGACAGGAAGTGGAAGGGGGTGATAGGGATTTATTTGTGGGCGAACATATGGTAGGCTGGTGTGTAACCGAGCACTTGTTGCTTGCTGCTTTCTTGAGCAACTCGCGACGAGAGGAAGTTCAAACGCCTGGAGGGGATTAATTGCCCAATAGTAGGCTGGAACTTTCGATGATGAGGAAACGGTAATTGGAGGACTTGAATGGATGATCCCCGTTAACTGAATCGACAATTTGATTGAACGGTTTGGTTTGTTTTGACTTGAGAACACTGTTAATTTAGAACAGGGGTCTAAATAGGAATGGCCTCTATATAATGTGGCCCGCAGGCCCTAGTTGTATGCAGTTAACTTCCTCTTACCAATGGGATCGGGTGTAAGCAGGTTAAAAAGAGATATTGAATTGGTGGAAGTGTTTTTTTTTTTTAATTTGAAGACACACCGCTTTTATTCTAACCAGCTCATATAAGACAATTAAACGTCGTTTTGAGTAATTATACGTTTTCTCTATCGGCGCCTGTGTTGTTACTATGGAGAAGGAACTTTTTAGGTAGCTCTTACAGGCCACTTATTGGGCTTTTGACTTAGGCGACTATTACACTATAGGTAAAGGATCTTAAAATAAATCCAAAAAGTACAAGCTTTTCTCAAATTTTGTATTTTTGGACTTATGCCACTTTTATTCTGAGCAGCTCAAAAGCGTTTATCTAATGAGTCAATTTATAGCAAAACATTTCCACGCCATTTGGGATAATGTTTTGAAAAGATAAGTTTTTTCCTACTAAAGGCCTAGATATTGATTGACCCTGATATTGATCCGGAGAAAAGGAAACAGGAAACTGCATCAATCAACCAAATAACTTCATAAACTTATTTTGGGATGCTAATTCCTGAAATACCCAAAACAAATCTTTCTGTTGTACATCATTCGCAACTCCTTTCGATATACCCTTATCAACAAGATCTCTTCGATAACCTTCACCGTTCCATCGAGTCGCTTCGAAGGTGTCTTCTGCGAATCCCACCACCACCAAACGGGGGACAGACAAACGACAACTTCGAAGAAGAAAAAAAAAGAAAGTAGGTGCAAAAAAAACTTGAAGGAATGATGAATACAAAGTGCTTACTGTCTATGTACTGTTGCTGAGAGCCGTTGTTCATGGCTGGCGAGCTCTTGTTTTGGAGGGAGAACGATTCCCCTTCTTGGAAGAATTCGTTGAAGTCGGGCATGCAAACGGACTCGTACAGGTTGGAGGGCACGTTCTCGAGGTTGGGATGAGATTCTTTCTCCACGTCTGGAAAAAAAAGAAGAAAGTTTTACAACGAGTCAAAAACATAAAATTAGCTAATAATGGCTATATTAATACCTTAATTTCGAAGATAAGAATTCCTTTTTAGACATACCATATAGTATTGAGTGAACAATTTATTCATAAATTAATAGAGCATTCGCATATGACGTCACGAACAGTTATTATCTTTTAACAGTTAACTGCTGGAGGGCAACACACCTGTTGCTAGGGCGGTTGCTAAGAGCGGGTCACGTGATTGCAAATGCTCTATCATTGGCCTGACCGACCAGTTTTTTCATTTTATGATTATGGGAGGATGGATACTAGGCCATTTGAAATGTTATCAATTTCTAGAAAACTATGAAATAAATCTTTAGTAACCCGAGCCATCCGCAAAGCAGTGTTTTAAAATTACAAATACTGAATGTTCATACATTTTCTTCAAAATGAAGGATATTGTGGAAGAATATCCATTAATATCCAAGTACAACATGGATATATTTTAATCTTAGTATCTATTGCTTAACATTTGATGGGGTTGTTATACTAATTTAATATCAGTCATCGATATAAGGGAGCAAGTCATCCTGCATTTATATACCTGGGATAGAGTTATTCTGCAGATCAAATATAAAATGGATAAACTCATTGGGAATCGGTAGTTAAGTAGAATCTAGATAAGTTAACTACTAGGTAGTTGGGTTCTGCCTTAAAGTACTTGATGACTAAAGTACAGTAGACCAAGTATAGATGCCTAAATGTATAGATTTTGCCCTTCAATGAAAAAACCTAAGAGGCAATATCGAGATTCGATTCCACAATGTCTACCAAGTTATTTTCGATGAAGCAACAGTTGATGAAGTCCACCAAGGCCAGCCAAATTCAACGAAAAGTACAGATACACACGGTGGTGGGCAACATATTTCGGGACAAAAATAATTCAATCCCTTCACATCATTGTCTTCCACATCCTTCCTAAACCGAAATGATAAAAACGGAATGGGAAGGAAGGAAGCCGGAATTTTGTCCGGATAGGCTCACAATCGGGGGATTGAACAAGCGCCTTTCATCCTTCCGCCCCGCATCCTGAGGAAGGGGAAGAGGCGCTTAGTCAAAGCGAGACAATGCTTAAATAAAGTCCCATATGTCCATCCTGAAATATGAAAAGGGGGACGGCGCCGGACGGTGCGTCCACTCCGAATCGAATCCCGGACGGACCAGGAGGACCCTCCTGGTCAACCATGGAATATCTTAGGACCTTGCCAGATCATCCGTGTTGTGCTACTGGACCATGTGCCATCAATCCAACAAGTGCTTATAGTGCTGAACAGTGCGATATTATCAGTGTGCTCGTGTGGAAAAAATTACGGATCAGTGCCATCAAGCTTCTGGAGTAACAGTGCGAGATCATCAGTGCGTTGTGCCGTTATAAGTGTAAAATGAAAAATTTCTCATCAGAGCCTTAGGATATTGGAGTTATGGGCTACCAAAGAGGGAGGGAGAAAAGTAACAGCCATATTCACAGCCATCAGCGTCGGTGTTAATCCTTGGTCAAAGAAGGATTCCACCAATCAGAGTAAGCGAAAAGCTAATTTTTCTTTCTTTAGCTGCTAGTTAACACCGACGCTGATGGCTATGAATATGGCTATAAGTGATGCTACAATTTCACGAGGTAGTTTGATATCAAATGCTGCAACACCAAACAGTCCTACAATCTGTCAACACCACTGTCCTACAAACAGTCAAGTAGTCAGTCGTCATACAATGAAAACGAGACTATCAATGACTACCAACTGGCCATCAACATGGGAAACCCCTTTAACCTCTCTATCGCAGAAATTCCGTAGCAATAACGTTAGATATCTAAACTCTATACCAGGAGATGATGTTTGGGACTGACTACGGATCAGTGAGAAAATATACTTTGCAAGTACGTGCAGATTGACGGGGTAAAATGAAGCTCAACTAAAGACGGTCCAAACTGAGGATCATTGGTGATCCGTGTTTAAAAAGAATATTCCATATGGAGATGAAAAGTATTATGATTGGTGAGAAAAAAAAGCAGATAGGAGCCTGATAGTATAAAGAAAAAATATAATTTTGCGCAGAAATCCAGGTAAATCAATGCAAGAGCTCGTGAACTTTCATACTAAAACAAACTGCTAACTAAGTATAAGTGAAATGGTTGCAGTGCATTTAAGTAGCTAAAGTTTAATCCCAAATACTAGTAAATAAGTACCACCTATAGGGATGGATACTTGGAAAACCAACAAAACCAGGTGAGTGCACAAAAATATTCAGACCATTAAAACTAACACTAATGCGAATACTTCTGCATATAAAAATCTAAGCATTCCTACAATAATTAAAAGCGAGGTTTCAAGACCAAAGAAGCAAAGGGGGTCCGGAGACATGGTGCGAACTTGAGAGGGTGTACTTACGAATTCTTCCGCCAAAAGACAATATAATTTTTAAACGTTCTGTTGTTGTTGTCGGGGAGGGAGGGATGTACACAGTGAAGGACAGTCTCGGCACGGGATGTCCAGCAAGGTATCCCTTTCTCGACCAATGCTGGAGGAATTACGGATGGTTGCATCCAGAGCGCAGTGTAGGGGTTTGAGGGATGCTGTCACGGGCTGGCGGGTAAAAAGAGGCGGGGGATCACCATCCCGAATTGACGCCCTGCGTTATGTGGATGTAGGCCACTCAGGTATAATTGATATATGATGGCCACTGTTGGAGTTTTTTTTTTAAACGAGAAGTGAGTTTTATGGGAATTCATATAAATGTTTGTACCGTTGATTGATAGGTGTATTATTTCGTTTTTTGGTGTTAGGTAAATTAAGTTAATGTGAATTTTTAATAGTAGGATACAGCACTGAGGACTTACTTATACGTAAAAACTTTGATTATCTGTAATCAAACTATTCACCAAAAATTGCCTCTATTAATATTGCAAATCAAGTTAATGTCAGATATTGAATACTTATAGAAACCTAACGGTAATTTGATTTCAAATACTACTTTTATATTAACTTATATAGTTATGCCAGACATTAGTTAGTATACGGTATACAATACTCATAATCAATGTATAATAAGGAGCATTGAAAACCTAAGACTTAGTTTTCCAGTATTTTTAAGCAATGGATACTAAGTAGGCACCAATTATTTGCCTTACTATTTGAATTTAACAAAGTTTTCTTTGGCTGTAGATTGTGGTAGATCAGTACACATACACATATTGGTATACCAGATACGACCAACTTCAAATGGATCAAATGGAAAAGTTGTATGTATTATATTAACAAAGAGTACAGAACTAGATTATATCCTCCTTAGTTCGTGTACATTACTAAATATTTGGGTAGAGGGAACAACTCTCTCTAGTAAATAAGTAGTACGATAAAGAATTAAAACAGAGGTCTACCCAAAATCAGTTTTTCTATGACTATCTCACAAGGCTACTTGATCTCCCCCTAATCACTCGTGTTTGTTTTAAACTTTAAGAGAACCGCTCACACAGAAAAGATAGGACGGATAAGACACAGCTACTTGAGTTCGGTGATAATACTCCAAACCGTAGATCCATTCATTCATAAAGATTCGGAACACACAGGAAGCGATAATTATCAGCAGGTGTAGAGGACCTCAACTCTTCATTCACCATTTCGTGTTTGACAGTAGTTTCGGTTAAAATTAGAGCATGGGAGATCGCTGAACAATCGGGTGGTAAATTATCGAGCATTACAATTTATGAACGATGTATATCACGTCAGTTATTATTATGAGAATTATCGGGTTGTCATGACTAGTTAATACCTACTAATTGTAAATTTGTTTCTGAATCGTTAGGGCTAGATAACTATCACGCATCTGATTAAGGAGTAAAATTAAAAAGCTGCCATTGAATTGATTTCAATCATAAGCTACGTATTGATTAATGAAAATAAGAGAATACTAATAATATTCTACAGATAATAGGGCACTAAAGAGGGTGGAGACCCAGTTTAATCCTTACGAATAATCACTTCGAGCAAATTATGATCTTTAGCCACTCATCGCCAACAAGAATGAGCTCGATACTACGTGTCCCTTTGTAAAATATTAAGTAGAAGCGTCTTTGATTGGTTTATTGAGGTATCAGGCCCGTATCCGTATTTTATTCTCTATATTTTTGAGTATTTATTTCTTTAGAAATCGAATAATCTGAATCGCGGGTGTTAAATAACTGTTTAGATAAATATTTAAAACCTAAAGAATCCAGTTTATTTACTAGTCATGTCACTAAGAAAAAATTTAGGGACCTCTAAAGAACTGGGGACCAAAACAAAAGACATCGGTGTAAAAAGATTTCGAGAAAAAAAAAGATGTAAGGACTTAGGTATAGGGAGTTCTTAAATTAAATAGGGCTTAAGTCCAAGTTAAAGAAATTTGTAAGAAATAAAGGCATTTTTGCCTATTTGTCGGGCAAAAGCTTTTTTAAGGGCAAATTCTTTGATTTACCCTAATTATTTCATACATTTAGGCTTAGGGGAAGGGATATTGGTTTGGCTATTGTTTTATGGCGCAAGAATCAAGCAAGATCATATTGCACCAAGGGGAAGGGATGAAATTATGGAGTTTCCATTATCAGGTGAACAGGAATGTAAGGCAGAACTACCACAGTTAAAATTAAGGAAACCGTAGGTGTATTATTATAAGCCTCCATCAAAAATACATTTTTCGAGCCCATACGAAGGCCATTTCAGAACATTTCCCACGAAGAAGCGGCCAAAGGCCCATTCGCAACGCTCGGCCGCCGGCGGGAGCGAATGAAAGCGAGGTCCCCTGTTCGGACACCTTTCGTCATTTCCCGCCCTTTGTTGCGACAATCGTATCCTCCCGCTTTGTGGTACTTTGTGGAGGGGGTGGCCGGCCGCTCTTTCGAACATTCCGAGCGGAAGCCCGCGGAATCAGATCGGCGGATGCGGACAGGTGCTTCCGGTGAGGATCCCTATTTAAATGCGGTGCGAGCAATTAAGAGCGGGGGGCTAACGAGGTTGGGTTCGTTATTAATTGGAACGTATAGTACGTGGGTGGAGTTCGAAGGAAATAACATTGTTTTTTGGGGGGTGGGGGTCATCTACTATTCTCTCCTCGTGATTTTTAATTTTGGGTGGATTTGAGTCTTTAAAACCAGGGTTCACAAGCCGTAAAACAAGCTGAAAAGCATTTTTTTTTTTAATTTTGTGCATTCTAAATTCAAACACCTGAAAATGTCGAGAAATTTTTCTAGACCATGCCAAAAAAAATTTGGTAATTGTTTTGTTGTTTTTGAAATGAATTGTTTTGTTAATTTTAAGTTTCTGAAAAAGGATGCAATTAAAAGATGGAAATTTGGCATCGAACTTTTGAAAAGGGAAATTTGGATGTGATTCATGATTAATGTGAGTTTGTCTAATTATAAAGCTATAGGTTTATCATGTTGTCACTTGATAACGTATCCAGTTGCCCTCTAAAAAAGAAATCTACGGGATAAAAACTTTTTGAATACATTACTATCTTTTAGACCTGAGGTTTTTAAATTTTCAGCGGCCGAAATTTCAAAGCAGTTGTTCCAATGAGAGTGTCCAAACCTACGCGTTATGCAGGACCTTGAAAAATGCGAAAAACCTTAATAAATGAATTGAAGCTAATGAATAAACTAGTTGGAAGAAAGATGTTTTTCATCGCTGCAGTGTACTTGTTTGGTTAGGTTTTTTTTATTATTGGCGAAAGAACTTACACCCATCATCCTTCAACTACCAAGTTAAAAACGTTTTGTTATTATCTCAAAAATGCAAACGCAAAATATTTCGACCCAACGACATTGAAAGGTACCTTTTAAAAACTTAAAACTAACAGTGATTAATGTTCAAGTACATGCTTTGCCTTCACAAAGACGGCGTTTTAAATAATTTTCACCGTTTCTAGTTCGCAAAAAGTGGCATAATAATACTTTTCCTCATAGAATTAGAATCAAATTTCAATATTAATGAACACAAGAATTTTGAAACTGAAAATACAATGCAAGGGCAGAGAATGTATTCCAATCAGAAACAAAGGAGGTGTGAATATTTGTGGGGAAATGTATGGATGTTTGACAAGCAAGGCAATAATCTTTAAAGGTTTTCAACATTTAACAAGGTAATTAACCATTAAGTGCCGTTACATATTCACGCACATTCAACGAGTGTATCACCAGTGGAACTGACAACATACAGTGGATATTCAATTGAAAAAACTTGCTGCAACAATGAGCTAACACCAATGTAAAGGAAAGCTATGTTGTTGAAGCAACTACTTAAGTTTCTTTCCAGGAAATCCAACCTGACATGCTCAAATGCATAGTAAATGCGAAATGAGTTATTTGAAAACAGTTTGGTGTTAACTTGAATGGTTTTAAAGTCATCAACATCTATAATTGAGGCGCTTGCACAGCAACTTCGAACTTCACATTGCAGCTATCTCATTGATAGTGCAATAATGTAGAGCTAATATAGCTAATTCATGGACACTAATTTAAGAAGATGCTCACCTTTCTGCAAGATGTCCAGGTGTTCGAAGAGGATGTCACCCATGAAGGGCGGGAACCTGCCGAGGAAGGCCTCTTTGGACAGGGCGCACATCTCCTTGCCGGACATGTTCAGCTCGGACAGGGAAGATGCTCCCAGGCTGAACTCTCTCGTCGCCCAGTTCAGCCAGTGGGTCACGTCAGACTCCTTCCACAGCCGGGGATCTAGAAAAAATAAAAGAATAAGAACCAAACCCTCTACACTCATAAGTTCCAATTGAAAGTGGTACAATTGAGTTATTCATCCCGTTAAAAATCACCGAATTTTCCATCGAGATAACTGTATATTTTAACCTGTTTGTTTGCTATTTCTGGCGACATATCTAATCTGTGGCAACCAAAACAGCTCAGATATTTTTAACGGGATAGATAGTGGAAAAGTACCGAAAAGAACTAATGGCACCAACAAACCATCACTTAATGAAGGTGCTTGTGGGCGGTGACATTTGTAAGCCATAAAGGTGGAAGTAAGACTCCCCAGTTCAACTTACGAATACTTCTATCAGATCTTTTAACAGGACCTTATTAACTACAATTTAATTTATGACTTTACATACAATGTAACTTGGATAATTCATAGCAGAATAATGAATTACCAAAAAGTAGCTTCTTTAAATCGAGTTTTGTATAATTTAAAGTTCTTCTTTAAAAGAAGCAAGAGAAATATTTGAATAAAAACTTTCAAGTTATAACTTTTAAATCATAATCAACTAGCGCTAGTTGGTAGGTACATAAAATTACGGAAAAGTTAAACAAAAAGAGGTCCAATGTATGGACATCCGAAACTTAATAATTTCATTTAGGTAAATGATGGTCTCCACAAACGTAAAAAACAATGTGATACAAGACATGGTAAACAGCGACCTTACCTTTCGGGATATTCCTTTGGGATCTGTCAATTTCCCAACCTTTGAAGCTGGCTCGAAGAGCCTGAGCCATCTTCTGGTTGGTCCCTGGCGTGAGCGGAGGAACCTGAGGAGGCAAATCTGGAATGGAAGAGAGCGAAAACCTTTAGAACCACCACAAACGAGCTTAATAACAAACATACAAGCAAATAACAATCTCCGAAATACCCCACTAAACTTCCGGTATCCGTGAACTCTTTTTTTTATATAAGAGAGAACAAGTAATTGGCAAGAAATTGCGCCCATGTTTTGTTTATAGCCTGATCCACTCCAACTCCAATTAAATTTGGAGTGCCCCCCGTGCCCCGGTAGGGGGTAAACGATTTGAATTCTGGGGCAGATGGATTCAACCCCTTGGTGGTGATAGGATGGTATGGGAAGGGAGGGGAACCAAGAGGCATTGTTCGAAGCTGATTATAAACTTTTTCGCATATATGAAATTTTCCAGGTTCTCTGTTAACTCAATTGGTGTCTGCTTATCTTTGGGGATTATAAAATAAGCAGAAAACCCAATCTAACTCAAAAGTAAGTGAATTCTATTTTAAATTGGTATTCTATCTGAGAGCGTTGTACAAGATTTTTTTACCATAAAGGAAGCAGGAAAACAATCGTAAGTTTTATCACTCACGGTTGTTCTAATTTTTGGTGAAGAGGCAGGGAAAGCGCTGTGCGGGTTTTTTGATAAGTTCCTCCACCTTTACTCTGAATCTAGATCCAAGTACTAAATTTACTCGAAAGGGAGGCATTTAGTGGTTGCATCACAACTACTATGGAAGTTCCAAAAAGAGCGAAGGTAAGATTGAGGAAAAGGAAATGGCTTTTGAACCAGAGTGTATAAAAAAAAAAGAAAACAGAGAAGAGTAGAGATAACTTTAATAGAATGGAAGCATTTATTGTTAGATTAATAATGAATTATTAATTTACTTCAATACCTTTATAATTTCTTTCAGTAATAATAGTAAACACATTTACAGGGCTGCCCTCCAAAAATTTTTTACCATGAAACTTGGACATATTTTGTGGTGCAGGTCATAATTGAACCCTTTTACCTCACTCATCTTTAGTCGAAGAATTGAAATAGACGATTGAACTTTGTGGATTCAATCCCTCGTTTTAAAAACATAAAGATACATCAGTTATTAAATTATTTAATGGTACTTAGCTCTATTTAAAAGTGATCTAGAAATAATTAGAAAGTATTAGAAATTTCGAGCTAATAAAACAAGTTTTGACCAGAAACTATCCAGGGGCTGCCACGGGAGAAATAGAAGGTATAAAGTGTACCCAAAAAAGGTATCAAATATCCCAAATAATTTGAGAATTTTTTTAAAGCGTCAGATTAACGACATAATAAACTAGTATATTATCCTAAGTAAAAGACATGCAGGAAACAAGTGCAAATGGCTATGTTTATTCCCAAAACCTTTTTATTTCACCTATTCTAATCATCATAATAGAAACTACTTCGACCACTTCAACATGCTTCAGCGTGTATACGCCACAGATTAAATTCCAGCACCGAACCAGTTCGGTCAAGACAATATAAACCGCAAAATGACGTGTCCGCGCCATTGTCTCTCTCTTCCACATCTCTCTTTTTGAGTTTCCCTAAACGGCTTTTCTACTATACACGGGACATCTATCTATCAGCTCCCGTTGCCATCTGCGTTAAAATATATGAAACCGCTATGGAGAGAGAGAGAACGCATCAGCAGCGGCCTTCGAGGCTCCGTGCCAAAAACAAGCCCACCAATCATCATTCCCGCGACTCCAGAATAAAAAAAAACGTGAATAGAAGGGGCAGATACATGTCGGGAAATTTGCATTTGAAAAGGAAACGGATAGCTCGAGAAATAACTCGCGTTCCGCAAAAACGGGTCGAAAAGAGCTGAATTTTATAGGTGCAGTCTTCATTGTTTTCCCACTGTCGTTGCCTTGAATCTGTGCGGATTTTGTGTCTCGAAATTGGCCTCTGAGGCTTAATTTACAATCATCCATGACTTCGATGTCCACTAGACTAGAAGGATAGAGTGGCAATGCACAAGCTTTTCCGAAAACGACGATAAATTTTAACTCATGATATTTAACCAAACAATTAACTGAAGATGAGACTTCAAATAGCCCAAATCTTTTTAAATAAAGTTAATTTGCTTAAAATCAAATAAAAAATATTTATTAAAAATTTAAAGAAACATTTCAAGCTAGTCTTTTATAGGTAAAAAACAAAATTTTTACTTCAAAAACACAAAGAAAGGTGAAAGGCAAAGAAAGGCGTAAAACTAGCTAGCCCAACAAAAGGAAACTTAACGTCTTCATGCCCGAAAGGACAAAACAAACCCAATAATAGAACAAAAATTTAACCCCAATTATTGTTACGTAACCCCTTCGCGCCACAAAAAAACGTGCCCGCCATAACCGTGAATTTCCTCAAGAGCAATTCCCACGAGAGATCCCCACCTTGTCTTGTCCAAGCATCAACAAAAAAAGTAAGAGTCCAAAACCTGATTTGCGAGGGCCCTGTGAAGAAAACGCATGGAAATCTCGCCTTCGATGAAAAATATATCCTGTTATTGGGTTGGGGTCTGCTGTGTTGTCACATCCGTGAGAACTGGCCTGGGGAGTAATTAAAAAAAGCAAAGATCTGGTTTGGCGTCGTCCGAAGACCCTGAGGCAACACCTCATGGGAACCTACCCGCGTAAAATTCATTCTGGAAGACCAGATAAGAAAGGTCGATGGAAGTAGGTGACACGTGATTGTCTTTGTAAAGTCTTGAGGGGTTAAATATAGCCATGGAGTGGGTGTATGTCTCAGTACACGCGACGCCATCGTAGCAACGGGTTGAGAATGAAGAATCTGGCCTTTCCATTGGTCCATGGTGTTTTTACGTAGTAGCTGCAAAGGGTAATTAATATCATCGATACAAAACTTTCTGCCCATGGCAACGATTGCGTCACGTTTACCAAGCCATTGTAAACTCTCCCTTGCTTTAAAGAGTGGAGCACTTGGAACAATGATGTTGTTAAAAAGCTTACACGAGTTAAACGATAAAAGGAAAATATTTTACAGAATTATGAAAGGTATAAAATCAAAACTCGGTTATAAGAGCAAATAATATTATATTTTATTACATTTAAAAGACAGCCAACACATCGAAATTGTGTAAACTAAAGTAATTTAACGTTTATTACCATTCTGACCTTTCTAGTTTCAAACCCTCGACACCTGAAAAAATGTTTACGTCTATTGACCAACGAGATACCTATAAGAGTATAACTGTAATTCAAAAGGGGATACCTGAGATACTATTAAGGATGTAAGAACTATCACAAAACTATAAAGAATTGTCAAATACTACTTGAAGATATCTTCAGTTTTCAATATTTCCAAACAGTATTTGATACTCCTAAAAATATACTGGATATCTGAATAGGATCGACAGATGATTGCATGGGTTATTCCCACTACTATCCTCAAACTAATTTTCTGGCATTTTTCCTCGATGATTCAGAGGGAGTGAATCACAACGAAAATTTTCGCTACTGTTTTAAGAGCCCAGTTTAAATAAAGCTTTCTATATAAACAACAGTTCATTGCCTTCTGAGTGGATAGAAAAAACATCCTAGTATATACAAGTAAGTTACATTGTTTGAAGCACCTCGCAGATTTATTTCCAATAGGAACTATTCGAAGCTCCGAAACACACAAATATTTACAACAAGGGGACACGGCATTCAGCGCTACCTACTACTCCCCCAAAAAACTGGCATTTCCTACTAAATCTGTTATTGAAGGCTTTTAACTAACTTTGGCGGAAAAAAATGGCGATAAATCTCAGACATGGTGGGCGAAGGTATACTGAGCTCATCGTCACTAATCATCTTTTCTATTTTCAGGTTCACAAAATGAACGGGTCCGAAATTTCAGAGAGGGATGGAGAGAAAGAGAAGAGAGAAACTGGTTTTCGGAAATTGGCCGTACGACCTCTGTGAAGGGGAGTACAGAAGAACGGAGAGAATAAAAAATATCGCGAGGAAGAAGAACAATCGGAAAGGATTCATTAGGACACTTACGAGGAAATAGAATTGTTGCCAGTTTCAGAACTGGAAAAGGTGCACCTGAGGGGGATATGTTTCCCTCTTCTCACGGTTTCATTGCAGTTTTTCTGTGGAAAAAATGTTTTGGGTGTTGGCTGCTTTATTTAGCAATATGTTCTCCCTAAGCTGTTTTGGGCAAAAAAATATTAGATTTTAAATTAAATGAAGGGTGTGGTTTTTAGTACTATTTATGTTCACATGATGCTAAAGCTTTTTACTTCTTAAGATAGTTTTGGTTAGCTTATTCCTTGAAAAGTAAAAAGTTTCTTTAAAATTTTATTTAGTTTAGATTCAATTAGGTGATTGAGAATAAAAGATTACGAGAAATAAAGGTTACTATACACTCTGTGTACTAGAAGAATTTTAAGTCCCCACCTTTAAAAGGTTATACAAGAAAATTTACAAGTTAGTAATAATTCAATTAGTCTAATTTGTAGTAATAATAATTTAAGTCATTACTAAGTTAAAATCAGTCAATCAATAAGGAACTATTAGTGAAAGAGAGGATTAAAAATGCATAAAAAAGCTGTATTTTTATTTAAATTTTAAAGCGATTCTAATTAAATAAATTTGAAGATTATTATAATTAAGTGTGGGAATTTTTTTTCCCAAGCAATGAATTTGTTTGATTTGAGTTTTATTGAGCAAGAAATCCAAGTAACGAGAAAAACAATTAAATAAGTAAGTATGAGAAACCAGAGTTTCGAAGAAGATCAAACTACAGTAGCGGAGTAATAAAAAACCCGAAGGGAGCATCTGATCAAACACAGCAGCACAGCGCAAGAGGTTATAAATATTACAAATATATTGAAGAGGGGGGCAAGCAAGTGCCGTGTTCGCAAGAGTGTGTGAGAAGATGAGATAAGGCCAGCAGGTAGAAGAGAGAAGAAAGAGGGGAGGGGAGAGGGAAGAAGAGGAGAAAAAGAAACGACCCACACCTGTTTTCCCAGGCTCCGTCACGCGATTCGCGAGCCGACCAATCAGCGCTCGCCTGCAACTTCTGTGAATGAAAGTGGCTCTGCGCGTGTGTAGGGAACGTAATGAATGAATGAATGAAGGAGTACGTTTCTTTACCTGCCCAAGGCGGGATACTATGAAGAGAGCGATTTTTATGAATGAACCGGCTTCGAAATGTAGGTGTACTCGTTTCGGGGTCAGAAGGGAGGGAGAAGGAAATTTTCGGACGTCGTGAGAACGAAACGGAATCGCAAGGCCATCGTCGCTTGGGACATTTCTCTCGGACGGAGACGGTAATTACCGAGTACTACACGGGATCGCCATTAAAGTCATTTTGTGGGGGTCGAAAAGGAAAGATGTTCTCATAACTTCACTCTCACGGGCGAATGAGTAATACATGTTATATAAGTTTATTTTCCTTTTTTTTTGTTCAACCAATATGAGGTAGGTTTAAGGTAGTGCGGTTTAGCTTTGTGATGCTATACATTCATCAACACTGTGGCGATATTGAATGACCATATAATATAGTAGGCATAATCGTGGGCAACTTAGGCGCTGATTCAAGGGGGGCACTTAGGAAGTACCCCCCCCCCTCCTTGGGCAGAGAAAGAAAGAAAAGTCGTAAAAAGGAGAAAGTAGATTCTGGAAGATCAAAATTTTTTCAATTATTTAAAAAATGTACTTTTTTTTCTTGCCCATTTTTTCTTTCTTTTCCCTTCTTGGATCCCTTTTTTTAAGCCCAAGGGATCACGACTTTCCCCAGATTGTTCAAACTTTTTCGTTTATTAAATGCTTGTGGTGATCAAAAATAAGTTTTTTAGGGTCAAAATCCCTACAATTTTCTGGGGGAGAAATTTCATGGTCCCTTTTTCTGGGATCTGGAGATATCTTAAAAAAAAGTAAAATTTTGTCTATATTTGCATCCAAAGATAGAGGTGATCCTCAAAAAGTGCCCTTCCCTTGAAGCCCTACTGGGTCCGCGCCTGGGGCAACTAGGTATGAGACATCATAAAGATGTTAGGCAGGAGACAATTAGAATCTTTCACTCCTAAACTTTAAAAATTTCCCTTTTTTATGACAACCATTTCACACTTAAACTCCAACTTCGCTACTGTACTCTATTAATTAATGAATTAATTATTTTATGCGTTAATGTACCAATCAATGTTTTAAAGAGATTTCTTTATAACTGATGAAAATTTTCCGAAATTGTATTTAGTAACAGTTACCATGAGACTAAAAAAAACTGATGTTGTCATAACGGTTCAATTTTACGCTCGCAAAAACAAATATCTTCTCAACGATAAGATAACTGGTATCAGTTCTGGAGCAAAAGGATTTTGCGGCCGTCACTCATACCCAACACTAAAAGGAGATAACAGAAGCGTTTGCCAACATAAGCTAAGATTATAAGACTATGCTTTTTTATATCTTCTACTTCTGTTTTTTTTTTGGGGGGGGAGGGTGTGAATCGAATCAGATTGAGATGAATCATCAAACCAAATCTTCAGAACGTATATAAAGACATTCCAAAGAAACCCCCCACATAGAGAATAACAATAATAACACAGACCTCAAAAAATAAAAGACGAGAACCGATTGTCCATGAAGAAGGGGACACACGAGATAAAGATTCTTCCTCCGAGTTTTATAAGAAAAACAGGACAAACCCCGAACAAACACAGTCGACAAAACCCCCACAACAATCGGAAGCGGCATCTCCAACAAAGTCAAGTGCGGAGGAGGAGGAGGAATCCAGACGATTCAGGCAATGCCCTCCAACAACCCCCTTTCGAACAAAACCCCATCAAACACCTCCGCACACAAAACCCCCTGCATTTCATATTTATCGTCATTATTAAAAACCTGCAGGTATGCCGACATCTGTTACCGCGAACACCCTCTGCGGGGGCGGGAGGTGGTGGCGCAGATGTTTCATCCATAGCGGGGGTGCAGCAGCACACCTCCCAAGGACATATCAGACGATCCTCGGGGTGACCGTGGAGGGAGGATGCAAAAAAGCTGACCTTCGACGTGAACTCGGCGGTAGTAACCCTAGAGCTTCTTATTATTACCTCCCTCGGCTTTGCTCGTCGTCCGATACGCAGCTGTTGCGGTCTGTCGTCATCATCATCCGAGCCCCGAGCGACTTTTAATTGCCGTAATGTTTTTTTTCTTCTTCTGTAAATAGAAGAAGCATCGACATCCTATATCAATTGCGCATATGACTGGCTGTCAAAGGAGGTAACCTCGAAACTGGAGCTCCGGTGTTCATTCTTGGCGGTGGTGTGAGCTGGATTACAGGGCAGGCGAATCGAGAGAAATCAACCATTTCTCAAAAATTTTTAATATTCTTTCTATTAAACTACTATAACTACCCATAGCCTTTAGTTCCGGAAGGCCTGGGGCATGTATAACCAAGAGAGGGTCCCAAAAAATCACATTACTAAAAATTACTAAAAAAAACTTCCTTTCTTGAAGAATTTTCTTTTAAAACGACCAACATACCCTAAGAACCAAATTTACGACGCAAGTTTCAAAGACTTCTATATAATATACCTAAGGGCTCAGGTAACCCCAGTGTGGAATGTAGGATTTTGGTTCGGGGAAGGGGCTAAGATAAATAAAATTGCACTTATTGTAAAAAAAAATTGTAGTTTTAAAACTATTGTTACAAAATCTTTTAATCTCTTATGTGGATTAATATAAATTAAGACAGCAATAAAATTGGTGAATTGGTTCAAATTGGTGAATTTATTTCTACAACAAAACCAATAAATGGGTTACGGTCAGGAGGGGTGCACCTCATAGCCTCACCCTATGTTCACCCCATTAAAGTTATGCCCCTGATTCAAGGTATGGGGTAAAATCTATGTGATTTATGGAGCCTTCAAAGAGGTCTATGTACCTTTGGAGCTGTAGATTCTGTTCATAGAAAGAAATTGAAGGACTCTCTGATGAAGGATAAGTTAGTATTATTAGTATTTAAATCTTAAAATTATTTTCCAATTTCCTTCAAGCCACCTTTCTTTTTTTGATGCAATCTAGTTCAACATGTGAATTATCTCTCTCCTGAAGAAAACAGAAATAGTAATGCTCAAAAAGTAGATCTTCATATTCTAAAAAAAAACTTCGACAATATAACTATATCTAAACTTGGTTAGATTCAAAATTTTATAATTATAAGAATATTTGAGTGAAAAAAAATGGCGTAGGTATTACTATGGGTAGCATATGGTCAACAAAATTTATTGATGTTATCAGTGAAACGGTTATCTCTAGAATTTTCATGTCAAACGAGAAAAACGTTAACCGTGGCTAATAAGTTCCAGATTAAGCAACCGGAAAACTGAGTTACTCAAAAAAATCCCAAAAATTGTTTATCGCGACAGTCAATATTATTTTAGGTAACGAAAGGAAATGACACTTTACATTAGCAATCGGGAAAACTAAGAAAACGTAAAAACCCCGCGATATTCATTAAACATCACCAATAACGACTGTAGAAGGTTAGGAGGCCAAACACACGGAAAACTTCCCAAATCAAATGCAAACAAGAATCGGCGCGCTAGTCCTCCATTAGAAGGGAGGCAACACTTGACAATAACCACAATAACACTTCTAATTATACCACTTTCCTTTGTCCTCAATTAGTAGTTATGCACTCGCATAGATGATTTCATTACCCCTTTTTATCACACGTATTGTTAAAGAAATGGTCCCCCAACCTTTTTCTATGGATGGTCACAGCATTGCATAAGACCAATGGGTTGTATTAAGACTCTAAAAATAACCGTAAGGTCGCGCAAACTCAGGTCTTTTAATCCAAGGATACATCTAAAATACTGGACTTAAAAAAATTGATTTTAATCGTGTATAACGGCATAAATATTTCCCCATCCATCTGAAATAATCTTGATAAAACTTCAATGATGCGAAACATGAGAATTACCTGAACAGTTAAAAGTTTAGATGATTATTTTTTTCAGTCGGTGTTCAAATTGTAAATAGAGTCAGGAAAACTAAAGTGTAAATAGGTCTTCGGGGTATACAACCCCCAAGTAGAAATAAAAACAAATGTAAAAATAAACAAAAATAGTCAACCTTTGTTTTAACAGGTATGGAAATTTGATTCCAGACTAATAAATAATTAAAACGTTTTTCTTAATAAAATAGGTAATTAGATTATTTAAATGCTTTAACTTTAAGAAAGTTAAATCAGCAAGTTTAAGAAAAGTGATAAAAGGATATTAGTTTTATGTAAACAAAACAAGGTTATGAGAAAAAATACTCGTTTAAATCTTTAAGGATGTGGATAAATGTTTTTTTTTAGAAAAATCCTAATTTTCTTACCTTTTGGAGGCTTTGGAGCTATAAGCTTTGGTTTCGGTGCGAGCATCATTTTTATCACCTTTTATATCACAGCAGGTTTTAAGCAAGTCGGACAGTTCTTTACACTTAGGACAGATAGATTCAAAAGTCTCTTCAGCAGATAGTCCAATAATTTATAATTCTTTTATACACAGACTAGAATTGACAAATATATTTCCTACTATACAATTATATTAGATATATACTTTATAAATAATATACGCTATATAATATATTTATTTGATATTACTAAAGTGACTAGTTAAATACTTGGTGCAATAATATGCTTTGCTTAATTGCTCATTTTCGAATAATGACGGACTCAAATTTGCCTTGTGCGTCTATAAGTCATTTTTTCAGTTCTTGAAGTAACTTTTTCAGCCCATCTGGAAAGGCACCGAAGGAATTTCAACAGAGATATACAGTCCGCATTTTCACTTATGTTGGTCCACCGCCGGCGGCGTTATCCTTTGACGCTTGCTTATCCACTTGACCAGAATAGCACACGGTTTTGTTTTCCAAACTCTTGCACGGTGGGCGGGAATAACACAAACAATCCTCACTTAATCCATTGTTTCGAGTTAGCAGAACCAGCAGTCTTCATCGGAGCTAAGATGAGATGTATCCGGCAGGCCACCAGGCTTTCAAAAAGCTAAATCCATCTTGTAATATTATTCCACGACGATAAAAATATTCGAATCGAGCCGGCAAGCGATTCTGCGCAGTAGTCCGTTTATGAATGAAGTGCGGGCTCTGGAGCTAAGTTGTCGTTGAGGTTTCTTTCCCCCCTCTCTCTCTCGATTTTTTTATTCGGAGGGGGGAAGGAAGAGGGGGGGGTTGATGTTACGCTCTGAGAAGACGGGGGGAGGCCTAACTAATACTACGGCCTACTGGAGGCCCGAATTTGGGGTCTCTGTAGGCCAGGCCCGCTTCGCTGGTTTGCGTGAGAAGATGTGGAAAGGTACTATGAACGGAAATGGGGACTGTTATGCCAGCCGCTTGCTTTGTTGGATTTTGTTTGACTTTTTTCGCGTAGATAGGGTAAAGCAAGGTGTAAGCCCGCAATAAAATGATCCACTTTAACGCTATTTGCAGTCTCAATTGGATGTGGCTAGTTTTTCCCGAATTCCTCCTAGCTGCTTGTGTTTTTAGGGGTAACTGTTACAACGAATTCGTTAAGAAACCCACGGGATCTCGTTAAGGGTTAAATTTGTGCTCGTGTGCTTCTTTCTTTTCCCCTCTTGATTACGTTCCTTTGTGAATTCTCTCACGGCCTAAAGTGGGGGCCAGTTATGGGAAAGAAGCACAGCACGCGCGTATTTAGCTGGAGGTTTTGGGAAACGCCTTTTGTTAGCCCGTTTAAACACAGCACTCTTTCGTCCTTATTAAGTTAAATTAACGTAATTGGGACCAGATATTATTTATTTCGTGGGAAAAAGTTAGCGGAGAAAGGACGTTTTCTCTCGTCTACTGTCAATAGAGAAACCATACTAACCCTGCGGCCCGAAAAGCTTTTGAGAGTGGCCCAGTCAGTATAATAGTAAACAAACTAACTTTTCTTACTTAACATATAGCCGACTGTCAAAGTTCTGCATGTGTCAAGCGCTCCCTACAAAATTTGCTTCGGTTTCGGGTCAGTTATTATCTCTCGTGAATGTGAACCAAGAAGAAAAAAGGTTGAGTAGTTGAAATAAAAAGTAGTTTTAAGTTTCCATCGACGTATGTAAAAGCAGAAAGTTAAAGGATTAAATAATGTTTCTGTATATGTTTTATTTTATGGTAATAGGAGTAAGAGAAGAAAATCAGGAATAATCAATTAAGAAGAGGAAATTATTCCATACAACACATTTTTCAAATAGTTATTGATATTATGAATCCATCCACAACCATCGCCCGCCCAAAGAGAATCCCTCACCCCTTTCAACACTACAAGGAACAAAATGCATCTGATTCAATGGAAGTAGAAGTCCAAACAGATTTAATGTCTACACACGATCAGATAGATAAGGGAAGTTTCCAAATCCCCCCCACTAATTAAAATTCAAAAGACAACAGCAGCCTTCGGGATCATGTCAGATGGGGAAGGGTCACCCCGAAAAAGCAGCGTGGAAAGCCACCTGATCATCACAACACAACATCTCGGTAGCGCCCTCCTCCCCCCGAACCAGCTGTTTCCGCCCCTTTTTCCAGAAAAACGCCCCATACGGGCCGCAAAAAGACTTTCTCATGTGACGTCACAAGCACGCGGGTTATCCCCAGAAACTCTGGCCGCATTGTTTGCATTGTGCAAAAAAAAAAGTTTCGGAATCGATAGTTACTACAACTTCCACTCCATGAGAAATCAGTACTGTTTCCGGTGGTTTCGGTTTTGGAACGGAGTGTAGCAGCTCCCCCCCTTCTCAGCTGCCGGATATAGTAGTAGTAGCAGCGGGTTTCTCTCGTAACTCGGGGGCCGAACTGCCGAAAAGGTTAAAAAAGTGTCGATCAGAAGGGTCCTTGATCTGTTAAAAAAGTTCCCAAATCGAACGTGCACCTTTTCACCCTTCCTCCCAATGCCGGGATAATTATTATTATGATTGATCGGGCCAATGGTCCTAACTAATACGTACATACGATTTATTTTAGAAATCGTTTCTCCGAAGTCCCTTTTATTCTTAATGCATACCTTACCTTAACACTTTAATTAAAACTATTGAAATGAATTTTTTTGCTTATTCATTGAAACTTCGAGAGTAAATATAAAAGTACTATTTGTTTACGGGGGCTATACCATGGCCATCTTGACACATAAGACCAGAAAAGCTCGAAATCTTGAGTGACGTTCTGCTTACTATTTCACGTCATCATCGCTTTTTGGACAACAACGCAACTCCAGTCTGAAATATTGCATGCTTCAGAATGGAGTTGCACTGTTGTCCAAAAAAGGATGATGACTCGAAATAGTAGGCAGAACGTCACTCAAGATTTCGAGCTTCTCTGGCCTTATCAGTCTAGGTGGCCATATCAATGTTAGCCTGCTAATAAATATCAATGTTAACCTACTAATCAGGTCTCCTAAAGTCAGGGTCAACATGCTTCCTACCTAAAATATCAAGGTTTCACCCTAGGACCTTCCTACAAACTCCTTCTATAAATTTGTGCTGTAGTGAACATGATCTTGGTTTCATTATAGTCAGCCATGGCTTACTTTAAGTCAAACTAAACTAAGCATCTTATCAAAATTACAATACAAAATACCTTTTAATGACAGCTCAAAAAATTAATTACAAGTGTGATAATGTCTTTCTAGCAGAGTCCAAAGGGTTAGGCCTTCCCAAATTCCTTGAACAATGTAAGCAAATTTAAAAATGGTGACGCACTATTTTTCCTAGATAATAATAGGCTGACTAAACGGGAACAGTTACAAGATTTTTATCCCACACGGGTTACATTCAAAGAAAAGGATTTGAGGATAAAATAAATGCGTTTGTTCAACTTTAAAAAACCAGATAGCCTGTTTATCTGCGGATAATATTTACCTTCTTAAGCCTATGTGTGGTTTCAAACTTTCTGGCGTCGGCCCAAAGTACACTGGTGAAGTGGAAATTATCTTTTGCGAAAGGTATATTCCTCTGGCGAGCAGGTTTATTTTCGGTGCGCGTGTTTGTAGAAAGAGTTGAAGAGAAAATTCCATCGTACGCGTACACCAAAGTTTTCCATGCAACCCAGAAGAATGGTTGAGTGGGAATTCTTCAAAACCATTGAGGAGAAACTACCACCTTGAAGCATATTAAACTTAACTCGCAAAGCAAAACTTTGAAGATTTAAGAATAATAGGTCAAATTATAGCAAATTCAAATTATTACATATAATATAGTTTTAAAATACGCTACCCTTTCGGTCAAAGGTTATCAAATAATACCAAATCATTTTCTAAACTAGCAGCAACATAGATGTTAACAGAAAAAACATCACTGTAGACTTGAGCCTTTTTGGTAATAACATAGATCGTGGGTAAAATAATATTTCCTTTCTCAACGAATGTAAAAACAGTCTCATAGTTAAGTAGTGGAGTGGGTAATCACACATAAAAAAATTCTAACAATGGGTAAACCGTATCTAGAAGTATACGATTATTAAGTCTTTTTAGCGAACATAATATTAACGAATTCCCTCAGAAACTACTATTACAATTGAATATGCATTTTTTTATTTACTCCTACAAAGTAGCGTCCCCACGGAGATACTATGGTTATTTATCCATTCCAAGAAATAAAAACACATCACTCAAATAAACTATATAAAACAGAAAGAGCACAATTCCTTATAACTAAAATTATGCATGGAAATAAACACCGTATCAGCATTTGCCGTCACGGTCGGCTGGAGCACATAATTACAACCCATCCATTCCTGTTGCCATTCCCTCCGCTAAAAACCTTGGAGAAGCGCAGCAAACGATTCCAGGGATTCGTTCACAAATTTTAACTCGGTAAAAATGGCGGCTACCAAGGGTGCCTCGCGCAAAAATAATATCCATTGTTTCGGGGGTCACGAACGATTCGTGGAAAGAGGGCTCTGAGTGGAAATTTTTTTTTTCTTGTGAGAAAGGCCTTTCTATTGTGTGGGAGTAGAAATTGGAAGGTAAATAGGCTTCCAGATGTAATGCGAGAAGTTAAAAGAAACAATTCGTTCGAGAAAGTTATAATGGTTTATTATGGAAGAGTTTATTGTTAAAAAATATTTTGCGCTTTTCTCGTTTGTAACTAATAATTTTGTACAAGGTATTATTATCGCTTAATGATGGTTAGGAACAAAATAGGCGTTTTTGAGAAGATTTCAACTTAAAATGGCATGCTAAACGGCAAGACGAAAATATAACAAATAATAACTCTTTTCCACTAACCAAAAATATTTTGCATTCCTTAATCTTTAATAAACTTGTTTTATGAGTAAATGATTATTAAATTTTTATACTTAATAAAAAATGTATTTATACACAAAAAGGTTCGATGTAGTTTTAAAGCAAGCAACAATTCTTACCAATGAGGCACCTTCCCTTTATATTAGTTAATATTAATGACACAACAAGGATAATTTGCATACCCTGAAATAATTTAGTCGATCATTCATAATAATATTTTTTATATATTTTACATAGGTCCCACCCACAATGAAAATCCTTTTATTTATCAACCAGTAATGACACAGAATGTTAAAATAGCGTATGATAAATTATTAGCCTCCCACTATCCCGTGCACTTCAAGTATACGTCGACATCACAAAAAATTTCAACCAATATTGTAACAGAATGTTAAAAATGTTGAGATTGAAGGTTATAGTACATATATTATTTATGTTATGAACTAAATTTTCTCTTTATTTTTACACTGATAAAAAAATACGGGACAATAACTGGCTACCAAGTAGACACAACTCTTTGCACCCAACTTGGTGCTAGAGCAGATCCGTACAACACATACAGGTATGACTGACGTCACAAGGTTAAAATAAGCATTTCGCCAACAAAACGGGCGCCTCTGCGCACAGACACCAGATGCTACACACCAAATGCGGGGATATCCCTCACCGTGGGAACCGGGAGGGGGGCAACCCCCCCTTGGCCCCGCCGACAGGTGCTTCGGATTTTCACGCCCACTCTCGGTTTTCACGGGGGAGGAGGCACCTCATGTGGGTCAGATGAACCCGGCTAGCACGCGCTGCAAATCTGGGACATGCCGACGCAGCATTCGGGTGTGTTAATGGGCCACAGGTAATAATGATAATAGGGTCGCGCTTTTGGTGTCTTCCCTGCCCTGTGCAGGCATTTGTTTTGCGCTTACACCTATTCGTTTGATATAACGGCGTTTGGGGAGCTTCCTATGTACGATTTATACGTTAAAAGAATTTTAGTGATGATAGAAGAATAATATCGATTGGAAGAAATTTTATGTACAAGAATCCAAAATGTTTGCTAAAATTCATAGTTAATTACTTTAATTACTTGAGAATTTCCGTTTTGATGATTGAATATAGAAATATTATGTCCAGCCCATTACAGTATTGTTCTTTTTTTAGGAGCTAAAGTCTTTTTGGAAGGGTCTCAAACATCAGTATTTCCAATATAATTAAAAATACTCGATAATTGACTTAATCCTTTGGTTATTGACTAGATAGTAATTGGATATTGGAGTGTTATGAAGGTTACATCAATGTGAAGTGTCTGGATCCTGGCATATCAAGAAGTCTAGGCCCAGAGCAAGTCTAATAAAAGCGTTTAGTAAAAAGGTGTTAAGAAGATTCAATGACAAAATTAGTGAGGTCATCTCATTCATATTAAAAATTACAAAGATATGGAATAAATATTTGTTTATAATGTTACGGGCAATGTGATAAATCCGAGCTTTATTAAATTAATAATGCCCGCGTTTTTCGGGCAACGTGATAAATGCCATTGAATTAATCACATTGACCGTCTCACATCGGGCATTATAAATAATGCTCGATTTATCACTTTGCCCGTAACACCATATATACAAATAAAGTTAACTGTTTTATATAGAGTCGTTTTAAAAATATTAAAGGCTCCTATATTCTAAATTGCTTGCTACGAAACGTAAAAAAGGATGTTCTTCCATCTATAATTCCCCTAATCTTTAAATAGTGAACTTAATAGGACATTAAGGATTATTTTTCCAATTACTTTAAATGGATTGTTAATTATGCCTTTATAGTTCGGTTAATGAGAACTTGAAAGAATAAGTTCAAGCGAAGAGAAAGAAATAATTATTTAACTAGAAATATTAAAATGGCTGTATCCTAATTTATCATATGTACTTTTTATTTATAATACAGTTTTTGGTAAATACCTACGCATGAACCGTATGAACATAGATTTTCTTAAGACTAAGGAATTCAAAAAAAGGCAATCTCTATAAGCAACAACGGTATGGTAGTTAAAACTGTTAAAAACTCGTAACGTTAGAAAATAAACAAGGTTCAGTCTTGCGTTTAAAGGGCAGACTTAACTGCTTCTATTTGTAGCCTAAAAGCACATCATACTTATTTCAGTTATGAAAATTTACGAGATTTTTCTTTTTGGGTAATTAAATAAACCACTTATTGGATTGTTTAGACAAGTTGAGAGTTATGTTAGTGAGTAAGTTAAACAATGATAATAATGATGAATTTTGAAAAGTCTTTTTTACTCAATTCATAAAAGCTTTTAAGTTTTCCATAAGCAGAGGAATTTCTCAATAATTAAAAAAATATAAGGAAAGGACTGTTCCCTACTTTTAAATTAACTTTATGTTTCAACAACATGGTGTAAACATGTATTAGGATCAATTTACGACTTAATTGTGCAGGTCAGACCACAACTACTAGATGCAAAAGCTATCATAGAAGGCAAATACGTATAGGTTGTAAACAACACTTTACATGGTATATGTTTAAAAATGCAAAGATTATCTGGTTGTAAAGATTGATTCCCTGAGTTCAGGGTATAGTATCAACAAATCGAACTCCATTTGAAAATAAATCTCCACAAAGGTGCTTCATTATCAGCCACCAAACATCTCTTTCCGAGAAGTTACTGAGGCACAAAGTTCAGGAAAACCACAAAATGTACGTGCGACACCCCATACAATTTGAGGACTTTTGAGGTTATCACCAACGTTCCATATATCCGGACTTATTATTTGAGCAACCGAAAATAACCTTTGATACTTATCTGTAGGCACCAGAGTTAAAACCCATAGAAAATACACGTTTTCGTGCGGGTAGGATTATTAAAAGCAGTTTTATTTCGAGTAACCAAGCATCTCGTTATAAAATATTGAGACAGGAGGTTCGGATGTTTTATTTAATATTATTCGGTATAATCACAGTATTTTCTTTCACTCTAAAATGTATAAAATACTATTATATGGTAAAATAAGATGCTTAGAAAGATTTGGATCTAATTAAAATATGAATATAAATATTTTTTTTTTCGCATAAATAGAGTTTACCCTCGTGATCTCAACTTTTATATCTTGAAAACCTTAATATCTCGAAAATTTTCGAGTTCCTTCGATTTAGAAATATCGAGGTTATACTGTAATAACATAAAATGAGAATATGGACATGTGTTTCTTTAAAGTTAATTTTAGTGTGTATTTGTATTTATTTAAAGTATTTTTAGTGTGGGCAAATTCACCTTATTATAAATATTACATACACCCATTGAGTGTGAGGTTGTTATAGGTAGTTGTTATGAAACTGCAGCACACCTAGAGTATCTGAATTGTAATTATCGATAGTTATTTAATCCACAAGACCTGTTTGCTCTTAATCTCCTTTACGAATGCAGAATTTACAGCAACAGGTAAAAAAGAGATAATGCAGTGGTATTGCGAATTTTATAGCTTGGGGGCCCGAATAAAATTCCGGATTCCCTGCTGTCTTTAATGTATGTTATTGGTTGAATAATTGCTCCTTGTAAACAATCTTAAAAAAAAAGAAAAATGGCACATAAAATTTGTTAAGTAAGCAATGTAGTGAATCACCTCAGTCTGGTCAGCTTCAATCTTTATTACTCCCCAGGGGGGGACAAGCACATGTTAATATTTATTTTTCAGAGTTGATGGTTGATGATACCGACGCGTGTCTGGCAAGGCGAATGTTTAGCGGAGTACAAAAGCCCCAAGACGGACTTCCAAGAGAAGCGTTTTCGGAACCAGCCAATCAGAGGACCCGCAAAACCGCCATTTGGCAAGCAGTGTTTTAATGCCACAGCTGTTCTCAAGTAAGCTTCGAGAAGAGAAGAAAGTTAATAGGGGGAGGAGGGGAGAAGAACACAAGAAGCCACGTATCCCGTTACGGCGCATGCGCGGTCGAAGGCTTCTTTGTTCAAATTTAGAATGGTGCGTCACACACGCACATACACACGGGCTTGTGTAAGCACAACTGTGCCGGCCGATAAGAAACTGAATCTTTCAACTTTCATTCATGTTTATGTCTTTCCGCGGGCTCTGGTGTCTCAGCGGCACACAGAGGGAAAAGTGTTTAGAGGGGCCCGACGTCGTTAAAAATTAAAGAATCCATTTGTAAGAGAGCGGCAACGCAAGAAAGACGGAGTTGTTGGCCATCGAAAAGAAATGAATGGATGGGTACAGAAAGAGAGAGGGAGTTGGAGAAGAACGAAATGGGTATCGGAAGACACTCGACACACTTGTTTCGAATGCGAAAGAGAGAGAGAATGAAATAAAAAAGAGGATCTTGGTCGTGAACAGAGCAATTTGAGCTACTCAACAAAATGATAGTGGCCCGAACAGTAGCGAAACTTTTTTTGCAACACATATTAAGTATTGCTAGGACTTTTCAAATGTTACAAAAGAAAACCAAGTTTTTCCTTTTAGTAGCACCATAAATTCATCATTTTTACCTTTTTTTCATGAAAATAAATTAGTAGGACAAGAAAAAATTAAAACTGGCAGCAGATTTTATAAATATCTGGAGAATCGCCCAATCTTAGAAGGGTAAACCCCGAAAGCTCCTCCACCTTAGTTTTGAATATTATAAGGTTTTCTGAAACGACACCCGTGTACTCTCTGGAAAGGGCACTTATGAGGATGTTCTTGCATGCCAATTACTATATTAAACTTTTGATTAAGACTACCGCACTAAATTATAATTAAAGGACATAGAAATAAACTCAAATCCCTTTGCTTATTTCAAATTTTACCATTTTGATCCCACTCCATTGACATTCTGATTGTAATTGTAGCAGTAACTATGTCATCCCAAGCAGTAGAAACGTTTAAAATTCATCCAATTTTCGACATGTATAGCCAAATTTCATTTACTTCTAGTTGCAGTTACGTAAAATTGACATATTTGGTATGAGCTACTAGGAATTTATATAAACTTACCGAGAGAGCTCTCTTCGGATAGGTCGCTGATGGAAGGCACTTTTCTTATGGATTTGTACGGTCTCTCTGGGACGCAGGAATCGTCCACGATTTCTTTCTTGATGGATTCTATTGGCATCATGCACATTTGATCGCCTTCAGGGGTGACGTAATCCATTTCGAATTTTATCTGAAAAGAAAGAGGGTAAATTCCTGTTAACACTTTTCAAAAAAAAAACCCACAAAGTAAAATGAGACACCATAAATGCTGCACGACATGCATAGAGTAGGTAGATTGTCAACCGAACCTTTATCGCATCTAGTGCAATCGTGAATAAGAAAGTGCAAGTGTAAAAAAAAAATATATAGAGAATATTGAGATTATAAGACTTTTTTTGCCTGTGTGACAGTTTAACTTGGAACACTTACTTACTTGAGACCTCAATCATTTAACTGTCCATCACTATTCACGATTTTTGAATGAAATTTGGTTTTTAAAGGGTATGTGGACTTTTTATCCTCTCACGAAAAAACCTAAGAGGTAAAAATTAAAAGTAAATAAGCTTGTAACAGGGAAATTTTGGCTCTAAGGATGATAATAGAAAAAATCAAATCAAAAATTAAAATAATAAATTTCTTCTAATATTTTAAAATTAATAATTAGTTTTATGCCTGTCTTACTTGTTCTTGATATCATTAAGATAAAAAACAACATTAAATTATTTCTCTGGAAAAAGCACAATACCTGAGCTAATTTTTCTTGTGCGAATAGATAGTGGCGTGATGCTTTTGTTATTTTCTTTTATATTGAACAGAGAAGACGAAGAACCACATTAATATAACTAGAGTGTATCAATGAATAGGGCAGTGACAACAGTCACCGCTAGAAAAGTAAATTTCAATTACAGCCTGCAGAACATGTTACCTATGACGTGCAATGCTTACAACTTTCACCCAACCCTCCATATACACACAATCCTTGACACAAATAACTCTCGACGAAAATATCTCTAAAACTTAATAAATAATCACAATGCAATTTCAGCTTTAATACCATCAATTTGCCTACCTCACAATTCAAGAACTATCAATGCTTTTTTATTTGAAATACAGTATATCCTCGATAGCTCGAAGTTTGATACATCGTAACCTTTTATATCTCGAAAAAATACTTTTCCTCTTGAAATAAAGTATTAATTAATTCTATGTTTGGAGTAACCTTGTTATCTAGAAAAATCGATACCTCGAATTTATTTTAGGGTCCCTTCGATTTCGAGATATCGAGGTTATGCTGTACAACGTCTAGCAGGGGCAAATGTGGGTCACTGACACCCGCTGAGGAAGCCCTACGGCCGTTAATTGGCTTCTAAGCAACTCCCCATTTTACGATCTTCGCTCCCCCTCACCGCCAAACAAACAAATAAACCCCTTTTCCATTATCATCCCGACCGCGAAATGAACTCGTCCACTCCATGCCTTCCGGATGAGAGAGTCCGCATCACCCCTCGGGTGGGTGGATGAACCAAGGTAGGAGGGGGAGCAAAACGACCTCAAAGAAGTTCGGCGTGGGAATCCGGTTGGAGAAGTTTCGACCCCCCTCAAGACTCCCTTTGCAGACGATTCTCCGCCACAATGGGGGTTGTTTGATATTAATCTGCTGTTAATGGAACAGTACTACCCCTCAGTAGCGGCCGCTGCGGGGATCTGACACACCTGTCCTGAAGGGAGCACTGGACATTCAGTTCGTGTCCTTTCGAGGGTTCCGAAATGGGTGGCGATGGGGATTTTCTCTTTTTTACATAAACCTGCCTGACTAGAACCAGAGTTCTAATCCTGTTTAGTTAGGAGGGGAGAATTCAAATTAGACGCACTAAGCCGCCAATTATATTGTAACTCTGTCAGGGTCAGGGAATTAAAATTAATTAAGTAAGACAGACGACCCAGGGCTAGCATGTAATCCTCGATATGAAAAAGCAGAAAGATATAACTGGTTTCGGCCATAACTTTTCTCAAAGCAAGAACTAATTTTCAAAACTTATTTAAGCTATTGTGTTCTAAAATGTTTCATGCTAATAATTTTGCATTTATATTTCTCTCTGTGATACTTAAAAATTACATTACTTCAAAAGAATTAAAGGATAAGAAGGAAGTTTTATAAAAATAAATGTAAAATTTTTTTTAGCAAGATTTCAGATATTTTACAACTTTCTCGATTTCTCTAACCAGTTATTTAATGGATTCCAACGAGTTCATTAATTTAAAGTCTCGACACATTATTAGTCGAAGTCCAGTTATCTTCTCTAACTAAACAGTTTCCCAGCATCAAAAAATCACCAGCTCGACTTGCTCTGCATGTTCTCTACTCAGAAAACCACAACAACCAGTTTTCAACATAGTTTCAACTACAATAATAATAATGCGAAAAAACTAAAAAGGTGACTATGAGCTAAAGGGCGTGGTGGTTCCAAAACGTGTCCGAAACGCACGGTGACCCTCCCGTATGAATCTCACGAACACAAAAACCGTCGGAGAACAGCTCAAGCAGAAAGGTCAAATAAAAGGCACTAAACACCCAAAGAGAGCAGATGGTTCCTGATCACTTTTTCGGGAAAAACGGTTCCCAATCCTTTTCCCACGCACGAGCGTGTCCAATCAAGCTGATGAAGCGAGACACTGCAGTTTGGGTCGCAAAGCCAAATTACGGATGCTAAACAAAGAGAGAAGAGTCCCTGTGTAACCAGTTATTACGAAACCTAATGTGATTTGACTGTTGGAAGTTACTTTGTTTAGTTTAAGTGTTTTTTTTTATGTAGGGTGGTCTAATCTAATTGGGAAACATTTATTATTTATTTTTGAACTTCACAAATTTATCCCCTTTTTCTAGGGAAAGTACAAAATATTAAAATTTTATGCAAAACAATTGAGTAGGTATGATTGAAAACATTCAAAATTCCAATAAGTTTGGATTTAATACTTCAAGAAATGTGAAAAAGTTAAACATTAACAAAAAGTAAGTTTCTAATAAGAAAATCAAATCCTATAGCTGGTAAAACTAAAACAAATTAATATAGTAAAACTAACCTCTATGACCCAACAGCCAATGGGGGCCAAGGTTTACGATATTTAAGGCATATGTCAGCCTGAATATAGCCTGAACCCCCCCAGGGTTTAGTTCCCAAACATGTTGGTTCGCAGTTTATCGATCCACTGAAGACATGAAAGGCAGTCAACCTAGCCCGACCCAAGAATCGAATCCTAGACTTGTAGCACGATGGCCGGCCATTGGGTGGCATTGCATTAAATTTTAATATCACTGCTCAACAATCAGCACGAGTTAAAATTGGACCTCAAAAACCACAAAAATGTGCATGAAGACGACTGCAAAAGAAAGTGAAGGGAGAAAGGAGACATAACAGTCCGTTCTCCAAGTTCATGGTAACAAAATAAGTTGGACGCAATCCAAATTTGAATGCGCAGGTAAACAATACAATCTGAAAGCGAACCCACGCAAATACCTTCGTCAAACCACGTTCACCTACACCCACTCTCGGGAGATAAGGTTCTTGAAAATCGCAACTAATCAGCGATATCGTATTTCGGATTAACATCTCGTTAAAAAACATTTAAATCAACTAACGTTTCATTATACTTTCAGATGAGATTGAATTCAATCAAAAACTTAAAAGAGGTGGAAAATTTCTCCATGTTTTTGGCACATAGCAACAAAGGTGCAAGGCAGTCAACAAAAACGACAAAGATCATATGGAACTATACTTGAAGGTTGTCAATATGAACTCTCAGTGAAAATCCACCAAACTGTACGTTTCAGAAGATATTTATAGGTGCTTGATATAAAACCATAGGAATCACAGGAAACTTAAGGAGGTACACAAAACCACAATCGTTCCGTTGGTTCCAGCCACAACTTATTTGGTAGCAAAACAATTAGTACAAAATATGCTACGCAAACCATATAAGCATTTTCTTATTGTCAGACTTCAAAAGGTTTTGACAGGTTGTCTTCACCAGGATTCGCAGCCATTTGTTATATTACATCAATGGAGTAGTGACTATGAACTCTATCATCTTTATCAAGTTTTAATTGAACTAAGGAGCATAAAATGCGCATTTTTCTTCATTTAATCCCTAACTGAAATTAAAGAGCAAAGTAAATATTCTCACCTGCGGTACCATTGCAGCCTGCGTCTTTACACAAGGAGATAAACCTCCAAATGCATTAAACTATAGTAGACATAAACCTCCAAAAAATATATGATTTAAGCAACTTCAATCAACTACAGTGTCAATTTCTCTCTTCGAAGGTCAACAGCCACCAATATTGACTTTTGATTATACAAGCCATCCCGCACCGGCCTTCAGCATCAAGCTAATGTCCACAAATCAGAATTCTTCCGAGATAACCTGAGATAGCAACAAGATAACTGCTGGAGTGTGACAAAATCATAATGTCGGACAGCCCGAGACTTTTTTTTTTGAAGTGACAATAAAGGGTCCGCAATTTATAGCTGAAAGACGCGGTTAAATCCCTGGCGAGGGTTTATCGCGTAATTTCCCACGCGTTCTCTCTCATTTGTCTCGTTCCCATGTCAAGAAGGTGATTTGTGCGATTTGCGATTCTTTCTTTTCGCAGGTCTTCTTTTCCTCGAAGGTGAAGTAGCGGTTGACCTTCAAAGAAGCGCACCTTTCCGATCCATTAATTTATTAAGAAAGCAGTAATGGGCGGAATCGATACTTTTAAGTATCGATACTGCGGCATCGAATATTTTTGAGCATACAGGGTCGCCATTTTATTTACTTCTTTCTAAGTTGATTTTTTCTGTTTACGTTCACTACAAAAATTGTATTTTTTTATAAGCTGCCACATATATCATTGTAGCATGAAATGTCTCTGCAATCAATACAAGAGAAATTAAACAAAATTTCTTGAAACGATAAGAACCAGGCAGTAACAGTAGCAATTCTTCCCTTGGAAAACACAATTTTTGTTAGTAGTACATCGGACAGCGCAAAGCTAAATGTGTGATTATGTGTCATAATAGTTCTCAATGCTCAAACACGGTATCACTTCAGATAAAAAAAAAAAAATATTTTTGGTAGAAAAATCCAAAATTTCCAAATTTTTCTTCGATTAACCCCCTAAATTTCGCATAAAGCCCGAAATTCCTCGAGTATTCCTTGCAAGTTTCCAGATTGGGTCAGAGATATCTAACGGTATTTACTATCCAAGATTTTAATACAACTAAAGAACAAAAAAAATTATGTTCCCTTCTTAAAAATACTTTCGAAGTTGAAGATACAATCGATACTCAAGTATCGATATCTAAAAAGTATCGATTCTTTGCATAACTAGAATAAGATAATGTGGATGTATCATTTCGTCATCGCTAAAGATATTCCATTCCTTGTGGGATGAAAAGGGGGAAAAAGTGAGACCGTGAATGATTCTGTTCGTGTCCACTACCCACGAGGTAACGACAATTACACCTAGCTTAATTTGTGATTTAGAATATTCCACGATCTCAGGTTCCTCCTTCACGATGACTAACGCCGCCAGACGATTGTGTTTGCGATTGCTGTGATTCATCATCGTCTTCTGAATGTAATTACTATAGTTTTTGAAACAAATAGCACAGGACGTGGTCAAAATAATGGAGCTCTGTAGAAGACGCTTATAAAATTAGTTAGCTAAAGATGAAGTGCTAATTTATAAAATTAATATAAAGACATGAGAAGAAATTATTTTCATATTTTTCATTCATTCCATGTTTACACACTTTCCTGTTCTTTAATAAAGAGGTCAGATGGTGAATGATTCTAAAATAGTATTCATTTCATTGGGACAAATTTTATGGTGGACTGAAACTAAGGGACATAAATACAGCTTAAATCCTTAAAAGAACGCACTCTTTCAAGAACTATTCTTTACTTTTTAGCCTAGGTATACGAGTATGTCAAGAAATATCTGAAAAACCTTACATGCATAAGACCTCACTAAACTTCACCCAAGATACAAGACCCCTTTAATACTTATCTTATTCACAAAGAACATTTAACTTATTTCAACTCTTACAATCAAATTAAATTTCTATTTCCAGTTCAAGAACAATTTGACCATTTTAAGTTGTCCTGAGATAACTTTCTTCCCGGTACATCTAAAAGTCCCTGTTTTTTTTTTTTTTTTGTTCGTCCTAAACCGGTAACAGCCTTAACTAAGTCAAACCCTATAATATCCCAAGCGCAGCTGATATTTCCTGCGAATGCATATTTAGTACTGGAATAAGGAAGGACCAGATTACTCTCTAGAAAAAAAAAGAAGCTCGCCATAGTCACAAATTGAATTATGGACCGGGGACACCAGATTGGGTTGGTTGACCCAGACTATACCCTAGTCGGTGTGCAGGAAAAGAGCATTTGATGCCCCCATAACGTCTTCCTATTTCCCATTCGGAAGCTCTTTAATAAAGATGGATCCAACAAGTGGAAGGGATCGTTTGAGACAGATTGAAAAAAAAAGCCGTTTTTTTTCACGTGGGCGTGGGCCGGCGTTTCCTTCTTTGAACAAGTTTTGTCGTTATAGTCATAAAAAAATGTGAAGGAACAATATCTTCCTCATAAAAGAGTGGTGCATGATATTTTAAAGTACAATTGAATTAACTAAGAATTGAGGTTGCTTCTCACTAGAGTCAACGATTCTATCTGTTTGGGTTAGGTAAAATTCGCCTAATAAAGATTTTTAACTGCTTCACTCTTCAAATTCTTAAGTTTTGAGAACTGTAAAAGTTAAAAAAAAAAGAGTTAATCATTTACTCATAGTACACATCCCTTTATTCTACATTAAATTTGAACGGGGTGAATTCTCTTGAATATGTTCTAGATTTGATAAATAAGGGTAACATTGAAACTGATACATGCCTAGGACTGAACGAAAACTCAGCATTGAAAACTGCGTTTTTTAGAAGTTTTTGCTTGTTTTCTTTTGAGTTAAGTTACGAGGACTAACGATTCTCGTAGAAATGTTGAATTCCTCTCCAATGTTGATTCCCATATTTTCTCATATGATTAATTAAAGAACATATAAATATTAAATGGCAGAACACACAAACGTTGTTTTGAAATAGCAAAAAAAAAACCCGGCTTACACCAACATTTTCTATTGCCAATACGCCGAGGTTAAAGGCACAATATGAAAACACTTATACCTGACCATAAAAAGAAGTTAACACGCGAAAAATACATGTCGACACTCCGAAACCTCAATCGAACTTTAATGCACTTATAATTATTCCACTATACCCGAAACGAGCCAACCATAAAAATTCCATCAGGATCCGTTCAGCAAGGGAAAACAATATTTGTCTTTGGAAACTGGCAACATGATCGACGGCAGCAATGGACCGCTATATCAAAAAATGGCTGCGAATACATTTTCATGCCAGTGTCTCCGCAGAGGATTCTCTTTTCCACGGAATGAGCACACAGCCACTTCAAGGTCTGGTGCTCAGAGATTGACATTGGCCACTTTCGATTCCTTGAGTCGGAACCGGTGGAGGTACATATCCATCTCGCCATTTATTTATCGCCTCGCAGGTGGCAATGATTGTTTACCGACGGTCCGACGAGCGATTTCGGAACGGGAGGGCAGTTCCATGCATAATTGGGAGTTTTATTGGCTCGTGGGAGACCCCTGGTTGGAATTGGATGCTAACTCACTATATAGGTCCAGCCCTCAAAGACCAGTGGTTTTCACGAATTGATGTAGGAAGAGCCTCCCCTGAATTGGATGCTAACTCACTTTGGTTTCTTCCATTTTAAAAAACGAATTGATGTAGGAAGAGCCACCGAAGTTATTTATATATTAAATCATGCAGGGGGCCGTGAAGAACCGAAGAGCTCGCGGAAGCATATACTTAAGTGAAAGAGATTCTGGACCAGTGGTCCCCAACTACAGCTAGAGAATTTTTTCCAATCACCACCTTTTTAAACTTTGCGTTCATTTTAAGTAGGTAAAAGGGTTTCTGTGTATGGACCTCATAAATAATATCATTCAAACAATTGGTTTGCCATGTATTCTTTGCATCTTTTTTTTTTCTTTTTTGGGGTTCTTTTCTGACCCTATAAAAACGATAGGTGTTTGATGCAATTGATTATTGTAACAAAATGTCCAGATAGTTTATAATTAGTTTGAATGGTTTGATTGGTGTAACAGTTTAAAGTGAAACAATAATTTTTTGTGGACAACAAAATTAAGGATTTGTATATAGTATACCATTATCATTAAAAGCTCTCTTCTCAGGTAAAACATTGTTATTCAAATATTTTAACCCATTGAATTGACACGAGTTTAAATAAGATAAGCATATTAAAGCGGAATTATTTACTCCAATGCTTATTCTGATATATTTCAGTGATAAGTCTCATTACCTCGTTATCTCCCTCCATTTTCTTTTTTAAGCCATTTAAGCCTCCATTTCTTTTTTCCAGCAAGCAAAAAAAGTAAAGTACAAGGACGATAAATCACCACATCAATCAAATACAATTTAAAATCTCAATTACAATTCCAGAGAACCACTTCGATAGAAATCAAGAATCTCGATCGCTACACGAGATGATATGAAACAATGAATCCCTTCCGAGAAGAAACATCTCTCTGCGGTTTTAAGACTCCCAAGAAATCTCCATCGACAATCATCTCACGAAACCAAATAACCTACAGCCAGCGCCACTTATCAAATAACACCTTATTTACGACAACTATCCAGAGAGACAATAACGAATCTCCCGTTGGTTACCGAGCCTGGCACGGGTGGACATTTCACAAAAGCTGTCACACAAAACGACAAACGCAAAAGCAAACCTTTTGTTCCCTATTATAATTATACGAGCGTGTCCTCAAAAAGTCCTCAGAGGCCCGAACTTCATTAAGATGGAGGAAAATACGAGCGCCCATTCATGCTGTGCCTACGCTTTTACTACTTGATCAAAAACGAGCCCGCGCTTGAAAGTAATGGTGGAGATGAACTGGATGGAAGGGAAGGATTCTTTTTGCCCGGCTGATGATGAGGAGAAACTATCGTCGTTTGAGGCTTGATGAAGATCTATGGATTCGGCAGACTTTTTTCTTCCTTTTCTGTAGTTGAGACAATTTAAGTGAAGTCCATAAGTGTTTGTTATTTAGTTATGTATAGAAATTTTTTTCAAGAGGAAAATTAGAGCAAAGATAATTTTAATCAGTTCAATCAATTAACTAATAATTTAATAATTAATAAGTAATAAATATTTATGTCAGTTTAATTAATTAGGGTAGAAGCAAACATTTTAAACACACCTAAATTTTCTTTAACACGTCAGAATTTTTCAACCTTTAAAATCTTTGAAGGTTTTAAAGGGAATTACAAATCTAAGTCAAATTTAATTAACTTTATAGTTAGTTAGCAATTTTGTGAAGAATAAACATAAATTATTTCTTTCAATAGACCTATTAATTTTTAACATTTTGTAGGAAAGTTTGAATAACATCTGAAACATTTACAACATTAAAAGAACAAAAATAATTTTACGAAAGGGGGAAAATGCTTGGAAAAGTTTAGAAACCTAGGAATGATTGAAGAACTAAGAACAATGAGGAGGCTAGAGCCCTTGACCATCATAACAAATTATGCCCCCTTCTTTTATCTTAGGGAAAATATTAGAACTAAGCTTTTAGCAGACGAACGTACCATTGTGAAAAGTATTGTTTTAAATTAATTGGTTGAAATTTAACGTTAAATTTCAAAATATTTTATGCAATTCTATTCAATATTTTTGAGGGGCATACTAAGCTGTTGTTCACGGGTTCATCAAAACCATTAATGCAGCGTAACCCTCCTAATTCAAAAGCTGATAATGACTTACAACAGGCTGCAGTAGCTTTAATCGCCAGAAAAACTTCCACATTAGATAAGGTTTGCGTCAGAATGGTCAACACCCTCCAAAGGAAATCCAAATATAGTACTATTCGCTAAACTTTAACTACAGAATCAGAAGTGAAGTGATTACACTGATGCTTTACTTGATAACCATAGTTTTTACTGAGATTTTTTCATTAGAATTGGAGAAGAGGGCTACAAATACTTTTTGGAAATGTTTGTTCTTTCTGCTCTCCCTCCCAACTCGAAAATATGTACTACGTGCTCTGATTGAAATAACAGACAGTGACAGCTATCAGTAGTAAGTAACAAAATTTAAGTTAAATAAACACCATTTAAAACTTTTTCAATTGGTCATTTTTTTCACTGGTAAACACGACTCCAAAAGAATTTCTCACAAATATTAGTTCATTTACTGTTTAAAATAATTTAAAAAAAACTTTTACTTTCTTAAGGTTAAGCAGATGTTTTCAGAAATTACGAAAAAAAGAACAAGGTCAGCCCTCATCGGGTCAAATCCACACCAATAAAATCTCAGAGAATGAAAGTTAAGCACGCAAATTTGGCTTCAAAACTAAGAACAGTCATCAAATTACAGATCTTAAAACTGATCATTGGCGAAGCAAAGGAGCAACGTCTTCCAGGGACAAATTGAGCATATTTTGCACAATCATTTTTATACGGTTCATAGAAGAAATGTAATAAACGAGAGAGAGTATTAGCTCTTTTCTCGACGGTCCATCTCATTCCCTGAAACAATAAACTTGAAAACGGCAGAAAACAATAAAGATATGAGATTGCCAAGAAACAATGATCTCATTATGAATCTTCAGGTGAACAGTAATGTCAAGCGAGCTGGTATAAGCAATGCATTTCTGAACAATGGTAAAAAATATGAAAATATCTCCACCATAAACTTTCAGGTGAAACTTAACCGAGCACATTCGCAAATTTTTGCAGTTCAGCATATCATAATCTACGGATGATGGAGTAAAACATTGATAAAAAAGGAATGGTTTGGATTAGTAAAAATAATCGCTTGAATCTGTTGTAAAACAAATATTATAACACCTACATCATAAGGTTACATGAAAATGGTTAAAAAGCAATAATGAACTGCTCCAAAAATTATTACTGTTTCGAATAACTTCTGATTAAAGAATTCCATTTAATTTCGAATAAGTTGCCATTGGGGTTAAAGGAACTCTTAAGAAAAGCAAACTAAAAATAAAGGAAAACCCATACTTCTGAAGTTTTAAAAGGAAATTAGAAAAGTAAAGAACCCTGTAAAATGTACTAAATTAAGATGGTGGAAATCTATCCAAAAGATATTATAAACCTAAATCTTATAATATAGCCTGTAAAGGTCTTACAAAAAAATCACTATTGAGGGATACTATTTGTGCATAATTTTACTAAACAAGAATTCTCAAAAAAGCTTAAAATAATTTAATAATTTTTTTTTTCAATTAGATCTCCAAAATTAATTTCTATAAAAAAATATTCTGTTTAAAGTAGCAATTAAAGGGAAGAATGGGGAAGACAGTCACTCCAGTAAAAAATAAAAGATAAAGTGATAAAATATGTTTTGAAACAATATCTCAAACAATTAATCACAATACAGAGTATTTCAACAATAGTTCCAAAGTTTTCGGTTCAGTAACCGAAGAACTTTCATCAAGAATCCCTAATTCTGCCAGCGATCATATCAACCTCACATCATCGCAGCGATAATAATTAGAGTTCACACGTGAAGTTAAAAATAAATAATTAAAACGTGATCCGACATTACAATCTAAAAAATTCTAACGGTTACAAAACGATCTCCCCGACGCTTCTACTGAAGGGTGACGCTCGCTCCGAGGCAAGGAAGAGGTTTTTGATAACCAGGGGACGGATGGAACAAAAAAAAATCTCAGTATCACCTCCAGGGAAACAAAAAAATAATAAAAGTAAACAAGCAACAATCTCGGGGGCATCCGGACTGGCAATTAACAATATCCGTTGCCGACGTCCTCAAGCAATTGACCCCGAATGAATCTCGGTGGTGTATACGAAACACACTGATGGTGGGCAATGCCGGATAGGGATAATGAGAGGCCGACATCCGTCGTGGAGGAATTTTATACTCTGGGGGAAGAGCATAAAGAGTGAAATAAACGACGTTTTCGGTTGGGGTAATGTCCTTGTTTTCTTTTCACACTGGCTTGGATTGGAAAGTGCTACCTAACTAACATCATTCCATGGTGTACAGACTGTTCATCAGATATTTCAAGTGGTCCCTAAAGGCTCATTTACACTGTATCGTTCATCCTGAGTGATTCCAGGCGTGGATCCAGCAGGGCTACAATGGAAGGGCACTTTTTGTGGATCACCTCTACCTTCGGACGCAAATAGAGAAAATTTCACTTTTTTTTTCTATAAAGATAATTCCAGATCCCCCCCCCCCCATGAAATTTCTCCCAAGAGGCCAAGAAGAAAAAGAAGAGAAAAAAGGGTAAAAAAGAAGAAAAGCGCATCTTTTAAATGACTGAACGATTTTTGATCTTTCATAATCTACCTTCTTTTTAGCCTTTTCTCTCTTTTCCCTCCGAGAACCACTAGTTTGCATGGAAAATTTGAGGAGTAACGAGTGAAATGCCAATTTAAACTTTCACTTTGTATGATTCCTCTAAAATGGATACCAAAAAGTGAAAAGTCAAATTTAGCATTAAACTACACTTTCTTCCCTTTCCTTTTGTAGTACCTACTAATTTGATTTTTACATCGCTGGGGGGTTTTGTGCAATACCATCGCAAACCGAAAACAACATTTTTCGTTTTACTATTTCTCTGCTTCTATTTCCTTCTTTCAAATCCCATTAAATCTTTCCCTCTTGTATTTCTCTCCACATTTCTTTCACCCCTCCATTTCTCTTTGGTTTCCCTCATTTTCATCTCTTAGGGGACACTAAAATCAGCAAATAAAGTCACTTCAATTAAAATTATTTTTAAACTACTCAAGGTACCCTTACACTAAAGGTGAGATATTTTCAAGATGCGGTGTTTTTGCACGAAACCAGTTTTTTGTTCTTTCTCCACTTTTTTGCCTTCTTTGAGAAATACTATTAATACGATTGAAAATTGATAAACACATTTAAGTGCCATTAAAAATCTTTAAAGCTCCTGAATTTTGGATAAATTCAAGTTTAATAGATCCGGCCCGTCGAGCATTTGTTTTTCTCCGTCAATATTGGAGATGCATATTTGGAAGCTATGGAAATTCGATTTCGATAGACAAAATGTTTCAAACCGATATATTTTACTACCAAACCATCAATTGAAGAAAATAATCGTCCATATATTTACCTTGGTGACGCGTGGTTTCTTGATATCGGAATTCATATTGAAGGGAGAGTAGAAGTCACTGTAAAATTCTACATCCATTTCTAATCCTGGAATAGAAAAATATATTGTTAAACAACGATTAAAGAAACATGTTGTCACAAAACAATATGGAGAGCAATTATTGTGCTTTTCAAAAGAAATTATTGGGATACCAGTTATAAGTATAAGCAAGTGTTCAAGAGTTAAGTTCTCATGCATTTCTTTACTTTATGTTGATTAGGTAGTAGTTTGGACAGCTGTAAATGTTTTTGAACCTGTATTATATACTGATTCCTAGTTACTCTACTAATTACTACCTAATACTCTGATACCTAATTATAGATGTTCCCATCTGTATAGACTCCCATCTGTTTTAATGTTATTCATTTTCATTATAGCAATTTCCCATTGGAAGTTAGAAGTTAGTGCAAAAATAAACGGTAAATGAAGAAAAAGCCAAATGAGTAAAAAAGATTAGCTCAAAGCGAACTCAGTTGATTTATTAGACAAGTCTTACATCAGGAGGATATCACTTTTAATCAGAAAATGGCAGACGTAAACTCGCAACAATGTTTCAAAAAAAATTCCAGTTTCCATGTTTCCATCTACTATTGCGAAATGAAACTTCATTCACAACCCAAAATGAACGGTAAAAGAATAAAAAATTTTAACTGCATTCACGTGTTCCGCGTAAGTTCAACGTCCAACTCACGTCGGGTCACATAGACAACAATATAAACGGAATGAGCACATCCCACGTTTTCAGTAAAATTAATATCATTTCTGACACCACTAAAAAAGTAAGCCCGATGAGGGTCAAAGCTGCTCCGTTTTTGGCGGCAGGTTTCGCAAGACGATGCCCAAGATGAAAATGATGGGTAATAAAAAAGATCTTCCTTTTACTTTTAGGTATAGATCAAGGGTCAGCAACTGGTGGACCGCGTGTGATTATTTCCTGGACCACCAAAATAATTTAATATGTATTCTTTCTAAGACATTAAAAAAAATAGTTTAATCTTCTTTTTAAAGGAGAACACCAAAAATTTCCTGGGGGAAACCCCCATACCCCCTTTTCAATATTTAAAGCTATTAATAACTTACAAGTTTTTAAGTATGGTTTTGAAACCTGAAATTGAGTAAATTAAAAAAATGTTTGAAGATAGATGATAGAATGATTCCATATTTATTAAATAATTTTTTTTTTAAATGTTTCATTTTCTTTGAGTGTCACTGTTATAAGTAGGTAGTTAGTAAATTAAATGGTGCTTAAAATTTTAGGATTTTTCAATTCAAATATTAAAATTTTATACAAGAAATTTATTATATATTAAAAATATTTTGGAGAAATTATATACTAAACAGCTAAAAACATGTTGTGAGTAGAAAATTTTGAATAGTTAGTTAATTAATTTTAAAAAGGTTATTAAAGTTCTTAAAAATGCAGGGGTGCGGAATATGTCCGAACGCCAGAACTATGTTCGGAGGAAATTCAGAGAGCTCTGGGGAAATTTTGGCTCAAGTTTATTAAGAAAAAAATCTACAAATCCAAGTTGTTATTTGTAGAAACAAATATTTTAGTTGGTGAAAATATTATACCCTCCAAATTATACGGAAATTAAGAGGTAATTACGGATCTTCGCCGCAAAAAAAAAAGTTTCCAATTTCGGAAAGTTGGCTTTTCCTTACATGTTGAATGATATGCAGGGAAAAAAACGTATCCGTGATGGGATCAGTGCAAGGTTAGGATCAGTGAGTTGCACAAAAAAATTGCATTCTTGTTTGGTCACAACAATATTCTTTGACTGTTAAAGATTAGTTAAATGAGGAGAGTTTAACTGTATAGTAAGATTCGAGAGTTTATAATTCAGATCTTTTACTAGATATTTTTGAGCTAAGGTGACATGTATATATAAGAACTATTGACATTTAAGGACTGTTTGGTAATTTGAACACTACAGAAGTTCAGTAAATAAGAAACTATATTTTTTAATAAAAACTCTTTTAACTTTAGTTGTATCATAAACTGGACTGAAAATATGGGGAAATCTGTAAAAAAAAAATAACCTGTGAAGTTTTTTTTTTTTCATTTTGAAAATTGTATTTTGTAAAATAATTCAGTTGACAAAAAAGCTCTGATGCCATTCTTGATTACTGAAATTTCACAATTTAACTAAAAGTACATCTTTCCAAAAAGTGGTTTTGATAAACTCTTAAAGCAAAAAGAGGCATTTCAATTCTAAATTATTTATTTTTGATATTAAAGATTGAAATATACAACTTTCAACTTCATAAGAATGACATTTGATGAAAAATGAGCTAGAGGTGTAAAAAATGTTTCTAAATGGCAAACTGTAGACTGAGAGCTATTTTTTTTTTTTTTTTAAATTTTAAGGTGAAATAGCTCTATGACAATGACAAGTATGGGTAGACAGTTAATGAATAGACAAAAAATGAATGCACTGATGGAAACATACATGATTAATAAAGATAAACTAAAAGCTTTCCTGAAAATTGCAGTTAAAATTTCATTATTATTTTGAGTTTATATTCATATTTCAGGCAGTTCAGTCATTTTAGGATGATGATGACAAATATTTCAGTAGAAAGCTTTAAAATTCTTAAAGCCAACAGGGTTAAATTTTAGACTGACTTTTCTCTAACTTCAAAACTTTCAAATACAGTCGACTCTGATTATGTGATTGACTCTGATATTGACACAGTTAATGCTATAAAAATTCACTGGTTTCGATCACTCTTATTTAATTTAATGTAAAATGCACCATTTTATGTGATCAAAATGTTTAATATTATCAAAATCTGATGAAATCCCCTAAAAACCTCCTTTTTCCCATTTTACGGCCAATTTTAACTAAGCACATATACAATGAGTCATTAATTTATAAGTGTTGCTATATGTATATGTTCTCTTCTCATATTTTTCTTTAAGAATGTGTAATTCGCAGAATACAAACTAGGTTGATCGCTTTAAATGTACTTCAATTAGGAATACATAGCAGTGATAGTGATTCTAATGCAAAACTCGAGTTACACCATTCTAAACTTTCTAGTATCAAACCGCTTATTGTTATTCTACTCTTGGACAAAGGTGATCACATTAAGCAAAGTCGACTATCGACAGCATTTCTTCGATTTAATTCATTCAGTATAATCTCCCCACTTAATAAAATGAACAAAATGGTTTCTTAGCAGTTAAATATCCGATAAATCAAAAACCTATTACCAGGGGTGTTGATTATATCCAATAATTAAAAAGTTCAAAAGTTCTATGGGGTTAGTAATACTGACTGAAATAATAAGTAGCTTTATCCTTTATCTAATTTTTGGGGACAGTTTTAGCATTGTCAAAAAAAGGGTCAATATGTTGCAAGTACCAGGGGTGCAGAATATGTCCGAACACCCGAACGTGGTTCAGGGGAAATTCAGGCAGTTCTGGGGAAATTTTTGCCTTAGTTTATAAAGAAAAAAAAACATTTGCAAATCCAAATTGGTATTTAGTAAATAATATTTTGGCTTTAACAATATCAATATCATAACCTCCAAAGTCTAAGGAAATTAGGTGAAAACTATGTATCTTCACCGATAAAGCGAGTTCCCTTAGTGAATACCTGAAAGTTGGTTTTTCCTTGCAAAATGATATGCAAGAAAAAGAATGTTTCCATGATGGGATTGGAGATTTTCACTAAAAAATTCGCGTTTTTGTATATGAAGAAAGAATAAAAGAAGGTATAAAGTCCGTAAAAATAATAACTATGGATTATTTAGTAATTATTAAAATTGACAAATAAGTTCATTAATTACGAAAACTATATTTTATGTATTAAAAACTCTTCCTACTTTAGTAGTAACATTAACTGGAATGAAAATATGGGGATATTTTTGGGGAAGTTTTGATGAACATACACATTTTTGGGGGAAATTTTGGACTATATTTTGTGTTCTGGGGAAATATTGAGCCCTGAAACATTTTCTGCACCCCTGGCAAGTACTAATCCCAAATATGAAATAAAATTTTAAAACAATTATGAATGAATTATTGTTGAATGATTCTGATTAAATCATTCAAAATATTTTCTTTAAGATAAAAGAGAGGATAAAAATTAGTTTAGGGTTCAGAGACAAAGGAAAAAAATTTAAAACAGCAAAGTTAATAAAAAAAAAAACATTTGAGAACCAAATACTAGGGACAATTTTTAAATCCAATTAACCCCATTGATAAAATAATGGATTATTTGCCCTTTAATTAAATATAAATACCATTTTTATTAAACTAATAATTAATTGATTTAATACCATTTATTATTTGGAAAGCTAACTTTTTTCAAATGTATTTTAGTTTAATGTCATGATTTTTTAATGGATACTATAGAACTTGGATGTGATTTTAATACTTAAAGAATTTTTAAAGAGAATCACGGCTTTCATCAAGTAAAATTTGACACTTATTAAATTCACAATAAAAGTTCCAAATCTAAAACTTACACATCTTACAAATCCATATTTTGCAGACACGGTATAAAATATAAATATTTTGATACCAATTCTTAAGATTACATAATTTACCTATTCTTTCAGACATATATGTGAAACATTTAATTCAAGTGGATGATAACTTAGAAGTATTTAAACTTTCGACGATAAAAATACCGAGACACTTAGAAGTAATTAATTCATACAACCTAACGTAGTAAAAAAAGAAAAATAATAATAATACTCTATAATTCGATACAAATTCTCTTAATTTATTCACTATTTTCAATAACATTTTGAAAAAAAAAAAAATAATCGTTATTTTTATTTACTATAATATTCCAATTCATAACTACAAATTTATTAAGAAAAACTTTAAAAAGGATATTTGTTACAAAAAAGGTTGAAACTGAATTCGTAATGGATGACTGAACACCGTGCCGATGCCGGCTAATATTGTTTACGCTGATTTTTTGACACAACCAATCAAATACACGAAAATAACATGATCTTTTCAAGAATGAAAGAGGCAAAGTCATTCATAGAAAGAATCTTGACTTACCGTGATACAAAAGATGAATGGAGAATCGTCCGACAGTACAAGAGAGCCGGGAGCGCGTCAAGTAGTAGACGCTGGTTGCGCGACCTTGTAATCCGAAGTGTTTTTCAAGTAAGCAGTCACATTTACTGGTTTCGAATTAGCGATCGCAAACACAGAATTCTGGAACACGACAGCACACGGATGAAAGGTAGTGTCTTGGTTTCTATCTCTTCGATGGGTGACACTTATGAGGGGGCAGAATTCCTGACCAAAACAAGGTATCAAACACAACACAAGAACACAACGGAACAAAGTTTTCGCTGAAGCTGAAGTTCGAGACAGCTTTTGAGTGAATGAAGAATGCTCGCTCGTGATTGGCCAAGGGTGCTGAATGGGCGAAGTGGGAGGAGAATGTGACGTAGTTCAGCAGGTTCACGGCCTGGCAGAAGTTGTTTGAGAAAACTTGGAAGAAAAATCGGGTGCGCTAGAAAGAGGAAAGTAGTGCACGTTTGGCGATGATAGCTTTTCAATTTTTGAGGGATGGTTTTGTTACTGCTTTGGTTCTGGAAAAACTTGAAAAAATTGAATGGAATGAATAATGTAAAAAAAAGTTTGGGGGTTGGTTGGCTAACCAAGAGACCCTTCTCATTCCTGATATTATCATATTAAATAAATAAATACCATTGAAATTTTTAACATGCAACTATTTAAGAAAGGTTAACTTTCCTAGTAATAATGTGTTCTATCGTAACATAATTAAATAAGAATTTTTTTTTCTAACATTGAGAAAGAAATTTTTAAAAAGCATGCCTAACATGAAATTTTTACCCCGAAGATTTGAAATTTTTAGAATAAGGAAAAACTTATTTGAAATTTTCATGTTATGGGTTTATCATCAAAAGTAATATTTTTTTTTTTTTAAATTCCTCAAGTGTTAGAGGTTATTGCAAAAAAATGAGCAAAAATTTTTTAACATTAGTTTCAAATAAATAGTCTAAAAAAACTATCTGAAATATAATATCAGCACATTCTACTTTCCTCTGCTTTACAATGTTTCAAAGAATTAAATATTCTCCATAAATCCAAATTAACAAACAAAATTTTCATGTTTAATATATATGAACTAAAAATTATAGTCTTTATTCATACCTCTAAAAAAATGTCCCTTTAAAAATTTCAATAATCTAGTCTTAAATAGGAATTTTTATTATTATTTTTTTTTTACTTTACTCTTCAAACTAATTGAAAACATTTAATTAAAATGTGCATTTTTTGTTAATCTTTAAGGATTTGCTGAGGAATCCACCAATGGAAAAAGTTATATATTTGAAATTTGATAACAAATGCAAATAAGGATAGATGCAACTTTAAAAAGTCTTTTAAAAACCTATAAAAGTGAAAAATATTGGAAACACACTTGCAGTATGTTTTGAACTAACAATATGGGTTCCTGTTCCATGTTCCTCTATTCTATCAATCTTCATGAATTGAATCTTCATGAATGAATTTCATCAATAGAATGAGCAAAAAAAGAAAAGAAAAATTTAGAAATTTTTTGACTCACGTGATCAGTTTACAGAAAATTTTTTGTCTTTGACAAGTTTTAATAGCATATTTTGGCCCGTGTCGTGTCAGCATTAAAGTTGTGTAGGCCTGGCCCTGGCCTAGACTTTGTTTTAGAAATTTGCTTAGCAATTATTAGTAATTTTTAAGTATTTCCTTTCTCCATCTAATTTTTAAGCCATTTTCCACTGAGTGATAGTAATAATTTCTGTAACTTTCCATGGTTTATTCGTATAGTGTCTAATATCTATTAATTTGAATGGTGAACAAACGTATTTATTTGCACAATAAATATAAAATGCTGTTTTTTATAATGCTGTTGTTTTTATATTTATTGTGCAAATAAAAACGTTGTGTTCACCATTCATCAATTGCGCAAGATTTTTCGCTATCTATTAATTTGTTTCATGGTGAAAGAAATACGTAAAATTCCAAATTGAGATTTGTCATCGAGTATCTAATCCTAATGCTCCAAAATTAAAAAATAAAATAAAATCGGTAGATATGCTTCAAACCAAACGTCATAACTATTTGAGAGTTTATATCATTTAAAGTATACGTAATATTAGAACCTACTGATGCTTCACGTTTTTGTTTTAAATCTTAGGAATACTTACATTGCTATTAAAATTTCTCTATCACATTTTCAAGACAATCTTTTAAAATCTTTTATAATTTTTAGTCAATTTTAAAAACGTAGTATTTCAAAAAGTTTTTTTTTCTCATATTGAACTTTTTTACCAATCTAATAAAACTGGCCCAAGGAAGATTAAAAAATTTAATTTCAATAAAATCGTTTGAATAAATTTAGGTTAAACATTTTTTTCAAACTTGTATAAAATATATCCTAAAAAATCTACAAAACTCGAAGCTGAAAACTTTCCTATGTGATCCAAATAGTAAAGTGGGCTAAACTCTCAGATGAGACCAGGAATGAATTTTTGGAAAATATTAAAATATTTTTAAAAGGACGCAGGCCAATTGAAAACCTTTGGAGGGCCTGATCCGGCAGAATAGAGTGGGCCTCGGGCCAGGGCCTGCACCTGATAAACTAACAAAAAGAAGAAGAAAAAACCGCAATAAAACCTTGGTAATAAACATAAACCACTCCCATTGTTATCAGTGTTGGCGAGATCTGTTGGCGATATGGCTCCAGTTGTTACTGACACTCGAAGTTGAAAGGTCCTCACGAAGGTAACCCTGTGCGGAATAGACGCAAGGTGCGGCTTGAATGAAAATGAATATAATTTTTTAGAACAGCAATGAAACCGGTTTCTTTAAGAAATTTACAATCTTATAAAGAAAGGTTGAGAGCGTGCACATCAGACGCTGCTTGACTTGAGAAAAATCCGTTTCTTTGCATGTTTTTTTTCTGAAAACTTGGAACAAACAACTTGTTTTACTTTGATTTAACTTAGCTTGTTATCAAAATGCTTTCAGACATTGTACATGAAATACATAAATCTAAAATTTGATGGAATGGCGTGAGATGACAGCTTTTATTCTAAGTATTTTCTTTTAAAAACAGACTTGTAAAAATTAGAATGAAACTGAAACATTAATGCTTTTTTTTCTCTCGAATTTCTCCTCAAAATTTTTTTGGTTGGTTGGTTGGTTGGTTGGTTGGTTGGTTTAGTTGCTCTGGTTTTTGCTATGCGCTTATACCAGGTATCCTTTTTTTTTTTTCATTGATGTAATTTGTTGTTTTTAGTTTTTGTTACCGAGCAAGTTTGTCTCTACTCAGTGATTTGTCCGTGTCTTTTTCTTCCGATTTTTATTTTATTATATTTTTCTTCTTTCTCAGGCGTGAAAACTCAACAAGTGTAAGCTTTTGTCTTTGGTTTAATATTGTTTCCCGTAAAGCTTTTCCGAGATAGTTTTTTCTATGATGTCTTCCATTTGTTGGCCATAGGTATTGATTAAGTTCCGGCAGTTCCTATCTTATAATTTAAAAGTAGCTTTTTCACCGCTTACCGCAAAAAATATCAATAAATTAAAAAAAAGTTCCCCATCTTACTCACCTTCGCATTTAATTTAACTGAGATTCAGATTCCTAAAAAAACTTTTAAAAATTGACTGACAACTTAATATACGTTTTAAAATTTCTAAATGGATGTTTTATTAACGAAAATAGTTCTTAATTTTCCCCCCTTTGTTCCAGTTTATTTGAAATATCTTTTTAAAATTAAAACTAAATAACTGGCATCCCAATGCGGTGCCGGTGAGTATGGTAGGGGAAAATCCTGAAAACCATTATTCCAAAATATATAAGTTACGGGCAATGTGATAAATCCGGGCATTATTAATAATGCCCGCGTATTTCGGGCAAAGTGATAAATACCCATTGATAAATGCCATTGAATTTATCCCATTGCCCGCCTCACGCCTCACTTCGGTCATTATTAATAATGCCCGGTTTATCACTTTGTCCGTAGTATCACTTCCAAAAGCACGAAGTTATTGAATTTTCAAAACTCTCATATAGCCCCAGACTCGAAAATGTCCAAATCTCCCTTCCTGTGCGCAGCAAGCGAAGAAATGACAGTATAAGCTTTTTCACACGTAATAAAATTAGAATTATATTCTTCCAGACACACTAGCGATTAGAATTTAGATGGATAGGAGAAAAAAAAAAGAACGACTGGACGAACTGCTACCCCTTGGGAACAGGTTTTCTCGTCCAAACAGTCTTTCATTCATGGAAAAGTGAAGAGAAAAAGATGACTCAACCAGTTCCAAGAAACCACACTATCGAGATACGCGCGCGAAGCGGGAAACCTGCTGCTGTGATGATAAATCGAAGAGTTTCCCTGATTAGTTTTTCGATAAAGATTTTTGTGGATGCATGCAAATAAGGGATTTTTAAACGAAAAGAAATATCCTGGTTTGTTTTAAAATGTAAGATGCGGACAGTCAATATATTTAAAAACTTGATAAAGAGACAGTCAAAACAACCATCTTGTTATAATTATAGAAACCAGCCAGTTTGTAAAAGTAACTTCACTTCGATTCTCACATAATTATTTTTCAGGAGCTCAAACTAACAGGAATGAAATTATTTTGAAGAACAAAAATAGAACAGAACACATACATATTGAAAGGAATGAAACGATTTTGAAGTAAAAATGGAGCATATAATGAAAACAAGATATTTTGAGGAAAAAATCCAGGAAGATTTTAATTTTTTTCTGTTAACCAATTAAAAATTTAAGAACAATTTTTAATTCATGTGTTATTTGTATTAAATATTTTTCAATGTGTTTTAAAGAAATAAGTAACAATAATACTTAAAAAAATACCTTATCCATACATCTTATACAACAGAAATACTTGTCGTGAAGTTTATCTCCACTAAATGTTTTTCTGAAATCTGAAAAATCTAAAAATATCTCTCTATAAAAGTAACCATAATAACAAACTCCCTTTAACTCAAATAGTTAACCACTGTCCTGAAATGCATGTTTACTTCGAAAAATTAATACATAATTTCTTGTGAACGAACATTTTTTGGTCGTGTTGTTACTTTTAAGACATTATTACTCTAGTGTTTAAATATCCACATGTTGTTCAATTGGGATGCAATGTCAAAATGGTATTACGATGACTGTGAATTGGATTTTTGTGCCTTCTCATATATTGAACAAATATTATCACGATTGAAGGTAAAACTTCCACCTGCCTGATGTTCAAACATTTCCAAGATTTCCAAAATCATGATTCATGCTCTTGGGGCAGCTGTTGAGAGAATTTTTACGAGTCTCCTGCGTATATTGATTCAAAAGCAGATGTAGACGGTCGAATTTAAATTGACTCAAAAATTAGGAGGTTAAGTGCATTGAAATGGCACCCAAACAAACTGCCATTAGCTTTTCTGAAAATATAAAAATATAGAATCGAGATTCTACGAAAAGGGTATAAATAAACTAATTGTTGAGGGTTATATTCAAAAGTTAGTTTTCCTCCAAAGGGGAGGGAGCCAGACTTTACCAGACGGTATCAGGGCATAGAAATTTGTGGGTAGGCATCAGGCAGAAGTAAAATAATAAATTTATATAATATATAATAAATTTATATATATATATATATATATATATGACTCATCTTTGAATTTTAGAATTTAATCTAGATATTACTGCAAACTTGAAGCAGCGCCAATGCTGCATGCAACAAGAGCATGAATATAATTAAGGCAAAATAATTTTTTATAATTAGAACAGTCACATAAATGGGCCAGAAACAAAACTTGCAAAACTTGAAATTAATTATGGTGTTTTGATTTTCAAGTATATTTTAAGGGTCGTTTGGGTACCATGGTTGGTTGGGATTTTGTATGTATATACTTTCCAACAGCCAACAGAAAACGACCCGTCCACCATGCTTCTGTTTGGTACCCCTGATGAAGTGACAGAGGTATGGTGGACTTTATTAATAATTTGCTGCAAGTTTTGTTTCTGGCCCATTTATGTGACTGTTCTAATTATAAAAAATTATTTTGCCTTAATTATATATATATATATATATTTTAATTTAAGAATATATAAGTAGTTATTACGGGCAATGTGATACGATAAATACTCATTGATATATGCCATTCAATTTATCACAATGCCCGAATCCACTTCGGGCATTATTAATAATGCCCGGTTTATCACTTTGTCCAAACACATAAATTATCCAGTTTACAAATCAAACAAATTTGATACTTAAATTAATTTAAACCTCTGAATTCAGAGTACATGTAATTTAAAAAAAAAATGATTACTGGGGATTTTGTTTTCTTATTAAACCATTACGTAAATGAGTAATATGAAATTATTAACTCACATTACACAATAACTAACTATTAAGTTTCTAATGTGTAAGTTTCATAACTCGAAAGAACGTTTTTGATTCCCTACATTTAAAATCAGATAGTTACTGACGATCTTCTTTTTTTTGTCAAACAATTTTGTATCATCATTTGCGTCCTTGAATACTGAATGCTTCAAACGACGTTGTAATCTAAATCCCCTTCAATCAATAGATTCCGAAGACAACGAAAATGTCTCTCTTATAAAACCCATATCGTCATCCTTAATCACCATTTTAAGCCTAACCATTTCTGGTTCATTTCCATATCCATCTGATATCTCTCCTTCGCAAATAACCGATCGGCTTTTCCAGCGAATCCTCTCTCAAACACAATATCGCGGTAAAAGAGGGCTTTCGAAAGATTCGTATCGCGAGAGATGATTTTAAACGTCATCTCATGAGGACTCTCTCCTTTTAACTAATCCCTACGTAGATTTTCTCAGCTGGTTGGTTCTCCGATTTCTTTACATCAATCCATCATGTCCAGTTAAGTCTATTCCCCGTACAGTTCATTGCCTCGGGATGACATCTCTGGTTGGTTAAAAGTGCTTACGTCATCTAAGGTGCTGTAGTTGCTATGCAATAGATTTTTGCAAACAGTCCCTTATACTAAATTTGGCTAAACAGAAGTGTTTTAAAAGTTTAAGAAATTAGGTTTCAATAAGAAATTAAAAATTAGAAATAAAGTGGACTTTTTCTCAACCAGTCCCCATTTGTTTAAAATTTGATACACCACCAGGGTTTTGAAATTTTTGGTCTGAGAACCACATTTCCTGTTTAATAAATCAACGATCTACGCCTTAAACACCCTAGGACCAAGACCAGCTGTCTCTTCATACAAAACTACAAATATTTTTTTAAAAAAATATCCTTGTAGCTTATTGTTGTCAATAAAGCCACAAAACAAAGAATCAAGGAAAATAGCTAATATAATAAAACATTTAATTTAATGAAAACACTAAAAGGACAATTAATAGTACAAGACAAACAACACACAAAATACGAATGCTACACATAAAAAGGATATCATTGTTATCGTTTGGTGACGGACGGATTGGAAGGTACGTCCTTCCCCTCCAAGAGTCTGGAGTCTACTGTCAAACGTACATAACCGCCACTAGGGGGCGCTCGTCTCAGTTTCAGAGTTAGGAGAGAGAGGGCGCTGTTACAGACTCCCCCTCTGACTCCGAAGAAGTCCCGGCGAGGAGTCAGGAGTTCTTTGGTCTGCCACGTCTACGGAGAGGAGCCACAAAAGTTCCAGCGTCTCTGGAGTCTGAAATATGATAAGGTCTCAGAGCTGAACAATGATAAACTCCTAAAATTTCAGAGGGCTTCACTGGGTCAGCGATCTCGTATGTGGTCGGTGAACGATTGGTGATCACCACATATGGACCTTCGCGTTTTGGCATGAACTTTTTGGTTTTCTTGTTATGGGCTTTGCTGACAGGGTGCAGGGTAACCCATACTTTGTCACCGGGTTGGAAGAAATATTGACGTCGTCGACGATCATAATATGTTTTTCGTTGATCTTGTTTCTTTTCGACGTGGTCTTTAACATCCGTCATTCGTTCTACAAATCGTTTGAGGTATGGGGTTATTTCTGCGACAAAATTGTCATTATGAATCAGAGTTCTCAAGTCGTGGGTAACATCATCTGGAGTTCGTAACTCTCTTCCAAACTGCAAGAAAGCTGCCGTGTGGTTGGTAGTATCACACTTGGCTGTGTTCATAGCGAAACGTATCAGGGGTAATTTTTCTTCCCAGGCATCATGTTCATTTCGGACTAATATGGCGAGTCTTGGCTTCAGATCTCTGTTTTTACGTTCAGCGGGGTTAGCTTGGGGATGGTAAACAGGATTAAGGTCTTGCTTAATTCCAAGAAAATTACAAGTTTGTTGCATCACAGCACTAACAAACTGTGGTCCATTGTCACTTATGAGTCTACGGGGAAGTCCATATCTTAGAAAAATTTCCTCAACTAGAGTCTTTGCACAGGTTGTAGCCGTAGCCTCTTCGAGCGCAAACAGTTCAACCCACTTTGTGCTGGTGTCTTCAACTAGAAAAACCCACTTCTTACCAGACGGGGTTTCTGGAAGAGGTCCAAATAAGTCAATTGCAAGGATTTCGAACCTTTGGGCATAAACTGGAGTTCTAAGAAGACCACTTGGCTTCTGGTTGCTTGGTTTATAACGATTGCAGTCTGGACAATTTTTGACATAATCAGCAATAAATTTTCTCATCCCTGTAAAATAGTATCTTGAGGCAACCTTATGGTAAGTACCTTCGGCTCCATAGTGTCCCGCTGTGGAATCATCATGGTATTGCTGAAGTATTCTTTCTCGCTCTTGAACAGGGACTACTAATTGAGCTCCTTCTTCGTCATTTTCAGGTGAGTACCTATACAAGATACCTTGATCCATTAGGTATCCGCGACTAGTGTAGTTCGCAAAATCTTCATCTTTATCCATTCTCTCAAAACAGTCAATAATTTTCTTTAATTGCTCGTCTTCCAGCTGACCCTTTCGAATGTCACTGGGTCTCCGGGATGGCATATCAACGGTGATAGCATTTGCATTCGTTGTACTGTCCTCAACATACGACGGCCTTGAGAGCATATCAGCAACTACATTGACTTTCCCTGGGGTATAATCAATCTTCAGATTGAAGGACTGAATTTTCAGGGCCCACCGGGCCAGTCGGCCAGACGGTGACTTCATACTCAATAGCCATTTAAGAGGTTGATGATCTGATGCGATAAGTATTTGTTGATGCTCAACATAACCACGGAATTTTTCTAAAGCCCATACCACTGCTAGAGCCTCGCGTTCAGTTGTGGAGTAATTTCGCTCCGCTGGATTCAGAAGACGACTTGCGTATTCGATGACGTATTCATCAGATCCACTTCCCTGAAGAAGTACTGCACCAAGTGCAAAGTTACTTGCATCAGTACGGATAGTGAAAGGCTTTGATCCGTCTGCTTGCCTCAGTATAGGAGAAGACATTAAGCACATCTTCAATGTCTCAAAAGATTCTTGTTGTTCTGGCCCCCAGTGCCAATTCACTTTCTTCTTGGTGAGGTTGCTAAGCGGGCGCGCTTTATCAGCGAAGTTGTTAACATACCGACGAAACCATGAGCAGGTTTGTAGGAACGATTGAACCTCCTTCACATTGGTAGGTACGGTTATTTTCTGGATAGCTGCTATCTTTTCCTGATCAGCTTCAATTCCATCTTTCGTTATCCAGAAACCCAAATATTTCACACGGTCACAGGCAAAACGGCATTTATCTCGGTTGGCATGCAACTTAAACAGTGTCAACCGCTCCAGCACTTTTTCTAAATCCCTGATGTGATCATCAAATGTCTCGGATAAAACTATGATGTCATCTAGATAAGACAATATCAGGATATCTTTTAATCCACTGCGAAATCTGTCAATCAGTCTTTGGAAAGTAGCTGGGGCTGTCTTCAATCCGAAAGGCATTCTATTGAACCTGAAAGTCCCAAATGGACAGACGAAAGCTGTTTTGTCTCTATCTTGTCTGGAAACAGCCACCTGATGATATCCGGATGTTAAATCAATGGTGGTCATAAACGGCGTGGATTTTGCTTCATGGAGTAAGTCATCCATCCTAGGTAGAGGGTAGGAGTCGGCAATGGTAATTGCATTAAGTCCCCTATAGTCAATACAAAGTCTCATTTTTCCATTAGGTTTGGGGACCAACACAACTGGGGCAGCATAAGGGGATTCACACTCCTCTATTACGCCAGTCTCCAAAAGATTATTCAACTCTTCTCTTAAAATTTCCTTTTTTGCAGGAGGCATACGGTACGGAGGTACCGCTACAGGAGGGTGGTCTCCAGTGTGGATATGATGTTCTACAAAGGGTGTTGTTTCTCCCCCTGGCTGAAAACATGTCTCGTGCTTTTTCAGAAGCGCGTTGAGTTCTTGAACCTGTTCTAGCGACAGATTTTTCCCCTCTTCTTCTCGAAGTTCCAATGATCTAATGGAAATATCTTCAATGGGTTCCTTGAAGAACTTAAACTCAATTCGAGGATTTTCGGAAAAATGCCATTTCCCCCCTTGGACATCAAGAACGATTCCGGCTGCGAGAAGAAAGTCCCTTCCCAAAAGAGTCTTATTTCTTTTAGCTTCGGGCAATACTAGAAATTCTGTCGGTACAACTTTTCCTTCTACGTGCAGGTTGACGGAAGTATGCAGAGCCGTGATGGTCTGTCGAATTCCATCAGCCATTATAAATGAAATTATTTTGTTTACAAAAGTGACATTGTGCCCTTGTAGGAATTTATACAGCTTTTCACCCGCGATGGTATGGGAAGCCCCGGTATCTGCACAAGCGGCAATCGTTTCTCCAAAAAGTTTTAGTACTATCATGCTAGAGAGATACGATGGTGAATTCAAGTTTGACAATGTCATACAGTTCACTGTTGTTTGTTTTTCTTCGGTCCTTGTGCAGGTAGGACATTTGGACTTGATGATTCCTGGAGCTCCGCATCCATAGCATCTTACTCCAAGTCTCGGAAGTAGGTCTTCATTTACGGCAGATGTCTGGAATTGGCCTCTGTCTATGTAAGGGTTCTGGAATTTTCTTCTGTCCATATAAGTATCCCTGCCTCTGTCCATATAAGGGTCCCGCCTACTTTTACTGGGAACCCCGGGATCCCGCCTATTGTTATTGGGGACCCCGGACAGAAACTGTCTACTATCATTTGGACCCGCCGTCCTTTTATAGCTTCGGTCATTAGGAAAGGTATAATCCAAGTGTTGACTAGAACTATTTCTAAAACTTTGCTTGTTGTAAGTCGTTGAATTATTTTTCTTTAAACCTTGACGAACATTATCGTATGCATCCATTTTCTCTACTAACTCTAATGGCTGGTTCCATTCTGACCACGAATCAATGAAGTGCTCTTTTAGATCGAATGGTGTTTTCCTCTTTATTTGGTCGCAAATAATTAAGTCCTTGAGCTGTTCAAAATTCTTAACATTAAGCTCTGTTATCCAGCCTTCAAAATACGATGCGATTTCAAAGTAGAAATCTCTCCACGTTGTATCTGAGCTTTTCTTATGGTCCCAAAATAACTGCCTGAAACGGTCAGCTGTTAATCTGTACCTCTTGAGGAGCATTTCCTTGACTTTTCGGTAATCCTGAGCATCTTCTTCATTTTCTCTAGCAATAAGCTGTGCTATCTCGGTTGGTAATGAGCTCATCAGGTATGGAATCCATTGCGATTCTGGAACACTTAAAAACTTCAATTGTCGCTCAAATGTTATCAAATAGAGTCCTATTTCATCTTCTTTTTGGTCGAATCTAGGGACCACTTTAGCAATATCCACTTTAGGTTGGTCAGCTTCTTGAACTGTAGCCCCGTTTTGAGAAAGTTTCTGTAATTCCAGCTGTAATTTTAATTTTTCCAACTCATATAGACGTTCTTTTTCTTTTCGTTCTTCGTCGGCAACACGTTTAAGTTGTTCTTCCTCGGCAACACGTTTAAGTTGTTCTTCCTCACGCAAACGTTTTTCTATTTCCAATTCAGTTTGTTCAGCCAGTTTTCTTTCTTCTATTATACTGGATAGCAAGTTCTTTGCGAAACTTTCATCATATTTCTTATCACTCATGATTAGCTCTTTAAGTTGAATCACTTTTAAATCCTCTGAGACGGGCAGACCAAGTTCTGCAGCTAACGCCTGTAAATCTTTTTTCTTTGCTAGTCCCAAATAAGCCATAATGACTTTAACCGTCAGTCTTAAATGCGAAAAAAAAATGAATGTCCAAAGACTTAATGAACTAGTATGAAAATAGCTTCAGTAATTATTTATGCGATAAAATTATTAAACTCTTTCAACCCTTCAGCATTATAATTTTATACCACATGTAAAGTAATCAATAATACCTTTTCCTAAAAAAGAAGGATTAGTCTTATCCATAAAATAATACCACTCAAATGCACAAAATAGAAAATTAATTATAACCATCAACATATATAAAACAATCTTTTCAAAAAGCAATGCAGCTGCGAAGATCAAAAACATTCAACGAAAAAATAATAAATGCACAGATCAACTTCCTCTTTTCCCTTTTTTTTTTACAGCAAGAATCACACTCACACCCGCTAGAAAACAAATAAATCTCCAATGCTAATAGGGAAAAACAAAAACCAAACGAAACTGCAGGTGGCAGATTGACTCGAAGTATTCAAGGTTATCTATTTTTAGAAGCACCACACCCATAAAAATGGCGTTACTGATAACAATTTCAGCATTTACAAAACCGAAAATATTCTTCAAACACATATAATAAGTATAAATTCACTGCACTCATTAATATTTCCTTGACAATAATACTTTATCTGCTATCGAAATGAAAACATGAAATCACAATTTCAAAATAGGGAAGCACCATTAACAAAACACTTCAAAATATAAACTCTTTTTGCTTTCAAAACCATAAAAATATAAAACCATTCCTAGATGGCATTAAACAAATCAAATACTTATCAGAACACTGAGCCGATCTCGGGGATTGAAGAAGGGCCCACGTACAGGGCGCCACTTGTAGCTTATTGTTGTCAATAAAGCCACAAAACAAAGAATCAAGGAAAATAGCTAATATAATAAAACATTTAATTTAATGAAAACACTAAAAGGACAATTAATAGTACAAGACAAACAACACACAAAATACGAATGCTACACATAAAAAGGATATCATTGTTATCGTTTGGTGACGGACGGATTGGAAGGTACGTCCTTCCCCTCCAAGAGTCTGGAGTCTACTGTCAAACGTACATAACCGCCACTAGGGGGCGCTCGTCTCAGTTTCAGAGTTAGGAGAGAGAGGGCGCTGTTACATCCTTACATTTTTTAAAATTTATTCATCTACGAATAAAAAGATTTTGTGTTTAATCCAAAACCTGAAACAGACAAATCTAATAGCCTCCAAGGTTCACATTTTAGGAGCTAATGTGCTGTTTTTGGCCCGCGGACCATCCTTTGAAAATACTAACCATATACTAACGACGTCATACAAAAAGTTTTTTTTCCTGCATACTGCCTACTATAAAGGAAAAACTCGTTGTACAGAAATACAAAAGAGCTGTGTTGGGAAAACCGTTTGTTAATTTGATACAAAAAAGGTGTCCGAAGATTTTAGCCCGGAGGACACATTTTCTATTTCTCATATTTTACAAACTATACATATACTAATAAGCGGGTTTTTTATTACATAAAGATAAGCTTTTATTTTTTTGTTATTGAGCATAATTATGGCATTTCAAGCCAAATCGTTTATGACATTAAAGTTGTATTAGTATTAAGTATTCAGAATTTAGGCTCTCATTGAAATCAAACTAATAACTCTTAATCCAGTTCGATGCCGCGGGTCTCATTAGAAAAACTCGATGATAAGTTTCTGCCCGTGCGCTATACATTGGAGGCCCCTCATTTAAAGTGGGGATACCTACTATGGAATCATTGAAACCAAATTATTTTATATTAAAGAGATTTTACTTTTCGCTTTCCAAACCTCAATACTTTGGATACTACACTTTAACTTGTAATCGTCCTTTCTTCCGGTGTCGCTTAACTCTATTCTAAAACTTAACCATTTCGAATTTAACATTTTCATAATTTTCCTACAACAGGGGAGCTTTTATTATTAGAGGTTAGGACCCAAATTCCTTCTTTTTTGTTCCTGGTAATGGCATTGATAAAAGCATTCTAACTGGTTCGTTACAATTCTTTTAAAGAAATGGCCCAGGTCCAACCAAATACACAATCGGGTCGCCCATTACGAAATCTACGAAATGTCATATTTAATGTGTGTACTTTTATTTGTGTTTTTCTGCTTTGTTAAAAAAAGTTAAGAAATTAAGACTGAAAGAAAGGAAACTTCTTCACATAAATCGTCCCCTCTAGCAACCGATTGTTGTCCAAAGTCTCCTTCCTTCCTGTCCAGCGCAACAGGTGCTTCGAATGCTCTCATCTACTTTGTAACAATTTCTTAATAGCCGACACATTGAAAAAAATCGTCTGGACTCCCTGTCGCACGGGAAACCACCATGATGTTCTTTCGAAAGCAATCGTGGTTCGCGTGTGTAGAATCTCGCCTTTTTTTTAGTAGAATTCGAAGCCGGACCCACAAGAAATGAAGCTTGACGAAAACCCTTTTTATCAGCGGACGCCATCGCGGTTCATTGCTGTGAAATGACAGGTTCCGTCACCTTTTTTTTATTCTGCTTGGAACAATTATAACGCACGCAACGCAAGCTAAATGCTGCCTGGGTAAAACATCGCAATAATTACTGTTGTAGTCACAAGTAAAATCGATTCTTTTAAGTATCGAATTCTTAGTATTGTGTTTTTCAGGGCCGAATCTAAGGCTCCCAGCGTCCCCCTCCCCGAGATTTCCATAAATTAACCTAAATTTTTTCTTCTCCTTTTTTTTTTTTTGAAAATTCTGGCACGTACAAGGGGTGGTCCTCTTTGGGTGTCACCATAGGCGTAGGTTCAACTTTTTAACTGGGGGGCAAAACCTCAGGACCATGGCGCCTGTTATTTAGAGTACACTGTTTCGAAAGGGTTCTCTAGACACCCCAAAATTTTTCTAATAGTTTCTCCCTTTCTTCTTTGGAGGAAAAGATTTAACTGTGAAATTGAAAGACTTATTTAAAGAAAAAGATATAATTAATTATGTAAAGACAAAAAGAATACAATGGCTGGAACACCTCGAGAGAATGGAAGACGATAGGGGCACTAGAACGATTTTCAGACCAGTGCCAGGGACAAAGGAAAAGAGGAAGGCCAGTTAAAAGATGGTTGGATGAGGTTGAAAAATACCTTAAAATTCTAAAAGTCCGCAACTGGAAACTAAAGGCAATAGACAGAAGGCTTAGGAGGAAAATTGTTGGAGAGGCCATAGTCCAGCACGGGCTGTAATGCCAGGGAGTAGGTTAGTTTGTTCTCCCTTTCTGAGTGAATTGGCAAATGTGAATCTTTGTGAAGTCCAAAGACCTTATTCTTGCGTTTCTAAATATAAAAATATTTTAAACTAGGATTAACAGTATTCGATTCCTAAAGTAATCAATAATACCTGATGAGTATCGATGTCTAATATAAAAGAATCGATTTACCTATCCGCAATTAATTACACTTATGGCCTTCGATAGGACAGTTAGGACTGAGATGCAGAAAAAATAAGAAGTTAATGTTGAATTCCCCATGAGAAGGTCCACGTTTTTTCTCCGTAATCTATACTAATAAAATAGAAACCCGGAAACGCCGGAAACCCGCGTTGTTTATTTCTCCGCACTGTCCGTACAACGTATGTGATTGGTCCAAAGCTCTCTTCTCCTACTCTCGGAGTGGTTAGGATTCGTCCTGTCAAATATCCTAATGCTAAAAATCATCGGGATCTAGGGGTAGCCATTTTCTCTTTGAAACCTGGCAACAACCAAGGGGCAACCAACAACGTTCTTCTTATTCTTCGGTCTGTTTACATTATTGAGTGAAAATTATCTGTTTATATCGAGACTGATTTGACTTTAGTTCTTTTGGCTTTTAATAGCATTCTGTGGGGGGGATTGTATAAAGCTTTTTCAGTTATTGCTTTTTATTTCTCAAACGTACTTCTCGGACGCCGATTGTTAAGCAATATGGCTTTGGCTGTTTACATCCGAAGATGGCTGAGAGGCGGCGAACGTTTTCCCCCTTCATTTTGTGAATGCTTCTTACTATTCTGATTTATTACTTTTGTTCCGTTTTTTGTGCATAGATTTCTTTTTTATTCTATTTAACTCTGTATTTTTTGTTATGTTTGGCTCTTGATGATGTTCGTCGTTAATTCATTAAGTGCATTGTGCTATCCTGAAACTGATTTTCATTTTATTCTTTGAATCTTACTTAGTAATTAAGGCTTACTTTTCTGTGTGCATTTTTAACACTAAGAAAATCTATGTAACAGGTTTGATTACAGTTGTGCATTTTTTCCACACTTTCAAATTCACCATAGTTGCTTTTGTTTTTAAAGTAGTTTAGTCTTATTTTTGTTTGAGAATTGTTTGTGTTTAGTCACATAATTACCTAAAGTTATTTAAATATTACATTAGTGGCATTTCATACACTTTTTCTTAATCATTAGCTACTAAAACAGCTTGGCAATATTCATCGGGAAAGATAACAATTGAACGGTTTTGGTTTTGAGGCAGATGAGGCTTCCTTTTCTTTTAGGTTGTTCGTCCATTTGTTACACATAATTTAAATTGGCACGGCTTCCATAAGAGTCCTCCAGCCAACATATTTATCCACAGCAATATGCTTATGTGTCATTGTGTCATATTTGAGCTTATGGCTAAACATGGCAGCTGAAGGACTCTTATCAAAGCTGTGCCTTTAAATTACTCTGGCTTTTTATACATTTACTGATTTTTGTTTAATTCTTCGAATAGATTCATTTAACTGTTTGAATCCATTTTTATGGACGGTAATGCAGAGGGCCTCTGTGTGGTGCAGTCTATGTAAATGCTAATTCTGTTACACCTTAACTTTAAATATTTTTTAACAAATATGACTTCCCAACTATTTTAAAGTGTATGAGATTCTGTCAAAGGAACTTAGTACGGGCGCAGCCCGTCATTTATGTCTGAGCAACGCCGGGATAGCGCGTGCGCCATAGGTATAAATATAAAGTTTTACTGGGCCCGGGCAACGCCGGGTCTAGCGCTGAAAGCGCTAGTCCATTATAAGGGGCGTCTAGGCTGTCAAACTCGTTGGATTCACACGCTAATTTACATCAAGCATTGTCTCTCATGAGAAAAATAATTTGTTAAAGACTTTCATGGATGATTAACTCCTTTTGACGCCTAGGATTCATTCCATTAAAAGATCCATCGTGATAGATAAGAGGTTCATTATTTGTTTTATCTCTGTTACCCAAGAGGTATAGCCAGTGCAGTTACAGTAACATATACACATAAGATCTATGAAAATGGGGGGGAAAATATCGAAGTGTTTTTGGTAAAAAGTACTATAATGATGTAAATTAACTATTAGTACAGTCAAATTAGGCGAAAAAAGGGCCGGAGGTAAACATTTAGAAAAACAAGCAGAGACCCCCTGGGATGTATTAAGGGGGGTCTGAGGATGCCTCACCTGAAAATCCCAAAAAATCCGGTGACGGGTTTTCCGCCATTTTGAAAAATAAGTCGGCCATATTGGATTTTTCCATAGTTCATAAAAACAGCTATAACAGGCGAACTAATTGGTTTAAAATGTTCGTTCTTGTTTTAAAATGCGTAATTCAGTGCGTTCTTTAAGTTTCATGCATCAATTATTGGTTCTAAACCATAGATTTTTTTAAAATTACGCTAAAATAGCAATTTTTTTGTAATTTTTTCGGTTGTAGTTTTTTCGTTTAATACTGTGTCGTAACTATTATAAGTATCAAGACCGAAACAACTGGAACTTGTTAAGGAAGGTCTTAGGCTATACCGTACCAAATTTCTAAGAAATCCCTCGATTAGTTTTCCGCCATTTTGAAAAAAACGGCAGCCATACTGAATTTTCGATATTTCTTAAAAACTGCTATAACAAGCGAACTTATTGGAATAAAATGCTCAATTTTTTTTTAAAATGCGTGTCTAAGTGTAGTTTTTTGAAATATCATGCAGTAAGTTAATATTCTTGAAGATTTAATTTTAAAAACTAGGAAAAACAGTAGTTTTTCGGTCTTTTTCTGTTGTAGTATTTTTATTCTTATTATTGAAGAAGGTATTTAAAACAACTGGGTATGATGCTTTGGGATTTGTTTAGGAAGGTCTAAGGATGCCCAATGTAAAAATTTTAAAAAATCCCTCCACTGGTTTTCCGCCATTTTGAAAAAGAAGTCAGCCATATTGGATTTTCCTAAACGACAATTACAGACGAACTAATATAGATAGAAGGTTGATTTTTTTGAAGCACGTGTTTATATGTGGACTTTTTTTATAAATATCATAAACATATTTAGGTTTAAAAAATTTAAATAATTGAAAAAATTTAAATTTTAAAATAACCGAATTTTAATGAATTGATCCATAATTTTGATTTTCCCTTTTTTTTTGTAGAAAGGTTCTTAAAAAATTAAGATAGATATTAAAATAAATAGTCAATATAGTTCAGAATTCGATAAGAGGTTTGAAAAAGCCTTAAGTAAAAAAAGTTAACCTTTTCAAGTTTTGTTATGAAATCACCACACAAGATAGTATTTAATGTCCTTTTATTGTATGAAATAAACTTAAAAAATTAATGGCAAAGTCAAAGTTACATTGATGAAAAAAGGAATGAAATTCTTATGCATCGTTCGTCCTTTTCTACTTGATAAGTTAGAATTTCTCTAGAATCATTTACTTTGAACAAGGAGTTAATTGACTTCATCTAAATCAGTTGAATTTAGAGAACTTGCTTCTGATTCATCAGCTGCATCTGCATCACATTCAGTTTCATCAAATATTTGGGAACTGTCACTGCGTCCTGAACTAGCACATTGTCCAGTGTCCACACATAGAATAAGAGCACTCAAGTCCACTTCTTCTACAGTCACAAAATCTTTCACAAGAATTTTTACAGTTGCATATAACTAGTTTTAACAGTCCATCTGGAACAACATTTCTTGACGGCGGAATTGGAAAAAAATTACCATCAGATAGCTTCCACCCCCATTCCGTTGGCAATAGACCATTGAACCTCCACTGCTGGACCTAAAGATACACGCGTAAAGAATGCTGACGTGCTGCATCTGAAGTAGGTGGAAGCACAGCCAAATTGAAAGTACTGCTCACTTTTTGTTTTTCAACAGTGGATAAGTATAGGTGATGTCTTGCTTTGTTTAGATTTAACGTCCCTTTCGGCACCTTACATGGCCAAAAAGAACTTTTCTCCGTCTTCCGAAATCGAGTCCGATGAAAATGAAGCATTATTGAAAACATCCATCTGGCCACGAAGAGGCTGGTCTGAAGAGAGCAAATAAAAGCTTTCTTCCCTTTTCTAAATGGTGCAGATGTAGAACCGCATCCAGTAAAGGCGTACAGTACCAACATGTACTCTCCTAGACTCTTCTGAAGTTCTTGAATGCTATATACTCGATCATATTGGCCTTTTTTACCAAGTATTAGTATGTAACATTCTTTTATTGCATGGGCGCAATCCCTAATGCAAAAAGATCTGAATATTCTCCAACAATTACAGATGGGCAGGAATCTGCTATTTTAATAGCTTGAGAAACAATCAAAGTGTCAGCTCAGCATCACCGACTGCTTGATTAACATCACATCCGGCAGATTTCAAATAAACTTTTAAGAGCCTAATAAATGAGAATTTGTTCTTCTCATTAGAAAGAAAATCATGTTGAGATGCAAAACCATAATTGCATTCTCCAACATTAACATCAATTGATTTCTTTAATCACCCTCTTAGGTGCTCCACGTCTTTTATACCAGGACCTCCATCATAGCCGTCAAATACCACATATCACTTTCAATAATGTTATAAAACAATAGTGTTGTAAAATAGTAATGTTGTAAAACATAGGAAACGAATTGCTCACATATACCGTATAAGTTGCTGGACGTTGCCTTACAACTTTGTGTAGTAGGTGTCCCCCATCAATGACATACGTACGATTATTGGGGATTGGATACCCCACCAAGCAGTTCGAGGAAATTTTGTAGAACATTTTAAACATGTTCTAAACCCCTCTATGGTCTCAGTAAAGTTCAACGAAACATGAAGGTCAAACGCGATTTTCAAATGGGGTCGTATTACAGGAAATTAGGAAAAACATGAAAAGGGATTTCTAAATTTTTATACAAGGCTTTTTCAAACCTCTTTTATCGAATTCTGAACTATTTTGACTATTTATTTTAATATCTATCTTAATTTTTTAAGAACCTTTCTACAAAAAAAAAAGGGAAAATCAAAATTATGGATCAATTCATTAAAATTCGGTTATTTTAAAATTTAAATTTTTTCAATTATTTAAATTTTTTAAACCTAAATATGTTTATTATATTTATAAAAAAGTCCACATATAAACACGTGCTTCAAAAAAATCAACCTTCTATCTATATTAGTTCGTCTGTAATTGTCGTTTAGGAAAATCCAATATGGCTGACTTCTTTTTCAAAATGGCGGAAAACCAGTGGAGGGATTTTTTAAAATTTTTACATTGGGCATCCTTAGACCTTCCTAAACAAATCCCAAAGCATCATACCCAGTTGTTTTAAATACCTTCTTCAATAATAAGAATAAAAATACTACAACAGAAAAAGACCGAAAAACTACTGTTTTTCCTAGTTTTTAAAATTAAATCTTCAAGAATATTAACTTACTGCATGATATTTCAAAAAACTACACTTAGACACGCATTTTAAAAAAAAATTGAGCATTTTATTCCAATAAGTTCGCTTGTTATAGCAGTTTTTAAGAAATATCGAAAATTCAGTATGGCTGCCGTTTTTTTCAAAATGGCGGAAAACTAATCGAGGGATTTCTTAGAAATTTGGTATGGTATAGCCTAAGACCTTCCTTAACAAGTTCCAGTTGTTTCGGTCTTGATATTTATAATAGTTACGACACAGTATTAAACGAAAAAACTACAACCGAAAAAATTACAAAAAAATTACTATTTTAGCTTAATTTTAAAAAAATCTATGGTTTAGAACCAATAATTGATGCATGAAACTTAAAGAACGCACTGAATTACGCATTTTAAAACAAGAACGAACATTTTAAACCAATTAGTTCGCCTGTTATAGCTGTTTTTATGAACTATGGAAAAATCCAATATGGCCGACTTATTTTTCAAAATGGCGGAAAACCCGTCACCGGATTTTTTGGGATTTTCAGGTGAGGCATCCTCAGACCCCCCTTAATACATCCCAGGGGGTCTCTGCTTGTTTTTCTAAATGTTTACCTCAAACCCTAATTTGACTGTACTATATCTTGATAACGAAGTGAAGCAGAATGCTTTTAGTATGGAATTTAACAATGTTGAAGAGAATGAGAATATACTATTTGCAATTTGTCAGCGATTTCTCAAAATCATTTAGAAATTAAGTGGATGGATTAAATGCCAAGGGGCACAAGTGACAATGCGGGATAACTTCTGTGCAATCGCTGAGCATCACTTCTCATCCATTATGCTGTTTTTGTTATAAAGAAGAAAAATAGTAATATTTTAGTAGCAGTTTTAGTCAAATATAGTGTTCGGCACTAGTTAACTAGAACTAGTTGCAACTAGTAGTTAACTACCGATCAACTAGTAGTTAACTAGTAGTTTAACTACTTTTGGTTTAAACTAGTTTAACTAGTAGTTGAACTACTTTTTTTAATAACTACTAGTTGAAACTACTTTCAAATTTTCAACTACTTTTTAAAAAAATTTTGTTTAAAATTTCAAAATTATTAAAAAATGTTATCAAAATATACAAAAAATTACACTGCTATTTATAACTACAGTGTCATGGTAGAGTTCTCAAATACCATAACCAGAAAAAAAGCACCGTTTTGAGCGAAGCATAAAGTTTTTTGTGATATAGGTAAGAAAGATGTTTGGAATTTGGGCAAAAAATAGGTTATTAAATTAAATAGACTAGTTAACTAGTAGTTAACTACTTTGGGAAATAGTTAACTACTAGTTGCAACTAGTCCCAGGAAAAAATAGCTAACTACTAGTTGCAACTAGATTTTCCCAGACTAGTTAGTATAGTTGGTATTTTTGACCACTAGTTGCCGAACACTAGTCAAATATCATAGAAAATAACTAAAAGTATCCCATATACCCACATATCTCCAATATCCCCCTCCTAAAAATTTTCTGTAAGTTCCTTCTCCCAGAAAGGGGCACACCTTTTCCTCTGCCTGCGATAATATCTACCGACACTTTTAGGAACTGTTATCGAAAGCAACCCACTTTTTTTACCTTATCAGAAGAAACGCGCCATCTTATTTTTAGAAATTCTTCGCAGAGAGGTGTTGATTGCCGTAAAATTGTATCCGATGAGGTATATCTGGACAATGGGAGAAAGCAAAATAAACACTTAAAAGCAAGCATTATCTAATCTCTATCGTATCGATCTTCTCCTAAAAAGGATGCTGGTTAGTTCAACTTTCTCTATTTAAATTTTATTTCAAAGCACTGTAGAAACTTCGACGCCGCATTATCTTTACAACGTCAGCCGTGATTCATACTTAAAGAAAGGTGACTTTCTTGTTTGGTTTTAAGGTTCTATGGTTTTCTAGATTTGAACGAATTCGGATGCCTTTAGTTTTTTTTTTCTATTCCTTTGGCGATACAGATTAAATAACGATTTTAAAAAGTCACATTGCGCACGACGATGGATGCTTCTTTAACATAATTTCAGACAAAATGACTAAAATTGAATACTTAAAAGAGTCTACCCGTAAAAAGTATAGTAGTAAATAGCCATGATTCATAACTCATGGGGAAAAATAAAAGCGTAGACTATATCCAACAACATTTCAGAATCACACTGGAAAGGAGAGGGATCCCCGAAGCAATCCGGAGGCGCTAGAAGGGAGGACAAAAGTTTCTCCAGAAACAATAAAAGATGTAACTGTGGGCAAACGGTTGGGGGCAGAAATAAAATATCAGTACCAACTATCATTTTATAAAAACTATGTTCAGTCTTTTTCCTAAAGAGATTGTCTTCAAAATGCAAAAATTAAAAAAAAAGCGTGGTCAACAAAGTTATGCTTTAGGCACCCCTTTTCCAGAGTTATCAGGGCAGTATACGCATACGAAGCCCTTTTGTCCATGAGTTTGAATCACCCTGTATATTGTTGTGGTTGTTATTTCTAACTATTATAAGGTGAATGATAAATGAAACCACAAACGAAAAAAATTAAGTACGGCACATGGACTCTCAACTTTTACAAATTATTGGAATTGAGAAAGAATTCTGACTGAGGGGGGAAGGTAGGGGTAGAATTGTACAGGGGCGTAGCCAATGAGTGAAATTTCGGGATACATTCCTCCGTAAGTCGGAAATTTTCTTTTTCTGACTTCAGGAAAGGAATAAAACTATCAAATATTCCTTTACAGATTCCAATATCCCCCTTCGAATTTCTTTTCTGGTTACTAGGTGGTATCCGTAAAAGATTTACTTTAAGTCCAAGTAGTCCGCGAAATACCTTTTTAGGTTGGGAACATTCACATTCGCAGCTGGCGGGAAGCAAAATGAATCTCAATCGTCGCCAGATGGCGTAACTCTTTCCCGCCCCCTAAAAGAGAAAAAGATATGAATGAGTTTCCTTTTTTAAGGACTGGCACAACATGCACAAGCTACGAATTGTAGTAACTACTCAGAAGCCGGTCATCGGCTACACGTGGTACTGGCTTGCAGACTAAACACTCAATGGCCTCAAGAGTGATTGAACACATGTCCACTTTTCATGAATGGAATCGCACCGAATTTCGCGGTTACTGTCGGGTCCTTGAATCGAACTAGAACACCTGGGCAGATTTGACCAATTGCTGGAAATCAGGTCTCATATGTTGGAGAATCTGATTCATAGAAGCGAAGCACGTCTCTAAATGCCTTCTACCTTCATTAATAAAAAGATTGTAATTTGTAATATTGTAAGAATTGCAAAGAAAATATTTTAGTTTTACTTATAATAGGGTTATCCCAGAGCCGTATCCAAGGCAGAGAGTTAAGGCTGGGGGTTCACCCACCCGGAAATTCACATGACTATTTATTACTGTTTCCCCCTTGGAAATTCTGAAGGTACTAAGAAGTCGAACTGATCCTTTTCGGGTCAATAATAATAATCTTTATTTACAAAAATGAAAAAGAAAATCAATATGAATAAAAAAAATAATATTTGATACGCCAAGGCCAAGGGGAAACAAAAATCCCTTTCAGGCGTTTAGGACTTCCCCAAAAGTCCAAAAAGGAGTCAAAGTATTACTTCTTGGGGTCAAATTAAAAAAAAATTATGACGGAGGACACCCTGACCCTGACCTCCGTTTTTTCTTGGAGTAAGTATAATATTCGCAAAACTTAAACATTAAAATCATGAAGTTTCACTTTGTTGATCTAAATCAGTGGTTCCCAACTCGGAGATGTCCGCGGACCACTAAGTCTAAAATAGGAATCTTCACGGACCACCCTTTGTAGCTGAAAATCCTTATCTTCACGAAATTGCATGATGAAAGTTAATTATCCCTAATTAAGCATGGAAATTTATATAATGCTCTAGAATATAACTATACTTTAAGAAGAATTTAAATACTACAAACATCTCACAAGAACTAATAACTTTTGTTGTCATCATGAAAATCTTCGGAACCCACAAATCACTATAAATAGTTATAGTAGACGAATTAATTTTTACTTATTTAGTGGTGACTGTTCCCCACAAATTACATAGCCGAAAGTATAATTCAATCTTTTCTTGTTCAATTCAGTCAAATTTCTATTCTTAATAGGAAATGTTTTGTGTGCTTCCGAATCTCTCCACGGACCACGTCCAAGACTCCCACGGACCACCGGTTGGGAACCACTGATCTAAATATACTGGGAAAAGAAGGCTTATAAAAATATTTAGGAGTCGAAGCCCCTCCAGCAGGGCCGTAACCAGACTTTTGTTTCGGGGGGGGGGGTTGACTCAAATATTTTCTGAGGTACCTCCTTACGGGTACTTTTATATGTTAAGTTTTAGATGACAACACTGTATTGAAATTTTGATGCACTAAATTTCAAATTGCATAAACAATATGAATTTGAAGTAAAAGGGGGGTCTGGGGGTCCTCCCCCAGAAAATTTTTAGAAATTTGCCCCTCAAAAGAGTGTTTTAGCTCATTTCTGAGACCCTTTAGATTACACCCATAGAGCACCACTCATTGTAAGCGGCCGAATTTTCAAGGTAAAAAGAAGGTATATTGTAATAAATGGCAAAATGTTAAGGGGTTTTTTAGGTTCCTACTCCAGAAAATTTTTTGAATTTTTCCCCTAAACGTGGCATTCTGGCATTTTAGCTTATTTTGAGACACTTTAGGTTACATTAAAGAGGACCACTCCTTGCAAATCACACAAGTTTGAAGGAAAAACCGTATACTTAATAGATTTCAAAATTTCGAGGGGGTTTGGGGGTCCTCCCCCAGAAAAATTTTGGAAATTTTACCCTTAAAAGTAGGGTTTTGACTCATTTTGAGACCCTTTGGGTTATACCCGAAGAGGATATCGCTCCTTGTGAGACATAATTTTGAAGAAAAATAGCAGTATAAAAATTGATGTCAAAATTTCGGGGGGGGGGGTTGAACCCCTACCCCCCCCCCTTGGATACGGCCCTGCCCTCCAGAAACAATTAATAGACACGGGTTACAGTATATCCTCTCTCGATGAAATATCTCTTCCTGTTTTTTAAAATCCGTACAATTTCTTCAACTACTCGACGTTATTTACCAACTTTTCGGCGTTGTTACTCCATCCATTCATTCATGAAAACTCCATGCTTACGTTCTACAAACGTATCCCCGCCCCATAAGAAGGTTAAGGCTACTACACTTGGAGACTTGGATCCCAAAGGGGAGAAGTTTTTGCGTAAGCTTAATTGTTGGCGAAACGGTGCAGAGGTCACTCCTTGCATTGTATCCTCATTTGTGAAGTGGCGACCTCCTGGGACAGGAAATGCTTCAATGGCCGGAAACGCAGCGGCCGGACACACACCCCTAATGTGTGAGTGATTTGTGATCGCACATATTTGTAATCATCATTTATTAGAAAGGTATCTACGCAGTGGTTTGGAGGAAAAAATTTATTTTCCGAAAGGCATGTATGTACTATTTCGTTTGGAAGTTTCCTTGAGGAATTCGTATTGTAAGTCAGAGCTGTACGCGGGCGAACTAATAAATGTGTGTGGTCAAGTCAGAAATGTCTAGATCCCTCATTTCAGGGGTCTCCTCTACAGTGGCGGATCCAGCCTGATCCTGAGGGGGGGGGGCAACCACATTTTAGGAAGGTTGGGGGTTCTCTCCAAAAATAATTCCGAAAATTTTACCCTAAAACCTATTTGAGGTCGTCTACAGAGCCGTACAACCACTTTTGTTTTTCGGGAAGGGTTTAGATTCCCATATTTTTCCCAAGGTCTCTCCCCCCAAGTATTTTATTGACGATGCTTAGTTTACACCCCAGGGAAGGAAGGGGGTGTGAGGGTCCTCCCCCAGAAATTTTTTTAAAATTATACCTTAAAATGTAGTCTCCTGACTTATTTTTGAACTTTTAAGACGGGAATTAAGGTCTCATCATCTGAGAGAGATCCTAGAGATGAACGGTCATCTCTGTTCTAGATGGTCAAGGGGAGACACATGAGGGGATTGCCACATGGGGCTGATTGCCCCACAGGTCTTCCCTTATCCCCCTCTCTTTTCATCACTCCAATGGGGCATATACTAGAAATTTATTTGGGTAGGAGCCCAAATATCGTCTAAAGTCTAAAATATTTAGTCATTATCGGGCCAAAATCTAGATTATCGCACCGGGGGAGAGGACACAAAAATATTCCTAAGGCCCCTCCCATGCTTATTTAAGGGGCCGTCCATAAATGATTCCATTTTCGACTCCCTCCCCCTATGTCACATGTCAAGCTCTTAAACCACCAATATGTCTAATGTACGGTTTAAAAATGCCCAAAACCAACTTTTTTATTTAAGCTTAATTTTACCCCACCAAATAGTTTTATTTATATTTTTTATTCATGGGGTTTAAATTGGTTTGTTTTGAAAAAAGTGTATTTAAAAAAAAAATGTTTCTTTTTTTTTGTTGGTTTTCAGCTGCAGGATGTGATGTCATAACTTTTCCCCTCCCCTCCTTTGTCACAAATTGAAAACCTCCCCCTCCGAGCGTGATTTCCTTTATGGATGGCCCTAATGGGTTCAATAAAGCTTTTTAATGCGTTTTTAGATAGTATTTGCGTCTTGAAGAACATACAAAAATTGTAAGTAATAATGATATAAATACAAAAGGTGGTCTAGGGTTCCTCCCCAGAAAATTTGACCCAGAAAACAGGGTTTAAACTCGTTTTGGTACACCTAGTCTAGTCCGAGCCCATTGGGGTGCAACTGACCGTTGCCCCCCTGAATCTGCGCTATTAGAGTGCCAGCCCTCCCATATTGACTTACATCTTCATGCTTCCTCTTTAGTGTTTCCATTTCATACATCCTATTTTTCCTTCCCACTTACAATTTTTTCTTTTTCTTACCCCAATTTTTCAAAAAGTGCCTGAGCCCAAGGGGGGGCAAAAGGCCTGTTGCCCCCCCTGGATCTGCCACTGCTCCTCTAGCGCAATGCAAAGGCGCTGGCTTGTAGAAAATATTGGGTTGACTGCAGTGGGGTAACCAGAAAAAAAATTTCGGAGGGGAATATTGGAAAATCGGGGGGCTGGGAGGCAAATCTTTACCTTTTCTATGGTCGAAAAAGGTAAATTTCTGACTTTTTTCTTCTTCTTCAAAAGCTCAACAGCCTTTTACAGGCCAAGGCTGACTCGCAGATTCTCCTCCATCTGGCCCTGTCTGGTGCGACGGCCCGCCATCGGTTAATTCCCAGTAGCTTGAGGTCCCCCTCAAAATCATCCATCCATCTTGTAGGTGGTCTTCCCCTTCGTCTAATCCCTTCAATTCTGGAGAAAGTCACTTTTTTGGCAGGGGTGGCATCGGGATATCTGAAGAGATGGCCCAGCCACCTAATACGTGACGCCTTGATAGTTCTCACAATGGCGGTCCCACCAAATTTGTCATATTTTTTGTAAATTTCGTGATTGTAAAGAATCCTCCTCACGTTGTTTTCTTGAATTGGTCCAAATATTTTCCTCAATATTTATCTTTCAAAGATCAGCAGTTTTTCCTCCTCTGTTTTATTGAGGGTCCAACACTCGCTTCCATACATAACTATAGGCCTGATTAAAGTTTTATATATGCTTAACTTTGTCTTCTTTCGGGGAAATATAAAATCCTCCCTTTGGTTATGCCCTTGGTTGAACCCAGAGGGGGCCCATCTGACACTGCTACCAGTGACGTCACTGGCAGCGGAAGTGACGAGCCAGAGCTTACACTGGCCAATCAGGCTTGTTAAGGCGGAGCGTAAAGTTTCCATGCCACCAGTATCTATCCCTTATCCCGCTCAAACTGTAAGTGATTGGTTGTTCAAACAGTTAGGAGGCGTTACAAATGACGTCACTGGCAGCGGAAGCGAGACGTCACGAGCTTTTTCCATGTCTATGTGAAGAGCCAACCTTATATTCTATAAACCTTGGGTTGAACCGGGACCGAAATTCGGCTTTAGACCAAAAAAAAATTAAGACGTGGAACATTCTTCCATAGATACATTTCCATATTTATAAACAGTAGTTTTCATCAATTTTTGAAACTATTGGGCTCAGTCCCATCTAAAAAAACCATTGAGGAGGATCATAGAAAACGACTTAAATTACTCTATAGGCAAAGAAAGAAGAGGGGGTCCAGGGGTCTTCCCTCGGGAAATTTTTAAATTTTAGCATGCCAAAAAGTGTTCTGAAACTACTTTCAGGGGATTTTTCTCGGGGAGGGGCGGTGCCCCCTCTTCAATCCGTCCCTGAGAGAGAGAGAACTCTGCCCGGGTGTAGGGGGGAACATAGGGAGATATTTCCTCCCACAGGCAGGCCGAAGTTTTCTTTTTTGACTATAGAAAAAGACTAAATTTACCTCACCCTCCTAAATTTTGATATCCCTTCGACCCCCTGAGAATTTTTTTTTCTGCCATATGATTTCAGTGGTTCCCAGAATTTAATCTTATCATTTTTATTACACATTTTATTCTGCTTATGGTAAATTGTGTTTCGATTTATAGGGCTTGTTGAAGCTATAATAGGCATATTAAATTAAATATACATGGGAGGGCAGAGGAATAATTTTGGGCCCTCCCGAAATAAATTTCTATATACGCCACTGAATCTATTGTAGAATTTAAAAAAAAAAAAATATCCGACTCAAAAAGGGGTTGCAGTGGTTAAATGGTTGGGATGAGAACCCCTGGTCTGAGGCACCTCTCAAATTATTGTGGTGTCGCCATCTATGTCATCACACCATAGTTAATTTAACTATTTCTATGGAGTTGTTGTAAATTCGATTTCCTCTAAAAAAAGTTGCTGATAGAGACTTGGGCTAATTTTTAAATTTAAATATTGCATAGGTAAAATAAAAGATTTAAATAGTGGAACCATTTTGTTCTGTGCAGGGAAATAATCACTCATTTAAAAAAAACCTAAAAAATAAAAATAATCTAAATTTCTGAAAGTAATGGAGGAAAAACCTTTATTATATTTTTGTATGGTTTTGTAGTTTTCAAATTAAAGCTTTAATTATATACAACTAATACAAAGTAAATAGTAAAGAATAATAATTTATCTGCTTTGAGGATCAAGGGCAGTAGAAAAAGAATACACAATAACTGTAACCTTAGCGCTATTTGTTGACAAGTAATAGGAAATATAAAATGGTCTCCATGGTTCCAAAAATTTGTTTTACGTCGCCAAAGCAGCCAATTTGTGCATAGGATTTGGTGGATTGGATTACTACTTTTTGGCGTTTTTCGCCGAATTTGAAGGTTTTCTTTTCAAGTATGCTATATAGGACTTTCCTCAAATGTAAAACACTAAATTTTTAATGTTTTGATGTGAATCTTCCCATGCATCTGTTCGTGTGTTTTGCTTTTTAACGTAAGAAACTCTTGAACGCATCGATGCGTTTGAATCATGTTCTCGAGCATTGAACTCTGTTGATTTTAAGTTTTTATGAATTCCTGGTTTGGTTATATCTGTTTGTTCTGAGTAAATATTTTATTTAAATTCAGTCCCCAATATTATCCCTATGTATAGTTCATCTGTTTAGTTTTTCTAACTATTTTACTTGCTTTACTGTAGTATTAATTTTGAAAATATTATGATATTATCTTTTATCAAGCATTGTACTTATTCTTGCACCGATTTTCTTGTTTGTAATTGTAAAAGGAATTATTTTTTATTATTGTCCCCATTCCCCCATTGTTTCATTTAAAATCTATTTTATCTGAGTGTTAAATAACATCAGGTCTTCATTATGTTGATAATTGTCTTACAGTTAAATTGAAAATGGCTGAAACCAATGAAAAACAAGTAGATATACCTGTAGAATCTGAAGGAAAAATCAGTGATGTTCCTGTTGCTGCAGATGTTACAGCTGATGGCAAGAATGAAAAGCAGATTAAGTGTCAAAGATGTCCATCCACAATTTTAGTTCCTGGAACTGCATTGTTAGTTTCTCATAAGGTAAAACAGAATTTTTAGTTTAGAGTAATGTAGTTATTGTGATTTCAGTAAATCAGCGGTGAATATGTCCATTATTCTATTAAAAATAAGTTTGATCATGCTAATTATAAGGGTTTATTTAATGGTAGATTTTGGGATATTCCCCTTCTACAGCAATACAATTTCCAGATCGTTCCGACTATCTGGTTCGTTTGGCGATAGATTACATAGTCTTAAAGCAATAGATTGCCAAGTCTTGCTATAGCAGTGCCGTTGAATCTGTTGAGGCAATGTCATTCAGAAAGATTGGAGGGGTACAAGCCACTGAGCCATATCTAAGAAGAAATGGGGGGTCCACCCCCTCCAAAAATTTTGAGCTCTATTTTAATGCTTTTTTTTCTCTTGAAAATTCTATGGCATTAATGGAGCAGTTAGGTGTCACACCCAAATGTCCAAAAAAGCTTTTTTAAAAAAACGCTTTTATTAAGATGTCCTAAAAATTCAAAAATAATTTTTTGGGTTTTGTGAAATAATTTATTCGGGAGTAGAAAATAACCTTTCGGTAAGTAAAAATTAACTAATTTTCTGATCACTAAAAATAAAAGCGTGGGCGCTAGTAATTTATAATTTTACATAAAAGAAAATGAGAAAAGAGAACTTAGAATAAATAGTCAATAGATAATTACTAGCGCCCACGCTTTTATTTTTAGTGATCAGAAAATTAGTTAATTTTTACTTACCGGAAGGTTATTTTCTACTCCCGAATAAATTATTTCACAAAACCCAAAAAATTATTTTTGAATTTTTAGGACATCTTAATAAAAGCGTTTTTTACTTATTTTATTTTCTACTTTTTAGTCTTAGAATTTTGCCTAAAATCTTAATTTTTATTCCAATTGTTGGTATGTAATTAGTAAAACCCCTTAGAATTAAATGCTAAAAATTTAAAACATTACCCCTCTATTTAGGTACTTATAAAATTTTTCAAAGCAAGTCATTTGTAAGAAATAAACTTTTCCAAACACCAGTGAAGAATTTACAGAAAAAAATATTCCAAAGGAAAGAGATTTTATAATTTCTTTTTTACTGAAAAAGCCCAACACCCCATGCAAACATATTTCAGTATTTCTTTAAGCTATAAATAATTCCATCTGAACGAAAGCGAAATCTAAAAGAAATGAACAGCAATAATAATAAAAGCATCGAAACTCCCATTTATCCATCAAATGAAAATAAAAAGTATTTCCAAGCTTTTAGAACAAGTGGTATAGGTTTAAATTCACATTACTATCTTCGTTAATTATCTTAATTGAAAGGTAATAATTCAAGGTTTAAAGATTGAATATAGTTCAAATATATATAATACGCCGTTGTATAAGTTTTGGGGGTCATATTCCTTTTAGAGCGTCTTAAATTCGAGTTAATCGGATAATCAAAAATACTCTTTAATTACCCTAATTACGGAGATTTTGACTAGCTAACAATTGAATATTGCATTGTCATGAATATTACACCATGCTGCAAAGTTTCAAGGCTTAATATCATTTAGAAGTACCTGAAATTTTATGTGCAAGAATCTAAATGACAACCTTAAAATTTGCATAAATTTGTCTTTAATTTCTTTAATTATTTTAAAATTGCCGTTTTGATGATTGAATATAGTAGTACTATGCCTATTACACTATTGTTCCTTTTTTTGGGAGCTAAAATATTTTTTAAGGGTCTCAAAATCGAGTTAATCGGATAATCGAAAATACTCTTTAATTACCCTAATTATGGAGATTTTGACTAGCTGACAATTGAATATTGCATTGTCATGAATATTACACTATGCTGAAAAGTTTCAAGGCTTAATATCATTTAAAAATACCTGAAATTTTATGTGCAAGAATCTAAATGACAACCTTAAAATTTGCATAAATTTGTCTTTAATTTCTTTAATTATTTTAAAATTGCCGTTTTGATGATTGAATATAGTAGTACTATGCCTATTACACTATTGTTCCTTTTTTGGCAGCTAAAATATTTTTTAAGGGTCTCAAAATCGAGTTAATCGGATAATCGAAAATACTCTTTAATTACCCTAATTACGGAGATTTTGACTAGCTGACAATTGAATATTGCATTGTCATGAATATTACACTATGCTGCAAAGTTTCAAGGCTTAATAACGTTTAGAAGTATACCTGAAATTTTATGTGCAAGAATCTAAATTTTTTGCGATAATTTGCCGTTAATTAATTTAATTACTTGAGAATTGTCGTTTTGATGATTGAATATAATAGTACTATGCCCATTACAGTATTGTTCTTTTTTTGGGAGCTAAAATCTCTTTGGAAGGGTCTCAAATGTCAGTTTTTCTGATAATTAAAAATAATCGATAATTTACTTAATTTTTTGGTTATTGATTAGATAATAATTGGATATTGGAGTGTCATGAGGGTTACATCGTTGTGTAAAGTTTCAGGGCCCTGACATATCAGGAAGTGCCGGAAAATCGAGTTGTAAGATTTCACCCGTGACCTTGGCCCAGAGCAAGTCTAATAAAAGCGTTTAAAAATGATTTAAAATACTAAATATAAGGGTTAATCTTAAAAAATATTCAGACTCCAAGAAAAATGTATACCAATAATACTTATTAAATTTCAAAATATTGTTTCCAATGTTCCTTTGTTTGGATGTTTAAAAGAGCAATTCTTTGTAGTTTCAGCTTCCCGATCCTCAGCTGAAGGAACAAGTGGTAACTGCAAGTGACTCACTTCATCAGTATTGGTGTGTAGACAACATGTATGCTTTTGAAAATGTAGGGTTTAGCAACACTGTGGATGGCGTTAAGTATTTAATTTGTGCTGACTGTGAAATTGGACCTATCGGATATCACGATTTAAACACTAAACTTTCTTACATATCCGTTAAAAAGATAAGTTATTGTTGATTTATTTGTTTGTGGTTGGGTGTAACGAACCAAAGGTTTTTGTAAGTTAAGTGATTTTAATTTTGATCTGTGATTTTTCTTATTGTACGAAGGTAGTCATTCCTCTACTACTCATTATACTTGGCAGTTTGATTATATTTAGCAGCATATTTGTTTGATATCTCCAGTACCACATTGCTTTGTTTGTTTGGTTTTTTTGTAAATGGTATTCAAATAATGTAACAATGACGAATGATAACAAAGTATTTATGCACCATTTATTTTAAATTGCTTCATGTACAAGTTGCACCTTGGCTTGGGACTAAGTATCCAGTTTTTTGAATACACTATTTTGCATTTGATAATTTCTTAAATAAATGTAAAAAGACTTCATGAATGTTGTTATGTGTTGAAAATTTAAAACACCTATGGCCAGAGTATCGTGCCATGACACACCTATTACCCACCTACAACTATGGCCAGTTTAACAAAAAACTTTCTACACACATAGTTTTCTTTAATTTTGACTTAAAACATAGTTACAGTCACATTACTCACCTATGTACTGTGATAATGCTTCTTAAGCAATAAGAGTAAGAAAAAATCAATTTATTTCTCAAAAATTTTAAAATATTTTCAGAAAAATCTCTTAAGTTTTCCTGCATTTGGTGTGCACATCTATATTATTCAAGTCTCTCAATAGCAAACTAGAAATTTAACCTCACTTAGCTAAAGCCAGTTGATTGAAACTCTGAATGAGTAGGTGTGAAAACAAAACATTATCACAAGTCTAAATTAGAGTAATTCTACACTGTACTATCCATTTTACCATTTATCCATATTTTGACAACTCTAACTTGATAAGACCTAGCTAATTTCAAATAACTAGTTTAATAAAGAGAGTATGGAAAATGGAAGGAACCATGTCTGCTCCAATTGGTCAAATCACCTATGTATATTGTCTCTGTAAGACTGTTTTTCTGGTTTTATCTTATTAGCCAACTAGAGTTGTTCATTCTGGCATCATCTTTATACTCTTGTTAATTTTGGGATGAATTTACTAGGTAAAAAATTGCAGTGTGGCTTTCTGCATTAATTTATAAATACAATATATTATCTTTGAAACTTTTTAGTGAACACTGCAAGAAACTGAATGCAATATACAGGACGGGCAAAAAGTTTTGAAAATTCCATAAAAACAATATAAGACAATGAAAAAATTTAGTTCAAAATTATGCTTATAGAAGGAGCCAACATAATTCACGGGGTTGTGTTCGATTTCGAAAATAACCTGTCATGATATCCGGCAGAATGACCCATAAATTGCATGGAAAAGAATGATTAACTGATTACATTGAAAACATCCTTTACTTTTAAAAAATTAAGAACTCTGAATAATAATTTCCTCCACAACCCTCCTTAAGTCCCCTCATGGCCGAAATTAAACCCATACTTCCCCCAAGAAACGAGTTTACCTATATCCTATCTTGAATGTAGTATGCAATTCATGGTTCCGTGATCTGATACACTGTTTCTGTGTTGGATTCCAGAGAAGGAATCTGCAATCCTATGAATTATGCTGGCTCCATGTATTGACATAATTGTAAACTTAATTTTTTTATTGTCTTAAAAAACCCCTGACCTCAGGATGCTGGGATGATTTTATTCAGATTTTCCCCCAGTTTTTATGGAATTTTCAAAAGTGTACTGACTTTTTGCCTACCCTATAGACAGTTTTATATACATCGTGAGGTATAGTTGGTTGCAGTAAAGATTAATAAATACTAACTTAAGGATTTTTATCAATGCTATCTCTCTATATTAAAAAAAAGTAACAGTGACCGCCGCCGCGGCCGCCGCCGCCGCTGCTTTTGAAAATTTTATTTTTGAACACTTTGAACTCTCACTACGCAAAAACTATTCCACGGAAATTTGTGAAATTTTAAACATTTCTATTCAAGTGTATGAGGATCGTTTTCGTTCTAAAAGCTAATAGATGAGATAATTAGTTCTAGAGTTATTTAATGTCAAAGTCGAAAATTATTTTTTTCTGCTGCGAGTTCGCCCCCAGCAAAATCTATTAGCAGCAGAAATATGATTTTTTGCAGACACATACTCTTAGATGTGCAGTTTTGCACCACGTCGCCCTTTTTTCGAATTTCGAATTAGTTTTGGAGTAATTAAGTTTTAAAGTTTCGAAAATTTTGAAGATTTTTCTGTTTTTTCGTTATAAAAGCAAAACTAATCACAGTAGAACTATGATATTTTAAAGACACATAGAAATAATTTTTATAAAAATATTGGCTTTTTGTTTTTTCAAAAATTCTAATTAGTTTTAGAATTATTAAGATTCAAAGTGTCAATTTTTTCTTCTCTTTCTCGCCGTTCACTAGATAAACAGACGAGTTTTATGCGTGTTTTATTGATGAGTCTGATTTCTTTTATTTTCAACAATGCTTTTTTCTACAAAGTGGTTGATGGTTATTAGTAGACTTGCTGAATATTTTTTTAACATTTCAATTAAATTATTCGGAGAAAAGGCTTCTGCTGGATTGTTGAGATGAACAAGCGAGCTCTGCTCGCTAAGATCGCGAAGCGATCTGAGAAGAACTGCGAAGCAGTTCAGAGGGTTGGTGAGCGATAGCTCACTATGTGTGATTTCTTTTATTTTCAATTTAAGTTAGGAAAGTAATATTTCAGCAATAGTTTTTTTCGGGATGATTTGGATTAAATTATTTATCAGCAAGAGTGATAAGTAGTTTCGGTTGTAAAGGAGCATTAATTAAGCCGACCAGCGGGGTGATTGGTAAGATGGAACAAGCGAGCTTTGCTCGCTGAGATCGCGAAGCGATCTAAAAAGAACTGCGAAGTAGTTCCGGGGGTTGGTGAGCGATAGCGAGCAGGGGGCAGGCCCCCTAGTTTATAAAAAAATTGCTTCTTAGAAAATTAAGATTTTATAGAGAATTTTTATGAAACCTACTGAATTATACAATACATTACTATTAATTTGATTAAAAACTAATTTTATCCTTTCCCACATTTGGTTGATGGGGGTAGTAAGTAATCATATTTTAAATTTCAAGAATTAAATCTTTTTACTTGCAGTTCCCAATTTCTTATTGTATGCATGTTAACTAAGTAAACATACCAATAGCAGAATTTTCTAATAATTCAATTTATGACGCACAGATATTGATATAAAATTCATGGATGACCTTAAACATTCTAATTCAGTGGTAAACACATTGAAATTAATGATTTCACATCATCACAAAGGCCAGGTAATCAAATAACCAGGTTTTAATTTTTTCAGATTTTAATGCATCAATTAATTTGCAATCCTTATTTTAAAGTTACAATGGACAGAAACCAGGCTTGACGTCACAGTTGCAGATGAGCTGCTAGTACAAAGGAGCTGCCGCTCGCTCTAACTTCTCCAACCAATTGGGTGTTCAAATTTCCCCCCTCAGCTTCTATACGATGATGTGTTCCGCATTGTATGCGCACAAGCTTCTGCGCATGTAGTTTTCATTTTTTTTTTGAAAAATTAACTTATGATCGGATGGGAAAAATTTCTTCTCCAACGATCTTTTATAAAAATCTAATCTGTTAGGAAAAATTAAATTTGAAAAAGTGTTTACGAGCCAATTTGATCACATCAGGTAGTAAAGATGTTTTCTATTTGAGATAAATAACTATTTTTCAATGTAAAAAACTAAATATTTTCTTATAGATAGTAAGTATGTTGTAAAGAGAACAAATAAGTATATTTTGATCGAAAGAATTGATAATAATTTTATTCGAGACAAATCATAATACATACACTGGTCTGTTTTCTATTGAAACTGAATTTTTTTTATCATGAAAGGTTAAATAAAGAAAACTGCACAGAAGCTTCATAGGCTACAAATTGTACTTGCCTAAATTCAGCTACTCTGATGACATTATACTCTTAATAATAGCTTCAAATGACCTAAAATAAAGAAACTAATTGTAACTCTTTACAAAGAAAGCACAAATGCCAAGATTGCTTAAATTTAGATATTGTAGATTTTCAAACATCAAATAAATTTAAGCTAGGTAAGTTTAAGGTTCTTGCTAAGTCAATTGGTGGAAGTTTTATTCTTTTAAACAATGTACTTATCAATAGTATTTTGGTTTAAAATTTTATGTGAGAAATCAAATATAAACTGTAGTTAGGCAAAATTTTCAATGTGCAGATGACTTCTGCAAACCACTATAGTCCCAATCAAACCATCTACTCATACAGTCATTTTCTTCTGGTTTAAAGTAATTTTTTAAACTTGTGTAGGATACAATTTTTAGTAATAAATTTTGCTTTTATCTTAAATTAATCTAATAATCTTTCTTTCAATTACACATTTAATAAACTATTAACTTTTCACAAGTTAATAGTTAATAAATTGTAATTAGCAGTCATACTTTTTTAAGTTTTTCAAAACTTTTATTAACTTGTAATCAAATAATGGAAAAATCTTCAAATGGGTAAATGTTTCAAGAGCTGGGAGAAATAAGTTTTTCAACAATTTTTAACCTATTAAACACTTACAATAATGATTACGTATGCTAACTTACTAATGATGATTGCTTCAGTGTATGCTAAGTTATACATATCTAGTTTTTTGTGGTTAATAATTAATGAAATTAATTATTTAAAAAAAACACAATCTTCACTTAAAATTTGAGATCACTACAAAAAAGTTATAAATATAAAAATACAGATCAAGGGCCGTATTCAGAAACTTTTAACACGAGTCGAAAACGAATCGTTAACGAGTCGAGACCGAGAACGACATCGAAATCGATCATTTTCGAAACGAGTACTTCAGCTCTCTCGTTTCCTCAAAAACGAGTAATATAGCGGACTCTGATTGGTTGAAAAGAAATTCGCTCGAAAAGAAAATCGCTGGGAGGTCCAGCGATGACGCGAATTTCTTTTCAACCAATCAGAGTCCGCTATATTACTCGTTTTTGAGGAAACGAGAGAGCTGAAGTACTCGTTTCGAAAATGATCGTTTTCGATCAATTTCGATGTCGTTCTCGAATCGTTATCGACTCGTGTTAAAAGTTTCTGAATACGGCCCCAATATTTAAAACAAAAACATTTAAAATACATTCTTAATGAAGGAGTAATGCAGTTCAGCTCATTCGTGTTTGTTATTGATATTTTAGGCATAGTAATTGAACACATTCAGTAAAAATAGTTCTTTCAATACTTTTATTGCAAAGACAAATGATCACAAGTCATTGAGCAACAGCATGACACTGAACTATGTCTCTCCTAAGTATATCTTCTTTCAGTCAAAACAAGTCATCTACAAGTCTACTTTCATTAAATAAATAGCAAAAGACAATCTCCATATAGACATACCACAAATTCATTGGTAAAAGGGTTCAACAAGAAAATGGCACAATTATTACTGATGCATATAAGAGTATTGAAACATTCATTCAATGAATGCTTAAGGGAATTTCTTTAACACTATCATAAAAAATCCTGATATAAACCAGTTAATTTCTTTAGACTGGGCAACTGGTTTACCATACAATAATTTCTATGAAATGTAATCTTTGGTACAACTAATTAGTCACATAAAATGTTAGAATAGCATGATCATAAGTAACATAAAATAATGTTAAAACAGCATGGCCTTACAATCAGGGCAGTAACCAGACTTTTTTTTACTCGACATTGTTTCCGAGCTTCCTCCTTACGAGTACTTTTAAGTGTTGGATAACTTTTAAATTTGGTACACTTAATTTCAAAATTTAGTGAACAAAATCAATCCCAGGTAAAATTGGAGGTCTGGGAATTGTTTTGAAAATTCCCCCCTCAAAATAGTGTGTTAGCTCATTTTGAGACCCTTTAGATTACAACCAGAGAGTGACTCGTTGTAAGTGGCAAAATTTTCATGGATATAATAAACAGCAAAATTTTGAGGGGGGTTTGGGGCCCTGCCTAAGAAATATTTTGGAAATTGCCACTGAAAGTAGTGTTCAAACTCATTTTGAGACCCTTAAGGTTAGACCAAGTCACAAAATTATCAAGGAAGAACAGTACATAATAGATTTCAAAATTTAACGGGGGGTTTGAGGGTTTTCTCCCTAGAAAATATTTGAAATTTTACCCTTAAAAATAGTGTTTTGACTCATTTTGAGACACTTTGGGTTGGTTACGCACAGTAGGGACTGCTCCCTGCCAGTCACATAATTTTCAAAGAAAGAATAGTTGGTTGATTGGTTTTTTATGGCGCAACGCCCATGATAGGACATAGAGCGCCAAACACAAGACAAACAAAGAAAGAATAAGTAAAACAATTAAATCCAAATTTTGGAGGGGGTGAACCCCTAAAACCCTCCCTTAGATATGGCCCTGCTTACAATACATTGTTTGGTATAACAAATCATAACATTGATTGTTTGTAAAAGTAATCAAAACTTAATTTCAAGTGTTTTCAAATGATAAAACCTTGTTTTCTTAAGCTTTTCTTAACAGGACAGAAAACGACAGCCTAGAAATTTTACATCAAGCCAAAGTAGCAAAGATGACTAGAATAAAATTAATGTTATTATTCAATAGACTCATTACTTAATTTTTGGATTTCCATTTTTCATTACCTTTATCCTCTCAGAAAGTTCAAAATTTTTGATCAGTTAGTTTAAAAAGGTATTCTTTAAAAATTTTCAATATCATTCAAAAGTTAATTCATTTTAAAGCTAAAATTTATAATTAAAAGCAATGAAGATTTTTGCATCTATTTAGCATAACACAATTTACCCTCAAGACCCTTAGTACTACTTTTTGTTCTCCTACACATTCACCCAACTTCCATTTATTTATGTAAAAAACACCTTAACGAAGCAGCCTTATTTTGCATCTCAAAGGGCTGAAATTGGCTTAACACCAGCTATTATCTCAACCTTATTCAATACCCATTCTCGAACGGCGAATTCCCCGAGATTGAAAGTAGAGAGAAACATCACTTTGCATACACGCAATAACTTTGCATTCTTCATGAGGTGATATTGGAATGCAAATTCTTTTCTCGCAAGTCCCATAGTCAATTTTCTTCTCTTCTGAGGACAGCTGCATTTCACGAGAGATGAAATGAACTTTTTCCTCTGGTGATAATCCATTTTTTTCCAAAAGGTGGTAAACATAGCCAACCGGTCGTCTTCCGAAATATCATTGCAGTGAAATTTCTTGCTCGTTTTACTCAGTTTGCAGTTGCATCGAGGTCCCATCACGAGACCTTTTTTTGGGAAAAACTCTCCCGTAGGATTTTTCCCTTCCCTGTGACTTTGAATATGAGGTTCAACATTTGGAGTTGCCAGGCCAAAACCTTCATGGCTAGTCTTTGATGATTCTTTCGTGAGGGAGTCAATGTACGCAGCTTGAGATAACAACTGCATCAGTTCTGAAGCAGAAGTTTCAGAACCACTGGGCACTTCTGTGGCTATATGAGGTAAATGAGAGTTTCCATTATTCAAAACTGCAGCTTCATCTATCACATTTGAGTGTCTCCTAGGCATGAGGAACTCGTGACTTTGCAAAGGAGAATCTAGCAGCATGGAAAGCAAATACTTTTTGCTGCTCTGATGTTCTGATATAATCACTTCAGGACTTAAGCCTGAGGTTTCACCTTGATAAATTCCTGATTCCATGTTCACAGATAAGTTTTCTAGGCAGCAAACATTAGTTTACCTGAAAACAAAGAACTAAATTGCAAAATTTCATTTCTGAATACCAAGGAAAGTGTAAATTTGTTACTTTAGTGGCATACATAGAACAAAAGTGGTTATTCTAAAGAGTATGTAAAATTGGATAGTTACACAGCAAGGCTCAACTTCTTTGGAAGAAGCATACACCTTTTTGTAGAGGCTAAAGAACTATATTAGTAACTCTACTATTGTTTTAAGCAAAAACTACTCTAGCTCTTGTGTATAATTAAATGCTAAATAATTTTTTATAAAAATTGAACATCCATAAAAAAATGCAATTAAGTTATTTTAAGACAATTGTAGGCAGTAATTGGCCTTTTAACTTATCCTAATCCTCTAGTTAATTTAATATATATTGTACAAACACCAGCAAAAGTTGTGTTGTGAAAGATCACCAACACAGAATCTTTTCAAATAGAACAAGGTCTTTACAGTTTTTCTAATAACTTATAGGTTAAAGGGGTTATTCTGACAATTAGTTATCGAGTATAAAAAAAATTGGGTGGATTAAAACAAGACCACATACTTAGCCAAAATATAAAAAATAATTAATAGAAAACTACCTTGTTATTTCTAGCAAAACAAGAAAATAAATTAGTCAACGTTTCATGCAGTGAACAAAGGGGAAAATGATCCATGACAGTGTTTCCCAAATTGTGCACGGGCGCTGAAAAGTGTTCCCAAGGGCACCACAAACTCAACTACAAATATTCACTATCTTATAATTTATAACAACATCCCATATGATCTAAAACCTTCTTACAACTTAAATTTTTTTTGCAAAAACAAGACTAACAAAATTTGGGAACTCTTATTGAAATCTAAATTTTTATCAGAGTATGCTGTGTGCTTGTCTTAAACAATAAAATTTTTAAAATTCTTCTATTTAATTTTTTTAATTCTGTTTCCTCTCTGATATGATGGCCTTTTTTAGCATATATCCTCTCCTATTTATCTCTACTAAAAATATATTATTCAAAAACGTTAAAATATGTTTCACTTTAATAAGTTGAACAGATTTTAAACATTTAAACATATTTGTACATCATGGAATACGAAATACGAAAACAAACCCATAGTGATCTTAAAGGACAAAAAGTTATTTCAAACATTTTAATTAATCACACAAATGAAATTTCACAGAATATAATTCAATGGATTCAAAGCAAATTAACAAAAATAAACCTTATACACTAAAACAAAACATATCTACAATGTTATTTTTACCTTCATGTATGTTAAATCACATAAAAACATGGAAAAAAGAAGGCAAAACATGCATGATATAGATCATGTACTCATAACAGAATTTGCATCTTGTATTATAGATTTCTAGTAGTAGGGGAGCCCAGAGTGTTTTTGGGTAGTAACTCGAGCGCGTCAGATAATCATAAGGGGGATACCTTGCATGCTTTTGAGTAACTCCACCAAATATAAGCTCTCTATGTAGGGGGGTTTCTCTAGAACAGTCCGTCAGATTTGTAAAAAAAATTAGTTAAATGGACATACTCGAGCGCAGATAATGATAAGGTAGGTTAGTTACCAGCTAAAAAGTGTGCATTTTCTAAAATCTGCCGATTTGAGCGGTGGGTAAGGGAGAGGGAGGGTTACAAAGTTGCAAAGTAAAGCCAAGACCGGTAAGACGCTATCGCTCTTTTTGAGAAAAATGTACGAAACAAAATGTTTATAGCCAGGAAACTAGGCTCAACTAGTTGTAAACTGTCTTGGTAGCCAATCTGACGCGCTCAAGTATGTCCATGTAACTAGTTTTCTTTCAAATTTTGACGGGCTGTTCTAAACAAACCCACCAACATAGAGAGCTTATATTTGGTGGAGTTACTCAAAAGCATGCAAGGTATCTCCCCTATGATTATCTGACGCGCTCGAGTAAATCCACATTTAGCATCATGGGCTCCCCTACTATAGAACTGTCATCATCATCATCATGCATTACTTCATTACTTTATTTGGTAACAATTTATTACACTTTTGAATGGATAACTAGAATTAATAATACTTAAGAGACATTTTCATTAGCAATCAAAGCAGAAACAAAATCATTCAAAAGGAGTAAAAAATTAAAACTCAAATTTTAGTTATTTAATAGTTGGTATTGGTACAGTTTGAAATTTTAATTGGAAGTTATTATAAAAACAAAGTATAGTCAAATCTTTACATACACATCATTTTCTTTGGTAAAAAAGGGAAATTTCTGAGTGTTAGGAGAGGGATAAATCCTATCCCAGCTTAACTGTATAAGGGTGTTAAATAATTCACTTTTTACAATAATTCTGAAAAGAATTGCTTCAAACAGTAAACCAGGAATTATGTATAGAAAAAATTTAACAGAATTTAGGATGTTGTTTCAGAAATTATGGATCCCAATTAAAGTGCAAATGCTATGAAAATTCTTCTTACTATACAGCAATAAAATATTCTGAACAAAGGCAGATTAAAATGAGTCTAATCATTCAAAATAATTAAAAACTTATTAAGGGTGCTCTGAGATAATTTCTAATTACCTTAAGGGTATCGCAATTAAATAAGTATGTAGTTCACTATTATACAACATTCTCACAAGTGAATCGGTCGTTTTCTAGCTTGTAGGTAAAGATATGACTGTACTTAAAAAAAAAATTCAAAAATCACTTTACTTTGAGGTAATGGCTTCTCCTGGTGAATAAAATGGGTTGCAGACCATATCAGCATAACCTCCATGAATTCTTCGAAACATCTAGGAATTAATACAAACATTTAAATTTAATGATGTATCATTAAATTTATATACCATCAGTACAATTTTCAGTAATGAGAGAAAGGGGTGTGTCAAACATATTTAGTTTCAGAATTCTTACAGTAAAAAATAATTTCAAACTTTTATTTATGTATTGTAACTTCAGGTAGATAAGCCATACGTAGGATAATTAACATAGAAAAAAATAGTTCAGTTTTATGTTCAAGAACAAAAGCCACTTACAACTATTTATTTGATTGGCAGGATTCATATAGGCAGTGGTGGAAAATTTCAACTTTGCTTTTTTGCAGGTTTTTTAATTTTTATAAAATTGTACCATCTGCTTAAATGTAGAATTGTATACATAAAATGAGGAAAACTTATTGTTTCCAATCAACTAAGAATAAAATATCTTTTAATTTTCAGTGAGTTAAAATATTTAGTCAATTTTTTGAGTGAAACAGAAAAAAGTTAGAGACAGCTTTGTAATTTTAATGCACATAAGTTTTATTATGAGAAAAATATATACTAAAAAATATCACTAAAGCTTTGTAAGAATATTTCTAGCACACAAAATAAAAGATTACCTGACGGATTTCATTATCCCTTAAAGTTGTATGAGATGACTCAACGACCACAACAAATTTAATTTTGGTGTTAGTTACGTAGCCATACCTATGAATATGATAAAAACATCATGAATAAATTTACAAATATTGAATTATCACAGAAACTAGTCATAATAGTCTTATGAATTATTTCTCCATAACTAAGAATAAAAGACAGTTTAAGCTTTTTAAGAAAATTAAATTAGCACACATAAAATGCTCCTAAGGAACACTGATAGATCATAGTCAGTTAGAGTAAAATCAGTAAATAAACCCAAAAATCCATTCCTATCCACATAAAACTATTAGATATGTACATGGCTTTTATGAATAAGTGTATAAATTTAGCATAAATTAAATTGTAAATACACTTTAATGAGGTGTGACTTGCAGATATCAATATCAAAAATATTGATAATGTACCCATTCACAAACATGGGTGAAAGTGGTTGGTTGTAGCCAAGAGAGATATTTTTTGTGATTTTTAAAAATGACCCTCAGAAAAAATATCTGTATAGGAAGCAAGGAGAAAAATAATGAGTAAAACTCCATGGAAGTGGTCCAAAAACTACTAGGAAGGATTTTATTACCTTAATTTTGAATTTAATAGGATAGAAATAAATACCTGAAGTTTTTAAAAATCATACAAAGAAACTCTAGAACAATTTTCAGGACACAAAATAGCTGCTGTTGAAGATAGCTATCTATACTTTATAAAAATTTAGGGAGTATGATCCTGGGTGATTTCTGACAAAGAATAAATGGATGTCAATTTTCTATACAATATTAATTTCCATCAAGAGCAGTCAAAGGGATAAATCTTGCAAAAGTCAGAAATTTTTCTATATTGGTTATAAAAGAGGACATATTCACATAATATTCCTCTTCAAAATTTTTTGGATCTTACATATATCCCGTCAATCGTCAGTTTCAGTAGCACAATTAATGGGCGTTAGCTATGCATTTCCATTTTCAGCAGCATGGTCAATGGGATAATACAGAAGTGCCAATTTTTTTTTTCTAGCATTACCAAGTTTTATTTACATTAAAATTGGTTCAATTCCGTTAGAGTCCCCGCTAAATATTGCCCGGTTCTTTTAGACAACAAAAAGTAGAAATATTCATAAATAATTTCAAACTCCTACATTAAAATGTTTAATTAGATCAATAACTATGCAGTTAATTAATAAAAGTCAGAAAAATTTGTTGATATTTGGATATATTTAGCTATTTGGATATCAGCGATATTTAGCGGGGACTCTAACGGAATTGTACCTTAAATTTTTCCAAGACCAGAATCATCCACACCACATATAAATTTTCACCTGTAGGTGGTTATACTTCATCTTGCAAAAATTAAAAGATTAAGTTAGTAAGTTACCTAAGAAAAAATTTATAAAGCATGTTATACTTTTTCATTTAAAAAATATATTTACACTTTATAATCTTCAGTGGGATAAAGAAGACCCAAGTAGAGTTCCCTGAGATCAGATGCAGTTTTATTCACAGTCAATACCTTTTCTTCTATTACATCCAAAGATGTATGAATAGTGTACAGAAATTTCAAATCATTTCCCTGTGATGCTGTTTTAACATACAAAGGATAATTCTGAAAGAAAATGCAAAAATTGAACAAAGAAAACTTGGTAAATCCAAAAAAACAGGCCTGGGACACATTTTTGGCAAAATTTGGTGTTGCGATGCGAATGCCGTTTATTGGCGCGTAAGCAATTCAACTTTTATAAAACTGGGTTGCCAAGAATCCCCTATTTTATCTCCATTTTTGGCGCCAGGCCCGGTTTCTTCGGATTACCCGGCCGAAAACTTTAAGATTAGCAGGAAAATTAAATTGAAGATAATTTTTAAACTAACCGAATTAACTTAAGATTATCTCTAGGTTACAGATTTTAGTAGTTGTGATATATCTGATAAGGTAGATAAACGATTAATCTGATAATATAGTAGTATAGTATAGCTGGTAATTTCAGTTTTGAAAAATAATAAAGTTTATGATAAATAAACTTAAGCTGTAGGTACATATGCTTTATTTATTGCGATAGTTTCAGACACTAAAATACATTGAATTACATAAACAAGTAGTATACTACATAATTTCTGCAGCCGCAATCAAAACAAGGGAGCTCAGAATCAAAATAAATCCAATACTTATAAAATATCAAATTTTACCTCTTTACTTATGACAGCAATAGCTGCAGCCATGAGCTCAATTAAGTCGTTAATTAAAAGCCAATAATCTATTATTTTCTCTAGCAGCCCACATCACATTTTTTTCCAAACATCTAAAATCCGAAAGTGAAAAATTGTTGCCACTTTAACTTTAATATTAAAAGTGCATCGGATATTTATTTTTCATTTAAGAACTTATAAATAAATTGGTGCAATTAAAATTTCCTAGGCAAAGTTGATGAAATTTTAAAATAGTAATGTATTTTGTCAATTAATACAGTTATCAAATACATAGAATATTTTTAAAATTTTCAATTTAGTAAAACATAGGATAATGAAAGTGGCAATATCATTCCTGCTTTCATTTTTAGTCGTCTGTTTGTTTGTTTTTAAATGATTGAGCCATGGAAGGATTGAGCCGAATGTTGATTTCTTGAATATTTAAAATGCTTAATTAAACGGATATTTAAGATAAATGAACAGTATGGAAGTTAACCAATACGACATTTTATATTTTTGTCGAACTGCCAACTTATCCGGCATTCAGGAATGCTTGGAAAAAGGTTATTTTCATTTGTCAAAAACATGTTTGCAGTATTTCTATGCAAAGAATTTTATGTACTACGTTTGTTGCTATACTTAAACATAAAAAGATTAGGAAGACACTTTATTTAAGAAATGGATACTTTATTGAGATTATTTTCCAAACATTTTATAATTCAAATAAACCAGGCCTGGGTGATAGTTTTGGGATTTTTCCTACTCTCTGCTTTATATCTATTATTCTGCTGCAACTTAACGTCTATAAAACTGGGTTGCCAGAATTCACTAATTTATTGCCTTTTTTGGTGCCAGGCCCGGTTTCTTTGGATAATCCTTATTTTTTAAGTAAAACTTGCCTTTAAATCTAGTTAAAAGCATATGGTTGTATTAAATTTTGGGTAGAATTTTTTTATTAGATTGTGTAAAAACTTTTGGTACTTTAGGATTAGCAGATTAGCCCGGCACAGATCTTTCCAATAGGACTTGATTAGTGACATTTTACAAGTTACTCTTAAAAATATAGCAAAAATTAAAAGCAGCAGTTCTAAATGAGGTATCATAATTATTTTTTATTTTAATGTGTGGCGAACCATGAGGTTCGTCATAGATTTTTTTTTTTTTTTTTTTTTTAAAAAGGGTGGGGGTTTGATTGCTACCCGAGAAATTGTAGGTTCAGATACTGGAGAAATTGCCGGTTCAGCTACTGGAGAAATTGTTAGCTCAGATAATGGTGGCAGAATTGTCGGTAGACGTCGGTAAGGATGGTCGGTAGACATCGTGACTAACCACGCGATGAAGACAGGAAAACTTGATTAGAATCGAGCGTGTTCTACACTAAAGGGTCACCAATGAGGAAGACTCATAAAAATAATACCAAGACGTTATTAAAAAACACCAAACCTTTTTTTCTTTTCTCCAGCCAAAACTAAATTTTTAAACAATAGAAAAAGGTGATTGTATTTACCGACGGTTACCAGGACGGCCTATGCCAGTGTTGCAGTCGTATTTGATTTTTTGAGTTTTGTTTTTCGACAAAATCTATGACGAACCTCATGGTTCGCCACAAATGCTTGATTATTTTTGGCCATTTATCATAAATCCTTAAGCTTCCGCCCAGCTAATCCTAAAGTACCAAAGTTTTTTTAGGATTAGCATTAATGTTCTTGAAAATAACATTTTAGGAACAAGTCCAAATGTTCAAAACAATGAAGGTGATACACCATTGCAAGTTGCTGCAGCTTGTGGGTTTTCTGAAGTTGTGAACCTTCTTATAAGAAAAGGTGCTATAATAGATATGCCAAACAACTATGGCTGGACACCTTTGATGCAAGCTGCTAGAAATGGACATACATCTACTGTAGCCCTTCTTTTGAAACTAAAGGCTAAAGTCAACATTTGCAACAAATTAGGTATGAATAAAACTGTTTAATAATGTAATCTGTAAAAAAATGGTCCGTTTTCGTTATCTATCTCATTAAAAATTGCTCTGTTAAGAAACATAACTTTTGTTGAAAATTGTTTATTGGCATCCAAAATGTCTCGTTGATTTTTAACAGGATTGATAGTGAAATAATACTACAAAATTTGGTACTTAGTACATGTTATCTTATTGACTGTGTTGCTGAATCTAAAAACGTTATCAAAGCCCATTGACTGTCCTATAGCTGTCGCTGAATTCTGAGTTTAATACAATCTTTTTTCATGTGCAAATAAATTTATACAGCATTTTGCTACAAAAAATGTGCTTATTATTTTAGGTTTAACTCCAGTTGTAGCAGCAGTGTATAGTGGGAGTTTGCCAACTGTGAAGTTATTAGTTGAAGCAGGTGCTATGATTAATTTAAATCCCTCTGATAGTCAGCAAGTGGATTTTGGTCTGACAAGCTTGATGGCAGCATCTCTGGAAGGTCATGAAGACATTCTGAAGTTTCTTTTAGAAAAAGGAGCTGATGTCAATCAAGCATCTCCTGTTACAGGTAAAATTAATTTAAAACGTATATTGGTGAATTTTTTTCTGCTTTAAAATGTTTGTTTCTTCCCTACAGGCAACTATTTATCTTGTTTTTTTTTTGTTTGTATTCAATAGAATATATAGTTTTAAGTTTCCTTAATATTATTCTAATACAGTGCTTATGTCACAATACATCACTTAAGGGGAACATGATATAACTCAATTTTACCAACTTTTAAGGGGAGAAGAAAAACTAACTTGCTCTATTATGCATCACTATGGATGGAGCAAAAAAAAAATAAAGAAAAAGTGACGATAGCAATGGTTTTAAGTCTTAAGTGTGTTTTTTTGCAAAAACGCTTATTTCAGGTGATCCAGTGTCAATAGATGAATATAGATTGATGCATAACTCTAAATGACTAAAACTTGATATGTCATAATAGCACCTTAAATGACAATATATCCTTCATTCATATAGGTTATAATCTTCTTAATACTTTTTTGCTTTAATCAGTGGCGTATATAGGAATTTATTTCGGGAGGGGCCCAAAATTACTCCCCAGCCCTCCCCCACATATTTAATAGGTCCAATGTAGCTTTTTAGGTGATAATATAGGTCCTAAACACTTAATATAGGAATAGCTGTTAGTAATAAAAATACAAGTACCGTAGGGGGGTCTGGGGGTCCTCCCCCAGAAAATTTTTGGAAGTTTGACTTAAAAAAAACAGGTTTTTAACTAGTTTTGGTACACTAAGCCCGAATTTTGGATGTACATTTTTATGAACTTAATATTTAAAAAGATAGTAAAGTAGAGTTCTAAGTACAAAAGAGGATCTGGGGGTCCTTCCCCAGACGATTTTTGGAACTTGACCCCTAAAAACAGGGTTTTATCTTGTTTTTGGTACATTTAGTCAGAATTTTGGAAATATATTTTTTGATAGGATTTGGATGAACTTATTATAATGAAGTTGTTAATAAAATTCTAAGTAGAAAAGGGGGGATTGGGGGGTCCTCCCCCAGAAAATTTTTTGAAATTTGACCCTTAAATACAGGGTTTTAACTTGTTTTGGTGCACCTAGTCCGAATTTCGGGGTGGGCCAGGGCCCCCTCGCCCCCCCCCCCTTATATACGCCACTGGCTTTAATTATTCTCTTATAATTTAAAAAGTGCCATTTTTAGTCATTTCCATTGTTTACTAAATGTTGTAATTTGCTTGTATGCACTAATTATTTTGTTCCTGTGTCTTCTGTTAAAAGTTACAACGCAATGACTCTTTTAGGTTTATCTCCTTTGATGCTTTCTGCCTGTGAAGGCCACGGGAAACTTGTTAGATTAATCGTAGAATTTGGGGCTGATGCAAATGATGTTAACATTTGTGGTACATCAGCTCTAGATTATGCTAATGAAAGTGGAAAAACTGAAGTATCACTCTTTTTAAGAAATATTACCTTGCCAAAGTCAAAGCCTGGTACGTATGGTTCAAAATAAATTGTTGTTTTGACTTGTTTAAAATGATTGTTAATCTAGCATCACTTCTGGTTGTATATTTCATTTGATTTTAAGTTTTTTTATGTGGTGTTCTATGACATCATCTTGCACTATCATGTTAAAAAATTATTCAACCAACTGTATATCCAAAGGATGTAACATAAATGTAGCTTTTAATTTTTTAGTGTTCCCTCACTTTTTTGAAGATATCCCTGTTGTGAAAATTGGTATGATAGAAATGTTTCTTCTTTGTAAAAGAAAAATATTTTGCTATTCTTTGTTCTTTTGAATTAAATTTAGAAATCATTTATTGTTCTTTTTTACAGATAGTCCTGGTGATTCTAGCTTGTTTGAAAGTTATAACCCTTTGTTCTCATCCAATGATTTTACTCGTAGAAGTGGTTCTGGTTTTCATTCAGAAGGAACAGAAAGGGGGAAACTTTCTTTTAGTGAGAAGTAATTCTTTAAATTTAATTATACCTCTGAATGTCCACAAGGCAAAGTGGGATATCCCCCCCCCAAAAAAAAAATATATATATATATGTCCATGATTGTTTTTTTTTTAAATGCAATCATAAAATATTTGTGTTGCCGAGTTTATAAAAATTTTCATTCAATTAAGTTTTTAACATTAATTTAATGTTATTCAGTATTCTGTATAGTTTTTTTTGATTTTATCAATATGTTTTTAATTTATTTAAGCTATTTGTTTTCTTATTTTCATTTTTTTTTATGATTTGAGCATTATTTTATTCATGCAAGTATGTTTTCCCCAAAAGGGTCCATTCAAAAAAGAGTCACCAAGAAACAAAAGTAAAGGTAATTTTGTAAAGCTACTTGTATTTTGGTTTTTATTCTTTAATTTTTTTATTTGTTATTCATAAGTTTTGCAGAGCAAAAAACAGAAAATAATACCATATTAATCATGAACATATTTAAATATATTTCTCCCAATTCCAAAAACTTTTTTGGGATGCTTTATAAATAGTTTTGAAGGTAGACTAAATAAAGTAAGCGATATTAGACTGATTATGAATGTTATCTTGAAAATAGGAATGGATTGGTGGAGTAGCTCATCATTTGCAGAACAGAATATTCACTCACAGGTCATCTAGGTTGTCATCTAAATCCCCAAATACAGACATGCAATTTGCTGAAGAATCTATGAATGAAGTATTTGAGACATCGAGCCCAACATTTGAGGGAAGTGGAAAGGAGGACCTAAAGCCATCTACACTTCTATCCCCTGAACAAGTAAGCGGTAATTATTGACCAGACTTTAAATCTAAAGATTTTAAAGACTCCCAGTAATAAAATCTTTATTTGTTTGAAAAATTGTTTCCACACCATGATTTTTTGTTGATTAACTTAGTTAAGTATTTTAATGTATTGCTAACAACAAGAATCTGTATGAATGTTTTGTTCTGTTCAATAGTTTTTTGCAAATACTCTAAAGGAGCATGTTGTTGAAGCTGTAAAACCTCCATTTCCTCTTTGTTCCTATTCCAAGGTAATGAAAAGTCTTAAAGCAAAGAAAGAACTCATAGACGCGCAATCAAAGGTTTGTATTAATTTAATTTTTCTGATACAAAATTATTTGACAGTTAAATTAATATTTTCCATTTAAACATACTCTCATGTTTTATTTGTTTAGCCTCTTGTTAAATCCCTTCTTTTACCAAATTTGTTGAAAAATTTCTCTCGAAAGCAATTTGGTAAGAATAAAATTTTCACTTATAGTTTCTTACTTTTATCTATCTAACAAACTTTGTTCTCCTAATTTTAAACTAATTAATTTTCAAAATAATAAAATTTTAATAGTCAAATATCTGACTACACAATAAAGTAAAATATTTATCAGCTATGAAAGAATTTACTGTTATTGGACTTTTTAAGTCTGCTTTTAGTATGTAGCTTTAATATTATTGTCACTAATAGCACCAGACAGAAACTCTAACAGGATTCCCATGGGTCAGGGAATACCTGGAAAAGTCAGGGAATTTTAATTAGACCAAAAAAAAGTCGGGGGAAATTGCCTCTTTTTGCCTAAAACCTGGAAAATCATACAGAAAACCTGGAAAATTATAAATTTTTTATGTCTGGGTCTCATTTTTTGGCTCTGGAAAGAAAAAGTATACTATTTTTTGAAAATTATGTTAAAAAAAGCAAGAAATATCCGAAAAATGATGTGTATTACTAGTTTTTTTACCAGAAAATCTTCAAAATTGACCACTCTCTGGAAAAGTCAGGGAATTTTATTTCCAAATTTGGTTAGGAACCCTGCTCTAATATTGGAATAAAACAACTTTGTGGAAAAGAATTGTGCTGTAAAGAACTTAGTTGAACTTGGATGTATTGCAGTTTTCATATATCGTAAAAGTACCAATTCTGTTAACAAAAATTAAGGTAGTAGTTGAGGGAAATCAGCAGCTTTAAATGCTGGTTTGTGTGGGGTTTGTTGAAATTCCTCTTGTCTTTTCTTTCAGAACATGTCAGTGGAGTTAGTCACAGAAGTGCACTATCATCTAAAGGGTAAAACTAAGTACACTTATTTTCTGCAATGGCATTTCTCCAAAGTTTATTGCTATTTTCTATAAGTTGAGTGAAGTTTAAAAATTCAAAGTAGTAAAGAATACTTTCATGGAATATTTAAGTTAATGTTAATCTAACTTTTTTTGGGAAACTCAAAACTAGTATTAATTAAAATTTTTATTTAGATATTTGAGACTTTCAGATGCTAGAGTATTTTCATAATGATTTTAAGTCAAAAAATTATCCTCTATTATTTATATATTTCAACTTTTGAGATAAACTTAATAACATCACCACTTATCTATTTGTTTTTAGAATTATCTATGGTGAAAGTCATAAGGCATCAAAAATACAAAATGCAGAATATAAAAACTCCATTAAATTGGCAAGCAAAGTAAGCTATCTTATTAATAGAATTTATAACTTAAATTTTCAGTTTTGTAACTTTTTTAATAGTGAATGTTCATTTCATAAAACTTACCTGTTAATTGTAACTCAATGCAATATTTTAGAAATGATTCTACAAATTTAAAGCTATTGTTTGAATTCAAATAGCATATCATGTGTGAAGTAACATAAAGTATGGATATTTTTAGTCATTAATTTAAGATTGACCTGAATTAAAAAATATCAAAATTTACTAGGATGAATTCTCTTGTTTGTTATGATTAAATTGGTGTACATTTCTTCTAACATGTAGAAATTTTGTTTAGCATTTAGATTCCTCTGAGGAAAAATATTGTTCTCCTATTCCCTATGCTGAAACTAGAAGTTGTAAGTATTTATAAAATCTTTGGGGTTTTTCCATCATGAAAATTATACAATTAATATTGAATACTAACATTTTATGTAGTTAAGCAATTTCTCATCTGCATGTAATAATAAGCATAAATAATTCATTTTCTTCTCTGAATTATTGTAATAACTATAATTAGTACCTTTATCTTAATTTTTATCATTCCATTTTATAATTAACCTAGTGTTAAGATTTGAGCATATGTTCATTCATTTTAATTTGTCGTATGAAAACTTCAATCATAAATAAATATACATGAATTCTGAAAAGTTCCCATCATCTTCTTGTCTGAAAAGTTCTCGGCCTGATGATGAAAATGGTAATTAATGGTATATCCCTAGATTATTAGAAGTGTCTCCCACCTTTTTTCATTAATCTTCTAAAATCATAAAGGGCACTTTTCGAGGATTTTCGGTATGATAGATTTTTTTGAACATTTTTCATGTTCTTTATGAATGCTCTCGCAGCCAAGTTTAAGCTTTGACGCTAATGTATTCATGGGGAAACCAAAGATAAATAGTCCCTTTACAAATTTATGATCTTAAGAGTTAATTTCTGTTCCCTTCTTTTAAAAAGAATTTTATCACAGCTTGATACTCACTTTCACTTCTATGTACATGACTGCCAACAGCTCAATTTCAATCAGAACAACTTAAAAATTTAATCATAACCATACAAAGAGGGGTCATTCCATTTCAAGTGGTCCAGCACTGGTTGCTCGACCATTTTTAAAAAATCTGAAATTTTTTGTACATCAACCCTAACCTAAAAGAAGATCAAAACAACCATTATTTTTAATTTAACCTATTTTGCTTGTCCGCAGCAGCCATGCAAATTTCGACGTTTTAGCGGTTTTTGCTAATTTAAGCGTTTACGGGATTGGAAATATCTCCCCTTTAAAATCTCCAAATCAAATGGGGTTTGAAGCAAAATTGTTTAGAATAAAACGTTCTAAAAGACTAGAGCAAGTATATTTTTCTAAAATAAACCCTTAGGGGTGAAATTTTAGTTTAAAGTTGAAATTTTTTTAAAAATATCTGCCCACTTTAAGAAGATTTTTTTATAAGAAGGAAACCTGTCAAGGCACCAATATTTTTTTTATTAATAGTCCAAATACATTTTAGGTCATATGCAAAGTTTTGGATCTGAGCCTCAATTTATCTTTATTTAAAAAAATCTCAAAGTCGAAGATTTGTCAAAATTTGCAATTTTGAGGGTTAAATATCTCTGGTGGGGGACCAGTTAAAAATTTTAAAATGGTTCATTCTAGAGTACTATATATTAGTGTTAAGCTCAAGAAGTTCATAGGAGGAGATTTGACTACAAGCCGAGGTATGATTTTTACAAGGTGCCCCCAAATGTCGCAAAATTTGGAAGTTAAGGATTTCTACAAAATTTGTCTGTTTTCAAGAGAACTTTTTTATAGGAAGGAAACCATTCAACACAACACATATTTTTATACAAATAGTCCAAATGTAATTCAAGTTACACGCAAAATTTGAAACCTAAAACTTGGTTTTTCTTTGCTTAAAAAAATCCCAAAATCAACGATTTGTCAAGAATTTCACTTTTTTAGAGTGATATCTCTCTGAAGGAGCAGGAGATAAAAATTTGAAACTTTGTCATCTTAGAGTATATTATGGTAGTGTTATGCCCTAAAAGTTTCAAGATGGAGGATATCTTTATCCGGGTATCTTTTCTCTTTTTAAATGCTGTATTTTAATTTCATTAAGTCCTTTGGTAATAGCTTTTTTTATGAATTTTTAGTGGATCCGAGCAAGTATTGCCAAAGAGATTATGATATTTTAACAAATACTTTTTCTCATGATATTTGCATGTATTTTTGACAGATTTATTGATCCTTAGAACAATCAAATTTTGATGATCTTCCCTTAGTTCACTTAACCGATTAACCTCAAGAGTTACTGGGCCATAAGGGGACATCCATAAATTACGTGAGGTGTTTTTTCCAAAATCTGAATCCCCCCTCCCCCCTTGGTGAAATTTTGCTGGACCCCCCTTCTCCCCCCGCGTGAGATTTACCTACAACTTTATAAAAATTATTTTCCTTTCTCATACTAAAAAAACAAAGAAAATCGAATAATTTCTAACTTAAAAAGTTGACGTGAGATACCATCCTCCCCCCTTGGTGAGATTTTTCCAAACCCCTCCCTCCTTTTTGACCTCATGTAATTTATGGATGTCCCCTAAACAGACTTGTGACAATTTTCTCTGATGAGTTGACCCACATCACAATCCATTTTTTAACATGAACTTGCGACTAATAAAAAAAACATGGGTACAACAACAAAACACATTGGTGAATCAAAATGTTCTTCCGATCTTGGTGCAGGTTTGCAGTATGCAATAAAACAATTCTCATCGCGGTGGTCTTGTTCCCTCTCCGTCTCTCAGGTTGTAAAGATTGTCAATGGCTGAATGCTAAGGTTAAGTAGTTAATATAATTACTTATGTCAAGCCCAACTTTAACATATGTTTGGTAAAAAATAGAGATAAAGATTTTAATTCATAAAGTTCATTGCTAAGCTTTTCTATATTGCTGTATTTTGTATCATTAAAATTAAAAAGTAATAAAACATTAATAAAATTTACAAAATAATTGTAAAGTAAATTAATCACTTCAACAAAAAAAAAGTTTAATATCATCCTTGCCATTTCTATGTTTGTAGCCAAATAATCCTCCATCTTGAAACTTTTAGGGCATAACACTACCATAATATACTCTAAGATGACAAAGTTTCAAATTTTTATCTCCTGCTCCTTCAGAGAGATATCACTCTAAAAAAGTGAAATTCTTGACAAATCGTTGATTTTGGGATTTTTTTAAGCAAAGAAAAACCAAGTTTTAGGTTTCAAATTTTGCGTGTAACTTGAATTACATTTGGACTATTTGTATAAAAATATGTGTTGTGTTGAATGGTTTCCTTCCTATAAAAAAGTTCTCTTGAAAACAGACAAATTTTGTAGAAATCCTTAACTTCCAAATTTTGCGACATTTGGGGGCACCTTGTAAAAATCATACCTCGGCTTGTAGTCAAATCTCCTCCTATGAACTTCTTGAGCTTAACACTAATATATAGTACTCTAGAATGAACCATTTTAAAATTTTTAACTGGTCCCCCACCAGAGATATTTAACCCTCAAAATTGCAAATTTTGACAAATCTTCGACTTTGAGATTTTTTTAAATAAAGACAAATTGAGGCTCAGATCCAAAACTTTGCATATGACCTAAAATGTATTTGGACTATTAATAAAAAAAATATTGGTGCCTTGACAGGTTTCCTTCTTATAAAAAAATCTTCTTAAAGTGGGCAGATATTTTTAAAAAAATTTCAACTTTAAACTAAAATTTCACCCCTAAGGGTTTATTTTAGAAAAATATACTTGCTCTAGTCTTTTAGAACGTTTTATTCTAAACAATTTTGCTTCAAACCCCATTTGATTTGGAGATTTTAAAGGGGAGATATTTCCAATCCCGTAAACGCTTAAATTAGCAAAAACCGCTAAAACGTCGAAATTTGCATGGCTGCTGCGGACAAGCAAAATAGGTTAAATTAAAAATAATGGTTGTTTTGGTCTTCTTTTAGGTTAGGGTTGATGTACAAAAAATTTCAGATTTTTTAAAAATGGTCGAGCAACCAATTTTACTTTTTTTGGACCACTTGAAATGGAATGACCCAGAGTTGTTCTAACAGGAGAAAAAAATTCAAGCGAATCGGACTGAATTTTATAAGTGAGGCCAAGAACTTTTCAGACTACCCTCGTATATACTGAAATAAGATATTTTCTTTTTTAGCCCAGTATGTGACTGCAGATAACTTTAATACTAATGAGTTTGGTGAGTATGATTATTATTTTTTGAGTATTGAGACAAAATTGTTATAATGTTTAACTATAATTTTTTGCTTATTCAGATGACTTAAGTGTCTTACTTGACAAAGAATCGCTGGAAAAGTATGCAGAAAAATTTCGCGAACAAGAGGTAATATGAATCTATTTTACTTTTATATTTTAAGAAGAACTTTGGTTTGCAAGTTTTATTTTAACATACATCAAATACATGTTTAGGTTGACCTAACAGCATTTAAACAACTGACCAAAGATGACCTAAATGAGATGGGAATTCAAAATTCACTTTCTCAAAAGAAGTTATTTGAACTTATTCAAAAATTAAAGAGTTAATGTTAGCTTTGTACATAAAATTGTAGAACTGTATTTCTTGTAACAATAAATAATTTATTTTCTTGATTAATAGTATTTTTATTAGGTTAAAATGCTTTCAATTAAGAGACATGAAAATAATAAGTTGAAGTGGCTTTCTTAATTCTGTGATAGTGTAAAACTGTTTCGAAAATTATTTTTACAGCTTATGTTTAACCCCCAATTACTATTTAAATAACAAGTTACAACAAAAAAAAATCTCCTAAGATTTAATTATATTTCACTTTTATATCACCAGACCATCTAAAAGGAAAATTTTTCAATAATATGATAATTTTCCAGATTCTATATCAAGAAATAAGAAAATGTGTACATAATGAATTTTGTGTTAACCCATTTTACATTACATGGTACAAAAAACTTAGTCGTCAATTATTTTAATTTCACAAAGCAGTTAAAGTTCTTAACTGTACAAAATAGGGTGATAGTGTGAAAATATGAAACACGTGCACAAAATCTACATCCAATCAGAAAGACCCAACTACAGCTTTTACACCATAACTAACAAAAGCTTTAAATCACATTATAGTATTAGTTATACTATTTACAAATCAACTAACACAACTTTCTATATGCAGGTAGATAATCACTAAGACAAACATCACAGGTAATGTTTCCTCATTCTAAAACAAACGCATTACAGTTGCGGTCAATAAAATGTCCTTTCTCAGAAATAGTACTTTGAGTGTACAGGTAAAACAATCATTTGAGCAGTGAGCAGCTTATGGTTTTTGGATGCACAAAACTCTACTTATGCTTGGTTAAAAAGCAGCTACTGTACAACTTGTTAATCTTATGACTAGATAATTTTATAGAAACACTTCTTTTGCTGCTTAAAAAGCAAAATAATCTTTGTGCATTTTGCAGTTCAGAATTTTCTATAAATATCAAAAAATTTTCCCTTCAAATCACATAAATAGAAAAGAATAACAAAAGTATTAGCTAATGAAAAAAATACAGTAAAAATTTAAAAGGCTAAAAAGACTGAAATGTATAATAAATACACCCTCTTAAGAAAGATTTGGGCATTTATAAGTACACACACATTCCAAATATTGTACAAATAACAAAGCCACATTATAGAATATTTGAATTCAAACAACCATCACCACTTAACACTAAAAATTGTGAGGAAAAATATGTCTAAGAACTACTTTTTTGTGAATAAGCATAAGCAGCATAAAATTCATCATGAAAACATAATAAGAATAAAAATGTCACAGCTTAAAACACACACCCTAATCAAAAGCTGTGGCAAAGCTTACACAACAAGATAAGCCAGTTAAAAACATTGTTTTATACATCAATGCTTTAAAATATAAGTAAGATTCATAAAAAATTATTAAAATGTCATGTCAAATTCTGGGCACCATATTATTAAAGTCAACTAGATGAATAAGTTATCAGCACATAAAAATGTAAAATTCATATAATATAAGCATTTAAACTAAAGAGGAATAGTTGTTCAAAATTGCATCACAACACCCAACATAATTCATATCACCTTTTGAATTAAATATTCCTTACTTACAAGAGATATATTTTTACAATCTACAAATCTTAAGGGTTTTTTCACTACACAAGTTTCTAAAGGGAAAAAATATATACATTCATGTAATGTTTTCATAGTATGAGGTCATGTAAAATAATGCAATGAATACTTTTTTTAAAAGAATATTATATGGACTATAATACTTCCTAGTCAACTTTGCAATCCTATTAAATCAGTGGAGGATAAATAGAAATGGAATTATCTAAAGACTAGGTACAACCTTTTAAAATAATTTGAACAGGAAAGTGGCACAATAACTAAATTCAAGACATTTTTACAAGACTGGAAAACATTTCCAGTACTTTTTAAACCACAATAGGTTTTAAACTTAAAAGTATGGATCAAATTTAAAGATTGAACATTTATCACATTTAATTAGCCATGTATTGGTACGGCAGGTGAATATTCATTCCACACTAAATAAGGAAGATTAAATGTATAACTTGGAAATTATTAAGCATCACCAGCTTCAGAAATAACTTTTGCATCATCTGTTTTTTCTTTGGCAACATCCTGAAGTACTTTTTCAGATTCATCAGCTTCTGATCCTTCTATATTAGTAACATCTTCATTTGAAGCATCCTATAAGGGAATAGCACTTATACAAACTGAGTTTTAAACCAATCACAGATATTATAAGCCAGGGGTGCAGAATATGTCCGAACGCCCGAACATGGTTCGGGGGAAATTCAGACAGTTTTGGGGAAATTTTTCCCTGAGTTTATAAAGCAAAAAAAAAATCTACAAATCCAAGTTGTAATTAATAACAAATATTTTGGCTGGGGACAATGTTATACCTTCCAACTTCTTCAGAAATTAGGTAAAAACTACGGATTTACGCAAAAAAAAAAAAACAAGTTTCCTTCGAGAATACCTGAAAGTTGGCTTTTCCTTCCATTTGGACAGAAATGCAAAAAAACAACGTATCCGAAGCGGAATTAGCAATTTTCACTAAAAACCGCGTTCTTGAATGATATTTTTGGCTTAAAGAACATTTTATAGCCAAGATGACTTGTAAGCAAGAAAGAATAAAAGAATTATTGAGTCCATAAAAATTAAAACTTATGGATTATTGAACCTTGCAGAAGTTCAGTAATTAAGTTATTATTCATAATTTTTATTATTTCATAATGAAACCTCTTTATACTTAAGTATTAACATGAACTAGAATGAAAATATGTGGCATTTTTGGGGGAAATTTTGAACGAAATTAATTGTGTTTTGGGGAAATATTGGGCTCTAGAACATTTTCTGCACCCCTGTTATAAGCTATAATAAGCATGGATTGCCAAAAAGATGGGAAAATGGCATATATACAACAACAAAAACCACCTATACTTGGTTGCAATGTTTCTTGACCCTATGAAATCAATCATGCAGGAGGAAAAACTGAGTAAACAAAACGCCTGTTGGGTTGCTATAATTTTGACATGCAAATGGTGATGTGATAAATGACGCTATATATACACGGGTTTGACAAACTAATCATATTTCTAAATTGAAGTTTTTAATTCCACTCAAAATTCCGATACCGCACTGGGAACTACTTTCTTTGTTTTCTCTGAGCTTGTTTCTCCAGGGTCAAGTAACATTGCAGTCTAGAATAGAACTTTCATTACTACCATATTTTTTTTCCTAGGAAGAGGATCTACTAGAAAAATAATCTGTGAAAGATTTTAAAAAATAAATGCACAAAGCTATGAATTTATTCATGAGCTAGGAACATTGAAATAACTGGATGCAACAGCATATGTGCCAGGATTTATAAATTTGTTGCGAGATGGTATTTAGTAGCATAGGTGATAATGTCTACTATTTATGCTAAAACATATATAATTTTAGCTATATTTAGACCCTAATACTTTTTCCTATAAGGTATAGGATGTAAATGGGTTTGTGTAATGATGTTTATAAAAGTTGAAGGACGTATAAGTAATAACCTTACCTCATTTGAATTCAGTGTTTTTTCCTGTTAAAACACAACATTTAAATTAACAGTTAAGTTTTAAGTAAATCTTAATGATAGCTATTGTCAAAATTCCAACTCACCAGTAAAACTGTTAGAGCAATATTGGCAGCTTTGGAGAGAGCAGTACATATCTAAAACAACAAATATCCATTCATAAAGTCACATAATAGTTTCATTAATACTTTTTTTTAAAGATCATGAAAAGTCCACAAATTTACCTCATCAGCTGATGGCTGAGCTTCAAATACATGGCAATGAAATGCAGGCTTATTTTCAGAGTCTGACTTGGTTCTTGTGATAAAACCTAACAACCTAAAAAAATCCAATGAAAAATACACACCAAAGCAAAAGTGCTGATTGATATTTAATTTTGCAATGGATACATTTATGATGATGAAATGTATATTGTCATTGAGGTTCAACAGTTTTTTAAAATCAAATAATTAGTGTAAAAAAATGGTTTCAAAGTTGTTAAAATGGTTTATTTTAAAAATGAGTTTTTAAAACTAACTATAGAGACAAGGTTAACAAAGCAATCAAATCAGGTATACTCAAATTTCTTGACAAGGCTGTAGAAAATAAATCAACAAAATTTCTCCATCAATTGCCAAACAAATTTTAGCAGATACAAATATGTTAAGAGAATTTACAATGATACTTAACAGGTTGATGCATGGAGGGAGTTACCTGTTGTTTTCCTTATGGGTAGTCCAAAAAGAAACATCTTCCAGAGGGTATTTAGCTCGAACAGCTTGATGAGATGGATCTAGTATCCTACATTAAAAATTAAACTGGTTAAAAGATTCATTTACCATCAAAATTTATGTTAAAAACTAGACTTCTGAAGTGTCAAAATGTTACACCTCTACATGTTTTTTATCACCACAATCTTTTATAAAATCTTAAAAGAAAACTATGGTTGAAATTCTTACAAGGAGAGGATCCCAACGTGTCATCACCGATTTGGTTCATTTTTGGTGTGGAAGTAGTGCATGACTAAGACATCAATTTGTGAAAATATTAAGAAGCAACTTTCAGAAATTTTTGAGAAAATCGCGATTAAAAATCTTAACATGTACTTATATATCTGATAAGATTCTAGTCTTGCAAGCGGATCGTGGTGTAGCGGTAAGGGCTGTGATTCCCAACCCAAAGGTCCGGGGATCGAGTCTCGCTGCATACCATATTTTTTATTTTAATTTTCCACACAATTAAGAGCACAGATATGAAATAAACTTATAATAATATTTAATTATAAATTTTAAAATATTTTTTCTTGTGCGTAAAAATTTTTTTGGTAAATACATAATATATACAATAGGATCACAAAAAATTGGATTTAATAATTTATATTTTTGGGAAACAATGAATGGAAAGATTTAACAAAAAATAATAATAATAATAATAATTTATATTTTTATATATGAAGTTTTACCTTAATTTATCCCTAACTATCCGAAAGGAAGTACGCAATTTTGTTATGCTAAAAGGATTTGATATGTGTCTGATTTGATAGTTAAAATAAACTTTTTTGTAGGTAAACATATAATATTTACAATAGGATCATAAAAATTGGATTTAATAACTATTTTTTTGGGAAACAAGGAATGAAAAGACTTAAAAAACAAAAAAAAAATATTTAAAAAATGTTTCAAAATTGATAATTATAAATATAAATATGTACTACTTTATTTCATATCTGTGTTTTTAATTGCGTGGAAAACAAAAATAAAAATTATGGTATGCAGCGAGACTCGATCCCGGGACCTTTGGGTTGGGAATCACAGCACTTACCGCTACACCACGATCCGCTTGCAAGACTAGAATCTTATCAGATATATAAGTACATGTTAAGATTTTTAATTGTGATTTTCTCCAAAATTTCTGAAAGTTGCTTCTTAATACTTTCACAAATTGATGTCCTAGTCATGCACTACTTCCACACCAAAAATGAACCAAATCGGTGATGACACGTTGGGATCCTCTCCTTGTTAGTTCTTTTTGTTTCCCTTCTTGTAGTACATATACATAATGTAAGTTCTTTTGGTATATTACTGGCATAACACAGATAAAAAGATATGAGCTGTTTATTATTTTACTGTATAGCTCAATACTATTAGAAAATAAGAAAAACTTACTTTAATGTTTTATGAGTTATCACCAAATGAGATTCATTGGTTTTGAAGATATTATGAATAGCTCTGGCAGCCATAATATGACGTATTGTTTGATACACCAAGTAATCACCTGAAAATTCAACGAAATGTATAACATATCACACTTTAAATAATTTACTAATGAAATAAAAATGATCAATTTTAGTGCATAGTCCAGTGTTTTTACTAAAGATTCAGTAAAGTTTCACAGTTTTAAAAAGTTATATAAACTTTTGAAGAAAGTTGTAACTATTATTTTGATAAAATGATACATTGCTATTTATTCATTTAAAGAATACTAACCAGAAGTTTGACACTAAAGATATTTTCTTGCTTAATTAATTCCAAATGTTTGTTACTTGAAAAGTTGAATAAAAGAGAACTTACCTCTATCTTTTTGTACTTGCATTGAACCCAAAAACCTGACAGAAAATACTTCCCAAAAAGGAGTGGCCAAATTATCAGACCCAGAATCGTCTGAGAGTACAGATTTTTCATCAGATGTAGATCTGGAAGAACAAAATAAGAAAAAAAAAACAATTTATTTTACACATCTGAGTTGAAAAACATAAAAAGCTTGGTTTAATTTAACACTTACCACTATAGCTGTTTCAAAAAAAGAACACATTTAACTTTACAGATGTCTACAAGATTTTACACACATAATAACTTGTAAAAGTCTAGTGCAATAGTAGTTTTAAATTAATTCAACTAAATTTTAGTTAAGGTGAATAATTATTCAAAGTGCAATTACTTGAGAAAATACCATTGACTCTTATAAAACTTACACCTGAGGAGGATCCATAGATTGAGATCGCTCTCTATCTTCAGCTGGAGAAAAAAGATCAAACTGAATAGGGGTTTCCAATAAAAGATTGTCCATTGGTGTAGCAGGGGGTGTGGAAGGATGACTAGTTTTGGATGTTTCCCTGAAGAGAAAGATTAAATAAATTCACTTCTATTTTAGAGGGCCAAGACAAAATACCAACTAATCAATCCCTTACCCTTCTGTGCTAGAGGCATTACTGGAAACTGATTGTGATTTTTCAACAGTGTTTTGCTACACGAAAAAAAATTGAAATGGTTTAAATCATCATAAATTCATTCATAATACTCTAAACTTTTGAACTGCTAGTAATGTGAAAAAAAATCAAAACCCTTAAGTATTGAATGGGTATTAACAGTATAATGAAATAAATTCGTCTGTACCACCATTGGGTAAATAGTCAAACCACCATGAGAAAATTTTTTGATGTCATACCATATCATGGCAATTGTCATGGAAACGGGGTATTCCCCTCAATTTTGGGTGTGATGGTAATTCATAAATGAAGAAAAAACATTTTGTGTCTAATCTGTGTGACTATCATTTATATTTCAACTTCTTTTTAAAGTTTTTCTCATGGTGGTTGAACTATATTACATTTATACGCTGATAACTTTTGTTTTTAACTGACATTTCTTTTAACTAAAAACTCAGAATCTTCTCTGTCAAGTCGTGTTTAAAAGTGTTGGAAAAGCAAAATTGATAACACATAAAAACTGATAAACATTTTAACGAATTTATTTTATCTTCATATAGATAACAATCCTCTGATAAATTTCAACAAATCTACTCTAAACTTATGGAAAAGAATACTGCAAGTTATAGCTATTTAGGCTTTAAAGCACATAAAAAGAATCAAATAAGCATTACTTACTCTAGATGTCTTATCCTTAGAGCATTGTCTAACCAAAGGTCTGTTCATCACAACTTCCATAGCAATATTATGGATGGAAGCTATCCATTCATCTCTCTCTCTTCCATTAAGAGCTTGCAAAACAACAGACCTATAAATTAGAAATGTATGGTTTATAAGACTTAACACTTGCTTGCAACAAGACCCGCAGCTGACCCTAATAAAAATAACGATAATGTTAACTAAAAGGTTGCAAAATATTTTGTCTTTCAAGTCTCTGAAGAAGGAAATAGCAATTTACCTTTTCCCATTTGAGATTTGGAAGACATTTCGTCTATCTTCATTTTCAAGAGCATTTACATTAATATTTTTGTCAAGATCCATTATAACACTTCCTGCAACCTGAAAAAACATTATTCAGAATCCTAACACAAATAAGAAATAAACCATTAGAAATTGTAAAGATTGTTAAAAGCTTACATACCTCGCCCTTGGAAATGCTCATTAGTTTACTGCCTAATGTGTACACAAACACATGATCCCATTTAGTAACCATTCCTGCAAATTTTCTGGAAAAAATAAAGAACAAAAAAATTACAACATTCCACTGTGGGAAAAAAAGGTAAAACATACATTTTTGAAAACTGGATGTTTCATGTGCAAAACATTGAGAGAAAAGCAATTTTATAAAAAAAAAATATACTATTTATATTAATACAGATAATAGGTTTTATTTACACACAACCTGAATTTCTAGTTCCAAATAGAACTAATAAATTGGAAGGAAATTAAAGCAACCTTAAGGGAGTAGTAAAATAAACAGAATTTAAAACTAACATTTCAGCAGGATAGTAAAACAAAAGTACAATAGATCCAGGTTACTTTGATGAAACAACTTACGTCTTGTGAAACAAATAGCCATTTTTTTGAGAAAGCCTTGTGTTTGGCGGAATATAAGGCATATCAACTGGAGGTTCAGCATAATATAAATGTTGACTTTGCTGTTCAATAGTATCAATTAGCTCAACAGTCTTTTGAGTTTCATTACCAAGCTCTGTTTGCACTCTGAAAATAAAGCATCAAAACACAAAATTAAGTATTTGTAGGTGAGAAATATAAAGATCAAATAAAAATATTGCTTTATCCTTACCCTTGAACACTAGAACCAATATTTGTAAGAAATGTTTCCAACTGTGATGTATTCAAGGTTTCTTGTCCAACAGAAAAAGTTGACCTTAAAGCATGAAGGTATCCCATTATTGGTTCAAGTAGAGCTATTTTACGTTTGTATTGCAATGCATTCATACTGGCATAGTAATGCAGGGCAGTCTGGAATTAAAATTGCAGAAATTTAGAATCTATTGAAATATTGATAATCTACAATGAAGAAAACCATAACATTTCAATAAAAAGTGCAAAATTCAGTTTATTTTGTATGTTTAAAACACAGGCCAAAAAGAGGCTTTCAAATAACAATCTAAATGTAATTTGTTCTAACCCTTTTTTATTTAGAAGTGTGTAGTTCTAAATATCAATGTGATTAGTTCAGTGATCAACTCACTCAAGGAGAAGTTAATATAAAAAGTCCTAATTTGAAAATTACAAAACTTATAGACATTCAAAATTGATTTGTTAATATTTTAACCAGTTTTTTAACTGCATAAAGAGTTGGACAAAAAAAAAGTTCTTATGGTTATGAATTCCTGAAAATTCTAAGAACTTACCTGATGATACTTTTTAGTGGCCATGTAAACTTCTTCATTTACATCCTGTCTTGTCTTCTCTGAATCTCTTTTCTTTGAACATTTACAAAATTTGGTAACTGATTGTTCCATTTCTAAAAAAAAATTTAAGGGGTGAGATTTTATTCATCATTAAAGCTAAATTTTAGAGTAAAATAAAAAGAAGTGTTTTGAATAAAATGCTTTAATTTCCTACCATTTGATGCAGAAGCAAACATTTCCATCATAGTAAATATATCTAAAAAAAAAAATGTCAAATTGACAATTATTTTTTTGATAAAGATATGAGAAAAACTCTTAACTTAAATTTGAACAGAATTAAATGTTTAGTATGTTTGCAAAATCCACTCTACATAAGAGAAAAGCTACTAATTTATAAATCTGTGTTAAGTACCTACTACTACTGCTTGGCTGTCAGTTTTAAAGAATGTTCAGCAGACAAGAGACTCTGAATGTGATTGTAATTACTGTGATGACAAAGACAATTACTTTTTACAGCTTCAATAAAAATGGATACTGTCAACCACTCAGGATGTTTGAAAAAAGATCATGAATTAAAATAAGCTCTAAAAGAGTAGGTGCTTGAATTCTTTGAATCACAAATATATTTCCTTATTGTTTCATGAGAGAAACTATTTTTTTTTATTAAATCACAAAAGAAATCGATAAAACAAACCAGTTAAATCTATATAACTAGTTTTTTCACTTTAAGTAAGAGCATGAGTAACAAATTCAGTTAATTTAAGATCAATGAGGGAAGGTTCAGAACCTATAAAGACAAACACAATAAGTATAAGCCATATTTTTATTAATAAAATTTACAAAAAGTGGGTCCTTTAAGATCCTCAAAATTTCTATTTCAGAAAAATTTTATCACAATCTGTTTTAAGAGGATATGAAGTGGAATGATTTTATTAGACAGTAAAATATTAATGAATTTTATTTACCTGACAGGTCAGCATCTATAAAGCGATTTAGAGGATACAGCATACCATCTCCAAGTTGGGTAGCACATACTTGTTGTAATGAACTAACCTACAAAAAGTTGAAGCCCAAATATAAATTCAAATTTAAAGATGTTTTCATGAGTGATAGATATTGTAAATAGGGAATAAAAATAAATATTTCACATTAAATATTCAAGAATGTATTTTTCATAAATTATTTGATCTATTAAGTTGTTTGTAAATTTAAGAATATGAAATAAATAAAAAATATATCAAACCTCATCTAGAGTAACAGCAAATTCCCTAAGGGTAGTTTTAAGCACACTGTCAGGGTCGGTATCAAGAGGAAAAGGCTGGAAAAACATACACAAAAGTTTAAAAAAAATATTGTTATTTCAATTAGTAATTTTCTATTTAAACAGATCTTACTTGGTTTTCATAAGCTCTTAAATGTTGTGAAAGACTTCTTGTGGAAGCAGCGAGGTCTTTCTATAAATATCAATGTTAAGCATAAGACTTCTTTTCACATACACTTTCCACAATATTAAGCAACACATATTATCTAAACAGAGACATGAGGCATTTGAGATAACATACTTGAGCATTTAAAACTTTCTCACAATGAGATCTCAATTGAATAACATAATCTCGAAGCAATCCTGCATCTTGTTCAAAGAGTAAAACCATAGAACGAGTCTGAAAGAAACAAATTCAACCTTGTATATAGAAAAATCAGATTTAAAAGTACTGGTTGAACCTAAATGTTTAATTCAAAGTCATGGATAATTCAAATATTTCTCTCAATCAACTTAGTTTCTTATGGCATCTTCAGCTTTTAATTATCCCCCCCCAAGTTGCACTGCATTTCAATTTTACTTCAAATTTTAAGTTTTAAGTTACATTCCAATAGAAATTTTAAAAGATTTTAAAATAAAAATTTTACCTGAGGGTTATCCTCCAAAGCATCTTCTAAATGAATTTTTTCTAATCCAGGCATCTTAAAATTGTGTATGACTGAATGAGAGCTAAGAAATTCACATTAAATTACAGAGAAGTGCATACAGAAGGTCACCTAAAATATGTTGAGCAAAGATTTTTAACAGAAAAAAGAATCATAAGCACAGCTTTGAAGATAGTCTGTTAAGGACTGTTACCAAAATGGACTCATTTTAAAGCTATGCCGATTTAAATGTGTTAAGAATATAACACATTAAATAAATTGTAGGTAGTTAGATCTATTTTTTTCTTCAGAAAATAAAGATGTAACTGGTAAAATGACAAGCTCTTTAAAACCAAAATTTAGTTGGGGATTTTTTGTCTTCAATCAGTGGCGGATCCACGGGGGGGGGTGATTGGGGTGATCACCCCCCCCCCCCAACAAAGTGACCTCGCCGAATTTCCGGCCGAAAATCACATCCCCGATAACATAGCGATAAACTTGACTTGTGAATAATCTCTACTGAGAAACCGCTGTCACCATCTGAGCGAGTATTTCTTCCGGTTTCTCGCAGTGCCCCTTTTCGGCAATAGTAGCAACTCGTTAAATGATAACTTCAATGCATCGATCACTTTTCAGAGGAGCTCCCTTCCCGGCCCTTGACAGAGGGTCCGCGCTAATGACCACTTTTTCCTCTCATATGGGGTTCGGTACTCTTTGGTCACCGGAAATTTCAGCCGGTGTTAAAGAAATCTGTATCGGGGTGAATTGGACCTCATATCGAGGCTGATTACTGGTATAATTGCACACAAAAACCAGAGCGGGCGGCTTGTTTGTATATTTTCTAATCTCACTGTTTTTCAACATCTATTTAAGGGCCAATCAAAGCTTTTTCAGAGCGATTGGCAATCCCATATTGGGAGGGGATAACAGCTATTTGTTGGCAGTGGGATGGTCAAAACTTGTGGGCGCGGAGCATGTCGTACATATGCCAAGCTGTACTAGTAAAAAATTTAGTTGATTTTATTTCCAACGTTTGACTTGTCTCTTTTTTTTACAGTGATTTGCTGTTTGATTAAAATTTAGCGTTTTACGATCACAAAAAATGGATTCCGGAAATAGTGAACATGGTCGTGCTCAGAAACGAACAGTGGAACTCAGCTTTCGTTTTTTAAGAAAAAGCCAAGAAATGATGTTTTTGAAGATAAAGCTGAGGTAGTTTTGCCCTTTTCTGCAACTTTTCTTTTTTTTAAACTACGTTTCGATGTTTCATAATTTTTTAAGCTCAAGTATATCACTGTGTATTAATTATTAAGAGAAATTACTATTTTAAATTTTCTTCTTGGTTGCTAAATTCGGAATACATATACAAAAGAAAATTGTTTTTATCATTTAGTAATAGATTTAATATTTTTTATGTACATTTATTAAGTTTTTATTATTATTTTGAGAACTTAACAGGGCAGCTTTCAATGTCATTATTACTTATCATTTCAAGGTTCTAATGATTTAATCCGGTTTACTAAATTTCTAAATCGTGAAAAAGCTAAAAGAAATAATTATAAACAGCAAAAGGCATTCGTGGCTTTGCGGTAATTTTACTTTTAGTTTCTTTTCTGTTTCTCTAATTTTTCTTTATTTTGGTCTGTCTTGTTATATGTATACTTTATGCATCTAAGTAGAAGTTCCATTTTAAAAAGGGAAAATGAATTATTTTAATCATGCATTTAATGGTTTACAATTAAATCATTAGAAAGTGGAACTTTCCACCAAATATATTTTATGTGTCTTCCTCTTACGAATTGAATGTAAAAGTGAAAATTGATTGTAATGTCGAATGCGCATATAGGTAAAATCACCCCCCCCAAACCAAGTCTCTGGATCCGCCACTGTCTTCAATATTATATTTAACTCAATTGATAACCTTAAGAGATCAAATTAAAATAGAGTTTCTAAAAATAACCATATTAAAAGTAAAAATCAACCTTCAAACAATTCTTTTATTGCGTTAATATTAAAATAATTGACTTCCTAAATAAGAGATTTGCGTATTTTTAAACGATCATCCGATATAAATATTTGAAAGATATAGGGAATAAAATTCATATTTAATGAATGCAATATAAATAGTATGTAATATGATAATTACAATAAAAAATTACCTCTTTACGATAAATTTGAGGGTTATATAACATGAAAAATCTCAAAATACACAACTTTGATCGTTTATAAAGTTACAAAAAATAATGAAACTAAACTTATAAAACAGTTATTTGTAAGCAAAACAAAAATAAAACAGAGGAATAAATTTGAAAATACTTAAAAGATTAAAAATTTTTAGTCAAAAAGCTCAGAGATCAATTATTTACCTTAAAATTTATTAAATATATTTAATAACATAACTATCTGTCATTCCAAAATAATGAAGACACACCGATCATTATTATGATGCCAAATTTAGACAATAAAAACATGTTTTTAAAAGGTGTCGCTTGATTCTTGATTGAGTTCAAGTTGGGGGTGACTTTGTGATTAATGTCAGGAAAGGACTGTTTATTTTTAAGAAGGAGGACACTGAACACTGAGTGAGATAAATTACTGAAAAATTATGTGTGATTACCAGTTTAAAATATTTTTATTGAAATTAAAATAATCAGTATTTGGGTTAGAATAAAAGATTTATCTTCACGGCTGTGAAAGGAGGAAAAGGACCGTAATGATTTTTGTTGCAAACCACCTCAAATGTTGTTGAGTATGTTTAAGATGGCTCTAAAGTGTATAAAATATACAATTTTGCAATTTAAAGTCAATAAATTTCATGAAATAGGATTTTATGACTAAAGTAAATTTTTGAAATAGTCTTAATTGCATTTGTAGTGCTGCCATCTGTTAAACACATTTCAATATATTAAGTAATGCTTCGTGAGCGGGGTGTTCTTTTAGCCTTCTCTGGTATCGAACTTAAAATTAGTCATTAGATCAGGAAACTAATGAAACAAAAACTGTCTATGAATAATTATGCGTCTAAACTAACTACATGAAAAAGTATGTCTATGAACATATTGCGCCATAAATTTAGTATTAAACTTTGGAGTTATTGGTAACTGAATTGTCTCCCAAAATATGATTTTGCTTTGGAGAGCTACAAAACGTTAGCAATGAAAACTTGCACCTTGGTTCTTATACTTATCTCAGCATCTTTTCCAAAATAATTTCCATGTTAACTATTTAGAAATTTAGATGGAATATCAAATATTTATTTGGGACTTTTCCCACTTGATGACGGAAAAACTGTCTACATTTACTCCCTATAATAATTTTAATTTATTCCCTCATAAAATTTTTTCGTTCATTTTTCTATCCGAACAATTGAGGATTGAGGCTTTTCTCATATAAACTTGACTTTTCTATTGAATGAGAATATTTTTCATAAAAGAATAAGAAAATCTCTATTTCATGTTTCGAAATATTTATTTGGTTTCATAAAACTGTACAAGATTTTTACATTTGGCCAGGTAATTTCGTAGCATTTACAACGGTCGGTGAGTTCTAATAATACGGAGCCATTTCTGGAGGGGGAGGAAGAAAGTGATGGTGTTCTTCTTTGATTCTGAAAATACACAAAAGATACAAAGTCAAATAATGTTTTTTTTCTGTACAAAAAAAATATCTCAGTTAATTTTAATTTAATTAAGTTGCATTAATTTTTTTACTTTTCCCATTTGTGCAATAAGTTAAGCGAGAATAAAATTTAATTATTTTTTATTAGGTTGATAAAGAACTTCATTGACATTCATCAAACTGAATTTATGATTCAATTTCTACCCAGTTTGTAACTAAGTTTATTTTCCTATTTTCCCATTTGTGCTATAAATTAAGCAAAAAATATACGCATTTGCATTATATTCTTGAATTTAATTTGTCTTAGATTATTTTTTTTTAAATTTTCTTATTTATCCTTTAAAAAACAAAGCACAAATATAATTTCTACTTCATCAAACATTTTTCCATCATTTTCATCAATCTTTGAAGAAGGAAACACATCCAACACTTTCTCAACTCTACAAAATTTTTAAATGGGCCCCACACTCTAAAGATCATTCTAAATTTACAGTAAAAAATTGGGGTCTATAATAGTATTTGTAATTTGTACATTTTTTTTTCTCAATTTTCTCGAAACTTTGTTTTTGGGCTTATTCCTTAAAAGCAGCTGATTATTTATTTGAGGTATAATATGAGCTGTATTATATATTCCTGGTACTTACGGCAACAGTAGAGGCAGTGGAAGAACGATGAGTTTCTTGCCTTGAAGGAGTTTGGTTACCAGAAGGGCTTTGATGAGTTTCTTTTTCAGGATGCATTCTACCTCGTTCACAACCGTCGCACTCAAAAACAGTGCAGAGAAGAGAAGGACTGCTACAAGAGTGGAACTTTTCATCTTGTCTCTCTAGAACAAACGATATTTTAAGTGCTAAGGTAAAAGATGATAGTATCATTCAATAGTAACCATAGATATCTGCATTGAGCTCTTAAACGTCTCCGGTAGACCCATTAGCGATTCTTGATCATTTTAATCATATGTAAGGGTAAGGGGATTTTGAGTGATGCTCTTGAGCACTCGGAGAACCTATTCTTCATAATGGCCTCCAGAAGGGGCAATTAAAAGAACAGAGCTCTTTAGCTTAAGATATCGGTGCTTATGAATTCACTGGATATTCATATGTGTGCTATACAGTGAAATAGCTAATTTAATAAATGATTTTTTTTCTATCTTTGTTTAGTAATGTGTTGGTAAACAGAAATTGAATTTATTAATTCCATTTCAAAACCTACCATAGTAATTAAGAAAGTTGGTCGAATGAAACCAGTTTCATGCTGATCTAAAAATGATCAAAATTTATCTAACTTGAACTCTAAAATAACTGTAACGAAATTTCGAGTTATTTTTGATAGGATCTTCTCCAAAGTGCCAGTCACAGACAAAGTGTAAACCAATTTTTGGGATGGTAAATCATATAAAGTGATCCGTTTTTACACTAAAACGAACTCATCTCATCTCAACTTGAACTTTGAATTTAATCTCAACAGGATTCAAATTGAGGTATACATATATACAAAATATAATTCACATTCAATTCTAATGATAAAATGTTGTTGGGAGAAGTGTTTATTATCAAAGGCCAACAATCTAATTTATTCCAATAAATTCAATTATAAGTAATTGGATTAATTGTAATTAATTAGTGTAAATGGTTTAAGGGCCTTTTGTGCCACTAGGCACTAAAAGACATGAGGATGGTGATAAATGTAAATAGTTTATGTTGCAGCCTATTTTCAAAACTCGTAAGTATCTTTCATTACCATCACTATAAATCGATAAATATATTTTTCTTGATAAAAAATAAATTAAAAGGATAGTTAAATTAAAATAACTTTCAGTGATAGGTAAAAAAATTTTTTTTTACGAAAATTCTGGATTTTAAGTCCTATAATTGTCATCAAAACTGTGAGTTCCTTTTTAATGAGGCCCAGGAAAGTTGAAAGTGTTTAACTCTACCGCCTGTAATGAATCTTTCCACCTAAAAGAACGACTTGGGAATGGAAGAAAAAAACGAAAAGAAATAAAGTGAACCATACCTCTAAGCTTTTTTCAGGAGGGATTCCGTTGGATGTATACTAGTCGAAGACTTCCAAAGGTATGATCTTCAGTCGATAAAACACTGGTATATATACCACGATTCCCACAGCATCTAATTACGAAATTAGTTCTTTTTTGGATCTCAAAAGGAACGTCCTGCCTTAATTAAATCTCACTTTCCTTCAGATCGCTGTATGTGATGAAACCGAGAAGAGGAAAAGTCCCCTTTTCAGGCCCTATGGGGGGTGCGCTATTTGGTAGGGATGCACCCAGATTCCGTAGGTTGAATTTATTATGCGAGCGGTCGACCTGATTGAGTTCATCGTGATGCCAAAGATAGGAGGGGAATTTTGTCTCTTTTGAAAAGATGGAGTGTTATGGACCCCTGGTAGTTTATTAGGTGAGAAAGTTATTTTCAGTTTTCTTGAGTAATAAATGATTTCCTAAGTACAATTTCTACGAATTGAAAGTGAATTAAGCCCAGAGTAAAATATGGAGGTCATTTATCTTGTTAATTAGAATCCAACATGTTTAAACTCTGGTAATGATTATAGTTAAAAAAATTTTGTTTTCAATATATTTACAATTCTGCAGCTAAATGAATTTTTCTTTACCCTTTGAAAACCTGGATAAAATCAAAAAGAGAAAATGTTGTGAGAAACTCCTTTCCGTTTTCTTAAAGTATATAATTGTTAGAAGCAATTTTTGTTAAAATATTTTTAATTCATCTATTTAACTTAGATAAAGTAGTTGAAAAGTTTATTTCAGTACATTTTATGCATGGACAAGAAATACTGCAATATAGTGTGTAAAAATGTACTTGTTCTAAAAAAAAAAGTCAATATCTTGTTATACGTATTAATATTTTAAAGCTTCTCCAGTTATTTTAACGGTGGTTATCAGAGAGTAGTTACCATGTCTTTACTCGTACCTTGTATGGCTTATACGTTTAGTCTTACAGATTATATAAAGTAAAAGTAGTGAAAATGTTTTTGTTGTTATAATTCCCAATTAGTAAATCGTAAATCGATGGGAATTAACGTTTACGGTATTATAACATTTTATCCGTAAGTGAGTTAAAAATAATTTTATTATAGCTTTTCGTAGTTCGTATAACTTACTTCTTATTACGAGCATCCGAGGCTATTTGCCTCGATAGCTCGATGTCCCTGATAGGTCCATTAATCACTTTTAATCTTACTTTTATATCATAGAGGGGCCCTTAAAATTAAATATGCACCTACTAATTAAAGTGAGTAAAACTCTACTAAAATTAAACGTTTTAACAAATACTTGAGTTAAAAGTTCTCAGCAATCAGGGGCGTATATAAAGGAGGGACTCTCTTTCTAGAAGGAATTTTTACCATTCATGATCACCAATTTTGTGTGTAAAATTTTACACTTTAGAGAACATAAATACAAAATTATTTTAAAATCGTGTTATACAAATTGAAAGTTTATCTGTAGATTTATTTAGCCACTTCAAAATGCGTTCATTCATGCTCTTCTGTGTATCAATTTTGAAGAATCGTAAGAATTGCTTAAATTAAAGAATATAAGTTTCATATTACTTTACTAAGGAAAATAATATAAACTTATTGCACTTTTTCTTAGAGTCTTCTCGAATTACTTTGGTTTATGTAAGTATAGCACATTAGAGGACTTAAAGAATGTTAGTTTAATAATCTAAAGCAGTGTTTCCCAACTTTTTCCCATGCCCCACCAAAGCCTTTTTAAATTTCCCATGCCCCCTATGTCCTTTTTTTCTTTCTCTCGAAAATCCTTCTTGAAAAGTAAATTAAACTTGGTGCTCCATGCCCCATCTGGGGGGGGGGTAATTTGGTTGAAAATTTTCAAATTATCCCACCCAGATGTGGGGCGTGCGCCCCACGTTAGGAAACACTGATCTAGAGTGTATTAAAAATAGGATGTTGTATATTACCAGGGGCGTAGCCAGCGGGGGGAATTTGGGGATATATCCCCCCCCCCGAAACTCAGAAATTTTCCTTTTTTGACCATAGAAAACCACTAAAAATAACCCATATCCCCTCCGAAATATCAATTTCCCTCTCCGAAATTTTTTTTCTGGCTACGCCACTGTATATTACTATACTTATAATAAGTAAATTGTTCCTGCTTTCAATCTCTATTTTATTTTTAATATGTTATATAAATTAATATTTTTATATATAATAATCACAGTTACATGATCTTTTTCTTTAATTTTGAGCCAAGTTTGGCTTTCTAAGTTGCTTTTTATACATATTTTCATACACATTATTCACACATTACTTCTTTCTATTGAAGTATAAAACTTATCTAAACTACAAAGTAAAATTACATGTGATGCATGTAACACAGGTATTTTAAATCCTTTCAATTTCAAATATCTCTGTTTTTAAGCCAAAGTCCTCACCATCACTTGCTAATACTACATTGTGGTAAGAGTTCTTTTATTAATTTACTCAGTTCTGAAATAATTCCCATTTTCAGCATTTAAAACCGTAAAATTTTTAAAATAATAAATAATTTAAATAAAATATGGGGATTATGGCTTAATCTTTGTTTCCTTCTTAACCTTTTTGCTCGGTTTTTCTCCTCTTTCTTTTGGAGCCACTTTCTGTTTTTTCTTTGTGCTTTCATTTTTCACTTTAGTTTTGATATTCCCGCTGTCACATTTTTTCTTCGCTTTTCCGAAAATAGTAGCAATCTTCGGATTAGCTTGCTTCTCCATTTCACCACTTTCAGGCTCATTTGTGATCTTCGTTTCCTCTGCATTTTCTTTTGATACCGAAGCAATACTCTTCGACTGACTTGAAGCTGTTTTTTGCGACAAAGGAATTTTTCTCTTGGGTAGAAACACTGGTGCGTATGGCTTAGCTTTAGCAGTCGAGGATTGTTCATTGGAACTCACGTTCAAGGCCTTCTTTACAGCAGGAAAGAAACGGGGCACAATTCTAGGCGGAGGATTTTCGGAAACTTTTGAAGCAAGCAAACTTGGTTTTTCTTTCTGGTTTGAAATTGAAATAAATGTTGAATCAGTTCGGGGGTGAACTGAACTGTTTCCATCAGGCGTCTCTTTGTTCAAGATTCCAAGTTGGGGAGGAGCAACTGACTTGTTTGGGGCTTGAGATGTTGGGATCGGATTTGAAGTGGGGGTTGTTCCTTTTTCTTTAAGGGAAGATTGAGTAACTGATGCAGTAGTGTTTGAAGGGAAGTCCTTACGATAAGGAACGCTTGGTTTCATGGCATAGGTTGTTCCAGCTCTGGGCTTCATGTTCTATATAAAAATAGAAAGTTTGAAATGAAATAGGGAAACAAATACACACTTTTCAACGCTTATATTTACTTTTAAAATATTAACGAATGATTAAAAATGAAAAATAATAGCAATCTAAGGACCTTTTTTATTAAAGAAAGATAGAAACTGACCAAAATGTTTAAATAAAATATTCGAAATCGAATAATCGTTGAAAATAACAATTACTGAAGAATTTAAAATTAATATGAAGTCAAAAAAATATTCAATTAATTAATAATCGTTAATTAATTGACTAAAAAACTAAACTTGGGGTGACTAAAAAACAAAATTTTATTATTTTAAAGTAGGGTTTTTGCAAAGTATATGGTCCACCAGCTTCTAAGATGTGGCCCTTGGTAACTGGGATTTGTCCAGTAGTTGGTTTTACTTTTTTTTCACTTAATATGCTCAAATGATGAATGAATATGCTGTTCCTACGCTCAAAAATAATAGTTGCAAAATAAAGCATAGGAAAACAAAATTAGAATAAGGCTGATCGCGAACGAGCGACTTTTGTCACGGTGACAAAGACAAAATTGTTGCCTTGGCTATTGAAACAAGTTCAAGTATTGGTAGAGTGCGCGCACTAGGCGACGTGACACTTGGCCGATTGCCAAGAATTTCTTCATAGAGATCCATTGTTTTCTAGTGATATTTTTGATACTAGTAATCCTGGTCGCCGTGACTTTAGTCACTCGTACGCGCCCAGCCTAAGAAAATTACCTTATGCTTCATAACTCATGATTGTTTGATGAGCTATCTTCCTGGTACTATGAGTTTTAAAAGTGTAGCAGTGTAAACGGCAAGACTATATGGGGCTTTTGGACTAAAATATTTAGAAATCTCTGTTCTTAAGTAACCCTTGCCTTTTTGGGAACCGACCATTGGTCTAACCGGATGGCCTAAACGCAACCAAACGCAATAGTGGAAACGGTCTTAAACTCTTACCTCAGTCAGGTCTGTCGCGAGGTACAACTCAAGAGTCGGGAAAGATGCTCTTCCCTCCACCACCTTGCATTTTTCTCCGCAGATATTTCCCACTCTCTTGCAAAAATCCTTGACGAAAGCTGTCAGAATCGGACGAGGGTCCATGCGAGCCACATTCATCATTCCGTATGGCTTTACGCAGAACTCCGGATACCTGATACATTAAGAAAAACAAGACGAAACACTTATTCTATAATGAAATTTGTTTCTCTTTCAGAGCACCCCATGTTGTCGTTTTCGTGTCCGTGGACATTGCATGTAAAAAAATACAGTAGAATGACAAAACGAAATGAAATTTACTTCTAAAATCATTAGATTTTCTTTGTATAATATTACTAAAAGTTAATATTTTAAACTACTAATATTTGATCTTTAGAGTCAGAATTTGAAAGGATACGTATAGGATCTTGAGAATGAAATTCTGAAGGAGACATTATAGTACCAGATGCTTTCTTCTGAAATATTCGGCAAGACGTAACCGTACTGAAAGGTATAAGAAAAACAATGACTACCTAGAAAAATAGCTCTGTAAAGAAAAATTTAAATGCAATACAATAAGTTTTCTTAGAGGTAACTGGATTTTTCTAAGTACCAGGTATGCCATTTCATTGGATTCACGTTCAATGTCTATTTATGAATTTAAAAAATATTTCGCCTCAGATGGGGAGGCATAGAACATGTAGAATAAAACATGTAAAATGTATTATTTATTAATTTGAACATGTGCTTTTTATTTAAATAAAATTATTTCAAAAGCATTTACATTTCTTTAATATTAGATTCTATATCTAGATTAAAGATAAATATGGCTTTAGGTAGATATACATTACAAGGACCTAGAATTAATTTACTATAAATATTAATGTTCTTATATGTTTGATCATTTTTTAAAAGGATTGTATGTAATTATTGAATGCTTACCATATCGTTCCAATGATTCTTAAGGTCTTCATAAGATTTAAAGGTTCCTGTAACGCCTGGTAATCTACTAACTGATGTTATTCTTCCTCTCTTCAGACTAAAATACATTAAGTGCTAATTTAGAAAACCTTTTTACAATATTAAATAAAGTTTAGAAATGTGATTCTTATAACTACGCATAATAAGTGTAAAAAGTTTATGATTTATGATAAATTATTTGAAATTACATTTAAATAATCTATTAATAACTAAATACCTTGGTAATACGTGGCAAAACTCATCGATATGTATCATTTTGCGATTCATTAGCTGTTCTGGGTGTACAAAATGCTCCAACTGTAAAAAAATGTATTAAAAGATGGTATGAAAACTTAAAGAACTTATAGGAAAAAGTAAGGCGGCTTATAATTCATTAGAGAAGGCTATAAAACTTAAGAAATTTAAATTGGTAATATAACTTTATTTATTGAATAAGTTTTGAAAGGGAGAATGAAAAAATTAGGAATAGTTTAGGATTATTGAGAACTTGTAAATACAATTCGTACTTAACAGGTAAAAAAGTCTATTTAATTTTTATGAATGTGCTTTCTTAGTCAAAATTAGAACCAGAAAAATAAAACTTATCCTTTAATTTAACCTGAAATTTTAATTTGAAATGGACGTTCTTAAAGCTTCTACAAACAAATATCGTCATTTATTCTTTTATCATCAATCCTTTTTAATTTTGCAAATGCCATCGTAATGCAGTTTTAATTTTGGATCATATAGTAAAAAATATTACTTAAATAATTTTGTTCAGGATGTGAATTTTGTGGAATAATAGAGTCCTAGTATTGGTTTCTTTCTAAAGTGCAGATACGATTGAAAACAAGTTATTATTAATTTTATATTACCAAATTATTATGATAAATAAGAGTTTACAGTATGATCCCCTTCTTAACCATTAAAGACCGGTATTAAAAAACGAAAAATGCGCTGAATCGATAGAATTTAAATATTCCTGTGCGAAGTACATTTGTAATAAAGTTGTTTTAGCTGCAAAGTGTGTATTATGAAGGAAAAGCTAGTTTTACAGATACCGAGTTCCCGATGTCAGTTGTAAAGTTGTTTTCACTTCATATTGACTAATATGAAGGAAAAACTAGTTTTACAGATATGAAGTTCGCAAAAACTGTTGTAAAGTGATTTTTGCTGCATACTAATTAATATGAAGGAAAAACTAGTTTTACAGATCTAGTTGTTTTTGCTTTTTTTATATCGGAAAAACTTATTTTACAAGTTTCAGAAATTTAAAAAAATTTGAATACAAAAGCCATAAATTTTTTTTTACTTTTAGGGACTGGGATATCTGGTGATTTAAACTCAAGTAAAGAATGATATTTTTCGGTTCAATTCCGTTAGAGTCCCCGCTAAATATCGCCAATATCCAAATTGCTAAACATATCCAAATATCAGCAAATTTTTCAGACTTTTATTTATAACCTGAATAGTTATTGATCTAATTAAACATTTTAATTCTGGAGTTTGAAATTATTTATGAATATTTCAACTTTTTGTTATCTAAAAGAACCGGGCGATATTTAGCGGGGACTCTAACGGAATTGAACTTGTTTTCATACGCACTTTCATAGAAGGAAGTCTAACGCACATGGGTTGTAGACTCAGACTTATTTCATCAGAGGAAACAAACACATCCATTTCTATAAACAAAGCAAAAAAAACCCCTTCTTATTCAAAAATTTTAGTATTAAATATTTTTATTTGATTGTAGGATATAAATTTTTACTTACTAACTGCCTTTAATGGAGCGTTTGATGTTAAAAAATCAGGACCTATAAAGAGTAATGCTACAGAGATATTCTTTCTAAATATTATAAAGAATGCCTGAGAAAAATGGATGATGGTCTTAAACAATTCCTTACCTTCAACAAGAATGTTTTCGAGAATATTCCAAACAGGAGACATTTTCACAGTACTTGTATACTGAAGAGCTTCTTGCAGAGAAGATAAATTTGTATCTTCAACACAAACAATTTTCAGTCCAATATTTTTCAGCTTTTCAAGAAATTCTTGGGTCTTTAGTTTTTCTTTCTAATAAAATGGTTTAGGCATTAAATTTTTCAAAAATAACTTGAAAAATTCAGTGTGAAAATGCAATTTTATTTTTTACATGTAGTTTTATTTCAAACATTAAATTATAACCCTTACATTAAATTTAATTTCTGTGTAATGTAACTTATGAAAGCAACCGAACGTTCAGTTGCTTTCATAAATTACATTACATACGTACTTAAACAAACCCTACAGTACATACTTGTATAACAGCTATTACACTTCCCAAACCATCATTTACTGGAGAAGCCAATATTTCATTTTCAGCAAAGATTAGTTTCCTATAAAATAGTGAAGGAATTAGTTACAAATTCCGTTTCACACATTTGAAACGTCAGTTTAAAAAAGGGAATACGAGTAGGTCCAAAAAATGGCAAACTGAGCTTTTGTGCTCAAATAAATTTCCAAGCTTCGCTGTACACATGTGTGGGAAGAAGGGAAAAAAATAACTACCCCCTCTACGTAGATGTACCCTTGATTTTCGCGAAATTGATGTCCAACCATCCATTGTATTTTTTTTTATTTAATTTGAAATTTAAGTTTGTATTTTTTACTTAGTCATTGTGCTGTAAATTAATACAAAACAAAATTTGTGTTCTTAATTTAAAAGTCAGTTAAGTTTACTTGCATTGCATGTGATGGGAGATACATTCAATGCGTTTCGATGAAAATTTGAAACGTTTTGGCCAAAAATCCACACAATTTCAAACGGGTTAAAAACAGATTTTTCAGAATTTTAAAGATTATCCAAATTGTAACTTTTTCCTTTCATCCCCAATTTTAGGGTGCAAGTCATCAGAATAAGAAGTTGTATCTAGCTGAAATTGTTACACTATGAAGATGAAGCCATTTGGCAAAAAAATTCACACTCTAGCCGCAAGCGCATTAAAATAAAACCAACTATTTTTTTTTTTTTGATAAATTATAAAAAGTATAAAAAAACACGTTTTTCTTGGGGGGGGGGGGTACGCACAACTCTGATCTTGCGTTGAATTTGATATGTTAGGAGATAACTTTTTCTTATACGTACCTGCATGTAAGAATTTTGAGATGAAATTCACTTTGGTAATTATTTTTATCAGAGTTCAAATTTAAATGAAGTGTCAATAAGTTTGTAAAATTTGGAAGCTTTAAAAAGAACAAGAAGTTTTGAGTATTATTTAACACAGGCATTTTTACTTTATGAAAGTTGTATTATTAAAATTACAATAGTAAAATTTTAATAATGTGATTTGCAAACGAAAATCAACATTTTTTAAGGAATTAGTATAACAATTCTGATACTTCTTGTGAATCTTTATAAATTACAGAATTTGAAAAAAAAAATTAAAATGTGGTAAAAACGACCTTTTTATTAAAAATTAATCAAGTAAAATTCCAGTTTACATTTAATTTAAACTATAGAGCATTTTCAATCACCTGACTCAGACCTAACAACGGCCTTAGCAACGTTGTTATTCGTCCAAGTGACGTCATGTTCGAATGTTTCTCTATTGGATGCTTCTATTTCCCGCCCCTAACAAACAGCCCTAGCAACTTTGTTTATTCGTCCATGTGACGTCATGTGCGAATGCTCTATAGAGCATTTTCAATCACATGACTCGGACCTTAGCAACGTTGTTGCCTGTCCTCCACGCCTATCCACGTCGTCAAGTGAAACGTCATGTGCGAATGCTTCTATTGGAGCATTTGCGATCACAAGACTCCGGCCGTAACAACCTCTGTAGCAACGGGTGAACAACAGCCTTAGCAACGTTGTTGCCTGTCCTCCACGCCTATCTACGTCGTCAAGTGTGACATCATGTGCGAATGCTCTATGGAGGACAAAAACAACGTTGCTAAGGCTGTTGTTAGGTACGGGAAATAGTACTCTGTGGGAAATAGAAGCATCCAATAGAAGCATTCACACATGTCGTCACTGGAGGACAAAAACAACGTTGCTAAGTGAGTCCGAGTCATGTGATTGAAAATGCTCTATGGCACTATCAATATAAAGGAAATAAAAAAAATGAAAACAAGAATATTCTTATCACAGAATATCCTTATATTTGTGACCTTTGAAAAGCTTAGAAATATTTTTTGGTGGAAGTTCAGACCAGCCAGACTTTTGAAGGTTTGTAATGGGACGTGATGAGAAGATAGGATGCAAAATGAATCTTGTGACGTCACGAGAGGCGGAGAAAAGAAACTCAATCTTCGAATCCTTTAAATACCACTCCCGAAACCGAAAGTGACAGGTTGACTGAACAAAAATTATCTCATGTTGAACTTTTAAGAAAGATAAACCAAAAAGCAATCAAAGAGAGAGAGAGAAAGAGAGAGGGAATGGTCTGAAAGTAATCCCACTAGGCCACCCCGGCCCCGTAACCGTGGGGTTATGAAAACATTATAAATGAAGTAAAAAACTAAAAAAAATATATATATAAAATTAAAAACTAAGAAATAAGTTCAAGTTCATTTGGTTGCTGTTTTTTAACACGTTTTCGGGTAGCTGCATTTGTAAGTGAACGCAACGCACTTATTTTATTTTTCTACATTTTGGCAACGGCATCCAACCACAACAAAGCAAAGTTTAAAAAATATAAAATTCTTCGCAGAACATCGTAAAGGGATAGGATTTACCCGGTGTCACTTTTATTTCGATTTGTAAACTTTTATTATATCATAAAATTTGTATTTGTGCAGTGATTTATATTTATTCCTGATTGAATTGTATATCTAATAAGCTCAAATCCTTGACGAGGTCTCATTGAAACAAATGGAACACCTCAAATGTAAGACGTGATCAAGTTGTTTATTTACTTTTTACTAGATTGGAAGCAATCTAGTATGTTGAATTGTTAAGGATTGCACGTCTGCTCCTCGTTTCTTACATTTGCTTGGTGTGTCATTTTCAGGATTGGTGTTAAATGAAAACAGAAATTGTATGGGACATTTACTAGATATGAAATGAAATTAGGTTACTTCTGTGTATTGAATGTTTTGAAAATAACTGTGTTTCAGATATAGTTTAATCACTTTTCTTGTCAACTTATTACAGTGAATATGTTTGGCAGTTATAGTCTGGCTTTGAAGCTTAAATGCTAGCGAGGTTAGGTAACTGTTTTTGAGCGAATTAGATGGGGCTATTAGGTTAAAGTTTACTAGCCTAAGCCCCTATTTTTGGTGCTGAAAAATAACCCTATTTACCAAACGTGACTTGAATCTGTGATTATATTCAGTTGACTTAATAAGGCAATTTTATTCTCAGATAGCCAAACCAGGTTATCTTTCTCTAGATGCTGGAGCTAAATTTCTGCGCAGTTCACCTGCTTCGCCAGTTTCTGATGAGTACTTTGATATGAACTTTCGAAAGTTCCCATAAGAGAGCCAACTTCTCAAATGGCAGAGTTGACTAATTTTCCCTGCAAATTTTGCAATATAAAATAAAATATAAAGTATGAAAAGTATCTTAATTAAAAGTAAAAACAATGGGGAAATTGGGAATATATTCATTCTAAAAATTCTCTTATTATATTTCCCCTTTTGCATAAAAATCAAACTACTGCACAATATGAAAATACTGAAAAATACACTATATATTATGAAACAACAATATCATTTATACTTTTCTCATTCACCTGTAATCTACAATCCACCATTAATTTTGTTTTTGTTCACCCCTGCTTTAAAAAGAAGCTGAATGAATAGTACCTCAGATATAAAGCATTGGTATTTCGAAGTGGTTATTTCCACGACAGTTGAAGCATGTGCAGTAGTAGAAGTTGGTTATTACGTGTTTTATAACATTAAAATTACCTTATTGATCAATTCTGGCATCAGCACCGATGCCCCAGTGGTAGTGTGCATCTCGTAACCTAATGGTCCTTGGTTCGATTCCAGGCTGCTGCTTTTGAGTATTTTGCTTCAATTTAACCTGTAATTTTTCAGAAATAGCAATATTAGAGTAGAGTTGAGTTGTTACTTTCCTGGAAATAACCAGATCCTTTGAATTTCTAAGTAACTGAAATATTTTGTTAGTAATTAGTTAGGTATAATAGACTAACAGTTACTTGATAGTTTTAGATGACATGGATGATCCCATGATTGATGCAGAAGATTATAATGTGTTGCCTCGGCCCCCAGAACTGGTATACTCACAATTACTGTCATCAAGTCCTGATGTTTCTGAAGTAAAATCTAATGAAAAAGGTAGTTCACTTTTATTTAACTGATTATTATATTGAATAACCTGGTTAATCCTTATAAAGTTCATCTATTAATCTTATTGAGGAGTTTTTTCATCAATCAAGTTGCAGTTGTAGGTTAACTCAGCCTTTTATCCTTCCGGGGTTGATAAAATGAGCTCCAAGCTCGCTTGAGGAATCAACTGGGGGTCCAGCATTGGGCTAGCTGATCGGCCTGGACACAAGCTAAGTAATTAGCACCAGGCCCGAAGGCTAATGAAACGGTGATTGGCACTGCTTAATAGCCCACTAGGCCTGGGCAGAACTTGATATGATTTTGATTTCATTTCACCATAACTGCTATAAATCCTTTTAAAGTAAAAAATTGAAGATGAGAATTGGGTGTTGGTGTAGTTTTAGAATCTTTTATTAATTCTTTGTGTCTGTATATTTTAAACACATCGACAAAATTTAGTGCACAGCAGTATCAAAGAGTGGATCTGTTAATTACCCTAGAAAGCATTTTTACGTTTCCATCCCATAGGTCCATAGCTAATTCTTTGGGATGGGCAAGGTCACCTCAGCCTTCCATCTCTTTAGTGGGTCCATAAACTGAGAATGAAGCATGAGTGGGAGCTAAACAGAGAGGTCTTGTGTTAGGATGACCACTTAATTGCTATAAATGCCATACTCCTGAAGGCCTTTGGTCAAGAAAACAAATATGGGCATAATGTGACTTGGACCCAATCCCCAATGGATGTTGTGGCAATGAGTTTAACTTGGCCATTAAGTTAGTTTCTTACCCTATTAATTTAATTTTAGTTAATTTATACTTATTGTGATTAATTAACATATTTATGTCCATAACACTTTTCTAACAAAATTTGTGTTAGATGAATTTACATTATTTAAGTTTCTATTTAGTAGTATGCAATCCCAAATAAAAGTCTGTTTCCAATTGTTGTTTGTTCATAAATTTAACAAAATGGTTTCATGCTATTTTTTTCAGTATCATTTTTTTTTATTTTACCATTTCTTTTCAGCCTTAAGAGAAAGACTGGAAAAGCATTATAGCAAAGGAGTCTTAAAAAAACTCAAGAAGAAAAAAGAGAAATGTATGTCTTGAAACAAGTTTTTGTTTTGTTTTATGACAGTTCTTTAAACAACTTATTTACTTTAAATTTTACTGCTGAAAGTTACCTTAAGTCTCAAATTGATTGAATTAATCTTAATTGAAAAATATTTTACTGGTCAGTAATAGGGTAGAGTGGAGATAAATGGGACAAATTTCACAATTATACTAATATTGCAAAAATTTTACATTTTTCAATTCTGTAACAATTTTAAAACCGATAATTAAATAATTGGTTACATTATTTTTGCATGTATTTAACCAATTAAGTTAAGATATGAAAAATTCAGCCTGTTCATCCCCACTCTCCCATATAGTTTGAGTCAAACGTAAAAGGGTTCAAGTGATTATATAGTGGTGGTAAAGGTAAAAATATGTCCTTGTGGTTATCTTCTTATGGAATTTTTACCCTTCCTTCCCCTTTGCAATCTTTTGGACATCGCCTTCCAGATACCTTTTCAATAAATGTTTCTGTTACCTGTCCTGTTTAATATTGCTAAGCTGTTTTCAAATCAAGTATTCAAATATCACCAAAAATGTTATTTTTTTCATTGATAAAACTGTATATAAATCGGTTGATTCACAATGTTTGAAAATAATGATAATCTTTGGCTGGCATTTAAAACAGCTTGGTGATATTTAACAATAGATAATGCAACTGTACCTATTTTTTTCTGTATCTATGTGATTATATTCAGACTATTAATCAATCAATTTTATTCTTCTCATTAGCCAAACCAGGTTCTCCTTCTCTAGATGCTGGAGCTAAATTTCTACGTTCACCTGCATCACCTGTTTCTGATGAGTACTTTAGTCAAGGTAATTTCGATCATAAAGATTGTTTTATGATAAAGTATTCTTTAAATGAAATTTAATACAATTGGGAAATTTTGCTATAGTTCATATACTTTCTTTCTTTGAATTGCAAAATCTTGTTTTAATTACGTTAGGTAATCATAGGATATTTGTGTATTTAACTGAGTAGTAATATATCTGGGGTGAATTGCATCAATCATGCATTCTTGGTTCTTTTCCAGAAAAAAAAATGCCAGTAACAGCAGTCCATCTGATTTAAATATAGCTACATTGATGAAAACAATTGGAATTTGTAACATCTAACACAGCTTGTCGATTTTTTTTACTAGCAATAAAAGGCTTCTTAATTCTTTAATGCAGCTCAAATGCAAGGTTGTTAAAGTTACTTTTAAAAAGTATTTGAGTACAAATACAAGTATTTCAGAAAAAGTAACTAAATATTAAATACAAATACCCCAAAAATGTAACTAAATAGAGTACAAATAGAGTATATGAAAAGTATTTAAGACGACCTTCAGTTACTTTACCAGTAAAATTTTAATTTATAAAATTTAAATTAATAAAATTAATTTTTAAAATTTAAATTAAAAAATTATTTTAATTAATAAAATTTATTTTTAGATCAATTTCTAATTTTAATAAGAAAATAAAATTTGAATTAAAATTTATTTAAAATTATGATGCCTCGCCCCATGGGGGGCACCATTAGTTTAAAAGAGCTGAAAAGCCTCTCCCCAGAAGCACAAAAGTATTGTATAAAATCAAATATGTAATTACAATCAAACAATAATTAAGGTTTTTGAGCTTTCAAAGTTAGCATACCCGCTTTGGGGTACTCTCCCCTATGGATTTAAATTCCTAAAGACACGACCAACAATCCCAAAAATGAATAAATAAATAATATAGTATTTTTTTCAGGTCATTAGTATATTTAGTCATAGTATAATCTTCCCGGGAAATCCCCGGAATTTCAGTCATTCCCGGGAATGGATTAATTTTTGAAACTACTTCATAGAAATTATATTTAAACTTCAAAATAAAAGTCCAGGAGTTTAAATATATAAATTACAACACAATTTATTTTACTACTATAAAAATGAATATTTAAGTTTTAACTGGTTTTTTTTTATTATTATGGGAGGATTTTATTTTAATTACCAAAATACAATCAATATGAAAAAAGTTAAAGGATGGTAATATTTTTTCGGGGGGGGGGGGGCTTAGTTTTTCTTCATAAATACAGTTTTGGAGGTTCCTTAAAACTGTTTGCTTTCATGAAATTAAACTTATGGAATGAAAAAATAAAATACCCTTAGATTTGTATATAGTGTAATTCGGAATTTTTGTTTTATTTAGTTAATTTTTTTTAATCAGAGTATCTTGTTAAAAAACTCTATACAAAAGGTTATACGAAAATTACGGTTAGTAAAAACTAAATTATTACATGGGTAAAGCTATATAATTAATTTTTTTTTTATTCTTCACTGGAATTAACCGAACGGTTTTTATTTTACATTGACCGGAATTTTCGCACTTATGAAACGTCCACTAAAAAAAGTTCAAAAATGGAACATATTCTATTAGAACAATTACAAATGAATTTATAAAAGTAAGGGGAGAAAGAAAGTTGTAAACTTTCAAAATAATATTTTCATAGAATCTTGTAAGCATACTACATTAACATTAGTTTGAGAGTAGGACGTTTTATAAAAGGCCTTTTGAGCAAAAACTGGAGAATTTTCAAGTCCCATGTCATATACAAATATCAAAAAATAAAATCAATTGTAATTATCTAGATAAAAATATAAAGAAAACATAAATCCTTAATCCCTTCACTCTACTTTAAAAAAAAAATATAAACACAACCTAGCTCTTTTTGGGACATTATACTTCTAAGCAGTTGATCTTCTTAAATAAATATACTTCTTCTATCCAGGAGGCAGGAAACTTGCAGCTTTTCGAGAGCACAAACAAAAAGGGACTGAAGGAGGCTCTGGTAAAATTTGATTGCCTTTGCCCTTGAAAATGTGCCCTCCCTCCCTTTGGTTCGTGGAAGGTGGGGTGGGAAAACAAGAAACTACGAACAATTAGTGGCCATAAAAGAATAAAACGGTGCCATATCGGCTATTCCATCTCCTGCGCTGCAATTCGACCTGCAAGGCGGCCGGCCACCCAGAGAACACACAAGCGCCCGCTCCTCGTCAACACAGGGGGGCTATAAATTGTCGGGGGAGGATTGTCAGCGCTGTCGCCGTCTACCGTCTACGGGTATCCGGTCGGGCAATGCGGAAGCAGGAAGAAGTGTTTTGTTCCCCTCTCCAATGTTGGATTCCGTTTTTTAAATTCTGGGTTTAGAAAGTAACTAAAGTACAGCATAGGTATTTAAGTAACAAAGAGTTAGTTACTTTAAAATTTTTGTAGTTAAATACCAGTTCGATACTGAAAAAGTAACTAATGTAACTAAATACTTTTAAAGTATTTAAAAAGTATTTCCGTTACTAAGTATTTAAATACTTAACAACCTTGCTCAAATGTCAGTTTAAAACAAATCAACAGACAAAAGGAAATTTTGAAGATTTGATAATTTTAAACTTATATAGAAATTGAATGCTGATAACAAATTATTTAAATTTTGCTTGTTAAATGTCTTGTAATATTTTATGTCAACTCTTAACTTGTATTTATACAGAACGAGATCAACAGAGAAAAAAGCTAAAAGAACAAGCTTTGGCTGCTCAAGAAAGGTATGACATTCTGAACAAAAGAGACTCTGATTTACGAGAACGTAAGTTTTGGAAATAAGGAAGTTATTTCTTTTGTTCTTCTTATATTTTTTTTTCAATATTTTCCATATCTATTGTAAGTTTACCATTATCCATTTAATTGTTTACTACTAAATTCTGAAACTAATTCTGAATATCTTAGAAAAATACTGTTTTTAGTAATTTACTATGCTTGTTTTACAGTTAAATATCTTGGATCATGGTATCCTAAACTTATCCAAGACATGGAATCTTTCGTTTCACCCTTAGAAGAAAAAAACCTTTTGTACAGGACCTCAGTTATTTTACAATATCTATCTCGTAGTATAGAATTTCAGCTCTAAAAAAACAAGGCAAACTTAAGCTTGTGCTTAATATTGTTTACATTTGCAATAAATATCACCAATTTTTAAATTTTTTTTCAATAAAGAACTTTTTGGTTCCAAACCATATGAGTTTGTAGAAATCAAAAGTAGAAACATATTGTTTGCTATCATGCTATTTACTTCATACATCAATTTGTTTTATGGACAGCACTTTGTTTTTTCACCGAAGTAGAGGGACAAATTTTCAGCATTAGATTAGATATGAATAATAAGGAGACTTAAAGCTGGGAACCTTGACTAAAACAGTCCCTGTCCTCAGACTCCTAAAAAATATCTCATATAGGGCTAGACAATGAATAATAATTTATCCAAGTGTAGACAAAAGTTGTCATTCTTTCAATGCATTTTCCTACTTGTCTTAGCTAAACACCCTTTTGCTCACACAACCCATTTTTCTCTAGTCATTGCTTAGTTTTAAAACACCCTAGTGCTGCTAGATTGTGGTGCAAAAATTTGGGCGTGTAAAGTTTGATTTGAAACAAAACATTTTAAAACATGAAACTTACTTGAGCCTTAAGTACTTGGCTGTTACTGGCAAGTTGGAGAGGGTAAATTTCTTGCCTTATTTTGTGTATGCTGAATTAAAAGATTACTATCTGCTGCCTTTGCTTCTAAGAACTGATTGAAATTGAAAATTTAAGAAAGGGTCTAATTTGTCATCCTCCATAAAAAAAATTGGCTGCTTGCTTGTTTAGCACATCTGTGAACCTACTGCATCTGTCTCCTGTAAAAACTCTAGTTTGATCTGTGAAATAAGAATTGATAAAAATTATTAAATTATTTTCATTAAATATTGTGTGGTGTTTATTCCAGCAGCAACTTCTGAAAATCCATCCTTGAGTAGACATAGTTATTTAAGTTTAATATTCTTAAAATCTTTTTTAGCTTTTGTGTTTAAAAGGTTTTTAGGGGTTATCCGAAATAAATATTGGTCAATTGTAATTATTCATTACTCTTTCTAGAAGCTCCAGTCTGAATTACTTTTGCCTTTCTATGAGTTTATAATGCTTGCATAATTTCAAAAGGTTTGGGTTGTTTCAAGCCTTACTGTAAATAATCTGACCAATTTTGAGAATTGTTTGTTTTTAGCCTAATTTAGTTTATAACAGAGTTTGCTACTCAATGAGGGAATTGCATAGGTGAGGGATTTACTTAATTTTACACTTTTTTGATATGTTATAGTTTAAAACTCTCAAATATCAGATTTTAAAGTCAAAAATATGTTTTAAATAACTTAAAATTCAATTTTATTTTTGCCAAAACACTAGTAAAGTCATGTGATCAAAAAACGGGATTTGACGTCACAGCGCCGTCGAAACTAGTGAATTGTTGAAAATAAAAGAAATCAGACATCATAAAACCAAAACACGCATAAAACTCGTCTGTTTCTCTAGTGAATGCCCAGAAAAAGAAAAAATTAAAACTTTGAATCCTAATGATTCCAAAACCAATTAATATTTTTTGAAAAACAAAACGCCAATCTTTTTACAAAAAATGTTTGTATGTGTCTTCAAAATATCATAGTTTTTTAGTTAAAACTTTGTGAAGAATAGCAGAATGAAGCAAGCTAAGCATACAATAACATAGCGGGTCCAAGTGGGTCCTAGCGCTGTGACGTCGCACAGCAGCCATAACGAAATTACTGTTTTTTCCGCCAATACTGGAAATGACATTTTAAAAATTAATATCTTGGGGAATAGTTTTCCGATTTCAATAATTTTTACGTCATTTTTCATGGATTTTCATCCTCTATCATAATAAAATTTAAAAAAAAACCGTGCAATTCCCTCATTCAGTTATTTTCATTTAATTGTTCAGGGACAGCAGAGACAAGCAGAGTAGATACAAAAAGGAAAGTAATTAAAGGAACTTGTCCAGACATGTGTCCAGAAAAAGAAAGATATAGCCGTATAGCTAAGAACTGTTTGTCTATTTTTGAGATGAAAAAGGGATTAGATCCTTCAGTGAGTATTAAAAGATTGTGATACTTGACGAAAAAATTTCAATTCTTGCCTTTTCTATATTTCTTTATTTTTCTTAGTGCATTTAAGTGTTTGAGTAAAATGTTATGGAATGATAATTTTTCATATTAGCACATGAGATAATTCTAAGCTTAAGAAAGTAATAAAAACTTTAAATTTAAAAACTTTTATAATTTTTAAATTACTTCCGTGTCCTTTGTATGATGACAAAGATTAGGTACTTTCTCACGTGTCTTAATGAGTTAAATTTCTTTTGCTAAATATTTCTATCTAACAACTAAAATAGTAAATGTGTTAGTGATTGAATTACTTTTCAACTTTGGGCAAATTTAAAAATTATGTAATAAACATTTGCAGTTTTTTATTCTTTTTTGATTTTTCATTTTTAGAGTAACTCAAAAGATGCTGATCATAGATTTATGGTTAAGGAATACAGTCGTTCTTCTGCAGATCAACAGGAGCCTTTACCAAATGAGTTGAGACCCGTTTCTGTTTTAAAATTCACCATGGATTTCCTAATATGTAATATTGTTGACAAGCAAGATGATTCTATTCCTATTGCTGAGTGGTATGATTTTATATGGAACAGAACTCGCTCAATTAGAAAGGTAAAAAATATTGAATTTTTAAAATGTTTGTTTTGAGTGATTTCCATTTTGATTTTATACAGACTGCTTTTTGCTAAAAAAAACTATAAAAGAAAAGAGTATGATTATTTTAAACATAAAAAAATTCTGCCTTTGTACATAGTGGAAACTAAGAGAACCAGGATATACGAGTAAAATTCCTCAAACTGATTGAAATCTCAAATGGTATTACTCTAATTACCTCCAACTTTTTCCAATTATTATGCTTCTACTAGGCTATTATTTATTTATTGGCCAATTATTACCATTATTTTGATATTTCCTTACCTGAGAAATTGCCTTTTTAAAATTCTTCTGCAACAGTGTGAAGGAAAATCTCCTTAAGCTGATATTTTCTGTTCTGTTATAATCTCTTTTTATCTATTTAGAAATTAAGCTTACATTTTTGTGTTTTATCTTAGGATATTACGCAGCAACAACTAGGAGATGTAGAAAGTGTGGGTATACTGGAAAAGTGTGCTCGTTTCCATATCCTTTGTGCAGAATTTTTATCTGAAGAAGATACTGCTACATTTGATCCTAAAATAAACAATGAAAATTTAACTAAATGCCTCCAGACTCTGAAGCACATGTACTATGATTTACAAACCAAAGGAGTTCAGTGTCCCAATGAAGCTGAGTTTCGAGCTTATGATATATTGCTGAGTCTTTCAGAAGGAGAAACATTGCGGTAAATTTCAATTCTTTGAATTATCAAAACTGTTGTTGCAAGAGTTAATACTGCTATTTTTTAAGAGGTTTTCTTATTTAAAATTTTTATTTTAGCCTAGTTAAAGACATCAGAAAGGAGGTTTTCAAAACATCCCATGTGAAGTTAGCCTTTGATGCAGCTTTAGCTTTCAAAAGTAATAACTTTGTCAGGTTTTTCAACCTTATGGAAAGGGCCCCGTATTTAAGCAGCTGTATAATGCACAGGTATATGCATGAAGCTCGTATCCGTGCAATGAATGTGATTTTGCGCTCGTACACAGTTCAGAATAAAACAACATCGGTAAGTTTCTCTTTCAAAGTATTCATATTTAAAAATTATGCCTGTTGTAGTTTTATTTTTAAATTATAATTTAATTGATATGCCACAGTGCTTTTTTTTGTATTTTGCCTTACTGTAACATATAGTGGCTTTTAGCTCTTGAAGTTATAAGTTGATATTTACCTGGGTAAAAATTTTTGTTGACTCATAATCAAAAGTATCTAAAAAACACAAGTTATTGCAGTAATTATTTGTCAATTTCTTTTACCAGCCTTTTTTACTTTTATGAGGGAGAATGGATTGAATTCAGTTTCTGGAGTTGCTGATAAAATCAATAACAGTATTAATTCATCATATTATTTATGTGAAAAAACATTGTTAATTTTTTTTTGTTGTGTAGTATCCTTTGTTGAGTTTGGTGCGGGACTTGAAATTCAAAGACGCTTCTGAGGCAGCTCAGTTTTGCAGCTTTCATGGCTTGACAGTTGATGAAACTGATGTCACCCTACAAAGGCAAGTTTTTCAAAGACCTTCATCTACCTATCCAGTTGAGAGATCTTCTTTCCTGGTTGGCAAAAAGCTAGAATCTGGATTTGGTGTAGTAAGTATATTAAATATTTTCGTGTGTGTGGTTCCTGAGTAGAGAAGGTTTTATTAGAACATATCTATTGAAAAAGTCCATATGTGTGTTTGTGTTTTAGTAACATATGAAACGAGATAAATATGCTTTGAATGATTACCATTTCCAAATTTAAGCCCAACTATTTGTAAGCCAAGGCAACTGCAGCATTGAGTTATAACTTGTTATTTATCATTTTTCAGATTGTGAACAACGGTCCATTACCTGAAAATCCTCTTACTTGGTACCAACCATACAGCAGTTTTGATGAAAATGGGACATTTGTAGAAGAAAATAATGAAATTGATATAGAAGAGGAAAGTAAGTGAGAATGCCTTTTAGCAAAATATTTCTCTTAAAACAAGTTTTTGTATCTTTTTAACTTGGTTGGTATAAGAAGTATTTCCTAGTAATAGATGAAAAGATCAACATCTGTAGCCCAAATTGAAATCAAGTACAGTTAAAATAGAGAACATGAATTTTTTGAATGAAATCAAATTGACAAGGACTTCTTTTTTTACAGGGTGCGTACGGGGCCTGGAAAACCTGGAAAAGCCTTGAATTTTAAATTAAGAATTCCAGGCCTTGAAAGTCCTGGAAAAAGCGCATTTTTCGGAAAAGGCCTGGAAAAGCCTTGAATTTTTAATCGAAGATAGGCCTTGAAATTTTTAATTCGATTAAAAATTCGGGAATTTGGATCCTATTAGGCCCGCGAACCGACGAACGAACTTGTAACGCGATTTCCGCAAAACCGTTATCGGATCCACCCTCTCTATCCAATTCTAGCCATGCGCAGGGGAGCGCGAATCTCCTTCAGGACTCAAAGGAAGTGTAACACACGGTGTTTTTTTTTTTTGGGAAGTTGGTTGGTTGTTTTGGGTTTTATGGCGCAAGGTCCCTATATATATTAGGGTGGCCCTTATTTTTCAAAGTCGGAATTTTTTTCCAGCCCCCCCTTAATTTTTTTCCTTTTACTATGAAATGAAAGTGTGTAAAAGGATTTTCCGATATTTTAATATTAACACGTGCCTCATCGCGGTTGAAGTTTGGCCATAGCGCGCCATGTTAATAGTATGGCTTATTACGGGAATAACGTCTCCGCTAGCTTCCCCAAGAGCAGAATGACGGACAGATAAAATTTGAGGAAGGAGCATGTGTCATGAAGGAATGTAGATAAAAATAAGAGGAACTTGAGAAAAGTTAACAATTTTAGCATTATTTAGATCCAGGAAATGAATATGAGAAATAAAAAGATTTTGTTGTCTGAGGGAGCAGAGCTAGATTGTTTAGTTGGTGTGTCATTCACCTCATAAGAGAAAACTGTCCCATTCCCTTTTTCTCTCCTCGACTTTTGAAGTCCCCGGCACGATGGGGGTGGGCGAAAGAAAAAACAGATGACCCCACCCCCATCTTCCCGAATCCTCCAGGGGGTGAGTGATTTAATAGTATGGAGTTCAGGGAGGGTCAGAAAGTGTCTGGGAAAAATAAAAGCTGCCACACCGCAGTATTTTAAAACTAGTCTTCTTTAGCCTTGGTTTCTGTTAGTTGTGCAGTTATGTCCTCTAATTTAAGAAGTAGTGATAAAAATATATATTTGATTGGAAAAGTATGCCATCAGATAACAGGAATGCTTGGCAGTGCGAGTGTGTCTCATTTTTTTGGGAAAAAGCAAAGAATCCCTACAAGACATTTCAACAAATGCACAGATAAAGTTATGAAGATGTGTTCCATGACGAAGTTTACAACTAAATGCTTGTGATCCGTCAGACTCCCAGAAAGAATTAGAACAGGCGTTTGTGGATAACCTGAGCAATCTCTTTGATGTTGCATCCGCGAATGCGTTGGAAATATTAAAAATTGAAGTAGATAGACAATTTTTACAGAATCAACGAAAGCCGGGTCGAGTGGGATGTTTAGGTGGAATTGATGTAAAGCTGGCAAAGCGCGAAGAAAAAGCTTTACAAAGATTAAGTAACCAAGAGAAGAGACAGGCCAAGGCTCTCAATTGTTCCGAGACGATTCATGACCGAGAATCATTTGAGGAATCATCATTATCTGGTATTGAAGATGAAGAAATTTCTGATGATCTAACAGTAGCTTCAAGAAAGCAATACCCGAACCCCGATTGCAAAAAGTCTACTCTTAAGCGTAAATTTGAATGCTAATTGTTCCAAAAAAGTGAATTAAATCTTTCATATTTTTAAGATGTTAGTTAGATTTTTATTAATTTGTTAGAATATATTCTACTACAAATGCATTTAAAGTATTAATTTTCAAACTAGAACTTTTTTAGAATTGTATGGTAAGTGTAAATAATTATTGTTTTATGTTAAACAATTTTGACCTATATGTTTTTGAAATTTATTTTCAATAAATACACTTTTTGTTAATTTTTTTTATTTTTAACTTTTTTAATATACTAATAATATTCTTAAGTCATATTTCCATCTTCTTTACTCATAAATATTCGAAATTAATGAAACTATCTGTCATTTTCCTCCTGAGGAAGTTAGCGGAGACGTTATTCCCGTAGTAAGCCATACTATAACTATGGCGCGCTATGGCCAAACTTCAACCGCGATGAGGCACGTGTTAATATTAAAATTTCGGAAAATCCTTTTGCACACTTTCATTTTATAGTAAAAGGAAAAAAGTTAAGGGGGGGCTGAAAAAAAATATCGAAAAAAATTTTTCCCCATTATAATAAGGGCCACCCTAATATATATCGGTTGAGATGAAGATGTAAAACAGATAACTGCCGGTATTCGGAGAAGGCTGCGCCAAAAAGGCGAATTTTGGCAATTTTTTTTGAGAAAATGCAGTCTTGCCACCTTCTTTTGCCCTTCATTCTTTTAGAAAATGTATTGATATCCTTTATTGATGCGCTCCTCGAGGAGCGATTTGATTTTGAAAGGATCCTTTCAAAATCAAATAGCGTATTACCGATCATTCATATCTCAAAGCATCGGTATTGCGTAATCGCGGCAGAGTGCGGACTGTTTATTTTCGCGTGAATCGCGAAACGTTTCCATCTCATCCTTGATAGCTTTGGTTGGTTTCGTCTTAAGTAGGTGATATTTCGACAGCTAAGTATATCTGTCCCGATAAATTAATCCGGATTATATTTAATTTATATCTTGAAGTAGGGGTCATATAACTGCGGCCTGTTTTTTTTTTTTCGATCTTCATAATTTTCTTTCAAATTATTTCGTTATTTATAGAATAATGCTCGTTATTCAGGAAACTTTTTGCAGACCAGCCAACTTCTTACAGCTTTCTTTCGGCCGGAGTATCGGACTTTTTTGTCGAATCTCGGGCGCCTCTGCTTTTTTACCCATCAGCGCGATGCTCACGCGGCGATGGCGTACGCTTCGCCATCCGTAAAGTTAGCTTCCCTTGCTATTCAGGAAAACAAACTTGAGCGTTATTCTGGTGGGCTCATCCAGAATCACTGTCTTAATTTCATGTCGATGCTCACGACTAATTGGGATTCTTTAAGGAATTAATTTTCATTGTTAGTTTAATCAAAATATTTATTTTACGAAAATAAAAATAAGCTATACTTCTAAAGAGAATATAAGTGTATTTCAAACTTTAATATTCATTTATCATAACTTCAAATGGCAGTACTTAATTTTTTTTTTTTACAAATTAGAAACATTGTTGCTGATTTTTTATTTAAAAAAAATCGGATTTAATTTATTTTAATTAGATTTTTTATTAGAATTCTAATGAAAGATTTTATTTTTCAAAAACTGGTTAAGAAGACATAAATAGTATAGCTTTTACATTATTTAACAAATTCATGTCATTTTCTATCACTCGAAGCTATGTTAGGCATTATTTATAAGAATTAATTTTAGTATGGTATAATTGTTTCTTCAGATAAAGGTATTGATCAGTAAATTTTTTTGCTGATGAGATCAGTAAAAAGATATTGATACCTTCTTTTCCCCCAATTTTTTTGTTGTTTTATTGCAATTAAATTGAGGTCAACTAACCCTTTCAAATAAACACTCAACCTTTGATTAACCAACCTCATCACATCATAAGTACTCTCAGTTCAAAATACAGTACTCATCATACAACATGGTTTAAAATATGGTAGGTTAATAGACTAGTGTCATGATTGCGGTTATGTTCTGAACAAAAATATTAGCCTTGAATTTTTCGTTTGAAGGCCTGGAAAAGCCTTGAATTTTTTTCCTTTAAAGGTGTACGAACCCTGTTTTTAGTCATTTCCTAAGCAGATTATTTGATTTAAAAACCCAACTATGTCCCTTCCTCTGGTGAGAGTTTTTCCTGTGTCCTGTTGCTTTCATCATAACAAATGTTTACTGTATATAATTTTATTTAAAATTAATAAAAATTAATCTCATTCTCTGTCGTGAAGAAAAAATATAATTGATTTTCATTAATCTTTGACCTAATAAAAATACATACCTTAAAGAAAGAACACTATGGTCTCTTTCTTTCAACAAAGGGTTGCCTCTTTTAAGACTTTCTAAATACAGTGGAACCTTGTTAGAGCAACCCCTCATGGGACCAACAATATATGGTTGTTTTAACACAAGGATGTTATAAGGAATAAAATTAGCACTATGGTAAAACAATCTGTGTTTTTCTCACTTGTTGTTGTAATGCACAGTTTGTTATATTGGGGGGTCATTGTAAAGAGGTTCTACTGTAGTCTTAAAAGAATATGTTACTGATGCTTCTCTTTTGAATGAGTTTAAGCTGTAAATTTAAATAGTTTCATTACAGTATCTCTATTCATTCCATAGTTATTTTTAGATTTTTAATTTTCCTACCTTTCAGCTAATTGTGATTTTGACTAACTGCCCTATCTTTCCATTGATTTATTACTTTTCTTTAAATAAATACATGTCGTGCAAGATTGAAAAAAAGTTTTTCTGCTTAGGTCTTAATACGTTATGATTTTATACCTTTAAAATTTATGTTTGACTGTTGATATGTTTCTACAGCATTCGTTTATGTAGATATATATCTACCTTTCTTTGTGTTTTGAATTATTTCATTATTTTTCTAGGTGTGAGTCAAGAAAGTCGAGAAGAACCCATTAGCCCTGAAGTTAGTGATAAAGAAGACGACGAACCCGACGAAGACGACGATACAGAGCTGGAAAAAGAAGAACCATATTCATTTGAACCACTTTCTTCTCCCAGTAGTATAAGAGACCTTGAAGAAGAAGAAATTCCAATACCTCAACACCAATTGGAAATCAAAACTCAGCCAAGTCCATTCCTTTCTCCAAGTAGTGTCAACGAAGAAGTTGCAGTCAAGGCACCTAGTCCTTTTTCATTTAAAAGTACCCAAGCTTTTAGTACCTCCCCATCATCTTTGATGTCTAAGTTCTTTTCTAAAGAACCCCTTCCACCTGTGGAAGTCATGAAGGAAACAACCACTCCCAAGTCTCCGTTTGAGGAGAAGAGTTCTGGGAAAACATTTGCCTGGCTGTCTTCTGAGCCAAAATCCCCTGTAGTGAAAGCTCCTTCTCAGTCTTTTAAGTGGCCTACATTTGAAGGATATGAAGAAGATAATGATGATAAAGAAGATGATGATGAAAAAGAAGACACTCCTGTTGTTGACATGTTTGCTGAAGAATCCAAAGAAGAATCTATTATGGAAGTAAGATCTGTAATTTGTTGTGATGGAATCAATTATTTAAAACTGCAGAAACTTTTAGAAAGGAATTTGAAAATCTGTAAAAATATACAGTTGTTTTCATCACTAACTTAGGCACTGATATTTAAGTTTGAATAATTTTTGACATACTGTGTACTGTCCATGACAAAAGCCTGTCTTTAACAACATTTTTCTGTCTCTAGACGGGTAGTTAGTTGTTGACAGGTTTAACTGCCTGGTAATTGGTTATTGATAAAAATAGTTTTTTTTTTGTTAAAAAAAGATTTTAAAAAACCCTTTATTTTAGACCCAGTCAGAGAGAAATGAAGAAGATGAAAATTCTGTCCCAGAGTCTGCAGGAAAAAATTCAGGCTATGAAAGTGAAACCATTGAAGAGCCTTTTCATGAACCTGAACCTGTTTCTTTCAGGTAATTTATTTGAAAAGAAACTTTATGTTCATATCTTAGCTTTGCTCTGACTTCATCAGTCTCTTTCCATTATTACTTCTTACTTCATTAAACATCTTATAGGAATACTCCCGAGATCTATATCAGTGCTACTGAGGATATTTCAATCCCGGATGTGGAAAAAATTGTTGATTCATATGATAAAGTAGATGAAGAAACTCTACAAAAAATCAGGTACAAATTGATCCAGTTTACAAAAGATTTCAAATTTTGTACTTTAATCTTGTTTTTAGTTTTTATTGAAATTTGTGTTGTGTTAAAAGAAATTTTTAAAATTTTCATTTTACACTAGTAATTTTTAATTCCATACATAATCTTTCTTTCTTAACTAATATTGTATATTGTATTGTTAAAATATTGTTTAAGTTTAAATCATCATTAGTTTATTAGTTACGTTTATAAAATCATCATTAGTTCATTATTTATCAAATTGAAAAAAAGAGGTGCCTAGAGCAACAATGAATTAAACAGCTTTAATGTTGTTAGTTCATTACTAAAAGCACCTCAATTAGTAATGCAAAAGCTAATAATGATTTCATGCACAATATATTCAACTATCATTTCTTGTTTTCTCTCCTATTTAATGTATGGAATTTTCAAAACTCAACTGTTTATTGCTTAGGTGAAACTGCTTATTGACTTGTAAATAGCTAAAATCTTAACCTTCTAATACTTATAAGAATAATTTTCAATGTGAAACTTCTGTTTTCTTAGGGAAGAGAAAATTTCTGAGCTTGTTTCTACCATAGCAGATGAGGTCAATGTAGAGTGCATTAAAGAATTGTCCTTTGATATCTGCTCAGAAACCTTGTCTGAAGAGTGGAATGTCAAGCAGAAATTTGATGACTATATGGCTGAAGTGAAAGATAACTTGTGCAGAAAAGTTTTTTATAAGTATGTAACCATTCTATTTTGACTTTTTAACTATTTTGTTGCTTTGATAAAAAAGCTTAAGGCAACATTTTTGTGCTATGTAGTTTATACAGTTTGGCATGTCATTGGTTCTTGGTGTTTGATGCAATTACATAAAAGTGTCAAACACTATGTATTTGAACCAATGAAGGTGGGGAATGGATGCATCTAAAAGGTAAATTACATTGCACAAAGACGTTGCATATCAAACCCCTCTAATGATGAATCTTTCAAAATGTAAAATTGCTATTTGCACTGAATTGTTCCCCTAAATTCTATAAAATGTCTTTCCTTTTAACATCCTGATAAATATCTTAAAAAATCATTTACCCAAATCTCTGGATTAGATTTGAACTCATTTTTTCTTTCAAATTGAGGACATGACTGAGCTTTATTCAAATGCCACACTGTATAAAACAGAAGACAGTAAACATATTCTTTGTTAAGAAATGATGGAAAAAGTTATTTTTATACTTTTTAAATGTCTTTTATAACCTTCTGTGCAATTTTGTTATGAAACATAATTTTTTATTGTAATAACTGTAAATCTGCATATTTATTAAGGTTTAGTTTTGATCCCTGATTATCTGGATTGCTATTGGTCCCAGTTAGTTCAGATAAATGTGGTTGCCCTGTAGAATTATATGAGTATTTTCAAGTATAATGCAATTCTGAAAAGAAAATTAACATACCTTCAATCCTTAACTTTTATTATCCTTTCATGTCGCTGGTGATGTGTGCTTAAATGAAAGGATCTCTAGTATGATCAAAACATATTCTTTCAGTTTTATTTTCCTAATTTGAATATCTTCTGAAAATTGATGTTCTAATAATGATAAAAATATCTACTTTTTAAATGAATCATTTGTTTGAAAATGGGAGTATGAGTAAAGTGACCACCTGAATTTTATGCAGAAAACTTACCCCAGAAAAACTTTTCGAATATGCAGAAACATGGGCTGAAAATGATTACTACTTTTGCCAGCACTTAAGTGTGTGAGCAAACTTTCTCAGTGAAAAGAGCAAAATATGGCTCATGTTCCAGCATCACAGATGATCATCTTAATTCAGTATTAAGAAAAATATAACAAATTTGGAGCCATATGTTAAGAAATTGGTTTCTGAAAAACAAATATAGCATTTGGATTGATAATATGAGTATCAAGTAATGATAATATTTCTTGGTTAGGTTTTTCTTTCAGAAAATTTTAATATATTCGCTTTAGCCTTAAAAATTCATTTTAATCAATATGAGGCGCACCCTTCAGATAAAAAAAGCTTTGACACTAGTGTTCTAAACCCTAAACTAAATTAAATAGAATGTTTTATTAAATTTCAAATTTAACAGAAAAATCGTGAAATTTTAGGCCTAAATATAAAAAAATGCATAAGAAAGTTTTGCTACAAAATTTTCATTCTCCTGGCATGCTCAATCTATTTTTTATCAAACATTTCACTAAAAACTAAAGTAGTTTTTCTTGTTTTTAACTAATTTGAATTAGAATAAGTGTTGTGAAGTGATTCTCTTTGAATATTGTGCCTAAAAGTGCTAAAACAGGTAAGCTAGACTTCTATGATGATGTCATTCTCCTAGAATTATTATCTCTTAAACAAATAGGAACATTTCATTAAATTTGAGACATATCAGAGAAAGTATGTTCTTATAGAGAGTGAAATTATTTGGTTTAAATATAAAATGTATGTGTGTTTGGAAATGCATGGTATGTACAAGTTTTACTATCAACCTTCTCCCTCTACGATCAATCTGGCCTCTTGATGGTATTGCAGGGTCTCCCACTACTTAACAAATCAGTGATGTAGTCAAGAGGGGATTTCAGGATATATCTATATCCCCATTGAACCTATTTTTTCCCATAGAAAACAACTAAAATTCTCTTATATCCCCCCTGGAATTTTTCTTGGCTACACCACTGTAAGAAACAAACAAACGCTTCTTCTAAAACCCCCAAACAAGGATCGGGTTCCCAATCAAGGGATACTAGATCAAGGTGTCCTTCTCCTATGGAGACGGATCACTCTAAGGAGGAAACCTTGCTCCACACCGCCGGTGGAAGTGGTGATGTCTGCGCAAGCGGACACACCGCGGAGACTGATGGTGGGTTCAAGGTAGTACTCACAAAAAATCAAAAAAGAAACCTGAAAAGGACTAAACAAAAGGCTTTGGCCAGAGCTGCAGCCAAGGATGCAGATGCAACCAAGGAGGCAGATGTTGCCAAGGAGGGAGGGAGTGGTGGAAGTACCAAAAGAGCTTTGTCTGCTGGTTCTACACCATCCCCAAATCCTGCAACTCGGAAAAAGAAGCAACGCATCGACACAGGACCACAGTCTTTTGCCAATGCAGTGAGGGGGGTAAAGCTTGCTATTGTGAAGGAAGCTTATCCCAAAGACAAGATCTCCAAAGAGGAGGTAGACCGCATTCAGATGCATATTCTGAACCTTATTGATAAGATAAAGGACGGAGATCATCTGCCCAAGATACAGGGCTCTGTAATCAATACAGGAGCCCTTGTCATCCAGTGTGACGATCCTGAAACCGTGGAATGGGTCAACCATAATTTCCATGGTAACAAAGAATTGTTTCAAGGACTTTCCCTGAAAGTTATAAGTGCCAGCGACCTTCCCAAGCCGGTGAAGGTTGCTTTCAAAACAAAAGATATCTTCACCTTAGAAGGTAACGTACTGCTGAAGCGGATGGACCGGTTCAACCGAGATCTGAATTCAATGGATTGGCGAGTGGTACACAGGCATGTGGAACCGCTCTCCGTCCGATGGATTTTCGAAGTTGGACTGGAGTCTGCGGAAGCAATAAAGGCAGCTGGGTGTGCAGCATACACCGGTCTGGACAGAGGGGTCTTCAAGATCCTTGATGACCCAAATATCAAAAGGCCTGCAGCTGAAGCGTCCACCTCTTCTCAAGAGGAGGACACGACAACTGCACAAGCATCCACCTCTCAGGTAGGTACACCTTCTACCTCTGAGGCAGCCGATTCTATATCGGTAAGTGAGGAACTTCTTTTAATAGGTGAGCTGGAAATTGATACCGGCTCTGAGGGTACACTACAACCCTCTTCACCTGGATCTGAAGTCAGTGACTCCGCTCTTTTGGATGAGGAGCCTAAGGGAGCTAATACATAAGCTCTAGTGATCTGGTTGCTCCACCCTACTCTAATGAGTAAAGGTATCGATGCATGCCAAATAAACCTTCATCATAGCCGTTCTGCTTCTGCTATTCTTAGTAGAAGGATGGCTATGGGTCAGGTTGACATTGCACTGGTGCAGGAGCCCTGGACTCGTAATGGTAACATTATGGGACTAGGTGCCAAAGGTTACAATATCATATATGACAGAAAATGTGATAGACCTAGGGCTTGCATTTTAGTGAGCACTAAGTTAAATGTAATCAACTTGGTTGATTACCTTACAGGTGATTGTGTTGCCATTAAGGTAATCTACAAATGCCCTCAGGGTCTTAAGGATGAGATGGTCTTTCTGTCGGCATATCTCCCCTATGAAGAACTTGATCCGCTCTCAAATACAATTACTGGTGTTTTAGACCATTGTACAGAGAGACGTACTAAGATCATTCTTAGTTTTGATGCAAATTCTCACCACATTCTTTGGGGCAGCAATGACTGCAACAAACGTGGTGAGGAACTCATTGAGTATATTCTTAAATATAATTTATTTATTTTAAATAAAGGCAATGAACCTACTTTTGTTAATGTGAAACGAAGGGAGGTTATTGATATCACTCTATGCAATTCTTTTTGCTCAGAGTATGTAAACAATTGGAAGGTATCAGATGAAGTCACTTTATCTGACCATAAACTAATTGTTTTTTCAGTTTTAGGTCCATCATGGACCTTAAACGAAGGTAGGAATCCAAAGAAGACTGATTGGGATTCCTACAGAACATCACTAGTGGAAAAAATTGGAGAGGATTTCGGTAAGTTCTCTACTGTTTCTGAAGTAGACTTGGCTGTGGATAAACTTCAACATGCCATTCTACAATCATACTATAATAATTGTACAGTTTCTCGCACTACCACTCGCAATATTGTCCCGTGGTGGAGCAAAGAACTAACTACTCTACGCTGCAAATGCAGAAAGCTGTTCAATAAAGCAAAAAAGACAGGAGAGTGGGATGTCTATCGTTCTGCTCTCACTGAATATAATAAGGCTGTCAGGCTTGCAAAAATCAAGTCATGGCAAACATACTGTGATAGCATAGATGATATATCTGCTACATCAAAACTCGTCAAACTAATGTCAAAAGACAAGAGCTGTGGTCTTAACACAGTCAAGCTGGTAAATGGCAATTATGCCTCCTCTGGGAAAGAAATTCTGGATGAAATGTTCCGAGTACACTTTCCGGGTTCCAGAGAGGTAGTTATGGTAGCTACACATAATCAGACTACACCTACATGCAGTAAAAATCATTGGGATATTGCAAAAAAGGTTGTAAGTCATGACAAAATTGTATGGGCAATAAACTCATTTAAGCCCTACAAATCTCCAGGCGTAGATGAGATTTTTCCAGCCCTTCTGAAAGAAGGTTTAAAGGTACTGGTTCCTATTCTATGTAGAATATTCAGAGCCTGTATAGCATATGAATTTGTCCCCTCTTCATGGAGACAGACCAAGGTAATCTTCCTACCAAAAGCCGGTAAAGAAAATTACTATGAGGCTAAATCCTTTCGGCCAATCAGCCTTACGTCTTTCTTACTGAAAACTTTAGAAAAACTCATTGATAAGTATATCAGAGAGAATGTATTGAAGGAAAGACCTCTGTCAGTCTTTCAACATGCCTATCAACCTGGCAAATCCACTGATACAGCTCTGTACAATCTTTCTTATATATTAGAAAAGAATGTAAAGGAGAAAGAGATTGCACTTGCTATCTTTCTTGACATTGAGGGTGCCTTTGATAAGGTTCCTATTTCATCTATTGTTCAAGCTCTTGAACTAAAAGGAGTTAACAAGGTAATTGTTAACTGGATCAGTAGTCTTTTGAAGACAAGACATGTACGAGCTACACTTCTTGGCGACACTCTACTGTCCCAAGCTATTGCTGGGTGCCCACAGGGAGGAGTCCTATCCCCTATACTGTGGTGTCTGGTTGTAGATTCTCTTTTTGGGATCTTTACGCAAGCTGGCGTTTCTTGCATCGGTTATGCTGATGATGTAGTAATTGTCACCAGGGGCAAATTTATTAACACAATCTGTGATGTGATGAATAAAGCCCTACGTGGAATTGAAATGTGGTGTCATAGGGTGGGTCTCTCTGTTAATCCTCAGAAAACCACTATGGTAGCTTTTACTAGGAAGACTACTTCACTGAACATCAACATCAAGTTCTTTAATCAGACGCTTATATGTTCTGATGAAGTTAAGTTCTTAGGCGTCTTTTTTGACAAGAGGCTTAGCTGGTCAAAACATTCTGAGTACTGCATCAACAAAGCCAAGAGAATCTTTTGGAGCTGTAGAAATGCAGTCGGGAGAACCTGGGGACTTAATCCCAGGATTCTCAACTGGATTTATTCAATGATTATTTGTCCTATCCTCACCTACGGAGCAGTAGTATGGTGGTCTAGGACTAGATCTCAAATATGCAAAAAGAATCTTGCTAGAATTCAAAGAATGGTTTGTGTTGCAATCTCTGGCTGCATAAGAACCACTCCCACTGCTACTCTGGAACTTCTTCTAGGGATGCATCCACTACATATGAGGGTTGAAGCTGAGGCTCTCATATGTGTAAAGAGATTAAAAAATCTAGGTCACTGGAAGGATTACTCTAAATATCTCTCTTGGGGCGACCTAAACACCAAGGTTACTGAGCATCATTTGTTCAACATGCCTTGTGATGTTATGTCTGTAAGATTTGGCTTTTATAAGCCGTTTAAGATTCACTTCCCAACAAGGATTGAATGGAAAACAGATCTGCCAATTAACACCAATACCATTGTGTGGTATACTGATGGATCTAAATTGAACAACTCTACAGGAGCAGGTGTTTTTTGTCCTATGGATGAAACTAAAGAGTTCTATCCACTGGGTGAATTCTCAACAGTTTTTCAATCTGAGGTATATGCTATCCTCATGTGCTGTAAAATATGCATACACAGGGGCTATCATGACATTTGTATACTCATCTGTTCAGATAGTCAGGCAGCCCTTTTGGCTCTGCAAAAATCCAGTTTTACTTCACCTTTGGTATGGGAATGTTATCTTAACCTCTGTGATCTGGCTGCCCACAATAATGTTTCATTGTATTGGGTTCCGGGTCACTCAGGGATTCCAGGTAATGAAAAGGCTGATGAACTAGCTAGACTAGGTTCTGGTACTCCCTTTTATGGTCCAGAGCCAGCCTTGGGACTTTCCAGTGAAACTATCAGAGGAACTGTACTCTCTATTTTTAGGGATCAACAGTACAATGAGTGGCGTCACTCGACAGACCAAAGACAAGCCAGAGAGCTCAATGCAGGCTGTCCAAGTTCCCGTCAAAAGGAGCTTTTTAAGCTCAATAGAAATGGTATTCGCAGAGCCGTAGGCTTACTAACTGGACATAGTAATCTACGGAGGCATCTTACAATCATGAACGTGCTAAATGATCCATTATGTAGAGGATGCAGGAACAGTGAGGAAACTGTTATCCATATTCTGTGTGAATGCGAGAATTTCTCTGCTCACAGATTTGAGCACCTAGGGTGTCATTTGCTTGAGCCGTGGGAGCTCCAGGACGTTCCTGTAAGGTCACTGCTGAACTTCGCTTCGGCCACTGGTCTCTTTTAATTAAGGGCAGGGATTTACTTCCAGGGGATAGTACAATAGACCTCAGGTCGCAGTGCTTGGTCCTCCGTGGACCCCCCTAAATAGGTCATAAGTCAAGAAACAAACACATTGCAGTTAATAGCTGTTGGATTTCTGCTGTATTTATTTTCCCCCACCTATTCATAACCCTTATGCCTGTAATCAATCAATTTTATCCATTCACTGTTTTCCTGACTGTGAAATAGTCAAAATGACATCCATTTTGATTGTTTACACACATTCTGTTTTCTTATGAAAGTGAGTTATATATTCTCGTGTGGCAATGCTAGCTTTAGTGTTGGTCTTTTTTGGCTCTGGTTTACTGGTTTTATCTTTTACTTATCAACAAAATTTCTAAATATGATATCAAAGTATTGTTATCTAACTAAGAATAATTTCTGTTTGAGGAAATATCAGTCTATTTCTTACACACAATCTAAACCCCAATTGAAATAAATTTCAAGAATGGAGATTCAATATAAAAATGCTGTTGATGCATCAAGATATTTTTTGATACACAGACAAGTAGTGAATTTAAACCGGATACCAAGGCTATGAAAAACTATGAAAAAACAAGACTATTCACACACTATTTGCCTGTCAACCGAAAAAGTTCTAAAGAATCTTATAAAGGATTGTGAAAATGGAAAAGCAGCTAGGGAAGGCTTCTTCAGAAGTTTTAAACCAACAAGTCCCAAATTGCAACTCTGAGAACTGATTTCATAAATATCTGATTAAACGAATCCGAGAACATGTTAATGTTCATCAAAAGGCTACTCAGAGCTGCAAAAGATCTACAATTGGTGGGAAGGTGGTTCCTGATGTAAAGATCACCACTTATCAGATACTTTACCAACTACCATCTATGACAACTTGGTAATTCAATTTAACCAAACAGACAATGAAAACTTAACACCCTATCTTTAAATATTAGAATGGCATTGTTTTCTGAATACAGTTGTGTGCAGGACCAGAATGATGTTGGGAGTCTCTGAAGATTGCAGAAGGATCAACTTTTATACATGGGTAACTTGAAGTTGTACATTCATCAAGGAAAAGGTAAAACGTTTCTTTTATTAAAGAAGTGTAGTGTGTATGTCTATAACATGGATTGTAGTATACAGGGTGCGTACGGGGCCTGGAAAACCTGGAAAAGCCTTGAATTTTAAATTAAGAATTCCAGGCCTTGAAAGTCCTGGAAAAAGCGCATTTTTCGGAAAAGGCCTGGAAAAGCCTTGAATTTTTAATCGAAGATAGGCCTTGAAATTTTTAATTCGATTAAAATTCGGGAATTTGGATCCTATTAGGCCCGCGAACCGACGAACGAACTTGTAACGCGATTTCCGCAAAACCGTTATCGGATCCACCCTCTCTATCCAATTCTAGCCATGCGCAGGGGAGCGCGAATCTCCTTCAGGACTCAAAGGAAGTGTAACACACGGTGTTTTTTTTTTTTGGGAAGTTGGTTGGTTGTTTTGGGTTTTATGGCGCAAGGTCCCTATATATATTAGGGTGGCCCTTATTTTTCAAAGTCGGAATTTTTTCCAGCCCCCCCTTAATTTTTTTCCTTTTACTATGAAATGAAAGTGTGTAAAAGGATTTTCCGATATTTTAATATTAACACGTGCCTCATCGCGGTTGAAGTTTGGCCATAGCGCGCCATGTTAATAGTATGGCTTATTACGGGAATAACGTCTCCGCTAGCTTCCCCAAGAGCAGAATGACGGACAGATAAAATTTGAGGAAGGAGCATGTGTCATGAAGGAATGTAGATAAAAATAAGAGGAACTTGAGAAAAGTTAACAATTTTAGCATTATTTAGATCCAGGAAATGAATATGAGAAATAAAAAGATTTTGTTGTCTGAGGGAGCAGAGCTAGATTGTTTAGTTGGTGTGTCATTCACCTCATAAGAGAAAACTGTCCCATTCCCTTTTTCTCTCCTCGACTTTTGAAGTCCCCGGCACGATGGGGGTGGGCGAAAGAAAAAACAGATGACCCCACCCCCATCTTCCCGAATCCTCCAGGGGGTGAGTGATTTAATAGTATGGAGTTCAGGGAGGGTCAGAAAGTGTCTGGGAAAAATAAAAGCTGCCACACCGCAGTATTTTAAAACTAGTCTTCTTTAGCCTTGGTTTCTGTTAGTTGTGCAGTTATGTCCTCTAATTTAAGAAGTAGTGATAAAAATATATATTTGATTGGAAAAGTATGCCATCAGATAACAGGAATGCTTGGCAGTGCGAGTGTGTCTCATTTTTTTGGGAAAAAGCAAAGAATCCCTACAAGACATTTCAACAAATGCACAGATAAAGTTATGAAGATGTGTTCCATGACGAAGTTTACAACTAAATGCTTGTGATCCGTCAGACTCCCAGAAAGAATTAGAACAGGCGTTTGTGGATAACCTGAGCAATCTCTTTGATGTTGCATCCGCGAATGCGTTGGAAATATTAAAAATTGAAGTAGATAGACAATTTTTACAGAATCAACGAAAGCCGGGTCGAGTGGGATGTTTAGGTGGAATTGATGTAAAGCTGGCAAAGCGCGAAGAAAAAGCTTTACAAAGATTAAGTAACCAAGAGAAGAGACAGGCCAAGGCTCTCAATTGTTCCGAGACGATTCAATGACCGAGAATCATTTGAGGAATCATCATTATCTGGTATTGAAGATGAAGAAATTTCTGATGATCTAACAGTAGCTTCAAGAAAGCAATACCCGAACCCCGATTGCAAAAAGTCTACTCTTAAGCGTAAATTTGAATGCTAATTGTTCCAAAAAAGTGAATTAAATCTTTCATATTTTTAAGATGTTAGTTAGATTTTTATTAATTTGTTAGAATATATTCTACTACAAATGCATTTAAAGTATTAATTTTCAAACTAGAACTTTTTTAGAATTGTATGGTAAGTGTAAATAATTATTGTTTTATGTTAAACAATTTTGACCTATATGTTTTTGAAATTTATTTTCAATAAATACACTTTTTGTTAATTTTTTTTATTTTTAACTTTTTTAATATACTAATAATATTCTTAAGTCATATTTCCATCTTCTTTACTCATAAATATTCGAAATTAATGAAACTATCTGTCATTTTCCTCCTGAGGAAGTTAGCGGAGACGTTATTCCGTAGTAAGCCATACTATAACTATGGCGCGCTATGGCCAAACTTCAACCGCGATGAGGCACGTGTTAATATTAAAATTTCGGAAAATCCTTTTGCACACTTTCATTTTATAGTAAAAGGAAAAAAGTTAAGGGGGGGCTGAAAAAAAATATCGAAAAAAATTTTTCCCCATTATAATAAGGGCCACCCTAATATATATCGGTTGAGATGAAGATGTAAAACAGATAACTGCCGGTATTCGGAGAAGGCTGCGCCAAAAAGGCGAATTTTGGCAATTTTTTTTGAGAAAATGCAGTCTTGCCACCTTCTTTTGCCCTTCATTCTTTTAGAAAATGTATTGATATCCTTTATTGATGCGCTCCTCGAGGAGCGATTTGATTTTGAAAGGATCCTTTCAAAATCAAATAGCGTATTACCGATCATTCATATCTCAAAGCATCGGTATTGCGTAATCGCGGCAGAGTGCGGACTGTTTATTTTCGCGTGAATCGCGAAACGTTTCCATCTCATCCTTGATAGCTTTGGTTGGTTTCGTCTTAAGTAGGTGATATTTCGACAGCTAAGTATATCTGTCCCGATAAATTAATCCGGATTATATTTAATTTATATCTTGAAGTAGGGGTCATATAACTGCGGCCTGTTTTTTTTTTTTCGATCTTCATAATTTTCTTTCAAATTATTTCGTTATTTATAGAATAATGCTCGTTATTCAGGAAACTTTTTGCAGACCAGCCAACTTCTTACAGCTTTCTTTCGGCCGGAGTATCGGACTTTTTTGTCGAATCTCGGGCGCCTCTGCTTTTTTACCCATCAGCGCGATGCTCACGCGGCGATGGCGTACGCTTCGCCATCCGTAAAGTTAGCTTCCCTTGCTATTCAGGAAAACAAACTTGAGCGTTATTCTGGTGGGCTCATCCAGAATCACTGTCTTAATTTCATGTCGATGCTCACGACTAATTGGGATTCTTTAAGGAATTAATTTTCATTGTTAGTTTAATCAAAATATTTATTTTACGAAAATAAAAATAAGCTATACTTCTAAAGTGAATATAAGTGTATTTCAAACTTTAATATTCATTTATCATAACTTCAAATGGCAGTACTTAATTTTTTTTTTTTACAAATTAGAAACATTGTTGCTGATTTTTTATTTAAAAAAAATCGGATTTAATTTATTTTAATTAGATTTTTTATTAGAATTCTAATGAAAGATTTTATTTTTCAAAAACTGGTTAAGAAGACATAAATAGTATAGCTTTTACATTATTTAACAAATTCATGTCATTTTCTATCACTCGAAGCTATGTTAGGCATTATTTATAAGAATTAATTTTAGTATGGTATAATTGTTTCTTCAGATAAAGGTATTGATCAGTAAATTTTTTTGCTGATGAGATCAGTAAAAAGATATTGATACCTTCTTTTCCCCCAATTTTTTTGTTGTTTTATTGCAATTAAATTGAGGTCAACTAACCCTTTCAAATAAACACTCAACCTTTGATTAACCAACCTCATCACATCATAAGTACTCTCAGTTCAAAATACAGTACTCATCATACAACATGGTTTAAAATATGGTAGGTTAATAGACTAGTGTCATGATTGCGGTTATGTTCTGAACAAAAATATTAGCCTTGAATTTTTCGTTTGAAGGCCTGGAAAAGCCTTGAATTTTTTTCCTTTAAAGGTGTACGAACCCTGAGTATATATTGTTGGCTTACAGGAAAAAAGCACTTTGTCACTTTTGGTGTCTATAGAATGCAGTAAAGCAGCAAAAGACAAGCAGATCCAAAAATCTTGCCATGTTGAAATGCAACTAGTTGTTTGATGAGATTGCTTGGTGCAAAAGAAACCAATTGGGTATTACTATTGCCAAATTTTGCTAAACCTCTACAGAGTAGTTGGGCCAGAAGCAACTCTCTTAATGTCTTTCTCCTGTAAGCCTGCAATGTATTCAAAATGGTAAACTGATAATTTGAAAACTGAGTATGATTTCTTTTTCTTTGTATTATTTTTATCTGAGAAGTTGTATTCTTTTAATACTGTTTGTGAGTATAAAAGTTCATAGTATTATCTTTGTAAAATTCTGATAGATGGGGATTTTAAAAACCATGTGCAGAGTACAGTTGACTTTAACAAGTGCTATACAGTTAGATTCAGAATAATTTCAGTTAAATTACTACTTCTTATATTATATTATTAACATTTGTGATTTCATTGGATGTGTTTTAGAATCATTCAAATCAAAATTTCTAGCTGAAAATTGTCTGTAAAGAAATTACGACTTGAAACAAGTTTTTCGCAGTATTGTACACAAAATCTTATCAAGTACACCCAGTTTCAGATCCTACCTGAAAGTGTTCTAATGATCTACATTTAATGTATGTACAACAAAGGGAGGCCACGGGAATAGGAATAATGACCCACCCCAAAACAAAAGTCTTGTTATGGGCATGTTTTTCAGTATTACAGAAAATTACTCAAGGTATTTTATACACTTTATTTCCTAAAATGGGAGGATGAAGTATTTGAATGTTTCATAAAGTATCGGGTTGAGATGAAGAGGAAAACAGGGCGATAAATCAAAAGGATAAGAAAACTAGCAATAATTCAATGGAATGGAGTATTGTGCCCAATGTTTTGAAGATCATCTCAGAATTTTGGTTATTAATACTATAGAAAGAACTTTTCAGTATTCCTCAGAAATGGTTGCCAAAGTTTGAACAGAACTTCTATGTACTAGGTTAAGGTGCCAAAAACTTTTAAGGGCAGAGCTAGTTCCTCATAAAAGCCTAAATAGGAAAATCATTCTAAACATTTGGTCTGATAAAAGCTTTTTTGTCAGATATCTGAGAAATGTAAGTAGTGTAGCTATTACTCACATTTCTAAATAGCATGTTGATAAGTTGGATAAAAAGGATAAAAAAAGTTTTATATTGTTTCGATATGTTGGTAAAATTAAAGGATATAAATTTTGGAAACCTCATACAAAAGAGGTAATCGAATCAAAACATGTAATGATGAATTAAAATAGGGTTTCACCTAAGTGATTGTAATAAAATAAATTTTATCTTGATGAAAATTTTCCTGATAAAACTTCAGAACCAGATAGATGATGAACTACTAACCCAGGAAACCATGCAAAAGTTTTCAGATGATCCTAAAAGAACTGTGAATCAGGATCACCTTAATGAGTGGGGAAGAAGTTTCGTTACCAGAACAAAGGATTAATCTGCTGTACAATAAGGATATATACTATTACCCTAAAAATAATAGGTACTACTATAAGACTTAGAAGCTTAAATGAAGTTGATAAAATACTCTGCAAAAGCGTGAGACTGGTGGGTATAAAAATGACAACTCTTTTAGTTGAGAAACTTATGTTGAAGCATCAAAGTTGTCCCAAAGTTTAGTTCTTTCATCTTTTTTTTTCAATCTCAAAATTGTTCCAGGAAAAAAACCCCATCTTTTGAAAATAAGGCTATGAAAGATGAGATGGTTACTGTAAAATTCCAGAATGTTGGTAAAATAGTAACTAGGCACTTTTGAAACAAAATGTTGGAAAGTCAGAGTGCATCTAACTTAAAAATATTTTGCAGTGAAAATAAAATTGTATGAAATACAAACATGGGGTATTGACTACTGGCATATTTTCTCCATTGGTTAATTTTACCCATGTAAATTTCTTTAATGATTCTATTAGTGTTGCTTAAATATTGTAAGTATTGACATTTAATGTGAAGTGTGAATATTCGTCTTGTAACTTAAGGGTTTTGTTCAATCAGGACCATGTTTTAAAGTTAATGCACTCTCATCAAGCTGGAAGGGAATTTTTTTTATATTGAACAAGATTTTCTAATTAGGGTTTTCAACGAATAAAAAATTCCAATTGTGTTTTTCTAGACAGTATTTAATAATTTTGGTGTATGAGTGATTTACGCTCGATTTAAAAAATTGGTACTATTTTCAGCGATAGAATTTGATGTGAAAATCAATTGTATGCATCAAAAGGATTATATTGAGGAAATGATTGAAATTTTTAAAGGCATACCTAAGGTCTGATGATAACTTCTATTGAATATTGTCATGGGGGCCCATACGTTTGAATTCAGGAGGGGTCCAAGAAAAATTTTTGCTAGTTAGCCAGTCAAGCCCTAACTAGACTTAAGTTTCTTTATTTAGGAGGTTGGTTCATAATTATTTCAAAGGGGCCCCTCACGAGTACTTATTGCAAAAAATTTTGTTTTAAATACTGGAGTTTTATGCAAAAAGGGGTGTAAGAATCCTACCCAGAAAAGATTTTGAAATTTTATTCTTATAAAAGTAGTGTTTTAACTCGTTTGGATGACTTCTAAAATAGGATCGCTCCAACGCCGAGCCGAAAAGCATTTAAGCGAGAACTAGCATTTAATTTAAATAGTGGTCAAACTCAACATCATTAGATAACTATTTACATTTTGCCTTTTGAATTAGCTTACAATCATAATAAAAAGATGCAAGGGGGGGGTTGGGTGGTCAGGACCCCCTTTGCCCCATGGGCGCCCATGAATCTTGGCTCTAAGTTGCAAAATACAGCAAACTTTCTGCGATTTATTGGAAGTTGCTTTGACAAGTATTTATTGATAATACCAATGTCTATGGATAATACTTTTCTTGTGTTATTTTTTTGAATAAATCTTTCAGATGCTACCTACTCTAATATTATCACTACTGGGATTTTGCGGCGTTTATTTTTTGTACGCCTTTAATCGATCAAATCTACCCATCATTCTCTGTTTCCCCATAATGCGGGATAGTCATGATGACGTTTTTATTTATGTGTAGTTCTGGTTTTGATTTTCGTTTGCTAATTGCTGGCTTTTGTTTATTCATGAATTCTCTACATTAACGGGGCCGCTTAATGATGCATCTGTTTTAATTATAACAACAGTAAGTGCTTTCCTTCATAACAAACTTCCATTTTCGAAAACTGTATAATTTTAAATTATCCGTATTCAGATCTCGACCGTATGCACGGAAATGTAAACATTGTGCCTTGGCCATATTCTAAACATAGACAAACATTCCCGCCCTTGTTAACTCAACGGCTCATAGGGAACGCTGTAAGTTTTTTAAGGGATTTTATCAACAGGTCAATGAAAATTGAATCGTAAAAAAGCAAAAACGTAATAATGAGCAAGATAAATTTGACAGTTCAATGACTTCTTTACCATTGAACTAAATTTGTCATTGTCCTCTTGATAACTATCTCATTATCTTAACACCAAAAACTTCGATTCCTTAACCCTTTTTAGTTCCAGACCGTCTGAAATTGCTATTGAATCCTATAAAAAAGTTGGGGCAACTAGGACTGAAAGGGTTAATTTTTTTTTCATCCTAATGTTTTTTAAACTTCCTTGCTGACTGCTCATTGGATATTTGCTAGGAGCTGTTCAACTTAACAAAAATCAAAGTTTTGAAATAATTTTAATTTTCAAAAATTTTGTTACGAAATTTTCTCCTTAAAACAGTTATGATCTTTTAGGTGGAAGTTACTTTGTGAACGAAAAAAGCAAAGACGTGCTTGTTTTGAACCCCTGTCTCCTTGGACACCTATGCTGATGAACAAAGCATATGTCACATCTGGTGCATCTAATCCTTTCTCTTCTTATAAAAAACACAATGTATTCTCTAGACTGACAGGTAATTTGCTTTTTATAGATAACTAGCTGATCTGCCTGACCTTGCACGGGTGAAGTGTATCAGTTTGTTTTTTGAAGTTACATGTCTAATTTTAGCTATCACGATTACCAGTTGTCCCGATGCTCCCAGTATTTTTTCCATCCCTGTATTTTTTTCATTCAGGTGTTCTTGGAAACTTTTTATTTAGGTGCCCCTGTTGCATTTTCATCTCGGTTCCAACTGTTTTAATTTACCCGAACCCAAATTCACAGTTATTTGAAATCTTAAAATATGTAATTATTCTTGGTGTCATTTTGAAATTCTGTATATAGGTTTTCAAAAATAATTGGATTAAAACACATCAAGTAAATATTTATGGAAAGCCTTTCTTAAGTGTTTATTCATGTTTTTCATATCCATCTCAGTAAATCTCGGCATAATATTACTTTATCATCATGAAATAATCCCGGTGAAGAATTCATTCAACAACTTCCGCACAAGAAAAATACTCAACATGGCTGAAATGCCCGTCCTTGCTTGGGTGGATAATAAGACATGACCACTTAAACATTTAAAAATTTCATATCTTTTAACCCATAGTTATACTACAGTTATTATAGTCCCTGAAAAATTCAGACACTCCTGATTTTAGAGTCATTTACTCGGTTGTCCCAAAACTCTCAATATGTTCCAATCAATATAACCTTAATTTATTAAAATGGTAACAGGAGACAAATATCTTATTTTGGTAGAAACTAGGTATAACTTGCCAATTCTTCAAGTTTTGATATTGTAATAATCCTGGACATTCCACTAATTAGTATAATTTAATTTATTTTTTTAATTAACTACACTTATCAAATAATTCCAATGAAAAGTAGTTTAAGAAAAATTAAAGTAAGACTGGAAATGTGTGTAATACCTCCATTTATATACCTGGGTTTATTATCTCTAACAGGATTTTTAACTATTTCCATTGTCTATTTTTATTTTGTCAAGTTTCCTGGTAAATAAGCAAAACCAACTGCATTAAGTAAAACATATAGAGCATTCGCACATGACGTCACTTGGCGAATAAACAACGTTGCTAAGGCTGTTGTTAGGGGCGGGAAATAGAAGCACCCAATAAGGCCGTTGTTAGGTCAGAGTCATGTGATTGAAAATGCTCTATAATTAACATTCCTTGTTTAAATGAAAAAATCCTGTTAAGTTAAATGAAGCAAAATAAAATTTTATCTAGTGTTTGTATCACCAACTTTCCCAAAAACTACATTACGGAATTACTTTTGAGATTATTTTAACAGCCTTATTCTTAAAACTTTCAGTTTCAAGGGAAGTAAAGTCTTAAATACTGTTCTAAATTTTTCATTAGGATTAATTGCATTTTTTAAAATTATTATTTACCTTTTAAAAACAATTTTAGTCCAGTTTTATCTTTAAATACTTTGTTTAATGTGAAAAATTGTATTTGTTGTTTTCTTTGCAAACATTGCAAACTGTAATTGCACCACATATGATCCGTACTGAGCCAGCCACCCACCCATATCTTTATTTTATAGATATAGATGTTTGCTTGTACTTGAATTACTAGATTTATTCAGTGTAGGCAGGCTTTTCGAACCCAATTCAATCTCTAGTTTTCTTTCCTAACTTTATTTATATAATATTTTAGGTATAAAGTAGTTTTAAAAGTTAAGGGAGTCTAACAAATAATTAAAAAATTATTTTCATTCATCTGCAATGTAACACATTGGTCAAACTAGCAATTATTGCTTTAGTGGGATCATTTTATAAAATGCTCTTTGTTTTGAAACCTAACTTAGCTTCATGCAAAAATTAGTTCTTATTAATAATTTCTTGAACTTTTATTTCTAGAAAAACTTACTGAGAAAATATATATAATTCATGAATATCTATTTTAGAAAGGAAAATAAGAGAAAATGGTTGGAAGAATGGTTGGGATCCAATAGCTGATAAAGATCTCCCTGATAAACTGAGTTCTCTATTCTTTTCACCTGTGTATATGATGCGCACCAATCTCGAAATGTTCTTAAAAATTGGAGTTGTTCTCCTTAAGTTTAGAGATGAAGACATTGATGTGTTTGAAGATTGGATTTATAAAAAGTTTGAGTTTACAACAGAGGCCAAAATGAATATGGTAGGAATTTTATGTGTTAATGTTACTTAATAGAATTTCTATTTTAACAACTATTTTCTCTAGTATATTTATATTATTTTCTAGTATGTTGACTGTCATATATTGATTGAAACATGTAAATATATATTTTATGTTTTAAAATGTGGGGTTTAATGTTCTCAGAATGTAATAATATAGTTACCCACTACATTAGTGATAGTTAGTACGAGGGCTGACCGTAAAGTTCTCTCTCTCTCCCCATTGCTCTACAACCCCTGGTGGGCTTTGGCCTTCTCTACTATAGAACGCCACGTTGCCCTCTGTCCGTAAAGTTAGTTTCCCAAAATTCTGCAGATGCGAGGAACACTGTTATGGTGGATTTGGCTACACTGGCCTGTACCTTGGACCCTTTTCTTCAAATCCCCGCCCCCCACCAGCTGTTTGTGATGCTTATTAAAGGTTTGGCAGCTTTTAGAGATGGAGCTTCCACTCACTTCTCCCGCTACTCTCTGAGATTGTTTTTTTTGTGTGCAAAAAACATTGCGACTGTGGAAAGTCATTCCCACATGTGTGAAATCTACGGAGAAAAGTGTATGAGCGTACAAAATGTTCGCAAATAGTACAGAGAATTAAGTAACGGACGTACAGGCACCCAATACAACCAATGTGCTGGGTGGCCTATGGGGGACGGATAACGCAGTTGGAGGGAGAAGCGAGTGGAAGCTCCATCTCTAACAGCTGCCAAACTTTTAATAAGCATCGCAGACAGCTGGTGGGGGCGGGGATTTGAAGAAAAGGGTCCAAGGTACAGACCAGTGTAGCCAAATCCCCCATAACAGTGTTCCTCGCATCTGCAGAATTTTGGGAAACTTACTTTATGGACAACCCTCGTAGTTAAATGAAAGAAAGTTTCCTAATTATCTGTTTTGTTCAGTCAATGACTTGAAATGTTTATAGTATTGCATTTAATGTGAACTTTATTTTTTAAAACTAAATTTTAGCCTAAAGGAACAAGGCTCTGTTACCGAAAAGGAGGAAAAAGTGTTATCTGCTTTTCAGTAATCACATTAAGTCCAGACACAACTGATGGTTTGGATGAATTTATTAGGGGTACTTCTGCTGTTATCTTATTATGCCCTGAAAATTTTCCGGATCTTAAGGTACCTTCATATTAAAACATCTCTAATAGTTTCATTGATATGTGAAAGATAAAATTCAATTTTTTTATAAGATGGGTGACTGAAAACACTTACATTTTCAAGGAATTTGCTCTCAATTTTTTCAAGGAAAAACAGTAATTTTTAATAAAGTCTGATTTTTTTTTAAAAATCCGGCTTCAATACCTTTTTTACCTTTTGAGGAAATATTTAGTTTGATAAAAAATACATATGGCTTTTAGTTATATATTTAATTTAAATTAGCTTTAATTATGAATGTTTTTACAGTTCATATTAAAGAAAAAAAAAGTTGATCTTATTATAAATTGCTTTTTTTTTCTAAAAACAAAATCTTCAAAAGATATGCTTAAGGGGCCATTCATTAATTACGTAAGGGTCCCAAGGGGGAGGGGGGGGGGTTGGAAAAATCTCTACATACCCTTACTGGGGGGGGTCAAACCCATTCTTACATAAGATTTTCCAAGTTAATGTAAACAAATTCCAATTATTCTAATCAAATTACTGTTGAATAACCCCAGAAAAACTTAAAAAGGCTGACGATCTCGGTATATTATTGAAGCTTTAATGTAAAAAAAAATGAAGGTATATCAGATGTATCTTTCTTATTGGAGTAGCATTAAGTTAAGATAAAAAATAAAACTTGAAAAACTGGAAATGGAACCTTACGTAAGAATAGGGGGGAGGGGTTTGAAAAATCTTACGTACCCTTACATGGGGATAGGGGGGTTGAAAATTGCCAAAATCATCCTTACGTAATTAATGAATGGCCCCTAACTATTTTAATGCATGAAAAAAACTATTAAAACTTGTTTTCTGCTCTAATAATCAATAAACAAAACTAAAAGTAGAGCTTCTTCTGTTGCTAATTTTCTTTTAAAGAGTAATTTGTACCTATTTTCTATTTGTCTAGGTTGTAATTATCAACTTCTGATCTAAATACTATTGAATGTGTTATTCTAGGTTTTATTTATTTAAAATTTTTATATTTTATATCCTAACTAATAAATGTCAATTTTAAACTTTGCAGGTCTTTCAGTCTGTTTTAGAGAAATTAACCCAGCTTATTGAGCCAGCAAGCCTTTTCTTCCCCTTTCCTGTATATTGCTGTTTTTTGCCAATCAAACATAGAATCAGTGTTGTAGACCAACTGAATACTTATATGAATGAACAACTGTATTCAAGTTGTGTTTTCAGTTCTGTTAAAATGAGTCATTTTACTGAACCTTCTTATTCAAGAGGAGAAAGAAATTCAAACGAAGTAATTTAATTTATAAACATTATCAGCTATAATCTTTCTTCAATAATTGTTTTTAAGAGTTAAATTTTCTGCAAAATTATTTATTAATTAGTTAATCTTAATTTAACTTATAATTTGATATATTTTATGTATTTATTGTGTTGAATTGTGTTCTGTATGTAACATCAAGTGCTTATGTTAACTATTTAAACAGTTATTATCAGCTATAAGTTGGTTGAGTCGACACCTAAAGCCTCTGCCAGTACTTCGCTATAGTACAGTCATAAACTACATAAAAGACTCATATATATCAGCCTTTAACTGGGTGTTTTGGAAACTCTCCTTGCCAGAATTTAAACCTCTATATCAGGTAAGTTTATTTTTATAAAATTAAACTGCATTTTCTAACTTTTTAAAAAAATATTTCAATTTTAAATTTATTTCAATTGCAACTGATTTGGTCAGACTAGAGCAGTTGGGTATGTCTTCATAATATGTGAGAAATTTTCTTGGTTCTTGCCTATTATCCCGTTGACCGTTCAGCGACCGTCAGATTTAGCAGGACTATGAAATTTTGCAATGCTCTTCGGATTCAGCGGCACAGTTGATGGGGTAATACACACAAGTACCATTTTCTTTTCAACAATTTTAAATTCCTCTTACAGGGTTCACACGCTCCTTAAAAACTCCTTGAATTTGGGTCCTACTCTTTAAAAACTCTGTGATTTTTTTTAAATTTCAATTATAAACAAATTTTTGAAGTTACAAGATAAAATAAGAGTCACCTCACAATGCCCCAATCCAAAACTTTGTACAATCAGTTATTGTAATGAATTTGAGATATATATTTTTAGAATTACAAAACTCAAGATTTTGATGCACTTTACAGATTTTTTAAACACAATTATGTTCCACTTATTGGTTTTAATATCCCTTTAGTTTTCCTATCTTGCCAGTGTGTTACAATTTTTAGTCTGGGTCTAGTTAAAGGAGTTTTTTTATACTGTAAATTTTCAGACTCCTTAAAAGTTTTTGGGAAACTCCTTAAATACTGCTTGATTTTTATTTTAAAACTTCTGTATTAACCCTGCTCTTAGTGTTTTTAACAATTGTCAGTGAATTTCTAGATCAACATAAATATTAGAGATTGTTGCAAATTAAAAATATTGAGGACTGCATCATAGTTGCAGTTGTGCCTCTTGCTTAAATATTTTCATTTTATCCAAGAGTTAATGCATTTGTTCGAAATATCATGATGAAATTTGAGTGCTCTATCATTTTAATTATTCTACTTTTAGGCCCCGGAGCACATCATCAATTTCTACAACAAGGTTTTAGACTTCAGAGCAGAAATTTTGTGTTCATCATTAATGACAAAACTGTCTGAGTTTTGGCCACCTAAAGAGCTGTTGATTCGAAAGCCTGGTAAAACTTTATATTTTTATGCGATTAGATTTGACAAATGCTTGTTTATTAGAATTTTCATTACAAATTGTGTGCTAAATATTTTTTTCTGACAAAAAAGTAGTTAAATGTGTGTATTTTCTAGAACATGATTTCATCAAAATCAATTTCCAAATAAAGTTGGCAGAGTTCTTTAAAAACCTACATTTGCCTGATTTCTCTGGTGATCCTCGTAGCCAGTTAGACCTGTGGAACTATGCAAAAGGAATGGTTGGAACCCAAAATGCTGATAGTGAGATGCTCTTTATCTGGTATGTTTTTTTAATTGTTCTAACACAGTGGGTGTAATATTTTAAAATTTAATTAAAGGTTCTTTCATATATATTGTGCTAACAGCCACTTTTATTTGTTTTACTTTGTGTTTTACATTCAACTTATTATATTCAATTTCTATTTAGCATTAAGGAAATCCTTGAAAAATCATCAAAAGTGATAGAGTGGCCACAAATTATTAGCAAATGTGCAAATTATCTTATATGCTTCCATAGTTCAAAAATAGAAGTAAGTTACTATATTTATTTTAAAATTAAAATAAACTTTGATTTACCTTCTAGCACAGGTGTTGATCCCTGGGGGGGGGCTGCTGCCCTCCAATAAATAAGAACATTGTTTAAAAAAATTAAATTTACCATTTTGGGACATAAAATTTATTGAATGTTTGTCTCCAATCTAGGAAGGTTCCAATTTTGAATTTGCACCAAATATTAGAGGTGAATGAATATGGAGAGGGCATCCGGCATTGTCCTCCTTATATGCGGTCTCTGATTTCAAACTTGATTAAATTTTACTTTTGTAAATTTTGGCATCTAAGTTTTGAATTGGTTGAAGCCAGAACTTGGATTAGGGGAAACACTTCCAAAACATTTGGACTATCACCCTAAAATATTTTGTTCCTGGAGGGTAAAGAGAGACCTCCCATTTTTTTTCCCCAACCACATCATTGGTTGAAAAGCATAAATTTTATGATCCTAGATGACTTTGAATCACATAGAAACGTGGGATTGAAAATGAACATTGAACATCTGTATACTACACCCTTTTTTACTATGGAGGGGGGGGGAGCAAAAGGTGCCAGAGAGGACCAACAGTGAAAGATGGGTTAAACCATTGAGTTGTGTGTCCTAGTGAAAAACCTAATATTTCCTGTACTGTAAATAACTTTCTACAGAATAAAATTAAAAAAAAAAATTCATTTTAAAATTGGTTGTGATATTTTTTAATTTTTAGAGTTATTTGGGAGAAACTGTGTATTACTTGAAGGAAGAATTGAAAGATGAATTTGATGTCTATTGGAAAACGGTGCTTTTGTCCTTTCGTAAAGACAATTCTTCTGGTATGTAACTAAAAAACTTGTAGTATGAGTTTAGATTAGAAAATCTAAAAGCATTTTTTGAAACATTGTTGCATTGTTGCATAGCATTGTTTTATTACTAATAAATAAGAAAAAGCCTTTGTTTAAAATCTTTTTATTACCTTTGGTTCAATTTGAACCATTTATTAGTTTTTTATTACTTTCATTTTAAGTCAAAAACCAATGTAAGGGGAAAAATTACCCAGGGGTTTATTTTTTTGAACTTTTTCCAACAAAGCCTCTTTTTTTATTATTCTGGTTTAATTGAAATTATTTTGTTTAAAAATAGTTTAGTTTATAATCTAATGAATATTATTTGAGTTTTATCATTCCTTAAAATTTATATCTGATTCTTTGCTCATAATGAACATTTAACATAAATATTACAATATTTTTCTTAAAATTATTATTAAACAAGTGTCATTCCTTTTCTTTACAGGTAAAAAAAGAAAGTTATCGGATTCATCTGAATTGGAAAAAAAGCATCAACATAAAAAGCATATTAGTTTAATGTCAGATGAACCTGATGATATCAACAAACCTGATAATTTCAACAAACCTGATGATTTCAACAAACCTGATGATTTCAAAGAACCTGATGATATCACCACTCCTGATGATTTCAGTGAACCTGGTGATTTGAATGAACCTATTGCTTTGAATGTTTCAAGTGTACCTGATGTTTGTGGTGAGTAGTGATGAGACATTACTTATGTTTACGAAGGTTTATCCAGGTTTTATTTTTTGGGGTCCATTTTGTGATAAAGGAACTATGTTTGTGAAACAGAAATTGTTTTTTTGAAAAATCAAAGTTAAATGCTATTTGATTCTTTAAACATTTCTTAAGAAACAAAATTCGAAAATCTTTAGTTCATAAGAAATGTATATTAGGGATATAATTGTAAAAATTAATTAAAAGGCTAAGGCTTTCAAAAAGTATGAGATTTTCCTGAATTGAAACTCAGAAAAGTTAAAAATTCCTTTAAAAGTAAAATTTAAAGATCCCATTTGTTCATTGTACAAAAAAATTCTATATATTTTTTAATAAAAAGTTGTTATTTGTTATCTTATGAGGTTCTATTTTTAGAGTTTTAAAATTTGATTATTTTTCTACTTTATTAAAGTGGTTAATGAAGCAAATTATTTCTTTCCCAACTGGTTTTTATTTATCTTACAATAAAGCCAAAATCTTAAATTTTGGCTTCAGCCATTATTTAGGATTTTCCTTCAATTTTTTTAACTTAATAGTTGTAAGGGCCACCGCACAGTAAAACTGAAAAATCTTGTTGAAAATACTTCCCATGAAGCCACGCATTCCCATCTCAGCCTTCCCAATGCAAGGAGAGGGGGTCGACCAGGGGTCGAGAGGTCAAGAGCATCTTAGTTTACACGACTGTCCAGGAGGATAATTAACGTTCTCAACCCCCTCTCTTGTATTGCGAAGGCTGCGAGGGGAAGCGTGCCGGGCACCTGTTTTGGATCGAGTTTCACACTGAAAGATTTTTCAGTTTTACTGTGCGGTGGCCCTAATTTGAGCCATCAATTAGAAATTACTTCTTCCTCTTGCAACTGGCTAATCCTAAAGTTCTTATTGTTAGAAATTGATTATATAGTGTAAACTTCTTAATTTGTAAAAATACTCAAAACAAATGTTGCATACGGCATAAACCTTTTATTTGATTTCAGTTTATAAAATTATAACACTGTTGCCTGTGTGCAACTAAAACTAATATATGCATAAAAAGTTTAAAATTTTGCTATTTTTAATCTAGATGTAACTACTAACCGTGTAAGTAGTATGCTGAAATCTCTGAAAGAAACATTGAAGAAATTGACTGAAGAAGAAGATGGGTTAACTCAAAAACTTAATGAATCAATTACTGGTTTTACGGGTAAAAAGTTGCTTAAAGGTAAGTTTTTAACATTTTTTTCTAGATATTCTATTTGTTATTTATTTGTCAAAGTATTCATACTATACTATGGGTAGGGTATGCATTAACTTCCATGACCCTAAAAGATGTTGTTTTGAAACTAAAGCCTCTAAAACAGACTTTTAAATCACCTTGTATATTGTTATGTTTTGAATTGACATATGCCAAGGTGAAATTTGCTCATTTTGCTTCTTTATCTGAATATAGAGAAACATTGATGAGATGCATAGGTATACAAAACATGTTTCCTAGGATACTTATAAGAATTTCTTAAGTAGTCTTTGTAGGGTTTACAAGTGTTCTTGAAACTATATATATATTTTTTTTTTGCCTTCCACTTTTGAACATTCTGCTGGCAGATTGAGCTTACGTGAATTTTAAAAAGTCTTAAATTACTTGAAGACTACAAAGCTTATAAATATGTAACTTATAATTGAATTAACATAATTTCAAGGTATGGATGTGTGAGCATTTCTTATTAGGTTCTCTGTTTACTAAAAAAAATATTAAAATCTTTTCATCCAGCTTTGAAAATCTGTGTTGATCTCTTTGTGTTGACTTTAAAAAAAAAAATCAGAAAATTCGTATTAATGTGAAAAAAAAGTTGTTAATATGCCTTTATTTGTAAGTAAAAAAAATCATCAATCAACTTCAGATGTCAATTTGTAAATTACACCAACTAATATTAAGGGGTTTCTCCCCCATGTCACTTGTTGTATTTCAGTGATCACCTCCCTTTTTGTACACTTTTTGAACACACACACTTTTTTGAAACTAAAATTTTAACATTTCAAATTTTTATATGTGTTTGTCTTAGTGGGGAATTTTGGGCAAAACAATTTGTGTTCTGGGGAAATGTTATGCCCTGAAACATTTTCTGCACCCTCCTTCCCCTAAACATGTGACATAATTTGTTAATTACCACTCTTTTTAAGGTTGATATAGGATTTTCATATTGACATTTATATCTGAAGGTGATTGATCTAAACTTTCCAATCTAGAACTGTAAGATGTCTATTCTATTGTTTTATGTTTTGTAGTTTACAACTTTTGACTACAGTAATTGAGTGCTTGTTTCAGACACTGAACCTCTTGAGGATACTTATTCAGATGATACGTCCTCTTCACCAATCAAAGAATATGCTACAAATGCAAGTAATGCATCCCCCAATGCCTCGACTAAGCCTGTTGCACAACCAGAGAAACACTCACCGCAAGCCGCTACAAGTAAGAATATTTTATCTTACAGTGGATTCTACTTAATACAGACAGTGGGATCTGGGTGGTTATTATACTGATTAGGTAGATTTCAATTCCCAGTAAAGCAGAGTTGTCATATTTTTGACAGCATAGAGTAAATTTACCTGTATTTTTATATGATACTAGCTGATATGCCCGCCGTTGCTCGGGGGACAAAAGGCTTATCAAACTGTGTGTTAAAATAAATAAGAATTATCGTTTAGATGCAATAGAGTCAGCAGTCTTCCCGCTAGGATTCTTTTTTGATGCCATACCACTTCGTTAAGGTGTAAAAAAAACCTTTTAAAATACCACCTGTTTAGATTTAATGTGTGAAATCCCCATCCCCGTTTTTAAAAAGTAATTTTTCAAAATAGAAAAAAAAAGTCAGGGGACCTTCTGAACCCCATTATTTGTTTCTCTTAGTGTTTATAACCATTTTTTAATAATGATAATTTTTTTAAAATCAGGGGGAGACCCCCTGAACCCCCCTTTGCTGATTTATTACCAACTCATTCATTGAAAGAAATTTCAAACATGAAATAAAAGTAAACATCATTTGAATCAACGGAATCAACACTGAAAATGCCTGTGATAAAATATTGTTTAATTTGAACTTTGCTGGAAATACTTAAATTTGATTAAATAGAAAAAAGAATAAAATTTTTCAGTGGAACGGTTTTTGGTTATCGTAAAAAAAAATTATTTAATCATTAAAAATTATTTCTTTATCATATTTTTTAAAAATTCACCTGTTATAAAACATTTCAAAATAAATATTTCCAACAATAGAGGTTTTGCGTGTCATGGAAAGAGCAATAACCGCAATAAATTTAATATTGAAGGCTAAGCATAAGAATTTAGAAAAGGGACAAAAAAGGCTCCTTGGAATGCTTTGATTCAGAAAATTCTTTTTCGCAAACCTTCCTGGTTGTGTGAGGAACAACATGCTAAAATTTCATAACAATCACATTAATAATGTGGGTGCTAGGATCCAAAAACTAAAAACGGGAGTGAATATTCAAACCCCCGTGCACCCCCTCCAGAATGGAATATCGAAAAATCCAGAAATTACTTTCTTTGAAATTCTCTCAAGAAGGTATTACCAACAGTTCAATTCGTAATATCGATTTCTCGATATTGTTTTCTTCGAAAATATAAAACTTTGCTTATGCTCAGCAAAAACGGGTTTTTGGAATATTCAGATCTCTTAAAATTCGAATATCCAAAATCTGAAAAATGCCTTTCTAGATATTGTTGCTAGGTACCTTCCTGCGAAATAACAAAGATCTGGGGTCATTTGGGACGCTGCTGGGCTCAAAAACGTCGAAAACGCTCCGAACCCCCCTGTGGGTCAGAAAAAAGATATATCGAAAAATCCCTTCTTAGTGCGCGTATACGCCGTAAGGTCTTCGACCCTACCAAGTTTCGAGTCTTTAGCCCCGGTAGATTTTGCTGTGCGTTGGTAAGTGAGTGAGTGTGTGAGTGAGTGGTAAAGCTCTTTTATTATTATAGACTAGCTGATATGCCCGGCCTTGCACGGGTGGAGTGTATCAATTTATTTTTTTAAAATTTTCTCAAGTTACATGTCTAATTTTCTGTAACCTTAATTACCAATTATGCCGGTATTCCCGGTAGTTTTTCATATCCAGGTGTTCCCAGTATTTTTTCATATCTTAGTTCTCCCGGTAATTTTTCATATCTCAGTGTTCTCGGTAACTTTTTATATCCCGGTGTTCCCGGTGCCTTTTTCATATCCCGGTGTTCCAGATGCCTTTTCCCTCCCGGTTCCAACTGTGAAAATCTAACCTAACCCATCCAGTTCCAGTGTTGCACATTTTATTACGACAGTTACCAAATTATCCATTCTAAGTGAAAAAAAAATCAATTAAAATTATTACAGACATTTGAAATCCCAATTCAAATGTCAATTGTCAAATTGACATTGTAAATACCCCCTGTTTAAATTGAAAAAAAAATCCCGTTAAACTACCCCAGAGAAACAAATTATAAGGTTAAATAACAATTGATATAGTGTTTCTATCATCTTTACTTTCATTATTACTTTAACCAGTCTGTTCCTGCCTCGATTTGGTAAGAGGACTGCTATAGGAAATTATACCGGTGTGTGGCTCGTGGTAGAAGGAAGGCAATGTAATTAAAATCATTCAGCTTTATTGCTGGCATAAAACATAAACAAGTAGAATGGAAAATGGATACAGATAAGATAAGATAGCTGCTTTGAGCTAACAGTAAGATAGCTGCTTTGAGCTAACAGTAAGATAGCTGCTTTGAGCTAACAACAGTTCTCGGATCTAATAGAACTTTTACCTAGTCAAGTGATTTTGAATATTTTCTCAAGCATCTGACTGCATGGACATTAATGCCACAATAGTGTGTAAGGCAGCTCATAAAAATGTTTGTTATGTTGTAATTGGTGAATTTTACAAGTTTTCAAAACTTCCTTTCTATCCACGAATAAAAACTTAACATTTTGAAGATGCTTTAAAAAAGGAGTACTTACAATAAAAATCGTATTTATTCTGTATGTTTCTAAATATGACCCCATCTGTATGTAAGCCCAAGATAATAGTTTTTGTTTCAAAAGTTTACTTTAAATTGAAAACTTGTTTTTAGCGAGAATTAAATTATCCAATCCTTTATAGATGATGTCTTAAAAACATGCTTCAATGGTAACAGTAATTAGTTTTAGTATTTTTCTTTGAGAGATATATTTAAACTTCATTTACATTAATATTTCCTAAATTTTAAAGTTCTTCAACCTATTTTTATCTTTCTTTGAGTGCTTTGCTTATCTCTAGCATTGTAAATCAATTAATGCTTGGTCAACTGAAAAATACTTGCACAACTTTTTACAAGATTGGTGAACAGACCTTTCCTTAAGTATTGAAATTATTTCCAAAAATACTTGGTCTGTATTTGTAACTAACTATACAGAGTACTTAATAAAACATTTTATAAACTCTATCTATATATAACTAAAACTGTTTGTGGGTAAGTGTGTGGGTATGTGTTACATCTCCGAAAATACGCCGCAGGCGTACACAAAACTCGGTATATAGACGTATTCTGAGGCGAGGATTATCAACACGAACATTTCCAAGTTCGAAAATCGAATATTTACGAGCAATTAACGATTTTATGGTCAAAAACGCTTATTTCTCCATTTCTCTACCAGAGTAGATCCGCTTGACTCACTATTGTAACAAATGAGATTAAAACGTCAAAATTGCATCTATTCTCAAACTTCGCCGCAGGCGTGAACAAAACTCGGTATATAGGCGTATCTAGAGACGTGGATTATAAATACAAAGTTTTCCAAGTTCGAAAATCGAATATTAACCTGTAATTTAACATTTTTATGGTTAAAAATGCTTATTTTTCTACAAGAGTAAATCTGCTTGACTCACTATTGTTAATGCTTATTTTTCTACTAGAGTAGATCTGCTTGACTCACTATTGTTAATGAGATGAAAACCTTAAAATTAAATATTTTACTAGGGGAAACTGTAAATGTGCAACGTAGGAACTGGATGGGTTTGAGTAAATATAAACAGTTGGAACCGGGATGAAAAAGGCGCCGGGTACACCAACATGAAAAAAGACACCGGGAACGCCGGGATATTAAAAATTACCGGGAATACTGGAACATGAAAAATTACCGGGAACACCGGGATAAGAAAAACTACCGGGAGCACCGGGATATGAAAAACTACCGGGAACATCGGGATGATTCGTAATTGAAATTACAGAAAAAATAGACATGTAACTTGAGAAAACTTTAAAAAAATTAATTAATACACTACACCCGTGCAAGGCCGGGCATATCAGCTAGTATATAACTAAAAACGTTTGTGGCTATGTATGTATGTGTTACATCTCCTAAAATACGCCGCAGGCGTACACAAAACTCGGTATATAGACGTATCTCGAGGCGGAAACGACGACCATCAACTTTTCCAAGTTTGAAAATCGAACATTTACGAGAAATTAGCGATTTTATGGTCAAAAACGCTTATTTCTCCATTTCTCTACCAGAGTAGATCCGCTTTACTCACTATTGTAGTAAATGAAATTAAAACCTCAAAATTACATCTCCTCTCAAACTACGCCTCAGTCGTGGACAAAACTCGGTATATAGACGTATCTAGGGACGTGGATTATCAATTCAAAGTTTTCCAAGTTCGAAAATCGAATATTAACCTGTAAATAACGTTTTTATAGCTAAAAATGCTAATTTCTCTACTAGAGTAGATCTGCTTGACTCACTATTGTTAATGCTTATTTTTCTACTAGAGTAGATATGCTTGACTCACTATTGTTATGAGAGGAAAACCTTAAAATTAAATATTTTACTAGGGGAAACGATAAATGTTCAACATAGGAGGATGGGTTTGGGTAAATATAAACAGTTGGAACCGGGATGAAAAAGGCGCCGGGAACACCAACATAAAAAAAGACACCGGGAACGCAAGGATATTAAAAATTACCTAGAATACCGGGATATTAAAAATTACCTAGAATACCGGGATATTAAAAATTACCGGAAATACCGGGATATGAAAAATTACAGGGAACACCGGGATATGAAAAACTACCGGGAACATCGGGATGATTGGTAATTGAGGTTACAGAAGAATTAGACATGTAACTTGAGAAAAGTTTAAAAAAAAATAAATTGATATACTACACCCGTGCAAGGCCGGGCATATGAGCTAGTTGAATATAAAAGAGATTAGTATTAAAGGAATTATGTTTTTGGGCTTAGGAGGGTGTTTATAGATGGCCATATCCAAAAGTGGGCAAATGTGAATATTTTTAGGTATTTTAAATGAGTAAATTTGTAAACTATTGAATAATTGAGTTGGGTTTACCCTTTATCTGCAAGTGTAATCCACAGTTTTGCAAGGCATATTGAATTTGTGTTAAATGAGAGTTATTTTGTTTATAGGTGCTGACTTATGGAGGAAGCTCATAGGAAAAAACTTTCTTCCAGAAGTATGTACAACATCTAGATTATCAGAAAAACTTGATGACTTGCGTTATAATATCAATAGAAATAATATTCTAGAAGACAATCTTAGTTTATTGTTAGATTGCGACTCTTCATTTACATGATTATGTATCACCTTTGTTTAAACCAAATGCAAAACTATTTTAATTTTATCGTTAAATAGCAGCCACAGTTTTTTTTTTTAAATTTCGGGTCTGCGTAACTTATATTTTTATGATTTTTGTTTAAAAAATTAAAAACCAACATCAAGGAGTTGCAGACAACAAAGTAATAGATGCCATTGGTTTTGTGCATGCGTGCCTAGGCTCTTGTGTATTTATTTTGTATATAGTGTATAGCTTTTTCTAGCTATTGACTTTTTCCAATGTAAATAATATTGAGTGCCTTCCATTATTTCTATTTTCCTAATTAAAAGATGATTTATTATGTCTTTCTCATTTTTCTCGTTATGTAGCCCGAGTTTAGAACTCGGGAAAACTATTTTCTTGAAAGTAATAATAAAAGATATTATTTGACTAGATGCTGTGTTCTAAATTGGTTTGGAACTTGGCAAAACTTCATATTTTGCCTTATTGTGTTCAATGCATAAAACACAAAATATTAATAGTACAGATATGTTATAGATTAAAAGTGATAACTTAAGACAGGATAAATTGTGTACTAAAATACTTTTCTCTTGTTTGATTTGAGCCATGTTATCTAAAAAATCACTAATAATTTTAAAATTAAAACCCACCTAGGCTTTCAATCTTCCTCATTTCTAGAGTAAAAAAATAAGATTTGGGAAGTAATTTAATGGTGAAATTCATATGGCTATTAACATATCTAATATTTGATTTGTGTTAAATGTTATCACAAAGCATCTATTTATTAAGTTAAAAGTTGGTATGTGTTAAAAAAAACTGTTTTATAGAATTAATAAAAAGACTGAAATTATGCCAGTGTTTGAGTATTTCTTGTTAGTTTTCCACATCTTAAACAAGATTATCAATAATCTTTTTTTTACAGATATAATATTTATTTTCAGTCAATACAACAAGCACCATTATAGGTTTGATTTCACATAACACACAAAATGAACACAGCTCGTACACAAAAAGAAAACAGCTGATTGATATATAAACAGTGCAGTTTCACAGCAAATCTCCTTCAGGTTTTCTTACTAGAGCCCCGGAATTTAGTAAGGAAACCCACACTTGTTGCTGGCAGCCTCGAACATCCATGAAAATACATAAATATCAACACTGAATTGAATTTCATTTGGATTTGACCTAAAACAGCTATTGAGACAGTTACACATTCACTTGAGTTGGATAGTTCAGGTAAGAAGACCTCTGCTCATTTCTGATTTTCCCATCCATCAACAACAATAATAGAATTGATATATACTCATGCGTCAATAAATTGATAAATAGTTCATTTAAGTAGAACATCGTAAAATAAAATTCTTTGTCTTCTAACAGTTATAAATTGGGATAGTTTGTGGCGTTTCTCCATCAAATATTCATCTAGTGTTTTAAAAGTTAATTGTTTCATCTTTTGAGATTTCTTGTCACATAATCTATCCATGGTGAAATTGCAGTTATGGGTATGACTTAGAATTGCACGTCAGTTTGCATGGGAAAGCATTTTCTCATGCATGGTAATGGAAATTGTTCACTCTCTGATAGTTTCATTTTTGAAACACACTTTGTGGCATCATGTAATGTTTGCAACCACCACTTTACCATTGACAGACTATGCTTAAAAATTGCAAAAAAAAATCCAGTCTTGGTTGGTGTAGAAAAACACGGCTAAGTAGATATATTGGGGCTTGGGAACTTAAGAAATTAAGACCTAGAGGTAGCCAGTAATTTCAAGTGTAGACTAGACAGGAATCTGACTGTGGCTCCAAAACACAGAACTTAGCATGATTTTTTACATTGCATTTTTAATTTTATCTGATTAAGGCAGTTTAAATGCTGTTGAATTAGTTTGGAATTTATCAGCAATGCTGGATTATTATAAGCCGTATGACTACCCTTGTTTTTAAATCCAGTCTTAAACCAATCCTAGCGGATTTTTGCAGTTAAAATTCTTGATCTTTATTGTTGAATAGTTATAGCTCTATTGGGGTCAGCTTTATCCCCAGTATGTGTTGTACTAAGGTTTCTGTAGTAGGGCCACTAGCAAGAGACCTTTAAGTCGTTTGCAGCTGAGTCGTATAAAAGATGTTTCGAAATGATTATGCATGGAAGAATTGGATGAATTTTTTCCCTCGCCTGTGCGGATATCTAGTCAGCCGTGTGTGTGTGGAGAGAAGCTCTGCTTATAAGATGGTCTCGTTGGTGGAGGTCCTGGGCCCGTTGACGAGCGAGTACCTGGAGGAGCCTTCCCTGGCCCCTGGCACGCGCCCTTGCAGGAAGAGGTCCTTGAAGGTCTCCCTGAACTGGCGGCTCATGCCGCAGTAGATGGCGAAGTTGACCGGGTAGCTGAGCATGATGAGGAAGTTGATGAAGAGGATGGTGGTGTTGAGATCGTCGTAGTCCGCCACGTTGAAGTCCAGGGCGTTCTGCATGACGTGCAGCAGCGTGGTGACCGCCATGGGGATCTCCACCACCAGGAAGACGGTCACCACCACGATCAGCATGAGCGTGGTGCAGTTGGAGTCGCGCAGCTTCTTGCACTCGCTCTTGCGGTTCTCCTTGAACAGCTTGTCGCGCTTCAGCTGGGCGCGACGCAGCGCCGCGAACAGGAACACGTTGAAGACCACCAGCGCCAGGCAAGGGCCGACGTGCACGAACAGGATCCGGAAGCCGTAGTAGGCGGTGTAGTAGACGTTCTCGGTGACGTACTCGGTCACCCAGTCGGCCGTCATGAAGACGCAGCCGTCGTGCAGGCCGCCTCGCCAGCGGAAGCGCACCGGCTCGAACACGCGGTCGAAGAAGCGCGTCAGCTGGTGCACGAACGACGCGAAGTAGATCCAGCCCATGGCGTGCCACACTTTCGGCACGGTGCAGCAGGTCCGCGCCGCCGTCGGGTGGCACACGTACACGTACCGCTGCACCGCCAGGAGCAGCGTCAGCCAGATGGAGGCCGTGTGGAACAGCGCCGGGATGGCCTCGATCATGGTGTGGTAGGCGTAGCACGCCGCCGGCGGGAACAGCACCCGGGAGTGGTTGCCCAAAGTGTACATGTAGAAGTACCACGGCGCCGGGAAGATCAACGTTAACAGGTCCGATATGGCCATCGCCAACAACACCAGGTTGGTGGGCGTGCGCATGTGCCGTTGCGCCAGGACCACCACCACCAGGGTGTTGGCGATGATGGTGACCAACAGCAGGAAGGGCATGAGGTAGCCGAACAGGGGCATGGCGTACTTGAGGGGGACGTCGCGGGTGACGTTCAGCAGGACGGGGATGTCGTCGGCGTTCGGGATCCACTCGTAGTCGCCGCTGTAGTTGCCACTGCCGAAGGGGGTGGCGGGGGTGTAGTTAAGCCCGGAGTAGTCGTCGTCCGGGTAGGTGGTGGTCAGGTCGATCAGGTCCATGACGGTCGACAGGGAGTCCATGTTGGCGCTCAGAGGATGGGGATTAGGTGGACCTGGAGGAGAGAGATACTATTAGACATTTTTGCGAATGTGAGCTTAGAGGAAACTAAAAACATTGGGGTTCGCTCTGGGAGAGGAGAGCTACTATTTCGAATTCTGCCATGGTTACCTAGACTCGTAAGGCCAGAGAATCTCGAAATCGTGACGTGAAATAGTAGGTAAGACGTCACTCTTCATAGTTTTTTTTGGAAAACAGGACTATGATGGACCCTCACCATTGAAAACTAAATAACTAACCAATCTAAATATAGTGTTAAAAGCCCCTTTTTTAGGGCAAATTTTCAAAATTTTTGTCGAAGATGGCATGCTTTTTAGTTGGTTTATGTAAATCTTCTAAAACAGGCTGAAAACATGATAGCCGATAGCCTAGAGAAGTTATATTTCGTGTACACTAAACTAACTCAAGTTTTTTTTTTTGTTATTCTATTCTATTCTTTGACGTTTTCTTTTTTGATTGAAAATTTATGTTTCATTCCACTTCTTTTAAGTTGAGAACAGAAGGTAAAGAAGGTTTTTCAAAACTTTCTTTTAAGTTTTTCAGTTAATGATATGCCTGAAATAAACGTATACAGCAGAGAATATTCTGCATATTATCATCCATGGTTTGTGAAACCTAATCAGAATATTAAAATAGCCTTTTCAGAACTTTGAAAACAATGAAAGTGTTCAAAAGTCTGGGATAAAGTAACCCCCAGCTATTCTACACATATTAAAAAAATCCACCTCATTTGTTATGAAAATATCCAGAATGTTCTTGATATCTCAAAAGAAATTGCATATGTATCTTCAAACCAGTGTGGAAAAAAAGCTTTTAAAATATTAAAAGGCAAATGATGGTTTATTGTCTGGGGATAATTTTTTCCATCTAGTAACTTACGATGGTAATTTTTTTTGTGGAAATACTTTTAAAAGCCAAAAAAACTCGAGCTTCAAGCTAAGAATGGACAACGAGAATAATGGAGTTAAGACAATAACCTGGATTTTTTTTTATTCCAGAAATTACGCTTATTCATAAAAATACATTTTTTTACGGATGAAACAAAAAAGGGAAATTTTATTATATTGCTAATTGTGGTTTTCGAGATATACAGTAAAAAAGCATGGACATTTTTTAGTTTTTGAAATTTATGGTGAACTTGCTGAACCGTATTAAGGCAGAGTCTAGTAACCGATTGTATACAATTTCAAGTTTTATGAAGATTTCACAACCAAAGAGAATCCTTGAATTAAACACGTTTTCGGCTTCTATATGAAAATTAATAATTGACGTTTAAGCAGTTTCATTAATGTCAAGACTGATATTGTGTTGCCTAAACGTAATGGCAGAATCAACAATTTACAAAGGGGATTTTCATCGACAGGAACTACAGAGTTAAATAAGAGATAAACAATAATTTACCTTAAAAATCACTTGAAAACATTTTAACTCAATTTTAATGATTTATATTAGATTTTGCAAGAAGAAATTCACTTTGAAATGGTTATAATAATATATTTTACTACCCCCCCCCCCAAATATTTCCTTCAGCCATTTTTTAGGGTTTCCCCCAATAAACATAATCTAAGTAAAAATAAATAATTCAACAATAAACAAAAATATAAAAACCAATTGATTCTGTGATGGTGACTCGACTCCTGTCTCTTAAAATCGTTTTAAGCTCAATAATTGTGTATCATAACATAAATGTTGTTGTATGGAACATATTGGTACTCAACGGTTTATAAAATGAATCAAGTTATTTTTAGCCCTCCACCTCCCTTCATCGAGTGTATATTATAACTTACATGTAGTTATATTAGAACATACAGTGAGAAAATTGAAATTTGGTATACTTAAAATATTAAGATTTTTTGTAAAATACTGAATCCCAAGCAAAAATGGGAAGCCTTTGGGTTCTTCCACAGAAAGTTTCTGTAATTTGACTCCTAAGAGAAATGCTTTATCTAAAGAGGACCGCGCTTCTTGTACGCTGCAGAATTTTTAAGTAAAAACCCGGTACATAAATAGCTGTTGAAATTTCGGGGGTTGATGAACCCCCCTTTGATACGGCATTGTCTAATTGATTGTGGATAGATACATTTTATTACATATGTCCGATTTCCATTGCCAGAAAACATAGAAAATGAATTGCTGGCCACTAACAAATCGCGTTTGGTAAAAGAAAAGTTAAGAAGGATGCTCTTTGTAGCTTTTTTGAAAAGAATAGTCACATAAAAAAATTAGAATGAAGTGCTCTTAAGGGTGTCTGAAAAAATCCCCAAAGCTTAAGTAGCGCAAAAAACAAATGCCTCTCCAACCAGAAACTCAACAAACCCGAACAAGATCTTTCACGAGAAAATGCCCTGAAAGAAATTTTTTTTGTGGATTCACGGGATTTTGAGGTTTAGCGACGAACAAAGGATTTTAGTTTCAAGCTATATTTGTTTTGATTTCTTTTTTTTGTCGTTGAAATTCTTCGAATTCTTTCTCAGAGAGGGCGGATTAAAGAAGTTTGGATAGTCTTTTTTGCAAGTAAAAATGGACACTTTATTATTTTTTGAGGGTTAGGAAATTTCTAGATTCAATAGGTATTTACGTTGCTAGGTTTAATAGACGGTGATAAGGGGATTGCATTGATGTCAAATATTGGCTACGTCAGAGGTTCTCTGACGTCCTAGTTGCGACATCCTAAGGAGAGTAGGGATTTTGTTCAGCCCCAGCCTTACAACATCTACAACAGTGAGTGATCTGTGGGATCGTTGAAAGTAGTCAGTGAAGAGTTGAAGTGCGAATAGCTATACCCAGAGAATTTAAAATATCCGTGTCTGCATGACAGCCATGTAATACATGCATATTAAATAATGTAAATGTGAATTAAAAAGCTTCTATTATAAGGTCAAGAATTTTGAAGAGCAAGCAGATGACGGGGAGCGAAGTGATGTTGAAGAGCATAGGGATGCTGTGGAGCAAAATGATGAATGAAGAGCAAAGTGATGCTGAGCTAGCTGAAGAACAGAAAGATAATTTTAAAGCAGAGGGAACGATATAAGGTGGTAAAATTCGTTCTGATGACTATCCCAGAGGTTCCTAAAGTAGGTTAAGCAAAAGTTACGACTTACGACATTAAAAAGTGAAGTAACACTGGTAAACAAGGTTTTTGGCCCGATACTTTTATAGTGTTTCTAATGGTACATTTTTACGTTAATTTATATCTTCAATCACAATCAGATTTTCCATCACGCACAGTTTTTGCACAAATAATTTTTTCTTAGCGTTTTGTTACTGTTGTTATGGATAAAATTTTAAATGATTTATTTGATGATTATGATAATTTTCATTGATATCTACTATAATAAATTCCTTGTCAATGAGAATAATTTTTGTTAGACGCTGTAAGTCGGAAACGTTAGTTTCTTAATTTTTGGACAAAAGTGGGGGTGCAGGGACAATGGGGGTCTAGAATTCTTACCGGTTACTTCTGGACACTTTTTTAAATGGTATACACTGAATAAAATTTCAACCTTTATACACTTCCAAGTTAGTTGAATGCTATATCTATAGTCTGTATGTAAAATGTAACATTTCGTTCAAATTAAAATGTGCGTCATATAAAAAACAAGAATGATTAAACAGCAACTTACATATTTTAAATCAGTGTAAAAGGTTCCATCGAGTAAATATTTTCGAGTTTTTATCAAGAAAAAAAATTCATCGAAAATAATCCTTTGGAATATCACATACTCAAACTTAGTTCTATATGATAGAGCTGATGATCATTTTCAAGTTACAGGACGGCTGGTTCTGCACCAGTTTCAAACTGTGTTTTCTCACGATATCATGGTTATCTGGTTTTTAAAGATAATACCTATAATGCTTATTACTGATAAAAGTTTTTTTTTTTTTGAAGAATCTAGAAATAATTATGTAATTGTTCATTCGAAACATTCCTTTCCTATTGTCCATGAAGTTCGTTAATTCATGTGTTGTCAAATTATTCTTGTGATAAGTTCTGATTTTTAATTAATGATTTCTCTTAGAGGGGAGTAATTATTTTCTTTATCTATGCTATATCATCTTTATGCAGAAGTTTTTGTGTATCATAAATCTTGAAAGGATTTGTATTGAGAACCGTGAGAATATGGATATAATTGCATTGGCTTCAGCAGAAGGTTTAGAGTGACATGCTGAGTTATTTTTGTTTTTATTTGAATTTTATTGAACTTTTAATGATTGATTGTTAATTAGAATTTAAGAAAACATGTTACGTCCAATATTCCTTATTTTAGGTTTTTATAACAGTTTTAACTACCCTTTCCATTACATTATAAACATTTTTTATAAACCAATAATTGTAAAGAAGTAACTAGAAATATTGAAATCAAAGAGATTTCGGCTTCAAAGAGAGGCAAATTCATTCATAACAACTGAAAAAAAAAAGACATTTTTACAGATAGTACAAAACGTTAGAACTTTCAGAACTTCCACCGAAACGATAAAATTGATTGACGAACAATTCGAATAAAGTTCTCGTAACGAATCATCCAATCTCTCCATTTTGTCACATCTCTTATAAAAGAAGAGGCTTACGGACTTTTCAAACCCACCGACCAAGAGAAGGTTTTTATAACTTTCCCGTCGAAACTTGTATCACGGAATCCCCTTTCATCTAAAAAGCTTTCGGTATAAAGCAAGCTATCTCGTTACTTTTTCCCCGTCAACGCTTCAAAAAGTTGGCTGCGCTGGGGGGGGGGGAACTCCGTCACCAGTAATTTACTTTTACCCATCCATTTAATTTACTTTACGTCGGTCTCCCTTCCTAATTCCAACCAGTGCTCTTTGATGTCTGTCTGTAGCAAGACGCCGCCGTTGCTTTAAAACTTGGAACGAAAACGAATTCGTTTTGAATTCCCTCCGAACCTCTCGAATTCCCAGATTCGATTAATTTCTGTTCCTAAATCCTTCACGTCTTTCGGTGACGTTTCAGTTCCGTTTTCGAGGGTTCAATTAAAATATTATCTCTCGAGATTTATCATCAGGACCAGCTGCTGGTGTAAGGTTTCTTGGAGACGGTATTCGGTGTAAGGATCGTTTGGCCCCATGTTTGCTGCTAAGCGATGGCTGGTTTCCTGGGAAATCAACCGCCGGTTTTTTTCTCCCCAGAGGGCGGATAGAAAGAGTTGCGTTTTGGGAGGGTTTTATCTGCTTTGAGGAGCAAAGATTACGTCGTTCTCTAAGTTGGGACAGAGCTGTAATAACTCTCTTTAGAGATGAGTGTAAAGGAAATATGTGATCCTACGAAAATGTTTGTGTGTGTAAAGATACATTTGTTAAAAAGTATCATTTTGGTTCTGACAGAATAACTCAACGAGCTTTTAAAAATAGGATAAGATAGGAGGAAAAATAGATCTTCTAGAAAATCTGGATTTTTTCATCCTCAGTAGCGAAAAACACTGTCACAGCTTATAAAAATCTTTCCGAATCAACTTTTTACTGCTGATAATGTCAGTTTTCCTAAGTTGTGGATGAAATGTCCTGATTTTACATCCTTGGACTATTAGACTTATTGTCTTATTACATATTAGCTTCAAGGAGATCAGAATTTAAATACCATTGACTCCCCGGTCAAAGAAGCCTTCATTATTTTACGAAGAATATTGTTTGTCTTATTTTTAGGTCCCGACAGAATTATTTGGAAAAGCGGGGGCGAATTCTTCTTTTATTAAACAAGAAAATGACATGAAATAGACTGATTCTTACTACTAACTATTGGAGGGATATTTTTCTCTGAAAGCGACACTAAATAATAAGGAGCTCATATTTTCACACAGCATTTATTCACTGAATACAGATTGTCGCATTATCTTAAGTTCAAGATTTTAGAGAGAAAGTCGTGACTTAAGGAAAATAAATCAGCACATTAACTTTGTATTTTTTCGGTTAGAACTCCCTGTTAGAAAATTTATTTTTCCCTTTATGAAAACTAATAAACTTTCTTTATTAGAAACTAATAGCGAAAATGAAAATATTCTTGTGAGCCATTTTAAACTATCTCTATGACATTATTTTATTTACACATTAAACTTTTCACTGCTATGTATCATTAATTGTGCTTTTATTGTATTTGAGTAAATTTCCACTTTCGCAAATTGCTTAATATAGATCCCTACCTTGAACCTTCTCAACCTACTTTTCTGTCCATTTCCTCTTGTAGTTCTTATCATTTAATGCTATTCATGTTACTATCATATCTTTTAAGAACACTCATTTACAATCTCAAATATAGTAACCACAACTAGTTCCTCATTAATTTAGTCATTCTAGTCTTCACAGAACTCAATCCCTCGATACCCGACGAATTTTAAAAACTACATCGAATCACATCAATGAAATTCTTAAAATCTCATCACGCTCTAACCGAAAAGCACCAATGTTCTAATAAAAATACTACAGCGAAAGAGAACATAAAAGGGGAAAACGGTTGGGAGAAAATTCAAAACTGGATCCTTCGCACATATTTACCGACGGATCTCCGAAGAGGAAACATCTAATTTTCATATTTATACACGCCTTATATACTCCCAATCCGAAATCCGCCATTGCTCTGTTCCCGATCGGCATTTTTCATTTTCTGTTTCGTAAGGATAGATACGATTCGGGATTGAGATGAATCTTTTTAGCGGCTTCGTTCGTCATCTGGATGGAATACATTTTCTCTTTTCAGATGGACACACTATGAGCACGGCAAACATTTCATGGGTAAATAGCGAAGTTTTTTTTTTATATTTTTAATCCAGAACTTAATACCCGTCGAACGAACCTTTCAAAGGAGTTGGTGCAGTTTCTCGGGAAACGTGAGATCGGTTGACAGAAAGAGACTTATCTCCGCCTTATATCGATGACTGAATCGTACGGATTCGCTTTTCATTTTCCAACGAGGCAGATTGAAAGTTTGAGTAATATTTGTGAGGAATACGTGTAGAGAGTAAAGAATGAAAAGATTGGACATTTTCATACATATCAAGTTGGATAAAGTTGAGTGATATTTGTGAGGAATACATGTAAAGAATGAAAAGATTGGATATTTCATGCATATCAAGTTGTGGAAAGCATGGAACTAGTTGCTATTTGGGTCTGTATCGTTGATTAATACGTCAGGACTGTGATTAGTTCTGTAATAAATACTTATGCTTGTACAGAAGAAAGGGTGAATGAAGTTGTTTTCTTCAGTTATCATGATTTCTTCAATTATCAATTATCCTTATTGCCTTGTGACATAAAACACCAATTAACCAACCATAAAAGCTCCCTATTATTAACTTTTTAATGGGGATATGTAGTTCAAATTAGTGAAGGTATTTTATTAAAATCTAGATAGAACTTGAGAGGCCAATGACGTTTTGGGGATTCAGCTAAAAACGAGAGTAAGAGAGAAAGAATACTTGATGCGCTAAAACATCGTGTTTTGTGTAGTTTCATCAAAAGCCGAAAAGAAGTTACATCTTACATTGTTAAGATAAATCCAAGTATCTTTTAGAAGGTAAGTTGTATTGACACCCTAGTTTAAAATCAAAGCCTTGCGTTCTCTGAAAGAGTTAAGTCAGAGGATAATACAAGTCACAGGGGCAACTCCTTGAATTCAATGATTTCCTAATATTTTAGAAGTTTCAACAAATCAGTTCACCATTCTTGTGTTTTTCTCGGAAATCTCCCTAACTGGAGTATCATTAATCCAATGAAAATATTCGTAGTCCTCGACCTAAAGAATCCTTAAATCTTTCATTTAACAACTGGACAATAAAAAATTTGGTGAATAGATTGTAAGTAGATGGTAAACTATAATATTGATTCTTAAGCAACAGATTCATTCGTTTGGAATCTTGTTAATAAATATAATAGACTAGTTAATAAATAAATACAGTTTAACATACTGTATACTATTTTAATTTATCTGACGTTTTAAATAATATACATAAGTATTTAATGAGCAAGTTTACCCAACATGAACTATAACTTTATGTTTGGCTTACAGAAGATTAACAAAATAAAGACCTGATTAGACTAAAAAGTAAATAGGTTAACACTGAATTTCACTTTAACAGGTGTTTTCTTACATTCCAAAGGACTGTACAGGAGTAACATAACCAAAAAAGTTACAAACTCAAAAAATCACTAATTGCAGATGAGGCAATCATCCATCCCGATAATCGCTTCTCCCTACACTACATTCGAATCAGGAGAGTCCATCCCCAACCCTGGTTCTCTTCCGACTCCAACCAGATAGATAGATGAAAGCGAGAAATATATTCCAGGAAATAAAATCTCGTGCACCGATCTCCCCCTTCTCATCGATCCCTTTGTGCCATCGTTCCATAAAGAAGCCCACCTATAGCCTCCTCCTCCAGATTTCGAAAGGATTAGAGCAAATTTAATGGCCGCCGTTCTTTGACACCAACTATGCGAATTCGTCTTCTCTTTGTCGTCTGGATTAGGATCTGAATTATGGGGGCCATCTTGAGGGATTAGTTTCAGTGAGTTGTTGGAGTTCCTTTTACAGGAGTTTGCCTATTCATTTAACAGTGGTGATTTCTCTTGTTGTTGTTGTGAGGAACTTTAATTAGTATTTGATGATTTTGAACTAAACTTAATAGGAGGGCCTTCCAGAAAGAATGACCTTTTTTTTAAATAAAAAGTATATATTTGAAAATATTTAGTGAGAAACACTGTTTTATACACGTCAGCCCAACGTTTCCTGATCCCATTACGCCACTACCCGGAAGGAGAAAATGGGTAAACACAAAGCCTGTTGGGTTGCTAGGAAGAGTTTTGGTATGCAAATCGTGATAAAAAGACTATAGTATATACATGGGTTTAACAAAATAATAATATTTTTAAATTGACGTTCTTCATTTCACTCAAAATTCAGACACCGCGATGGGAACTTCTTTGTTAGTGACGCCATAGGGTCAACTAACGTTGCTGTCTAGTATAGTAACTACTTTGAACAATCTTGGACATCTCTTCATAATTTAAAACTTCATTTAAACGTCGAATAAAAGCAACTGTGCAACAGGCCATTTTTTAAAGAATTTTCACTGCGGGGGCAAAAGTCCATGAATTTTTCGTTAATGCTCTCGCTCCTCTTATAGATTGACGTTCAGGGGGTATTCAGAGAGGGATGCAGGGACCCTCCTATAACTAGGGAAAATCATACCTGCTAAAAGAGGGTCTGAGGGTTTCTCGTGGGAAAAATTTGAAAACTTGATGCAAGAAAGCGTTTTAAGGCCCAATTGCGACAACAAAAATTTAGGAAAAAGGTTTAGATTTTCTTCATTTAAAGAGACTTTTTATGAGGGCATCCCCAAAGTAGGAGTGAAGAGGAGCCAAAAACCTAAAAAAAAAACGGGGAAAAAAGGGAGACACCCTTTCTTTGAATTTGAACTGAGAGCCTTTGTACCGCAGAAAGCTCTCTCAGAACTCAACATTCCCTGAGTCCCTGACCTCCAAGAGGAAGGGACATAAATTGGAGGTGAAAGGGATTGGCTCCCAAGTTATGTGTAATTGGACCATGGTTTCCTGATATTGGGCAGTTTTTCAAACCTCGCTCATTACGATGTCTGGATCCTCAGAAATTTACCTTTTACACTTTGGGGACAAACTTTCATAACTGCAGGGGCAAAAGGGACCACTACGGGTTCTTACTTAAAAAATGGCCTGCTGTGCAAGGTTGTACAAACTCAAGAAAAACAACGTGGTTTATTTGCACAAAAGTGTAAAATAAATTTATAAAATAAAGACAAATTTGTTTGGATCCTCTTCGTCAGTGTACAGATGAAAAAAAACAAAGATAGAAAAAAAATTGTAGGTTTTTAAATTTATTTTAACCTTTTGTGCAAATAAACCACGTTGTTTTCTTGAATTTGTTCATTTAAACGTTTTTTGTAGTTGTTTTCGAGTTTTAGAAATTCCTTGTTTTTACTCTTCTGCGCCGGGCCCATTAGAGCTAGGTTGCATTTAGACTAAAACACTAGTCTTTTGGGTACGTAAAGGAGTTTTTTTTTGTTAGAATTCATGTCGTACAGACACTACGATCAATGGGAATCGTTTTTGTAAAACTCTTAGAAAATTACATCGAGCCATTCAAAACAGGAGATGAAAACTGCGTTATTGAGGAATTTTTTTTTTATAAAAATGCTCATACTTACACAGCTGCTGGAACTCATACACAAGTTATTAGGACGCAAGTCCCAAATATTCTCACATAAATTTAACAAAACGATTCCTATTGATCGTAGTGTCTTCTGAAAGATTCATGGATGAATGATTTGAAGACAAACTGGGTAATAAGCCAGAATCATAATTCTGCTGTTAATATAGTTTTCGCTGAACTGGAATACGCTGCGAAAAAACAAAAACTTCAACTTTGACCTTAAAAATACCCCAGGACTAATAATCACATCAGTTAGCTTTTTTTCGAGAATGTCCTCCAAACATTTCCCTACAAACGTTTCAAGTTTCATTTATTTCTATAAAGTAGTTTTTGCGATATTTTTTTTGTGAGAGGTCAAAGAGTTCAAAAATAAAAAAATCTGAAACAGTGGTGGCGGTGATGACGGTAACTTCTTTTAATATATAGAGAAAGCAGTACATATTTTTGAGTTTTATTAATTGAAATAATATTTTTAAAAATGCGTCTGATAAATTCTAGTTTAGGTGATGAGTTGATTTTCATTCTTCTTTCTTACTATACTGATCTCTCACTCCTACTTCCTTTACTTCTCCTACTATATGACATTTCGATGTTCAAAATAAGAAAATGTGAGACTATTTTTGGAAGCATTGCAATGAGACTACTAAATAAATCTACATCCCAGATCTGACCTTCAGACAGTAATAATATGTATCCAAATTCTCGCTTTAGAATTAGGAACTATCGTAAGAAAACATGTCTTCAGATAACAATAAATCAAATAATACAACAGTAGACGATACCACTACCACTTTCTAACAACCAGATTCAAACTGAAGAGAGTCAAGGATTTAATAAGTCTCGGCTCTAAAGAACGAATAAAACGATCGGAACCGAAGCCAACTCCTCTTGAAACAGGTGCCAAAACTTCCACAGTCTATTTCGACGGGTTGTTAATTCGACTGGGGATGGAAACAATACCCTTCCAAAAGTGAAGATTTCACACGCAAATCACCGAAAGCACCCTGAGGGACGGCATCTGTTCCATTTCAATGGTGGGGAGTGAGCGAAAACACCCCTCTTTTCGGATGGAGCATATAAACTCTTCAGAGACCACCCAAACCAATGATTACTTCTTTCCACTTTGAGAGAGGGATCCCTCCCTCCCTAAATAAACTGACTTGATTTGGAGAGAGGAGTTTCAAAGGAATTCAATTCGTTAGGTTCTTTCTCGTTAAACTAGTATCTATTGTTGTCGAGTCTAACAAGGAAACGTTCTCTAGGGTGAACTCACAGAATTGAACGAAAATTTTACAGGGGTTTATATGACTCAAAACACCTTCTGTAAAAAAATTAGCTGCTAAATTACAGTAGAAAAGCTGTAAAAAATTATTAAAAATTATCATATTTAACGCCAAATGTAACCCTACTATAGGCGAGGATGCTTCCTTTGGCTCTGTGCCAAATGCTTGGAATAAACTGGCCGCGTTTGAGTTTAAATGAGCGAATAAAAAAAAGGTTCATCAAATGCAAAAAAGGATTAAAAATGAATTAAAGGAGGAAAATTAAATTAAAGGAAAGGAAATTAATTGAAAAACTGATGTTTTAATGGATATTCTGATGTACTTTTAACAAAATATCTCAATTTCACGTTAAATACAAATTTAATCATCCCATCTGATAGAAAATTCGCCAAGTCGCCAAGTGTTGTTAACTGAATGTGGTTGGCATCTCAGAACCCAATTTTCAAAGTTAATTTACTCCTTTCCTAATGAAATTTAGCAGCTAATTTTTTCACAGTAAGTTTTTTTAGCCATCTTCTTATGCCTGTAAAATTTTCATCCAATTCTGTGAGTTCACCCTGAGAACGTTTCCTTGTAAGTGAATGTATGGGCCTGATGGTTGAGGCATTTTCTCGCTCGAAGTGAAAAATTCGAACCTCCGAAAGAGTTATTCCCGGAACACCTTTAAATAGCTGTGTTTAGGAGGCATTTAGATCCACTAATTATCTGTTGAAAAATAATCCTTTAATGAGGGAAAACTTGGAAGTTATTAGAGAGTGAAATGGGATTTGCTTAATTGATACTTTAATACGTTTTAGACCAGTGGTTCCCAACCGGGTCTTGGAAGTGGTCCGTGAAAAAGCCCAGTAGCACACAAAAAATTAAAAATAATTAAAAGTTTGAACAGATTGAACAAAAAAAGGATTGTATTACATTCCTATCGAAGAAAATTAAATAGTTCTTGTAATAGTTTTGTTCATCATATACCTAAACTGTCATACTTAAATTTAAGGAAAATTAACTTTCATCTTGCAATTTAGTGAGTGCGTAGGATCTTAAGTTATAAAAGGGTGGTCCGTAAAGGGTTCAAGCTTAGTTGTCCACTGACTTTTACGAGTTGGGAACTACTAGACTAAATACGATTGTGTTTGTTTCATTAATAAGTACTTAAAGCGCCTACGTAAAAGTGTGCTATATTGAGCTGCAAAATCCTTAGTAATGCTTAGAGATATTTTTTATGAACACTATTAAAACGTTTCTTTATCTTTTAGAACATTAAATACAATCGGCTTAGAGTACTATTTTAAGTTTTCAACTTACAGGTGTTACAGCTTAAGTTTCCTAAAATGTACCCCATTTATTGCGATTTGAAATCTATTGATAACATTATTGGATACACAAAAAGGTAAACCTTTAATACCATCCCCATTAATGTAAAAAATATGCAGAAATGGTTAAACCGTTAAAAGCAGAGTAATCATAAAAGAAACCGTCTGCGTATAAATAGACAATCTCTAAGATTCTGAGTGATTGCACGAAAATAAGGATTACTTTTTTTTTTGGTTATCTCATTTCTAGTAGCACAGCTCATACCAAATATGTCAAGTTTATGTAACTGCAACTAGAGAAAAACGATATTTGGCCATACATGACAAAAATTGAACGAATATCGAACTTCTGTGCTGCTTGGGATTATTGTAGGTTCATCTGTAGTGCTTAGATGATGTAACTTCATTCAGTAGTCTTTTTATTAAGTACTGAGGTACCTACTAAAATGTCACCAGAGAAGGGGTTCCATAAATGTATGATATTACATTTAGATCCGGGATTTAGGAGTAATACCACCTTTACTAAAAGAAGTTTTCTACCTTTCAAATTTGAAAAACACAACTCACATTACCCAGATTCTTTACAAAATGACATTACCACAGTCTTTAAAGACCCTCTTTCCAAAGGATAAATTCAATTTCGCTGCTCAATTTCAAAGAGTTATGACGCATTAATAAAAAAGACATAACACTAACCTAACACCCAATCGAGTTCCATCTATAGTCCGACAGTTCAAAACTTTAAAAGAGACTTCTCTATCCCCCATTACCGTTTGTATTCCTTTTTCGACACCGATTATTTATGCAAATCACTGACAACAAAAGGAGTGCCACCTGTTCCACTCCATTTCACCGGATCAATTATCCCCTTCCCACTATAAAAGACTTCCGCAGAAAAGTTTATTTCCTTAAGACGAGCCATTAAGAGAGTCTCAACTACTGAGGAAAGCCGGGCCATTTCGAAGGAGGTGAAAACGGCTCTCCGAGATTCCCAATGCCGCTTTCCTCGGGTAAATTAAAGGCTCCTTAAGATGTTCTCCGACGATTCGAATGGAAATGGGGTGTCGACTGCCCTCCCCTCCCCTCAAGAGGGACATTAAAGTCGCGGCGATTGAGGAGTAATCGTAGGTGAAATGCGGTAGTTTTGAGCTGGGAAATGTTGATGCAGAAAGGGGTATAGAAACAATGCGGTTTATTATTAGATTTGTCTGCAGTTTTTGAGGGACTATTTTGTTTTATGGTATTTTTCGATAGGTACGTATCAAAATAACGATCATGGTTAGTTAGTAAGGCGGTAAACAAAAATGCAGTATTCACGTTCAGGCAAAGAATGAAGTTTCAAAGCAACATTTAACAATATATCATCTCTAATTAATATGAACTGTTTGATTATCCACACTTTTGTCGGATCTTTCTTCTATTGACTTCCATCACTACTTCTTGCACCTAAAAAAATCCTGTATGACCAGTGGAATAGGGGAGAGTGGGGCACCTTGGGACATGGCCCACCTTGGGACACTTGAATTTTTGGACGCAATTTTATAGTTATGAACTCGTGCTTCTAGGTACTAATAAATTAGACCAAAATCTACTCCTCAACGTGTTTTGGAATATTTGGTGCGTCTACAAAATTATTTACTTCACTTTTCTTGTTTTTGGTGGTCTGAAGTAAGATTCACCTGTAGTTTGAAAAGACTATTTGTAATAAAAAAAATATATTTATGTTATTATAATTATGCTTAGACTAAAGTACGTGTATCCATTGATATTTTAGAAAAGAAAAAGAAAATTTATTGCTAAACCCAAAAGAGTAATTAAGATTAATACCCAAACTGTCAAGGTGGGGCACCTTGGGACACTCAGGTGTGGGGCACCTTGGGTCATGTTAAAAGATACCAAAAAAATTTCAAGAATAAAAAAAATTGTTTTTATTAAAAAATTAAATAATTTAAGAAGTTAGAGGATTATAATTTAGAAATTGGTGCAAAAAAGTTTCTGGAAGGAAACAAAAAAATCAGTGATTTATGTCATGACAAAAATGAGGAAATCAGTGAAAATTTTTAATGTAAAATATTATTTATGGCCAATTTAAGATTCTTAAGCATAGCTTTATCATAATTTAATGTGTTTTTTTATTTTTCAAAATAACATACGTTTTTATGTTATTATTGGAAGTGTCCCAAGGTGGGCCACTAGTGGGGCACCTTGGGACATTAAAAGAGGTTTTTTAAAATTGTTATTATGAATTCCCTAAAAGAGATAATTAGTCGGAAAAATTTTTATTAGATGCGCAAAGAACTATATTTAATATATTAGCTTTGTTTGAATGAATATAACGGTATAAATAAATTAGAAAAATAGTTAAGTAAAAAGCGTCCCAAGGTGCCCCACTCTCCCCTACCGTCAGACAAATAGACTTTGGCTGAACTCTTGATATTGCACTTTTAAGAACTAATCCCACGTTTTAAAAAGTGCTTCCATTTCGATCAAATTTATGGTGAAAGTAGCTGGCACACTGATGTACCTTATGCAATTAATCTTTTTAACTCAATTATTTTTTGTTTATTTAAACGGGCATTAAAAATACCTTTAAATACCCTCATACTACATTATCTCCTAGTAATTTCACGATGCCCCTCCAACTCCCATTCCTATTTGAAATATGTTTGTCTATTTGTTCCCTCTAACTACCCTATCATTTTTGACATAAAGTTCTGAAACATCTGGTGTAATAATTAATACAGAAAAACCCTTAAATTTTGAAGGCATTTTTTGCGTATGAATATCCAGTTCTTTTCTTGTTATAACTGTACTAAATAAATGTCACGTTGATCTCCTAGAAGAAAAAAAAAACATAAAGAGATGTCTTCACTATTAGAAATTAAAAAAAAAAGTTATAACGTATTTTTTAAATTAAACTAGGGGGTCTCAAAATATGGCCCCTAAACCAAACCGGCCTGACAGATCCTAAATCTCCCCGGGTAGTTAGTTGACTGGATTAGCTGGAAATATGGCCCCAGTTTTTAAAATTCACTATTAGCCTCTAACTTAAGAGGACTCGTGTCTCTTGACCACTTTCAATTGCTATAGAAGTGCTTAGTGCCCATGCTCCAGAATTTCAAGCTGTAAACACTTTCAACTGCATTTACCCATATGGATTTACTTCAAGTTCTAAGTTCTGGAGCATGCGTACTAAGGGTTTCAATAGAAATTGTGAAAGAGGTCAGGAGACCAAATTCTTAAGTAACTTTAACTAACTACGATTGTCTTAGTTTTTTTATTGAAAATCCGCAATTACTGCCTCTGGTGGGCAAACTTTCCGAATACTCGTGACATTTTAGATTAATTAGAGCTTCAGAGAAGTTTGTTTTCGAAGTGTCAAAGAATCAAAGAGCCGCTTTTGGTAAAGTTTTTAGAACTGCCGTGATCTTAGTGATGCACAATGTAAGTACCCATTTAAAAATCAAACTAAATTTCAGCCTAAAAACTCCTTGTTGATTGCATGCGCAATTGATCTAAAGTTCTGATGTCTAAAAGGGGCTTTTTTTTGTTCATTCAATTAGTTTGATTTATAGAGCCCCTTTTTATGTTATGGTGTCTTTATACGAATTTCCCAATGTGGTTACATCAACCGTCTCGAAGTTATTAAATTCTTTAAAGATACTATGTGGATTTTGAGATCAGTATGCATTTTAAGGAGGAAGGCTGCTGTATCTCATGAAAATAGGAATAACTGTTGATAAATCTGTATTTGAGATCAACTATCGTTTCTACATCGTTGCTTCATGCAATTTTTGCAATACCAGAATCTGAGTCATTTTGTAGTCTTAGGATGACTTTTATTGGCTAGAAATTTTAAAGGCAACCTTTTCAAATTGAAGAAAAAAAATATTCCAGAACTTGAAAGCATTGGATTGATGACCTTTTCTTGTCACTTGACTAGGAAAGCCTCAAAGATTTCAACTTTTATAAGTTGTAAAAACGACCCTAGTTAAACCTTTCTAGAGCCCAGACATATTATTTCTGATGAAATTATGATTCCTTAACAAATCTTACTTGATTCACTAAAGATGGACACATTTTAGTAATATCTCGATTTGATAGTATTATTTTTCCAATGGCGAATAGTTGGAGATAATATCTATTATTCCATACCTTTCTTATAACGGATAGGGTGGGGTAAAATGAATATGCAGGGTTAAACAGAATATATTTATAATTTTTTTTTTTTTTTGTCGTGCTGATTTTTCCTTAGTTGAAGAAAAATCAGCATGACAAAACATCAATAATATTGTTATAACTATAGCCAGTTTAACCCCGCATTTTGATTTTACCCCACCTTAATACAATAGTAACTAAGGTAAAATGCAAAAGAGGGTCACAGTGCTAATACAGGTTTTGGAGGCCTTGATCTATTCTTTCTTTCTGACTTGAGTTGGAAATCTTAAGGTAAGGTAAGGTATAAGGCTATAAGGTTCAAGTCGAAAGTTTAAATCTCGGAAACTAAGAAATAGTCGACTCTTGTTGCATAAATAAATTATTTACACAGCATGATAAGTTGCACTAACGTAATTACTAATTTCTCGACTAAGCAGTTTTAATTTAATTCTTCGGAATAAAATTCATACATAAATTTACACCGCTAATAGACACTCGAGACTGTTTTCAGTTACAAGATTCCGTTCCAAAGCGTTAAAACGGCGTGATTCATTAGAAAGCTAAATGTCGCTTCTCAGTGCAAAACTCTCCCCTAAATTTGCTCCACAGTGAAATTAATCACTGCGAAATCCCCCAACACGTATAAATTACGCGCTCAATCCCATCCAAAGAAATTAGTCGCGAGTCTGAGATCGAATAAATTATTCAAATCGACTCGCGTCTGGATAAACGAGGCGTCGAGCTTTGAAGAAATGAACCTCTATACCGCCCACAATAATAAAGTGTTTTTCTTTGAGAAAGGCACACATCGTGAGTTATGAATTCGTATACTAGTTCCCTTTTCTTCTGTTTGCCGTACATTTTCATTTGAGCACCCCGTTTAATGGTGGGGAACTTGTGTTTTTCTTTAGGTTTGGCTTGCCGTTCGCAAACAGACCGTCGAAGCGGTGCTGTTGATCTTTTGCATCTGCTACTTTTGCCGAGGAGAACGTTTTGATGGGGGTTTTGGTGATAGGGTGTGTCAGCACCTAAAAATGAAGTTTTGCTTGAAGACGGTTGTTTATGCAAAAATCGGTTTCGGAAGTTTACTGGGAAAGATGGTGAAATATCGCCGGTTGTGTTGCCATTTGTCGTATAGGTATGAATCATACAGTTTTTGAAATATTAGTATTGGTGTTGAACTATTTTGGTGCTTTGCGGATGGAGCTTTGATATTCCACGTGGCATTAGAAACAACTACTATTTTGGTAATTTTTAGTACAACTATTTTGATTTTAGGAATAAATCTTTAAACACAAAATCCATAGCTCGAGCAATTAAATTTAAATCCATTGAGCACAAGTTACGATAATTTCTCTGTATGTCTGGCCTGCAGAATTTAATCTGCAAGGCGTGCCAAATTATGTTATTCTAACATGTGCCACCTGCCAAAGAAATTGGAATATAATGGAGAAAAAAACATTTGGTATTAATATTATGTTCTAAACTCTAAACATACATTGTTTCTACATTATAATTTTAAAGAAATATTTATTTTTAGAACATTACAGGTTTCGAGTGAACTCTTAAAAACTTCCCTTTCATTTGTAAATCGCTAAAATAAACAGTTAAACCTGAGGTCTATTTGGCCCGCCAGCTTTTAAAATGTGACCTGCGACAGCTGGCAGGATTTTTCCGGTCAGCCTTTTTTTATAACGAGATTTGCAGTCTGCCTCAAACGTATAAATATTTATATGACCAATGCAAAAAAAATGTTCTAAAATTAGAAATTTTCTGATTTAGGTGATAATTAATTTTTTTTTCAAATAATACACGGTACATCAAAGATTTCAAAAAAATATTACCAAATATTCACATATGGTAATGTTTTAGCCCTCCAATTTCAAAAGTGAGTTTCAGTCTGGCCCCCTTTGGGATATTATGGAGAAGTAAATGTGGCCCTTGAGCTAAACATTTTGGAGACACACGAGTTAAACTCTATGGTCCTTTTTTAAATTCCTCGAAATTAATGACTGACAAAAAAGGATCGTTTTATGAAATTTCCTTAAAATAATTTAATCAAATATTCACTCATTTAAAAAAAAAAGGCGCGGCGGACCACATGTGGTCTGCGGGCCGTATTTTGTGCAGGCCTTTTGTATGTGTTTGATTATATTTAAAATTTAGGCTTGCATGCTTCTAACAATCAATTGGATTCACTTTATTCAATGGAAAGGACTCTATACAATGAAACTATATAAAAAAAAATGTTGACTTTAATACTTTACCGACCTAAGTAAAAAGAGTAATCCTAAAATATATAAATAGAATTAATACGAGCGAACTGGATTGAATTGTTATATTTTTTTGGCATTTTAACGACCAGAAAAGTCTTCAGAACTTCCCAATCCTGCATACGCTAAAAGATCTCTCTACCACCTTCACTATTATAACCATTTCCCTGACCCGCCATTCAAAGTATTGATTAATGGACAGGGCTGTTTTATAATGAAGACCTCAGCTCTGCAACGATTCACACCCAAATGTATAATGGCAGTCATTAGCACCCAAAATAAAAAGCGAGGGCGGACAGACGATCGATCATAATCAACTCGAAATTCCGTAACAAAACTCGATCACGCACTCACAAATCGGGTACACGCCCATCCACTCCCCAGAGGAAAGTTTCTACACAAAACTCAACAGCTCAGAACCAACATGTCTGGAAAGTTAGATCTCGGCTGTGATTCTGGTCGTTGTGATGAATGTGCTGGTTAATTTGCATGGGACTTGAATTTGTAAAAGCTCTCGGATATGATTTCTAGGTAATGGAGAAACTAGGGTTTGGGGTAAATGGGGTTTTAGGGAGGATTTTTAGTCGTGTGCCTTCTTATGAACTTCTAACTACATGATATTTAAGACGAAAATCGGATATGGTTTTAGGACCAATAAAAATGTATAAAACTTTGTACGCTCCATTGGGGATTTTAATCTTGAAAATATTACCGGAACAAAATTTAAGCTTAAACATTTTAATTCTTCGAATTATGTTCTATTGTTTGTATTTCATGATTACATGTTTTATCAGGCATTTGAGGGTAAAAAAAATACGTGCCATTTTTATAAAGTAAATAGCAAAATAGAAATATAAAAAATACTAATAAATAGTATAAATAAGTTAAAAAAAAGTAAGATTAATAATATTAGTCGAGCTCTGCTGAGACCTTGTGTTTAAGTGGGGCACTTCTCTAATGATAAATTTGTATATATTGCCTCTTCTTTCTCTCTTTGCTCACATCTAAGAATTTCCTACATTTTCTTGAGATATCTAAAGAGGATGTACCTGTTATCTGTCCAAAATAATGATATTTAAAGTAAAAGAAATTGTTCTCTAATCGTCAGAGTTAGGTTTCAAAGCAACCTAATGCAATCTAATGCAACTCTTGTGAAAAACTTTCTCATGATTAACTTCATCGATTAACTATTCAACAACATGGGGCAAAATGAGGTGACGAAAAGTCACTAAAAACAAATAAAACTGGTCAAAATGTAGAAAAACATAAGTTTTACCTTTATTTTGAGAGACTACAAATATTTTTAACTTCAGATTTTATTGATCGTGTTTTATTCATAATCTTATTCACAAAAATAACAGATTATTACATATATTTACACCTTTTCCTCCATTAATTAAAAATTAAAAACAGTCTCACTTTAATAACACATTACGAGGAAGAATAAGGTATATAACATTTTTGGTAGTATTAGGCATTTTTTAATACGTATTTTAAATTGTAATTTTTTGAATTTTCACTTATTAAAGCGTTACAACACTTTAACACGCAACGCATCACCCTTCTTAAGTGTGACGTAATTATTTTTCAACAGTTATCAAAGTTATTTTTATGACTTGAACCTCAAAGCTTATATTTGAGAAGCAAGTATTATATAACATTTTTCTCATTTTTTCACAACAAAAACGAACCTAGATCTTTTCTAAATCCCAAGCTCTTCTAATCCTCTTTTTCAGTTCGAGAGAAATCTTCAAATGCCACCAACGAATGTTGTTTTGACAAGGTATGCGGAGACATAAGCAAAACAAGGCTTATATGTATTTTTAAGTGGATTATCGTGTAGACCAGTCCTAGGAAAAAAAATTGTCGAGCTCTACCCACTCATATTCTACACTTTTTGTAACCTTGGGAAATGTTAAACTTTAATATTATCTTTCATCGTTATCGAACTGAACTTTATCCATCGCAAATTTTGCAGAAAGAAATAAGGGTAACTACAACTAAGGACTTACTATAAGCCCCCTTTTCCAGCTGGGTATGATTCGGTAATAAAAAAAACCCCACCAATTGTCATAACTAAAATATTGATAGGGACCGTAGAAATATTACGTAAGCACCTAAAGGGGGGGAGGGGGTTTGCTAGTTTGCTTATTTTTGCTGACAATAGGGGAAGAAGGGGAGTAAAAAGTGACCTAAAACTTGCTTACTTAATATTTTAACGGCTCCATATAAAATTTTAACTAGCAATTTTTAGGTTTAACTTTAAATTTCATGAGTGTGATATCACATAGCGGGAGGGTGACCTCTAAGAATGAAAGATTGGATAGGGGTACTACAGGAGGAATATCGAACCCTCGTACGTTATCTGTGAATGGCTTCTAATAAGTTTCCACTATTTCCAGTAACAATAAAAACACTTATAGAGCATTCGCACATGACGTCACAGGCTTGTGACGTCAGAGGCTTGGATGACAGACAGTATGATGGAAAACTACAGATTGCACGTCGTTTATTTGTTTACTTTTTATGTGAATTTTGAAAAATAAGGATGTTTTATGTTTTTCTCGAAAGTTTACTTTAAAGTAACCTTTATTTACTCTAAAATGGCATCTCTGCATATTATAAGTCATTCAATAATACTACATTTTATATTTAGCAGTGTTCTAATTGCTGAAACCATTTCTGCCAGTGTTCTAATTGCAAGTACCATTCGCAATGCTACTAACATATTTTAAAATTCTTAATTATTTATTAATTATTCAATATTTAGTTTCAGTAGCATATTATAAGTATTTTACAGATGTATCGGACTCGCATATTGTTCTAACAAATGTAAACAAAAACATGTCACCTCGTAATAAGTCATTTTCTAAATTTAGCTTACCACTAAAACACAAAAACATATGCACTTACCTTCAATAACTATTATTCTTTCGTTCCGGTCTTTAACCGAGCCTAAAGAATCTTTTTAAATGAACTTTTTTTATAAAAACTAAATGCAGCGCGTATTCTCTATGGGAGCCTAATGTTAAAGAAAAGTTGTCTGTCCTCCAAGCCAGCTTGATCACGTGATCGGAGACACGTGATTGAAAATGCTCTATTGGGTTAATCAATACACCCGACTCTGCTTAATGTGATCTCTTTTAGAGTAGAATGATAACGATATCCGATTGATAATAATAAACGATTTGATACAAGAAAGTTTCAAATAGTGTAACTCGAGTGTTTGCTTTTTAAAATCACAACTGTGTATAATCTTAACTGAAGTATTTAAAACGATTACCTAGTACCTATGTATTTTGCAACTTTTACATTCTTCAAGAAAGTTATGCATATAACACTAATAAATTAATGATTTATTTTGTATGATTATGTATTAAAATTGGACTTCCAATGGAAAAAAGGAGGTTTTTAGGGCATTTCACCAGATTTTGATAACATTAAGCGATATATTGATCACATAAAACGACACATTTTGTATTAATTTAAATAGGAGTGATCGGGACCGGTCAATTTTGATAACATTATCCAATTGATAACATTAACCGCGTGATCACAATAACCGGAGTCAACTGTATTACTGAAATCATTACTATCAGCAATGTTTCAAGATCGTAGTAAGAATTGTATCCATTAAATATCGTTACAAAATGAAGTCATACACTAATACTACTAATGCAGAAACAATAAAGTCAAGCTAACATGACATTCATTTATTATACATCTGAGGCTCGTATTTCCTTTATGACTACTTTTTTTCCAAGTGGAAATCGAATTAAAGTCACCTAAGCCAATTTCCGTAGCATAATTGCCTTTTTAACTGTGTTGACGTCTAATGAATGGAAATGTCCAATAGAGAAGAAAAATTACTTTTCTCGAAAAAGATTTTTTTCTTTTTGTTTAGGAATGAGTGGGTTGTGCATTATTGTCGTTAAATGAAGTGATGAGATTAAGATGTAGTAAGGCATGCGCAACTTTTACCGTTAATTAAGTAAAGGAAAGAGTAAAGAAGTTAGTTCAATGGTATTGAGTAAGTTCATGTTGCTTAAGTGATTACAGAAAAGAAATTTTAATATGATAATAGAACGAAGGAAGTAAATACATATACAGTGAGTTACCCCATTTTCTTTAACTGGTCAAAGTATGTGAATCTCGGAATTTTTTTTTGTCATTTTTAGTTGATTGAATATCGAATCGATTGAATATCGAATATTGAATATTCTTGCTTTATGTCCAGCTTTCCCAATTGAAAACCAGGTCTAAAATGAGCTTTTAAACAACCTGATTATGAAACTTCCTTTTACCAAGCCTTTAATTTTTTTTAACGCTTTAACTATGACTATTTACTATTTCGTAACTGTTACTATTTAACAATTCAGCCTTTATATTCTTACCATTTCAATCCATTATAATGCATGAAAACCTTCTCTATACTAATAACTTATAAAATTTCAGTTTCCAAATTTCAATTTAGTTTTATCTATCAGCATACAAATTGGTTCTAGAAGTTAAATATCTTTTCTACGTTCTTCTAGAGATTATATCAATTTCTTTCTTATCACAAATTCATTCCACCGTATCAGTCTTTTTAAAATTCAAATGCTTCTAAATATTTTAAAAATATCTTCACAGTTAATAAATCTAGGTAAGTTAAATATACATAGAAAGTTGTACATCTATATTTTCCTCATAATATTTATTTATATTTATTTTATTATGAAAAGTAGTGTTCGGCACTAGTTAACTAGAACTAGTTGCAACTAGTAATTAACTACCGATCAACTAGTAGTTAACTAGTAGTTTAACTACTTTTAGTTTAAAGTAGTTCAACTATTAGTTTAACTACTTTTTTAATTAACTACTAGTTAAAACTATTTTCAAATTTTCAACTACTTCAAAAAAATTTTTATTTAAAATATAAAAAGATATTTAAAATTTTTATCAAAGGTAGAGTACTCAAATACCATAACCAGAAATAAAGACCATTTTTGCGCGAAGTATAAACGTTTTTTGTGACATAGATAAGAAAGATGTATTAGAATTTTGCCAAGAAGTAGGTTATGAAATTAAATAGACTAGTTAACTAGTAGTTAACTACTTTGGGAAATAGTTAACTACTAGTTGCAACTAGTCCCAGGAAAAAGTAGTTAACTACTAGTTACAACTACAATTTCCCAGACTAGTTAGTAGTTGGTAGTTAACTATTTTTTGACCACTAGTTGCCGAACACTATATCTAAGATCAATCTATGCTAAACATTCGATTTGGTGATTTACAAACTATCAATCTATGGCTTGAGTCTGTTATTTTATTCTTCAAGGCAATCTAAAAGTTTTGAAAAGAAAAAAAAATTGTCTTACAGTTAAAAGGTTTCCTTTTAAAAGTTGTGCAAGTCGTAATTTACTACGCTGCAAATGTGTGAAACACTTCTGCAACGCTAAATAAACACGATAATGAACACTTCTAACTAAAAATAGTGTTACTATAAAAACTACAGAGACAGAAAATGTGAATGTTCAATCCAAATTTAAGAACACTTTCAGATTCTAAGCATATTTTACAACACTATTTTTAGAATGCTTTTTAATATAGCACATTTCTAACACTTTTCAAACATATTCGCAACACTAACACTACACAATAAGATTTTAAAGTGTTCTGCCTAACAACACAACTAAAGTGTTGTTAGTTTGAGGAAAAAAGTGTTATTAAATGTGTTTATTTTTGTGTGGAGAGTCTGTAGTGTAGACACGATCTTTTTAATCTCATATATAATTAATTAAACTACACAGGGGAAACGAGTTACATGCATTTATAATTCTGTGAAAACCGTTCCCCTATTCAAAAACTTTTCCTTAAGCTTCATGATTTCTTTCTCCATTCCTCCTAGTTTTATGGGGTTATAATATTGCACTATAAAATAATAATGGCAATAAACAAGGAATAGAATAGCATAATTTAGTTTTTATTATAGCAATGCCACGAATTATATTAGTTACTACTAAACAGTAAATCATATTGGATTAAGACGTTTCATTAAGAATATATAGTACGAAAGTTGTTAAAATAAATTATTTGGGTATTGGGTTCAACCACACCCTCGTAAGTTTTAATGAATCCCTTGTGAAATGAAAAAAGTGACTTACATCACAGCATGCTATTTCAAGGAAAATATATTTGAATAAACCGGATAATAGTGTCAGACTTTAAAATAACAAGCTCATAAATATTGTTCGGTTTACTCTGTTATTTGAAGGATAATAGGGTTGTAAAATTCGTCGTTATCTGTTTGGAATATGTTACTTTAAAACTACTTAAACTAAGTTTGTCTTGTATGTGCTAAGTTTCAAGTGCTGAAAAAGGATATGAATATTTTAAAGATATATTACGTAAAAAGAAAAATACTCCAGACATGAAAGAAGAAAGTTAACAAAGTTTTTGATGCATAGGTAGAGATATTTATTGCATTATATAGTTTTTAAAATATCCAAAATTCTGTTGGTTCATAATGTTTCTATCGTGACATTTTGTAACATGCAAAATTCTTTGAATACGTCATGGTATTATTTACTAAAATGTAGGTACCTATTTGCGCCTGATAAAGCTATCAACCGTTATTACCAAGGTCTGTGGTTATTTTATGGTTTTATTATTATTTAAGAGAGATAACTTCTATATTGTACACTAATAAAAATGTTGTATATTTTTCTTACTTAACTGAGACGTTTGGGATAGTGTGTTTCTTAATATAGATTTGAATGAAAGAACCAACAGTGTTTAAATATTTTATCTTTTGATTCAGCTATGCTAAATTTATATTTAAAATTCAGAATTAACTTTCAACAGATTGTTTTTTTTCCTGTAGTAAAACTGCAGAAAAATTATCTTTATGTACAGAAAAAGAAAACTGTATTTTTCTTTAAACATGCAATCATTAAAATTTAGTAGCTACAGACTTCGAGTAGCTATAGAAAAGTATCAAAAAATCTTTTTGAAAATATGTTTTACTACAAAAGATTACTTTATTGCTAGGAAGATTCAAAAATTTATTAAAACTTTTTCTTTTCTTATATGAATGATTCATTCCAAGATACAATTTACAACATCAATTAATAACTATCGGTAGATTTAAAATACATAGGTATAAGTGTTTCATAGGTTTTAAAATAACTTTTATTTTTAACAATTTCAGCCAGTTTATATCACAAAAACTTTATTTCTATTCTTCAAATAGAGTTGGACTTTTTGTCACCAATGGACAAATTGAAACTAACTAACTTTAATGGTGTTTTTCGAGTTCGTGTGTGTGTTACTATCAGTACAAAACGAATAAAAAACTATACTAAAATGTAGTTCACCTTACTTATTTAAGATGAGTGAAATGATAGAAGTTTTTTTTTCGTTTTTCATTCTTCATTTTAATGAATTTTATTAAGAAACTTTTCCAACGTTAATTTCCCATTTTGGTGGGTTGCTGGGATCACAAACCCGGATAGTTCGATCCCGATTTATCCTGAGTGTACCTTTCTTGTTGTTAGAGGGAGGAACTCAAGATAACCATACCAAACTCTAGAGATAATCTAATAAAACGTTATTCAAATTCCTCTATAGTCCATCACGCTAAATTAAATTTTCTCACCCAGTAGATTTCATCATTCTTTCATTATTATTTACGACATCTGACGCTTTTGGCACATTTCTGTGTCCTCACACCCACTTCGAACCTAGTCACTGCTGCCAACGTCAAACTTAGAACTTAATCAGACCTCAAAATAGCACATATTCCTAAAGATTGGATTTTGCGGAGAAATGTTTTCCTATCTTGTTACGTTTTCAGATGAAAGGCCGACGAAAACTATTTTGAGATTTAAACCGGTTTGGGTGTAACAAAATACAAAAGCATCAGTTATGAGACATCGTTTATTAAATAGAGTCGAATTCTTTGTAGTGTAGAGTATTTTAAAATATCTTGTTACACTTTGTTTCAGTGTCAGTGGTGCCAAACTAAAGCCCGTGCACAACATCATTTAATTTTGTCCACAATGTTTTTAATGGAGGTAATATATTTTTTCGCATGTATGAAAAAAAAGATTGGACTTATGATATAAAATACATAAGTGCAATCCTTTTTTTTCATACATGTTGAATGAACAATAAATTTTTAAGTTCATTCAACATCTTAAAGTTGAAGGGTTACTAAAAATGTGAGATTGAGATGCATTGAGTTTTAAAGATATTTGATTAATTTTTTGGGAAAGACTTATCGCTGTTTCAGCTCAGACCGAAAATAAGCTATTTTTAATTGAAAATAACTTAAAATTTTTAGCACGGTATGTTAAAAATTTTTCTGGAGGTTTCAAGCCATACTAAACATATTATGATTAAAATAAAATTGAGTGGAATTGTCCATTGCAATCGCCACCAATAAAGTTTCATAGTCTTTCTACACCAAAACAAAAGGACACAACAGAAAAATCAATCCTCACATCACATCCCATTACCAAGAAAGAGCAACTCGAAAAGATAATATAGAGAATTTGTTCCCAAAACTGTTATTCCCAAAAAGATAATTAACTTTATCTTAACGTTTATCAACTTTGAGTTCGTTCTAGGCTTCGGTCAATTATTCAGGCGGTATTCGGCTAGCGGATGAATGAAAAACAAATCATTTGTCAGGTCTAGTTATCCCATTAAATGTATAATACAAAACAGGCATGTTGTTCGCAAAAGTAACGCTCGTGTGTTCTTTGACTTTCCAGGAAGTATCCGTGTTGTTAATTAGCCTTGTGAATGTTAATTCCATGGCGGCAAACTAGGTAGTTTTGGACTTCCCGAGACCCGGTAATTATTTCATTTGTCGTGAAAGTTGGAATCATATCTAAATTTGCAGGGCACGCATATATGAACCGTTGTGTTGTATGCCTTTAATTTTTGAAAGTGAGCGTTGTTTTTTTTCTTCTCTAGTGCGTTCACACAGGTGAAAAGATCCTTTGACCGTTATATTGAATCGTAGATTACATACTGAGTCCTCTCAAAGGGTTAAAATTAGTGTTCGGCAACTAGTGGTCAAAAAGTAGTTAACTACCAACTACTAACTAGTCTGGGAAAATCTAGTTGCAACTAGTAGTTAACTATTTTTTTCTGGGACTAGTTGCAACTGGTAGTTAACTATTTCCCAAAGTAGTTAACTACTAGTTAACTAGTCTATTTAATTCCATAACCTATTTTTTGCCCAAATTCTAATACATCTTTCTTATCTATATCCCAAAAACGTTTATGCTTTCACATAAAATGACATTGTAGTTATAGATGGCAGAACAAATTTTTTGGATATTTTGATAAAAATTTTTTAAATATTTTTAAAATTTTAAGCAAAATTTTTTTTGAAGTAGTTGACAATTTGAAATTAGTTTTAACTAGTAGTTATTAAAAAAAGTAGTTCAACTAATAGTTGAACTAGTTTAACACTAGAAAGACGGCAGTATGCTGTATACCTAGAAAGACTGAGTGGGCCTTTTTGGCCCCTCCTTGATTTTTTGCATACGGAGCTAATTATACATCTAAAATATAATAATACCATATAAATAACTGTTAGAGTATAAGATAGAGACTCAATCTTCAGATTTCTATAGGATTTTAGAATTTTTAACTATTAAAATAAATTGTAATTATGGCCATCAAAAGTGCTTTGACTATATTTTTATCCATAGATCTGATAAATGAGTTGCTACTCTAGATAAATGACACTGATACGAAAAATTAATAAAACCCATTCAATAAATAAAGCAAAGTTTTTAAAACTGATCTGTTTATTAGTGTTTTTGCACATTTGGAGCAATGGTTACAAAGCACTTCTCTAAATTCGCATTTTCCACAAACCGATTTCTTACTGTCTAAACATGTCTTTAAGGTATGTTTTCCTTTACAGGATACTATAATTCTACATAATATAACCCTTTTTGTCACTGCTTTCTTCTCTGTTTATGCTTTTTTCCCCTTTTATAGTAGAAATGGTTGTTTCTTTGGTAGACACGAAAGGGGCACGGAGCTCTTCACAAAATCTCAAGATGAAATTTCTACGACTTAATTTCTTTTTTCCCGGTTTTTTCCTTGTATAAGATTCATACATTTACAGCAGAGATATCTAATATGTAATAGAAAACATGCATAGGTCAACGGCTAGAGCCTGATTTGGAGTTATACTGCCGTATCATTTGATCCACAATGATGTCAACTCCATACTTAGTTTTGTTGTAGTAAGCTATAGTATTCGGCTTTTTCTTTTCTTTATAGTTGTCGATAACTACGTTGTGTTGCAGTTAAGGTTATGTCTTTATTTTTTTAAATAAACAATTGTTGAATATAGATTTTTTTTTCCTAATTTTGCAGTTGGCCGAACCCCTCTACGGTCTTTTCTAAGTGTTCCAACCAGGCTAGTTTTGCTTGGGATTTTAGTTTTTCACACAGTTTTACTATTGTAAAATAGCTGTCAGTTGTTATGTTCCTTTCTTTTCCCAAGTATGGCTGGATACACTTCACAACGCATCATTTTCAATGCCTCAACAGGTAATGAAGGTTAGCAGTTTCCCCATACAAAGAAAACAGCTGTTACAGTTCAAGTTGTAAAATGTATTTCTTTTATGAGAAACAAACCCTATTGGTCACCTTGTAGGCCAAAATTCAATGGTGAGAACCGTTATCTTTATGGTGGGCACCATAAAATAAATCTGATGATTTAAAGATTTTTAATACGATAACAACTCATTTGGACCAAATCTCTTTACAAACTGAACTAAATAATTTAAGCCAATGGTGTCAACAAAATCAACTTTATCTCAATATTGATAAATGTTTCATTGTTACTTTTACCAGGAAAACTCATCCTCTAATATACAACTACAAGATAAACAATTGTGATTTAGCTAGAAAGGACAATATTAAAGATCTTGGAGTAACTTACGAATCTTCTTTTACCTTCAATTTACATATACAAAACATTATTGTTAAAGCTATCAAAAACCTTGGATTACTCAAGAGAACTACTTTCGATTTTAGTGACTGTTTTGTTCTTGAAAGTTTATTTAATACGATTGTTCGCCCTATTTTGGAATACAACTGTGTCATTTGGAATCCTGTAACGAAATCTCTGATCATTTCAATAGAAAAAGTGCATAAAAAATTTCTTCGTTTTATTAACTTAAAGACAGGTAGTACTCCTATACATAGTTTCCCTTTAGAGAACAGAAGGCATATATCCTTATTTAAATTTTTTTACAATATATTTCACAATAACATCGACTGTTCTTTAATTCTTCATGAATTCAGTTTAATTGTTCCACAATACAATATAAGAAATAAAACAACTTTCCTTGTTCCTCTTCTCTCAAAAAATTACTTAAAACAACAACCTTTAATACAATTTATAAAACTTGTCAATAGTCTTCACAACTCTGATATTTTTTTTGATAGTTTCTCAAAGATAAAAAGTGACCTGGATAGTTACCATGCCTCTTTTGTTCCAAGAAATTTTTCCTCTATTTGATGTACTTAAATTCAGTTTTGTTGTATTGATTTTTTCTAATTTTATATTGCTCCTTCTATTTTATATGGTATTTGTATCTTAGATTAACTTATTCCATATGTAGTCTGTGTTTTGTCATTGTTTTCCCATGTAATTGGATTTTGTGTCTGTTTGGGTGAAATAAATAAATAAATAAATAAATAAATTCATCCTTTGAAATGTCCTCCCCTCGACCACAACCCCTACTGAGAAAGGGGCGTTCTAAACCGAACCGAATCAAATTGAATGGAACTTGTAAGAGATAACAAACAAAAGAAGATCCCCTCCCCTTTCTATAAGAAAATTTCATGGAAATACGAGCGGAACGAAGCAAGGAAAACACAGCAGAGGTGGTACGGTCCAAAAAAGCCCGCTCCGTCTTTCTAGGTATACGGTTCGCTATCTTTGCTCCTATGGGACTAAAATGAAAACGGTTTGGTATGCACTTTAATAGAACCAAATAAGGAAAAGTCAGAAAATTTCAAGCCATTCGGTTGATTAGTGTTGAAATTATTAAGCCGCAAACAGCGCGATGGGCCAAAAAAGCCCATCCCGTCTTTCTAGTGTTAAACCAAAAGTAGTTAAACTACTAGTTAACTACTAGTTGATCACTAGTTAACTACTAGTTGCAACTAGTTCTAGTTAACTAGTGCCGAACACTACTGAGTTCTCTCAAAGGGTTAAAATATGGAAGTTCCCTGGTTCAAACCACTTTGCCAACCTCAATAAATTATCAACTTTACCACATGAAACAAAGAGTTCACAATAGCAAGATAAACGCAACTGGCGTATTGAGTTTTGATATATTTAAGCAAATTAATACTAATTGCAAATATTTTTAATGATTACTATGCGTTAATATTTAATAACATCAAAAGTTTTGGATTTATCTTTCAAAGGGAAAAAATTCTAGCCTTTTCTGGACAAATATGAGCATGTAAGAGGCAAAGTGATAAACTGGGTGAAGCGGGTATTATGTGATAAATTCAATGACATTTTTCACTTTGTCCTCTTTTTCTTGGCTCTAGAACGGATTGTTATATTGAAGTTGTATATATTTCGTCCTCTTTATAAGATATTGTTTAAAAGATACCTCAATGTATTCAATTCCCAAAACTATTCGAATTCTAAAACTTTTCGATACTAAAAACTTTCCGATATGTCTTCATTAATTTATGTCTTTTCTACTAGAACTACAAACTTTTGAGAAAACTTCTGAACTCATTTCCGTTTTCTAAAGAGGAAGCACAGTTTTGAATATCAAAGTTAAGTTTAAAGTATAAGTAAAGTAAAGTAAGTTATAGTATCTAGTAAGCCGTGGTATAGTTTATCAAAACAGATACCTTTAAAAATAAATAGTTTTAATGCTATCAAACGCTAACAACAACATGTAAACTGTTGGGGGTTGCAATAATCAGGATATTTATTTCACATATAAATAAGACTGAGCATTAAACTTCAAATATTTACTTACCATTTAAATGTAATTTTACAGGGATCCGAATGAAATCAAGGTTTGATACAATCTAAAAAAGACAAAAAAAACTAAACTTAGTTTTTTTACATGATAAAGAACATGGAAATTCAATATTTGTTAAAACTATAGTTGACTAGAATGATTAATTTTCCAATTTATCATGTTAATCACTCATTACGTTTAATTCAATTAATTATATTCATATTTTATTCAATGATTTTTAAAGAGTGGTACAAGTAAATTACTTTTTTCCCCTCAAATAAGCCATATTAAAGTTTATTTAAAAGTAAATAATGCTACAAATAACAAGAAAACTATATACTAAAATCTTATTATTGGTAGGACTTTGTTGTAAAATTTATCAGTTATTATCTAAACTACCATACTAATGGATTTATCAGTTATTAGCTAAACTACCATACTAAATGGATTTGTTTTACATGCAATACAACGGTTTATCAACATTGCTATAACTTACAACCCCGGGAGAAAACTAAGATTTATTTGTATAGGCTACATAGTAAAATAGGAAAGCAATTAATTAATTTTATAAAATACTACTTTTACTACTTACAACTTTTACTTTTTTCTTGAAAATTGCAAACAAATATTTAAATACGAACTGACTTTAATGTACTAGAATGAGTTAATTGCAAACAAACAAATTTGTAAATAAAGAAAGCCATATAAAGAACTAAAACGTACTTGGGTAAAAAACTACTTATTATTTTAAACTTAAATTTTCTTAATAAAGGTGGCGGTTATTCTAAACTTATGTTCTAAGTAAGGTTAAAGAAAATTAATTAGTTCCTTTATACTCTGAGTAGTAAATTTACATAATCTAAATACTTAAAACCCAGTCCCTTCTTAATAAAAACTGACGTAAGTTACGGATGACGCGTTTTCCAAGTAGTATAATTAAGTATACGGGTGAGATAACAGATTTGGAAGAACTTATTTTAGAGGAATATCGTACATCAAAATTAATCATTGTTAATAATTGAGGCAATACGTATTCTCCGTCCAAAATATAGCTCATATTTTTATTCCAACGTTTTCCAGAACACTGAATGTGAAACTGGACTTAAGGGAAGACTTATACGTATATTATATCTTTGGGGATAGAGTAGAACCTTTATAAGGATTTATTGCTACGTAGTAGAGAAACTGTTTCTTTGTAAGGGATAAACTTATTGCCTTTTCCTATCTAAAAAGGAATTAAAATGACAGATAATGATAGCAAATAAATAGTTCTTAGTAATTGATGTTTTTATTAGGGGAAGGTAGAGTACCTCGGAAGACCTCATTTAGAATTAAATGCTAAATGTTACATATTTTTATTTTATAACAAACCTAATGGACTAAACTTTTAATAGGTTGTGATTTTGTTGAATTTATTGTTTCCACTATTTAGACTTAAGCTGAAAAAAAAGTGTGAAAACATTGGAATTTAAGGTATATATTAGTATTTTTCTCCCTAGAGTGTCACTCTTCCCAAAAATGTTTTCAACCCCTGAAGTCAGAACATACAGAAAGTATTCGGTATTGTCACTTGTATTCTTTGTCTTCCAACTCACTCCTTTACAACTTTAAATTAATTATTTCATTAGGATTTTATTGGGAACGTAAATAATACTTAAAATGAAATTAAAAAGTAATTAAATAAAGCGGGATATTATTTTACGCATTGTTTTGAGTGTAATTTAATGGATGCAATAAGTAAGAAACTAATTTATTATGAAGTTAAGCTTCTACAGTGAAAAGAAAGGCGAATTTTCTACTTGTGCAAAAAGTATTTTTTAGGTACTACTTCGAAAATAATCTTTTCAAGCTGTTTCCCTAACCATGCAAGTTGTCATAAATATGAAAGTGCTCATTTCAGAAGTATGTATATAAATGAGTTGGCCGCTTAAAACTCGTGGAACAAGCTAATTACTTTCATTTTTACCAAATAAACCAGTATTACACTTTTATGAATAATGAATCACACATATTGCTCGCGCAGCAACCGAACAGCAAGAAAGGAAGTGAAAAGAAGAAAACTAATTTAGGCGGGAAAATATCCTGTCCCTTAATTTCTTTCGTGCTCCGCAGAAACTCGAGTTCTCGTCTATTTCCGTGACATTTTATCTGGAATGCTATTATCCAAGCTTTGGCGGGAAATCGTAGAATTTTCGTTTCTTCACTTCGTTTCTTTTTTTCGCACTCTCTGGCAGAACAGAAATATTCTCGCTCGAAATAATTTACCCAAAAGGTGAAAAATGCTCTTTATTTATTTCGTTCAAGTTCATTCCTAGCAGCTGTTGTTTATCGATTAGCGAAGGCGTTGTTATTCAGGTGCAGACTTACTGGAGGATGGAGAATTTTTAAGTTCGTTTATTCTAAATTCAAGTGACGTGGGTGTAATTTCAGTTTAGGTTTAGCATTAACCGAAATAACTTCTGCATATAGTGATAGTTTTGAAAGTTTTTGCAGCAGGGAAAATTTGAAATTTTTTTTCTTACATGAGTGAACAATAATAGACACGTTCAACTGTGGGAAGTCACGACTTATGCTTATTGAATTAAATAATTAATAACATAAGACTATTTAAAAATAATGAATTATCTGCCAATTTAACTTTTGCCAAACACATCCTTCTATTATTTTTTAGCGTTTTCTCTCTCTTAACTCTTAAACTCTTGAACATGAAAACTCTTAACTAAATTGTTAACCGTCAGGGGAAAATGTTTCATAATTAGGGACTATTCAAGGAAAATAATATATTTATATGTTATTATTTTAAAAATCAGCTATTTATTAAGAAGAACTAACCGAATTGGTTATGTGGAATAAGGTGACCAGATTTAATATTCATCCTCAAAAATTGATGACATCTTTTTTTTTGAAATCAATAAAATATAAATGCATTAGATTATTGAGTTCAATAGTATTTAAAACTTGTATTGTAATGATAATCTCAAAACTTTGAAAATGCTTCCTTTTATCAAAGGAAAAATACTTAGTCACTTTTTCATTTGAATACTCTCAAGATCAGCTATTTTCATTAAATGAACAAATTGTTTGGAAAAAATAATAATTTTCATAAATATTTTCTCTAGCCCTTTCAAACCAAGAGCGTCCCCAATTTAAATTTCATCCTTTTTTAGAAAATTTGGGATAGCCGGTATTGAAAGACTAGACCTCTATTACAAATTGACAGGATTAAAAACCAACAGAACTCTATCCCGTTTTATATAATTTTTTTTCAGGAGAAAAACGGTCCTTATCGAGGTCCAGTTTTGCTAAAAAGGGTATTTTCACTGGTTTTTCTAAGAGTGACTTTTTTATGGTTTAAGAAACAGCCAACACAAATAAAAAATTTAAAATTTGAATTTTGAAAAAAAAAAGGAGAAAGGAACTGTGAGCTTGTTGTTAATAATTCTACATACGAATGTATAATAAAAAGCTTTCAAGTCTTTATTTGTTTGTTTTACCTAAATTTCTCCATAATTTAAAAACAACCCTTCTTAAGAAGAACGTCTTGGCTTTTACCATAAGAAATTAATATTTATGTAAAACTAAGAAGTTCATTTCCACCAAGACATTAAAGAGCATAATAATAATAATAAACTATAAATATGCTACCATAGTAAATTCAAACGAGCTTTAGCTATCGAACTTAACAATTCGGTGGGATATACGAAACCAAATCTATTGTTTGAGTGCTTTGTTTAAAACGAAAATAAATTAAAACCAGTACTTAATAAGCTCGCGCTAGCTTTACCCCTTGCAATGGAAGGAAACAGCAAAAAGTAGAGAATATTCTGAAAACAGTTTTTTTTCCTGCAAAGTTTAGAAATTGATTGCAAAACTTTCCTCGGGCTAAAACGTCTGCCGATTCCTTAAAAAATGAAAAAGTTATTAAATTTCCGATTTCTCAATTAAATTAAGCGTTGTGGAGCGGTAGGGTGTACTTTTTTTCAGCTGCTGTCTGGATGAATAAAAATGATTGCGTTATTAACTGTGTGTGGAAATAAAAATTATCTCCCGTGCAAAGCAACTATGAATTATAAATTTAAAGAAAGTTAAGCTTTTGGTATAGGTTCTGACGATAAGCAGGGGAAAAGTTTTTAATATAGTACGTAAAAAAAGGTTTTCTAACATTTTGAGGAAAATTAAAAACAACCTATTACAGTATAACATTGTTTTCCGAAGTGGTCCTCTTCTTTCGTAAATTAAATCTTGATCATGAACATGACAAAACTCTTTTGAAAATTTCGGTTCAACACGGTAAAAGGTATAAAAATTGATTACGTTGAAATTGCCTTTCAAAATAATGTCGTTAAATATGGGATAAATCTCAAAATTAATGTTATTGTGCAACTGAGCATAGTTTGAATACACTTCAAATGCGTGAAACACAATAAGGAACACTTCTAATCAAAACTGTTTTGATTGTATACTGCGATTCTATCTTGTGAGAAAAAGATAGTGTTGAATGGGTGTTGTTAAGCAGTTATAGAGAAAAAATGATGTGTTTTTGTGTTTTAAATTAAAATTTGAGAACACTTTCAGATTCTAAAAATGTTTTACAACACTTTTTTAGATCACATTTCTGGATAGAACACATTTCTAACACTTTTCAAACATATTCAGAACACTATGACAACACAATATAGGTGTTTAAGTGTTTTACCAAACAACACAACTAAAGTGTTGTTAATTCGGGGGAAAAAAGCGTTCTTAAGTGTGTTTATTTTTGTGTGGAGCGGTATAGTGTAGCATATTTCTACTAAAGAACAGAGAGAAAGGGAACTTATTCTAGTTATTTATGGTTTATTCCAATTTTTGGCTAAGAAAATTGAAACAGAACCAATGAAAGAAAAACATATTTATTCATTGTTCTTTTACTTCACCTGTAAAAGTACTGCCTTCGTTGGCGTAGGTCGTAGAATGAGGGATATTTTCACTTGGAAGATCAAAATATTCAGTTTATGATATATTAATAATAACAATAATTTAAAAAGTGTAAAACGATGCAAGGTTCTTTAATGTACCCAAAATTAAAAAGGATAGGTATTAGTGGTTGTGGTTATAAATGAAAATAGGTTGAGTAGAGGAGAATTATTTAGATAACTTGCATACCAGCTTAACCTTTTAAAAGTTAACCGAGTTTCATGATTGTGGTATAATATTTTAGTCTGTACTATTTTCATCAATCTCCGATAATTTTTGAACATTTAATGGGATAAGTTAAAATGAACGTTTTTGTACTTTAAAATAATTGATGTGTCCAATACAAAACAATACAAAAATAAATCCAACACATTTAAGAAATGAGAACAAATGCTAATACCCTCCACCTTTATCTATTTCTAACCCAAAGTTCTCTTGAAAATATTCCATGGAATCGTTGCAGTTATCAATCAAAGACGAAAATCAATCGTTTAGGAGCCGGGTTTGAGAACGAGCCATCTGGAATTAAATGTTCGGAAATTAGAATATTTGCTCTCGGGGGTCTGATTACTATTGGATGTGAATGTTGCTCTCCCTTTCCTTTGTTTATCTTTGATGTTCCAGTCTGTGCTAGGTATACCTTTTTTTTTTTTGCCAAAATGCCGTACCGAGGTACCCCTGCAATTTAACTAATGATTCGCTGCAAAAAAATGTATCGAACCAAAGAGTAGTGCGCATTGCTTTTCCTTGTTCAAAATACAAAACAAAAGTTAAATTAAGGTTATAGTATAGTTTGTTTAAACTATTATGGTATGGGAAAAATAGTAGCTAGAACTCATGCCAGGCGAAGAGACTATACAGGGTGTTTCAAAAGTCCGTTTCACGGCTTTTATTTGGAACCAACGCCTCCTAGGGTCCTGGAAGTAAGGTCTATCCCTAGGTAAGTGACCGTGGAGAATCCATTGAGAAGACTTACAGCGTCCCTAGCGGCGAAATAAAAGAGTTAAAAAAATTAATTAAAAAACTAAAGGAGATACAGCAAACTTCTCAATGAGAGTATTGTTGCCACTGTTATAAGTAACTAACTGAAAAAAATTTCATGAAAATAACGTGAATATTCGCGGAGATATTAGCATGTGAAAATAGCACTTTTTCAGGCATCAAAAGGAAAAGTTCGCAAATTTGCAAGTTTTTCAGAGTTATTTAGTAGTTTTGTATCTTTTGAATTAAGTACAGTAAAATTTTAATCAAAAAATCAAAAAAACTTGCAAATTTTTGAACTTTTTCTTTTTTGATGACTGAAAAAGTGCTATTTTCACATGTTAATATCTCCGCGAATATTCACGTTATTTTCATGAATTTTTTTTCAGTGAGTTACTTATAACAGTGGCAACAATACTCTCACTGAGAAGTTTGCTCTATCTCCTTTAGTTTTTTAGTTATTTTTTTTAACTTTTTTATTTCGCCGCTAGGGGCGCTGTAAGTCCTTTCAATAGATTCTCCAGGGTCACTTACCTAGGGGTAGACCTTACTTCCAGGACCCTAGGAGGTGTTGGTTCCAAATAAAAGCCGTGAAACGGACTTTTGAAACACCCTGTATGTAAAAGACTTAGGGTAAAATGTATTCTTTCAAATTAGAAAATATGCTTCAATTAAAGGAAATAAAATTAGAAAAAGTTAAAAATTAGAACAATAAATCGAAATATCTCACTATCTTTTCTTTTCAATTTTAAAATTATAAAGAAAATACATTTTTACATGTATAAATGCATAAAAGTTAAATAAAATACTAAGTTTAATCTAACAAGTTCTGATAAATTGAGAATTTGGATGATCTAGGCATCTATGCAGAAGAAATTCCTCATAGTTATTTTTTTGGTTACACAATAAACTTGGTATCACTATAACTTGGTAAAAGTGATATTAGATTAGTAGAAGTAAAACATTAAAAATAAAGTTTCATTGAATAGGTGGGAATGAAAACAGTACAAGAGAGATGACTTTCATTTTTCTTGTAAATCTGGTAAACATGTAGAGATGAACAAATCTCTTTAATGTCAGACGTGAGTACAATCGTTTAAAACTTGTATGCATTACATGCCAACTAAACATGTTTATATTCCACTTAAATCTCCATTACTTTATAAGAGGAACGAAATTCTTTAACTTTCTCTTCTTTTATTGATTTATATCAACTTAAAAACTGGAACACTCTAATTTTTTTTCCACCCCTTCTCGACTTTGACTACTTTACTTTAATCTACCACCCCATAAACAACATGAATATCTACCTTTTTACATAAAAACCAAACTAATTTTAAACAATCTTTGTTGTTCATCATCATCCAAAGGAAATATATATTTTTAAAAAGGCCATCTTCTCCCTCTCAGGTCGGTTGATTGCGTTAAAATTAGGTGCGAGAATTACCCATCACAAGTGCTCGGGTTCTGCGAGATAAAAGCTAATGCAGAAAAAAAAAGACGGGGCTTGATAATACGGGCGCTTATGCAGAAAATGCTACCTACCTTTTAAAAGGAAGCACACTGTTACGTAACCAAATAACGAGGTAAAACGCTCTTAGAAAATTAATGTGCTAACCCCCTTTTTTGGACCGGAAAGAGTATTACATTAAAACCTTTTCAACATTAAAAAGAAAGATCAACATACTTTGGGAACTTATTTTCGCTGTTGGGAGATAAATAGTCTTTCTTTCAAATTTCAGGTAATCAAATTTTATAATGGGTTCGTAAGGGACTTTTTTTTCTCTTCCTGCGTTTGTGGGTGAAAATAAAGAGCTGTTGTTTGGAGGGTGTTTGCTTGGTTTGTTCCAGAAGTGCTTGTGTTTGCGGTGTGTGTAAAATGGAGATTACTGGCGTGGAAATTAAAGCGGTGTGGAGGGTTATAATCTGTGAGTGGTGTTTCCAGACTGGTTCCCAGAAAATCAAGCGTTCCTTTTATTTGGTAAGAAGCTTTACCTTCATCTCTATAAAAGGAACTTGAGTGCTGTTCGAGCGTTTATTTTGAAATTTCCTTTTGATGCGTAAGTTGAGGAGAAAATATTGTAATGAGTATTTAAAACTTATTGAACTTTTTTCTTGCGTAGCCTGGGTACTTATAACAATACTTCAATGATAAACAATACTACAGAATGAAAATGCAGTACAATGCACAAATACATCACACCACAATCGTTGCATCGCATTTGAAATTGTTATACATAGAACTGAAAAATATGATGCGATTAATATAGATTGAAAATTTTGTGATATAACTAACTATAAGTAATCTTATAACCTCAGTGACTTCGTACGGGGACAAAATTTGAATGAATAGACATCAGACGCCCATGGTCCCCTAAATAACATAATTTATTGCAGTTATTATTTTATTTATTTACTTTTTCGGTTATATATATTGAGTTAAGTCATAATAAATTAAAAAAAAAATAGAAATAATCAGTTTTTTAAGATAAATTTTCTAGAATTCTTAGGAAAGATTTACTAAATTTCTTATTTTTGCAGGGTTATTACATTTCAAAATAAAGCTATCCATCTCCTTTAGTGAAAATTAAAGATTTTGTCTTACGTTTACACTAATGCTATTTCGGTATGTATCATTCAGTTTATCACTTAAAAAATATAGTCTAATTATACTTTCATGATAATTATAATTATAGGTAGTTAGTATGTCAGGTGAAATTCAAAATTTCTTACAAAAGTTACTCCAAGCTAAAGTAAAGATAAATTTCTTGCACATCATACAGTCATTTTTCTGAAATGGATATTATTCCACACGTATAAAAATAATATGGGTTACATAAAAGGCCATAGGGTAATATAGCTGATTTGTTTATTGCTCCAATGACCTTTCATTTATTATATTAACCATTGACTGTAAATAGATTATGGTTATGCAATAAAAGAACTGTAATATCATTAATAAGTTACTACGATGATTATATCTAGCAGAACCTATAATAAATAATTATATCCTATAAAACTAATCGAAATTGAGCAAATTAGTGCATAGAATAAACCATAAGGATTAAATTACCGTGTATTTCCAAATGTTTTCTAATCGGATCGGCTTCAAACTCTAGTGAATAATTTAGTCCAAAAAATTTTATTCAACTGAATGACATCACACGAAGGATCGATTCACTTATACTGATATATTTTTACGGTGAATTTTGGATAGTTAAGAGCTGAAGCTTAAACTTATAAACTTATAATTAGAAAAGCTAACTTGTTGAAAGTTAAATTGGAAGTTTATGGAACCAAAAGAAGTCAAATTTCATGCATTTTCCAATTAAAGACAGTTCAATTTATCTAAGTTAACTGCGTTATTATTTTTGACATTTACGTAGTTAAAAATTGCTTAAACCATTTCATGAATAATTGGTAGAGTATAAAGAGACATCACTTTGTTTATATATGTATAATCACATGTTAGCATTTTTCTTGTTTATGGAACTTACACAGCTTTTAATACTAGTAACGTAAGCTGGAATTTACAAAAAACCGTAAAAATGTTTTGGGTATCTTTTAAAGTGTTGAAGATTTACTTATTCTTTGTTCTGTACACATATTTTGAAACTGCATTGAGTTTTAGTATGCATGGCAGAATTACCCTTTAATAATGGACATAATAAATCAAAAACTAAAGTGACACATAGATGTTTTAATAAAATGTTTTATAATTTTAAAATAAGAATCCTTATAGTAATTCGGGCTTGAGCTTTAGAATATTGTCTCCCTTTTAAATTAAAATTTGAGAAATATAGTAATACAAATAAAAAATAAAAGTCAAAAAGTACTGAACTTCTTACTGGATTATTTTATTTTATTCTAAGGAAATCGCAAACGGAATATTCCGTGGGCTGTTATTGACATTAGAAATTAAAAATAATTTTTAAAGGAAATTTTCCTCATTGATTAAAAATTAAACGTAGGTGAATTTCTTAACTAGATAAGTATACATGTTATTGAAACTTATGTGCATTTTAAAGTATTTTCTTTCTCAGTTAATAATCACATTAAACATATAATTAATGTCTGCCATATTTTCTATGATTTTCTTTATATCGCTTTTTCTACATCTTCTTCATTTAGTTCTCTAAGTTCTATTAGTGTAATTAAAAAAATGTATAAATTTTATGGTATCCATGCAGTCAAATTAAGAATATGTTCAATCGAAAAAATTCAAAATAACTTTTCTCTAACTCTCTTCTTTCCTTAAAAATATCTTTAGATTTCATAAAACAAATGAAAGAAGAGTAGCGAAAATAATATAATTTGTTGTAGCTTTTCACATAAACAGTAAACAAGTTGTCCACATTTTTATTTTACATGAAAGAGCATAAGTAGTACGTCCGAATTTATCAACTTCAGACTTTAAATTTATCAACAAGAAAATTTTATTTATTCGTTTCCAAGAAAACATTCAAGATTTTTCAAACAAAAAAGTTAAAAACAAAGGCTGCATATATGTATTCGCTTCAACATTAAAACTGAACACTTCGCTTAAAGCGATAATTGACGCACAAAACAAAGAAACTCAACTTCAGAGTTTCGTAAATGAATTTGTTCCGATTCTAAACGAGAAACGCGCTGTTGTTTACGTCGAAAAATCTCGGGGCTAATATGCGGTTGCCTTTTTATTCGAACATTTTTACGTGTGGTGGAATATAACAAGAGAACAGACACATGTCAGGAAGGGGGAGTGTTTCTTGTCTGTTGGCTAGAAATATGACACGATGATTTTCCGAAGAATAAACAACTATGAGGTGGTTGTCAGTGGAATGAGAAAGACTAATAAAAAGTTTTGGCATTTTATGGGGGTGATTTGCGGTTGGAGTGTCATGTGACCGCATAGCGATGGTGCAGATAAATTTTTATCTATCTTGCTATTAGAAATAGTTTCTGCTGTGTATGAAAGTCGAGGAAAATGATGAATGAGTTGTTTCTGACCAGATTCCGTAATTGTGGAGTAGATAAATAAATGAGGCATTTCAAGAGTTTTGTTGTTTTTTATAGAATATGGAAATCAAGCAATTTGTTGGGTATTTAGAGGGATAATGTATAGGATTTATTGCGATAAGGTGAAGAAGTTAAAGTTTGGAGAAACTTTTATCGAAAAATATATGTTTGAATTTGTACGGTGTTGTATTATTGACAAGAAAAATAGACACTAAGCACTCAAAATTCAAGGGGAAAATTTTCTTGAAAATACGAAAATTTCTGGATTTAGCCACATATTGTTCTACCTAACACACATTTCCGTATATAGAATATAGATGTTTTATACAAAATCTTTTCAAAAGATAATAATTGATTTTTTATTAAAAATTTAAAACATAAATGTGAAAACAACTGACAGAATTTTTTAGTACGGTTCTTGAATATTTGACATACTGTAAACAGTAATAAGATCTATACAGAGTGTTTCAAAAGTCCCTTTAACGACTTTTATTTGGAACCAACGTCTCCTAGGGTCATGGAAGTAAGGTCTACCCCTTGGTAAGTGAATATGGAAAACCCATTGAGATGACTTACAGCACCCCTAGCGGCGAGAAAAAACGTTAAAAAATTAATTAAAAATCTAAAGGAGATAGGAACTTCTGTACGAATATTGTTGCCAATATTATGAAAAACTCACTGAAAAAATTACCATGAAAATATCGGGAATATTTGGGGAGATATAAGCATGTGAAAATAGCCCTTCTTCAGCCCTAAAAAAAAGTTTGCAAATTTGCAAGTTTTTAAGTGTTATTATGTAGCTTTGTGTTTTTTTAGTTAAAGACAAATTTAATAAAAAAATAAAAAAACCCTTGCAAATGACAGGGACTTTTGAAACACCCTGTATATTTCATAAATTAGAACACATGACTTGCAAATTAAACGAAGCAAAAAAATTTGCAATAAAGCTTTTAAATGGTGGTCATTTACATGCAACTGTCCGATACATGAAACAAAACAAAACGGATTTATAAACGGGGACCCAACCGAGTTAAAAAAAAAATTCCTGGATCAGATAAATGACCGAAAATAGTCGTCTATAATTCCGGTAGAACAAGCAAGTTCGGCAGGAAACAAGAAGGGCAAAGAATAAAAGCGAAAAGCCTACAATCTTTCGGAAATTGGGTTTGAAAGTGGGACTGGTCCAAACCCAGTAAAAATTTAAGTCCTTTTAAGAGTTGTCGGGGACAAAAGAAATTCAGAAATACTCCTGAGAAAGGGCTTTCTAAAGAGGAATAAGATTAAGTATCTCAAGGAAAAGATGTTCTTTCTTGAGAGAGTAACACTTAAGAATGTCAACAGTTCGTCTACGTAGGTTACGTTTTCACCCTACTTGCGTTTTGGAATATTAATTTCACCTTAACGCTTATGGAGTTATCTTAGTTTGCAATAGCTATAAAATAAATAATTCTGTTTTTTATTTTTACAAATATATTAAAGGTAAAATAATTACATGCGTATCTGTCAAATTATTGTCATGTGGCTAATAAGATGTGAAATTTTTTTATAATAACAGTAATAATTGGGTTCTTCCTGTATTCTATATTTCTTTATTAGACAAGTGCATGTTACTGTACTGAGCAAAAACTGCATTCAATGATGTTTATTTTTATTTTGAAACAAAAACATTTAAATATTGTTATTCTCACGACTTTTTATGGAGAAATATAAAATTATTTAAAAGAATACATGTTTCAATTAAGTATTGCCCCTCCAGTTGGTAGTGGAAAATTGTAAATGTAATATAATTAAAAGAAAAAGTTCCTTTATAATAATTAATATTAGATAATGTACAAATATAATAAGCTGCCTTTTTATTGAGATGAGATTTAAAAAAGTATTTATTGAAGATTTAAATGCCAGAAACTTATAGAAGTATTGCTTTTGTCAATAAACTTTCACACAAATGTTTTTGAAATATTTTTCACAAAATGTCCAAAACTGTTTAAAGTGTATTTTTTAAAAAATTGTTGGATATTGTCAGTAAGTTTTTCTATCGTACAGCTTTTATCTTTTCACTTTAACGATACTCTTCTTAGTAGAGAAACTAATAAAAGTATCGTTTGGAATTTTAGAAGGAATTTTGTCTTGCAGTGCTGAGGTTCCAAAAAAGTGTGTATCGCCATAATTTTTCAAGTATTAAAAGGATTAAGTAAGTATTTTATTCAACTAACGTTGCAAATTCTTTATTATTTCATTTTCATGAAAATAACGACATTAAATTCAATTCAAATGAGGGAATTTCTATAAAAATTTGGAAAACTTTTTATTTTAGAAGGGAAGGCTGAAGCTCCATAGCTTCTTAACCTGGTTTGATCTTTGAAGTCTCTGACTTCCAATTTGCGAAAAGCTGGTTCATTTAATTCTAAACTGAAATTATTACAATTGTAATTAACTTAATTATAAGTAGTTTTAATAGTTTAAATGGTTTTTGATGTCTTTTTATATATTATTTTCAGTTTTCATAAAACATACAATTACGGAGCAACCTTTTTTTTTTATGGTTTTAAACATTTTAAAACAATAACAACTTGTTACACAATGTTATATAAGTTTTTTTTTTCTGGAATTCCAGTATAAAACTTCAAAAATAAACACTACTCAATCTTTATTACAAGAAAAACCCGTCAAAAGGATTGGAAACTCCCAGCAATATTTTTTTTACTAAAACATATCCAGTGTATCCAAAAGTAAATAGGGATTTCCTTGTCCCAATACCCTTTTATTTCTAGAGAAATATCGAAAAAATAAACAAACCCGCCCTGACTTATATGACCAAGCTTGAGTTTATGAAAAAATAATCTAAGGGTAGATAAAAAATAAAATAGAAACAATCCCCAAAACTCGTTTGACAGTTCAAACCAAAGAAAAACCATGAAAGAATTGTTTCATTTTATTGAACGTACAAGTATTTGGTAGATCAGCACTCTATTTTTGGAAAAAACAATTGTAATTTATCAATTTTCTTGGTCTTGCAACCTTTCTGTGAGAAAAACAATAAATAATAAAGCACTTTTATCTGACCAAATAAAATGTCCCTTAAATCTTCGTGTGGATATGGAGGTTTTGTCTTTATGAAAAACCGAATATTTTTAATGAACTTCCCAATATTTAATAAACAGTTGTGAAGCAAATTAAATTTTCTAAATTAGTACATTAAAATGAAGTCAGTTTGAGAAAGGGAATAAGTCCCAAAACCAAGTTTTCTGAAAATTCTAAAAAACTGCTTGTAAGTAATGGAATTCATGGATGGAATCAGTAATGGAATTGAGGCAAGAGTTCCGTAAGCCAGGTGATGATTCTAGCTACACAAAGCTGGAGACTTTCACGTTTTTGTAGGTTTGAGTCCGAGGCACAACATGGCAAAACCATACTCCAGATCCAGAATACCAGGGAATTGAATATTGATCTAGCAGTTTTACTTTTAGGTTTAGCAATACAATTTATTTTTCACACCTAAAATAACTATGGATACAGGTGTTTTGATCTCATCATGGTTTTACTAACATAAATACATTTGTTTTAAGATAAAAATGCTTCTCAAACTAAAAAATATTTAATAAGAATAATGATGAAAAGAATAATAATGATAATAACAATAGTAGTCATAATAATGATAATGATAATAATAATAGTAATAATAATAATAATAATAATAATAATAATAATAATAATAATAATGATAATGATGATAATAATAATAGTAATAATTATAATAATAATATTGGACCTTTTCAAGCAATGGATGAAAAATAAAAAGAAACCTTCAACGCATTGGAAAGCAGCCACCAATGACAGATCCAACCAGAGCCCTAAATTCCCTCCTAAATGGGCCAAGAACTCAAAATCGTTGAACATTGGCATTTGGGTGTATATGTAATGCTCTTTGGTGCTGAAAAATACCCTCAGCTTAGAGTACGTTTTAACGGGCTTACCATGAACCGTTTCAAGATATGAAGGTCTCTTAGACGTCTGAGAACGAGATTTCCGTGTCAGAAAGAATTCGCTTAATTTCCAGTAAGAAGAGGTAAATAAGTTATAGCAAGGGCTGAAACGAACCAAGAAATACGGGTCTTTAAAGTCAGAAAAAGTCAGTCCGACTTTGCATTTAGGATCACGGGTCAATCCAAACGAATTAGAGTGACACGTGTGATTTTTGGACAGAGCAGAAGATGATATTTGGAGATTGTATGTTGTCGAGACACAAGGAATAAAACACTCACAGGGCATGCCATTTTCCGCCATGTGTTTCAGGACAGTGTCGAGGCAAGTCATCTGCACGTCATTATTTAGGTCGCATGGAGCCATGGTGAATGTATCTGAGATGAGAAGGGGATCTACGCAACCGCAGACTTTGAAGCTAGCTCTCTGCTGACACATGCGTATGCAGTCGGACAGACTTCGCTGTTCGACGTGGACGGATGTTCTGTTGTAGTTCTCGCAGTGGTCTTTATATGGATAAGGTAGGCGCCGGAGAGTTGAAATGGACATAGAGAGGTGGGTCTCGTATCCGGGACTGATGTTGACTCCATCTTCACTGGGGTCGGGATCTTCGTTGGGAGCGTGGACTGACCACCCTGATCCCCGCAGCCTGGGTCAAGTGCATGTAAGAACTTGTGTCCACGTACAAGTCCAAGTCCAGGCCTTGAATTGCTCTCTGGTCCTGCTTGGGAGATGTATTTTTGAAGGTGTAGCAGTTTCCAAACTGCGGGCTGTGGAAGTAAGTGAAGTTTTCCTGTGTGCAGACTCGGGAGTTGAAAGAACAGCATTTGACCATTTCTTTCAACTTATACCCATTACACTTTTTCCACTTGGGTTTAATCTTAGCATACATGTTGAGGAACTCCTGAACCTCCAACTGGTACTTCCTCTGAGAATAGGTGCTCCCGTAGTTTGTGTTAATTATCTTTATTTCTGGTATACTAGGTCCTCTTGATGGGTAACCTAAATTTTGAGGAGGCTGAAACTGTTGCTGATTAATGTACTCCATACACTCCTTCCGATCTTTCTCTTCAAAATCTATAGAAGACATGTATCTTTGAAGCTCCTTATCGTAATTTTCCATCTTCATCCTATTCAAGTTGCAGATGGTAAAGGCAGGGAAAGGTGGTCTGCCTAGTTCTTCCATCCTCATTACGTCAATAATTACAGGGTACTGGAAATAGACGGTTAAGAAATCATGTACTTGGTAACAACAGCCCATGAGAGACCCAAGTAGAACGAGTGACCAAAAGACTCGTTTCTTCTTCGTCTTAGCCTGACCCACTTGGGACATAGCGGGCACTGACGAGTGACTGAGAAGAAAGCACATAAACTCCAGACACGTTTGTTGTCTGCCTTCTTCTGTGGATTTGGTATCCATTTTAACCACTTTGACATTGGTATTCTCATTTTCTGCTTCACTAGCCATTTCACCCGCGCCGAGATTTCTTTCCAGAGTTTTATATCCTTGCAGCGTTTGATCTATGACTTTATCATCTCTGTAACTTCTTTTATCAGAACTTTCGTCAGGGACAAGCACATCGTTCACACCTAGGGAATCTGTCATGTCACTGGATAAGTTCAGATGAACAAGATCTAAATTTCACCTTTGGTTTCACACCTGCTTTGAAAGACTCGTAAACAAATCTGTATCTAATCGTCCTTCAATTAACGTTTAGAGATTTATACATATGGAACAAATCCAAGCATGTCTAATCTTCAAAAATATTTGAATTGCGCTCGATGACTTTTGCTTACTTAATTTGAAGGAAGTTAGAGCGAAAAACATCCGTGTAAAATGTTTGACTTTATATGTGATTTTTATAAAACGGTTATGTATCCGCATTCGGTAATATAGCCGGAGCTGAAGAACGTCATGGATGAAGTCTGAACGACAAATAACTCGAGAGCATCATATGGGGAATGAGTCAGATCAGTCTTGAGCATGCACAGTATTTTTTTCTTTAGATTCAATCCACCCTGAATTTAAAATTTGCCTCCTGCATGTCTTTCAAATGAGTGGTACTGGGGTTATTTAGTAATAGGTGACCATCCCAAACATACACCACACGCAAACTTGCAATTTGAGTATTATACCTATCTAAGCCAACGTGTTAAAAGGTTCCCTAAGGAAATATTAAAATCCAATTTCGAAAATGTAGTCCCGTTTAATGAATTTTTAAATAATTTTAAATTACGTATTATTAATGCTACTTTTCTGCTGAACAGCGCACTATAAAGCCGCCAAGATCTGTTACATGTGGATGTAGTATCTCTTATGTTTGACAAAGCGTTGAGAAGGAAGCAATTAAGTAATTTTATTTTCATATTATATTTTGAATCATCTACTAACCCCTGTAAAATTTTTGTCTATTTCTATAAGTTCAGTCTGGGAACGATTCCTTGTTAGAGTAAATTTATATTGGTAAAGAATTAAATATGTATTTTAGCTATGCTAGTTGGTATATTAATAAAATCAAACAGTTTCTCTTGTGCTTCATGACGTAATGGAATATATCAACGAATGCAATACCTAGTTGAAATTTATTCCTATTCATTCCAATTAAAAATTTAATGACTTAAGTCTATCTGAGTGGAAAAAAAGGGAATAAAATGTTCGGGAAAATTGAAATACTCCTCTCTCATTTTTATCTTTCCATAAAACCAACTAAAACCCTCAAAAATTTTCGCATTATTTCAGAATAAATTTATAACGGAAATGAGCCCGCTTTCTCTTGATCAAAACACCGTACACACTAATACAGCCTTCAGAAGAAGTATAAATCGACGGCGGCGAAGAAAAATAAAATCCCACACCGAGGCATTTTAAAATCTATTTCCCACCCAGATCAAATGGCGGAAATAGCGGCAGCGGAAAATAACATAACCGCTCGGAAGAAGAAAATATGCGAAACATGCGTTTCCTAAAGCGAGTTATTGGTAATGGATGAAATCTGGATTTAAGCTGCCGGAGAAATAAGCCAAAAGACTCCTCGAGGAGCGATTTTTCTTATGGTAGACTTGAAATGGAGAAATTTATGGAACGAAACACACTGATTTGGTTTCGGAAAAGTGAGTAGGAATATACCGTGTGGACTATTGGTGGAGAAAATAAACTGATTTTGTTTCAGCTTTATATTGAATTATGCTGGTTCAAGTTTCAGTTCATTAGACCGTTTTGAATCTTATTTAAATCAAGAAAAAAAATTGTACCTTAAGAAGACACTTCAAAGTCTAATAGTTTCAGTACTAGTTGGTTTTGAAGATCGTCTTTGGGGGATAGTGAGTTAAAAAACTTTTATGTCTAATTAACCTTTCTATGTGAAACCAAGACTCGATTCAAACTCCAAGGATTTAAAGGTCAATTTATTTATTTCATCATGAAATGATAACTATGATCAATTAATCGATACATCCAATTGTCCAATAAATTTGATTGATTGATTGATTCAAATGATCACTATGATAGAAAAGTATAAATTATATAGAATAGAATATAGATAAGGTATACATCAGTATGGTAGATTCAGTTTGATGTAGATCCAATTGATTAATTTATAAAATTTAATGAATCAGAAATAATAAATTTATTCTTTTGAATATTTATTGTAATTAGAAAGAAATATGTCAAAAAATGTCAAAATGTAATTATTGATTAATTTATTTATTGCAATGTTAAATGATTATTGAAACAACAATGGCATCTTTTAATTAGATTGCTTTAAAAAGAAAAAAAATTAACTTTTAATAAAAAATACTACCAATTAAATTATACTTTCTCAAAACCATGAATGAATAACCTAGTATGATCATATCCCGGTGTACCTTATGATGATAACCCTTGCTGACGAGCATTAGCGACAAAAAAAAGTTCTTATAACATTAGAAGAAAACACCATAATAGGCACATATTTTTCTACCGGAATTTCCCAACACCCATTAACTAAATAAATAAGCCATATGATATCACGAACTTCAAAAATAGTTACGCAGCCAAGGTCCATTAAAATGAGAGAGAGATAGCGGTTCTAGATTTTCCTCCCGAAAATTTTTCACCGAAAAAAAGAATATACCCGGACTATTACCGCTACTTTGTTGGAGGGAGTACGGTCACAGTTATGATTGTTTAGATTTCTAGCCCACTCTCTTTTTAGCTATCACGTGATGGACAATGATTACAGAAAGAAGGCGGTGCTCCAGATGATGATGATTGTTGTAATCATAGTTCTTTCAATGGCCGTTGAACTTTTTTCTTTTCTTTCGTGTCATTTTTCTGGAAAGAAGAAAACACTTTGTTGTCCGGGAAGAATTCTCGGAGAGACCTCAAAAAGCTTATTATTTGTTCCTGTTTTAATATCTCGGATAAAATGGCTAAGAATTGATTTTCTGTCTGGGGCTTCGGCTTTTTTTTGAAAGAATCGTCCGGATATCGAGGAAAGCTGTGAAATGGGAGTTTTTTTTTGTGTTGGAAGAAAACTCAAAAAAGTTCCTGTATAAAAGTTTTAACTGTTCGATAGTTCCTGCAATTTTGAAACGGAAGTCTTTTAACATATAAGAAAATATTTGTATAGGTGGGCAAATTATATCCTCAAATGCACGAAAAGAAGGGTATTTACGTATTCGTCCCTCGAATAAACTTTTTTGAGCTTGTTTGCAAGATTACGAATTCCATGTCCTAACAACTTGGTCACTACTTCGTATCATATACAACTTGGTCTCAATATAGCTTTTCTCTTCAATAAAAATGTGCAAGATATATTCTCCATTAATATACTTCCTAATTTTACAAAAATAGTTTTTAAATTATATCTATATATTATATAGATATTAAGTCTTTATTGATGATATTTGCTTCAGAATGTTTAAAACCGTGGGGTAAATTCAGTGATAAGAGTAAATGAAAATTTTTGTGAATATCACTCAATATTAATGTTTAAATACTGTTTTAAAACTGATACTTTCGTTATCTTCCTCCCAATGTCCGATACTGAAAGAAACTGATTTAGGCTCATTAAAAAGATATTTTTGTTTGAAGATTTTCTAAAAATACATACTCTACAAAAATTATTCTTTTAGAAATCCAACAAATTGCATTAGAAATGTAAAACATTACAAATAAAGGAATCTTGATTCAAAGCCTAATTACTGCAACAAAATATCAAGGCCATAGTCCATAATATTTCATCTAGACACGTTAAATATCATTAACATGGCTGACCTTTAGAGATTTGAAGGATACTAGTGCAGGGACAAGACTGTTTTCTACACATGTGTACTGTCTTTTGTGTAAAATATGGAATAGTTACTCAACCATAAACAAAGTATAATACGTTGGCGTCCTTCCAAATAAACCAGGACAGATATTATTGTATGGAATAAGAAACGGATGTTAGGAGAGTTCACGAGAACATAAGCTAGTGATAAATATTACAGTTTTATTAGTTTTTGTATAACATGGGACGTCTTCAAGTTCATAATTCTTTGATAAGAATGTAACAACTCTATTTAAATGGTAGCTTCATTTAGAAATCTGTATTTATGAGTCTAGAGAAGGAAAAAAGATAATTAAAAGGGTATTCGAGACTTGAATATACTGGCAATGTTACATTGTATTGAGTTATTATGAATGGTTATTTAGTAAAAATAGCTTATCTTTACATTTACACTTCCAGTTACCAACTACCAACATTGAACACGTGTATAAGAATTGACTTCTGTTTAAAAGAAAATAGGTAATTTTTGTTGGAAAAATTATACTTTTTATGTTAAAGGCGAATTTAGTAATTTTAGAGGCAAAAATATATGAATTTCTTATATAGGAATAATGCTTATTATTATTATTATTGTGTATGAAAAATACTGTAGCATTAACATGAAATTAAAATGATTTAAGAGTTTGAATCATAAGAAAAAACTTTGTACTATAAGTAAAATTTCCAAGTTGAGAAAAAAATTGTTTTGTAATTTATAGCAAAATTAAAAACTCTTAGTTGAAGGTAGAAATTTTTAATTTGATTTTAGTTTCTTTTCTATTAGCATCATTGAAACAATCTTCTATAGAAACTACTCCAGTAAGCAATACAAATTAAATAATCACTTTAAGGAGTAGGTACTTGTATCAAATTTAACTAAGTATACAAGTAGTGAAAGCTTAAACTTAATAATAAAAACATTTCATCATCAGCGTTTTAAACAGTTTTATCCACCATAGAGATCTTTTACTGATTTATAATAGACATAAATTGACCTAAATGAAATTCAACAACTTTATTGATGATATTATTTATCGAAGATACCTGATAAATTTTAAGGTTAACTAGCTACAGAAATAGACTGGTCCCAAAAAATCTCTATTGCATCTCTTTTCCCAAACCTGTCGCTTGCCAAACTGACGTGACTTCCGCTTTGTTTTTCTTCATGATTTCCCTCACAACGTCCTCGTCTTCGACGGCGCAAAATTTATACTTCCACATTTGCGAAGACGAGAGGTCGCTCACGACTTTCCACTGTCCGGACCCGTCCCAATACGCCACCGGACGCCCAGATTTCTCGCGCACGTAGAGCCGATCTTTCACCACCTCTGCCAACAGGGGATAGATCTGGAACGGCAGTTCCGGACAGACCGTCCACTCGTCCCTCAAGGGATCGTACACTTCCACGTCTCTCGAATAGCCGTTGTCGATATTATCTTCGCTATCGTCTCTATTATTGTCGACATCGGCGTTGTCAACGGCGTCTTCAAGGTCGTCGACATATCCCTCGTCATCGTCGAGGTCGATGCGTCGTCCCCCGAGTAGGAAAATCTTCCCTTTGTACGTCACAGCCGTCGCGAGCGTTCGTCGCAAGTTAGGGGGCGCCACCATCTTCCACCTGTCCGAGAAGGGGTAGTACACCTGCATGACCATGTCCCGAGCTCTCGCGCCTGTGACGTAAAGAAGCCCGTTCACGTTGACGGCGCCTTCTACGTTCATTTTCCTATACATAGCGCTCACGTCGATCCACTCGTCTTTTTCATCGACGTACTGTTGCACGTTCCCGAGGACGTTATCCAAAGCGTATAGACGACCTCCAGCTTGCCCAACGACGTAGTGTCTGTGGGAAGGAAGCGCCATGCTTTTCACCTCGTCTCTCAACAGGTCGTAAAAGAGACCACCTAGTGCGAATTTCCCTCTTCCGATGTATTTGAGGAAGTACACTCGATGGGCGACCCCCAATAGCCCCGTCTCTTTCAAGGAGATCTCGCCTAACTTCCGACAGAAGTCCAAAGTGTCGTCGTAGGAGATGGACAGCTCGGATCCTTCAGAGAGGGTTTTGGTGACAAAGTACACTGAGCGAGGCTGACGGACCCCGGTAATTAGAGGACCGTCGTTACGATACGAAGCGACCACCTGACACTTCTGCTTGTTAGTCAAGCTACCCAGAGTGACACAAGGGTCTCCAAAAACCTCGTACAACTTGTTGAATCGGACGATCCCGGATGATATTATGCTCGAAGCCAACTCGTCATCGATTTCGTCTGTGCTCAAGCACCTCAACAGCTCTGGGACATTTGCCAGTCTTTCTGCAGGATCTTTATGTACCCATACCTCGATGAAACCCCATACGGAGAGTTCTCCGGATACATTAACGGACCTGTGGCTTAGGATGTATTTCAGAGGTTCGTACGGCAAACAACATGCCTCGTCCACAGAGTGCTGAACAGCTTTTTCAAAGCAAAGTAGAAGGAACCTGCGACATTCAGCCTCGATACCCAATTCCTCGTTTCTGTGAGCTGTCAGGTAAAGGCTTACGCAGTTTTCAACTGTAATATTTCGCAATACGAACTCTCTGCATTGACTTATCAAAGACTCTATCTTTAGGACATTTGATGCAATCAGCAAATCCATCATGTTCTTCGTGGTTAACCGTACGCGCCCAGTGCATAGGTAAATTAGTATAATCTCGAATATGTCTGATTTGATTCCGTGAACTACCGGCGTGGTTTGTGCGATTTCTTTATCCATCGAGAAGAGGGCGTGGAAAAATTTACTTTGCCTCGATAGCAATTCGCTGTGGACTTTGAATGTTGCGCCGTCGTCAGTTTTGAGGTGGATGTCGCATTGTTTTCCGAATTCTGCGTATACGGGGTCCTGATAAACTGACTGAAGGGATACGTGTTGGTCCATGGGCCTGTGTTTTTATAATCAGCTTAAATTAAAGATTGTTTAATAGTTGATAGTGCTTGAGACAGTTGCTTGATCGCTGCTTAAAAATTATATTTTATGTTGTTTTTTTAGTATCTCTGGATTTAGTTCTCCAGTTGGGAGATTGCTTTGTAAGTGTTGCAAAGAAATTAAACAAACGATTTTTCGGACTACAATATGCCATAATAACTAGCTGCGGACCAAATATATCCTGTTAACGGATTTCGCAGGGCAAAAAGTTTCATTATGCTTGCTGATGAGAGGAAGAGATTATAAGGAATGGACTCTAACCGTCTGACGTCACACGGAACCAACACGTGACCTACTGAGCTTGCGATTGGTTACCACAGATACTACACTAGTAGATCTACTAGTGTAGTATCTGTGGTAACCAATGGACTCTAACCTCCTATCTGGTTCGAGACTTCACGGAACCAACACGTGACCTACAACTGAGCTTGCAATGGACTCTAACCGCCTATCTGGTTTGAGACTTCACGGAACCAACACGTGACCTACAACTGAACTTGCAATTGGTTACCACAGATACTACACTAGTAGATCTACTAGTGTAGTATCTGTGGTAACCAATCGCAAGCTCAGTAGGTCACGTGTTGGTTCCGTGTGACGTCAGACGGTTAGAGTCCATTGGTTACCACAGATACTACACTAGTAGATCTACTAGTGTAGTATCTGTGGTAACCAATGGCAAGCTCAGTAGGTCACGTGTTGGTTCCGTGTGACGTCAGACGGTTAGAGTCCATTGCAAGGTCAGTTGTAGGTCACGTGTTGGTTCCGTGAAGTCTCGAACCAGATAGGCGGTTAGAGTCCATTGAATAATAAGAAAAAAAAAATAATTGTTTGAATAATAAGGTAAGAAATATGTTGTGCAGGCCTGCTGAACTAGTTGAATACCTGGCGTTGCTCTTGGAATAAAAGGTTTTTCAAATTGTGTGTGTTAAAATAAATTGAAAGGATGCATTTTTACGGTTAAAAAAGGTTCAACCACAGAGAATAACGCTATACACCAGGGGGGGCCCATCTGGCTCTCATTTTGATTTCATCCAGTGACGTCACTGGATGAAAAAGGCGTGAAAGTTATGACGTAGAGTAGCCAATCAGGATTCATAAGGAAAATCGCGGAGATTTTGCTTACGTGGAAAGGGAGAAAAATAAGATACAGGGAAAATATAAACCAGTAGTTTTCTTCTTCTTTTTATGAAAATAAATCCTGAAATTAAATACTAGTAAAATTATAATCTGTCAAATGATGATTATTTAGTTTTCTAGATAGTAAAAAGAATAAACGATTAAGGCAAGTTTCCCAACAAAGTAATTTCGGTACAATTCCGTTAGAGTCCCCGCTAAATATCGGCAATATCCAAATCACTAAATCTATCCAAATATCAACAAATTTTTCTAACTTTTATTAATAAACTGAATAGTTATTGATCTAATTAAACATTTTAATTCAGGAGTTTGAAATTATTTATGAATATTTTTACTTTTTGTTGTCTAAAAGAACCGGGCGATATTTAGCGGGGACTCTAACGGAATTGAACCGTAATTTCTTTCTAAAATTAAATACTGAGTTGTCTCGTTGAAGGAGCTCATAAATTGAAAAACTAAATATAGAGCATTCGCACATGACGTCACAGGCTTGTGACGTCAGAGGCTTGGATGACAGACAGTATGAAGGAAAACTATAGGATGCACATCGTTTATTTGTTTACTTTTGATGTGAATTTTGAAAAATAAGGATGTTTTATGTTTTTCTCCAAAGTTTACTTTAAAGTAACCTTTATTTACTCTAAAATGGCATCTCTGCATATTATAAGTCATTCAATAATACTACATTTTATATTTAGCAGTGTTCTAATTGCTGAAACCATTTCTGCCAGTGTTCTAATTGCAAGTACCATTCGCAATGCTACTAACATTTTAAAATTCTTAATTATTTATTAATTATTCAATATTTGGTTTTAGTAGCATATTATAAGTATTTTACAGATGTATCGGACTCTCATATTGTTCTAACTAATGTAAACAAAAACATGTCACCTCGTAATAAGTCTTTTTCTAAATTTAGCTTACCACTAAAACACAAAAACATATGCACTTACCTTCAATACTAACTATTATTCTTTCGTTCCGGTCTTTAACCGAGCCTAAAGAATCTTTTTAAATGAACTTTTTTTATAAAAACTAAATGCAGCGCGTATTCTCTATGGGAGCCTAATGTTAAAGAAAAGTTGTCTATCCTCCAAGCCGTCCAAGCCAGCTTGATCACGTGATCGGAGACACGTGATTGAAAATGCTCTATAGTCATTCTGGAAACAGGACTAGTGAACGGAACTTGTACAATTTTATTTTCACTAGTAAATTTATTTTATTTTATATGCTTGTAAGCGTATTGTTACTGAGTTATTGGCAACAGTGTTTTTTGTAAATAGAAATTGATTTTCAAAATTTAGTTTGAATTTATTTACAAGAAATAATGCCGGATACATCTTGTTTTTAAGTTTTTCGAGTCTATACCCGATATCTACAAGACTTCTTGGAGAAATTTGAGGTTATGTGTGTGCCAAGTCACAGCAAAAAGTTTATATAGGATGATAATAGATGATGCTTCCTATAATAACCCTTTTATTGTAAAATGATTTAATCGTGTTGCGCCATAAATCTCTGGTCGATATAATATCTTTCTGAGAAAATTCCAGTTTTCTAAAGATCTTATATCCTTATAAATAGTTAAGAAAACAAAGCAATATTGTATTTCTTTTTGAGATAACTATTTTATAAAACTTGGCGAAAAAAGTATAGCTATAGTTACTTCTCACGCATAGTTAACACATTATAAATTATTCCTCGATTCTGTCTGAGAAAAAAAAATTTAAATGTATTTTTTTTTTAAATTCAAGATAACAGATAATCCTTTTTTGTTTATAAAATAAAGAAATAAATCTGTTAAAGAGAGATTGCTTTATAACTTTTGAGATTAATCGAATCATGAACTTTTTTTAATTGCTTCTGCAAATTCTTATGTTAAGCACTTAGTATTGTTTTTAAAGACTTTAAGAAACTGCTTTTTGCGAATATTTTCCATAAAAAACGCCTTATTTCTTTTTAAAAAAGTTTGCTCTTTTGTTTAAATGCTTTAGCTATAAGTCATCTGAACTGCCTGGATAAAAATAGGACATTCTTTAGCTAAACTAGTCTAAGAAAGATTTTTATTTGTAGCATAAAAAGCTCACTAATGATAAATATATTTTGTACTTTACTGTTATTTTCTTTAGTAATATCTGTAAACAATTAATTAAAATCTGTCGCACTATCAATTGTGTACTTTAAATTCATTCCAAACTAATTAGGATGATTTTTTTAGTGTCTACACCTTTTGTCATTAAAATCACTTTTATATTAAAAAATTCTAAATCTAAATACTCTCTAGACTGAAAATATTTTTTTTCGCTCAAAATTTAATTACAAATGCGAATAATTTTCGTGGGATATAATCTTCATTTTGGGACGTTTTCCCCAGAAATATTCTTCTCAGGTGTGTGGAAATGTTTATTATTTCTAAAGTTATTTGTTTTGTAAGAAAAGAATGAAAAGATACTGTTTTCATTCCAATCTGCATTAATACAAGTTCACAGTAAAAACTGTCAAGTTGTTTTTCCTTCAAATTTGAGTTTAGTAAATATATATTGAGAACCAAATTTTTACTGAACAAGATTTTTGTATTTTTAAAAGTATTCATTCCGTGTTTTTCTTCATGATAGTCACATTGGTATGATGGACATTTTATTGAATTATATCTGACTTTATAATCTTTTATTAAAATTATAATGCATGAAAACCTCACAAAAATACAGCAATTCCTAGTGAATATTTCCCTTTTTTTAATTTAATAGAAAATCGTACTATAGATTTATAATCAAAGGGGGATATTATGGCTCATAGGAACTTTAATTTATATCTACAGAAAAATTTTAAGTCTTGTGTATTAAATCTTTAACTCTTTCGGAAACCGAAATACCAAATAGGGAGATACTGTCTTTAACTCTTTCAGTCCTAAGCCCGCCCGAGTTTTCTTATTGAATCCTATGGAAGATTTGGGGCGTTCAGGGATGAAAGGGGTAAATTAGGGTTGTATTAATCTCTTGCCACGGAGAATACTTGATAGTGACCATTAAAAAAAACTACAAGTGACATATGAACAGGAAGGAAATATTTTTTTTTGTGTAGAATCCATCCAGGAACGTGATTCAAAAGAAAAGTCGACCCATTTATTTGGAAAAACGTCCTATTTTCGAAGTATCTCTTTCTAAAGCGTCATTTCTTATTCCATTGATAAAAAGACGTGTCTGAGAACGCATCAAAATCGGAAGTCCGGTAAAAGGGGAAGGGACTTTGCGCGGTGACGTCACGATTCAGGGCAAATAATACAGCAAATCAAATCGATACGGGGCGGGGCCACGGAAATATCCTACAGAGAACAAAGAAAAGACAACAAGACTTGGAGAAGTGATGAATGCCTCCTTTGACGCAGCCTTGAAATTTCTGCCGTGTTTTACACTCTATGTCAGCATAAAAATGCATCCCACTGTGGGTAGAATACCAAAACGAGCCAAAATAGTCTTATTTGGCGATTTTTCGCTGATTTTATGAGAAATAGTATTCAATAAGTCCGCATTGAATAGTATCGTTGGAGTGGATATTTTAATTCTGACTCTTGACCACACTGGTCACTTCCCTCTATTGTTGCCTGACATGGTATCTAATCCCTCTCTGGTAACCCTTTTAAACCTAAGCCGCCCGAGATTCCCTATGGAAAATATGGGGTGGCTAGGACTGAAAGGGGTAACTAGAGATCTGTCCTGGTCAGTGATGCTTAACATTATGCTACTCTTGACCACTGGTAACTTCTTCCTTTTTTTGGTTGACTAAGTGTCTCTTCACTTTCTGAAACTATAGTTTTTTCCTGCGGGTACTGGATTTATCATCCTTGACCACTGAATTGCCCTAAGAAGCACCTACTCTGTGTTATCCAGCGGGCACCTGTGAACCGGGGTCACGTAGGTGAAGTCACGTATCCACGCCACACACACCATTCGCTCACACAACCCTTTTTACAGGGTGGCCACATACATTCATCTCACACAAAGATAGGAACTAATATAGTACATGCCGAACGGGGTTTTTAAACCCCAGACGTACGGCTTCGCAGTCAAGTGCTCTGGCCACTAGGCCAGTGAGTCGACAAATTCTGATAAACCTAATGGTTTCTCTCGGGTAGTTATGCTTAATTATCGTTTAGCGTTTACCACTTTCTTTCTTTCCCCTTTCCCCTTTTCAATGTTTAAATTTCACCCTTGTGTATACTAGAGAGTGATTAGATATCATGTAAGCCAAGAAAGTGACCAGTGGTTAAGAGTAAGATATAAAATACCCCCTCCAACAAAATTAATATCCTATTCAAAACGAACTCTCAGTCAAATAAGCGAAAATTCGCCAAGTAAGACTTATTTCGGCGCGTTTCCGTATTTCACCCACAGTGGGATGCGTTTTTATATGCCCCCTGTCAGAGTGATCGTTCGATATTGAAATTTTTCCTCTCTCTCTCTCGCGAGGAGAAAAGAACACTTTGTGTCGCAGTAATGACGGGGAGAAGCACCCCCGGTGAGGGGTTGATGGATTGCCGTCGAGACCGGAGAGACGTTCTTTTTGCGCGTTCGGGCACGTTCTTTGACGGAATAACGGGGCCGCCGTAATTGGAAGAACGGACGATTTCTTTTTGTTGTCGTCTTTGCACCTTTTCATGTGACATCGAGGTGTCCGGGAATCTTTGATGAATTGAGGAATAAGTGGAAATGTGTTTCTGATCAGCGAAGTTTTAAGCAGCGAAGGCTTTTTAACTGTTATTATTTTGATGCTGTTTGCGAAGAAGGATTAATCATTTTAAAATAAAACTTTTGTGACAGCGTTTTGGGCTTTAAATTGATTTCATAACGCGTCGGACGTCGGAGCGGGTGCGGAATGTGACTTTGATGAATTATTCGAGCATTCATTGTCGATATTTAGGATCCATCCAGAATTATGTGATCACCTTTCAAAAAGCGTGATTAAAATACAGTCGACTCTGCTTAATGTGATCACTTTTGTTCAAGAGTAGAATGATAACAATATCCGATTGATAACACTGGGCAACAATTTTTGACAAAGTTCGTGTAAAAATTATAAAAACAGTTATTTCCTATTGATTTTGATGTGCTAATTACGAATATCACCATAAAAATTCTGGGTTGGTTCTTGTTTCAGAAATACAGAGGGGTCATGATATACTGTGATTAGTGCAGAAATATTGCAATTTTTAAACATTGCTCAGGATAAATTTATAATTTAGGCATGAATATGAGTAATATTTATTTAGAATGTCTTCAAGCATACAACACATGCAGAAAACGTGTTATAATACAAATTTTTTGTCGCTGTCATACAAAATTTTATCGTTATTTCGATGGAAATTATAGCATTGTGTTTCGCATGTATACAGAAAGTTTGATAGCATAAAAATGGTCTAAGACCAAATAAACAAGTCGCATCTTTGCAAAAAAATTGTCAAAATTAAGTCAAATAGTGATTTTGCTTCGAAATAGTCGTACACTTCCATAAATTCTCCTTAAATAGGTTGCGCGCCATGGAAGATACTTATAAACACATTCAGAAGCTCCTAAACCGTATTTAGTTTATGAAATATGACTTCCGATACTGAAATATGAAATGAAAATGAAAATGAAATATGACCGATACTTTCAACAGGAATTTTAAAAATTTGGATGTTTCTTTGAGAATGAAACAGTCAGCTATAACTCTGTATTCAATAAAACAAATGCGTTCAACTTTTGAAAATACAAATGTCATGAACATTGTAAACAGTCTAAATACCCTTTCTACACACTTAAGATATCTTATCTTACCAGCTCAACACATTAAATGTCATTTATAAGCTTTTTAAAAACTATTTTGGGAGCATATGATCAGAGTAAATCAAAGTTCAACTTTACAACACAAATTGGCTTTTTATCAGAGATTATCTATAAATAATAGATAATATCTTAACCTTTTAAACGCCGCAATTCAAATTTCAAATTAAATGTTCCAATTTTTGGCTTAAATGGCTTGTTTCATCATTACTAAACCCATTCTTGTCATTTTTTGGCAGAAAAAAATTCCTAAGTATGATTTTGAGGATGTTCCCATTTGGGAACATCGGCGTTTGGAGTGAAGTTTTTAGGGGGATTTCCAAAAGGCATATATTTCAGAATTAATTCAAGTAAAACTACTGAAATAGGTTTCTACTCATTAATTTTGAACATTTTAATGATATTGGAGAGTTTCTTCATAATTTAATTCCCATGGTTGGACGATTGGATAAAATTTATAGATTTTCATAAGAAAAAATTTACATATTTATTACATGCTTGACACTTTTCGGTACATGTTTATTGCATAATGGGTAATTTTTCGGTATAAAAAATACGAAAGAATGTTCCCATGCGTTTCAAAGCTAAACAGTTATCTTTCTGCATGAAAAATTAGTTTTAATTACTGTTCTATCCGGATATCTAACATAAAATCCATGAATTGCATTCAAATTTAATTAGCTTTCAAAAGTGATAATCATAACTATCTCCATGATTTAAGCTACGTATCTCATGGAAGATTCCAAACTAAACAACATACCTATCTCTTACATCCAACTTACGTTAGCAGAGTGTTTTTAGATGTACACACTTTTCATTATTTTCAAAATTCCTCAAGTTTATACCTAAAATTTTTCATGTAAAATAGAGCACGTGAACAAAATAAATACCCAAGTCCTCAGAAGTACTCCAAATTGCCCTTTGCATAACCCCTAATGATAATTACTGAAAATTAATTGGTTGGGGAGTTAGAAAAATATACAAAAGTAGGAATCCGCTATAAAGATTTGGCAATTATTCCTGCATAAATCAGGTGAAAAAAATTAAAATTATAGATTTAAAATTTAAAACATCATGATTAACCTATTTAGATCCTTCGAGACGGAAAAGGTTAAAAAAATTAAAGAAAATAAGAAATAACTTAAATTTTTACATGTTATAAAAATCACCTCAAAAACTATACCCCAAACGCCGATGTTCCCATTTGGGAACATATACGTTGAATTGGTAATTACTCTCCAAAATTGGAATATGAAGCTATTCTGCCAAGCTAATTGAAAAGATGTGTACTAAAGCTACCTAAACACAGCATAATTATTTAAAACTAAATTTATTTGAATTTATCATAAATTGAAACTTGTACAACTTTTGGAAGAGCCAAAAATCTATAATTTTGGTATAAATTCCACAAAAAGGATTAAATTGCACGTGGAAAACTTTTGCATGTAAAATAACTTCATATCTTTATGTTGCTTACTACCAAGTTTTAAATTCCTGCATGAAAAATTAAGTGGTGAAAAAATTCCCTAAAGTGATGTTCCCATTTGGGAACATCGGCAGGTAAAAGGTTAAAAGCCACACATCCTATAACTTGATAATTTAGGGACAAGCCCGGGGAGTATTTCTAAGTGTATATAAATGAGATTTAGCATAGTAAACCAGAACAAAGTCTGATTGTCTATGCTTGCAGTTGTAACCAACTTTTGGACATATTTTAGATCCATTCTAGACGTGAGAATAATCAAAAGAGTTAAAAAACCTTTCAATTATATTTTGGCAAGACTATTTCATGTTTTCATGGTAATTTCTTTAAGAATTAAAGTGATAAACATCACTTAAAAGGCAATTTAAATGAATTATTGTGCTTCTGTCATACATAAAGTCTGTCTGTCCTCGCTTGGCACGTGTGGCAAACCTAAAATCACTACCCACGGCAGGAAAAGCAGTGGCGAGTGCAGGGTATCGGGTATCTAATAGAAGTGAGATAACCATCTTTATGGCTTTTTCGCCACTGTTTTTTCTGCTGTGGGTACGGATTTTAGGTTTGCCACTTGTGCCAAGCGAGGATAGACAGACTTTAGTAAAATCTCAACTTTACGAAAAAACCGGAACCAAGATCGAATTTTTATTGCCATATTCGTGTTTAGCAGGCTGAAATTACATATAATTTGACATTTTCATCAATTTTACATTTTCGCTGTTGCCCAGTGTAATAATAAGTGATTTGATATTAGAAAGTTTAAAATAGTGTAACTCGGGTTTTGAATTAAAATCAAAACTATGTAGTCCTAATTGAAGTATTTAAAACGATTCCCTAGTTAAATTAAACATTCTTAAAGAAAAATATGAGTGTAGAACATATATTACTAATGAATAAATGGCCTTTTTTGTGTGTTAATATATTAAAATGGGCATTCAAACGGGAAAAAAGGGTGTTTTTATGGTATTTCACTAAATTTTGATAACATTAAGCGAAATTTTGGTCACATTAAACGGCTCATTGTACATTAAATTAAATAGGTGTGATCGGGACTTGTTAATTTTGATAACATTAAGCGAAATTTTGGTCACATTAAACGGCTCATTGTACATTAAATTAAATAGGTGTGATCGGGACTTGTTAATTTTGATAACATTAAGCGAAATTTTGGTCACATTAAACGGCTCATTGTACATTAAATTAAATAGGTGTGATCGGGACTTGTTAATTTTGATAACATTAACCGTGATCACAATAGGCGGAATCGACTGTACAACTAACTATTCAAGAGGAATACAATTTTGATACTAAATGAAAGATTTTAAGTTTATGAAATTTCCCCAGAAGCTATATATGGAAAGTTATTTAACCCGAGTCATAGAAATTAAGATGGCGCAACTCATGACATTAAAACTGAGTTTTAAGGGTCTCTGTCGTAAACGAAAAAGAAGCATGCGATGCTCTTTCAAATCCATTCCTATTCAATGTGAAAAATAAAGCTATCCTTCATGTCTAACTTGTTGAGCGGTAATGGCAGGCAGCAAACCAAAGGCGTTTATCACACACATCATGTGCGTTATATCCTAAGTTTGAAAAATAGGCAGAAGTGAATAGTCCATTTTATAAAGGAGAATAGTTAGGATAGTGAAAATATTTTTCTCTCTGCCCCAGCCGATTCTTCTAGAATTTATCAAAAATTCCTTTTTTTTTTGCGGTTTTTATCTTTTGATGTGAAGCAGAATACCTGTTTTAAAAAATTGTTAGGGTTATCTATACCGTGAAAATAAATTGGTTTGATATTGCTTTGTTTTGTCTATCTAAATAAAGTTTTCTTAACTTTAAAATAGCAAAAATGTTATGTGTTTTACATTTATTAAGTAACGACATTTATTGCTTCAGTCTTAATCATTTAGTAGGGGTAAAATTTCCTTGGTTCGAATGTAATTTGCAAAAATAACTAATAACCACAATTCGCGTTTTTCATATATATTTTTTTTACTTTTAGACCAACAACTGGTTGCTTAAACTTTTTAAATATTTTCAATCAAGTTGAAAACTGTTAAATTTAAAAAAAGAAAAAAGAAACTGCTAAATGTATCAATCTAATCAATGTGAACAAGTTGTCAATTTGTAATAATAACTAACAACCACAATTAAACTTTTCCATACTTTTACACCCTCCTCGGGTTGTTTAAATCTTTTAAATGTTCTCTATCGAGTTGAAAAGCACTAAAATTTGTCAGTTCCGTTTAGAAAAACTCGTAAAAGTAATTAATGAAGTTACAAAACCTGCTAAATGTTTCCCAATAATTTTTAGCAATTTTGCAAATTAAGGTATAAAAAATTCTCTCTATTTTCGTGATTTTTTAAAAGTCAGTGTATATATCTTTTTACTCTTTTAAAACGTTCTTGTTAATTTACTCAATATTAAGGGAAGACCATTTTACAAGTTTTGCAAATGGTTGACTAAATTTTTAACTAATTTGCATATATACGTTTGTATACTGATATAATTTGCAATGTATATCGTTTGGAAATTAAGAATAGTTTCCATAAAGAGTTCAACATAGTTTTGAATTACTTTTTTTTAAAGATAGGTATAGAAAGATATTTGAAATACTTAGATTTATTTCACAAAACCCTGTATCCTAACGCTGTGCAATTATGCGCTACTGCTTAAAAAAATGTTTCTCAAGTATTTTCTTCAGCTTCGTTTAAAAGACAAAACATCTTATTCTTTTTCCTAAGAAAAGCTTTTCATGATACTTTTTTTTTATTCATCTTTTTTTGCCTAGCTTAAAAAAGTAATGAATTTTTCCTGAACGGAACTTACTTTTTATGAAAGAGAAATCAAATTAACATTTTTATACAGTTTAAAAGACTTACCATGGTTGGGAATCACTCAAGAATTTTAGTTTGTTTTTATTATTTTATAACACAATAGTGTCTGAGAAGAAGAATTTTTTCATTGAAATAACACACACTTGAGATACTATTTGTGGATTTTAACATTTAAAGTTTTTTTTTTTTTGGCTTGGTTTGGATTTCATAAAAAGAATTATGAAGAATGTGCTTTTCAAAATAACAATGACCAAACAATGGGCAAAAATATAATTTTTAATTCATATATCCTGTACATTTTTGTTCAAAAAGGCTTATAATAAGAAATTTAACCTTTTAAATTTAAGAATTTGTTTAAATAATACTCCTATGAAAATATAAAGCACTAGGGAACTAACTAGATGGAACTCATCAAAACCGATACTTTCTTATGAAAAGAGTAATTTATAGGCCTAGACAAATCACTAAATAATTCACAATCTTTAATATACATTTTTTTCTTTTCACATTTTGATTTAAAGTCATGTAAAAAGCATTGTAGTGCATAGTAAATATACCAAAAAGTCTACAAAAAAAATCTTCTGAACAAGTTTTGTTTATATAGTCCTTAAGTTTTTTCAACATGTTACTAATGGAAATGCAAAAAAGTTCATCCAAGTATTTAATATTTCTTTCACATTTGATTTTTATATTTGTACCATGTTTTGTTGTTTATAGTTAAAGCAATTGGTTTAGTAATTTCTTTCTTAATTTATGCATTCGTTTGTAAATTTTATGTAATTGGTTGAAAATGAATTACTTTTTAACGTGTTTTTTTATTGGATCTATTCATCTTTTATAATATGCACTTGGTCATTTGTACGAACTGCACATGAGGTCTTAGGTGAATACATAAAAATTACATTTTCTATTATTTTATGTGATAAACATAAAAAAGTATAATTATGATTTATAGGTTGTAGACCACAAAAAGAGATGCAAATTAGTAATTCTTAAAAAAGGAGACAGGCTAAGGTAATTTATTAGAAAACTTAACGGAGTGGTATTGAAAGTGCTTTATATATACTTTTTTATGGGGGTTGGCGTTGGCATCAGGCAGTAGTTTTGCTTACGTAAATAACATGAACTCATAGAATATACCATAGCAATATTTCTTTAAAAAGACATTTATCCTAAACAGTTGATTGACAAGTTAAAAGATTGACATTTAGAAGAAATATTTATACTAAAAGTCTAGACACAAAGTCTCCTCTTAAGTTAAGCTAATAAAGTACTTTAACAAGTTTGAAATTCCCCATTCAACAAGTTATATATAGTTAACCTGTTTGTATAGTTAGGTTACTTCACAAGGTATAGTCTACGAAAAACAACACACAGTTTTCAGCGGCACCCCTTTGAAACAGACGTTAGCATTCAAAGGTGGTCTATTTTCTATCATAATTATTTACGACCCTAACATTTACATTACGAGGCTTTAATTGGCTCACATGGCTTTTCCGACCTGGGGCTGGACAGCGTTGGGTGTTCTAAAACGGGACAGACTGCACAAACACCCCAGAATAGCCGGTGTAGTACTTTGTGAAAAGTTGTTTCGGAGTCCTGTTGAGTCATTACGCTTCCTCGTTTCTGTTGAAGAGAAAAATTTGCTGTTGACTTTCTTGATGAGTTAATTTATCGTTATTTTGAGACCCTGATTTTTTGCATATAATAAACTCGAATGAGTGCATGCCTTATTTATGGGAAAATTGCCACAGTGCTAACGTAAGCTATAAATTGCTCGTGTTTTTCTAAAACTTTTTATTGTCATTTTGCGATGAAAAATTTATTATTTTCCGTGAAAATGTGGTATGTTGTCATATCAAAAATAATTTCGTGAAATATTAAGTTCTTGAAATGGGACTTAAATTTAACTGGGCTGACTTAATTAGTTTTGAACGATGAAATATGCACACTTATACTAGTAAAATACCTGCTGCTGTTTTGGAATACATTTGAGATTTACACTTTATTTACACTTAAATAACAAAATTGTGAAAGCAAGTCTCTATATTTTTTCTAAGGGCTGTGATTGCATTCAGGCATTTTAAAAGTAAGTGCTATCTCTTAAATGATGATTTCTTCATGAAATAATACTTGATACTTTCTTAAAATTTATTTGTGCTTGGAAGAATGTTTTTTCATATGACAATTAAAATTATATTATTTAAATAAATTAATTCTTTCTAAAGAAATTAATTATAGACTTTGTTACAAATATTTTTTATTTCCGTGTTTTGCTTATTGTATGTATTTTATCCTTTACAACTTTCATTTCATATTAAATTCCATAAATTTTGTATAGTTTCCCCCACATGAAATACTTTCGAAATTTTAAGGTTTCAGCAAATAAATTTCGAAAAATGCTTTGACTTAAAATTACGATACCTAAAAGTTGTCTATGGTTTCCACTTTTTTCGAGGTATCATTTAGTTACTTAAATAATTAAGAAAATAAGAAATAGTACAAGGCGGAAAATAAATCATCCTAAAAAATCGGGAAGCCAGACTAAACTCGATAAAACTTTAATAGAATATAGCTATAGGATCTACCCACGTATTTTTATTATCAATCCTTAATATTGAATGAAGAAAAGGCCAAGAAACTTTTATATGATTAATAACTCTTCCTAATAACAATTCGATAGAAAATTTCAGTATTCCAGAAGATTCGGATTTCATTAGTACAGATAAAATGAATCCATTAAAGACGGAATAATTCATGAGAGATGAGATTCGCTCTAGAAAGACATTTCCTAGAAAATGATTATTCCGATAAAATAATTAGAAAAAAAAACTCCTCACCATCTTCGAAAACTGACTTCAACGCCATTTCTTCACTGTACCCGTAGCTGATGGATCTGGTCACTTTTGTCTATAGCCTTTATCACGAACGAACCTCAAAAGCCTCGAACCATCATTATGGAAGGAGATAAAACCATTCCCTCCTGGACTCCCAGGAAGGCATATCATTACCACCTCCAGAAAAAATTACGGATAAGTGGATGTTGAAAGTAGATAACAGGAGTCTCGTAAGAAGGGAAACCCCTTGCAGCCATTTTTTCCTCCCTTTCGTGGTGGTGGGAAATTTATTTTCATCGATTGGGTTCAAATAACTTAAATTAGATTTGGGTTTCCTGTGGGGGGGGGGAGTTTGTTCTGGATCTATATTGTTCCTGGGAGTATAATAACTTTAGGGGGTTTAGGCGTCGTGTTGTTTTCTTTGAAGTAATGTAGGGTGTGGCCTGAATTGGAATCGGCGTAAGTGCTTGTTTCTGGCGTATTATTGTAGTGTGTGAGTTATGGAGGTTTATTATCATTATTTTTTATGTAAGAGTATTATTTCATATCTTTTCTAAAACTTAGAAATACTTCCTCCTTCATATTTTTATGACATTTTTTTTTGCGTTTTGACGTTAACACGTTTCGAATTTTATGTTTATCGGTCCATTTGGTAAATTAAAACGTCTTTGGAAAAATACTATGGTGGTTAAGACTGTCTTTTACCTTATTTTATGCTGGACCAATGGAGTTATTATCTTTTAAATCTACTTAAAATATAATCTATAAATACATCAATAACTTGTTTAAAAAAGAATAAATTGAAATTATCTTAAATTAATTCATGAATAAAATAGAGGGTGTTTCGACAAGTCCGCCTAAACTCTGCACAGAAAGATTCCTTTGCTTGGAGTGGATAAATTTGCCCACAAAATTTGTCCACGGTGAGCGCATGCATGGGCAATGAATATTTTCAATATCTTAGTGCGCTAACATGCCCAAATAACCATATTCACTTTTTCCATAAAACCTTTTTTAGCACAAACCGGATGTATAGATAAAATGGGCAACTAATAAAAAAACCATAGTTTTATATACCATAAAATCACTTGCAGTTATTTACTCATGTTAAGAATGTCGTACCTCCTTTCCTAACAAACAACTTATCAAAGATGAGAAAAATAACTTCTTGTGAGGAAGTTTTCTGAGAAACAGTGCATAATAAATATACTTTCAGAAATGCATTTCTGAGAACTTGTGTACATCATAACATGTTCCAATAATAAACTTCTTCGTGGAACAGGATTCGTTATTATTCTGATGCAACAAATAACATGTTAGTGTCTCTAGAATGTAAATAGGGCTGGACCATTGAATCTAATATAGCATATCCGATCTGAAAATATATATATCTTTAAGCTTGGATATTGCTAAATTTATTTGAATGATTTAGAGTTTTAAACTTCTTGAAAATATATAAATCCTAACCGAAGATTTTGGACTATACATGGATGCAACGTTTCTTGAACCCAGTACGTCACAAATGCGGAGGGAGAAATCGGTAAACACGAAGCCTGTTGGGTTGATAGGAGGAGTTTTGGTACGCAAATCGTGATTGAAAAGCACTATATATGCATGGGTTTAACAAAATAATCAGATTTTTAAATTGACGTTCTTTATTTCACTCAAAATTCAGACACCGCGATGGGAACTACTTTGTTTATTAGTGACGTCGTAGGGTCAACTTAAGTTGCTGTCTAGTATGGAGATTACAAATTAAATACGCTTTTACGCAAAGAGAATCTTAATATTTACTAATTAAAGTTTTTTTAATCACTGTAAATTACACCAAATGTAACTGATGCTTTCGTTTTAGTTATGAGTTTGTTTTGTTATATATAGCCAAAATATTTAAGGGGAGATTCTAAGCTTTTATTACTTAAATGTTTTCTATATGAACTACACAATCACCATGTTATCTCTCTCCTTCAAAATAAAATCTTAAGTTAGAAACTAAAAAGAAGTAAGGAAAAATTATTAGTTTGTTAAATACTTACTAATAAACGGGATATTGTATGCCCTCTATTGTATAAAATGAATTCTATTGTCAACGCTAAATAAACTAATGATAACTTTAAAATTTTAGGGGTCATGGAATAAAAATTCCGACATTTATATACAAGCCTCTTTCAGACACTATCAAAATCCAAAAAAATTTGCAATGAAAAATGAGTATCCATCCCTTGAAATATAACCAATCGAACTGAAAAACCTTTATCTAGGTCTATATTCTACACCGATTCCCGCAAAATGTCTAGCCATTATCTAATCGCGTAGCGCGAAATTCAATCGCAATTAATCTAATCACACCTAATTAATTTGGAGCAGATCCGAATTACTCAAAGAATTATGAAAAGATAGATTAAACATCTCTCCTACCCGAAAGGATTTACCGTCCAGACGCCTCCTGCAAAATGCAATTACGTTAATTAAACAACCAAGAATCTTAATAGCTCCTTTATTTTTCACTAGCTCCATTAACAAGGCTCTTCTTGCGAAATTCTAACCTTACATTTAAACGCGCAGTGAAAACCTAAAGAGCACCTGCTTTTTCCCTCAAAGCACAAAAACTTGGGGATTAAATAATTCTGAGGGAAGATGTGTGCGGGATTTCGCGCTAATTATTTCGGAGACGGAGCTTAATTCTTTTAATGCGGGGGATGTGTTCCAACAGGGGGAATCGATAGGGGTGGTTGAGAAGATCAGAGGAACAAGTTGTGGTTCGAGTTTAGATTTTTTTTTTGGTTTATGCCTTGCTCTACCTCTCTCTTTTTTCTGTCTCAATTGCAATCTACTTTGTATTTCTTTCGTCTGTCTCAGTTTTTCTGCTCGTTCTCGCTATTTAAATGCAATATTATGTATCTTTTTTATCTCTATCAATCTTTTTTTCGCCTTTTCCCTCCATTTTCCCCCTGCATTCTTCGTATACAAGAGGATTTCTATCAGACCGTTAGGTACAATTTACACGATACCAGCCGGCGTGCTAACCGATGTTTCTAGATATCCCTAAAATGCTTAAAAAAGAGAGAAAGAAAGAAAACATAAAAAATATAAGCAAAACTTTTACAGCACAATCTCCTATTCATACAACCCAACCCAATCGTTATAAAATAAAAACTCTTTCTGTTGGAAGTGCTCATAGAGCATTCGCACATGACGTCACTTGGAGGACAAAATCAACGTTGCTAAGGCTGTTGTTAGGGGCGGGACATAGAAGTATCCAATAGCAGCATTCGCACATGATGTCACTGGAGGAATAAAACAACGTTGCTAAGGCCGTTGTTAGGCAGAGTCATGTGATTGAAAATGCTCTATTGTTGTGTTTTCTTAGCATTGAAAAATTGTTCCACGCATTTGAGTGTTAATGCCTGTATGTGTATAACTTAAATAAGTGTATGATCTACGAAAACCATCTTGCCTTCACACAGAAAGTTAGAAATTTTGATTTAAATATGCACACAAAATTTTCAAATAAATAATTTCATGTTTTAGTTGCCATTTTTAAAACTGTAATTCTATTTTTTTGGGGGATAGAATATGCATAAAATGACTGGTAAAATCCTGATGCTTTTTAATTTAAAAGCATGTGATGCACTCCAGGGAATACCTGGAATAACTCTTAGCCGCCCCAAATATTCCATAATATTCAATGAATATTATGGGATATTTGCTTTGGATTCAATGCTTTCAAAGGCAAAAATCCAATGCTTAGGATTGAAAGAGTTGAACACCCGCTACTAAGAAAAGGCTGGGAAATCCCAGAAAACCTTACAGTTTTCTCACCACGAATGAAACAAAGATGGTGATTTTGACAGGCAACATATCGGACTTGGCTCCCTTGTGCCCAAAATCATCAGCCAATCGCCATCCACCCTGGCGGAAGCAACTGCTCTTTATTGCGTCGTCTTTGCCCAATCGAGTGTAAAAGGAGCAGGTTATAATATCACAGTTGTTACCAACAGCAAAACGAAGGATTAATCCCCCGCTGTGTGGGCAGCAGCATACCTTGCTCCTCCGCGGCTTAGAACAGAGACGGCTAATTGGAAAATTTCGAAGTGCGGATGATGGAACGGGGCCCGTAATTATGTGCGCAGGGACTTCTTTTGTTGGGTTTGCGGAATTAACGTGTTTTGCATCCCGTTCTCGGGTTTTGTAGGGGGAAATTTTTCATTAGGTCTGCTGGAGAAATTAAAGGAAAGAAAATGAACGTTGTGTTGTGTGTGTGGAGCGAATTTGTTCTGAGGATAATTATTGGGGGAATAGAGGTTTTTGGTGGTTGTGTGGAAGATGTTGTTGCGAGGCGAAAGAAGTTGGGTTGTTATTAATAATGGAGAAAAAAGTGTGTAAAGAGGTAAATAATGCGAAGAAATTAAATTTGGGAACTGGGTGTTTGAATTGCGCAGTGAAATTGTTGAATTAAATTCTAGAGGTGTTGTGAACTAAAGGGATGTGCTTAAATGTTAAAAGTTAGTTTTCTTGGTAATCAATTAAATTTTTAAACGAGGAAAGTTTAAATTTGGAAGTTAAGTTGTTGAGTTAAACCATACAGGTGAATGTTGCTATTAATTATAAGGAATGATATGTGATTAATTGCTAAAAATTATATATATATTTTTATACTAAGTCTACAACTAATCTTTTCACATAGGGATGTTTCTTTAATAAATGTATGAATTTTTCATTTTATTCTTAATTTGTTTGGAATTGTAATTAATTATTGTAAATAATTGGTAATTATTAACTTGCTATTCATTTGTATACTTTATTTCATTAATTTAATAAGTTTGGTTTCAAAAATAATTAGAATAATTCACAGGCCTTTAACTTATTGTTCAGACTTGTTTGTTATAAAAATTGCTTATCATAATATGTAATTTGTTTTACATGCATCTCTACTCTATACTGCTTCTTAATCCGGGAAATAAAAGTCATAACTTCACCTACCTATGCTACTATTTTAGCATAAAACATCCCAAACTTTGATGTTGAGTACTAGACCTTATTCAATGCTACTTGACCTATGTTTGAAACTACACTGATTTGTTTTTGAAGGGAATACCTTTTAATGATTCTTTTATATTTTATAACGTTATATTAATCTTACTTATCTATTACATCTATAGCCTTATCAGTTAATTATATACCAGCACTTTAGACAGTCTACAGTTTAAACTTTACTAACACCTGACATAGTAAATTCTCTACAATTCCTGTCACTTTTATACGGGTTTTTGAGCGTATCTCGTATTTCTCAGCCGGGTTTGTTCCATAGAAGACATCCATTTAATCTGCAACATAACACTTTCTTGCAAGACAGAAAAAAGGAAACCATAATGGTCGGTAGTCTGGTATATACGTGTGAGCAAGTATGGTATCCCACGCACAGCTATTAGATTGTGATCTTGCTTTATGAGAGGCATTTTTCCTCACTTCAGTTGCCTCCCTATTCGCCATTTTTCTCCATTCCTCCGTAATCACTGATGGTTAGTGAAACTCTTCGTGGTATACGATGCTTAGTCCATAGTTATTATTTTTTTTTGGTACACAGTATAATACTTTTGCTCACCAACCCGTCTTGGCGACTTTGTTTGGTGGTTTAGCCTGGCATTTTAGTATCTGCCATTCAGGTAAGAAAACCAATTTTCGGCGATTTGTATGAGCATCTATTGACATAATCGCCAAAGAGGGGCTATGATATATCGTATCCCTTTTTACCATCATGATATACTTTTTCCGTCTCTTACAAGGGTTTGGTTTCCATTCTTTGTGATCAGTCTGGTGTAAGGTGATATATCCCCTCCTTTGTACCTACATGTCTGTCTACGAATGTTGATGGATTTTTTTTGGGGTATTCCTTTTGTTTAGTTTGGTGTGATTTGTGGTTAGTAATAAACCAATCGAAGTAATTTGTCTTATGTGGAGGTATGGTTGTGGCGTGGCTTTCGCTTTATCTTGAAGTCTGAAAGTACAGACATAAGAAAAAAAAAACGTTACAGTAGTCATTGTGAGGAAACTACTGGAGGTAAAAATATAATTTTGGAGTTTTTTGTTAGGTTTTAGCGTGTTATTGAAAACATTGTAAAATTGTGGACCTAAAAGGGCTTCTTCATTTTATCTTCACATGCATTTCTTCAACATGCATACTTTTCTAAGGCGGCTAAGATTTTTTTTCATTATTCTGAAAGATCACACAGTACAACTTTTGGAACGATGTATAATTTAATTAGCACATCATATAAAAAGCTCCAAAAATTTGAAATTTTTCCAAAGGAAGTAAAAAACTGGTGTTTAGTAGTCAATTCAATACGCAAAATAATTCGATATTCTTAAGTATCGATACTTTAATAAATTGTCGGCTTACAGGAGAAAGAATCTAAGTCACTTCTGGTTCAACTAATTAACTAGTTGTCAAACCAAGGTACTGCAGAATAATCTGTTCGAATAATCGACTTTTTCGAATATCCGACCATTCATATGCTATCTTGATTCCGTTATTCTAAAGTTGTATAGTATAGTTTTATACAGTTTATTAAGCTGTGAATAAGAAGTTTAAGGGATTCTGAAAGAGACGAATAGATAAACGGTTTCAAATAAGAAAAAGAAACAAATGTGTGTATAATCGAAGAGAAACTAAATGTTCTGCCTTGACTTGACAAAAAGGAGTCTGAGTAAATTATATTTTAAATTTTACTTTAATTTAAGTAAATTTTCAGTGTCTAAAGTGTTATTTGTTCTTTTTCTCTTTATTAGAAACGTAATTTTAATTTACTAAATCGCTTTAAAAAAAGGTCTGTAAATGACTTAGTTTGATTCTCCCCTGATTATCCGACCTTTATAAGCGTTTTGACGAACGCCTGGTTCCGAAGGTGATGAATAATCAAGATATTCTACTGCATTGAATATTATTCTAGTTTATATTTGATATTTGATCTTCGGTTTCTAACAATCGATACCTAAAATCACTCAAACGATTCGATACCACCCAAAAAAAAAATCACTCGATTCACCTCATCACCAACCAATGCCCACCTGATTAATGACACGCCTTAGAAAACGAATGCTTGAAAAGAGACAATGCTCGCTTTTTAATTCTTAGCAGATTGATGACTGCTCGTAAGAAAAAATCACCGTGATGCCGGAGGATAATAATAATGGGTTGCTGCCTCCTTTCCAGAGTCCGGCCACCACTTTCCAGGGTAATCCGGGAGCGTTTTTATCCCTGAGGATATTTAATATCGGGTCGAAGGATGCTTTTTCGGAGGTGCAGGGGTAATTAATTACGGTTAAGTAGAGGTATGATGGAGACAGGGGTCGTCTGGATATTATATGGTAAAGCGTGTGTGTGGTGTTTTTTGCTTTGGCTTTTAATTGGCGTTTTCTTGGTGACTAATTATTGAGAATACTTTCTGAGTTATATTAGTTTTATGATGGAGTATATGGACCGAGCCGGATTAGTTGTTAGATAGGCCTGTGCTGTGAGTTATTTGATGATGTTTGCTCTTTTTTGTCTGTTAGTTAGATAAGTAGTATTAAAAGTTTTTTCTTTGTTAGGAATCAAAATTATTTTTGGTCCCTTCGTTTGTTTATTATTTTAATACTTGAGTAGACCCTGTTTTCAGCATTTACTTTTGTAGCTTCCATGAAGATGTTCTATAGATTCTTTTTCTAAGTCTTAATGCCATTATATCTTTAAACCAGAAACTATTCTTAGTAAGAAATACTGGTAAAAGTAAGAAGAAAAACCAGTAAAAAATCTACCTAAACGATTTTATAAGACTGGTAGAACTAAATTATATCTAATAGAGTATTTTCAATCACATGACTCTGCCTAACAACGGCCTTAGCAACGTTGTTTTATTCCTCCAGTGACATCATGTGCGAATGCTGCTATTGGATACTTCTATGTCCCGCCCCTAACAACAGCCTTAGCAACGTTGATTTTGGCCTCCAAGTGACGTCATGTGCGAATGCTCTATACTAAATAATCCTGAAGTAAAAAAAATTTAATATAGCTAATAAAATTTTTCTGGCAAAATATAAATTTATGTTCAATTTTGCTTTCAACTCTATAATGATAGTTTCCCTAATTACAAACATTTAATTTTCTAACTATCAATAAAACACGTAGCAAGAGATATAAAGGAAGACCCTCTCTACATATAGTGGGTCTTGTATGAAGTTACAGAAAAATACTAAGGAAAAATTAATTTCCTCTTGTGTAATATCAGTTACAACACCAAATGCCATTAAATTTTAATGCTGGATTGATTCCAAAACATGAATGTATACAGCATTATTATAGGCTATCATATTTTCTCAAGAATATACTGATACAAATCTCATAAGCCCCGTTTTGATATATTATGGGATAAGTTATGGAGAAATTTCTTACAGTGCAGGGTTTCAAGGAACACGTTTTATGCAGACTTAAGATAATCGAATTTTATGACACGACGTATTGGGTAGCATGCTATGAAACAAGACCATCAAGTTCAAAAATAAGATTTCTTGTGCGAGCCGTGCGTTTATTGCTATGCATTATATGTCTAGACTTTAAAACAGAAAATAAGACAGATGAGAGGTTTTGGGTTACGAAATGTTATAGTGGGTGACATCCTGAAAACAATTCTTAAATATTTATGTATTTTTTTTGTATTTTATTTAAGGATGTTTTGGGGAAACTCGATTTAATGTGGTAAATTTCCAAAATTTTGCTATGAGTATTTAGTTATTAACTTTGTTTTTTTATGAACCAACAAAAAATCTTTATTTTTATGTTGTAATCTATGGAAGTGGTGAAAGTTTATTATAACGAAGAAAACACGGGTGTATAAATATGCACGATATGAGAGGTAGAAAACACTTTTAAATATTTTAAATTTAAAAAAAAAATTTCAATTGGAAAAAGCTAATGAATTGATACCTATAGTTCATTATTTCTCTAAAACCCCATTGACCCCATTTAAATAATCGGAGATATTTTGTGTACTTTCAGTCGCTTTAAGGGAGATCTGGTCACATTTTTAATGTGAACAAGTTTTCATAACCGTTTTAAATTTCATACGTGCCATTAGATTAATCTTACGGATGAACCGGATGAGATATCGTGAATCTATTCTTTTTATGGATTAGTAATGTTAGTACTGTCGTACCGCGAGGAGAAGAGCTATTGACGTCATACGATGATGCTGCGGTTGGTATAGAAACGGATTATTCCACTGAATTTTGGGGGTGGTGGTAATTCACTTGGCGCTAAAATAAATGTTCCGAGCCAAATCTGAGTGGGTATCTTTCAGCTGTGTACTTCTTTCGATTCTAGAGTAACGAATTTTGGAATTTCCTTTCGCATTACATCTGATTTGATTAAATATTTCTAATCTGACCTTTTTCAACTGATCTGATCTATTTTAACTGATCTGATCTTTTTCAACTGATCTTAAATGTTTCACTGAATCTGATCGATTTTAATTTGATATAATGTTATGCGATTTACATCAATTTATCTGATTTTATTTTGGATATTTTATAATTTTTACCATGTTCATTAATCCTTCTTTTTAAACTCTCAAGTCGCTTATCATTTATCCTATCAAGTAGTTACCTTTAATTTTATTGGATCTGATCATACCTTCTTTTAAAGTAGATGTTAATTCATGAAAATTAGCGTTTAAATTATCTTTCATCTTTCTAACCCCATCCGATCGTTCACAATCGTCTCTGTAACTTTTTTTTTATTCGGCCGACTGTACAAAATATAAGAAGCGATTATTGGAAAAAGATGGGTTGATCGAAGATATTGTAGACGAATTAGTGATTAATTTGTCGGAAAGCGATTCGAATCTTTGTCAAACACTGACAGTGACTGCAGTTCTAGTGACAATGAATTGCATTAGATTGTACTTAAATGTTATAAAATATTTTTAAAAAATTAATAAATATTTCTATATTTTGTCTCTTTACAAGTTTCTAAAGCTTCATTTAAATTTCGAGTATGGTGATTAAATTATAAAATTATTAATTTAAGTGATATGAGCTATTTTATATAAAACTAAATATAACTAATTCACTCAAAATAGCAATATTAAAGCATACTAAACGTACAGAAATGTTTCATGCCCAAAGGTATTTTCGATTACGAGAAATTTCAAAGCTAATCTATATTTCAATGCAGTTTAATAAAATATGATTATCTTATTTTCATTCGCGAAACGCGTTTTCTCATTCGCCAAATGTACGCTTAAAAAGCCAAATACTGCCGTTCAATTCATACCAGCTTCCCTCTTCTTTTAAACTCGTCTACTCACGGCAACCCTGTTCAAAGCTCTTCTCCTCGCGGTACGACAGTACCACATATAGTAAAACTGATTTATAAAGATCTTACAAGCCCAATATGGGAAACATCGATTATATAAACATTTATCGATAAATAGGTTTTATCCTATTCTTTTAACTTGATAATTTTGATAAAGAAAAATCTTCTCCCAAAAACCATGTCATATTTGATTTGCCCCAATAGTGTCAGATAAGCGTTGATTAATGTTAAATATAGAATTTATAACTAATCATCTCCATCAATTTCCCATAAAAAATAACGGAATCTACAAATTTGTGTATCTATAACATCTTAGGAAGTTTGGATTAAAACATCGTTTTAAAGATTCAAGAACTCAATATAATGGACTTCAGTATTGTAAAAGTACAAGTGGGGAGAAATCACAGTAGAAAAATTATTAGTTGATTGCCAAATATTCGCAAACTGGGTTTTGTTCTTAAGCAAATGCCATTATCATAGACTGACGTATTAATTAGTCAGCTGGCAAAAAGTCCAATAATACCCCTCTTAGAAAAGTTTGTCTGTGTTATAAATCTTCCTCCATATAATTAAAATGCAGGCACAATTAATTATAACTGCACATTTTCTTTGTTTTTACGCGTACAAGAAGAAAGAAGAAGAAAAGCCACTGTCTCTTTTATACGGTTTAATCTGTTTTCCGATCGAAGTATTTGCTTGCCAAAAAACTTTTTTTTATCTGTTTTTACTTGAAACGAGATTAAATGAACACGAGGTAATACGAGATCCGGAAGAAAAAAAAAAGAACTTTACTTAATAAATCTTAACTTCTAAGAAGAAAGTATTTAAGCTTATGTGTGTGCCGAGGAAGAGTATACATACATACATACAGCTAGTTTATGAGATGGTTCTTCTATTGATTGTTTAAAGGACTTTTAGTTTTTTGCCCCCCGCTTGTTCCATTTGCTGAAAATTTAAAACGCTCGATTAATTTAAAGGAGAAGTTCCTGCTTAAAGCGTAGCAAAAGATGAATGTAAAGCTCGATACATGGAGTTTATGGTAGAAAACAACTGTAAGTTATTGGTATTATCCTTGACTAGCACTATTAATCATTACCATTCTTCTTCGGTTAAAGAAGACATAACCAATGATCCCAAATAGACGATTTCCAATGTTTAAATTTTAGAAAATTTCAGAAAAATGTTACTGAAATCAGCAAAAATTCGAGGTTTGGACCAAATACAAAGATAACGTCTCACCACTGAGCCAGTGAGGATAATATATTCAATACTTTATATAAAATATGCTTCAAAAAGTTACATATTCGGTCCAATACTTCTAGTTGATTTAACATTGGAAATGGTCTATCTGTAGTTGATTTACAAGTGACCACCAATAATATGATTCATAAAACCATTATACAGAGTGTCCAGTCCCCTCATACTGTAGTCTTATACTTAATATGGAAGCTGATAGTTTTAAATACAAAGTGCATTCTTAAATTACAATGATGTTTAGATTTTAGACCACCTTACAAGTGAGCATTCTTGTAGTAGCATCTTAGATAGGCCATACATAAATATCTTTCTTCATTCAGATACAATCTATACATATATTGTAGATCCAGATTCACGACAATGATCTTCATCCAAATAGGCCCTGAACGATAATTTTCATTCTTTTTCCCACGAGCACCATTATTATGTTTATAATTCGCTCTTAATATTGTTAATGCGGGAGATGTTACTGGTTGTTTTTTTTTAAATGCTTATTTGCATTTGAATCAAACTATGGATTTTTTCTCTTACAAATATGTATTGAATGTGCTAAAAGTCAAACCGGAAAATTAGCTTTTATCAAGACAGTTTTTAATTTAAATGCAAAATTCATTTTATGAAACTAAAAAGTATTCTCTAGCACATTACTTTTCAATATACAAGCGTGAAACTGTTATAATATGAAATACGTAAGCATATCAATCGTTGAATCTTGGTAAAGTTGTCTCCTTTTATTATGTACTATAAACTACTATGTTGTTAAGTATTAAAAAAAATACTTTTCCCAAAGTAATAATATCTTATCAAAACTACAGGAACTTAAGCGCGTTAAATAAGTCATTAGAGTTAGTAACTAATAGTCTATCACAAGATGAGCTCTCGTTTGCATTTCTTACATCCATTCGTTTAGTATTGTTTCTATAAGCAAGCGCCACAACTAGGCAACTATACTAAACAGCAACTTAAGTTGACCCTATGACGTCACTCACAAACAAAGTAGTTTCCATCGCTGTGTCAGAATTTTGAGTGAAATGAAGAACGTCAATTTAAAAATATGATTATTTTGTTAAACCCATGTATACTAAATAGTGCTTTTCAATCACGATTTGGGTACCGAAACTCCTCCTAGCAACCCAACAGGCTTAGTCCAGAGCTCATCTTGTTATAGACAGACTGTATCTCTGCTTGGTGCTTGAGCCAAACTATTGAATTTAGATTAATTTTATATATTCTACCACTTAAAACTAAAAATGATAAGGTACTTGAATTCCTATACGGAAAAATGCACTCAGTTCCTCGGTTATCTTCCTGGTTTCCATCAAAGCCACAAGTCCAATATTGTTATTTACAGAGTTATAGGTAAATTGAGTTTTCCCAACTTTTCCGAAAGCCGGTCAATTTATTTCACTAGCAATTTAGGTCACTCAGCGCCAGGCCAACTTCTGAAGAGGATTGGCTTTCCAGTAGAAATGGCATCCTAATTAGTTTAAACCTAATTCGTATCGATTACGTCAAGAGTTTCTGTCTGGAAGTAGTTAACAAGAGCTCTGTTTGAGATATGACGGACACTCGAAGCTTATTAGTAGAAGCGCGTTTATTGGACTAAACAATTAGAAGCGTCAGACTCTTCGTATTACGACGGAAGTATCGTTTGAAGAGTTCAAGTGGTGACGTGTCGGCTGAATGTCAATGTGATTAACTTAACAACGTTAGTTGACCCTATGACGTCACTAACAAAGTAGTTCACATCGCGGTGGTGTCTCAATTTTGAGTGAATTGAAGAACGTCAATTTAAAAATGTGATTATTTTGTTAAACCCTTGTATGTATAGTGCTTTTTTTATCACGATTTGGGTACCGAAACTCCTCCTAGCAACCCAAAAGGCTTTCTGTTTACCCATTTTCTTCTTCCACGTAGTGACGTACTGGGTTCAGGAAACGTTGCTATCTAGTATAGTAGTTGAATTGTGATGATTTCCGTTTTATTTGAATGCAATTAATGTATAAATGATAAAACTTTTTATATTTTGAAATTTAATGCAGACTATAGAAGTCTTTAGAAATGTAATTACTACATTTGAAGATAGTTAATAGTACTGGTGGACGAAAAAATGGTCAAAATGCAACTGAAACAATTCAAACAGATTCTTACAAGGTTTGAGATTCTTATGTTAAATGACCCCCTGAACCCGTTTTTCTCCATCAGCCTCAGATTTTCAGAGAACCAGCCCCTATCCCCTTCTTACGTTTTTCGATGATTTAAAGACTTTGAATTCGATTTACAGGGTCAAAAAACATTACTTTAGTCTTTAAATTACTATAATTTTTCTAATTTTTTTTTTTGCATTTTTAGGGTGGTAATAACATTCTAAACTTCTATATTTGTTACAAATTTTCATATTTTAGAAACTTTAACTTTTCTTGTCTCCTCGGGTGTAATTTAAAGACTAAAGTAATGCTTTTTGACCCTGAAAGTCGTATTCAAAGTCATTAACCGCCATATTCATAGCCATCAGCGTTAGTGTTACATCCTTGGTCAAAGAAGGATTCCACCAATCAGAATAAGCGAAAAGCTATTTTTTCTTTCTTTAGCTGCTGGTTAACACCGACGCTGATGACTGTGAATATGGCTATAAGTCATCTAAAAACGTAAAAAGGGGGAGGGACTGTTCCCCGAAAATCTAAGTCTGATGGAGAAAAACGGGGGTCAAATCTTCTTATTGAATCCTCGAATACTTATGATGTATAGAAACGATATTTTACCTTTTAAGTACTGATATACGAGATGAGATAAGTAAATGTACTAATTATCTCCCCCAAATTAATGCAATGAGAAAAATAAAAAGCCACACCGATAATAATAACAGAAAATTAAAAACAGTACATAAACATATAACCCTCTGAATCCACAAATAAAAAAGTGTCCCATATACACACAGCCACCCAGACATTATAAATAGCTCGCATTCTTTCATTTTGCCGTTAATGAAGTGACAACAGCCAAAGCGTTAAAAAAAGGCAATTACGCCTCCTCTTAGCTCGAGAATTTTTTTTTCTCTGCCACCTTTAATAATGATTCTATCTCTCAAGATTGAAACTTCTTAACAAGGAATCTGGCCACAATAGGTTGGGCTACTAGTTCGCAAAGCCAAATTGCCAGCGGAAGTGAATTGCGAAAGCGTTTCTGGTCGGCAATTTCCAGGTCAATTAGAACGTTTTTATCGTTTCGAACGCTACATGCTTGCTCATAACTCGCTTCATTTGGAAATTAGCGCGGAGGAATTTTTTTTTTATGATGCGCAGATAGTAACTTTTGGAATGATGTAATGTTTATCAGTTTAGGTTTTTTTTATGTCGTCACTGCCATTGAATTGCTTGAACAGAATAAATGGGCTGTGAATATATATTTAATAACTTGGGGAATAAATAAATTTAATCTCTTTCAAATTGAAAAAATTATTATAAATAATTCATGGAAAGTCCTTTCATTGCCAGATTAATTAACGTATTCCCCTTGTTCCGGCTTATCTGTCGGAAATCAGTTTTTTTTAATGTCAAATGAGCTTGGGAAAATTTAGATCGTAAGTTAGATCGAAACACAAGCAAAAAGTTATTTATTAAAATAATCTCACAATACAACTCTTAAAATAACTCCTTTTTATCAAATTGATTTTATTTCGACATTTATTACAAGGATGTTTTTATGTAAGTAAATTCGATTCAATTTATTTAAAAAAGTAATCTATTTTCCTTCTTTGTATCTATTTTTTCTTGCATTTATTCTTTTTTCGCAATAAAATAATTTGAAGGGATTAACAAAGTAAATTGGACTCTAAAATCATGTCTTTTGGAAGGGATTAGCTAAGTTCATTTTAAAAATTCGGGCTTATGATATTTTTATACTGATTTTCATGTTAGTTTTAAAAATATGTAATTTATCTGTTATTATTAACTCAATACAGAAGAATAATTTACTTAAAAGGGATATGCTTCGTTTAATAGAATTTTTAATAGCGGCTTATGCTAGTGTGGCTTATACGCTAGTGCGGCTTTTAGGATGAATTTTCGTTTTTTTTTTAGGTTAATTATAATTAATCGTTAGAGCAACTAATCTACACAAAGTAACGGTACTCCCAGAATAGGAAGCTCAATCAAATATAAAAGGAGTTTGGTAATACTAAAAGTATAAGGGTTACTTAAAATAGTAATTGCTACATCCAATTGGACAGAAATTTATTTTCAAGTATATACCATTGGCAAAAAAAATAACCTTATGGGAGAAATTATCTGTATTCTCTACACGTCTACACCATCTTAAAATTTATAGTTTGTCTCGTAGAAGAAAAGGTATATTTCAAATGATAAATTAAATCGAGTAGCTTAAATAAAGTCATATTAGACCTTGAAATATTTACTGCATACTTTTTGCGAGAAGATACATTTCAAATATATAATTATATTGCAGAATATTTCGAATAATGATGACAAGGATGTTTGAGAAAATGTTTTCAAACCAGATTTTAAGTTTAAATAATATCATGATAGGATGATAAATGTGTGAACGTTGGGAAATGAAACTGAATCCCTTGATCTCTACTTCTTCTAAAATAGGAAATAAAAGTATTATATTATATATCAAAGTTAATTTAATCAACCAACAGTAATTTAAATTTTTATAACGTAAAGGGAAGGATTAGCTTCTACAAATGAAACTTGATTATTATAATTCGAAACATTATTATAATTCGAAACATTATTATAATTCGAATGAATATTCATGAATTGAACGTTAACAATGTATTGCATTATAATATGTTCCAACGAAAAATCTTAGAAAGCTGAACGTATTTGATTTTTTTCTAGCTATATCTTGGTATTCGTACAACCTTATTATTGAGAATGTTTTAATATATGAGATGGAAGAAGCATAATTTTAACAATATGCAATTACTGGATCATCTAATCTCAACAAAATCTGGATAAAAATTAAAAATGCATAATTAGGGTAGTTTAAAAAAATGTTTGAAGGTTTGTATTGTGCTATAATACATAAAATTGATTTTAATATCCAATATACTCAGTTTACTTCAAGTCATAAAAGTGTTTATTCTCCAAATAAATTTGAAAATATATTTTGGATCTTTGTGGTTGAATTTGCAATTCTTCAGAAAAACGTTCGTAAATCAAAGTAGGGCTTTGACCGAAGATATCACGAGTTGAAAGAAAGAATTTTCACAACACAGATAAATTTATTCGAAAGAATATAATAATAATAATAATATATTAATAAAAAATCGTGGATCTTTTCACTCTTTGAAAATTCTTCATAAATAATACAAGACTTTAAAAATAGGATCTAGAAAAGAATGAATAAGAAGGTGAAAACAACTAATGCGTCCTGATAGTGATTCTGAAAATATGTTTTTGACCAAAATAACTTCAACATATCGATAACAGAAACAAATGTATTCTTCAATTTTACTCAAAATAAGGATGGAATTAATTATTCCACTGTTTCACAATATCATTATGCCTGGAATTTTTAGTCCCATTACTTGAAATATCTTCATCCTAAAATTCCAATTATGTGGTTTTAGAATACTTATTAAAGAAAACTATGTGTGTAAAGAATTTAATACTATAAACACGAATACATCATTTATTTGGCTTTATTAATGCGTTTAAATATTTTCTTGCTTAAGTTCATCAAAATAATAAGAATTTCAGTGTAAGTAATACTAAGTTCAATGCAATGGAAGTTAAAGAACATAAAAGCTAAAGTGAAAAATGTCTGTTAAAAAGCTCACTAATACAAATACTTTATTTTTTGCGTACGAAAATTAATGATAGAATAATACAAATTTTTATTCTTAATATTTCAGAACAAATTAATTTAAAATTTAATTAGAAAGAAATCATTTTAAAAGAAAAATAATTTAATTTAAAATAGAAAAAAAAGTTTCGCCCAAAAAAGATAAAATGTATCGGAGCTTAAACCTATTTTTGAATATTTAGAAAATGTATAAGGAAATACTTATACTGAGAAGTATACAGTTTTAATTTTATGAAATCGGAATATAGTTTTAAAGGTATTTGAGGATTATTTTTGTTAAATTCCTGAGTGGTTTTGAGTTCGCAACTTGAAGAAATTTTTACCATCTACAAAAACAATTACACTTGCATGTATAATACGAAATTTTAACCCTTTTTTTGTGCGAATGAAAAATTAAAGAATGTTAGTTAGATGCAAAGAATAAATGCATTGTGGATAATATGTAGAGACGCGATCCGCGATCCATGTATCGCATTAACTTGACTTGCAGCTACAAATTATTCCATTAAGATGAAACAAGTAGCTAAACAACTCACCTTTCAAAGTATTCTAAACGACAATGATGGAGAAGTATGTCGACTTTCAAGTTCTACTTTCAACAATCCCGTAGTCTAAAATGTTCCACGAAGTTCGTCCCAGGTAACAATCGATCTGCAGAACTGTTCCAAAATTGTCCTTACGAGTTCAACAGGTGGATAAGAGTCAGCGTAAAGTCATTACAGGAGCGTTCGGTCTCCTTCGTTTTCTTTTGTGGCAGAAACGAAATTACCTTTTTTTTAGCGATGAAAAGTATGTTAAGTTCCGTTTAATTTGATTGTTCACTAATTACACGATTATGTGTGATGGAATAAGTTCGGTAACACTCGAGATATGCAATGATATTAATAATAGTCTTCAAAGGGTCCAACTCGTTTTTATATAACTTTTTAGCGTAACAGGTGTAGAATAAAAGGTATTCAAACGATAATTGACTTTATCCTAGAACTTTGTCGGTCGTTTCCCGCCTCGGGGTGACAATATGTTTCGCAAACAATTAAAGAACGGCGATTTTTATCGGACAAACGATTTCGGTAGGCGAACGATTTTTCCGTTCGAATTCCGTTACCGAAAGCGGTAGTTCTGTCTTGGGGTGCTTGGATCGTTCGCGCGCGGTGGTTTTGGCAAACGATAAACGGGACCAGCTCCCTCGGCTCCGCGCCTCCGACTGAAATCGTCTGCGATCTCCCGGCAGCCCCCCCCTTTCCGCCCACCGGGCGCAAGCGCAACAGATTCTCTCCACCCTTGCTGCTCCTCTAAAGAGCATCTGCGTGAACTTACTTTCGGACGTGATTGTCAGGATGCTCTTAAACCCCGTGGAAATGGAATTGGTGTGAACTCGAATTACTTTTGTGCGCCCTTTTCCTAGGTGGAATTTTTACTCGAGGTCTTTTCCTCAAACAAATCGGAGGAATTCGTTCTTTTGGAAGCATCTTAGAGGCAGGTGTGGATCCACTCTCCCTTAGACCAAAAAAAGTACTCGAAATGAGTTAAAACCGTACAGGTCAAATTAATTTTTTTTCTGGGGGAACCCCCATACCCCTCAGCGGTACCAAAAGGGGATCTAGAGTAATACTTTTTTTTTAAAATCCCCAACATTTTGACATTTTTCTCAAAATGTAAAGGTGATGGTCTGGAAAAGTGCCACCCCCCCTTGGAGCCGTGCTGGATCCACGCTTGCTTAGAGCACCGTATTAAATCCATCCGTTTATAAGCCGAACGTGTGGGTTTTGTTTAAAAAATGTACTACCCTAAATTCAAAAACCGTTAATAAACCGATATTACTTATTACTTCTTGCTACGAGCGTCCGGCTAATTGTAGCCGATAGCTCGATGTCCCTGATATCAAAGGCAGGCGAGGGTCCAAAATTTTTAATAATCCGATATGATAATTTACATTTTAAGTTGGGTTTATCAAAACTCAACATCTCCACTTTTAGACATTATTCAGGTGATCAAAAATCGTGATGAAGAGATGCTTTAACGATATCACAAGTTTTTGCTTTGCTTCTTATTGTAGGGGCAATATCCACTTTTGCAAGGTATGGTTTTGACTACATATCTGAAACCTCAGTCCAAAAAAAGGCACAAAAGGAAGAGATGTCAAGGTTCAAAGAATTACTCCTAATTTACACCATTTTACATATATACAGGGTGTTTTATCAAGTCAGACCTAACTCTGCACAGCCAGATTCTTTGCGTGGAGGGCATAAAAAATGTCTAGCGAACTGTACCTATACAACCCAGTTTTCGAGAAAATCGCGACAGAAAAAGGAATGTCGTCACATGCAGTTTACGCTAAAAAGGATTATGGAAAACTTGAAAATAGTTGTTTGGATATGTTTGCAATAAATATCCATTGCGCGTAGATATGACGTAACATTTTTCGAAAAATAAATGTCGTTGTAGATGTACCTATAGTTCTTCAGACAAATTTTATTTGTCTCCTGAAAGAAACCTGTGTGTAGAGTTTGAGTGGAAACACTACACAGAGACCTATTTAAATTTGTGAAAACATTTGGTCTGAAGAAAGGAGAAGACTTTCAGTATCTACTCTATAACTTTCTGTTAAGGGTTAAAACAAATCCTTGTTGTGAACATTGTTATTTAGGGTTATCAGTTTCTGAAAAAAAAACGTGTTTAGGGAAAAATACAACTGAACATAAATAAAATTTAATAAATAAGTTAACTATTGAAACTTTTATGTAATTTAAGGGAAAATCATTAAACACTTCAAAACTTAATTAAACTTAATTAAGTGGTTTTTTAGTTTTCTCCACGTATTATTGAAGTTCCCTCAAAAACCAAGAAAACAATTCACTTTTATATCACCATTAATTCCTGTCAATATCAAAATGACAAGTGACAACCAACGGTTAGAATTCCGATATAGCAAAACAGGAATTCCTGGTTTGTAAGAATTAAAAATATCCTTGTTTGAAGATCGAAACAAGCCGATAGAAACAAAGAAAAGCAATGACGGAATTTCAGGTCCGAATAAAAAAGCCAAAACTATTGACTTCTTTACGATCGGAAAAATGGTTTAATATTTCCTGCATGGAGAAAACGTTCCTTACAATTTAACGTGTTTTATATTTAGCTATAAATAATAGAACAGCTTGAAGAATGTCAGGCTGCCTGATATTGTTTGACGTTCCCATGGGAATCAATGAACCAAATGTTCTACACTGTCTGTCTACACCCCTAACAACTAAAAAATATTAATAACATAAGGTAAAGTTTTTAGCACGTAATTTTTATAATTGGTTTTTAATAGTGAGAAGTTTGGAGGGAAAGTGTCTTCAAAAAAATGTAAGGCATCTTGGAACTTGAGTTTTCAATTTAAAAGTATGTTCTTGAGTAATTTTTTTTCACAAAGAAGTTGTCAGCGAATGTCATTCTATATAAAAACTTATGATTGATGACTTTACTCCTTTCGTCAGTTTAGTACACAGAGTAAAAATATCTTCCGAGTGTTATGAATGTAAGAAAGAGAGAAAAAAAGTTTAATACTACTTCAAAGATGAAAAATAAGTTTGAAAAAAGATGATAGCTATCTTAAGCATAAAATTACTAATTAAATAAGCAGGTTATTAGATTGTTACCTTGCTATAAATATCGTGTTTACTTTCAAGTTAAATTTTCCGACTGAAAGAAAATTGAAATGACTATGTATGAAGATTTTTCTCTGATTAAAGTAGTCAACTGAAACATTAAAAAATATATTTTCTTTTTTCAACTCATACTCAAGTCTGCCGACGGAAATATTTGATACGAAATAAAACTCTTAACAAAACTTTTATGATGTCTGATATATCGTAAGTAACAAAACTGTCTAACTCTTGTTATCTCTTCTTTCTCAACTCATATTGAGTAGGAAAAGGAGAAATAGGATCTTGCTTAGTTATGCTCATTCAGTACAGTATTCCACCTGAATGCAATTAACTTTTTATAATTAACGATAGATGAGTACCTGATTTAAATTGTAATATAATAGCAAAAGATGTTAGCATCGAGTTTTGTCTGAATGGTTATGACACACCGTCTTTATGTTTACTTTTGAGAAAGTCTAATTATGTTCAAATGCGTAAAAAAAACTTTCGTATTATTAAAATTGACGAGTAGAATTTCAATAGTCTGGGATGAGTTTAAAAACAATGTTTAACATTTTCAATTAATTAACTTAAATAATCTTTAGATATGTACTTTAAAATAAACAAATTGAGTAAAAGCGATTCGCTATATGAATAAATTATTTTTGCTTTTAAATTTGTTTCAAATGTTTTCTCGTAAAGGAATTTTATTAAGGGCCATTGAAAAATTTAATTATAATCATCCTTTATTTCATATATCCCTTTATTATTGTTACTTGAGAATAGGTTTTTAATAGGTTTAACTTTTTTATTCTGTTAAAATAGCAGAAAAAAGATTGTATTTTTGCAAATGTTTTAATGCTGCCTTGACTGACAGTATATAGGAAACGACATAAAAATGCCTTCTAAACATTGCATTCTAAAATCTTCGCCTTCTAAACATGATATGAGATTTCAGCACAATGATTTTAAAGCTTTTAGAGTATCAAATTTTTAAAGAAGCAATCAAAATACTTCTCAATTTATGCAGTTTAAGTCCTTTCTAACTAATATAAGCAAACCCAAATAAGAGCTTGCTATGAAAATAATCCAACCAAATTCCATTTAACAAGTTTAATACTAAATCAAACGTCTAATATTCCATTAGACAGTTTTCAGGGAAAAAAATCACAAGCAAAACTCGATACCTGTGATTTCCATAAAATCATTAATCCAACGTATTTAATTTAACCGCTGATTTTAATGACATTCAAGAACCACACCGAAACTTAATACTACTCAGGAATCCAAATGGTAAGTTGGTTTAGAGATCATAGCTTGTAACGGTTAATTAGGCATGCAAATAGCTATCTGTCTCAAACAATGGTCAATCAGACAGACTTAGAAGACTCGATCATCTGTGTGTTGTGTATATTACAGTATTGACATTATCTTCCACTGAAGAGATTAACCTATTTCGAGTATGGATCTGAGAGACTTTGAAGCTATTAGTAATGCATGTTTGCTCGTGAGGTTCTCCTTTAATCTATCAGAGTAATTATACCTTTAATGATGATAAGATGAAGCGTATACAGACTTTAAATCAAAGACAATTCCAGTGAAAGTAATCATTTTGATTTGCATGTATCCCTAGTAGCAGAGCTGGTACTAAATATGTCAATTTTACGTAACTGCAACTATAGAAGTAAACGAAATTTGACAGTAGATGACAAAAATTACACGAATCTTTAACGTTTGTGCTGTTTGGGTATTCATCCTAAGAATAATTGCTGATACTATAACGTTATCCATACCGTAAAAATTCTCCAAAATTATTTTGAACTCCAAAACGCCAAATATTATTGAATATAGGCAATATTCTTTGTCATTCAATATAACCTCTTATTTCTAACTGTTGGTTTTCTTTTTTTGGCGCAATGTTTTTGAGCTTTTGTGAACAAAACACAGCCGTAGGTATATTTTTTGCTGTATAAATAACGGAAAAGTCAGTGAGTCAGCTGTAAGCTTGCAATATTAGATGATATAGTGTTTTGGGTTTCCTGGTGTATCTTGCTATTAGTCTGTTAATCTTGTTATTGACTATTATTGATTTTCCAACAGTCTATTTGTATGGAAAAGCTTACATCCGCAGATAGAATTTCAGATAGCGATACTGCATCGCAACAAGAAATAGAACCTACTCTTTTTTTTTATTCGCATGTACTGTACTTGGATTAGATGATATTATAATGAAAGGTTACTTACTTTCAATAAATAGGATCATGGACCAATTTTATTTGCTCTTGTTAAATATGGTACTTAAAAGATTAACAAGAGTAAACAAGATATACTTTATATGTAAATATTTGCAATTTACATTTAAATTTAAACAGACTACTGACAACTAACAGTTTTCTTTCTTTTTAGTAATAAATGTATGCGTCTAGTATCAATTTCCTTTATAATTGGAAGTGAACTTACTTTAGATGGGGGGAAGTTATCAGATAAGATAAATACTTAGAAATTAAAGATTAATAAAATATACTCTTCACTAACCTTTTATTTTGAAATTGAATTGGTTTTCAGGTTGGAGCCAAAAAATATTTGGGCTTCTGTTTACATCATTAATTTTTGGGATTAAAAACGACAACAAAGCTATAAGTAAGAAACCAGAAATTAAAGACATCTTTTCACATAAAATCAATAAAAAAAACATTCATGATGATTTAAATATTTTATTAAAGTAATACAAAATCTATGTTTTTATACCGTATAGAAATTTTATTTTTATTGTAAATATATAAATACAACTATAAGATGAACGAATAATAATATGCACAGTGAACATTTTTTTGTCTATTGAATGTACAGATATTTATTACATCTTTATTTACAGAATTATCTGTAGTTTGGGCTCAATGTTTAACTGAAACACATTCATACAACTAATTGGGTCTCTTACATTGTTGTTTTAATTCTAAGCTTAATTCCTTTGGGAACCCTTAGTGAAATCTCATAAGATTGGGATAGTTCGTATTAAGATGGTATCAGTTTCGTATTTTTAGTATTAAGTTTGTATACGAATACCGATATAAACGTGATAATTCAAAAAGTAATCCTTAGTTGAACGTCATCTTCAGCATAGCTAAATATAATCTCATTTGATAAATATTCAGCTCAATCAAACACTTTTTCACATCCCGTTCAAACTACTAGCATCGAATATTCATATTAACGATACAAATTTTCATTTTAAACGCAAAGATATCGGAAGAAAAAATAAAACCCGTGTAATTTGAATGAATTCGGAATCCTCTCGAGCGGGATCAATAATGTAAAACACGACAAATTAGAAGTTCAGTGAGCAACAAGATCTTTTTTCGTAAAGTAAAGCTTATTAGCTCCCATTAACGACGGAACTCTTGTCAAATGAAAAACGAACGGCAGCGGCACATGTTGCATAATTGATAAAGTACACTCCATAATTTGAATCCTCCCCTCTCTTCTGATTCAGTAATTTTATATCGAGTTAATTCTTCTCAACCCGCTTCTCGGACTATCCACCAGAGATTTGTATCGATAAAGGTTTCTGATAAGAGATGCTTCTTCTTCTATTGAATAATGCAAAATGCGTCCTCTTTTGCCAGGCTGGAGTGTAATTATACCTCATTTGAATTTCGGGAGTTTTTTTTTTGTTCTTGACAAAGAAAATCTACCCTAAGCGTGCTTTAATGTACTTTTGAAGCACATTAGGAGTGAGGTTGTTTATATTTTACCTTATATCAAATGTGAGCACCTTTTGAGTTTTGTTTAATTTGTGTGGAGTTGATCGATTTGTGCTGAGGTTTCTGATTTTGATAGCGAACTCTTTCGCAGATCTCCATTTATGAAGTTGCAAGTGAAAACTCTTTCTTATTGGTAAGTTCATGATTTTATTTATTAATTGAGAGTACGTACAAGAACATTTTTACAATGGTGTTCGTAATACAAGAATCTGTAGTCCTTGTCAAGCTGATAAGGACAATGAGAAGACAATGATAATATGTCTTCTCATTGGTCCAACAAAATTTTTGTATAATATTTGTATTTTTTCTTGATAACTTCAACCAATCACGGTAGAGATGAGGAACTACAGTTCATTATTTTATTTATTAATTGAGAATATAAGAATATTTTTACAACAGAGCATTCGCACATGACGTCACTTGGAGGACAAAAACAACGTTGCTAAGACTGTTGTTAGGGGCGGGAAATAGAAGCATCCAATAGAAGCATTTGCACATGACATCACTGGAGGATAAAACAACGTTGCTAAGGCCGTTGTTAGGTAAAGTCATGTGATTGAAAATTCTCTATGGTATTCGTAATACAAGAATCTGTAGTCCTCGTCAAGCCAATGCTCATCAATGTCTTCTCATTGGTCCAACGAAATTTTTTTATGATCGTTATCTTTTTTTCTTGATAACTTCAACCAATCATGGTAGAGATGAAGAACTACAGAAACGTTTTCGTAATGACGTACAGAAAATGAAATTTAGATCTTAAAAATGAATTAAAAAAATAATTGAAATGGAGTTAAAAGCTACGAACAATAAATACAGATGGACAAACAAATAATAGGAAACATTTTGAAACTTTTCTGCAAAAATTGTAAAGTGCATATCATATATTAGATTAGGACATGACACTTAAATAATTACTTGCTGGTTTAGCTTTTAACTACGCCCGGGATTAAACCTTATGAAACTTTTTGTGTTGGTAAAAAATACTTTTTACGTTAAAAAAAAGCCATTAGATTACATTTTTCGATTAAAAAGGGAAGGATTATGCCTGATTAAGAGATTTAAATCAAGGATTAGATCCTTAATTCCTGCATAATGCTTACTTTCATTATGTAACAGTAGGAGAGCGACTGAACAAAGCCATGGTAAAAATGTTTTCTTGTGGTTTAAGATCACCACAACTAAATTGAATAACCGTAAAAAAAAGTCCGAATTAAAATGCTAATGAAAAATCAAGCTGTGTATGAGCATAGGGTAATTTGAATATTATCCCATTCTGGTTTTGCGTTAATTCGTTCTTTTTGTGCTGACATGTCATCGAAAGTGGGTTTTTTTTTTTAGAAAAGAAGGTTAAGTTATAAAAAAAATGTCACGCATGGAAAAATATTTGTAAAAAGGTTAATTAACTTAAGCAGTCTGGTTCATGCCGCGAAAGTGAATTAAAAGATCTTTTGCTAAATTTTTTTCTCTCGTTTTGGCAAGTCAGGATCTTCTGTGGGAAAAAAAGAAAACTTTGTATTTTTTAAAGGTTAAACCGAGAAAAAAACTATACATATACAACCACCAGAGAATTCGTAGGATTAACTTATAATTTTCAAGTTTAGAAAAATTAAATTTTAATTCATCAGTTGTCCCAAGAGTTTTCTTCTCTTTTTTACTGTGAAAAACCTAGTTTTATGATTGAACTAATTGCATTTAAAAAAATAAATCACAGACAAATATTTGTGGTTTAAAAAAATTACGATACTTTTTTACAGATGTTAAATATTTACTTCTTTTTTATTGTTCTTGTCAATAATTACATTTAACGTAAATCTTATGCAAAGGGACAAAAAAGGTTTGACAGATCTAAAATTTATTCTAACTTACTAGACACATTTTCTTTCAATTTGTGTATTTTAAGAACTGCCTACACGTGAATTCAACCAGACAGATATGTATTTGAAAATCCTTTTTTTATAGTATTCATCTTAGAAACTAAAATTATAATTGCAAAAAAGTTCAAAGCAGTTTCCTTTGGTAGCTTGTTTAAAATCCAACCAAATGTGGGGATGTTCCAGAACAATCATATATTTAGATTATTTTATAATACTAGGGGGCCTGCCCCCTGCTCGCTATCGCTCACCAACCCCCGTAACTGCTTCGCAGTTCTTTTCAGATCGCTTCGCGATCTTAGCGAGCAGAGCTCGCTTGTTCATCTCAACAATCCAGCCTAACCCTCTTCTCGACTTAATTAAGCCTCTTGTAATACCGAAAATACCTCTCTCTTGCTTATAAATAATTTAATTCGTATCATTCCCCTAAATTAACAACAAAAATGTTGCTGAAATACATTCCTTTTTTAGCTTATCAATAATTCAATCGAAATGTTAAAAAATATCCAGCAAGTCTACTAATAATTATCAACCATTTTGTAGAAAAAACGTTGTTGAAAATAAAAGAAATTAGACTCATCATAAAACTCGCCTGTTTCTCTAGTGAACGGCCACAGAAAGAGAAGAAAAATTAAAACTTTGAATCTTAATAACTCCAAAACTAATTAGAATTTTTTGAAAAACAAAACGCCAATATTTTTATAAAAAATAATTGTATGTGTGTTTAAAATATCATAGTTCTACTGTGATTAGTTTTTCTTTTATAACGAAAAAACCGAAAACCCGTCAAAAATTTTGAAACTTTAAAACTTAATTACTCCAAAACTAATTCGAAATTCGAAAAAAGGGCGACGAGGTGCAAAACTTCACATCTAAGAGAATGCGGCTGCAAAAAATCATATTTCTGCTGAGAATATATTTTGCTGGGGGCGAACTCGCAGCAGAAAAAAATAATTTTCGACTTTGACATTAAATAATTCCAGAACTAATTATCTCATTATTTAGCTATTGGAACGAAAAGGACCCTCATACATTTGTCTACAAATGGTCAAAATTTCAATAATTTCCGTTCCATAGTTTTTGCATAGTGACAGTTCAAAATTGTCAAAGTGAAGATTTTCTGAAACAGCGGCGGCGGCGGCAGCGGCAGCGGCGGCGACTGTTACTTTTTTTTAATATAGAGAGAAACACATGTTCTTCCAAATAATCATTATTTTATTTCCCTAACCAAAATAATTTCTGAGATATTTTAGTTATATTTTAAATTTTATTCCCTTTTCTAGCAAAAATTCATTTATATGTAAAAAGAAAAGGTTTATCTGTTAATATTATTTTAAAATTTTTCAAAAACGTTTATTAGATTATTTTTGAAGAGTCATACCTCAGAAACTATTTGAGATAACTTGTTCAGTGGAAAACGTCTCTCTTTGGTAATCACTTAGCAATTTATCATGAAAAGTATAAAATTCAAATTTTAAATTTACCAACATAAGTCAACAGAACCACTTTAAACAGGATGGCTCACACCAAAAGCCCTGGATAGCAAAGCTTCATCCAGGGCTTTAGCTCACACAACAATTTTAGTTCTTAGAAAGGGAATTTAATGTAAAATAAAAATGGTTTCCAGAAATACCTCTATCTATCCTGTTGAATACAACTAATTGCAAGCTCTCTGACTACAGTTAGGCCCCCATTTCCACAGTATTCAAATTCAGAAGGCACATTTCCAGCCCTTTTATGCATAAGAAACTCGTTACACCTCAGCAATTTTTAAGCTTTCAAAACGATTGTTTGTCGAGTATAATTGCTTAACGAAATATTTTAAAATCACTCGGATCGGAAACAGAGAAAAAGAATCGATCCCAGACAACCCGGCAATCAGTCTTCTCTGCTCGACTGGTAATCGCGCAGTGAAGTGTGAATCACTTTTTTGGCATCTAGTATCGGTAAATGGAGTTTTGTAGTTAAACGAAAAATAAAACACAGTTGAGGTGTTTGAGAACTGCTTTTATAGGCTTGAGGAAAAGAAGCGCATCCCGCTAAAAGTGTAAAATTAAATTTATTACCTGCATTTTTTTAAAACGTATATTAACAAGGATAGGGTTATCCGGTATGACCTCTTAAAAACGCCTTTTCTTTACATTAGAGTAAATGAAACTAAAAAAGACCTCTTATTTTTAATTTTTAACAAAACTGTGGGATAAAATACATTTTCTTCGTATTATACGTCTAATTATAAATCTTAGTAACATTAAAAATAATGTTTATTTCAGTTCCATTCTTTGTACCGTTACCATCTTGTTCCTCTCTATTATACTTTCATCTTTCTCACCCCTCTCCGACTCTTCATCTTTCATACCTTCTTTAATCCTTCCAGCCTCCTTTGGCCTTAAGAAACTGGATGACTTTTAACTAAAATAATTTTCCATTAATCAACTTTTTACGAAAGTTTAATAAGGAGTTTATTTTTGTCATTCCATAGTCCATTCCTTAAATTTCCAGATTGTTTTAGAAGTCTACATCCTTAGCTTATTTTGACTGTTAAAATAAAACAATACTAAATACAGGTTAAAAGTATTAAGATTTATTTGAAACATTATTCTATCAAATATATTACTGAAGTTTTTTTTATAAAAATTATTTCCCACAATAATTTATTTACGCTATTCTAAAATTGAAACTTCGGATGCCTATTGAGATATATTCAAACACAGTTTGTATGCATAACCAAATTAAAAAACGATGAATTGTTAAAAATTAAAATAAATTACTTAGTAGGGCAGAAAATTTTATCCAAAATTTAATAAAAATTTTAGCTTGCATACATTTCATTTTCTTGAATCACTCCCTTCTCAATGTATCTTCATTTGTTTTAGAAAACAGAAAATAATTGCACACAGTTTTTAAATATTCCATCGGATAAATTCTTGTTAACAAAAGCTGTAAACATTATATTTATATCACAATGGAAAACGGAGTCTGAATTGGTTTTGAGCGTACGTAAAATAAATCCTTTGTCCGATAAAAATTTCTTCTTTCGTAACTTTTATGTAAGCGAAAACACCTTCATTTCACATTCACAAGCTTTTACCACAGATAAATCTGAAAGTATTAAATCTACGAGAGCTATGGAAAAACTTCAATGCAACAACGAGAAAGAAAATTCTGTTTCCCATTTATTTCATTTCCATTCCACGAGTTAATGAATGGGTATGTCAGATCTTTGAGATCGGTGGTTGGTTGCGTTTTATAAAAAAAAAAAAAACCCGACGAAGCAGTCTGTTTCTTTTTTTTTTTTGGTAAAATTAAAAAGCATGCACAGGCAGAATGACCCAATTTTGCGTCGGAAATTAATGGGTTGGGCTTTTTAAAAAATGTATATTTAGATAAGCTGCAGAGTAAGTAATGCATTTAATTTACTAGATTCTGTTTGGATTAGATCAAAAGGATACTTAAGATGTATGTTTACATAAACAGTAAATATGAACCGTACTTTAATTACAAATTTATTTTGTGTGTAACAGGAATAGTATTTTTTGTAACAATTTTAGAAGTTCTTAATATGTCTTCAGAGTTTATACTCAAATAGATTGAATTCAATAGAAAGATAGTGTGTAAAAGACATCGGTTCCAAATAAGAACTTTCGAATCACCCTGTGTATTAATAATATTTTGATGCTCTAAAGTTGACATTTTCCCTAATGTTTTTTTTTATAGTAATACATTTGTGTTGGCAAAATGAATAGAGCATTATTGTTAGGGCTATTCAAAATGCGATGTTTACAACCAAGTTGGCTGTCTGTAAGGAAGTTGATGGTTGAGTTTCAGGTTGAGAATTTGGTCGTCAACTTCAAATTCTTGGTGAGCGGAGCTTAATCGGAACATGTTATTAAGAAAATAAAATGAACTAAGAATTAAAAACGAAAAATAATATAATTTTAGCACCCGAAAAAAAATTAAATAAATGATAATTTTATATTTAAACTCTTAAACTGCACAAAAATATCCATTTGACGATTTTAAGTTTATGTTTACGATCCGGTTGTCAACAAAGTCATCAACCTCGACCCAAGTTGAACGTCTGTGACCCCCTTAAGAGTTAAGAAACAATATTAACAAATAACTAAGTAGATACAATTATTAAAAATACAATAAAACTCCACCCATTCCAACGCTTTGTTCAAATCGTAACCCCACACCACCATCAAAAGATTATCTCGAAAGCCCCAAAAGGCCAATCGACATCAGAAATCCGAAATTCTCTCTGCAAGTGCAGCATCGGCCATCATAACAGAGAGCAATCCCCTCCACAATAATGCCGTTTAGAAATGCAGTTCATTTCACTTTGCGGGCATTTCACTTTGTACAGAGCCTCCATTGATTGTCCGCATCCGCAGAAATTTAACGCTATTTATATCAACTACCGCCTTTTGTATAGTCCGTAACCGAGAGGACCATTCATCACAACGCTCGCTCACTTTCATCTCAAAGTATAGAGAGATGCTACTACAATGCTCCTTTCATTTATTTTAATCGGGACTTTCGCAGAGTCCAATCGTAGTAATGAAAGGGAATGCAAATATAAAGGGCAAGGTTCGAAGATCTGGGGTTCAAAACCGACCACCCCTGATGACGAAGGACGAAAAGAACTCTTTAACTGGAGGTCGTTATGACTCGTTAACTGGTTAAATAACTGTTTGTGTTCCTGCGAAATCTAATTTTCTTGAAATGAATGACTCTGTTGACTCTGGTAACTTCTGTGGGTTGAGCTTCTTTGGCGTCTTGGGGATATTAACTTCTGTAATGGTAGATAAACTTTGGGCTAGGGTTTAGCGTGGCAGATTTATTGTTGGTCTAATTTTTTTAAACGAATTTTAGTGTATTAGAGTTGTTTTACTGTCTTTCTCTGAAATAAATAACTAGAGAGAGTTTAACTATTGCTTGAATAGCACAGAAGTTTCTAAAATATTTCGTTTAACCTTGAGAAATTGACAAGGACTGGGATTAAATCTTTTAATGGAATAAATAAAAAACAAAACACACATTTATTATTCCATGAAAAATGTAGATTAAACAGAATTGTCTTAGATTAATTAATGTATTAAGGTCTTTCGGTATTAGTCTTGAATCCTTATGGAGCTTGGGTATTCCAAATGACACACGACAACAACAACAACTATCTTTCCTAAAAAACCTATAGTGGGAGAAGTGTAAATTTACTGAATATCACCCATTTGTGAAATAAGCTCAAGTCAAGTCAAGTCAAATGGAGTGGAGACTTTTGCTCACTCCGAAGAGCCGCTTCGTCTTCTTCCTCATTTTCTTCTTTGTTCTTATTTATCACAGTTATTATTCTTCTTTCTTTATTTATTTACTACTTTTTCATATTTCTATGGAGTTCAGAAAGGAGGATAGTGCTACGATTTTCCTGTTTTTGTTATTTCTAATATTTCTGAGAAGTCGGAAGATGTTGAATTGATGTCTTTCATTAATTTGTTTCTTTGATATGTGTATTTTTTACATGTTAATAATAAATGGTCATTTGAGCCATATTCTTTGCATATCGGGCATAACGGGTCTGGTGAAATGTTAATTTTGAAAAGTGTTGCTTTTGTGGGTAGGGTCTTTGTACGTAGTCTGGCTACGAAATAAGCTGATAAGTACTATGATATTTTGTAAGCTCCTGATTAAGAAAAGCATTTTTGCATTTTTTTTTGCAACCAAAATCTTACATAATAATATTAACTATGATCAGAAATTTATACAATACTTCGTTTACCCTCAAAAAATTAACAAGCGCTGGCATGAAAAAGAAGTTGTCTATATCAATATTAAACAAATCTCCGTACCAAGAAGATTATGATAAAAGACTTTATGCAATCGAAGTAATTTTACACCTATTTTAATCCAGTGAAGATACTACTTACAAATTATTAATTCAATAGTTTTAACCATAAAATATTTTACAACCTTAATGAATAACTCATGAGAGCAGTTAGCACATGTAAGCCTTATGTATTCTAAGCAAATTATTATTTAAACTATTTATGCAAGTAAGTATTTTGAGTTATGATTTTTACATTATCCTGTTTTTACCCTCAGTAATGAAATACTAATATGAGACAACAATATGTATTTTTAACTATTTAAACAATTTATGGAAGTACTCCCAGTAGGAATAACGCAACAAACGAAATGCAACGTTTATGAAAATCGATTCCTATTCTTCAATCTTTGATATATTTAGGAGTGGTCTATTCCTACTTTAAAAAGTGTTATCATTAAGTGATCTAGAACCGCTTAACTGAAGAGGAATTGTTCATTTGTCATGTAAATTGCTTCTTTCGTGACGTTAAATATTCATTAATTTCTAGACGTGTTTTATCTATTTCAGTTTTCGGATATACTATCGTTCCTGAAATGACGATTTCAGTTTATTGATTTTATCCCGCGTATTTTTCTTTGTAGCCCTATCCCTTGTGTTATCAGGAAATGGATCTAGTTATTGGAAAAGTCATTATTTTTCAACATTGGAGGGTATTTACGGAAGTTGCGATAAACTTACGTTTAATCATGTGGAGTATTTTATTTGGTAATGATGCGATAATTTTTTTTTTGTTGAAAATTTAAAGGGAAAAATTTTATATGTTAATTTAAAAGCTCAATATCAACTTTAATTAGAAAGATGTGGATCTGTACGATAAAATTTATGAAGTCGTAATATTTAAAACTTAAGATCTCGTTGTTGTACAATTTTTAAGACTTTCAAAAATATTTTTAGGCATAGCAAACTTTACTCTTTATTTGAGGTACATGAATTCTTTCATCCTTCTATAAACTACCTGCTCTTCTTGATGTAGATTTCATACGTGAATTAAAATCTTAAAAAAAAAACTTTTAAAGTAAATATATTATGGAATGAAAAGTTAAACATTGCACCATAACTTTTCTGATACAACAACAACAACATACAACAATTTTTAAAACTTTATAAATTTTAAACTTAAAAATTAAAGCACCTTAACTCACCTTTCTTATCTACACATAGAATCATATAATAAATGAAAACCCAGTAAATGTCACAATAAACAACCATTGCCATCCTATATTCCGTTACAAACCAATGCAATTGAAATCCTTAGTCAACTTATTTATTTCACTGCAATAGATAAAATTATGGAAGAAATGGTGCATGCAAAAACTTTTCCTGTACTAAATTTCTATCTCTTTTCAGCTTCAAAAGGAATACCGAAAAGAACATAAAAAACTTCAAATCAGTAAGATAAATGAATAAAGAACTACAGAAAGAGATCCGTAAAGAGGAAATGAACAAATTTAAATTTAAAATATTTCATTTCATGGTTTTGATGTAAAAGATATTTTCCTAAATATTCAAATGTTTTTAAACGGGGGTAGGCAACTATAATTTTAGCATAGTATATAGAAATTCAAAAAACTATTTGGGAATTTAATGACAATACATTATGAATTACATTAAAATTTTATTAGTTTCATTAACTGGGTATCTGATATGAATCGTTAAAAATATGACCGTCAAAAACTAGTAGTATGAACAAAAATATGTAATTATCATTACTTTCAATTAAAATAATTAATTTTTGAGGCTTAACCAATACAATTTTTCACATATATTCGGTCACAGTCTAACAAGGGGACGGCAAGACCTCGAAAACGGACTTCGGGTTGAAACTTGGCAGGTTTGTAGTACACCCCAAGGGTATCCTACCCTGAAAGTATTACGACGCACTAGCCAGTAGAACCCGAGAAAACGCCCCCTAAAGTTTCGCCCAATTAACTCATAAGCATTAGTATTTAAATTGCATTGTTGTAACAAGAGCCGAATTGCCCAGTCGGTAGCGTACTCTCCTCGCAATTGACCGACCTGGGTTCGGTCCTACCTTCGGAAATTTTTTTTTTTTTGCTATTCAAAAATTATTTTTAAAGTTAAAATAAAATATAACCTACAAATATAGTAAATTACCTTATATTTTTATTAATCATTACAGTATTTTTTTTACTCCGGATTGAATTAATGTTTTACTTAAAAATGATGAATTAACGAATTAAATACTATATTAATTCATTATTTAACGGATTAAATATTGAATTTTGTTTTAAAATTAATGAATTAAATATCAAACAAATAACACGTTTTATGGTACAATTTTGGATAGTTAATTTTACAAATATAACTTATTTACAATTATAAAAAAAAAATATTTCTTATTTTACACACAAGATCCAGAATGATAATTATCATAAAAACATTCAAAACAAAAAGTAGTTTGGCATCTTGTACAATTAATAAAACACGATTTTTTACATCAAAAAGGATTTTTTAAAATCTCTGTAGAAAAACACACTTCATTGATATTCATAGACTTCTCTTTCATTAGACAGCTTGGAAGCATACCACGCATATTTGATCATTTTTTGGAAAATTTCGGATGATATATGATGATTTTCAGATGATGGGGAGTATTTGTATGTTTGCAAGAGGCAACAAACACATTTGGACCAAGAGTTCAAAAATCATTCTGGATCTTGTGTGTAAAATAAGAATTTTTTTTTTATAATTGTAAATAAGTTATATTTGTAAAATTAACTATCCAAAATTGTACCATAAAACGTGTTATTTGTTTGATATTTAATTCATTAATTTTAAAACAAAATTCAATATTTAATCCGTTAAATGGTTAAATAATGAATTAATATAGTATTTAATTCGTTAATTCATCATTTTTAAGTAAAACATTAATTCAATCCGGAGTAAAAAAAAATACTGTAATGATTAATAAAAAATATAAGGTAATTTACTGTATTTGTAGGTTATATTTTATTTTAACTTTAAAAATAATTTTTGAATAGCAAAAAAAAAAAAATTCCCGAAGGTAGGACCGAACCCAGGTCGGTCAGTTGCGAGGAGAGTACGCTACCGACTGGGCAATTCGGCTCTTGTTACAACAATGCAATTTAAATACTAATGCTTATGAGTTAATTGGGCGAAACTTTAGGGGGCGTTTTCTCGGGTTCTACTGGCTAGTGCGTCGTAATACTTTCAGGGTAGGATACCCTTGGGGTGTACTACAAACCTGCCAAGTTTCAACCCGAAGTCCGTTTTCGAGGTCTTGCCGTCCCCTTGTAAGTTAAAATATTCAAACACGCATTGTAAGGGAATATCCCGTTTTTATAAAACTAAGGAGTTTAACATTAGCCTTTATTGCAACTATGACCAATCATAAATTAATTAAAAAGAATAATGTGTGAAATATTAAACGGAATTATGGATTAGAAACACTGGAATGTGATGAGCGTAGTAAAAATTGGAAGATGAGAAGGAAAGGTATAGAAAACTGACGATCTATGAAACTTTTTATAGGATTAATGACATTCAAAGTGTGAAAAAAATATCCAATAACTTAATCCGTATAAATGTATTAGCGATTTTTTTGGTAGCTTCTTTCATCTCATTAACTTAATAAGTGCCTTAACTTAATAAGCCAATATTAAGCTTAATAACAAGCTTAATAAGCTTAACTTAATAAGCCATTTACAAATTTCGCCACACATTTTTTTTATGGAAAAAAATGTTCATGTATGTCTGATACAAAGTGACAAGGTGGGTCTATAGTTCAAGGATTTCGTTGTTCAACATTTGCTATGTAACTTTTCGCTAATGGTCAATTCCCATTCCAAAAGGCGTTATCATATGGCGCTTATTTTTTAATAACGTGTTGTTGCCAAAAAATGAAAATAATATAAAGATTTTTAAAGGATAATAAGATAATGGATAAAGATAAAGGAAAGATAATAAGATAAAGATTCTGGAAGGGGAATTGACTTGTAGCGGTAAGTTGGATAGCACAAATGCCATCCAGCAAATATTTGTGACATCCACTTAATAGGATTAAAAAAATTAGTCCTTATTTAATTGTCATTTTAAGAGGTTTTAAAGATTTTTCTGCTGAGATACTATATTGAAAATGGGAATAACTCCATCTACTTTTTCCAACTCTAAAATATTTTTGAATGCATTTATATTTTTTGATGATTTTTTCTGTTTTCTACCATAAATTTCATTAAATATTTGGTGGTTATTTAATGGAAATTCAATCATTTATGCAATTTTTCCGATTTTCTAAAAACTTGATTTTTGGACTTATTCCCTTTTTCAAACTGACGATTCAATTATTATAATTCAATTTCAATTCTTTTTTAAAATTTGATCACCAACCGTTCAAAAAAATTTATTGATAAGATGCCAGTCTTCTAAGCCTAAAAGAATAAACCCTTCTCTACTTACTCACATGTTCATCCCGACTCAGTAATTCCAAACAACTTCAAAACAACCCCTCTACAACTCCCACTTATACACCGAAAAAAAAGAGAAACATTCTTTTTATAACCCGTCAGTTTCCGTTCGAACTGAATAAATCATAATCGAAAGGAGTTTTAACAATGGACGACTGCAGAGCATTTCCACAAAAAAAAATTCGGATGCAGCCATTACTTCAACACAGGCAATAAAAAGAACGTGTCAGGAGTGCGGAACTGTTCTTTGAGACTCAGTACGTACGAACTAAACTGCTCTTTCGAATAGTTCTTTTTTTTATTATATGAATTTCTCTCTGGGTTCTGTGTTGTGCTAATCGTTGAGCTACCGTAGCTGACAACATTGGAGAAGAACGGTTTATCGTACTTCGGGAAGGGAATTGATTAAGGTGCTTATCAGGTTTGACAGTGTGTGTAAGGGGTATGAAAAGGGTTTGGGATGACATCCGATGTAAGAAAAAAGTACAGCTGATTCTCGCAAAACGTGATAGAAAAGTACTGCATAGTTCAAAGTGCAGGAATTTCCCTCATAAATATTTTTTTTACATGCTGTTTTGTTTTTTAACGAGTGAAAGATGTACAGTTTTATATTGATCTTAACATGGGAGATTTGCAAAATTTATATAGCCAACCATCTTCTCTTAAAAAATATTTTGAACTTCTATCAGTAACCGAAAACTAACGAAAAAACTCTTAAAATAAAATGAGTTAATTGAAAAAGATGATAGGTGAAAATAACCTTAAAAAATGAAGGTAGGCTTTAAGATGATCTATGATCATCTATTTTCTAAACTTATATTTATAGGTTGAAAGAAAACACTGATTAATTCTTCTTTGTTCAACGCGAGTCACCGTACAGCATGATTTCCTACAACGTGGAACGAAATTATTGATGCTGTTGGTAGTTTACTGCATTTCATTTAGTTATACGTATTAAGTATTTTTGTGGACAACATGCATTCCAAAATTTCGATTATTATATAAATTTTATCATGAGCTGAACTTTTTACTTTGCTTAAAAATCTATCAATATTTTTTTTTTTTTTTTAAATTGTGAAATATAACACACATTTTTATAAGAGCGACCAACTGTGCTTATTACTAGCCATAAACTTAATCAGCGCAACCAAATGTCCGGCAATTAGAAACATCACGTATTACAAACCATAGGTGAAACAATTTTATGACATACATTTCCAAAACTACTAAATGTATATTTTGAATTTCTTACATTAAGAGTTTTAATCATCATTAGTTTAATTGGCTACCTGAGATTTTAAATGAAAATCTACTCTAAGTTACGTAGTGTTTCAATCCTTATACTTTCCTTAACTTTTAAAACTAACTTATTTTCGATGGAAATCTTTTACTTAAAAGGGCTACAATGTGAAGGAATGGAACAACTATAGCTGAACTTGAAACCTCATAAAAAGAATATGGACAAAAGATTTCTCCCAAATTCTAAACTTCCTTCAGGTTGTTCGGCTCAACCGCAAAGTTAACATGCAAAATCAATTTTACTTTATTTCTCCGAGTTCTTCTGTTCCCAGCCGTATTTTTAATACAATAAAAGGAGGTATACCTATATTTTAGATAGCGACTTGATAACTCATATTACCGGCGCGCAGGTTTTTCTAAAAAGTTAGGAATTTTCCAGTGGCATCGGCTTTGGCACCGAAAAGCATTGTGGGACGGCGGCGAAAGTAACTGGCGGAGTGTGACGTAGAGTTTTAGCCTAAGTGCACTTAGGCCTTCATTTTTGGCCTCATACTCTTCGGACAGTATAATCTAATTTTGAACGCTGGCTGCTCCCGTAAGGTGTACTTTGGGGGATTCGCGAAAGAAAATTGAAGCTTATTTTATCCTCTTCTCTACTAAATTTCCTTTTCGTGGGTGGCAAGAGCGTTGTTGTTTTCACCATGGAAACAAATCTGACGGTGTTTAATTGAATAAAAATAGATTTCCTACTCTAATATTTGCTGGATTTGAAGAAACACGTAAACTGATTTGACCGGAAAAATGAAAAATTTCGGTGCATAGATCGCGTAGCTTGTTATCAAAATTCTACGTAGTTTCTCTTGGGGGTTCAGAAGACGTAAGAGAAATGGATACTTACTCTCATTTTGCTTTCCTTCAGAGATTTTAAAACCGTACGAAGTATATATTGGATCATATTTTCTAAAATAGAAATATTTTAGATTTTAATATAAGTCTGACGTCAGTGATGGCATGCATTTATTTGATAACCGATGCTGTTTTGATGTGACGTTTTATTTTTAGAAAGATAGGAATAATATCTTTAAAGTGAGGAATGAAAAGATATTATGTTGTACATATCCAACTCTTGTAAATAGTCAATAGGCTTTACGAATTTACGTAACTCGGGATATTACCGTTAAGTAAAACCTTACTCTCGTATGTTAAAGCAAGATTATTAATAGATTTTAGGAAAGGAGATAGTCCTAGATTAAAAGAATTGAAATCAGTTTTTGTATGATGTGATACGAAACACTTTCCATTAGTAGCACTGCTCATAGTAAATATGTCAAGTTTACGTAACTGCAACTAGAAGTAAACGAAATTTAGTCATACATGACATAGAACGTTTGTGCTGATTGGGTTGTGAATTGAAGGATAAATTAGTGAGTATTTTCTGTATGGAATATACTATGTTGTACTTATAGCTAATAGAAATAATGAGAAAGAGATGCCATGAGATTTCATACGTCAGTGATCAATTTAACGTCACTGATCAATCATGATCAAAAGGTGGAATAAAAGGAAAAGGGAATTGAAAAAACGAGAAGGAAAGGACTTATCGGGAGAAAAAAAAGTCTGAAAAAAGATAATAATGAGAACGAGAAAGAAAGTATTAATAGAGAGAACAAAAAGGGAGACTGGAGAAAAGATAACGGTAAGAATAAGAAGTAAGAACTGTAAATGGAGAATAAAAAAGAAAGATTGACAAAAAGAGAATAGTGAGAACAAGAAGGAAAGTACTAATAGAGAGAATAAAGAAGGATACTGAGAAAAAAGATATCGGAGAAAACAAGTAAGAATTGTATGTGGAAAATAAAAAAGGAGAGCGTCCAAATGATAATAGTGAGAACTAGATGGTAAGAACTATAGAAAGACCTTTTAGGGAGACAGAAAAGTAAATAAAAAGAAAGAGGTTATAACTAACTATAAGAAGAGATTTAGGAAGAGAAATATGAGAGGTGATCTGAGGGGGGAAGCATAGTAAAGTAAAAATAAAGTGATAGGAGTGGAGCAGAGATATTTTTAACTCCTCTGAGAGAGTATTTCCCTCCTTGAAAATCGGAAATACTCTTTAAAAAACTAGCCAGGAGTATTTTCCCTCTTTGAATTATCATAATTTTAAATTGTGTTTTCATACAGCCATAGTAATTTTTCTTCATTTATTGTTCTGATGCTTAGGGAGTTTGATTGCGGTTTTCGTGTCTCTGTATATGTAGTTTATGCTATTTCCGTATTTCACTCCTCATAATTCAATTTCACTCCTCCTAAAGGAATAACACTGGGATTGAGACAATAACAGAGAGAAAACAAGAAGAGTAGAGAAAAACAAATAATTTGAAATATCTTTTTAGTGTCATGCTTAACCATAACTAAAACTCGGGTTTATACACTCGAATAATTTCCACATCCATGTCTGATTGACAGAACAGACCCTCCAGCACTGGGTACTTCCAAAACTGCAACATTCATCGATTTGTAAAGAGAACTCAATCTAAAAGTGCCGACATCCCGCACCCCTGATAAGCCCCCCTCCCTTGCAATCTCGACAGGTGTTGGGTCTCATAAATGTCACCCTCTATGATATGCCGATTGGGTATAGGCCCGGATGAGAGGATTATTAGAAATTAAAGTTTTGATTTCCACCTAATGGCGGCGCGTGTGCAAATATCAGTTTTCCCGCCATGCTTCGGTTACAGGGGAAGTAATAAGTGCAGGGACGGGAAACGATCCCAGAAGGCTCAGATCGACGCTGTCGTCAAGTGTCATGATTCGAGAGACTTATTGAATTTTAATCCGATGATCCTTTATGTCTGCAGTTAGAGTGCTTGTCATTTTAGTATATTTTGTAGGGAGATTTACTGTCAGGTATACTTGGGTGGGTAGGTTTAGGGGTGGGATATTTGATTTACACTGTGCAAACGCTCCACCCAAAAATAAGCAAATTTATCAACACTTTTTTGTTCTCAAATTAAGAAAACTTTTGTTGTGTTGTCAGATACAGCACTTTAAGACCTTATTGTGTTGTGATAGGGTTCTGAATACGTTTGAAAAGTGTTAGAAATGTGTTGTAGCCAGTTAGTCGTGATAATAGACGACATTAGTCAAAACGTCACTTGCTTGTTTGGAAACGTAGATTCCATCCGTGATTGGTTCCGTACGGATTGGTACGGATTTACCTCCAATCACGGAACCAATCACGGATAGAATCAACGTTTCCAAACAAGCAAGTGACGTCACACTAATGTCGTCTATTTCAAGTTGAGACCATGTTTTTGATTTCAACATGGATTTGTATCAAAGCTTTTGCAATGTGTATGTTAACTGTGATGCTAATAATGCACCATTACTTTTAGTGACACGTTTTTCTTTACTTATCTATTTTAGATATCAAGTATTTTTACTTATTGCTTTATTTATTCTTTTTACTCCTTGGTAAAGCCAACATCACCTTTGTAAAAATTATAAAAATACACGCATTTAGGCATAAATTCCAAAATCTTGTAACAAATCTGCGACCCACCAAAAATTCAGTAGCGACCCACAGTTTTAGAACCACAGTTTCAGTTATAATACTAATTATATAGCACTTCTTCCATTTTGTTTGGATAATTTATATAGCTTATATCCTTAAAATATTCATACATGGCCGAATTTACAATGACTGTAATTTCTAAGGGAATTGAAAGCAAAAACTAAGTGTTCCAATTATCCAATTCATCCCGTTTTACGGTGAACTTTATTTTTTATATCATTTCACCACAAAATGCTACCATGCTAGGCGGAAAGAAATAAATCTTTTGTACAAGCATGAACTTACTCATAGCTTTCCTGGTCGTAAGGGCTACACCACAGGGGGTTCCATCTTCGAGCGAGTCGATTTAAATAACGCATTTTTACTCATGTTTTGGCGTTCAAAAAAGTGTTTTTTCCAAATGGAGAGCACCAGGGGTATTGGTTTTTGAGTACTCTCTCATGGAACAAGTATTAAGTCAGTAAAGAACTGCCTAATGCACACTTAGTGCCTCTGGAGAGAGTCAATCTTTGGCCCTTTACATCAAAGACATTGCAACTTGGGTTTAATGTCATAAAAGGGTCTTTTTCGTGCAACAGAAAAAAGCAATTTTAAAACTCTCCGGTTAAAATAACCTATGGGGGTTTGTTTGTAAAGAAGTTCAATAAACTTAAAATCTCTTATTTAGTATCGAAATGTTTATATTTTTCAAGAGTTTTATTTTTATTATTCGTCGAGCTTATGTATATAGAACCATAAACCGATGAAAAGATTTGCGAGCGGAAAACAGAGACATTTTATTCTCTGACTGAACAATGAAATCGAGCAGGTTTGTTTCTCTTATTATTTCTGATGGTATTTTTAAAAACATTATTTAGAATTATTTAAGAACAAAAATCTCACAATATTAGTTATTAATACATTAAGTTCCTTGATTTATGATAAGAATTTAAGATGTCAGTATCCTATTTATGATTCAATGTTGATAATTCTAAATAAAGTATATGCGGTACAACATATTTTTAGAGTTTCAAATACGTCATCAAATTACATGATGTTACTAAAAAACTTAACTAAGGTAGAATAGTTTTTATCTCTAAAACACTCCTCAAAACCCGAAAATGATAATTTTTCTTTTTTTATGATCTAAGAACACATTAAATCATTCAACTAAGTCATAAAAATGAAAATTTCTTTAAAAAAAAAAGGTTAACCGAAGGTTAGATATACATCCAAAAATAAAAGCTATGCCAACAAGCCCCGGTCTTCCCTACAGGTTATTATACCTATAAGTTTAATGCATAGTACTTTTTTTTTCTATATTATTACCTGCATAAGTCATTAAGCTAAATCCTAAGGGGAACTAATTTATCTGTCAAAGGGTGATGTAAAAATAATATTTTAGGCGAGATTCATCCTGACTTAACGGGTTTTTAAAATGAAAACTACTTTTAGGAAAGTTGCATGGTAAAAAAAAATTAACCATCACTTCTGCTAACAGGTTCTGGTAGCACAAGCGCTCTTCCTTTTATTCTGACAAAAGTTTTGTCTGTACTTTCGAATTTTTGTTCTACTCCACTTTTTACAAATATTTAAAAGCGGAATGCTGTTATTAAACTTTCGGGATGGTGTTAGAGCTTGAAACTTTAGACAAAACGGCTGAGAAAAAGAAAGGAAAGAAAGATGGATCAGGCTAGAAAAGAGAGATACGAGGTATTAAAGATTAGATGAGGAGTAAAAGGAGTAACAGGGAAAAGAATGAAAACAGGAATATGCAGTGGTAAAATTGAAAGGTTTAGGGACGACCGGAAGATATTAAGCATTGCAAAAGTTTGCCACATTTTTAATTTTTTAATTTAAAAATGTAGTAAGAAATAGTTCCAGTTTCTTCTGTTTAAAACGGAAATTAAGTCATATTTTAATTATAGATGGAAAAATTGGAAAACATAGTACTTTTCAAGCTGTTAAATTTGTATTTTGATTCAGGAAATTAGATAAAAAGGCTTTTTAAATTGAATTATTTATTTTTAAAAATATAATTTGATTTTAATTTTTTTTAATTAAAAATAGATGATTTTTAAAAAAAAAAGTTCATTGATTTTGGTATTTTTACTGTGTTAATATTTCTTAAAATAAGTACATTTCTTTTTGTATCGAAAGTAAAGGTAATATAAATATGTTTTTGCTTTGGTGAAGAAATTTTAAGCTTTTTGTTTTGAGTTTTAGCAATTTTAAAATACCAATAATTTTCGAAATAATTCCTCATTTTTTAATACGATTTGCTATGTGATTTCATTTGGGATTTTGGATATTTTCCAAGTTTCCGATTCTAAACTATGTAATTAATAAATTTAAAAAAATGTGTCACAGACCACCTTAAAAATCGAAATAAGTAAAACAATACATGTAATTTAATTTAGAAATTACCAAAGTACATCCAAGTAAAAGCATACTTATGATGTACTAGAGTCGATATCAACATGGATTTTGAGTTTATACGAGAGAGTTGAACTGTGGAAGAGAAAATATGAAGAACTATGGAAACTATACGGAGTATATTCTCTCAGAAAAATCACTCGAACATTTGCATTATTAAAATTGAAATTCGAATGAAATTTCAGAGATTACTCGTGTGTCCAAATATGAGAAATAATGGTCTGGACAAGCATACTAATTACTAGCATATAATTATTAGCATACTAATCAAACTGTTGCAAAAAAATTAAGAAAATCCCACGCTCAAAACTTATGCCTTATAATACCCAAGCGTTAACAAGTCAAAACAGGTGCTCAAACTATATTACGTGAGTTAAGTTTTGAAACTTTTGCTATGAAATAATACGAAAAACTTGGTCTAAATTTATAATAAAGATTCCTATTTGTTGTGTTATGTATGGTGAATGTTTGAGTAGGCGTGATTACCATCTTGTTACTACTTTCTTCTATGGAATTTCGACAAAATCTTGTATAATCGAAGATTTCTATGGCAAAGAGAATAATAATATATTCATAGGTAGCTAGTTAAGTAAAGAAAAGTTTCAGTAAGGTATGAAAAATAGTCTGTTCAATACATTTATGCATGAAATATTCAAATCATGCCTCGAATTGGGTATTGATCCGGAATAGATTCTAGAAAGGAATATTGCCTTTCTTTCAAAAATGCTCCAGCTTTTTGTATGTAGTAGAGTTTCATAAAAAGCATAAAACCCTATTAGGGTTGGTAACAATCTCCTCTATGGAAGTAAAAGCTGTAAGAAAGCTCTAAAAGCCTGTAATGGGACACACTTTATTGTGACATGTACTTTTCATGTATATGTTTGTGGATTTGTACAAATAGACTGTATGCAAGTGTTTTCTACAATAAGAAGGTAATAAATAGAAAATTTTTAGATTTGATGAATTAATAATAACAGTTCGAGGAGAAATATGTACGTTCTTTCTTCCTGCCGCATCCTGTACTTTGTTAGAGTTTTATTTAAAAAAGTTTGCATTTAATTTGGGGCACTCTTTTTTATACTTCTCCATTACTCCTTGTTCTTCATTTAATCGGGTTTGTAGGTAAGCTCCCATAGCGGCGAGATAAAGAACTTTTGCATAGGTGCATGACTAACGCACCGAAAAAAGTTTCATAAAAATATCTTAAATATTAGCATGCGAAAATCTCCTTTAGCTTGTCAATTATTGTTTTAAACTCTTTTTATTTCCCCTCTAGGAGCACTGCAAGCGTTTTCAATAAATTTAAAATGGTTACTAAAGGCTCATTCGCACTGTTTCACTTTCACTGTCCATCCTGAGTGATTCACTCCTGCGAATCGCCAGTTTGTATAGAAAAGGAAGGAGTAAAGAGTCAAAGAGTGAAACGCCAATTCACACTTTTCACAACAATAATATCACAATAATTTGATGCGACACGATCTTTTGGACTTGGTTTAGGGATACCTAAACCAAGGGGACTAGCAACAACACTTTTCACTTTGGATGATTCCTCAAAATGAACATGAAAAGTGATTATGAGCCTTTACCTAGGGATACATCTTACTTCCAAGACCCTAAGATACCTCGGTTCTAAATATTTAAAAGCCGTGAAACGGACTTTTGAAACACTTCGTATAGTAAACTCTTACCACACACCGTCACTTGTCTTGGTTTCCCTCTTCACCCACACTTTGTATAGTAAACTCTTACCATACATCGTCACTTGTATTGTACCTCTTGTCTCCTCTCTTCACCCATTCAATTACCATCCACAACAATGAAAGACACTACAAACCCCTCCCAACTCGAATATCCTTGAACAACCCCCTTCCCTCAAAGCCACCCTCCGATCGATCAATCTCCCAATCGAATTACTTCTCCTAGCTGCTGTCGAAGTTAAATATCTGCGCTGCTCCTCTGTTCATCGGCCTTCATCGGCATTGTTTATTGTGGCGGTAAACGAGCGAGCGAGCGGCAAGGTTGGAGTGAGTGGCTTGTTGCCATTAGTGTGGACAGACAGTGATGGGAGGGACTTAAATAGGACACATTCTGGGCTGGTAGCTCTCTGTGGTGTTCTCAGAGGGTTTGTTTTCTAAAGGGAATGTTTTTGGGAGGAGGAAACATTTCTGTTTGTTTTGAAGTTGTTTTCTTTACTTTTTTGGGGAATGTAAATTAGGGGGATGGAAATTTAGTTTTGAATTAAATAAGTTGATAGTATTTACTGGGCTGGAAGATGTGGAACTATGTGTTCGACAGGTACCTTTGCCCGACATCATCATCATCACCAATGCAAAACTACGGGAAGGAAGGAGAATTGCGGGCTAATGAATGGATCCTGTGTTCTATTATGTCAGTAAAAATTTAAATGTATCAAACTTTTAATTGTTTTGAGTCCCTTAAGGTGAATACAAGAAATAAGAGCATTTTAATCGTTAAGAAGCATATGAACTAATTCTAATGCCTAATTATCTGGCTCAAAAAAGAAATTAAGAAATTTTTGCAAATTTTTTCGGTCGCACTGTTTGGGAAAAAATACTTAAATCTCAAGTTATAGACCTGTTTTAAAAATGATTTAGAACAGCAAGGATATCGAAATTTACAAAAATGCTCATTTTTTATAGGCTTCATCTGCTTATCTCCTATTTGTCCCACTGGCCGAATGACTCACTTTTTCATTTAAGTCCCACTCTTTTCTGACTATACTAGACAGCAAAGTTAGTTGACTCTATGACGTCACTAACAAACAAAGTAGTTCCCAGCGCGATGTCTGCATTTTGAGTGAAATGAAGAAAGTCAATTTAAAAGTATGATTCTTTTGTTAAAACGATGCGTATACAAGTGCCTTTTTATCACGATTTGCGTAACGAAACTCCTTCTAGCAACCCAACAGGCTTTGTGTTTACCCATTTTCTCTTTCCGCGTAGTGACGTATTTGAACAATATTTGAACGGCTTTGTTTTAAATTAACTATTTTTATAAATAGTAAAATGCTAAAGTGTCTCCAAGAGATCACAACTGGAGCTTGACTTCGAAAACCTTTAAACGATATCAAATTTATTTTCCATACCCAAATGAACCTGCCAGTCACTAGTCCCAACACAACTTCAGAAGTAAAGAAAAAAAAAAGAAGCCCAACCTGTCTCGTATGCGGACCCACCCATGCTCTAAATAAAGAGGATCTGTCACCACTTCCTCTGCATAATCCTCTGCTCCAGAAATAGCGGAGGTCCGAAACGACGATAAACACATGCTCCAAAGGAAAATATTTTCCCGGGCAATCTCATTAGACAATGTTTGCGAAAAATGGCCGATCGCCGCAGCTGCGGTATTTCGAGCGGTTTCATCAGGTGCATTAGAAGATGTTTCGGTAATTAGTGGAGTCTTTGAGCGAGAAAAGTATGAAAAGTTTATCAGAAACACTGAACGCTAGCATGGGACCTTAGTAGTAAAATAAACAGTAGAAATTAATGGCTATTTCATAATAAGAAGTTAAAGGTTTTCTCGTATTTTGATAAAGGCACCTAAAAACAGTAAATAAACAGAAAATTCTAAAGAGAAAACTTATTTTTAATTTTTTGAATCAAATTAAATTTTGTATTTATAAATGCTCCTAGCCGCATTCAAATTCCATCAAAGCTTTGTATGCTCATTTCTACATAACTTTGAAACAAAATAAACGATTATATCCTTTATACATAGCTATTTTCTAAAAAAAAATTACTATGCAGGGCGTTTTTTATAGGGTTTCTTCCAAAATATTATGACATTTTATGTATCATATTAGAAACTAAAAACCTAAATTTAAAAGTCCTTCGTCTCCTTAATACAAAGTTCTCTGTTTGTGTTCCAATCGTTTTGGATGGTTGCTTTAGTTATAGCGTAGTTTATTTCAATGAAATGTTTTAGTTTCAATTCCGTTGAAACTTGACAAATGTTTTTGGCGCTAAATATTCATACAGCGCCATATTTTCGTTTAGATTAAATGCTCGGCATACCACTATTTAGTTAATTAGATTTCGGTTATAAAATCATGCGTTAAAATGTTGGTTGATAATTGGTTAATTGCTTGACAAAGTGCAATGCATTTTTTCCGTTTTAGAGTCATCCTCTAATTATAATTCAATTATCTAATGAGTTGTAGGCCGTATTCTACATCAAAATAAAGATGGGTAATGTTGTCATCAATGACACTGTATATTTTAATAGGTTGACATTCAAATTTTTTAAGGGATAATTAACGGAAAAATACCATACTCCATTTTATATCCTGAAGGATAGATCAAAACTGGTTTTTGTTTTCATCATAGCATACCTTCAACTCAAGGAGTAAACGTAAAAACTTCAAACTATAGTTACATAGAAAGAAAATATTGTACAGATAGTAAACATAAAATTTCATAAAAAAAACTTGTACGTCTGTTATACATAAGGTACTAGTACTTTCTTCCATTCTAGACGGCTAAATCCTCGTCTGTCTTATTCAAAACTAACGATCAAATGCAAACGTATTCCCAAGCATATTTATTGCTCCATCTTAAACATAGCCCTCCTTTAACCCTTACAGTCCTATACCGACCGAGATTGTCATTGAATCCTATGGAAAATTTGGGCCGAATAGGACTGAAAGAGTTAAGCTGCATCATTCCAAAGTAGAAAGCGTCACCGATAAAATACACACTCAACAAGGAAAAAAAAACACAGAGAACTCAGAATTCGGGAAACTCCATTTCAAAGGGCCTGAAGTTTTCGCAATGATGGATAAAGGCTTCAACAACGCAGCTTTTATTGAGTCTCTTAAGGTTTTGTTCCGAAGCATTCAACATCAGACACAACTACTTCGGTCTGTTAGTGAAGACTGATCGGCTCGATCCTTCTCAACAGACATTCAAAGTTTTTAGCGTCTTTTGCTAAACTAACTCGAGGAGGGATTGACCAAAAATTATGGCGGATTTAACTGTGGTACTTTGTGATTTGGTGGTGTTGACCGTTAGGTATGGACAAGATTAATTTTTTATTACAGTTAACTATGGTAATTCAAAGCTGAATGATCCGTTAAAAAGTTAGAGAATTGTCCATAACTTTGAATTAAAGAAGAACTTCGATTTAATAAGAATATCAAGGGGTTAAGAGGAAATCTTCAAATTATTCACGACTTCGAATTAGAGACTTTCAAGCTCTTCAAGTTGCATTGAAGTGTAATTGAAACTATCGTAGAATAGATTAACTATGAGTACCTGCCACTTTAATGCATACGATAAAGCTTTAAAGCGAATTATAAAATATAATCGAAATTTTCTATTGTTTTAAGATTTTATGCGTTCCTCCTAATAAAATAATAACGCACGCACAATGCATAGTTCTTTTTAAAAATTATATTTATGACGTTTTAATTTGATTTAATTTCCTTATTTGACAATCCATTTATTTAAAAACATGAAAGTACACTTAATTTTCTGTACTTTTTAACTGACATATCTATGCAAGTTGTTTTTATGTTAATTTTTAAAAGTAATAACTAAGTTTATTGCATTGTACCTATAGTTTCGTAAAGAATTTTTTTCATGTTCAATACAATTATGTAGATTTTTTTATCCAAAATTCATGCTTTTATATATTGTTGGATATTTTTGGAAATCGATTTAGATGTTCATAATAAATATCAAATATATATTAAATCCACATATCCACATTTTTGTCTGTAAGGATGTCTGTTAGCTCCCTACCCAGCATCTTCCAAATCTACCCAAATCTTCAATGACTCCTTTATAAAACTGATATCCTACTTCACTAATAGATCATCTATAGACTTTCCCCTCTTTTCAAAGAGTCGCTTAATTTCCTTCTCCAAAAAGTCATCACTAAACTTTTCAATTATTTAAAAATAAATAAAGTTCAAGCCTCATAAAGAATAAGCCCGCCATCATCAATCAGCTGCATCGAGGCTCACTCTAAAAATTTATTCACTGCATTTTCTTCAAACCAGTTTTTTTTTTAAACCGAAGATGAAGCTCAAAAAACGGATCTGAAGTAAATCTGGTTTTTACTTCCGAGTGCGATGGAGAGATTTTGTAGTTTCCAGGACGTGTTTCCTGTTTTGGGTTTTTGCAATTTTCGTGTTTTGGGTCATAATCAGGGCCTAGGGATCGGAGGAGCTTATGCGGGAAAAAAACTATCGGAAAGAGCCGGATTCTTAAGTTACTTCCTGGCAGTATTGTTTTCAGGGAGGTTTTTTATCTCCCAAATGGAATTTTTTTTTATCTTTCTAAGCAGCATTTGTAAACCCCTGAGCAATATCCGAGCTGATTCACTTGAAGTACTTTTATTCCATACCTAAATGTTGATGATTTTTAAGGTAGTATTTTAAGAATATCTTATTATTCTCTTTTAGTAGATTGAAAAACTTAAGTAGAAATATAAAGTATGTTTTAAAAATATTATTTTAAATAATTGTCTTAAATGAATTAAAGATTAGATGGGGTGGCTGTCATAATAGATATAAAAGTAATACTCTTTTTTTGCTGGTTTGTTCAGTTTCCATAATATTCAAATGATAATGGCCCTTGTTTAAAGATACCTGTACTATTCAGTTTCTAAAATTTTACTATTCATTATTTAAAAATAGTTTGAAGCTAACACTTTTTAATAATATTAGACACAGTTATATCTTTATAAATAATTTTTAACATTATAGGTCCTTAGCTATTTTAAGTACAGTGTTTGATATTTAAAAACATTTGTTTTCTTATTTAGATTTCTTCTCGGTTTAAACGTAATGTGATTATGAATCTAAAAGAGATAACTAAATGATAAGTATAATAACTTTAATTAAAAAATTTAAATTTTTAAAAGTATTATACTTTATTTCTTGATATATGAATCTTAATTCTTATTATGGATAAAATATGACAATCAATTAAAATCCACGGTGTGTATAAGATTATTCTATATCAAACAGAAAAGTAAATATAAGATTTAAGTTTATGAACATTTTATAAATTTTTGCGTAAACCTTAAATTAAATTGTACAAAACTGGAAATATAGAAGTCAATAAAGCTTTTCTGCTTTACGAGCAGAAATGTTCACTAAATAGAGATACAATGTTTATATGAACTATGAATCATTACTGCCTAGTTTGAATATAATTAAGAGAAAAATTGCTTTAGCTAGGGAATTCTCAAAAAAACATCTAGAAATAATTATTCAAGACTTTATATAGAATTATTAAGAATTATACTAGAAATAATTCTCATATGATTATAAAAGTAAAATTATCACTCGAGATTAAATTTTCCTTAATAATAAAGCATATTTTCACATTACATGGTGGAATAATCTTGTTGGAAAATTCCTATTTTGAAGTGAGCACTACTTTTTATATTTATGAATAATTCATTAACCATTAAAATGCTTCTCAACTCTAAGTGAATGTTCCACGATATCATGCATGGTCTACTAGAGATGCAAATTTAAATCCCTCTTTTGGAAACTACTAAATGAGGATAAACAACTTTTTGGAACATGCGAAAACAGTTTATGCAATAAGTATGAGATAGGAAATCAGCAAATTCTTTTGAGTGACGATCTGTAAGCTGTCTTTCTTGGAAGCACAAATATTTGCAGCTTGAACTTAATAACAAACTAATTAATAATCATAAGATGCTCTTGTTATAATCAACTATGTTGAGTTAATAAATATGGTAATTGAAATTCTTCAGTGCATCGTATTTTCAAGAAGATTGCTTTCAGAGAATTTTTGAAGTATTTTAACCTGAAGCAAATTTTCAGTTTAAGATGTTTTATCGAGCATAATAATTAATGGAGAAAACATAGGTCTAATACGCTAAATCCTAACATTTTTTATGTACAAAAACTTGATTGATAATAAATTATACAGAGTGTTACAAAAAGAAAAACCGCCCATGTTCTGCATAACTTGAGTTTTTTTTACGTGGAGTACATAAAAATTGCTCAAAGAACTATACCTCAACAGCACACATAATTTTCGAAAAAATCGGTACAGAAAAAGCTATTTTGTATCACATCCGGTTTACACTAAAAAGGTTATTGAAGAACGCAAAAATGGTTATTTGGATATGTTTGCACCCTAATATGTGCAAAGTATCCATTGCAATAATGAAACTCTTATTGGATATTACGTCACATTTTTCGAAAAAAAAAAGTCCTTGTAGAGGTGTAGTTCTTTGGCCATTTTTCAGGACTCATTCTGTGAAGAGTTTGGGCGAAACGCTCTGTAAATTAAAACTATTAAAAGAAGGTTTATTTCTCTGCAATCTGTTACGCTTATCCTTTATTCTTTTCACCAGAAATATTTTCTAGATACTCAAACCTACATTCCTCCTGATGTAAGATTGGGATGGGAAAACCATTATTTAATCAAATTATTAGTATGACATAGGCTGTAAAATTGACAAGATTCAAACCTCAATGACTGGAGACCGAAGTTTTCATACCACTCTTCAACTTATCCGGTAATCCATTTATAGAAATGTTTATGTTACATCATTCCATTTATACTTGTAAAACAATGATTATGACAAATTTATAAATGGATATGAGTTTAATAGATGATGATCCGTTTCAAGTGTAGAATTAGCGTTAGGTAGACTGGACTTCAGGAAATTTTTTAAATATAATCAAGGCAACAGATTTCACTCAAAGATGATTTTAGACGTATAGGGGTTGGAACAGACATTTTTGTTCTATTAATTAAAGAATTCCACTTTAACATGTTCCTTTCACCCGGGTTGGATTGTATACTATAGAGGCAAACACCTTTCTAATAAATTTTCATGGTACTAAATAAATAGTTAATTATTTAACCCATTACTAATAAAATGTTGCTTGTTTAGTTAGGACCTCTGAAAAATTTCTGTATAACCACTATAACCTTGGCTCGCTATAAAGGAGACTTATGAATTTCTTCATGAGTGTCTTTGGCTGTGTGTAAACAAGATATTTCGGAAATTCATTGTTGGTATTGTAGTTTTTCTCAGGGTATACAATTTCCTGGAATTAATTCGGCCCTCCTTTAGGGCGAACTCACACATCCCCAACTATACTGGTATCGATTTTACACAGGTTTCACGACATAAGATTTCAACAAGAACGACACTACACAAAGAAAAAAAAAATCATATTTACCTTTTCCATATAAGACCCGATCCATACCAGAAGAGAAATTGCTAACTTCTTCCCCAAACAAAGCGATATATCCTCTCACCTACGACGACACTACGACAAAAATCCCTCACCGGGTCAGCTCCATTTCTCGCAGTAGAAAAACCCAATTTGCGCTTCATATCCAGCAAATAAATCGTGCCGGGAGTTTCAATTTGCGAGGAGTCGTCGATCGGGGCCGCTCGGCTTCTTTCGGCAATCCGAAGCTCTCAATCGGCCTCCGTGTTTGCTTGCCCGGAAAATATTCGTTCGTGTTCCGAGTGCTGCTGACGTCGGCTGTTTGCGTCGGCCGTTGTCGTGATCTGGGTGCTCGATGTCGTTATGTGAATGTGGAGTTGGTATTTGGATATAGGGAGAGCTTTGAATGTATCGTCTCTTCATTTAGACTTAAGTCAGATTTTAAGGGAAAAAACTGAAGTGAAACCTGTATTCAAAGTTACTGTTGAAAACCGTATTTCCCAATGGTGCTGGTGAGATTAAAGCCAGCAATAGCAAACGATCTTTAAAGATAACCCATGTCAACAGAAATAATTTTCTTAGGTCCCTTCAGTATCAACTACAAACTCGTTTTCCCACTCTAGGTCCTTTTAGCTTACTCCGATGAATGCGGTGATAGATAGCAAGACACCAATTTTTTTTTTTTCGCAAAACCGTTTATTTAAGTTGATTCAACTTCGTATAGCTCATAATAATTAATGTAAAGCAGCCATTTGAATAGTCTTGATGTATCTTAAGTTCTTAAGCGATTATATGTTTCCATTTCATCTACAATGACTATCATCCCCTTGCCACCCATTCAAACGACGGGGTTGATGAATTATCACGTACAATTGGATTTGAGATTTTCAAACATATTTCCATATCCAAAGCCATATCCTAGGCAAGCGCTAAGCTTCAATTGCCAAGTCTCACTAGCCTTTTTCTCATCAAACTCCGGAAATGATGGTTTTTAAAGTATCAGAAATGACTCAAATCGGATTAGTAGTGTTTATGTTACATACAAAAACAATTTCATTGAAAATTTCTCCCATGAAAACCTAAAAGTACAACTGAAAGTTATTCCTCCTCCCAAACTATAATGTTTTAAAATTACCGCAAAGAAAAATTTGAATGGAGAAACTTTTTCTCAGTGATTGATTTGAAATTACTTTGTTCCATGCAGTGTTATTCCTAGGATTTTTTTGGATGAGTAAAAATACTCCTTGGCTTTTTTAGGGGGAGTGAAATTCAATTATGAGGAGTGAATTACGGAAATAGCATAAACTAAATAAAGAGAAAAAAAATTATATTAAAAACGCTTACTTTTTAATGGACAAAATAAAAATGAAAAAAAAAATGAGGATAGTATTTTGGGTTTCAATCAATCAAACTCACTAAGCATCGAAACAATAAATGAAAATAAGAAATTACTATGGCTGTATGAAAACACAATTAAAAAGTATGATAATTAGGATGCCGTAGCTGAAGGTTTAAGCTAAACCTTTTTTGAAAAATTAAAAGAGTGAAAATATTCCTGTCTAGTTTTTTAAAGAGTAATTCCGATTTTCGAGGAGTGAAATACTCTCTCAGAGGAGTTAAAAATATCTCTGGTTCCATGTATGAAATAGTCGGTCCCTTCTTACCTTTTTCCAGTGAAAAAGAGGGACACCCCAAAATTCACCCTTCTATGGGATTTCCCATGTTACGGGATTTCTTTTTGCCACTCATTATGCTGTCACGCCAGGGACGCCATAACGACGCGCTCTCTATTAGTAATACCTCTATGGTACGAAGTTGGGACATTCACGAAGAGTCGGAAACTAAAGCAGGTGAGGCAAGAGAGATGGTTTTGAAACAATAAAATATGTGAGGGGAATGGACACTGCTGAGATGTTATCGTCATTTTCTTCATTCCTGTTTCTTTTCAGTGCACTTGGCTTAGGGCAGTAGGCATTATAGGTCTTAGGAAAACAAAACGTGCATCATTAAAAGCAACTGTGAGGAGATTACCATATAAATCGATTGTGTATAGTCAGATTGAACTTTTTATGAGAAATACACGAGGAAGTATAAACAAAAAGTAATGTGATTTTGAATGATAGATAATAAATTATTGCATATAAAAATGTAGAAGATCTATGCTAAAGAATAAGTATACTAATTGAGCTGTTAAGATTGTGAGGGGTATAAGTCCACAGAATTAGTATTGAGTAATTCCAGGCCCCTGAATAGTCAGTGTTATGCTTATATGGAAGAGCCAATTTTAAGGCAATTTTAATCGATTTGAAAAGGGGAAACACGAAATCTGTCTGAAAGTTTTTTAAATTTTGACTTAACACCTATTGCCCATTTTAAATAGATAAATTATTTTCAAAATTTCAAACGTAACTTGTTTTTTTTCATTTCTTGAAAACGTAAAACATATAATGTGAACCAGTTGGAAACGAAAGAAAGTGGGAAAAGTACAATGAAAGAAATATAGTTAAACTATAAAGATTAAAAATGATAAAACATGAATGAATGTATTTACTATGGAAATTAGTTTATGATTATTTATGTGTGTATGAGAGCATGCCTTTTAAGAGCACAGTTTTTGGTATTCAATCTGAAATTTTGAGGGAGCGAAATTTCAAGTACACTAAGCATATCTATTAGGGTGGCCCTTATTATAATGGAGAAAAAAAAATTTCAATATTTTTTTGGGCACCCCCCTCAATTTTTTTTCCTTTTACCATGAAATGAAAGTGTGCAAAAGGATTTTTCGATATTTTAATATTAACCCGTGCCGCACGGCGGTTGAAGTTTGAATCCCATAGCGCGCAATAGTAACTGGTTGAAATAGCTTCTCCGCTCGTTTCCAGATCTTCAGAATGACAATTGATTTTAATAATTTCAGCATTATTAAGTGTAAGGAAGTTGAAAATACAAAGCATTAAATTTAATAAAAAGGTAATTCTTGAAAATAAATTGTAAAAACATCCAATAAAATTAATTCACATAGCATAACACAAAACAATTACTACACTTTTAGATACAATAATTTAAAAAAATCCGTTTAATATTTTATACACATTTTCAATGTAACATATTCTATATATCTATAACATTTATTAAATTCTAAGTAATATCTTAAAAAGAAATAAAGAGTTTATTCACTTTTAGGACCAATTATTCAAATTTAAGCTTAAAAGAAGAATATTTGCAATCGGGGTAGTTTTACACCCCTTTCAACTGTGTCATTTACAGCAGTCAAATTTTGAAATGTCTCTGGTATTTAGGTAAGAAAAGTCATCATTCCAAAGTTCTGGATTAAAGAAACTAATATCAACGTTCAATCTCTTAATAAAATTAAAGTTTTTTTGGGAAATAAAGTCCTCAATTTTTCCCTGAAAAATAAGGAATCAATCCGTAATTAGGTATAGTGAAATTTTTATATGTGAATATTCCTAAGATAATCAAAAATAATATTTATGTCTAAGTTAAAAAATCCCAAAAAGATATTTTAATTAAACTGAAGCGGGCAACTTCATTAGGATAAAATAAAAGATGCATTTTCTTGCAGTATTAAGAGTATTACGTTTGAAATTTTGATTATGCACTTTTTTGATTCCACATCGATGTTTTCATTAAAAATGGATGGAATGCATATTCTTCATTAAGGTACACTAAATGATTGACAAATTTCGTCACATCAACCAAAGAAATATTTTTGTTAATGGTCTTGTATTTCTTTAAAGCCTGTAATAAATTTAAATCATTTAACACTGATGGCCAATGGGTACTTTCTATCCTTGCTATCACATAGATTTTCACAAGAAATAAACAATTGTTTCTTTTAAACCTTTCAATTTCTGTTTTTTTTAAAGCCAAATGGTTTTTAAACATGAATGACAAAGGATTTTTCCCACTTAAAAGGATTTTTTTAGTCTTGTGTCTGGCGCAATACGTCCTGCTATGGACCTTTCACCATAAAAAAGTGAACCAACCAATCTAAACTTGGAACATTTTCATGGAATAAGTGGCTTTAGCCATCCATCTGGCATGATGTAGAGCTAGTGGTCTAATTTTAAATAATGTTTCTGAATTTCCCCTTAAAAATTACACACAATTCAATTACCTCCTTATAATCGTGTTTCCGTTCTTTTAGGGCATTAACAATATAATAAATAAGTTGTGCTCAAAATTTATATTTGATTGATATTTCCATCAAATATTTTTCACCGTCTTCCTTATTGATACCATTCCATCTTTCCCTTATTTTTTTTTAACAAAGATCACATCTGGACTTATTTTAATTTGGGCAGTTCTTGCTCAAACACACTTCTTAATATCAATTAGTATATGTGATGACGACATGTGAAATGCGTAAGCTCTCGGTCCGCATAGTGTTCCAAAATAATGACAGTACCATTAACCCATCCAGTGGGGGAAGGTGGTGTCTGAAGAGCGAATTTTCGTAACTATAAATTATGCTAATATTATCAAATTTTACCAAGTTTTCATGGATATTAACAAACATCTTCATCACACATGCTCATTTTGTGACTCGTATTTCATTTTTTCTTCATTCTGATCTAGAGGAAGCGAGCGGACAAGCTATTCCCCTACTATAAGCCATAGTTACTATGGCGCGCTATGGGATTCAAACTTCAACCGCCGTGCGGCACGGGTTAATATTAAAATATCGGAAAATCCTTTTGCACACTTTCATTTCATGGCAAAAGGAAAAAAATTAGGGGGGGGGTGCCCAAAAAAATTCCGACTTTGAAAAATAAGGGCCACCCTAATATCTATCAGCGAGAAGTTATTACTTATTGTTTTTCGTGTATGATATACCGTTTGATACCAGACTTAGAGTAATTTGTCTGCACTGAATATTTCCAGAAAAACCCAGAAGACCACCGAAGCTTTCTTTGAAATACTGCAGATTGGATTTTATCTTGTTCATAAACACTGCCAACAGCAAGTTATTAGCAATTTTGGCAATGAAGTTATGCAAAAAATATTCTTAAAACTAGGATAAGATAAATTACAAGTAAAAACACTTAAGGAATGAACCAAAGTTAATGTTAAAATTTAATGCGTTTGTAGGAATTATTGCATACATCCTATCTAAGCATAAAAGTTTTATCTTAAGGAAAAGGTATAATTCATTTCAAAAGGAATGAATCCATATCTCTGCCAGACAGCTTTCAATTTCACAAAATAATATGACAGACGCATTGAATCAAGAAACGCATCACGTTAAAGGTTTATACAAAAGTTAAAGATAAAACTTGTGAGTTATAACTCCTTATGAAAAGCAACAAAAGACATTAACAGAGCGAAATGTTATTTCTCGACTTAAAGAACATATTTTGTGCTTTCAAAATAAGTATCGATCAATCTACTAAATACACTCTATTGACGATAATGTATGTATGTAACCGGATCAAAATTCGTTGTTTTAAATACTCGCTAAGATCGAAAAATAATCTCGAAGAGGATTTAATCTAGATAAAAATCATCTTGTTCGGTCTTGAATACCAAATGAGCTCTGAGTTATGAACCTTTTAAAACCCCCCCATCCCATCTAAACTTCTGATTTAAATATCAGCCTCCCTATAAACACGCAGATTTAAAATCTATTGTTCGGGAAATAAATGAAAATCTCTCGGAGTTTATTTATATGTTAATTATTCTTCATTCTCAGTTTTCCCTTGCTGTGGGAAAACTAACAAACTAGTTGTTAAATTCTATGGATGGGCTGAAATTGCTTCGGTTTTGTGAAACCCGTACTTTAGCCATGTTATAATTGTATGCTGTTCCATGCTTTTTAAGCTCTTTCATGTTATTCATGGAATTTTTTTTCCTATTTTCGGTTACCCTCAAAAGTTGTGTAATGAATAAACTTCTAGTGACTTTAAAAATAACGAAGTGTAAAAGACTTAAAAGTAAAGTTTTTAATTTCTTTTATTCTCGTATCTGATAACCGTATTTTTAGGTGTTGTAGTTTTAAACACTGCAGTTACTATCTGGAAGTGATATCTAGTCCCAAAATGTAATATTTTGTCGTGTAATCCAATGTTGGTAATGAACCGTGTATATCTTTTTAAGATACATTTAATATACTAAATTAGAGAAGTTATCTGTTGGAATGTTATAAATTATTCAAATATCGTGTTTTTAATTCTGTTATTTTTGAATGAATGGTATTGTGGTATAGAAATACAATGCTTTAATCAAGCTTGTCACCTAAAAATATTTTAAATAGTCTGTAGAAGTGTCTAATAGTCCTCTCTCAGTCTAATTTTTCTCATCGTAATTCTTAAAGCTTTTTGTAACTTTTCCCGAAAAATGTTAAATTAAAGATAAATTTATTAATTAAAAATTAAGTTTATTATTATGCGTTGAATTTAACGTCCTAAGTTTAGTATAAGGGGTCATTCACATATTACATCACGCAACGTCCAGTAAACGTGACATAATGTCACAAGGGTATTCGAAGATTTGTAGCATCACAGTTTAAAACTTTTTTAGTCTATTGCAATGTAAAAACAGCCGAAAGCTAAAATGTTAGTTAAAATTACTTTAGCACACTTCCAATTGAAATGTAAATAAAATTGACAAAGTTTCACTGAAATATATTCTTTAAAAAGAACTATTAAATTTCTACTGGAATTGAAAGACATTACTTTGACCCCCAACGCCTGTAATTGATACTCAAAGTCCAAAGAAAACCATATATTGGTTTATTTAAAGAACTAATATCGCCCTGAAAATATTTTGTAAAGGAAACATTAGTCTCACGAAGAAAAACTCTTCAAAGAGCAATTTCCGTTGCTATCTTTTTTGAAACGCTGAAAATTACAAAAACAACGCGAGTCTAACTTCGTGCCTTGATTTCCTTGTTGTTTTTAGCAAGCCAGTCAAAAAGTTCCTCATAAAGCAGCTTCTGTGATTTTTTTATTCTTTCCTTCCTATATAAAGCCACTTTCTTTCTTGAGGATTTAGAAAATTTCTTTTATGAAATCGCCGTCATGTTATTAAAAACTAATCTTTTTCCATTGAAAGAGCAGAATTAGTTTTTAAGTACTGAGGGATTATTTCAAATTAAAATCGGATTTTAGTTGGTAAATTAGCTCCGTTTACTCCTTGATTTTTTTTTGTTATCTTGGAGGATTTTAGGATTTTTTTTAGAGTAGAATCTGAAAGGTTAGTGCTTTAAATTGTTCAACATCAAGAAATAATGTTAGATTTTGACTAACGTAACTTAATCTTTTTAACTATTATAATACTTTAGAGTTAAGTAAGGAATCAATACTTTCTAATTGGTATATGCATTTAAAAAATTCATTACGTAAATCAGTGGACTAAAGGCACTTAAAATATCAATAAAAATACATGAAAGAGTTAAAGTAATTATTAGGAAACTTTTTATCAATAAAGTAACAATTTAGTTGTATTGAAACTTTTTTGTATAGTTGAATATTTTAATTATAGATTAATGAAAGAGTTACTTATATAAAACTATCAAAGCTTGAGTATTTAGTATTTTTAAATATTTTAAATCATTTAAAGAACTAATAATGACTTTGAAAAGTTATGCATAGTATATTTCGTTACTTTTATATTTTTAAACTATGACTAAAAATATCCATTGTTTTGGCAGCATCGATACCAAAAAGTATAAATTAATTTGGAAGCCTCGATACCTAAAAGTATTAATTCGGACCAATTTTAATTAAAATCCATTTTTGTTGTAAGGGAGAATTTCACGAATGAATTAATTTTTTTTTAATATTTGAGAAGCTATGACATAAGGTCTTTTTAGAAGGGAGAAATTACTAAATAATTTGTACCTAAAATAGAAATAGTTTTATTAATTAAACATTTGTTTTACCATTTTACTTTTGCTAATGTTTATTGTGTATTAAAACACACATTCCCTCAAACTATTATGAAGAAATATTTCCTTTGACGGGAAAATAATCATAAACTAGAATTTTTTTTTTTTGTAATTTCAGCAAATAAGTTACAAGAAATAGTTTCGAGTATTCAATTTAATTTGGAATTAAATTCAAATATGGAAGCTTAACTCCTCTCGTTTTATTTCGCGTTCACGACATTTAATATTTTTAACATTTTTCAAAGTATAGTTTTTTTTCAAACGATTTCTCTTGATTAGTAAATCTAAAATTTAACGAAACTTTAACTATATTTATTACTCAACGCATTACAGCCAAATATCAAATTAATTTGAAGATTTTAAACTCAAAATGGAAGAGCAATTTCCCGTGCAAAAATATAGGGTAAGGATTTAAAACCATAGCAACTACTTTTATGTAATATTTCAGAAGGCAAACAAAAAATTTAAAGAATTACATAACAAATATGGACTAGTAGGTCCCAGGTGATTATGGTTCTCTTTTTTTGTTTTTCTTTTTGTAATTTTGTGTTGTGTGTTTTAAGTGTTTCTCTTGATTAAATAAATAAATTCCTACGAAACGAAATCCTAATTGGAGCTTCTAGTATCGCTCTTAAAAGAAATTAAATTACAACCTATCGAAAGATCGTGGGATTCAGGAAATCTCCAGATTGTTAGAGCTTAATTATCATGCCCTTTTGATACGATGATATAATATCAAGAGGTTCAATTTCCTAAAAACGTCAGAACTTGTAGAACTCGAGAAATGTCAAAGAGGAAATCAGTATTTACGTTATAAAGTACGATTTCGAATAGGTTACATTGAACTATATTAGGGTTCTAGAATTCTCTTTATTAACTTGATCAGCGATCTTCAAGATTGCGAAGTACTAAATTAGGCACTTGAAATCTTGTCCCAAAGGAAGTCATTACATTCTGTATTTTTCCGAAATAATGATAATTTCCCGAAATCCTTTTGAAATGTTCTTTGAAATGATATCATTATATCGAAAGCTCATAAGTGTTCTGATATTATCCTACATATTCCCTGAGAAGAAAGTTAACAGGGCTGTCTTTTATTGTGGATCAGGTTATGGGAATTATAATATACGTTGTTATAATCATTTGATTCTATTTCTATACAGCTCGCATGTTTCATAATGCAAATGGACTAAACTCAAATATTTAAATTTGCCTTTTAAAATGTTAAAGTGTAAAAGGTTTGTACTGCATAGTAATACAATGGAATTCGGTGTGTCATCCGTAGATATTTATTATTCATATAAAATGAATGAGTATTTTATTTTCCTCATTGCATGTACTAATTGTCAGTTAAATGCAATTAAATTAGATAAATATCCCAGAATGAATTTCAGTAAGCTATTATCCTATTAGCAGTTCTATTGTTCCACTAAAACTTTCAACATTGAGTTATCGCGAATTGTTTTTATGCAAAAAATTAATGTCGTTGCAACTATACGTTAAATCACCCAGTTAACAAACTGCTGTATTGCGTTTTCGTAGTTGTTCGAGTAGGATAAATATATGGACTGTCTGTGCAACAATTTCCATCCTTTTATGAGATATTTAGATCAAGTAAATAAATTCTAATAGGCCCAAACAGTGACTATTTATGTTTTTTTTTTCGTAAATAAGAGCTGGAAATTGAAGTATATTTCACCTCCAGCAATATGCTATAAGACAAATAGAGCTGTCGCCTTTCTATAAATCTTCGTTCTCCTAAATTGACTAGCGAACGTGCTTTGATTTCATCCGCGTTAGTTTGCAGTGCTATCGGAAACTGATACCTACAGACCCTAGTTCCCTTCTGCATCTTAAGAGACCTCGAAGACTCAAGGAACTATAGTTGAGTTCACTCGAACTGTCGAAACTCAGATTGTAGGATAGCAATGATGATTGGTCTTGAAACAATGAAAAAAAAAAACAACTAGCAATTAGGTTTAATACATAAAAAAATATCATGACAGATATGGTATAATCCTTATGTGATTAATTATTTCCCGAGTAAATCTTTACTCGAATGACCACTGTAGTATATATAATGTAACAGTTTATATTGAATATTTCAAATTTACTAGAAGTTAACGAAATTTAGCCATATATTAAAAATATGTACGAATCTTTAACGTTTGTTCTGCTTGGGCAATGCTAAATGCCAGACTAAAACCAACGAATAAAGTTGCCAAACTGGATTGGTGAAAAAAAGTGATTATACTTTATTTCTTCCCTTTATACCCGAACTTTAGTAAGTAATATAATTTTAGTTGTTTTGTTCAATGGAATATTGGGATTATTTTATCTCTATTGATACGTAAATCTTCTGCTGGAACTATACATATAGTTTGTCTGATAGCTGTTTTATAAGTGAAAGTAAAACATATTTTACCTCGCTTTTAACTTATGTAATTATAACGTTTTTAAGTAATGTAGTAGTTCAAGGTGGAGACAACCCTCTATCATGATTGACCTTGTTTAAAATTTTAAAATGACAAAGGAGACTTTTCAATTGAAACTTCATGCTAATCTGGTTTAAAGTGATGATTAAATTTATATAAATCGAGTAAAACTCCCAATTAGTGTAGGATTTCTTTAAGCTTATTAACGTTTGCTCTAAGATTACAACAGTGATTAAAGTGAAAGTAAATTTGCATGAACTTGGCTTGATCAAAATTTGAAGCTTGCAATAAGATTTCGGAATAGATTATAGTGTACTCCTTCAAAATATGTAGTCAAATATGATTTTCTTTCCTAAATTCCAAATTATCAGAGTCGGATAAAACTCTCAAACAAAGTTGCCAAAACAGGTTGGAGGGGAAATTAAAGGAATTAAAAAGGAATTATACTACGTATATCTGTCAGATTTTTAATAGCAACTTAAATGCTAATTTTAATTAACTTTTAAAAATCAAAGCTTTACCTTCACTTTTGGTTTAAACAATGATTTAGAAAATTACTTAAAATGCAAGTTTAGTTCAAGCTTACTTTAAGACTAACTTTTCTTTAATTTTGTTATTGGAGAATAAATTCAATGAAGTATAAGTGTAAACTAGGATTCTTGAGCTTATAAAATAACTAGAATTCTTAGATACAAGCGTGTTGTATGCTTCACACACGACTGAAACTCGAGCTGAAACATTCCGTTTAACCCAGTGCTTCTCAAACTTTCAATATTGGCGACCCAATTTTCAGTCATTATTTTCTTCGCGTCCCCCCTTATGTATGCAATGCAATGGTAATATTGTTTTTAACGCTAAAACTACAATATAACCTTAATCGAGTGAAGACTTTTGTTGGGGACATTCCCAGGAAAAGTATCAAAACTTTTGGAATTTTTTTAAACTTTAATTTCTGGGTACACAATGACATCGATGTTGCTTTTTAAATTATTTAAAAGTATAATTAAATCCTTGATTTATCATATATTTTGTTAAATATAAAGTTTTGAACCCAAGAAGTAATAGAAGTAGTAGTTGGGTAGGCCCTTCTTCTAAAAAGGTTTTAAATATTTGGATGAACAATCAAATTTTTTGACTAATGGCCTCTCGAAAGGCCATGTCACTCCAAAACCCTTAGGTTTAAAAATGAAGCTTTTTAGAAATCGTAAATTAGGATTTGCATCTTGGCTAACTTGAAATATAAAAAATTTTGGTTGAAGCATAGTTTGGAGCAGAAAAAGGGGGGTTTGGGGGACTTCCTCCAAAAAAATTTCAGAAATTTGACCCTTTAGCAGCAGTTTTAACTCGTTTTTGTACACTTAGTCCACATTTCGAGAAGGGCTTGGACCTTGACTCTCGCCCCTTTCTGGAGTTATCACACCCCCTAGGGGGGCGAGCCCCACATTTTGAGATCCACTGGTTTAACCTCGATTATTCCGACCTAAATATAACTCGAATCAATCCATGTAACTAACCGTCATCAGCCTCTGCTGAGGACGGCGACGATGCACTTGCATGCTCCAGCCCATCAATCTAAACCACGGCTCTGCTCAAATATCATTTCTCCACTGCGTCAATATTGAACTCCCGACCTGATGTATTAGATTACTGCTCCCGGAACAACAGAGGATACAAAATGGCTTCGGGATTGTTGTTCTATTCGCATGCCGCCGTATTGCTTCTGAGCGTGTGTGAGCCGTTGATACTGAATGTTAATTGGAGTGAGAGTTGTTGTAGATGTTTAGGTGTCATTGGAATGGGATTTATGTGTGATTTGAAGCATCTGTATCAAAAAATTGATAGGGTTTGTAAATTTTTTCAAATAAAGAAAAGAGTTTACGGAATTAAATAAATTGTGCAAAAATATATGAATAAATTTCAATAATACATATACTAGATACTTGACAGTTTGAAGTCATGAGATATTTTGTTAGCTTTCAGGGCTTTTTCCTTTATTTATTTTCTAGATACAGTCGATATATTTAAAATGAAATATACTCCTTTTCAAAGTTAATGAAAATATGCTCACACGTTTTTTTAAACAAATTAAACAAAGATTATTATTAAACAATAATTAATTATGTTTACTATAATTATTTTGTTCTTGCCGAATATATAGTTCAATATAGCCGGCAACCCCTTGAGAAATTATCTTTCATTATTTTAAAGGAAATTATTAAAGGTTAGTGCGTTAGGGAGTGCATTTGATAGTCAAGTTTGTTTTGCTGCATACAGTGTACTCGAAAGGAAAAACTAGTTTTACAGGAACAAAAAAGATAAACTGTATCGCAGTGAAAAATACATTTAATAATGCAAGGCATTCATTCCCTTTGATCTAATTTACAATAAGACCTCTTTTTTAAATTACTTTTCGTGACTTGTTCTTTGTTTTAAGGATAATTTTGAACACTGTTTCTGAAAGTGTCTTAATGCACAGTGAATCTCACTTTAAAGGCTTCCATGGCAGATACCATCTAAACAAGCAACAGGCCCTAGTCGGAATCAACATATTGCGATGGGGGTAAACATCCGGGTTAATTCCTATGGAACACATTAGGTAGGGATCTAGTAATGGAGCGCTAGGCTTAGGGCTCACAAACTTCCCTTTAATCCTCTGAAATCGACAGATCCCAGATCTGGGGCAATTAACATCTGTTCACTTGCCAACGGGGACTTGACTCAGATTCCATGGGCGATCTGAGTTGTTGGCCTGTGCAATGCATTGTGCAACATAGTGACGAGTTTCAAATTATGCCAATTTGAACTTGCCACGAGCTAAAAACTCGATCTCTAGTGTAAAAACTAAGAATTGATTATCGAATGAATCGATTGTAAATTCGAGTAAGTATCGATTGAAATTTGTTGGTATTATTTGCCTACGGCATTGAGTGAAGTTATAAATAATTTATATCGAAATTGGGATAACATATTAGGAGTGTTTAAACCATACTGCAGTTTTGTAAATTTTAATTTCAATCAAAATTATATATTTTTGACAGTTATTGGTTTTATACAGTTTTTTTTAAAACTACACTTGTGTTTTTAATATTGGAAATAAAAAATTTATTCATTTTTTTTCATTCAAAAATTTGCTGTAAATTTAAGAAATTTTTACAATAGCTGTAAATGATAAATTGTATTGTTAATATTTTAAATTTTCTACCTTTTACCTTCAAACTTTTTCATAAAAACTTCACACATTTTCTTATATGAGAGGATTCAGTAATTGAATTTGTATCAAAAATTTATTTACTCTGAACAAAGAATATTATTACAGTCGGCTCTGCTTAATGTGATCTCGATTAATGTTATCAATCGGATACTTTTATCAAAATTGACCGGTCCCGATTACTCCTTTAAGCAGAGTTGGATGGTGTTATCCGAAGTCATAATGATGCATAATAAGTTTTCAACGAGGTTTAACTGGCACACATTTGATTACCTAAGAGGATCTTAGAATTGAAATTTGCATAAAATATTCATTCAATCTAAAAAAATACTATTAGCACAGTCTAAGTAATAATGATACATAATATGTTTTCAACAAGGTTCAACTAAACAGTTATATTGTCACACATGTCAAAACCAATGAGATTTCAAATCGGACATGTATTCTTCTCTTAAATGTTCCTACAACCTAAATATGCCCTCACAATTCTGGATATGTCCTAATTCTAATTTAACATGGCCCAATTAATTTGTCCCCAAAAGCGATACATCCCGACAAAAAGAAACCTCCCCTGAATCAGTCTCCTGATCCACAAATTAATCACGGCCTCATAATGTATTACCGGATTTTTCCATTGCCCGCCAGCTCAGCCGTGAGAGGTCTTTCATTACTCGTCCTTTAAATAATGATTGCTCGCACTTTTCGTCCCGAAAGAATAATACTCGTCCTTGGAATGACTAAAAAACTCCTGCCTGCTGATAGGAGAATGTTATGAATGGGCCTTTATTTACACTGTTTTGAATGGAACCTGGAATGTTTCGTTGTTTGGTTGTTATTAATGAAACAGATGGGGCTCGCACTGTGATATGACTTTTAACTATAATAAGCTGAATTTTTCCCCGGGAATGAATATTTTTGTTGGAGTAATGGTGTTTAAGGGATTTGTTAGTTAAGGGGTTGGGGATTTAACTATTTTGAGTTGTGTCTGTTATGGTTGGTTTTAGGTATTGTGGTGAAGGTGTTGAATGTTAAGGTTAGGAAATAAAAAAAAATGAGCAAATTAAGCAAAAATATAAAAGATGATTGATTTTTTTAGAAATGAAGCTCGCATTAAATTTAAGACAAAAAGTTGTTTGAGGTAACAATAGAAAAGATTTGAAAAGTAGAAAAAAAATGACTTGCTTAAAAAAATGATAAATTAAATAAATTAGTACTAAAGCTATAAAATTTATAAGGTTATAAAGGTAAAGGAATATAAAGGTTAAAAGTAACACTGATTTGGCTCATGGCTCATTGGCTCATGGCTTTAAACATTATGATTGGTATCAGGAATCTTTATACCCAAGCATATGGGTACCACTTTAAGAAAAATATTTTAATTTTAGCTGTGCAAGTTTAGTCGTCGGAGATTTGTGAACTTCCAGAACTTTGGCCTGAAGGAAGAAGGAACGTAACATCTACCAGGGCTGATCCTACACAGCCGTAAACGCTGAAAAGGACATGCTCATCTTGGGTGAGTACGAATATTTTGAGTTTTAGTTTCTATCTTTAAGGTATTTCTAGCTTAACTCGTCTTCAATCTTCAAATATTTATAAGGGATTTTAGCGAGCTTCTGTACTGATAAGTATTACCTCCCGTTTTCAGTGTCAAGCACATATAATTTGTATTATCTGTTTTGTTTCAATAGTTGTAATTTCAATTCGATCAAATCTGAATAAATTAACGATTAGTAATTTTCAGGAAAGAAAATTAAATGTAGATTTGTAGGAATAAGAAGTATTCTTACAAATACTTTCATATTAAACTTTTATTAATTTTTGTGTGATTGTAAAACGTTGTTTAGCTCATAGAAAAATACTCCATTGTATTTTTGAAATGTTTGTTCTATTTATACTGTGTTGCAGTATAATGCTTAGAGAGGTTTTATTGATAATTGGCATTTAGACAACTGGCAACTATATTTATGACTTTAATACTTATATTTATATATAATCTTAAAAAAACACCAAGCTTATTTATCAAATACTTTTGTATTAATTCCGTGCTTAAAATTCTTAAAGCTTAAAATTCGGTGCTTCTGATTTTTTTTTTAAATCCACTCAGATCCACTCATTTATTACCACATGTAAGCGATGGATTAGTTTAACCCTTTCACACCTAAGGCGCCCGAGATACCATTAAATCCAATGTAAACTTTGAGTGACTAGGTCTGAAAGGGATAGGCCTATTCATTATAAATTGACTTTAGAAGAGGACAAAGGACACAGCGTTTGAGTTTAGAACACGAAAGAATAGAGATGAATAATAAAAGAAACCTCACAATTACGATCCCAAACACACCTGATATTTAATTAGAAACTCTACAAACTTCACCACCGCCGCCGCTAGAATCTAACTAAAACAGAAGCGTTCCCATGACCTCTTTACCTAATGAATAACTCCAATAAAGCGACCCACCCTTTCCAGAACCCCTTTCATCCGACGAGGAAGAGATGAAAGTAGGAAAGGGGCAAACCCCATTTCCCCCAAATTCCCTGGTTTCCCCAAAGGGGCCGTAACTATAAATATTGCACGATAGTCCCCCGCCTGTTGCTCGGGACCGTAGTATTTAATCGAGGCCCTAATGGGCGGTTGGCGTGACGGCCGCACTACGGAATGGGTGTTGCGGCATCACCTTTTTAGGCGCTACGTCTACACCGTCTTGCGTTGAGTTTTATTGCGGGCCGGCGGCCTTGGCTGTGGTAGTACGAACAACAGGTCTTTTGGGAGGAGTGTGGGAGGATAGGTGGATGTAGTGGGAATGTAGGGAAAGGGTTGATCCATGGGCCATTTAGACTCTTGAGGCTAGAGAAACTCGGAATTTTGATGTGTGATAGCAGTCCTGATGTCACTTTTTGTTAGGACCCTCTGTATAGGTGGCCTTAGAACTTAACGTGTGACTAATTTTATGATGATTTTATTTTCATAAAGGTAAGTGTATAGTAAAAGATAAAACTGAATAGGTAAACAATGTTTAATAGTTTTGTTACTATTTGTACACACTTTTCAGTAATTAAAAAGCAGGTCCTGAGTTAGACCTATAAAAAGCCTAGTTAAATGGTATGAGGGACGGGCAATGTCTAAAAACATTCGAGTCAAAATAAAAAATAGTTTCAAGCGGTGTATGTCGGCCTGTGTAGACAGAAAAGTGAGTAGAGAATAAAGGTGATTTATAACAAAACTCTTTCAAAAATTATGTTCAATATTTTTATTGAGTGAGTGCAAGGGTTCAAGTTATCTGAATTGGAAATATAGGTAAAATACTTAGAAAAAATATTTACACCTTTTGAAAGGTGTCGTGAAAATACCGGTCAATGTAAAAAGCGGTCGGTAAAATCCGGTAAAAAAAAACAAAAAAAAGTTTATAGCTTTACCCTTGTAATAAATTTGTTTTTTACTGACCGGATTTTGCTGACCACTTTTTTCGTATCTTTTGAAAAGTCTTGATTCGCATTGCCATCGCTTTGTAATGCTTCAGTTTTTCTTCTAGGAAATCTTGATCGTTAAATTTGAATGTAAACGAAAATAATTTTAATAAATTGAAACATTTTGTTTCTAATTTTCTTTTGAAGAGTATTTGAATTACCAACTAAAACCTACTTGTAAAAGAAATTATCTGAAAAGAATACATTTTTACGAAAGGAGTTAAACTAGATAAAAACTTTGCTCTTTGACCTTTTCATGTTGGAAACGTTGGTTTATAAATTTTTATTTTCAGAATTTTCCTTTTCATCGCGTGCCTTTTCATATTGCTACATTTACACGTTGTTTGTCTCTACTTTGCGGAAGAAATAAAACCTTTCTTACAACTTTAAAAAGTTCCGACATTTATGCACGATTAAAAGTACCCTATTAGGGGAAAATAATTCTTTCGCTGAAAATATGGCGAGTGTAAAAACCAGAACATCTAGAAACCGCTGTTTTAATTTATGTTGGTTTGATTTTTGTTTTTGATTACGTAAATGTAAAAAACACTGCTTTCAGCAATTTTAAATTAAAGAACAGAAAGTTTGTGATGAAAACTCTAATTAAATAGAAAAGAGATTTTTTAAGTTTTCTAAAAACAACCAATATTTGCACGCAACTAAAGTTGCACAAATATAGTATTTTAATTGCTGTTTCGATTAAAAACTTTAAAGAAAGTTTTTTTAAGCATCGAAATTTATGATGGATATCCTTCTTCTACCTTTGTTTTTTTATTGATGGGTTTTTATCTCTATGAATAAAAATTTGTAATTATGATTTTTAAAATGTAGCTTTATTTACTACACGATTTGTTTCTCGAAAATAGTTGGCAATATTGTCAGAAACAGTATGACGAAAAAAAGCTTGTGAAATGCAACGCTGATAAGGCTTTATTATAAGGGCTAGACCTTATTTATTAGTTCAAGTATCCTAAAAACTACTTTTAGGTACTGTTGGCAAACTTTAAGGTATTGATGCCTATTTCTTGCAGATGCAAATAATATAGTAGTTTACGAATAAAATAAATTGTGTGAATATTGGTTTTTACGTATTATCCCGTGCCGCTTAATCTGCAAATGTTATCAAATACCATTGACTATTCTAGGTCTGTGTCGCTGAGGAATTTATAAGCCTAACTTTAAGTTATACTTACTACTATATTAGATTTAATAAACTACTGAAAAAATATAAATGAAAAATACAACTGAATTTGTGAGAGAAAATTAGTGTCCTTTTAAAAGAAAAAGCACGACATTTTTATCTCCGATTTTTTATTATTTCTTTTATTTTCGAAAGCATTAACAATAAAATCTATTCCACTTTTCAAAGAGTCACCTGAAATGCAAGATCAACAACTCAATCCTTCAGTCCTGACCACTAAAATCTTTCTACACAATTCAATAGAAATACGTGCGGCCTAGCTTTGAAAAGGGTTTATTAAACTAACGCGAAACCTCTCAATTACACCACGATATCCGAAGACCATTCCCCCACAACAAAAACAAACTTAAAAAGAACTCCTTCAAATGACAGCTACACCATTTCTCAAGTTGTTACTCACCAATCCATGAGTTGATACTCGTTATAAACACACAGCAAATACAAAAACAATTACTCCGCGTTGAACAAGGGACACTAAAAGGAAGCTCCCAATCTGGACCAAGAATGAAAAAGTGACCTGAGAGGGAGAGAAGGGACCAAGAATAGAACCCTTCCGATCGAGCATCTGTCATCATCTATCAAAAGGCTCTTTCTTCCATGTCTAGTGGCCATAAAACGCGTGCCTGGAAATATGATAGGTCCTATCGCCCAATCAATAGCGGCTGGGTCTTCTAATTTGTCCCTGCTGGACCGTCTTTTCTGAGAGGAAGGGGTGTTTCGCAAGGTCTCCTGTGTTTTTGGGTTGGAGAGTAATTGTTTTTTTTTTTGGGTCCCAGGATATGTGATGATGGGGAAAAGATGATGGGTAACTTGAAGATGAACAATATATATTTATAGAACTTTGTTAAAATATATGCAAGTATATTATTATTATACTGTGTCCTTACATCATTACTGAGTTTTAATCTTGAGTTTTTTTAGAAGAGTACTCCCTGTTATATGTTTTTTTTTTGTAACAAGGAATTTTTCCTTTTTAAGGATTATAACATCTCTCAAAATCTAAATGCGTATCCGTTCATTAAGGTTTAAGATATTTTCTCAAAAGGAAATTGATTACCAAGTTTAAAATGAAAATAGGAAAGCAATTAATTATTCCTAACGCTTTCACTTTTCCATTTCAAGAGTTAATGTATCATATATCTGTTACCGGCAAAGTAATAAACAGGGCATTATTAATAATAACCAGATTTATCACATTGCCCGTAACATATCTACCACTAACCATATTTAACCCTATAACTTTTATTATTAATAATTTAATGGTTTTAATATTGCAATATTGTGCACAAAATTTCCTCTATTCCGTATTAAAAGTTTGAAAAACTGTAGAGTAATTTTATTTAAAAGTTTTCTTTTCTAATTTCTCTTTTGAGTCTAAAAGTCCATATTCTTCTTTTAAGTACTGGAAACTTTCATAATAGACATTTCACGAAAATTGGAATAAATTTTTCACACACACAATGATAAATTGAATCCTGGGAAATAGAAAGGAGGGAAGCTTGCAATTCAATTCCCTTAAGGAATCTTATTAAAATGAAATGGATTAATTTTTTTATTGCTTTTAAAACTAAAAATGTCTTTGAAATATAGTGGTTAGGTGAAAATAAGTTGTAAATCTGCGTAGAAGATCGAATGAATAAAAGAACACAGGAATATCCCAAGGTGAATTTTAAGGTGTATTTATGAATAATGCATGTGCGTGTAAACTTCTTCAAGATCTGTGGATTTTTCCGATCTTACTCTTAATGAAGAGTAATATTATACTGATTTTGCTTTTTTGTAATTGTTAAAATTTTATAATGAAAATTAATAATGATTCCTCATTTGTTATTCACCCTTGCTCTCATTTTATCTATTACTCTCTCATACATTCTCTCCATCTCTTTTTTATTCGTTTCAAAGGGAAAATGGGTTTAGAAAGATACACAAAGAAAGTAAAGATGTTAGTACGTAGTAATGAAATAGACTGCTCGGTAAACAAGTTAGGCTATATTAAATTTACCAAACGCTTCGCAACAAATGCCAAATATGTTTGACGCATGTCTGAGTCTATATTTGGAAAAGTAAACTGGATCTAGAAACGTTTGCTCTGAGCCGTGAAATTTTCCACCATATAATGGTGAGGTGAAGAGAAAACCTTAAAATGATATGATTCAAGAATCTACATTTTTTATTTCTAATGCGAAAAAAACTACTATACGAAAAACCACCAGCATTCCACTAGCAGCAAAATCTTCAAAAACTCCCATTGAGAGCTAGATTTCTTGTTTGAGCTGAAGATCATTTTGCCGTGCTAATGACCATATTCACCGCTAACCTGACCAGTTAACCGGCCTTCAAACATGGTCATCTAGACACATAATAATAATAATCTTTATTTAACACTATGGAAATTACAAATAAATATATAAAATAATATGAGTTACCAAGGGGAAACAGTCCCGTTCAGGTAACCAAAAAAAGTGCGAACATTGAATGATATTTAAAATAAAATAAATAGATAGGTGGGTTGAATTAGATAGCAATAATAATATTCAAAAATGCAAAAAACAAAACATAGTACAAATAACAATAATAAATGATTAATTTAAGTTACAAAAGACAGAATTATTTAAATTAAAGTTTTACAAGTTGGCAAACAGCTAAGGCAAAAAAATACATTATGCTTCCATTAAAATAGGTCTTCAATATTATTTAAAAAAATTACAAAATTATGTAAACAACGTTTGAATGAGGGATAGGAAGAAATATTTTGTAGCTCAGCAGGTAGACTATTAAATAACTTAGGTGCAAGATAAAAGAAATGTTTACGATATATCCTTGTAAAAGCGAGGAATCTGATAAATTTCATTTATTCTCCTTTGGTTAACCGCATTTTTTAGATTACATATATTTCTATTGCCAAATAAGTAAAGTGTAATTCTATAAAAAACGAGATGTTACATAAGGCCAAATACATAAGGCCAGATACATAAGGCCAAAGAGTTACGTTCTGCGTAATATTTGATGTCATCATCGCTTTTTGGACAGCAGCGCAGCTCCAGTCTGAAATTTTGCACTGTTGTCCAAAAAGCGATGATGACGCGAAATAGTAGGTAGAACGTCACTCAAGATTTTGAGCTTCTCTGGCCTTATGTGTCTAGATGGCCATGCTTCAAACCTCGGATTTGAAAAAAATATAGTTTTCCTTCTTTAAATGCCAATCAGAAGTTTGTTTACCGGTTAACTGCCAGTTAGGTTAGCGGTGAATGCGATCGTTAAAGAAGGAAATGTAGTGTAGTTTGTAGTGCAAATGTAGTGTAGTTATATAAATGTAGTAATGTATAGTATAAATGTAGTCTCTAGTTTTCCACCAATCAGAGGTTTGACTCCTGGTTTTCCGCCAATCAGAGGTTTGACTCCTGGTTTACCGTCGGTCAGGTTAGCTGTGAATAGGTTCATAAGTCGTTACCCGCGGTACACCAATGCGCAGGTACCCCCAGAAGTTTCTTTCAGACCGCACAATATTTAACAAACTACCTAAACCAAAACCCTCAAAAATAAGGCCTATTAACCAGCGTTAGAAATTGGGTAAAATACGCACTGGTCCTGCAGACCAGTGCTTTGCCTATCTTACTGGTCCGCAATAAAAATCACTGGTCCGACAAATTAAAAAAGATCGGTTTATATACTATTATAAAGTAACTATTGCACTGAATGTGTGAGTACCAAATACTAATGTTAAAAATTAACATATTCACAATAATATTTTTTCTTTTTTGTCAAGGTCTCCCCTATCCCATGTGGCCACATTTCATGTTGCTAGAACTGGATCAAGGGTGGGATATTTTTCACCACACACACACTGGTCCGGCGGACTAATGATTTTCTGATTCCACTAGTCCGAGCCGTTTTTTAGTTGTCCCGGACCAGCAATACGCCCCAATTTCGAACGCTGCTATTAACAAACCAATATGTCCCACAATCACTCCAACACCATCTTCCACCTCAGATAATCCTCATCTTCGAAAACCCACCCATCCGGACTCACAATAAAAGAAAACCATCACTTCCATTGATCCACCAACGAAGAATAATGCCTCTTTAAAAGCGATTTCGCAGAACATTTCCCAGAAAAAGATCCGGTCCCCGATATAGACAAGACCGACCCCAGCATCAGAACATATCCCTCTTGTCTATCGTCGCGGCTTTTTACGACCAGACAGATGGATGATTATTGAATGGGGACATCCGGCTGAAACGGATATCACAAATACCATCGGCGTATCTCAGGGGCGCTGTCACTTTTATCGACACCGTTTTATTTTTCATCCCCCTCTCTCTCTCTCGCTTGAGACAAAGGGTGGGACGTCCTTCCTTCCCTTGATGGAATTTTTTTTATGTTCGTGATGCCCTGAGGTGGTTGATTGTGGCTGATCTATTGGTGGGGATGGGGGATGGTTTGATTACTTTTGGTAGGTTCGATGGTTTGTCGCTGAAAAGTGTTAGAGATGATTGTGGTTGTTGTTGATGCGCTCGAGGAAAATGGAATATGACGAAGACAGACTACGTTCCTGGAACGAATCTGAGGTTAAAAAGTGCATGTTTGAGGTGGTGAGCAGAAAATTTGGCCTGAAATAAAGCAACACTCTTAACAAGTCAAGTATAATATTTCTCAGTATGTACTTTCAAGCTTTTTCTAATCTCTGCACAGCTAATTTGCATAGTATCAGGTGTATTTATATTCAATTCAACTGCACTTAAGGATGATTTGTAACATTATGTTCTCTTATATGTACTTGAATATGATGCTTCTTATGCTTCATCCTTCTTTTATGTAGCTCCATGAATAGCCATTCCTCCAATATCTATATTAGGAAAATCTTTTGGGTATTTTGGACGTGAAAGATTTGAATAACTACCAAATATAGAAAACTGAACGCTGACTTAAATACGTAAACATTGATGGCAAAACACTATAGTCTGGGGATATTTTATTTCATTACTTTTGGCTTTTTAAGTAGATTAACAGTAATGAATACAATACTTTATCCAGCAGAGATGTTCTCTAAAATAAATCTTGAAGGATGTTTAATTACACACCACTATTAATATAAGAAGTAACGAAGCACATTAGACTATTTCAAACACCCTTCCAAGGATAACGGGAGAATCTAAACACACGCCTTTCGCTACAGTATTCAAACAGCGTAGATACTTTTACGTTATGCGTAACGGAAGAGCAAAGACTTCAAATACCATTCAAGACAATCCAAACCCAACTATTAACTACCTCATTGTTTCCCATAACCAACAATAGCCTCCTGTCAGGAAATCCAATCCTTAATCACTGCACCCCGGCATACTACATCACCCGTGAAAGTGATTTCCAATCCCTCCCGGCGGCGGTCAGGATCCCCATCAGACCCTTTGTGACCCCCTAAATAGCCCCTCTTCACTCCCACGTGCAATCTCTCAAAACAAACCTACATCCCTCTCAGTCCTAGGCGACCCAAATTTTCCATAGGATTCAATTGAAATCCCGGGCGTGTTAGGACTGAAAGAGATATACAAAGGGACACGCATCCGGCAAATTTGCGCCGTGACGGACGACGGAAAATGAATATTTGTCCGGTTTTAATAAATCCGGGAAACGCTTCGGTGGGCCGGGATGAATCCTGATTTGTTGACAAAGCGGAACTCCGGTTATTAAGGCGGGGATGGCATCCCGGGATCAATTTTCCTGCTGGAGGAGGGAGGGGGAAGTATTTCATTAGGAATCGAACATTTTCTTCGGGGGGACTTGCCTTCAGGTGTTTCACGGTTCGGGTGGTAGGGAATTGTTGAACGCAGAATGTAGCGGGTCATATAGAAGAAAGATGAGCAGGTCAAGCTCCGTTCATGATGCCGACTTGAGTTAATTAGAAATGGGAATGCTGAAGGGTACAGAAAGATCTCTGAAACGTTAATTCGCAGTTTGTTGTACTTTTCTCCGGTTTCTTTCATTCTCATTCTGTTTTCCTTTTTCTCGGATTCTCTTTATTCTCTCTCCTTCCCTGTCTTACATTCTCCCTCACTTATTCTGCCTCGCAATAGTATCTTTCCTCTCTTCCGCCTCTTTCCGCAATAAATTGTTTGGTAGTTGGACGAGCAAAAAAATTTTAAAAATCAATAGAAACAGTAGTACGTGAAAAAGTGAGTTAGGAAACCTCTGATTTATTGTTGAAATTTTCCCCGGTTCTTTTTGTTATGCCGAGAGCAAGGACCAAATGTTTAAGCTGTTTTTGAAAAACAAAGGCAACATAATTTTTAATAAGTAATTTTTCTTCGCCATTAGCAATATGGTTTTTATGAAAAACAAGAAATTTTGAAATTTAATTTACTTTAGCAGGAAAATTTTGGATTTACCTGCACTTGAGGAAAAATTATGTCAATTGTTGTATATAAAAAGGAACATTTGTGCAAAAATATAAATTTAATGGTACAACACCGATCAATTTTTCACAGTAAAAAATTAATTGTCAAAACTTTATTAGCAATGAGAAATTGTCTACTTTCAAGTCAAACTAAAATTTTTTCTACCGTAAGTGAAGTTTTTAATATTGTTTTTTTTTTTATATTGCTTAATGTAATTTGTAATAAATTACAAAACAGGTCTGAATCGCAAGATTTGTACCTCAAAATTCACAGAAAGTGCCATTTTCTTAATTGTTTTCCAATCAGTTTCCACTATGAGAAATATAAGCAATTCAATGTACAAATAAGCCAAGCAATCAACAATTCAACCCAAAACACTTCACCCCAAATCAATTCAACAGGCGGCCTGACACGTCTGCCCAAATGATACTCAACACCTTCCCACTCAAGACGAGAGGGGAGAGAACCCCCCTCCCCCGGCCATGAATACTTAATCAAGCCTTCTCTGAGTATGGAATATTTATTCACTTACAACCCCAGTTCACACTTCGGGCTTCGATTTCGAAAGGGGATTCAATTTTAAACCCGGACCCCTGTGGGCTAATGGGAATTTCATGAAGGCTTGAATGGACCAATTAAGACCGAGGTAGGAAACAGGAGTGCTCTGTTACTGTAGTATTTCGTTTGTAGGTGGGGAATGCCGCGTTTGTACGGAGAAGAATGCCTATTTGTGTGGTTATCGTATCCGGTAATGCTAAGTGCCTTTGGAATGAGTGATTGGGATTTCTAAAGAGAAAAGGTTTCGAATTTAATTCCGTTGACTTATTTTACACCGTCCGTGTTGTTATTTGAGAAGTTTGTGTTGGGAGTCGAGGAAGTGAATAGTTTGGAGGTTCGGTTTCATTGAAAACACTTTGGGTGAAACTTTTGTTTTTCTGACTTAGAGATAGATTGGTTTTCTGAATGTTATTTCTGAGGTTATATATTGTTGGAAATCTTTTAGGCAGCTAGCTACACGGGGTTTCAGCTCTTTTGGTTAAAAATGAGAGTTTCTGTGAAAGTTTATTAGAGCGTTGGGGTCTGGCAGACCCCACGCGCGTCCTCGCGGGTTAACTTTTAATACAGATATAAAAATTTAGTTGTGTTTCTCTCTTACGAATGAATTCTTTGAAAACTGAATATATATAACTCTCTCTTCAGAAAAAAATTTATTATCAGTGGGATTTGTTTGCCTGTAATAAGAAATGAAAGTAAAAAAAAATGTATAAAAGGTTGAATTGGAAATGCTTGTTGTAACAACGAGAAACCACTTTAAAGCCTAACTCCAACGGCTTTAAATTGGAGTTTCCTCGTTGTTGCAGCAAGTGCCTTAATTGCTAAATCAGTTTCTTTAGTGAAGCTTATTACAACTATAATTAAACAAAACGACTAAATAGGTACAAATACTTACAGTAATAATACTTTTGACGATACAGTGTGAAAATACCATATACCTTAATCAAGCATTTTTTGTATTAATTATTTTGAAAAACAGAACACATTTTTCTGCATTATTCGTACCTCATTTCTATGACGGTTAAGTTTCGTTTTTTAAAACTATGCTTGAAGACCATCTAGAGAAAGAAGCTATAATTTAATCCTATACGCAGGCCTTTTATTAGAAAAGCACTTCCACTTAACATAGACTCTAAAGAACCATTAAACATATATCAGGTCTAAATAATAAAAATAAAAACTCAAAAAGCCTTTCCACCTACTGAATCCCTAAAAACAGCCTTAAAAGTAGCTCTTTCTACGAACGCTTCACTTGATGTAGATCTAATTAAGTAAAGTAATAATATGTTCGTTAAGTTGCCATCTCGTGCAAACTAGTTCTTTGTCAGCCACTTCAATTTTTGATTAGACGGAACTATTTTGCTCAATACTCCAATATACTGATGAAAAGGTTAATTAATTTATAAGTAACCATCACATATTTTATGCCCCAGGCTCTCGGGTCATCTCTGAGTAGTGAAGAATACTGATTAAAACTACTCGTGTAGTGGGACGGAGTTCTTTTAATTAAAACCGCTTGGCTACAATTAATGAAACTCTCAGTGAATGGATGTTTTTATTTTCGACGTTTTATACTTTTTTTTTTAAATATTCTGACTTCGGTATAAAGGGATGGAGTGTTTTAATTAAAAGAACAGCCGCTCTTGTTTCATATTTTTTTTTGTTATCAATTCAGTTTTTTTCCTCTCAGGTGCAAATCGCTCTTTTTCATGTCATAAATATTTTTTTTCTTTTCGAAGTATTAAACTTAGATACTCCCCCAGTTGTTTATAGATTCTGCTTTATAGAGTAATATCAACTTAGAGTAATCAGAGCAATATCAGTTTGGGGAATATGCCAACAGAGTTGGATATTCACAGTGGGAAGGTGTTAAGGGGTCATTTCCAAAATGCATCACATAGTTTACAAGGGATTTTACATCTCTCTTTCCCAATTTTTTTGTAATTTAGTGACCTTCCTTATTAATACATTAAATTTAAAACATGTCGTTTCCAAGTTTTAGAGCATCCTAATCCGTTTTCCCCTAAAATTTGGTATCTTTCTAATATGTCTGTTAAATCAAAGGGGTCGATTTCTAATATCATCCAACTTCCTTTAATCCCTTAATATCATTTAAAATTTCAATAAAAGACTCTAAAAAATCCTGACTAACCCATAACAGTAGATGTTTTCACCAAAATATCGTTATCCCAAATTAAAAGTCTTCTTCTGTTCTTCTTCTTCTGTTTAAAACAAAGAAAATTTTTCGTTTTATTTTTTATAATTTATCCCAAGAGAGGAACAGAATAGTATGTATTAAGTTTCGAACATTTAAGTTTTTAAAGGTGATATCTTACATCACTAATTTTTATCATGTTACCCATACTTTTTTATATAGTTTGGTACGTCATGTTTACATACGTCATAGATTGGAAATAGTGCCTAGAAGAGTTTTTGGAACTCTTGATCCTTTTTATATGAATATGCTTTACACTTTTTTTCAAATAAATTTAAACACATTATTTAAATTTAAACTGTAATGTTATAAGATACATGAATAGAATAAGAGTCATAAGAATAAAACAACTTTAAAGAACGACAAATAGAGGAAAACCTACTAAGGAGAATTAAATTGAAGAATTAGAAAGGAAAATAAAGGGTTTGAGTAAAAAGGTAGATTATGGAAATATATTTACTTCAAAGAAATCACGATAGTAAAAACATTAAGATAAGTGAGTTAAGTAGCTGTTAAGAGAAAAAAAAGTCCATAAACTGTCATAGAAAAAAAGTTATATATTGTTTTATAAATAGGGGAAAGTGGGGACTAATGGGACGCAGGGCTAATGGGACAAATGGATTTTTTTTCATATTAATAAATATTTTAATAAAATTTGTACATAACTGATTGGTAACAGGTCTAGCAAACATTTGTAGCATGGAATACCTGCCATGACATGTTTTTGCTGAGCAGAAAAAAAGGCAAGTTTGTTTTCAACAAGCTATAAAATGCATTAAATTTTATAATTTATTTTATTTTGTAAGCTATAAAGATTTTTTTAAACATTATTTAAAGACAGTTTTAGATTCTACAAATATTAATGGGTGCTAATGGGACAACTTAATGTGGCTGAATATTTCCTTAAAAGAACATTGTAGTGTTCGTTTGACTTTGTACACATACCTAGTTGGGTTGGATGGAAAGCGAATAAAACAGCCATTAACACCATATAAAACTAAAAAATAATTAAATAGTTTTTTCCTAATTGATTTTTTCCCTATATATGCAGACAAATCCTATTTAGAACTATCCTAAAGGATAATTCTAATTTGTGAAGAATTAGTAAGGATTAATGAAACTTAACACTCCAGAAAACATTGTAGAATTAAAATGATCAATGCTGAAATTTTATCTGCAACAGGTTTTGCATATTCAATAGTAGCATATGTTAATAAAAAAAGGCATTTAAAATTCTTAAATGGCTTTATTTTTGAATTCTATAGCATATCCCATCAGCACTGCACTGTGTCTCAGTAGAACCCAAGTATGGGGGCTAATGGGACATTAGTATTAAATTTCAAAAGTTTATAACAAAAGATGAATATTTCTTTTATACTTTCCAGGAATATTTTTATAAACTTAAATGCATAATCGTTTTAAATTTATAAAAATTATAATAATAACTGCATCTATGCTTTTATATTAGCATTTATTTAAAACTGTCCAATTAGCCCCATTTCCCCCAACATTTCGTAATACATTGAAGTAATTACTGCACATGATACGACCCTTACTAGCTCATTAAAACGCTGTACTTTTCTTAAACAACTTTATATCTAAATGCTATCTAAGTTATTCTCCCCTAAATAATCTCAATAATTACGGTTTACCACATTATAACCAACCAGAAATCCTTGGAACACTGATTCTACCTAGGTAATGCTTCTACACATGGTAACAAACTACAACTAATTTAAGTAAACTTAGCTATATAGGCAATTAAGGTACCTTTTAAGTCGAAGCTATAAATTAAGGCTTCTATGTTGGTAACTTCAAAGTATGATTTATTAAATTTGTAGCTCATGCACATAAATCTTAAAATAATCGAAGTCTGTGCATGCTATTATATTTCAAAAGTATTTTTAGCTAGTGCAATTAATTTTAAAAAGTTTTAATATGTTATTAAATGAAGTGTTTTCAATAAGGTACCCATTTATATCTATTTCATAAATTTGGGTTTAAAAGGTTAAAAGTTATTTCTCGATGCTGTGTATAGGTAAAGGTAAAAAAAATATATGGCTCAGAGTTTTTCTATACATGGGATATTTATTTTTTATTTTTACAAGTAGCACATAAAGTATATTTTTTTCATCACATGGGATCGTATAACGATCCACGTAGGTGAAATAAATAGGGATAAAAAAAATAATTTTACAAATATGATATACAAAAAAAAGAATTACAAGAAAAACCTAAACGTGATACAATTACAAATATAAATGAACACGAAAATAATATAAATATGCAAATAGGGTAATCAAAACAATCAATGTTATCTCAGAAAAGGTAAACATACCTGCTAAAACAGGAAAGTTCATGTAGTATTTACGTCTTTTTAGGTGAAAAATCCCATATAACCTAATGCATAGAACGTGCTTTCAGGTGTGACGTCTTTCTTAATCTACCAAGATGTCAAAAATGATTAATGGTAATTTTCCTCATAACTAGAATATAATTGTGTGTGGTCACTTAACATAAAGAGATCGGTTAAGAGGAAATATTTGTTACTCACGTGTATACTATCTCTTAAGGAAATCACAGCTTTTAAATTACTCAATAAAAGCACCTTTTGTACCTAACAATCACCCTTACAAAACATCTTCATCTTATCTATGTATTTATTTTTGAAAAATCCCTTCTAATAAGTAATAATAGAAAGACTCAATTATCGTGTTATTCCAAATTGGTAGGCTTTCTTTCCATTATTATTAGAGAGATAGTGAACAGCAACTGCGCCATAGTGCCAAGTCGTCGCATCGGCTAATTTGGGGACATCTCGACTGACAACCCAGACGACATTGCGACTGCTTACCTCCCCCCACTTACCAGCTGGGGGTGAAGAGCCCGCTGACCACTGATGGAACTTCTTTTTGCACTTTGCAGCTACTTTCGACGGAGGCAGTTTTCGAACTAATTTGGTCTGCGCTTTTTTTTTCTTTAGATTTTCTGTCACCACTAATAGATTCTAACGTTATTTTGAATGAATGAATACAATGAGATTGATTTTGTTTATTGATGGAATGTATTGCAGTTTTTGATATTGTTTCAGCTTTTTTGTGCAAAGAGAGGAATCCTGTGATTAAAATGGAGAGATTTAATAATTCCTAAAACAAATATTATCTCTCTATATATTAATTTTATTAAAAAGATCTTATTCTTCCGTTTCATCTGTCTACTCTTTCTTTCTTCACTCTCTCATTGTCTCTACCTTATTGGTTCCCTTTTTTTCTATTTAATATGATCTCTCTATATTTGAAGTAAAGTGAGTGAAAATTAAGGCAGAGAAGAAATGAAATTTCCGTTAATGAAACTTTGATACTTATATTTAGTCAAACACAATCAGAATATAATTTCAGTAATATTTTAAATAAGTTTTTAATTTTGTGAAACTTTGTTTTGACCCCATCAAATTTGATGGACTAATTTTTATTTAAATGCATATATCTACATTTTCATTTAAAACTAAAGAAGTCCTTCTTTATTATTAAAAAATGGTACTTTGGGATTAGCTGGGTACAAGTTTCGAGCCTTATACCAAATCACCAAAAATAATCAAATATCAAAATAAAACAAAGTTAAAATCCCTTAACTAGCAGTTTTTCTTTATTTTTTGTTACGTTTTTATGTGTAAATAATAAAACTTTGCCAATATAGTCCGATTGGAGATAATTTGCGCCCGGGTAATCCTGAAGCAGCTAATTTTTTTTTTACTTATTTGGGAGATTTGTGATAATATCTATTGTAAATACCTAACTAATACTTAACTATTCTGTCAATCGGATCACAGATTTCCCTCAAATAAAGTTTTACACAACAACTATATGTTGCACCTAAATATACAGCGTTATTAAATACAATTCTTAACTGCCTCCAAAAACTTCTTGGAGAGAATTTCTCTATCTAAGCGTTGTTACTATCGAAATATATTTAGCTGAAACATTTTAATATGGTATGTTATTTACTTAAGATACAATTGTTTCTATAGTGTTAGGGAATGTGAAGTATATTCCAAATCTCGGAAAGTTCCAAGTTTCGTCAAAATTCAACAGTGGGAAGAGTCCATTAAATACTTAAGTAGAAGAAAGTAAGTTAGTTATTCTCCTACATTCAGTACTTTCCACTCATACTTTCATTATTTTTCCTTTGGGAACTTGTAAATAACATTAGGAAACACTGACAAGATAATCAGCCAAAGAATGGCTCCGGAATTCCATTTGTGGCTGGCAGTATTATCTAGTGATCTGTCTGGGTCTTTAGGGCCGAAAGGCTTAGTTTGCGGCTGATTAAAAACAAAGAACTGTCTGACATCTATACTGATACGATGGATTCCGTATCAATTATTTATTTGTGTTCCCTTTCGTATCGATCCTTGGACTTAATCAAAGTTGATTTGGAGTAATCGAATAGTATTAGGAAGTATATGGAAGCAAAGTTACGTCAACAATAATGTAATCATTGCAGAAAAAAATATTTAGGGCCAGAGATTCTTCTGTTCATGTACATTTTTCTATTTATAAACATCAAAGTGAATAGTAAATTTAAGAATATTCACAAGGTGTTTCAGGAAGTCCACCCCAAACTTTGCACATCCAGACTCCTTGCGTAGATGGAACAATAAAAGTACCCAAAGATCTGTAGCTCCTCAGTTCGTATTTATATTTTTTTCGAAAAATGTAATACCATATCCAATAAAAACTTAGAGAAACTTTTAAAAAACTTACTAAAACTACTAAAATTTAAGAAACTTTCGAAGAGTTTTCTTTCTGCTTTTTCTAAGCCCTCTTTGGAAAGACTACGACTGGGGACAGATATTTTTTTACGTACTCGCTGTACGTAAATATGCACAAGAATAGGAATTATGTGTATTTTACTACATTTTCTTTTAAATTTAAATTTTTGTGTGTAAAAAATACCTTTAAATTAGGTTTAAAGTACTAATACTTTTACTCATCAGTTTCAAAAAATAACTCACTTTAGTGTTAAAGAATCTTAATAAATTATTCTCCTAGGGAAAGTTTAAGAAATTCTACTGTACTCTTTTAAAAAAAAACGAAACAAATCCCTGTGAAGTTTTTATTCAAAGCATCCCTCCCTATTTTCAAGCATGTTTTGAAAATGTTATGAGGTAAATAGTTTTTAAAATTATTCCGTGGTGGAAAAATAACTTTCTTTCAATGAAGCTATTGATAATTCTAAAAAAAGCTATTCCCTGTCCTTGCTTTAGGGATTTGATAAGTTTATTATGGAAAAAAGGAAGATGTATCTATCGTTAAATTGTATCTAAAAAGCAATCTAGGTGCGTAAAAATCTAAGGGAAGGTAAAAATGCTTCCATTATAGAAAAACACCTTTAAAACAAGGTATAAAACATCCAAAATACTCCGAGATATTGAATGGAGAAAGCTTACCTTTCTTTCAACATTGAAGAAAGATATTTCAAAGGGGACTTTATTTTAAACACAGTTCCGTATTGAGTTTCATGATGTATATTTTACGACAAATACGGAATATGGTGAAAGCGCCTTTTATAAAAGAACGAAAATGGAAAAGTTCTTAGAATTTTGGGTATTACGACTCAATGCCTTATAGATAAAGAAATTATAAGCCAGGTTTAGTACTACTATTTGTTCTTGTATCATTTGTAAAAATTATTATTTTAAAAATCGCATTTAAGTAGCAAGTCGGTTGACACAAGTTTTTATTTTCGGTTATAGAGTGTTCCTTTTTTATGTTGGCGCAAAACGAGGAACTAGTGAATCGATTGATTTTTATTTATGTTTTATAGGATGGCAACAAATTAAAAAAGGTATTCTTATGTTATTTGTGTTCTAGACATGGGTTTTTAGATTTTTGGCTGGATTATTTTAATTAGTGTATTCTTTGAACTTAACTATCAGGAACTATCAGAAATAATAAACTATGTGCCGTCAAAACTGACCAATTTACCCAAGAGGAAAAAAACGATATAAGGACAGGGTCTATGAATATCTAAGCACTGTACCTCAGTACACACAATTTTTACCTGATGGAAGAAATGTCCTTTTACTTAAAAAATAATTTCTCAAAGTGATAAATTACCTCTCAAGTGCAAATTTATGCTCCATGGTTTTAGAATTAGGTATATCAAAAGTTTATATCACCTTAATATGTTTTGAATTTTTTATCAACATCCATCACTAATATTTCATGCACACCACTGAATACCACATCAATAATTTTAGGTTAAGCATTACGGTTTCAGATTATGTTGTTTACCTATTAAGATATTGACGTGTTGACTCAAACATTTTACAGGGATTTTCATCAAGTCAGCCAAAAAAAAATCTGCTTAGCCATATTTCTGGCATAAAATACATAAAAAACTATATCTCTACGACATGACAGTTTTCTAAAAAAATTCTACAGAAATATATATACGATGTCATACACGGTTTTCTAAAATAAAGTTTATGGGAAACAAGAACATGATAATTTGCATACGTTTTCAGACAAAGATGTAAATAATATGCACTGTGCAGATCAAAGCATGCATGCGCGCAGCATGAAATGAATCGTCAGTTACAAGAAGGGAATAAGTCCAAAAACGAAGTTTTGAGAAAATCGAAGAAAAAAAAACTGTATAAGTAATGGAATTTTTATTCTATAGCCACCAAATTTTTATAGGATATGCATGACACTGTTAAGAATACAGAACAATCATCGAAAAAATAATAACCGTATTTAAAAATATTTTACAGTTAAAAAAAGAGGATGAACTTATTTCCTTCTTCAACCTTATGAAATTTCAGCTGAACAAAAATCTTAAAAACCACTTAAATTGGCAATTAAATTATATTTCTGCTTAGTTCACTGTACAAAAGTGAAAGACTAAGACGATTAAAATTAAAAATTATTATGAAACTGCGTCATTAAGGCGCTATCAATGGAGTAAGTGAATATGAATGAAGTCAAACATTCATTGGTTAAAAAAAAAAAAGAAACAACGCTTTTAAATTCAAATCAAATTTTATTTTTACTTAGTTTATAGGCCAAAGAATCAGAAAAGGAAGACAAATTAAGTTAAATTTCAAATTTAATCAAAAAATACAATGAATGGACATTGATTTCGCAAAGTCAAGGGGCTATATCTGCCAATAGGAGGTAGTTATTTTTTTCCTCTTTACACTCATGTGTAGAGCAAAGCTTGGAGATTTTTTTTTCCGCACAAAAAGTCAATTTGCCATTTTTTGGACTTATTCCCTTCTTCTAACTGACGATTCAAATAAAGTTTTTCAAGTTAAAGTCTTATGTTCTGAAAAAATACAAGTCCACCAATACGAATCAACGCTTACTACCTAAAATTCGTCTTTCCCTATTTTCTCGACACGAAACAAGACCTCTAAGGATCGCCCAAATCGCCGCCATGTAAAGCGAACATTTCGCCTCGCCAACATCTCACTTATCGTTCCCCGCTGAAAAGTGCACAATTTGTCTCCTCTCTATCACCTGGCTGTCGAGAGAAACTTTAAAAAACACCCGCTGAGGATGAGCGAAACTACGTCATCGCAGGAGGCCACGCGCTTCCGAAAAAGAGCGTGCCTGATGACATCAATCCGTCAGGACTCTTGCTGTGACGTCATAAGTCCTGGACGTGGAGATAGAATGATGCTTCTTTGAGGCTTTTGTTGCAGTTTCTTTGAATTCACTGTCTGTTAGGTTTTAGAATTTTTTATGCTGGAGTTATGGATTTGAAGTTCCCAGGTTTTGGAGGTAGACTCCACAGGGAGATGAGAGTGATCTGATTGAATTTTAATTGCCAATAAATATTTTTTTTTTGTTTTTCTGTTACTTTCAAAATCTCAAATTCAATGATAATGGAATATAAAAAGAAGTAATATCATGTTATTGAGTTTTCAAATTATAAAGTTATATGGTATCCATAAGAATATATATAGAGGGAGAAAATAGATATTCGTCTTCTAATTTTATAAATATTGATTAACTTCAGAAAAGCTTATTAAAACTATTTTTAAATAATTTCATCTATTTAACACACATATCATAAACTTCTCTTTAATATCATAAAAGTGTTTCTATGATTGTAAAGATAATTTAAGCAAAGTCAACTATCCTTTTAAAATTATCATTTTTTTCATGCAAACAGTGCATTCATTCAAAAAGAAAATATATTATTAAATCAAATTTACTATCAAGAAAAGTATATTTATCATAAAATGTGAAGGCTTTTTGTTAGAGAACACTCAGTTATTGTTTTTATCATAACTTCACGAAATTATATTTTACGCAAAGAAAATATTTCTTTCGAAATTGCATAACTACAGGGTGTCCCAAAAAAGACTGACGCATTTTAAAAATCAATAACTCAAAAACTAAAAAAGATAAAAATGTGCGGTTTCTTGCCCCCTACTTGTTAAGCCAAAGAATTTTCATCCCAGAATTTTCGATTTTAGTTCCAAAATTTTAACTAGATGGCAGCACAAGAATTTTTTGAGGGATTTAGGGAAAAGGTATCGGAATAATCCCTGTTACTTAACTTGTGACAGGAAAACCAAAGTTTGATTAAAAATCGATTCACGGAATCGAATGTTGTTCGATCCTGAACGAATCTTATTCGATTCTCGGAAGATTTAAGATTCGATCTAAGGAAAATATTAAGATTTGGGTTACACTTTGAATCAGTTTGACAACTAAACCAAACTGTGGTCCTCCCCTTAAGACGGATCTCTCATTTCAGCCAATATTTTTCAAATTACTGAATTTGATTTTGTTAAATACGCATTAATTTTTTCTAAATAGGTGAAATCCAAATAAATTCTTTAAACGGTAATTGAGAGAATGAGAAGTTTAGATTATTGGTGATCTTTAGAAGAACAGTATATGGTAATTTGTGTGCGATGCACATAACAGGGGTGATTGTGTTCCGAGTGAATATCCTAGATTGCCGGGTTTTCTATTAAACTTGCAAGTTTCTATGGCGGATGTTGGTCAGATAGCGTTGGGTGGGAAAATGGGTCTAGTGGGGTAAAATAGGTCTAGGGATTTTAGCAGTTTATATTTATGAAATTTAATGTTTTTGGCATGCTTATTTTTATTGAGACTGAAGTAAAATCAGCATGCCAAAAAAACATTAAATTTTATAAATATTAGCCGCGTTCACAACAGCCATTCTACCGGACGAAAGGCAGAGAAAACCGGTTCTTCTTCCACCGCTCTCCCTACGCAGGGAATAAATCACTTGACTATCAGTTGGAAATTCTCTCCTGGGCAATAGCAGTAGGAAATGTTTTAATTAGATCAACTCTCGTAGACAGCGCTCTCGCTCGCTTCCCGCATATCTACGAGCTCGCTCGCTTGTCACGTGATTCTTTCTACTGGTAGGACGAGTGCTCTTGTGAACGGGCTATTCAATTTCCTCACAGCTGGTTTTCGGAGATCCCTTTTCCCCTACTTCTTTAGCTCTTTCTCCGGTAGAACAGGTTGGCTGTTGTGAACGCGGCTATAAACTGTTAAAATAGCTAGACCTATTTGACCCCACTAGAACCATTTTTCCCCACCCCAACCTACTCATAATTCGATAGAGATGTGGGTACATTACATATGCGAGTAGTGATGGGTGGGGTAAAATAAACATATGGGGTTAAACAGACTATATGAAATTTATTATTTTTTGACATCCTGATTCTTCTTGAGCCCAATAGAAAACAGCATGCCAAAATAAAAAAAAATATATAAATACATTCTGTTTAACCCCGAAAGATCATTTTTCAGCCAACCAACCCTATTTTCACTAAAGTAATAGTTTAAAGAAGTTCCGTACTTCCACTGAAATTCTTGCCAAATTCATCCACTTATTTAATTCCGAAAATAAATGTAGTTTAAATTTAGTGTAACTTAGTCTGATCGGGGCCCTTTCTCAAACACCAAGTCAAATTTAATATCCCCCTCTATAAAAAGTTATCTCAAAGATTCTAAAACTTTGATTTCCCTTTAAAATATTTTACATAACCATCCTCTGAAAAAAAGCAGTGAAAAACGCTTCATATAGAAATATTAAATAAAAAAGTTTCCGGTTAAATGTGTATAACCCACTAGATTAAGCAATTAATGGCGCAGCCTTTGTCAGAAATCATGTTCTAATTTTCCATGATATTCCTTAAAAATAATTTCCAATTAGAACTCAAAGTTCGATTTCCCAAAGATTTTATTATTTAGAATTAAATCCTAACAATATCTCCTCTGTGCCATAAAAGATCAATCAAACAATCAACTAGCTAAAGCATTTCAATCTAATTCGATTCTGAAATCGATTCTATGTCTCAACTTCGATTTTCCTACCACAAGGCAATAACAGGGATTCCGCTGACAGTTTATACCTAAATTTCGGGAAAACTTCTCGTGCTGCCATCTACAAATGCATTTTGGAACTAAAATTTTGAAATTTTGGGTACGAAAATTCTTTGCCCCCCTGAGTAGGATGCAAGAAACCGAATATTTTTATCTTTTTTAGTTTTCGAGTTATTGATTTTTAAAATGCGTCAGTCTTTTTTGGGACACCCTGTATAATCTTAATATTTTTCAGGTGTATATAAATATTTTGTAATGAGTAATACCTTTAAAATAAGTTTTTTAAAATTAAATGTATGTTATAATATAATGTCCTCCGGAAAGTTCGGTTGGTTTTTGCAAAGCTTTATGTTTGAAATTATAATTTTTGAAAAACTGGTAAGGTGGAGATTTCAAACAAAGGGATTTTGATTTAGGTATATTTATGAATATAAGTTATTAATTTAGTACTTCTGGGGATATTATTTCTTTTCAACATGTTGGTTTGAAAAAAGACAGCAGGTGACGATTTACGTAAATTTTACTATGCCACATTAAAAACTGAGAAGAATAATGCATGATCATCTTGGTTAAAAAAAGCTTTGTTACATACTGATAATGTTTACATTAAGGTATGACAGTTTCTCCTTAAAAAATGTGTAATTTATAAAAAAACAAACTTTTATTAAATGAATCTCAAATTCTTCTATGATAAATTAAAAATAATGTTGAAGAAGGAGGAAAATATAATTTTATAGTTATATTGCTTCTCAAAGGTATTCATAACTGATTTTTCTCTGAAATATTTTGTTCACCTTTTATTATCATTGAATTATGCTGATAAATAATAAACTTAACTACTAAAATGATTTGTTGAGTTTTAATGCAGTTGTGTAAATTTAATTTTAATGTTTGAATTTACATACCTATTGATAATAATTTTAGAGGATTTACATTTTTCCTTTCTATTATTTTGGATAAGAAAAATATATTTTACAAATAAGAGTAGTTTTATAACCATAGTATAGAATTTTAAAACAATTTTTTAACACATACATATTATTTTCTTAAGTACATTTTTTTAAAACAAATATTTAATGTTAAATTGGAATTATTACACAATTTATTTCCTGAATTCTCATTCTCTTCGCCTTTTTCCGCCTTGACTTCTTGTCTCTCCACTCCTCCAACAGAGCATTTAATCGACAATTAGAACTATTTAACCTTTCTTTCAGTCGAAGAAAAGTTTCTAGAAACAATTTAAAAGCCCGCATGTAGAGGCAAACACAAGGGAAACGACTGAAAAAAGCTTCGTATAATTATCACCAGAGGGACACATGTTTAGAGAAAGCTATTTCCCCTTAAGATAAGCTAATTACCATTACTTGTTTACATTCACTTTTCTTCTTGGAAACTTCAGTTAACCTTTCGGAGCTGTTGCCATTCCCGCGAACTTAAAAAGCGGAAAGATTTCCTCGATGTTCTAAATACGTCCCAGCTTCTTTTTTCTTCTTCTCCTTCTCTGGAAGGAAATATTTGCAAAAAAAAAAAGGAAGAGAAATTTTGAGCTGCCTTTAAATCATACGAGAGGACTTGTTTGTTTTTTGGCCCGTCTTTTGCGAAAAAATGGCCCCGGTTCGGAATTTAATTTAACAGTTTTGAAATAGAGTGGAATCATTGGAGTGCGTCAAATATTTTGATCGTCATCAAAATGTAAAGATAAAAATATTGCCGTAACCAAGGTAATGGGGTCTGTTGGAATTTTTAAGTAAGCTGCATTTGAGCACTCTTAAAACGATTCTTTATAAATAGATATTAAGTGGTTCGAGGAAGTTGACAATATAATTATAAATCCTTTAAATTACAAAGAATAAATTGAAAGAAATAATGTAGTTTTTTTAACAATAGCTAAAAAATATATAGATTTTATCGTAATAAACCTTTAGCAATACTTTGGTGTCAAAGTAGTTAAGGGGTCAGAATTTTTACATAGAAAGATTACACTGCATTTTAAATTCTAATCTTCATTAAACAGTTATTTTTTAAATAAATACAAAATTATTGATGCATTTTTTTGTAATGTCAATTTATTTTGTTTAATAAATGAAACAACGCAATATATCTTCAACTCACATCACTTTAAAAAGACATATCGAAACACTTTATTCAACGATTGAAGTGCTTGTAGCAACAACGAACCAACAACGTTTCAAGAGTTGCGTCTTAAATTTAGTTTATGCTGCATAATTTATCCAAAAAGAATCCAGTAGCAAATATTCACGCTTATTAGGTTCCGTTCTCCATTGCTTAAGCCCTGACTTTCTTCAGAAGTATCGTAGTTCACATCACAAATGGAGTATGACGAAAATAAAAATAATAAATAGACATAAATGTTTTCCACTTCTTCACACTAAAAAAATATTTTCTTCCCATCAAACATTATTTTTACAACCGACGACACATATACGAATCTACACGTCTTCCCACTGAAACTTACAACACTTACACTCCAGGACAAGAAAGTACGCGCGTGAAAAACAAGCTATCTTCCAAAGAGCATTCGGGCGTAAAATAATAGTGTTAGGTAATCACCAACACCGAAATGTGAAAAAGCCAGGAGAAACGGGAATTTTCGGGAGCGAAATTTGAGGCGTGATTTTTCCTCACCATGCTCAACGGCCGCCATAAAAATCGATTTTCACGCTCCTGGGGTTTTTTTTTGTGCCCCTCTAATTATAGTTTTCAGCTCACGGGTTTTAATGACGTTCATTTCTATTCATTACCTCCATTTTTGTTTTAAGTGGTGCAACCTTTATTGGAAATAAAATAGGGCCGGCTCCCCTGATAAAATCCTATTTTCTGCAATCGGATGATTCTGGGATACCTTATCTTGTTATCTCCTTTTTTTAATGAAAAAAAAAATTGGGTGTTTTGATGAAATTTTATCTCATGCAGAGTAGAACAATTTTTCTATTGTTAATTGCAACTTGGTATCGTCAATGGGGATATTTTGCGCACTTATTCAGTTTTTTTTTTTGTTTCTTTATCACACAGAACAACTCAAAGTGCAATTTATTTTATTGCACCTGTGGTGCACCAAAGCATCAAAGTGCACCTGGGACTTCTAAGTTTAAATTCAAACTTATTAATAAAAAGTGAAAACATAAAAAAGAGCACAAACCATCAATAAATTGCTCATTTCCAAAGGATCTACAGTTCGTCCATGGATTCATAGATTTCCTTATCATGATCAGTAATATAAGGGGTGTGGAAATAAAAGGGTGATAATTGGGGCTACGTTCATGACCGAATACAAAAAATAGAAATGAACAACAAAAAAAAGGAGGGAATTTAAAAAATAATTTAATTTCACCTATCAAACAACATTTACATAAAATTTATAAAATAATACAAAAATTCTAAAGGAATTGAACGATTTTCGTGAATTTAATTTAAACCTGACTTACGTCTAGAAGGAATACCTGTAATAGACTCAGAGGAGTATATAAATAGCTATGTTGGCTAAGCCCTTCGCAAAACTTAACCAATATCTAAATTTTAATGAAACCCCATTCATCTATTTAAATTTAATCTTTTTATTTTCAGAAAAATTTAAAAATTAAGTATTTTTCAATAACGAAAGACAACAACTTCGTAAACCTTTTAAAACTGAAAATTTGCTGACTTTTAGAGAACAATAGCGTTTGGAACTCATTTTCCACAACTTAGTTAATAGTAGGAGTATACTGGTGGCTTAAAGTTTTGGTTACAATTATTATCAATATTAATAAAATTATCTTGTAGCACAGCTAAAATACCAAATATATCAAGTTTACGTAAATGCTACAAATAGAAGTAAATAAAATTTGGCCATACATGACAAAATTTGGACAAATCTTGAGCGTTTGTGTTGCTTGGGGAATTTGGGAAAAAATTCGACTTATTAATGTTTTGGTTAAAAACACTTTGATATAGGAATTAAAATTAACATTAGACAAATACCTAATATCAAGGGGGGTGGGGATTTTGTTTTACGAAATATAAAGGTTTTCGAAGTGCCAAAGTTCAAGATAACGAGACCATACCGCATAACTTATTTATTCACATGTATTGATTAAATATTTCTTAAAATAACAACACATGCTAACGCTGTGTCACGCAAAATATTTAAGTTTCCTGTAGACTGACTTTATAATGGATTCCCGAGGTACAAGCTGTCATCGGACAGGAAATACATGACAGAATTACGGCGAACGGCAAGTCAGGCAGAGAGAAAGCACGGACGGCTTTGGCTATTTAATGTCACTAATTTTAATCATTTCCCTAATGATTCGACGAGGCTATGATCAAATGCATTAGTAATCACTCAGAGGAGAACTGCCAAGAATATTAATTTTTTCCCCTTTTTCCGTGCGAGTTTTTACTACGATTGCTACTTTTACTTTCGAAATGTAAGGTTAATGATCGATGGAGTGTTTCAGAAAACCTAATGCATGATTAACTGTGATAACAACTGGTTATTTTACGTGGAAGGAATTCAGTTTAATAAATTGATTTAATTTACAATTACAAGAAATGTCTGTGTAACTAAGAAACATATTGGGAAAAAGGAACCTTTTTGAATAGAAATCGTACTTTAAATCTAATTAAAAACCTTAAAATACCTGTGTTTTGAAAATTTTACTTTTTAAATTGTGATTGATGATTATGATGATTTATTAAACTTATTAACTATACTTTATGTTTAAAAGTTTTATTTATGTTTTAGTATTTTCATATTTGACATTTTATTTAAGCAACTTGGGATAAAGTATCTTGTATGCTCAGTATGGAATTCTAAATTTACATTTCAGGAACTACTAAAGTAATATATGCTTCTAGCTGAATGAATGGTATTAAAATAAAATTGTAAACAAAAAAAAACATTAAAAATTCAAACTTATGTTGAAAATTCCCTATAATCAGGGTATAAATTATATTCCTTTTATTTATTTCTAGTCTAATTTTAAACTTTATTTTTAAACTTTTATTTATCACTTAAAAGTAAAAAAATGTATATTAATAAAACAAACCTATAGATTCTATTATCGATTTATAACATAGAACATTATATTATTAACGAAAGACACTGAAAATACTTTTTTACTAATTCGCTCAGTTTGAGGAAGCAGTTCTTTTACCATTAAATTGGGGTAAAAATCATCCACTCATCAAAAACCTTTAGCGATAACTCGTTCAAGTACCCCATTTTCAAGCCTAATCCAAACATAAAACACCATAACCGAAGAACAGCTTTTTATCAGGCATCATTTCTTCCATTGTGATAAGGATTAAAGTTTTGCTTTTTGCCGGCAACTTCCTGCACTTTAATTTATCATACGCCAATGTTGGTTGTAACGACTCTCTGCGGGTACAGTGAAGAGGTCTTTAAAATGAATGGTTGCGATATCGATTAATCATAAACTTTGGGAAAGAGAACATTGGGGAATAATGCCAGTGGTCGTTAAGGGATGTTGCTCGGTAGGTACAAAAAAGTACTTACTTTCCATAGATGCTGAATTTGAATGTTCTTAAATTTGAGTCTAGACTGGGAATAACTTTGAGGAAAAAAAAATTTTTTTTGAAACATATTTAGCAAGTTTTGCCCGAAGTTGTGATACATGTTGTGAGGAGTAATTACTGGAATGGTCTCTGGATGTATGCGATGTTATTTTGTAAAAAGTTAGACCTCCGTTACATGTAACACACTTTCTAATCAGTACAAGTATTACATAGGAATATTGTTAATGAGGTCTCTCTTAAATGGAGTCTGTCTTAGAAACTTAAAGGGCTCTCAACACAATTAAATGACGGAGAGTAGTAAATGGTTACTGTGGAGTTACATTAATGTTACTTGTAGCAACTGTATTTTGAATTTTCACTGACAGCGTAAAAGGTTCTTATTTATAAATATATTTTTTAACAATTTAGTTATTTTTTTAGGGGACCCTAGAAAAGTGTACTTTTAACGTCCTGTGTACCTGGTTATAAGGACTGTTTCTACTTATGCGTTTGGTTGCGGTACTGCAGTCCGGAATCCTCAAATGACGAATCCCAGGTAAATAAAAATGACGCCAAAGTTGACCTGCAGGTGTTACATTGCCTTAGGTACTTTGGTATCCTCACCAGATTTCCGTACTTAACCAAACGCATTGATGAAAACGTTCCCTTTATCGTAATGAATTTACTTACATAAGGCTTTATAGTAAAACTTCTGCTCTAAAGTTTGAGGCTCAGGGGATACCTAAATTCAAAACGGATTACTTTTCAAAAGAGATAAATTCAGAAGCGATACCAAGCATGGAATGGAACCCAGATAACCATACTGTACTGTCATCTAATAAAAACACAGCGGGATGTCTGATAGTGTGACGTAGAAATACTGGCAGTCAAAATACAATCGTGTCGCTTTTATCGCGCCATGTCCATCCGCCTTTTAAATAAAAAAAGATCTATTGAGCATTGTTTTTCTTAACACGATCCCTCTTGCCCAAGTGAGTTACAGTCTTACTGACTAAAACCGGATTTTTGCACATCAAAGTTGTCCATCCTTTGGACCGCGTGACGTCATTAAAGTGGTCCACGATAAAGTCGTGCATCGCCGACGTCAGATACGGGTCCTTGTGAGCGTCGGCCAACGACAGAACGTCGCAGACGTTCTGAACCGAAACGTTGGTGCGCAAATGGACGGAACATTCGTTCTTGAGGGTGGGAACGTGGTAAATGTCGGCCGCGCTGTAGAGCTTGAGCGCGCTTTCCCACTGCAGGTCGCCTGCAGTGCCAGAGTACAGGAACGCCAGGAAGAGGGCTAGAGTGGGCACGTCGAGATCTTTGACGACCAAGGAGCGTCCGAGTCCTGCATCGCTGGAGAGAAGGTACTTGAAGACGGGGGATCGGACGCTCAGGATGGCTCTATGAGCCCGGAAACTCACGCCATTGCACAGCAGTTGGATGTCGGAAAAGTCCTTGTCCCCGAAAAGAGACGTCAAGTCTTTCGAAAGGGCCGTTCCTGAAGACAGAATGCTGTAGGGTGGGTCGACGGCCACTTGCTTGGGAGGAAAAGAAATCTCGGTGCTCACAAACTTGTAGTTGGATACGAACTTCAGACGCAGGACGAAGTCCCCGGACGTGCGTTTGCTGACTCCCAAATGGCCGAATTGCCAAATTTCGTTTCGACGGAACACGCGTCTGGCCGAAAGTTCGCTTCCTTCTGACGGAATGTGAGTGCAGTGTGTTCCGGCGGCGTTCGCTTCGGTATTGGGCAGGTCGGGCTGAAAAGAGAGGTAGCAGAGGAACGAAAAAACATTATCGTGGTATTCCGGCTCCAAGAAAAGCCCGACCGCCACCACCCCGAGGTTATAACTCAAAGTCGACGCGAGAACGTTCACGCACTCCCGTCTGCCACCTGCCAGGTTGTACACGATCCTCAAAAAAGCTTCGTTTTTACGGTACGGCACGTCCTTGAACGTATCCGCTGAAAATTTCACTGACGTATCCACAACATTAATACGTGATGTAAGCCTCATAGGCGGGGCCGAGCACTGACCCAATCGCAGAACAAGATTATCCTGATCGTCCTCCCTCAAATCAGTTACGACAACTTCATCAAAATTTGGGCCGATAAAACTCTGAAATTGGTTGTGCTCCGTTTGTCTCACTCTTGCCATAGATCCTAAGGCATTCGTGTAGATGTAGAGCAACTCGCTACCTCTTTCAATCGCTTCGAAAATGGAAAATGGAATTGAATTTCCGTTACAACGCACTTCCATGTTATTCTCTTCACCACTGAAACCACGGGGGTACAACTCCAAGCGGCCATAATCCGAATTTGGAGCCGTTATCACTTTACCATGTATATCTCTGTTCCAGAAACTTATGTTCTCAATTGTCCATGTCCACTCTACCTCTCCCATGGCTCTGTCATGCAAAAGTTCTACAGTTTTTTCTAGTTACAGTTCTACTCACACTCGGCGAAATTAACAGTTATGAAATGGTGCGGTATTGTTTCCTCTACCTCTCACTGTGTTCTATTTTTCCTTTTTTTTTTTTTTCAAAACACTCGTGCTCACTCGTATCAGACAAAATGGAGTGATATACTGAGATACGGCTAAATTTATCTATTATTTAATAATGGAAATCATACGATTCCAAAGGTTTCTTATCATTTCGATAACTACTTCTTGTTTCGCTTTCAAATGTTGTCGTTGTTTCTTTTCCCAAGCTGGTTTGATTAAAACATCAAACCCCTCGAAACCAGTGGCGTAACTAGAGTTGACACATGGGGGGTGTTACCAGTCAACCCCTCCAACATATTACTCTCTTTTAAAAAATGTCCCATAATATAGGTATAATATAAACAATTTTTTTTTGCAAAACTTCCGAAGGGAAAACTTCATCTAAGAGGCTTAACTTTCAATTGAAAAACACAGTATAACCGACGTAAACATTTTAGAGGGGGGTTTGGGGGTTCTCCCCAGAAATTTTTTAAAAATTCGTCCTCCAATGTAGTGTTTAAATTCATTTTGAGGCCCTTTGGTTTACGTCCTAAAAGAACAGTTTCTCGTGAACCGCCTTCCGTCGAATGGGAAAATTTTGAAGATTTTCATGTTTTAGAAACCGTCTATGTAATGGGGGGGTACAACCCCAATAACCCCCCCCCTCGTTACTCCTATGCTTGAAACCACTACACTGTAAAAAATTTTGAGTGATGAAACACTAAAAATGGTGGCAACAAAGTTTCCACTTAACTTTTAGTAATGGTACACCAGGATTAAACTGGGTTTCATTACACCAATCTAGGGGAACTTTGCTGCCCCATTTTTGGTGTAATTAAACAGGTGTTTCATTACCCCAAGTTAGGTGGAAACTTTGTTGCCACCATATTTAGTGTAATGCATAACACCCTTCTGAAAAGGTGTAATGAAACACTTACCTGGTTATTTAAGCTTTGAATCATTTCACAGCAATTTTGATTAAAGGTAGAGCTTTCATATATTGAAAATTTTATGTCAAATTTCACAAATATTTTTAATTTTAGTATACAATAAAAATATTAAAACCTTTAATGAGTTAGATGCTAGAAGTGTAAATCTGGCTTTGTTGTGGAATAAATTCTGCAAATTTTACAGTTTTGAAACCATGAAATTGTTTCATAAAATAGGTGTTTAACGGCTGTATTCACCACTAACTTGACCTAAGGTTAACCTGGAATCAAGCACTCTGATTGGCTTAAAACTTGTTTCCCTTTTTCAACTACCAATTAGAAGTTTTGATTCCAGGTTAACTTTATGTTAGGTTAGTGGTGAATATGGCCGTAAATATACACCACCTCCCTCTTAAAATCATTTTAAACAGGAAAATATCAAATAGTCTATATCTGAATTAAAAGAATTAAATTTCTAAACTAAAAATTGGCAAATTTCAGCCATAATTTTCATTAAAAGTAGAATTCAAACCAAATAAAACAATGAAGTTAAATTTTGCAAAACCCAGTAAGTAGTACACAAAAAAAATTAGAACTAAATAAGTGGTAACACAATGCGCAAATTTATTGAAATCACATTCAATAAAATACACTGTTAATTAGAAAGCCCAGAAGTATGATGCTGTCTAAATGGATTCAACAATATGGTCACTTACCTAGGGGTACACCTTACTTCCATGGAGGAACACCTTTAAAATTAATGCTATATAAATTTAAACATTAACCTTCCATTTTCTTTGAAAATTTTTCAAAACAAGTATTTTGTAAACATACTTTGAGAAGAAAACACAAACATAGAATACATTGGATACATAGAAGCACACACGCACGCCAAGCGCAGCTAGTTTTAGAATTTTGCAAAAAATCTTTTCATATAATTTAAATTTTTGGTAAATAAATTGATTTTTTCTTACTGTTGTTGCTTATGAAGCATTACAGTATTTAGGTTTGGGACAGTCAATATTTTTTTAAGTCAAAATTCAAAAGACATGGGGGAATTTAATTAGTTTGCAAAAACTATTTGAAGGAATTTTTGTGTGCAGAGTTTTTTGTTTTATCCAACTATGTTTGTAAATAATTAGCATTTCTACACTTGAGATAAATTTTGCTTAGAAAAATATCCCAAAATGGAAATATTTTATCTCAATGCTGATGTTTAAAGATTTGGTTGCCAACTTCAAATTCTAGGCAGGTGGAGCTTAATTGGAGCATTTTAAAAACAAAATAAAAAGCATAAGAATAAAAGGGTACCTTAGGATTAGCTGGGAACAACCATCAAGTTTTATGCTAAATTACCAAAAAATAATCAAATATTAAAATAAACACTTAAAATGTCAACACTTTTTTAATTTTCGTAATATTTTCATATGCAAATAATAAACTGTTGCCAATATAATAATACAATGAGAAAGATTTGTGTCCAGGAAATCCTAAAGTTGCAAATAAAAATACTATATAATTTTAGCATATAAAAATTAACTCAAGATAATTTTAAATTGAAAGTGCACAAAATATAAACTATATTCATTTGATAATTTTAAGTTTATGTTTACAATTCGGTTGTCAACTAAGTCACCTGGTTGACAACTGAGGTTTGCAACCAAGTTGATTGTCTTTGGCAAGCCAAATCTTAAGAAATAGTAGAATAATAGTAAGATAGTAAAATCATCAAATGGCAAAAACATATTTTAAGGCTCATAGTTAGTCCATAGAACACTTGTACAAATTTATATTAGCTAAGAAGCTAAAAGAGAACACTAAATTCCAGTTACTCATTTTTTTAATGCAGTATATAAATCTTGCTATTCCTACAAAATATTCTGGGCCTTTTTAAGTAAGTGTTGGCTCACAAGTGTGCCATCTGGCCTGTAGGAGCGACTCGCTGCCAGCACATATATAAGCCACCTGTCCCAAAACAGTTAAGGCATGTTGCTACCAGAGTTGACCATGAACGGTTGTCTGGAAGAGAAGAATAGTATGAAGAGTAGGCTGCTAGAAGGTGAACTCGCCTTGCTAGCTGAGGCGAGGTCTAGGCTTTTTTTACTGGAATGTCCATCCAGCTTTATGAAAGAGGTGTGAAGACTAGTTCAGTGATGTCTGCGAAGTTGGCAACCAGAGCAGTGAACTGGCTGGACCAGGGAGAGAAGTGAAGAGCTGGTGACCTGTCCATCACAGGAAAAGGCGAAACTGGGTGAAGAGGAGCTTTGCTGCGAGGAGTAAGCGTCAGGGGGTTGACCTGTTTAAAAGTACTAACATTAAAAGATTTTCTGAAATATTTTTACTAGTGAATTAATAACTTAAAATAGGAGAATATAGAACTAGTATACAGTATAGCACTGTTTATACGTCTTTCAAGGGACTGACGTAAAAAGACGTATAATTGAAAACAACTTTGATTATTAGGTTTCTAATGCTCCTAATGTAGATTTGTAAATACAATAAATTTGAGGTTTTTCTAAAGGAAAAATTACTGCAAAACTGTTTTTATACTGAAAATAATATTTTAATTTTAAAACATTTAACATAAAAATAAAACAAATAATACCTGTTTATTCTAAATAGTATTTATTTTACTTTTCATATCTTGAGTACTATATTTCACATCCTTAACACTACCTTCCCAATACATTGCAAATCTTCAATTTAGTATTAGTGTTTTGAAAAAATCATTCATTGTCATTTGTCATAAAAAAGATTGCCTTTGACTGATAATAAAAATAATATTGATAATATAATTAACTAAAAATAATAGGTTTCTCTGATTTTAAGGCTACTTTCTGTCAAACATGAATTACAAAATTGTATAAGGCCACAACGTTGATTTTTTATTGGGCCCTTAGCTAAACACGTTGAAATTGCTAGGCTGGGGTGTTGATTTGCAAAAAAAATAATGCATACTTTGACAGCGGAAGACCAGGCAGTGTTTTCTGGGCACCCTTCTTTATTGAAGCTACAGCGAAATTTATTAGTTTTATTTTAATGTAACTTACAAGTTGCAGTTCTCTCCGGGTGTAACCCAAGGGGTCCCAAAATGAGTCAAAACACTACTTTTAAGAGTAAAAATTCAAAACTTGTTTGAGGAAGGACCTCCAAACCCCCCTTGAAATTTTTAAATCCATTATATACTGATTTTCCTTGAAAATTCTCTTAATTACAAGAAGTGGTCTTCTGTTGGTGTATTTCAAAGGTTCTCAAAATAAACTAACTATTTTGTGGGGGAAGTTACAAAATTTTTCTGGTGGAGGGACGGACCCCAGTCCCTTCAATTTTACTTGGGATTCACATTATTGACAAAATTTTGAAATTAAGTGCACCAAAATAAATGTAAAATGCGTATAAGTGCATATGCAAAACGGAAACCAGCTATCACTTTTTCATTAATTATAGGGATTCAATGTTATTCTTAATATGATGACTGTTTAAAATAGTGTCACTAAAAATCTAATGTAACAAAAAATCAAATATTAAAATAAAACAATCAAAACATCTCAAATAGCAGTATATTGCTAAATGTGAAAAGTAATTTGTAAAACGTCGCCTATAAGGTACTATAACAGAAAATTACGGGATTTTTTACTAATATAATTTATAGCGGTGCCCTTTCACCCTTTGTTCACCGCCCTCTAAAGGTACCCAGCACGGCCCTGGCCACCATACATACAAATGATTGGGAATACAAATTATATAGTTGCAACTAGAGTTGTAAAGCTTTGAGGTTACCTTAGAAATAATGTTGGGTCAAAACTCCTCCCGAAACAAATGTCTAGTTAAAGAGCTGGCAATGACCACTGCTGGTGGGACTCGTGAGGTGGGACAGTAGGACCCAGTGGTACACCCTACTGTAATGGGCTTGCCTGCATCCAACGCTGCCTAGGTGTAATTTTGCAGCCAGACTTCTTTTTTCTTGCGAGAGAGTCAATAAAGGAGTGCCATCATCTTGCACTCACATGCAGCCCACTTCACTATAGTAACTGGAAAGGAAAAAGGAAAAACCAATTTAATAGCATTATCAACTTTATACAAACAAAATTTTTTCGACAAATTAAAAAACAACTATATTACTTATGTACTTAGAACTGGTTTCCATATAGACTATTTTCAATAGTCACTTCCATATAAAACCTTCTCTTAAAAAAATTAAAATCTTTAAAAGTTAGGTTAAAACACTATTGATCTATGCACTAATTTGAAGAATAAAGAGTAAAAAGTAATTTGAAGAGAGAAAAAAGCTATTTTAGTTAGCTTCTAGAAGAATATTCTCCGAAAGATTATTTATTACCGAGAATTTTACAACTCTAGTTAAGTACAACATATAATTTTATAGCTGTGGGGTATAAACTATAAACAAACAGTACTCGATTCACAAAATAACAACCATTTCTTTCAAGATACTGTATCTTACGACTAATCAGTTTAATTAGTTAATCAGTTACCTAAAAATAAATGTGTCTTTACATGAATATTTTGAGAATTTAAATTAACTTGGATAAATATAAACAATCATACCCTGGTAAACCCCCAATATCATGTCATTTGGTAATAAACAAAATTAAGTCATTTATTTTAAATCACAAGCAATAAACAGCAAGAATAAACAAATGTTACCTTATTATTATGAGTACTTATCCGTTAGCCGGGCGCAAATGTCGCCACTCGCCAATTATGAACCGAATGCTTGCCAAGCGAAGCGAATGACAAAACAGTCAATGGAAAATGAAACAAATGCGCCAGAGGCAGATGTTCTTTCACAGGAGGCGACTGTTCGAACAGAGAATTCCTTAATTCATTCTACATTATTTGGAAATTTTTCGCTTGCACCTGGCTAACGGATAAGTACCTTATTATGAAGATAAAGAAACTCAATATCCTAAAAAATTATGGTGCAAAAATGAACATGACACATCGTATACTGGCATGGGCCGGGAAGCTGAAACTGGACAGCAGTTATTGCTCTTCAGTAATTAAAAACTGAAGGAATTACCAAAAAAATCAAAATATTTTTACCTTCCTATTGCAAAGTTAAATTGAATTCATTCAATCATTTTTCATGCAATTATGATCACTCACACTAACAAGCGGCATAGGGATACTTGACAATGACAGGTTGTGATAATATTGTAGTAATGTAGAGGTAGAGCTCATTGTTGCTCCCACAATTAAACAATTTGATATGTGCTCAGGTTCGAATCCTTCCCTTTATTTTTTAAAGAGTTAATTTAACCTCTATTGATACAGGCAACAGGCATGTAATTAATTATTGTAACAAAATAGTTGGTGACCAAAACCCACATGCATGAAGCTAAAATCTTGTAAGGGGAATAGGGTAATTAACTGAAGATGAGGTGGGTCGCAATAGATTTTGATTATAAAAAGTGGGTTGCTATGTTCAAAAGTTTGAGAACCACTGTTTAAGCTTTGTAAGATCTTTTTGGGCTTCTCTGTAATAATTATAAGTCATTTTTTTCTTTAAAGATTTTATAATATCAACAAAACTGGACCATGCTTTCCCAAAACATGTATATCTGGTCGAAAAAATACAATATAACACTAATTTTAAATTTCCAATTCACAAAACGAGGACAATTCACAAGAAGTACAGACACACTCCCTTCATTATTTCTAAAAGGCCTGTTAATATAAGAAGGTGCTGTATAAAACTAATAATCTTTCGACGAAGTTATGAACGGGGGAAACATTACAGCTAAGCGCGGACCCTAAGCCTAACGTATCGATCGCGGATGTTGGATTGACCAAAATAATATTTCAACCTAATTTTGGACTAAAAAGATCAAATACCCGCTGGTTGACGTGCTGCCGATAAGGTAAAAAGGCTACTTGTAAGGTTAAAAATTTACTTACCTCATGTACGCGGCGATGAATGATCACGGCGTTGATATGTTGATAAACAATGGCGGTGGCTTGCCGTTGCCAGTGGTGTTACAAAAGTTAAAAGAATGGGTTTTGGATAATTCACGGTTGGCAGACTAGAATTTCACTGGTTTTGGAGTTTCTTGAACTCAAAAAGAAAGACATAACACCCTTTAATTCTTGCAAAACCATTCAAAGATTATGTTTACACTATATTTGAAGTTTACTATATTTGCAGTGTTCAATGACATTAATTTTTAATACATCTTAACCTCGAAATAGGGTCATAATTGGGTAATAATACCCATTTGTTTTTACAGTGTAGTAATCGCTTTCGAATAAATTATCTGATCTTCAAATAGAACAACACTTAGGTTATCTCATAGGTTTCTGACTTCAATGGCAATAGATTGTATTTACCTGTTATTCCACTGCGTTTCACTTTATATTATAAAACTTTAAATATACTGTACAGAGATATCTAATATTAGTAGCCATAAAAAATATTAGACCGATTATTTAATTTTGTACTTGTATTTTACATAAGGTACTGAATATGTATCCCCGCCGACTCAGTGGTAAGACGTTCAGTCCACATTCAACAGGTCTTAGGTTCAAACCTCACTGTTCAAGAATTTTGGATGCTTTCCATATTACAAACTTAACATTGCCTGCCTTGATCCCTTTTGTACCTAACTTTCACATAATTACAAAATCTTTACTTTCGTGTATAGAATATTAATTTCATTAATACTATTATTAATTTCACGGTTCAAATGCTCTACAATAACTAAATGCATTCAACACATTTATATTACTTGAAGTATGAGTATTCGATTGATAAAAGTACTCTTTGCCTAAGGTCAATTCTATTGGTGACAGATATGACACCAAACAGATTTTTTTTTGCTTCAAAACAAATTAATTCCAAGTGAAAACACATTTTTCTTAGTAAGACAAAAATATGCCACGACAGACATGACATCAAACAAAACGTAAGTTAGAGTGACCAATGACCAATATTATTCAATTTCTCAGATTTGGTGATTTTTGGGACTGTTTTCTAAAAATGTTTAATGGTGACCCAGACATGATAGTTTTTATACTTTGATATTTCTAGATATTTTGCAATTAAATTACATTTTTTGTCCCGAATATTGATATTTTTAATAAATTTGGTCTATTCGCTATCAGTTAGAATAAAAAAAAGTAATTAAGATAAAATTTCAAAGGTTTCAAGTTTCATGTGGAGATGACTCCAGGTATAAATAACTAAACATATCGATTTTTACCGACTTCAAAAAGGAGGAGGTTATCAATTCGTCGAAAATGTTGTTTCTTTGCCAGGCCCTTTTGGTATGTTCTACTGGCAGACCGATTTGGACGCGGTTTGTTGCATTAGATTAGAATTGTTTTCAAGTTGGTCCCATTTAAATTTAAACGCCCTCTAGCGGATACCAGAGGAGTTATGATAAATAAATCAAAAACTTGTGGCAAGCTTACTCACCACGATTATTAAAACGGGGAATAAATACCGACTGAACCTTTCAAAACTCTGAAGTAAAGAATCTGTTTCTTAAAAAGAAAACTTCATTTAAACGACGCCGAAGGCGTCGTGGGTCGTGCGGATAAAATTTTTTTCTTTTCGCATGAAATTTCTGGAGCCGCAGGCGACTTGATATAAAAAGAATGAAATAAATTAATTTTTAACAAAAAAGAGACCGACTTCAAAAATGCGCCTAAAAGTGAGAAATAATTTTTATCCCAAAAACAACAATACTACTTTTTAACATAATTTTTGAAGTCGAAACACTTTCACAATAAGTGACGAAACCACATGTTTGATAGTAATTCTAAATACAATACATATTACTAGTAGAGAGGTCTTAACTGCACTCTTTTCGTCATGTCATTCGTCATTCATTTCGTCATTCGTCAAACAGAAAATAATATTATATGCTAAAAACTATTATTATGTTAACTAAATTAACTATTATTATGTTAACTATTAAAAACTAAAATTATGTTATATGCTAAAAACGTGTTCTTTTTTCAATGTTAGCGAAGAATGTTAATTTAGTGTGAAAGTGTTTCGACTTCAAAAATTATGTTCAAAAGTAGTATTGTTGTTTTTGGGATAAAAATTATTTCTCACTTTTAGGCGCATTTTTGAAGTCGGTCTCTTTTTTGTTAAAAATTATTACAATCTTTCTTTTCAATCCCTCTATTAGAAACATTAACACACAATCACCCTTCCAACCTTTAAACATCATCCATCACCTAATTTACCCTCACTAAACTTCCATCCCACTGCAACATCTCTTCGATCACACCAAGAAAACTCCAACCAAGGATAATTAAAGCTTTTAGGGGATAACACCCCCCCCTGGATGATGATGCATCGACGAGCGAACACCTGATCGACGTCACCATCATCCCCCCAAGAGTATAAAACTCCCCCTGACTTCCAACCACACGTTTTAAGTATTCATGTAAGCAGAGGCCAAAGCAAAATCCATCGCAAGGACCTGACACTTGTCATTTATGGCGACTCGAAGTATATACTACCTGCCTGAAAGAGGATTCTAATTTTAAAGAAAGCTTTTCCACTCGCTTGCGATGATGGTTTTCTTTAGGGTTTCTCCTCAGGTAACAGAATTTCGTTTTATCGATGATGTAATATGCGATCTATCTATTTCGCGCGAAGTGGTTTTCGGAAGGGGTGGGTTTTGGAGAGACGTGTGTTGAAAATTTTCTGGGTGTTTTAATATTTAAAGTCGGGGTCGTAAAAAATGGAATGTGTGATGTTTTTTGGAGGTAGTTTATCTTCGGAATTATGGATATAGGGACTGAGAGATGATTGAATCAGTTTATATTTTCTTAATAATAATTGTTGATAAATCATCCTTCTTTAACGTTGGAGAATTTTCTCCACTTTACGAAATAGTGGTTAGAAAAAATCCTATATTTGGCATGATGTAGTGCTTTTGAGTATTCAATAACCAGAGTTAAATTAAATACTGTTTGATGTCTAAAATATTATGGTGGGTATTCAGTTTCTAAAATAATATAAAAGGTGACACAAATAGTGGGATTTTATCAAAACCTAAACAGATACAATCAGTATGTATTTCTCTATCACAAGCGTTTATGATTACACACAACAGGAGTATGATGTCCTTTACTAATGAAGCTGATACTAATGTTTCAGTTTCATACATTACTTACCCAGATAGCATGTAACCTTACGGATAACCTTCTCTATTCATTGTAATTGGGTTTCCCGAAACAAGGTTTGCCTTAAAACCCTTTTGCAATATTATGCTATGGCTTGCATGATAAGGTTAAAGAAAAAAGTTTACAAAAATCCTAGAAAACCCTTCTTTAAACCCTTCTTCTCAGTTTCTAACCTTGTTTTAAAATTTTTCCGTAATGTTACCCTTAATGTTATGGGCATCAACTAGCACAGGTTGTTTTCCCCTTGTCTCAAGGTTACAGGTTGTCAATGACCGCCTTACAAAAAAATTTAAAATGTGTTACACCGTAAGTTTACAACGAAGTTCATAAAACCTTACATTTCTATCTGGGATGTGCTTTACTAAAGTTAATCAAGCTGATTCTAATGTTTCAATTTCATATAGCTCTTAGCTAGAGCTATTATAGATAAAATATTATTTAATTACTTAACAAATAAAATATATTCCTAACAATGCGTAACCTCTCGTAAAGGCCTTTCCGTGCATATGCCATCCACTTATATCCAGTTCCAATACATGAAGTCGCACAAGGAGAGCCATTTCTACAAAGCAGAAATCAATTTCCGCAAATTGGCTTAATTCCGCGCAACGCTTTAGCGTCCCAATAGCTTCATTAAGGTAACAAATCTTGAGCCCTGTTTGTGACAAAGTACTGTCCGTGACAAATTAAACTTTCTGGTGGAGGAAGAGGAGAAGAGGCCCTCCGATATAATCAGAGCACAGTTCACGGAATGACCCTCTAATCCGCGGAAAATCGATTATCCGGAGTCCGGTTCCGTAAATTACGTCCGCACATCGATCCTTCGGTCTGCGAATGACAACAGTCCTATACTTACTCCTATACTCTTTATACCTATACTCTTTCCGTTTTATCTGTGGGATCGTTAAACAACTTTAAACCCGTCGGTTTGTTCTTAAAGGGGGGCAATTTTGAGAAGAAGATAAGACGGTGTTCTTTAAAAGTGACGGATGGGGAAGACCGGGGGACTTAAAAAGTTCTAAAAGTGTCACATCGGGTGAAGGGATGGTTAATTCTAGGTCGTTGATTTAAAACCACTGCCTGTCCGAACGTGTTGGAGAAGTGAAGACGATTTATCTATTGTTTTAAGGGGATTGAGTGAAACGACACTGTGTGCTATGATTAAGGGCAGTGGTGGCTCGTGGGTATTTCAAAATGGGGGGCTCAAAATTAAATTTTGAAAAAACAATTAAGTAAAAATATCATAATTAGAATGGATGGAAGCTCAATAAGATGCATATTGGAATATATTTTTATTAGCAATTCATTTATGTTATTTTTGACTGATTTCGACTTTTTTAATTTTTATCACGGGGGGGGGGGGTTCACGTGCTCCTGTGCACCTAATGGATGAGCCGCCCCTGATTAAGGGTGAGGATGAGGTTTTTTTTATTTTATTCAAGCATCCTATTTCTTAAAATATTTTTAATTGATGTAATTACCTAAAATATAGACATTTTCTGAGAGTTCTCTAACTCTTCGAATTTTAAATCATCTGAACAAAATTGAAATAATCTTGAACTAAACTAATAATGAAAATAAATAAAAAGATAAGAACCATTAACATTTAACTGTAACTATAACAAAATACATATTTTTTAATTATGATATTTCTAAATACATTTCTAATATTTTCTGTAAAGTTTTTTTTCTCATAATAAAAAGTATTAATGCAGATGGATACGGATTACATGCGGATAACTCCCAATAAAAATTACCCACCTTACAATTTCTTCTATCTAAAATTATTGAGTACTATTTGAGTTTCAAGCCAGAACTTTTCCATTAAACTTCGTCACAACATCTCGAAACATACTAAAAATTCGCAACAAGTAGAGTTTACAGCAGCACTAAAACTCTGAAATGCACACAAGTATTCATTGAACTGTTCACTCTACAAGTATTCCACTATACTGGCATTTTCCAAAATATTTTCAACTATATCTTTCAAACTCAAGTCCTTCAAGTATCTCGATTCTATATCTCCGTATTTACCGTCTTTAACAAAAAAAAAAGTCTTTGAAGACGTTCACTTTTTGAAGAGAAAAGGAAACATCCGTGTATTAAAAAAAGTGTATTGGGTTTAAGAAGAGTCGTCTTAGAAAATAGCTGCTTTTAATAAAGCTACTAAGTTGCTATTTGCTTTGCTTTCTTTTGAGACCTCTTCAACTTCAGAGACTCGGTGTGTTTGATCTGTCAAGTAGATTCTAACATTGAACTTCTCTTTGGAATGTTACTTAATTGTACATACAGGTTTTTTTTATAGTGTGTATCAGGTTCTTTATGAGCTTGTTTTTGGGAAGATGTATAGTTTTGAGTTAAAACAGTGATTGTAATTATTAGCTTTTATTTTACCGATGCAAGTTTGCTGAAACTAGTTTTTGAGGATTAATTAAGCTTATTGGGAGTATAGAGATATTTGCATACAGAAATTAAAACCCTCCCGATCATCACTGGCTGACATTGGTTTTTTAATGCCATATTGAAGTTATTTTTAAGATAAATGTGTGTAATGAATGCAGGGATTCGTTTTTACTTTTTAAGTAAATTCTTTTATGTGATTTCTATTTCTTAAAGAAAATTAGGTCATTATATTTTAGAAATAGAAATGCTGTTTATCTCATTCTCTCTTTGCGAAGCATCATTTTCTTAAACTGGAAGAGGAAAAAAACCCCAAAAGGTTTTGTTGAATAAAAAACTACAATCAAAATTAAATTTTAAGATAAAATTAAGAATGTCATAAGATAGATATCACTGTATTTTCTTACTTTTCTTAAGATACGGTAATTTTTTAAAAGACATGGTCAGATTCCTATATATAGAATATACTACTTTCTATAGATCTTAAAAGTAGAACTTTGATAAAAAAACTGAGATATTCTTCCAGTATTTGTTGGCAGAATTTGAAGCATGTTTTCAAATATAAAAGCAAAGCGACAAAGAAAATCTGGAACCGAACCGAACACAACAATATTCAAAAACGTCCTTTATTCTGTACCCGGATTGATATTTTTCTACCAAAAAAAATTTCAATCAAACACAATAGGAATAGTTCAAAGACCAAAAATAAGTTCCCGACCCGAACATACGTCGTGAAAGCTAAACCAAAAGCTTCAGATGTTGTTTACCATGCCCGTGGCAAAAATGCAAATATATTCATTACTTCTACATTATGTGAAAACTTTATAGAACGTGGATTTTCCAGTATCCCCATACAATGGGCATTCGATTTGCTGCAAGGCGTTTTCTTCTTGAAATGGGAAAACTGCAGAAGTAACTGAACCGTAAATATAAGCGTGGTAAATTAGAGGTAACAATAAGTGTCGAGAAAAATGGATAGTTGTGTAATGAAAAAACAATTGTTTAAAAGTTCTGAATTTGAAAGCTTTCAAAATGGTTTTGGGATAAAAAGTAAGATCTGAAAGCTATACTTTTGAAAGATGTTTCCATGCTATGCTAGTAATAGTTTTGAATGCGTAGAAATGTGAAATTTGAATCGCAAATATGGCTATTTTCGAAATTCCTCAGAGGTTGAATTAGTTTGTGAATTTGTTTTCTTGTGGATTTTTTTTTTTTACTTTGAAACGAACGACACAAAATGTAGATCTAAAAACAAATAAATACACATATGAAGAAAAAAGTATTATTTTCCTTTATGGGAAAACTGTTTTTGTATTATTATTTTTGAAGTTGCAGGTTTTTCAGTGTTATGTAGTTTTTCGTTTTTTAGCTAAATAAAGACAAATTTGAAATAAAAAATCGAAGGGATTTTCAAATTTGGGAATTTTTTCTTTCTTTTTTAGGCTTGAAAAAGGGCTATATTCATGTTCTAATATCTTCTCGAATTTTCAAGATATTTTCATGAAATTTTTTCCAGTGAGTTTTTTACAATATTAGCAACAATTTTTTCATTGACATTTTTGCTCCATCTCCTTTAGTTTTTTAACTAATTTTTTAACTTTCTAATTTCGTCGCTATAGGCGTTGTAAGTCATCCCAATGGATTCTCTATGGTCACTTACCTAGGGTTACACATTAATTTCATGAACGGAGACGTTTCTCCGTGAAACGCACTTTTGAAACAACCCGTTTAGTACATCATGGCTATTGTATTTCATTAATAATTACTAAGGATAAACTAACCTTAATCTTGTATCCAAGGGATTTTGAGTGATATGTTGAACTAAGTTCATCACCACCACTAGTTATATATATTATAAATAGAACGAGAAGGGTTAAAAAGGAGAAAAATAAAAGAAAGGGGGAAAATTAAAAGAAAGAGAGGAAATGGGATAGAAAGGAAAGATGCAAAGGGAGATGAAAGAGATAAGGATAGAGAGAAAAAGAAGCGTGAGAAGAATAAAAGAAAGAAGGAATATGTATTATAGAAAGAGAGGAGATGAGAAAATGAAGAGAAATAAATAAGAAAGTAAATGGGAGAAGAAAGAGAATGACAAACGAAAGGTAGAAAGAGAAGGAGAGATGAATGTGATAGAGATAAGAACGAAAATCAGAGATATAGAAGCTAGAGAAATAAATGAAAAACTCAGAATGTAAGAAAAAAGCTTTAGATAACTCGAGATACCCCTAAACTGGTTATGTAAAAGATATTCGAGTTGTAAGGTTACAACACGAAACCAGCGATATCTCGAAACTATCTCATACTCCGTACAACTGAAATGGATATTTTTACTCAATCATTTATGAATATTTTTACTCCACCAACGCGTCCTAAAAAGAAGCCACCAGCGGAATTCTCCAAACCGTCGAACCAGGAAAGCAATTACATCCTCCTTCCATTCCCCATCCTCCAATCCGATTCTTTCCCGCCCATTACGAGCAAAAAGATCCCATCATTTGCACACACAGAATAAACGCCATTGTGGGCCGCCGCTTTCGATTACAATTACTCCTCATCGATATGAATTCCTTTGCTGGAAGTTGCGCATTCTTCGTGCGAGATGCAATCATCTCCCGCTGCTGCCACCGCCTTCATCTGCAATTCCGATGAGAAAAGAGAGCTCCAGAGTAAAAACCGTTCGACATTCCGTGTGCTTTAAATTAATCGCATTAACGTGCAAATCACGTCGCTTTTTTTTGGTTTCGCTTTGCCGAAAATAAACTCCGCAAATAATTAACATCTACTAAGCCGCTGACGTTAAATAACCAGATCTAATTATGAAACCCTAAGCGAAGAGATAACGGGAGACCTCCATTTGCTTTTCTAAGGTCCCGATGATGCGCTCTTTGTTTTAATTGGTGGAATTCCATGTGTTTTCTTAACCTTTGACAGTAATTGGCAAGTGAGGCTCGGTATGTAATTAAACGAACGTGGTAGGATTGTGTGGAAATTATCTTTTTCTGTTGTTAGTGTAGTAAGTTTGTTGGGGACTTGGAAAACTTGAGAAGTGCTTCAAGTGAGTAGAACGCAAACAAAAGGGGTATTTCATTCATTGAGGAGGCTTTCGAATTATGAAGAACAATGTTTGTTGAAGTTTCGTATTCTCATAAGTTCGTGTCTCAAATTTTGATAATATTGTAATTAAAGCAAAACTCAAGTAGAAGATACAATTAGGATCGTTAATATTGTTGATAAAACTTATTAGTAGTACTCGCTTTCAGTGAAATTAAACATAATGAGAATTCCTATAACCCGAAAAATTAGATAACCGGATTGTTTCTAAATTTATAACCTTCTCTCTCCTTAGAAGCCATTTTTGCCTGTTTTGATAATTCATTTTTTAGAGTTCGATTAAAACTGTTATATTGTACTTTGACCATAAAGGGTCTCAAAAGGTTCTTCAACATCACTTTACTGTTAAATATTCATTTGCTCTCTAGCACTTGTTTCTTTTTAGCATTTCGTGGCTCTTGAGCCTCTCCCGCTCATCATCATATCTGCTATTGAGTATCCCTCACTCTTCATCATCTGATCTACAGCATGTTCTTGAGCCTCTTCCCGTTCTTCATCATATCTGCTCTTTAGTATCCCCCCACTCTTCATCATCTATTCTTCAGCCTGCTCTTGAGCCTCTTTTCGCTTTTCATCATATCTGCTCTTGAGTATCTCCTCATTCTTCATCCCCTGTTCTTCAGCATGCTCTTGAGACTCTTCCCGATCTTCATCATATCTGCTCTTGAGCATATCCACACTTTTCATCACCTCTTCTCTTTAGCATCTGTCGTCTCTTCAAAATTTTGATCTTGAAGCCTTTTGATTCGTGTCATTTATACCCATGCATGGATGGCCCGATCAAATATCATAATTCCTCTAGGTTACCCGTACATTTTTTATAAGCACAGTCATTCACCACTTTGCGGACCACTTACGGTCCGCAGAGAATCGGTTGGGAACCACTGTTCTCCAGGGGTATTTCCCTGGAGCAGAGAAGCTATATTTATTAGAAATAAATCATTTTAATGGGTGGTGTATTCATGGGATCAACTTTATCTCCTCTTTTTCCTCCCCTCCCATCGAGGTGGTGATTGATTCCTTCCTAACCATGCCAGGCTTCCCCCGTCCCATATGTCTAAAATTGATTTATATTTCGCTCGGTTTTATCGCTTCCTCGGCTGAGTCCGATACAATCCGATAACAAACAACTTTGGAGCGACTATTTATAAAGCGTACATGTCCATTGAATTGCGAAGAGATGTGTAACGTCACTTTTATGTTTGGGAGTTAGCCGGAATCGTAAAACTTTTTACCCTGTCGAGAACGTTTTTTTTTGTTTGAATGAAGCGAAAAGTGGTATCTTTTTTTTCTGTTTGGAAGAGGCATGATTCCGTAAAAAGAGGATAATTCGTTTAGAAATTGTTTCTGTGAGAATTGGTGTTGTGTTCTAAAGAGAACATGTTGTGTCGGGTTGATTATTTTGATATGTTTGCGCATTAAGATGTTAAAACATCCATTGCGCATAATTGGGTGCACTGTGAAATGAAATAATTAAGTTTTTATAGGATGTGATGTCTCATTTTTCGAAAAATAATAGTCGTCGTAGGGGTTAAATCATCGCATAAGGAATTTTTGAAACACAATATATACGCAGGACCAGTGGCGGCTCGTCCATAGGAGCACGTGAACACCCACAGAAAAAGTGGAACAAAAATCGAATATGAAGATAGATAAATATCAATGGGAATATATTCTCAATTTACAACCGGAAACACGAAAGAAATCGAAAAAAGAATGAACTCTTATTTTTCTTTTCTTTTTCGCACGTGTGAGCGTAAAAAATATGAGAATCCGAAGAAACCCCGACTGCTTGCCGGGGAAATTTTAAGCTTACGGCCTCGCAATTTGGATTCCCGCTAGCACAGATTTTGTGTGCCGGGGCTTGCTTTTTTTTGTGGTCTGGATTTTTTCGGCTAATTAGAAAATGAGATAAAAGAAAATTATAATCTTCATGTCAACTAATTTTTAATATTTGATAATTATAAAAGGGGTTTGGGAGGTATTATGTTATGGATAAGTAATAGGATTTTCCCCTCAATGGTACTATAAAAAATGAAAGGAGTATTTTATATTCATAAGTGTTTGTTTATTTCCATTACATGCATATTTTTCAAAATGAAAGCGCATGCAGTTAAGAATTTAGGCATTTAAAACTACTCTCCTAAGATATATATATTTTTAAGTATTGGTCCAACATCCTTCTCTTTCTAGATCTTGTGTAAATTTTAATTTTTATAAAATGGGTGTGAACCCCCAGTTTATCAACTCACGAGCCGCCACTGCGCAAGACCTTCTGGATTTCTTCCTCACAAAATCCAGCTCACTAAACTTAACTCACTTTATAAAAAGTACTTTTTTTAAAACGTGAAAAAAATTTGTTCCATCATAAAATATGGCGTCAATCGGTTGTTGTGATTGGTAGCATACAAGTTGTTGGACAGTTGCTTTGTAACTGCGACCTTATCCGTAATCTAAAAAAATTAAAAAATTTTAAAATTGAGGTGTTAAAATATATATAACAGCTTACTTAGAATCCTCGAAAGAATCCGGACATTTTGATACCATAAATGTGTCATTTCGGATCAGTAATTAAAAAGTTTTTATCTGGAAACCATTCACTATAACCTATTTTTAGAATAGAGAGATTACATTTCATTTTTTAGTGAATGAGTATGGCTTTTATAACCTTTTTTCACACGAAACCTCATTTCTGCCTTTCTTTCCCTCAAACATTTTCAAAGAGAAGGTACAATAACGATATAAAGGCAGCTATTGTCACTTAAATTTTTTTCTGAAATATCTTTGAAGGATTCAATATTATTCCAAGAAATGTTGTATCATATACATAGTAGAAAGACTCCGTGATCAAGAATTTCAAAGGAATTTACTTATTTTTTTACCTTTTCCAAGAAACGTTTTTAAAAAATCCTTCTTTTTACAGTTGTTTTATACAAGTTTGAGTATTAAAGAGGCAAAAAAAAAAAAGGTTTTGAAGCCATAAATTTAGGATACATTTGTGCATTAGAACGGGGAAAAAACTAAACGTATTTTATAGTTTTGAAGCCTCATATACTCTTTTAGTTAGTTCTAAGAAGTGTATTTTCCATTTTGCTTTTATAATACGTAAAAAATACATACTAAATTTATTTTCATTATTGAAACTGTCAGATATAAGGATTTTTCTTTAAAACTGAAATGTAGAAATCAGAGAGGGGTATTACAGGTTAAATATGAAGTTCTATTTGCAGAAAACATAAAATTTTTGTCCTTTAGATTGGAATAACAGTTGCAAATTACACATTCTAGAGTTCTGTGCCCTGTACAGTAAGGTATTAGTTGCAAGATTAAACAATAAATAGAATGCTTTCAAAATTTTAAACCAGTGGGATATTTAAGTAAAACTCCATTTTTCAACTCTGTTTCATTTTCTGATAAAAACATCAACCTGTACAACAAAGTTATATTCAAACAAAATCAGTGATATTTTTTAAATTTTTGGTTATGCACCCTGTTAGATACCTAAATTACCTATCGTTACTAAAAAATCTAATGTGAATTATTCAAGCAATTTATGATTTAAAGAATTCTTTTGGATAAATTATTGCGTATTCATTCGTTCAAGTTTGATTAAACAATCCACTTTTGATATTTTCTATCAATTTAAAAATCAATCCAATGAAATGACCTCCCAAACCGGCAAAATCTCAAGGCTCTCTATTAAAGTCTTCACTAAAAAAATATCCATCCGTAATTCGGTAAAAAAAGGCGTCGGTTTATACTATGCATAAAGATATAAAATCGGAAATGCCGCTCTAAAAGTAGGCTTCTTATCGTTTCAAAAAAGGAAGCATCGAAAAGTAGCCAGAAACACTATCATCCCTTTCAAAATCCTATAATCCCGAAGATATTTCTTTCCTCACAGAAAAAAAAAAGAAAACTGTGTTGCATGCTCCAAATACTATTCCATAAATCAAAGTTTGACGGCTCTCTTCTATAAAAGGGGGCTTCTTATACGCGAAAGAAATAAAATACAGCAGTGGCCGTCGCTGTATATTTTCTTCTTACCTCAGGAAGAAATGAAGTCAAGGTTCCGTGTGTGGGAATGCGAGACGGTTTTCGCGAGAGAGATCTTTTCACGGGGAATCCAAATGAAGTTTCGGAGTTATTCCGAAACGGGATCAAGGGGTTTATGGAAGGAAGTGCTTGTCTGGCAGATAGTTCGCGCTTTGATTCTTTTAGGATGAGGAAAAGTTTTAGGTGTGATGTGTGCGATGAACAGGCATAAACAGTTTCTCCTTTAAGCTAGTCAAAATGAAAGTGTTCTTAGTCCAACGAGATTTATATTTAAGTAATTGGAAATTTTTGTAACGACACCTATGTTGCACCTCCAGTTGCAGAATTTTCTGTATACTCTACTACTCTGTTCAAAAAGTTGTTTTTATCACAAAAACTAAAAAGGTTCAGGAAGACTCCTTCGGTGCAAAGGTTCTGATTTGATACATTCTGATACATACAAAAGGACATTGATGCGTACGTTGTGTGAATTTCCAACAGCTCGGGACCCTTCCTTTTCCTAAAAGTGATATCGAGTCATCCAGGTGTTCCATGTCTCCCATCGAAGCTTGTAACATCTTTAGATGAAATTTGAGTATTTTTATGTAATTTTCAAGTTTTGAAACAGTTTTTCAGACATTGCAACACACAATAACCGAATGGGAAGTGTGATTCTAATGCAAAAGTACCGAATTTATGAATATTTTAATTTTACGCCTTCAAACTATTTAATAATTAATCGAAAATAAAATACGCACTAGTGCTTGTAAAAAATTTCTATGCTAGACATAACCCAAACTTATAAGTAATTATTTACGCTCGATTGAGTTTATGAAGTCAAAACTCAGAGACATACTGGCGATTTCAACATGCAGTTCCCAAACAACATCAACAAGTAGTTTACGTTCGTTATAACCTTGACTGATATCCCTCCGCAGCTTAAATGTCAGTCCTATCAAAAGCTCAAAAGCACTAACTAACTTATTTATGAGTTTCAATAACGAGCTCGGTAAACAGAAACTATAGGAAGGGATTTATCGAAAGTGGATGCTTAATTTCCTGAATATGAGAAAACATGTTGATGGTATGGTGAAATTGGAAAATTTATGCTATTAGTTAGTCGAACTACTATTAATTTTTATCCTCCTTCTTACACGTCGAGTTGTAAATGTGATTAAGCACTGCATTTTTAATTAAGCGAAAACATTTTCCCTTTTGGTACTTCATTCAGTAATAACTTTTGTGAATATGTTTTTTATTTCCTCTGATTATGGATATTTGTGTAAAAACATGGAGCCCGTTGACAACGGTGAAGGAAAATAATAGTTAAAAGCGTTTCAACAAACAACAAAATAAAATATTAAACTTCTATCGTAAAAAGTGAAGCTTTTTCCCTTATTTAACATTAATTCCCTTTTTTTATCCCTCTGTAGCGAAAAACACTTCAACTGAACTGAACAAAGCGCCAATTTACGCTATGCAGTATCATTCATTGATTAAGTGCTCTCAATGTTGGAAATTATGATATTTTTATGGAGGATTAGTATAATATTTTTTGAATATCATAAAAAAGTAACGCTTTAAAAGGGAAACAATTAAATCGGATTTGCTTGCCTTTTATAAGTGACATATGTGCATAAAAACGTATTTGTTTTCCCCTTAATTGGCACAAAACCTTCCATCTTTACGTTAGTTGTTCTAGTATTATTATAATAGTTACTTTAAACTGTCAAGTGGATATCAGTTTACATGCTTCATATTTCTGTGCAAAAAATTTACCGTTTTAATTGGGACCATTTGGGAAATTTCATTTAATTCTTATATAAACGTGTTTTGAAATACTTGAATGCGTATTAGACATTTAATGATCTTTCAGATTATTAGCAAGGATTTTCCACTTTCAAAGATGTTTTTTTTTATTAAACTGAACTAAGAAAATACACAAATAACTCGTTATATCATATTATTGTTTTAAGTAAAAGAGTTCAAGAAGTAATTTTTCTTTAAAGAAGGCTATAATAAAATGTTTACCATAATAATTTCTCTCTCTTTGTGTATTCTTTCTTCGTATAATTTTTCTTTTATATCCATCTTTCTACCGCTGTCTTTCCTTACTATCTCTCTCTTTCCTTACTATCTCTGTCTTTCCTTACTATCTCTCTCTTTCCTTACTATCTCTGTCTTTCCTTACTATCTATCTCTTTCCTTATTATCTCTCTCTTTCCTTACTATCTCTGTCTTTCCTTACTATCTCTCTCTTTCCTTACTATCTCTCTCTTTCCTTACTATCTCTGTCTTTCCTTACTATCTATCTCTTTCTTTACTATCTCTGTCTTTCCTTACTATCTCTCTCTTTCCTTACTATCTCTCTCTTTCCTTACTATCTCTGTCTTTCCTTACTATATTTTGTTTCCTTTTGTCTCTACTATTTCTCACTTACCATTTTCTGTCTCTATCTGCCTCCATTCTCACTATACCTCTTTCTTTCTCACTATTTTTCCTCCTTCTTCTTCTTATCTTTATTTTTCGGTCTCTCTTACCCTCTCTTTTCTTCTGTTTCTCCCTTTACCTTCTCTTCCTCTCCTACTCTCTGGTAAGAAAGAATAGAATTCTACTAAAAAATGACTAAGCTTTCCACTAAAAAAATAACCTTTAAGCTTATTTTGTTTCTCTTTTTTTATTATCTCTCAACTTTCTCTGTTTCTCTCTCTCTCTCTCTCTTAAGTTTCTGTCTCCCTAGCTATTATCTCTCTTATCATCCTTCTATTTTCTCTTTGTTTTATCTATTTACATCCCTCTCTAGTTACACTACAAACACTCCACATAGAAATAAATACATTTAAGATATTTTTTTTGTCCTCAACATTAGTTTTGTTGTTAGGTGGAGCACTTTAGCACCTTATTGTGTTGCGATGGTATTCTGAATATGCTTGAAAAGTGTTACAAATATGTCCGAAAATAGTGTGGTAAACTAGGTTTAAAATCTGAGCGTGTTTTTAATGTTAGATAGAAGCACTATAAGAACACATATTCTGTCTTTGTAATTTTTAGCAACACTTTTACCAACGCTATATAATGTATATAGTGTTGGTAAAAGTGTTGCTAAAAATTACAAAGACAGAAAGAATATGTGTTCTTATAGTGTGATTGTGTTATTATAGTTATATACATATACAATGTATATAGTGTATTATAGTTTTGATTGTGTTGCGAATGTGTTGTGTAGGAAATATGTATGTTATACATATTTCCTACACAACACATTCGCAACACAATCAAAATTATTTTGATCAGAAGCGTTCAAGCGTTGCAAAAGTGTTCCACCCATTTGCTGTGCAGTTAAGATGAGCCCGATTAAGAATGTTACGTGTACTCCATTATATTATAATAAACTGCGGATCGAATCTCCAACCCACAAACCCACAAAAATCCATTATTCCAACCAAATCACCAACTCCTATTCCTCATCACGGACCAACCCACCCTGAAACAAACACCCCACCCAAAGAAAAAGAAACTTATCTCGGGACAAGAGACCCGCCCAATCCACCGAGCACACAATCTCCATCTTTTCGTGAAAATATCGGGCTCAAGAAAAGGGACTCCTCCGTATATAGGAATTCTCGGGTCACTCGTCGGCCAACAAAGGAATAAATCCTCCCCAGAGCATTGGCTCACTGACTTCTCTCCGACACCGCACCGGAGTGACGGCCCTTCGCTTTTTGTTAGCGGCTCAAAGGAGCCCAAAAGAACGGACGGATGGCAGCGGAGGGTCGGAAAGTAATAGGGTGAACATCGAGATTTGCTTTTGTGGATGTTATAGTGAGTGGGTATAGGGTTCCTTCACTGGCAAACGCTCCACCCAAAGACATTAATGTAAACACATTTATTAAACTTTTTTGTCCTCAAATTTACAACACTTTTGTTGTTTTGTTTGAATATGTTTCATGTTTGGGAACATGGAACGTGTTTGGAACTTTTTTGCCCTCGAATTTTAACAACGCTTCGGTTGTGTTGTTAGGTAGAACACTTTATCACCTAATTGTGTTGTGATAGTGTTCTGAATATGTTTGAAAAGTGTTGGAAATGTGTTCTAAAAATAGTGTTGTAAAACATTTTTAGAATCTGAAAGTGTTCTTCAATTAATCTAACTAACAGCAATACTAAAATATTGTCAAAATGATGGTGGGTAGAGACAAAAGGGACAGAGGAAGTACTATGTTGGGAAAAAGCTTTTCTTTAAAAACTTGACTGGATAAGAATCCTGAAAAAAGTAATGGAGAATTATACCCATTTTCACATCACCTTCAGATATTTAGGTTTTGTGAAAGCTGGGGAGCAACATAACTTGCCTGAAATCTGACTGAAACTATGTCAGAATAACCTAATCATTACCTGTTACCTGTAAAAAAAAATCGTATTTATAGCAAATTATAAAGATGGAACACTGCAATATTTAAATTTCTAACTAGCGGCCACTAAAATTCCAGACGGAATGCGTTTTTGTGTGAAGCCTTAAAATGTCTATGGCCTAAGAAATACATGATAAATATTCATTAGAACCTTTTTATTTTTAACGATTTCTCCTCTAGCTCTTCTTGCGGCTTCACATCTTACCTAAAAAGAGAAATCATCCGTTTTTTCTAGTTTCTAGGTTCATAGTTTTATGCATATGGATAAACGATTCAAGTAGTTATAAAACCTATATTTGATTGTTTTGGCGTGACTTTTCTAAACGCATTTTATTCCGAATGGATATTATGATAACTATAATTCTATAGAGAAAAAAATCATAACCAATTAAGAATCAATCCCTTCTGGAAAGAGTGATAGAGCCATTGCTCATTCTATTTCTTTCCACTCTACGTTTGGTAGTGTTTGTAAAAATAAAAGGACTCAGCGAAAGGTCCGTCGTTAGTGGACAATAAGGCAGGGGTATCGCTTACAACGGAGTGCTTTGTCAAACATGGTCCCAAGAACACTGGAGGGGGAGAAACGACGAAAATGGATGACGAAGCCTTTTGTTAATTTTGGGAATGACACCTAAGCGTTTTATCTGGACACAGCATATTGTTAGTAATATTATTTCGTAGAGTGGACTGTATCAAGTAACTTAAGGCCAAATAGTGGTTGAATCTCTTATTAAGTATTTTTTCCGCATAGTGTATTGTAAATAAATATTATCTCTTGGAAATAAGGAAAGCTTACCAGTATCGTATACAGTATATCAAACGTTTTTATTTAAAGGTAATTTATTCTTTGTATCAGAATTGAATTAATAACAAAATGAAGGTATAGATTAATCTTGGAATCGCAGTTTAAAAATTGGAGTGGGTTTTCTATTGCATAAACACATTTAGAGGAATCATTAGTAAGACGTACGTAAGGATTCTTTTTAGAATAATTAAGGACAGTTTTTAGGACTGCAAGAATTTCTGTTACAAATTATTTAAAACATATTTAACTACGCTTCCCTTAGTTTTACTAAATATTTTTCAGTATCCCATATAAAGATATAGTGACTTAATATTGTAGTTGCTTAAAACAGTACTTTTCTGTTCACCATTATGATGAAATACTGAAATATATTTCTACAAAGTAAAAGTTTTTAGATCATACGGTTGCGTAATAAAATTATATGCTCCGTCTATACGCTGATCTCATATAATGGTGGTTTTGTATTTTAGTCGGAATAATATTTACCGCGTGTATCATATCTGTTTGGTGTACCAGAATTTCTATAGGACATTCCTCTAAAAAATTGTATTTAGAATAAATGAATGTTATATTCCACACAATCCAATTCATGACAAGATATTTTTGCATTAAGTTAGTTCTTTAAAAGTATTTGTGCCAAAAAAATAATTAAAATAAAATATTTTGCCAAAAAAATAATTTTAAAAAGTTGTAATCAGACAATTCATTTCTAAGAAAAGAGCTATTGCTGAATTTGATTCAAATGTGATTAAAAGATATCAACTTAGACAGGACACATTACCATCAAATATATTACCTACTTACAATTATAAAAAAAACATCCTTTATTAAAAAAGAAACACATTTTATATTGATTTGTCTCTTAAACATCTAAGATTTATCTTAAAGCTCCTTTACGGACTTATTCACTCCTACTTGACTTGACCATCGATTAATCAGCAGCCCAAAAAAAGGAAATGAGATTTTTGCTGACTCTGATTGGTGGAATCCTTCTTTGACCGCTGATTAATCGCTGGTCAAGTAGCAGTGAATAAGGCAAGGAGACGTTTCATTTTCGGTGTTCATTTTGGAGGAATCATCCAAAGGACAAGTGTAAATTGTCTTTTCGCTGTTCACTCCTCCAATTTCTTTCAGTAAAGAGTGATTCCTCGGTGAGGATCACTCATGATGATTATTAAAAGTGATACAGTGTAAATGAATTCCTTTAAAATCACCTTTTCTTTTCACTTTTCCTTATCACTTTAAACACGTGATGTTTTAGCTTCCCTTACTTCGTTTAAAACTTTTAAAAATACATTTGATGCAAACGTATTTTAAGTACAAATGTTTTTAAGAAATACTAAATCTATAGCAAAACCCAAGATAAATCCAGCTCTGTTTGTATATGTTATGGGCAAAGTGATTAATTGGACAAAATTAATAATGCCCGAAGTGGAGACAGGCAAAGTGATAAATTTCATTCAAAAATTCCACTGAATTTATCACATTGCCTGTAACATATATACTAGAACGCACTATTTCAACTACTCAAAAATGTTTAAAATCATATTGAAATTCAGAACAAGTAGTACTTTATGAATCCAAACACAATTTTACCAAACTATTACTAAAACTACATTAATGGTCTTCACATTATGCTCTTATGCTCTATAAAGAATGGGTTTAGTCAAAGTAATGGGTTTAGTAAACTAAGGAACTAGCCCTTTCATACGTTCTTCTATTCTTAAAATAAGATAATAAAGAATTTGTTTTCCATACATACACCCTAAAACCAAATACAGCCCCACCCATATCACTAAAGGTTAATATATCTTTCGACATAGTACTTTTTGATGTATTATAATAGTAAGAGATGTTGGATTATAGGAATAATTTAAGACAGAGGTAAAATGATGTACATGTTTAGAATTTCAGTAAAGGAAAAAACTTAATGCTTTAACTTCATTACAAGTATTTTAAATTTCAAAAGGATTTCGTCAGTGATTTATTTTGAATTTTAGTACGCTTTTGTGATAAAAAATATTACTGTTAAGAATGACGTTTTTAGTAGAACATGTTCTATTTGATTTCTAAACTAGAGGGAACAACTTATTCCTCAATCATTTCCGAAATGTAAGTTTATAATTTGCCATATTTTTTTGCGGCGAAAAACGTTTCAAACAAAAATTTTCTAATGTGATGAGTTTAACATGATGTTTCAGTATAAGACTTCTAAAACCAATTTCTAAATTTAAGATAACAGTTTTGAAGAAAAAGTGAAATATTTTAAGGTTAACTAAAACGAAACATTTTACATTTAATCTGAAACTGAAAAGACGCAATAACTTCGATTCATGAGATGATTTATACATGAGTTTAACAAACTAATCATATTTCTAAATTGAAATTCTTAGTTTCACTCAAAATTCAGAAACCGCGCAGGAAACTAGTTTCTTTGTTTTGTTTCTCCAGGGTCAAGTAACGTTGCAGTCTATACTCGACAGTAACGTTTCCGGACCCTATGACGTCACTAACGAACGAAGTAGTTCCTAGCGCGGTGTTTGAATTTTGAGTGAAATGAAGAACGTCCATTTAAAAATATGATTGTTTTGTTAAACCCATGTTATCAACCCAACAGGCTTTCTGTTTACGCAGTTTATGCTTCCGTGAAGTGACGTCATAGGATCAGGAAACGTTGATGTTGAAGTATAGTATAACAAAGAAAAACCCAATGAAACTATGGATTGATAAAAACGCGAAAGCTAATGGTTTTCTGAAGAAAAAAATCTGTCATAATATTTATCTAAAACAAACAAAAGAATGGTGTCTACAATAACAATTATTTTTCCATAGGTAAGGTAACCTAAATAATACAATCTTCAAGAGCTGAAAAGTGTATGAATAATGTAAAGGATTTTCTAGTGAGCGAATTCAATCCATATGACGCTTTGAACCTAGTGGCTAAGAATAAGTGGAACATCAAACAAGACTAATAGAATTAATTTTCAGTTTGGGAATAGGAAGCTGAGTGAATAGAAGTGTTGTATTCCCAACGGAGAAATGAAGGATTATTAAAGCAAACAGTTTAGGGCGAATTATTAAAAAAATTCAAGTGTTTCCCTTGTTTTACGAGAGTTATTACTTTAAATTTAAATATTTACTCAAGATGTAAAAGCTGTTGAGAGAATAAAAATGTTATGAAAAATGAAAGAGATGTACTCTCCCCTTGAAAACAATACGGGGAAATCCCTTTTATTACTTTAAAATTTTCTTCTCTTAAGGGAAATTATAAAGTAATAATACTTTTAAAAAATATTTACTTACGGAGGTTTTCGTGTTTTTATTCTGTAGTAGGATTAGTTCAAGGTAGTAGGTAGGTGCTCTGTCTGATTATTATGGTTGTGAAAGTTTGCTGGAAACCTTGACTCAGTAATTTATTATAGTTTAACAAGAGATCGTTTCAGCATAATGCATACCTTGGAAATAGTTTTTTAATAATACAAGAAGCATTTAAAAATGTAATATAAAAGTTAGGCTATACAATATAAACTTTAAAATACATTTCTATAGAAAAAGTACTTACTTTCCTAAACAACTGTTTCTTTTTTTCCTAGAGAAACGGGCTATATGAGGGAATAAATCTTGACTTGTGAAAAAGATTTGTCTATTATTAAAATAAATGTAATAAGAAGATACTTGAACATGAACATACTAAATTAGGGTGAAACTGTATAGTTAATCCAAATGTTTGGTTTTTATATTTATGTACGTGGTATGCTTAGAAAAGACCACAAAAAACCTAAATTGCATATATTTTGTCATTATTGTATTATCCCGTAGTCGGTAGGATTAGAAAGCAGTAAAAAGTATAGTGTTAGTGTAATTGCTATTCTTTACACTATTTAATGTTGGTGTTTAGATTTTAGGAATTTGGAGCCTGTTCATTTAGGCAACTTTAACTCCGTTCAGTAATATTTTTAATATCACCCTACGAATGCATTCGAATTTGACACAATACTTACTCTGTAATGCACTCGAAAGAAAAAAAAATCACTGTTGGGTTAAAAGGAATTACTCTTTACTCTAATTAAATGACCCTTCAGAACAAAGATTAACACGAGATTCAACAAAAAGCCACAGAACGAAGCCCCACTTCCAACGAGGCATTAAAGCATAAAACCGCATTATGGAACAAAACCGAACAAAAACCAACAAACTTGTTTACGCGCTCTCTACTCAAAGAAAAAAAAATCGGAAACCACTACTTAAAGAAATTAAGACCCATTATGAGGTACTTAAGGATTACTCCTAAAGTCCATCCCCCTTTTTATTATACCCCCGAAAAAAAAGAACGACTTCATCTTTAAAAAGTCAACAGTCATTTTCGGAAAAGAAGGCTTTCAACATTGATTTCGGCCATCCGACATCAAATCCCCGAACAGTACGGGCAAAAACTTAATTATGTAAATGATTCATCTACCTCAATTACTTTTCATCGTTACAGCATTAAGGTAATTATCAAGGGAAGGCACAAATACCGGATGTCGCGGAGAATGTCCCTTGTCAAACGGCTCTTTTTCTTTTTTTGGAGGGGGTTAATTTCCTTCTTTAGAAGAGTCGGTGGAGCGAATGGAAAATTGTAGTTGTTGTTGTAGCAAAGTGGGTGTTTTTGGTGGAAAGTCGCTTTCTGAGGCGATTATGCGGAATGGGTTCTTCAGAAGAACACGCTTTTTGCGTGACTTATGCTTTTAATGGGATAAGGACTGTGATTCTTGTTAATTGTCACGGATGGAAATGTTTGATGAGGCTTTTATGGTGTAAGCTCCTCGGGTAATTATGATGAGTAGGGGACAAATGGAAAAGGTTTTCAACTCTTTTGAAAACCTTCGTCATTTGTTTATTGATTTTATTTGTTTTGTATAGAGAGGATATTATATTGTGTTCCCTAAAAATGTGTGTCTAAAACTATCACGATTATTTGAAACTAAATAAAGGAGCATAGTTTTTGACAACGAATAGTTAAGTTTGGAAAAAGTGGCCCGTTTTCAGAGCAATTCCAGCAAATCTTCTTGAATGGTGTTAAGGTTGGATTTGTCGTAACGCCAAACTCTTTCTTCTAACAGCCATTTTGGTCAATTTCTCAAGTGCTTTTTTGAAGCTAACAATTGGAATTCTCAATGAATAATGCGACACAAAATTCATGGCCAAAAATGATAGGAGATGTTGAGTAAAATTCAGAATCACCCTCGATAGAGAGGTCCGCAAAGTAATCTTGTGGTGCTAGTGTTAGGAAAGGGGTAGCTGAGAGCAATGATAAATGGGTTATTGCAGGTAAACGGTTGGGGTAGATAAAATTACATTGCTAATTATCAAGTTTCAACTTATTTATGAAGCCTGAATTAATTTTATGCCCTTAAAAGGTCGTCATAAATTTACAGCAATAATAACTTTTATAGTTTCGGGTTTTGAAAACTCCTGGAAACTTTTGTTCGCGCTCTTGCCCCTGAGGATTGCTTCGGGGACATCCCTTTCAAGAGTGATTCTGAATTGTCTTTAGGTAGTTTACACACCCGAGCTTTTTTGCCCATATGTTTTGAATCTCTTTTTATTTGTTAAAAACTAAGAACTTCCTTGTATGGAAACTTAAAACGTTTATCTCGACAAACTTCAAATGCGTTTACCTCGAAACTACTAAAAAGAAGATTGCCATTTTCGGCGTGGTAGGGACAAAATGGTAGGGGGTGCTGCAGATTCTGCAGCACCCATACCCAAACCATCCCTGGACATCACGAAATAAATTTTTCCATCTTGACATTGCGATATTGCACCGCATATATAAACCCAATCTATAACCCTGTCGCACTTCCACGCTCTCCATGATGTAAACCCATCAGCTTTCCAGATGCAGAGCCAAACGCACAGCCAGGTAGTACTATCTCAGTCGTCATAATTAAAGCCGGGGCATCCCTTATCGTCTGCGCTTTATCGGCGGCGACAAAGGGGTGCTCGGCACTTGATGGCGTTAATTAGGCGCTGCTCGGGCGGAGTTCCGGGACGGAGGGACTAATCGCCCCCTAAGATTAGCAGCGCAAACGATCAAACGATGTGATGAGATTGCTGCTGTTAATGTGGGAGAAGGTTGGTTCATTGAAAAAAAATTGTTTCATTGTTTTGTTTTGAAATGTTAAATTGAATTAAGGGAGATTAAAATTTTAAGTAAGTCTGCGTACTGGATAGAGTGCTCGACTATGTGAAGAACCCTCGCTCGGGCATGAATATACACATGTAACAAAGTAAGGTTATAATAACCTTGTTGTAAACTTACGGCTTATAGTTTTATTGACTACCTTACTTGTGACTAGGTCAAAACACGCCTACAGGATTAGCAGGTAATCTTATGGAAAAACCTTACCACAACGTTAGAAACTGATGTAACGGGTTTTGGGAAGATTTTTCTTGGGTTTTTCTGTCAGTTTTTTTCTGCAACCTTGTCATGCAAATCTCTGATATCCGCAAAGGTTTTTCAGCAAATCTTGTTTAGGGAAACCCAATTACAATTGAAATAGAAGGTTAACCATAAGTTTAGATGCTATTTGAGTATTTGCTTGTGGAAATGTATGAATGTGCCCTTCCCCAAACTAAAAGAGGTTGTGCATGTGAAGTGAATGTATGTGTGGCATAGACGACTGTACTTAACCTTCGTATATTCAGTTCACAGATGCAAAAGAAGTACTAAAATCGGAAAAACATGGATCAAAGGAAACGAATCAAATATGATGCATTTGACAAAACAGTTTCAAATAGGCAAAAATATGTTGATTACAAAAGTGTAGTTGCCAAGTAAACTATCGTTTCTATAGCTATCAAGTTCAGTTTGGTATTTCAAAGTTAATTTATGTTTAAGGTAAACTATTCGTTCTTATTGAGGTTAAAACGGCAGAACCTGAACCGCACTCCTTTACTAGAAAAGACCATATTTAGTATGAAATAAGAATAAATCTAGCAGAATCAAATAACTTATCAATAAGCATTAAATTGTAAAATTAGACTAAATGATGCTTTTCTACTCATAAAACACAATATTTTATTTAAACCACAGAATTTTTGAAATACTTCAAAAGATAAATGAAACTTAAGAACCTTCACAAAATGTGAAATCAATTCAAAAATTGAAGCGCTCAGAACTCCTGAAATTTAATACTAGGCCTAATGCGGCAGAAATCTTTAAACAACCATATTCGATTCCCAAAACTCACACACAAATCAAAACTCCTTTTATTCACATACACACTCCAATATCCGATTGCAGCAAAACTCTAGTAGAATTTCGATTACCACGAGCCGATTATAAAACATTCTCCGTCAGTTCCAAATCAAATTAGGCCTAACTCTCTCTTCCCGAGTCTTCCCAAATTAACCGAATATTAAACCTGGGATTCCTCTCGCCCCCATTAAAGAGAATCTCTCGTTCAGTGTTCGTCAATTAAAAATCGAGCATCCAGTAGCCCTTGATAAATTCGAGAACATTCATTCATTCATTTCGAATGTCAGAAAACGTTAAGCCTAACGCGAGAAGAATTGGAATGATTTGTGAACTCTTTTAGGCGTGTTCCATGTAATGGCGGGCGATTTAACTTTGAGTGTGGGTTGGAAGGAAATTTCTAATTTGTGGGAACAGGGAGAATGGGTTCAAATAGGGAGGATAATTTTTGGTATTAGTGTAGGATGCGTACCACTTTTTTTTAGTTAGTTGGATTTTGGTTATGAAATCGGTTGATAAAATGTTGGTTGTTTGCTTGATAAAGTGGAATATTGTTGGTCGATTTCAGTGTTGCCATCTAATCAAAATTCACCTAACTAAAGAGTGGTTGACCGCAATTGATATAAATACCTAATTTTTGTTTAGACTGTTTCTACTAATAATAATATAGCATACAAAAAATAAATATTTTTAATCATGTTCTTATTGGAGTAGAATAATTAATTTTTAATTTAGAATTAAAAAATTTAGGGCATGATGTAAAATACATACATGCCCTAAATTTTTTAATACATTAACAGTTTCTAAATTTGTCCAAAAGTTGTTCCAGTACTTTCACAAGGTTCCGTAGTTCCTTAAAATCCATAACCGGGTATTAAAACCATTATTTTTCGTTATATTAAAACTTTTTTGTATCTTAATTCTAGTTATAGTGTAAGTCCATTTTTCATCTATAAATAAAGATTTTTTGTTCAGAAATTCAACCTGTTCACGACCGTAATGGTTTATTCGTTAGTTTTTTTCGGAGTTAAGACTTTGGAATCACTCAAATTGTTAGTTCCAGTTGGGTAAATTATACACAATACACCACTGTTAATTCCAATTCTAGAAAAAAATACATGCGCACGAAAAAGTAATATTTGTTAAGTAATTATTTCGAAAAGAGAAAGATACAGTGACTGATCTTGTAAAGCGTAAAACAAGTTATCTCAATCGTCAACAAATGTACGTACACCAGTAATTTTTAATTAACATGATTAAAACAAAAAAAATAGATAAAGTTCACGGCCCAAAGAACGTCTCTAACTCAAAAAATCAATTACAAATGCAAGAAAAAAATACAACTCAGGTTTTTGAAATTAAAATTCAATATTAAACCACCTTACACGTTTCGCAACCGTGACCCGTGTTAAAAACTACTGCATATTTCTCTGAGATTCCCAAATCTTTTAAAACTCCAGCATGCGAGGATTCTCACAGACGTTTTAATTACACACGTAGATTACTTTAATCCTCTTTTTAACGCCTCTGCCGAGCACCCCAACGGCCATATGGTGGCAGGTATTTAATTTTGTTCGAAATGTATGAAAACAAGCTCCGTGGAGTGTAAAATGAAACTGTCCAAATTACTTTTCTTTGGCGCCACTAACCGAGAGAAGTTCCTGCCTCTCCCTCTTTTTCAGTGTGTGTGGGCACCAAGAAAATTAGTTTTCAAGGTACTAACTTAATTTAGAGAAGCCCAGTTAAAATTTTCTTCGTGCCGCTGGAAATTGTGGAAATTAAAGAGATTCTCACCACCACCACCACCCACAAGGGCTTATCTGTTGGAATAGTTTGCGCTAAGTAGGAGGAGAGGTTGTGGGTTTTTGATTAAGATGCCCGTTTTATTGGGGAGTTTCTTTTTTCGGAGGTTGGAAATTCTCGGTTGTCTATTTGTGGGGTATTACTATGTGGTCAAGGAAGACTTTTCAGCTGAGAACAGAATAGTGCTTTCTTAAAAATGATTTTTCTCCCTCCCCCGATTTTGAAATTTGGAGGTGAGTTAGGTAACTTTCTCCCATGTGTCGTTAAGATTTGTGAAAGTTTGAGGATCCGTAAGATTCAATTGGAAAAATCCTCTCATAATTTTTGGATTACTAATCTTGGTAAATCGTTTTAATAAGAATTCAATACACAAATTTCTTTTGTTCATCGTTTTAACCATGACTCCGAAATAGGATCGCCTTTTTAAATTATTGGCACTGTCTATTTGGCCGGCAGATATACAACTACTCTTTTTTACCCGGCAACGGTTCTGATTGGAGCGCCGGGACTGCTACGTAACCGCGAGACCTACAGCGCATGCGCCAACAGCCGGTTTTGCCGTCCAAATAGACACTTCCTTTTGAAATTACTTAACCAAGCAGCACAGACGTTTATGATTCGTGTATTTCTTGTTATCTATGGGAAAATTTCGTTTGATTTTAGTACCAGTTACGTAAACTTGACATCTTTGGTATGAGCTGTGCTTCTACATGGAAACAATCTTTTTATGTTACTTCTATTGAAATTATTTGATAACTCTTAAGTTTCTGGGTCTTCCCAAATAGGTGCATGATTTTTTATTTTATTGAATCTTAATTATACAGATAAGTGAGTTGGGAATTGTTATAAGGAATTAGATATTTCCCAAGCAGCACAAATGTTAAAAATTCGTCCAATTTGTGTCATATATGGCCAAATTTCGTTTACTTATAGTAGCAGTTACGTAAACTTGACATATTTGGTGTGAAACTGAGCTACTAGGGTTGTGATTTAGACAGAATACTTATAGAGGATACGTGTTCTGTTCATTATTAAATGTGATAATGGAAAAAAACTTTCAGGTTCATAAATTTTTATATCTTTCCTTAATCCGAAAAAAGATTAATTATCAAACGAAACGTTTAAAATACAACGTTTTCTTGGACTCTAGCATCTGGAGTGATGCAATTGTCTCGTTTCGGCCCTGTCATTAAGGTTTTGGCGTTTTAAGCCAAACCCTAATGATGCAGCTGATATTATGCCCTGTAGTAGGCTGGGTCGAAAAAAACAAATTTTCGAAATTCAAAAACATAGGGGTCTCAAAAGTTGCGTCTTGGCTCGCTGATAACTGGAAAAATAATCAAAAAATTCCTAAAAATATCCCTGAAGAGCGCATCGGGCCTAAAGTTTGAGAAAACTGACAAAAAACACCTTGCAATGGAAAAATTCCCTAAATTTAAAAATTACGTTTAAAAACTTCAAACTAGGTGGAAGTATATCCTTTTAGATGCTTAAAGTGAAATAAAATTATTTTAAAAGTCTTACATTATTTTTATAATCCGGGGCTGTAGGCCCAAACTTGTAGAATTTCTCTAGAAAATCGAAGATTTTGGCATTCACTAAAGAAAGGCATTATTGAATTCAAAGTCTTACAAATGCCTTTTTATTGATGAACTTCCTTCATACATTACTTATCTTTCATTTGTATTGTTATTATAAGCATATTTTTTAAAAAAATTAGAATTTTATAAAAACTAAGTATACTAAAGAAATTATGTTAAGTTATGCTTTGTTTCTCTATATTTTATGTAATTGTTACCAAGATGGATGGACCATCATCATTCACGGGGGAAATTGGCAAACAACTACATACTTGGATGTGAAAAGTTACCTGTTGTAAATTTCAAAGCAATTAATTAGGAATGTAGAAATCCGAGTATCAAAAAGTGATTTCAGCAAAGATCATAAGTACCTTTTCTCTACATGGTGAAGACATTTGGTCCTTTAAGACACCCGCGATGGCTAACATGTGCCAACCGCATTTTGAGATTGTACGTTTCTCAAAGTACACCCAGAAATATCTAAAAATGCTCGTAAATTATATTTTAAACACATATGCTCCTGTGGGGTTTAACATTATAATGTATAGCTCTGTTAAGTATGATCCAAAGCAAGTGTTTGAAGTCATAAAAACAACGAGATATTTACCGAAAAAAGTTAAAACCATTGTTGATCCTGTCCTGTGATACAGAGAAATGCTTATTTTTGTCATCCAGAAAATTTGTTATTAGCAATGATAGTGGATGAGAGACACAGGAAATTAGAGAGTTAGGTTATAAAGGAATACTAGAAGCTAAAAATAAGAAGAATGAATCAAAGGAGGTTTGTACTAATACCTCCTGCCATTAATTTTGATGCTACTGACTATGTTGATGTCATTCAGTGGAACTGCATACTCTCTCCCCCACCCATCTCGGAAAACTTAACTACTGAGGATGAGGACACATCATGTAATATGAACAAATCAATGTACCACAATTTGATTTTCTTAACTATCCTTTGCCACGCCCAAGCTGTCGAACGATGTGTAAAGCTCGTGACTGAGTCTGCTAATAAAGTATGTGGCAAGGATAATAGGGAAGGATATGCAACATTATTGTCAAGATCTTCCGGGCCAAATTTTGACTCTAAGACTAATTTTCACTTCAAGGCTGATTAACAGAATTATAAGACAGTAATTTTTGTAACAATTATATAAAATATAGAAAAACAAAGCATAACTTAACATAATTTCTTTAGTATATTTAGTTTTTATAAAATTCTAATTTTTTTTTAAATATGCTGATAATAACAATACAAATGAAAGATAAGTAATGTATGAAGGACGTTCATCAATAAAAAGGCATTTGTAAGACTTTGAATTCAATATTGCCTTTCTTTAGTGAATGCCAAAATCTTCGATTTTCTAGAGAAATTCTACAAGTTTGGGCCTACAGCCCCCGATTATAAAAATAATGTAAGACTTTTAAAATAATTTTATTTCACTTTAAGCATCTAAAAGTATATACTTCCACCTAGTTTGAAGTTTTTAAACGTAATTTTTAAATTTGGGGAATTCTTCCATTGCAAGGTGTTTTTTGTCAGTTTTCTCAAACTTCAGGCCCGATGCGCTCTTCAGGGATATTTTTAGGAATTTTTTGATTATTTTTCCAGTTATCAGCGAGCCAAGACGCAACTTTTGAGACCCCTATGTTTTTGAATTTCGAAAATTTGTTTTTTTCGACCCAGCCTACCCTGTAGTTAAGCACCTTCATAAAATCAATCAAACAATACATCAACCTCTTAAAAATTACTTCTCACGTTATGGGTGGCAACAGACCAGTTTTGGTAAGGTTCGCTACGAATGCTTGTTCTAAATTCTGTTAGAAATTTTCACGCGTAATCTTTATTGTCGTGGCTTTTTCCAGATTCTGCTTTCCCAGGAGGTGTTTAAAATTTCTTGCGGTTCTATGCGGGTGGAGAAGCTGAATAAAGGTGTGTTAAGTGTTACGTTTTATCATAATTAAAACATGAGTAATCAAGTTTGTTATTTAAAATTTTAGTGATAAGAATTTTTCAAAACGTCGTAGAGCAGTAAAAAGTGTGTACACGTTTGAGATATTACTCAAAAGCTAGATACTTTAGAAATATTAAAATAAAAATAAAACTATTTTAGCTTTAGAGATAAACTTTAGCTTTAATATGATAAAAATAATTAACTTTACATAGAATAACAGGGTAATTCGTAATAACTCGATTTGGGTGAAATTCTTTCCTGTATGTTCTGGTTCTATGCTTTTTTAATGGTGTGCTGTCCTTAAAAGTTCTTTAATTTTACCTTATTTGCAAGAGCAAAAATTGGAAGTTTCAAAATTTAGGAAATAATAATGTATTGCATGCAATTTTAAATATTGTTATGCATGAACGTAAACAATAGTTTCGAAACAAATGATTGTCTGATTTTGATTTAAGGGGGACACAAACGAACAGTAAAAAAGTTAGTCAATCCAAACTTAATTTGTGATATTACGCTTTAAATATTTCACTCGAGTTTTCTTTTCAGGAAGGTAGAGACTCTATGGTGATCCTGAAAATCTGGAAGTTCTTACCTGGTGACGTTCTTTTTGATCCAAACTAAAACTGGAGAAATTCTCGAGGTTCATGGTAAGATTGATAGTTATATTCTTTTACCTGAATAGGTGAAACAATCAAAAGTAATTTTGATAAAGAAGCTTTACATTAATCTTAAGAGCATGGTGTTAATATTTAATTGAAACCGAAATGTGTTTGGTCAATTTGACACCATGATGTAAAAAGTATATAATGCTCTCTATAAATCGGAATAGGATTATCCGTGCTGTGAAATATTCCAGAAACACCCCCAAAGGTGTGGTAACCCTAATTTATATTCCCCCTTCATTGTATTAATTTAAAAACTTAAATTTATCTGCGTTCTCTTTCTTGTGTATAATAATTAAAATTATAAAGGTCTGATTGTAAAACTATTAATATCATAAATTTTCAATATTATAATCAACTTGCACAAATGCATTAATCTGTGAAAAGAAATAAATATCTAAAAGCTTTAACAAAATATTTTTTCTTAGAGATCTGAAACGGATGATTAAATTAATAAAAGTCAGTAAATCTAGAACTGTTTGTGGCAAAAATCTTGAAAAATTAAAATTTTAATGTCATAAAAAAGCTATAGATAATTTTATATTATGCCCTCGAGTTAACCTATATTAATTTTGGAACAGCTTTAGAACGAGTCCTCCAGCTTTCCTGTTTACCCACAGCTCAAATGATAACCACTGATCTATATAATAACCAACCTATAATAACTATGTAATAGCAATATAGTAACGATTTTCATAATGTTAAAGTAAAGGAAGTTTATACTCCAGATTTAAATATAGCTCAATGATCAAACACTTAAGCATACGCATGTTGCTGTGGGACACATGGTGGCTGGAGGACTCTTCCTAAAGCTGTTCTGCTTTGATAGATAAATAACTAAGCATTAAGATAGTTCTTATAACCCCCAATTAAGTTTAGCAAAATTAAGATTATCTAATTTTGCAGGAACCTGAAAGAGGTGGTCCTGACCCAGGGGCTGGATACATGCCGTTAAATGATTATCAACACCTGAGGACAACTGTCCGGGAAAGAATATTTGAATGGTGCGTTGACCAGACCGTCCGATCCAGAGTGGTTCCAGAGGGAATGCAAAATAATAGCCTCAAATCCGAAGGGAGTTCAAAGGACTGTCTGAAATTGATTGTAAGTTTTGATCTTGAAATTCCAATTATTTTAAATTAATGTGACTATCAAGAAATAAAGGAGAAATACGTACCAAATATGACTTTTTATTCATAAAATTTACATTTGTTCATCTTTGTACTGGGGTTTTTAAAGTGAACAAAATGTTTTTTTTTATATTTGGTTGGTTAGAAATGGACATTTTTTGAGTTCAAATTTTTAGGTACATTAGTTTTGAGTTCTTTTTATTATGTCTAAGATCCAGCTTGTTCATTTAAAAATGAAATGCCAAAAAAAATGTAATTATTTTACTAAACTGAAAATTTTACTAATTAATGTTATTCCAAAAAATAATATTGTCCACTTTTAATTTCATTCAAGATTTGTTAAAACTAAATTTTATGAAAATATTTTTAGTTTTATTTTTCTCAATATATCCAAAATGCAGTAATTTAAATTAAAAAAAATTAAGTTTACTACGTAAAATGAATCTGCTTCCCACCAAGTGTTGGATGCTGCAATGTTTCCTTTAACACCTTCCTCACACTCCACCACGAACAGATCAAATATGATAAATTCATGATCCAATGGCCTCAACGCTAGCATTTTATTCAGAGAAACTACTACAGTCGATTCCGCTTAATGTGATCGCGATAATTGTTAACAATCTGATAATGTTATCGTAATTGACTGGCCCTGATCACTTATTTAAATTAACGCAAAATGTTTCGTTTTACATGTTATCAAAATTTGGTGAAATCCCTTAAAAACCTTCCATTCTCCAGTTGGAAGATTTTAATAAATAAACCTTCAAAATGCGTCATTATTGTAGTAGTGTTGTACGATACGAGTACTATCCACTTTTATATTTTTCTTTAGGAATGAATAAAATACATACTAGAAAATCGTTTTAAATACTTAAATTAAGACTACACAGTCGTGATTTTAATGCAAACACTCGTGTCACACTGTTTACCACTTTTTGTTATAAAACTGCTTATTATCAATCGGATATTGTCATCCTGATCTTGGACACATTAAGCGAAGTCAACTGTATTTGAAATCAATGTATATTCCAAAAAAGGCTATTGTAAATGTGTTTAAAATCCTAAAGCTTGTTTTTAATTATTAGGTTTTCTGAAAATTAGAGTGGAACTCCTAAATCAAATTTTAAAGTGTAAAAAAAGGGGATTTGTAGTAGGAAGGGTTTTATTTTAGAGGTGCATTAGAAGCATATTATTCGTTTTGCTGGTAGTGAAATCTTTAAATTTAAGGTGAACCTTCAAAGTATGTGAGTTTCTTTATGCTTGAAAAGCAGTTATCAAAAACAAAATTCAGGTGGTATGAGATTTCTGAAAAGGTTTTATACCAGGAGTTTTCTTGAACTACTGCATAAGTCCAATTAACTGTTTAAATTATTAGTTTTCACTCTTCCTTGAAAAAATAACAGTTGAGAAAAGCAACTTTATGTCTATTTTGCTAGAAATTAATTTAGCTGTCTTCATCTTAGCTGTCACAGCTGTCTTCTTCTTCAAAACTTTAAAACAGTAATGCCTACTAAGGTTTTTTTGTCATTAAAAAATTCTTCTCTTACCACACTTTTATTTTTTAAAAGCTCATAAGGTTTCTAATTTCAAGGCTTTCAGAGAAATTTTATTCTTTTCTTTCAATCGGTCATTTCGAATGAAAAACCTCCCATCTAACATGAGACATTTTACTGTAATACATTTTAGTTCATTATAAACTAATAATAAATTAAATTAAGGTGATAAATTGGTATTGAAATATTACTATTATGTAATTTTTACACATTTTTACAGTATCTTTTTCAATATTAGTTTAGTGTAATGCAATCCGCGTGAATCTTAATATTTGAAATAAGTGGTCTGCTTTTAAAATAAATTTGAACACGCCCAGAAAACTGTAAAATAAAAATTAAAAAATTCAAATGTCTTAAATTTCATCATTGGTATCTATCACAGCCCTTCGGAGGTATACTCTGCGAATTACCAAAGAATTAGATTCCATGTCTTTTTCTAAAAAAAATGAGATACATTAAAATATATACTTTGAATTTTTTTTTCATTTCTTACAAGAAAATGGAACGGCTTACTTACAAAACTTTCAAATTTTTCGATAATTAAATCATTAAAAACTATAAACTTCTGAGTATTAAATATAATGGTCACTTTTCTAAAGAACCAACATTACGTTCATAAAAATTACACAATTCAAAATCTTGATACGACCCACCAAAAATTGATTTGTGACCCACAGTTTGAGAACTCTGTTCTAGGAAGTTCGGTGACTTAGGCAGCAAAGAAGACGATCACTTTACTTGGTTGTAATGTTTCTTGACCCTATGGCTTACTACGCGGAAGGAAAAACTGAGTAAACAGAAAGATTGTTGGGTTGCTAGGAGGAGTTTTGTTACGCAAATCGTGATAAAAAGACGCTATATATACCTGCGTATAGCAAACTAATCATATTTATAAATTGGAGTTCTTAATTGATTCGTCAGTTTTAAAAAGGGAATAAGTCCAAAAACGAAGTTTGAGAAAATCGAAAAAAAACTGTATAAGTAATGGAATTTTTATCCTATAGCCACCAAATATTTACAGGAAATTCACGACACTGTTAAGAATACAGAACAATCATCGAAAAAATTATAAGTGTATATAAAAAGATTTTACAGTTAAAAAAAGGATGGACTTATTCCCTTCTTAAACCTTATTGAAATATCAGCTGAACAAAAATCTTAAAAACCACTTAATTTGAAAATTAAATTATATTTCTGCTTAGTTCACGGTACAAAAGTGAAAGACAGAAAGACTAAGACGAATAAAATTAAAAATTATTATAAAACTGGGTCATTAAGGCGCTATCAATGGAGTAAGTGAATATCAATGGATTCAAATATCCATTGGTTAAAAAAAAGAAACTCTTTTAAATTCAAATGAAATTTTATTTTGGGTAAGTTTGCAGACCAAAGAATAAGAAAAGAAAGACAAATTAAATTAAATTTCAAATTTAATAAAAAAAATACAATGAATGGGGACATTGATTTCGCAAATTCAAGGGGCTATATCTGCCGATAGGGGGTAGTTATTTTTTTTCCTCTTTACACTCATGTGTAGAGCGAAGCTTGGAGATTTTTTTTAGCACAAAAAGTCAATTTGTCATTTTTTGGACTTATTCCCTTTTTAAAACTGACGGTTCAATTTCACTCAAAATTCAGACACCGCGCTGGAAACTACATTTGTTTGCTCCCAGCTTGCCTCTCCTAGCTCAAGTAAAGTTACAGCCCAGTATACCAATCTATTACTTCCCAGCTTCGGCGCTACGGAAGGATTTCAAAACTTGCTGTGTCGTGTGATTTGGATTTTTCTTTGTCATAGGATTCAATGACAATCTCGGGCGCTCTAGGACTGAACGGGTTAAGAGTAGATGCGGATGCGGCAATCATGTATTCTTTCGCCATCTTAGAATAAAATAACACTGTCTTCTGATCTGCTTCGGGAATATTCGGAATTGCGAGCGAAGAAGCTCATTTGATTGGTTTATAAGCGGTGACATCATCGAGATGGAAAGGAGCTTCTCCAACGATCTGAAGCAGATAGTCGTACCGCCAGGAGAAAAACTTTTGTTGACTTAAAATATTATTTCGATTGTTATGGGTACGGATTTTCCCACTCAATTTCAGGGATGGCGGTAATTCATAAACGATGAACAAAAGTTTTGTGCAAAATCTGCGTGACTATAATTTGGCTTTGTTTCCACAGTTTGGGTTTTTCTGTCAAAGTTTTTCTTCTGGAGGTATGACTATGGTGTTAGATTCTATTAAAAGTGGTAACGATTGGTGTCTGGTCGTAAGTCGCTGAGGACCGGGATTCCCCAAATAGTAGTGTGTGACATTAAAGTGACTACTTGTAATGCATCATTCTGTTTCTACGTAAGAAATTTGTTAAAATAAGCTGGCATTTCTAAAACTAATTTAGGTAATTATCTTACTGTATTTCAACTATAACATTTGGCTACTATATCACCCTCCCATTTGATTTTCGAAGTGTCTATTTGGACGGTAAAACCGGCAGTTGGCACATGCGCCGTAGGTCTCGCGGTCCCGGCGCTCCAATCAGAACCGTTGTCGGCCAAGTGCCGGGTAAACAGGACTAGAGTAAGAGAGTATATCTGCCGGGTAAATAGACAGTGCCTTTTATTTTTCCAAAGTCAGCTGATGCGTTAGAACAAATAGCGAAACACTTATTGATTATAAAAGTTTTAAAAATAATTATTTTGCTGCTTTCCTGAAAATTCTTTTATCTTCCATTTTAACGGAATGTAATGCAGCATATGCGTATTGTATTGGTCCTTGGTAGCAACAACGAACAAATTCTAATACTTGGCTGTTTAAGTTGGCCCGTTGTTGCTGAGAGTGCTTTAAGTTAATATGTATACCTAGTATTTCTAAACTGTTATTCTTTCAGGTTCAAATGTGAAGTGCTGAGGATTTTTTTTTCAAGTTATGAAACAAGACCATCATGAGTATAGATCTCGAACTGACTTTAAAGCTTTCCAAGGCTTTTCAGTCAACTGTCAAGAGTAAGCCGACTCACCGAAATGTCTGGTGATTATTTTGTAAAGTAGAAAGACTAATAAAGGTTTGATGTCTACTAAACTTTTGTGGTTATTGAACTCTGTCAGTTTTCTATATTTTGCTACTTCGTCCACGCAGCTCAGTTTGAAGATGCGCGTGGACTTAGTATATATAGGGCGCGCAGGAACTCCAAAGCGCATGCGCCAAATAGGCCAAGGGAAGGTTTGCCAGAGTTAGTTTAGCCAAAAAGGTAGCCAAGGTAAGATGGCTGAGTGAGTTCAAATGCTTTGGTTGATTAGTTAGGACTTGTAAAAAAAAGTTGAAGTTTTAGAATTGAACTTGGTTGAAGAGTCAGTGCAATTCTAAAAGTTATTGTTTTATTTGGTTGAATAGTTAAGTTTCTAAATTTTACTTAAGTTTCATAGTAGATAAAAACAAACTTTAAGTTGAACTTAAGTTTTTATCTACTATAAAACTTAAGTAAAATTTAGAAACTTTAAGTTAAAAACTTAACTATTCAACCAAATAAAACAATAACTTCTAGAGTTGCACTGACTCTTCAACCAAGTTCAATTCTAAAACTTCAACTTTTTTTACAAGTCCTAACTAATCAACCAAAGCATTTGAACTTCAACTCAGTCAGCCATCTTACCTTGGCTACCTTTTTGGCTAAACTAACTCTGGCAAACCTTCTCTTGGCCTAGTTGACGCATGCGCTTTGGAGTTCCTGCGCGCCCTATATATACTAAGTCCACGCGCATCCTCAAACTGAGCTGCGTGGACGAAGTAGCACATGCGTGGAAATTGAATAAAATGACTCATTAACAGAAAAATCCAACTTTATTGAGGAACCAAGTATTAGTACAAAGCAAAATGCTACAAAAATCAGCGGAGATACATGCCCAAGATGAATCTTTAACAGTTCATGAACACATCTGCCAATAGAACTTTGATTCAGTCCCATGCATCTGGATTCAGCATCTGAAAAAAATTAATCAGATCATTCACTGGGTGTCACAAGATTACTGAAAAATATAGTAATTAGTCCTTCCATGATAATGAAAGTTTCCCGCATTTTTTATTCGATAGAATCGTTTTAAAAGAAATTTTGTCGCAGTTTTTTTTTATATTTAATTTCAAAGTTCCTCGTGAAAACAGCTGCTACGTCATAAATAATTGTGACATCAGTTGGTACTTGGTACAAATAGTGCAAACAGCTAATGAATAGCCTTTCGGAAATTTTATTTGCAAATATAATACCTAAATATTTTTTTTGAAACTCTTAATGCTGATTTTTGAAATTAGAACCAGTTGTTTTACCGGAATTTTTTTTCTATTTTTAAAAATTACGGGAATTGAAGCCGTTAGGGGAAGAACCAGGTACCTCTATATTCACAAAAAAAGTTCATTCAGAGATTCACCTATCATTGTTTCTTAAAATGCAGATATTTGCCTGTCTCAATATAAGGGATCTTAAACTGCAAGTCTCGCAAAAAAACCCGGGCCTCATTTAAATTTCCTTAGAGACTGAACCGAGTGACAACAGTGAGGTAATAGATCTTTGAGATTGAGACCTATCAATAATTAACTAAATTTTTCCAAAAATCTAAGGATGTTTGTATCATCCGCTCGAAATTTTTAAAAAGCATTCAAACTTAAACTTTCTTATGCACAGAAAACTAATAGTAAAAATACAAGGGTTGCTATTTTGACTAGTATTTGTCCTATCCTATGCAAAGTTTAAACAAGTAACCCTAAAGCACGTATAAAATCATCTAAATTTATTTGAATTGAAAGTGGAGATACCTGGTTATTGCACCAACGGTCTCAATTGCTCATTCTAAATCAGCCATTTTATAACTACAATTTTAAATGTATAATTCTGAAAAACGAACAACTCGAAAGAAATTGATAATTGTTCAATTTCGTATAATTGTTCATTAATTTAATGCTTAATGAAAATTTTCCTCGTACCAAGTGTTAAAAGCAAGCGAATTAAGCGATAGTTAAACAAACTATAAAAACAATCCTGATAAAATTATATAAAACTATATTTAGCGAAACATTTTTCGGTACAATCACTTTTTTGCGATGAAACAATTATCTCCTTCAAACAAAACTAATCTTAAGTGACGAATGGTCTATGAAAAGATATGTAGCAAACTTTATCTCGACCTATGTATTAATCAGTCACTGTAACTGCAGTGCAAATTCGTTTGCGGCCAATATGGCGATGACTATAAAAACAAGATCAAAATTTGACAAGGAACTTAAATCTACCTAGAAGTATTACGACTGGTTTTACAAGATTAATCCAACCAACCAAAAATCAAATTCGATTAGTTTTTATAACGCAGATACCTTAATTAAACTTCGATGATTTTAATTTCAGTTTATAACTAGGAGAACTAAAGAAATTAAAATTACCTCTGGCTTATCTTTAATATGACTGATAGAATTGATTTTTATTTTAATCAATTGAAGGAAGTTAATTTAAGTCATGTATTTACTATTGAAGTTGCATTCAGACCAATATTTTTAATTTTTTTTAATAAATAATGCCTAGCATAGAATATTTTATTATTCGAAATGTTTTCTTCACAGAAAACAATTAAATTTTAAGCGAAGATTTTTCAAATCGATAATTTTAAAAGTTCTTTAAGACAGCTGGATCGCTGCACGCTAAAACGTGTTTGTTTAAGTTATTAAACGACTAATTTAAAACCAGTTAATTTATAAACTGAATTGTTTTATTAAAGAATTTAAAAGCTCTCGCAGTCAAAGCACTGTAAAACAAAACAGTAGGTGAGTAACTCCAGGTTCAACTTACACAATGTTACATCACTGAACGAGCCTTTATCTATAAAGCACGATTCCTTCGGTAGTCATGGTGAAGTTTAACACCCAAAAGATGAAAACTTTTTAACTACCGATTTTATTCACTCATCTTCATCGGAATCGACAATAACATGCTGGAAAAAGCTCTTCAAACTCCAACATTACACTTATAATCCTAAAAAAGTGCACAGCATGATTAATCTATATAAAATTAGATTTTCTGATGGAATTAATAGTTATTTTAAGTTAAACCTTATCTAAAATAGCTTAGCTTGAATAAATATGAATAAGTGCTTTCCTACTTTTTAAATTCCTTTTTGGGTTAAAATATTAAGTTTGAAAATTTTTTTAAACATAACGCAAGAGGGTGGAAACTTTAAATCAGGACCTTTTTCTAATCAGTTTTAATGATGAGTTTTGATTTTCAGTAGACTCCCACATCAAGTTTAAATGGACCTGATATAAGTCTGTTAAGTGAAATTCCGGTTTAATTCGAAAATTAAAATATACTTGTAAGGGTTCAAAGGGACATTAATGACATGGCATACTAACTTTTGCAAAGGTGTTGAGTTGGCCAGTTCAAAAAAAAAAAATATTCCAAAACCTTCTAACGTAGGTATGAAATATTATATTCCAAACATTTGAAAGAAATTATTATGAGGCAAAGGTTAGAGAAAAAATTGCATATAACCGAAAAAACCTCTCGGTCAGATCAGTTATATTGCGTTAGGCTGCGGCATGGTCTAAAAACTGTTGCTTAGATTTTTATGGCATAAGGGCCAGATTAGGCCTGAAAACTTGAATGCTCCTCAAATCGCAGTCGATGTTGGGCTACATTAGGGTCAAAAATTGTTAGTTTTTTTACTGTCCTTAGATTTTAAAATCCTCTGTTTAATTACATTATTCTTAACCAATTAATAAAGACTTATCAAAAAATGCGAAAAACAAATTCATAAAAATATTTTTGATGCAAAAAGTTAAAAATTCGGCCCCTTGGATCCACCCCACTTAAAATTATTAAAAAAAAACATTCATTATTAAAATTTATTTGACAGTTACATTTTAATATATTTTAGTATAATTTATCTCAAAAGTTTTACTTAATATTAGGAAGACTATTTTTAATTCTTTGATGCCTTAAATTTCGACGGCTTTTTGGATAATTCAAAACAATGGTTCCCACTTTGTACTTTAATATGTTACCCCCGTTTAGAGGACGAGTCTTCTCTAGTTTTCTTCTTCAAAATTACTCCCTTAGCATTTTGCTTTTTAAAAATGTAATCTTAAACTTTTACTGATTAAATGTAAATTATAAGAAATTTGGTATCAAGATTAAATAGGTTAAATTCCGAATCATTGTATATTGTTTTAAATTGCTACTGTTTATTATAGTACAAAAGGATCACTTTAATATTATCCTCAGTCTTGTTTTTTAGTGATTAAATCAGTTTTGACCCCAAGGGCCAATTAAACAATTTTGCTATGATTCTGGAAAATTAATAAATAAGACTAAGGGTAAATTAGAAATCAAATCAAATTCTGCCCAGGCCTAGTGGCCTATCAGGCGGTGCCCATCTCCGTTTCATTAGCCTTTGGGCCTGGGGTGCTAATTACTTAGCTTGTGTCCAAGCCGAATGGCTAGCCCGACGCTGGACCCCAGTTGATTCCCCAAGCGAGCTTGGTGCTCATTTTTATCAACCCCGGAAGGACGAAGGGCTGAGTTGACCCGTGACCAGCTACCCAAGCACAAGCCGCATGGCATCGAACCTGGGTCGGTAATGCTCGTAGCCAGGCACGTTGACCACTACACCACCGCGACCACTTAGAAATTACATATTTTAGTAAAAATAAAGATGGTTTTTACCAATTTAAGTCAAGTGTTTTGGTACTTTAAAATCAACTATCACAAAAAAGAATATAAATAGCAGTATTGCAACTACAAATTTAGACAGTTTTTAAATTATGTAAGAATGCATTATGTGAAACATTCATATAAACATCCAAAGTCACGAAAAAGGTTGTAATTGTATCACACAAAATATTTTTTTTGTTTTATTAGCTTGTTAAATTAATTTAAACAATAAATAAATCAGTTAACACCCACCACAGTTTTCAAATGTCTGCAGATACGTATGAGAAACCGTATCAGTATTTTAATATGCATATTTGTTCTGTTTTAATTATAAATTTCAAAACTAAGCGGGAATCTCAAAAATGAAAAATTCTGCTATACATCATTTGATCCTTGAAATTTTAAAAACCTTGCAATTTTATGTGTTTAAGTACTAATAATAGGCATGAAATTTATAAAGCGTTAAGAGCAATATTATTTTTATATTAGCTACAAAAGAAAATCCTTCCTGAATCATAATAAAATGCAACTTAACCAATTATAAAAAACTTAAATTATATTTTAAAATGAAATCGATGGAATGGTAAGAACATGCTACATATTTAACCCAAGTTCCTAAAGTTAACGGAATGACTAAAACTACAAATTTAATAGACCCATAAAAATAAAAATTTTAGATGAATCCCGCATTAAAGCTATACGAGTACAATACTACAAATGCATTCAGATGCATGAATTCTACTATATTATGAATTTGAATGCGCGCGCTACTACTTAGTAGCATTCATTGCTCACAAAAGTTAAATTACGCAAAGAAACCACACACAAAATTTAGATCTTACATTGTGTACCAGGAACTTTATGCAGGATCGTTCAAAGCAACGCAGATGCATTCTTATGACGATGTAGAAAGTCTCCACTGGTGGTCAAGGCATTCTCAGTTTGCCTATTCTTGACTCGTCAAAGCATCTTGTAATAGGAACCAATGAATGTGAATTCTGGAATTAACAAAGTTAGGCTTATCTGAATCTTAAGGTCAAATTTGGTTAAGTTTAAAAGTTTGTGAATAAGTAATAGCTTTTTCATTTCACCTTTCTGGGAAAAATGGATGGTAAATGTGGGATGAAATCAGTTTAATTTTGTCAACTCATCTGTACGACAAAGTAATTTTTCGGTCATAAAAATTTTACATTTTATAATTACCAACCGCTTGTCAAGGTATTAAAACCAAATTTGTTCTTCTAAGCGTTATGGTACGAACCTAATGATATATGCAAGAATTTAAATTTTTAACTATTTTTAAATTCGCGATCCTCTGTACCTTACTTTAAATACTATATGAACCTTACCAACGCATGTACTTATGAAATTATTTAAAAAATGAATGCATTTGAGGTTTTTATCACAAAAAAAGTCAATATTTTATTTTTAGATTTGTGTGGTCAGCAAAACAGTTTTTCAATGCACACATTATTCAAGTTATCAAGAACCATCTTTTTCCTCATTTTAAATGTTATAGAAATGTATTATTATGGTAGTATATAATACGTCACCATAATATCAAACACTACTATTATCTCCGTTCGGCAAACTTCGGGAATCCCGATCCTGGGCGATCGGATCTTTGGAGAAGCTCATTTGATTGGTTTTGACCTTTCCAGCTCGATGATGTCATTGCTTACAAACCAATCAAATGAGCTTCTCTAACGATTCAATCGCTAAGGATCGGGATTCCCGATGTTTGCCGAACGGAGATAGTATGTGACGAGTATTTCTATATCAACTTATATCTTATATCTATCTAAGCATCTCAGATTGACACTTAAAACAATGAAATTTAAAAACGTTCGTACAAGCCTCCAAACACTTAACATATTTAGTATGAACCTAGAAGCGCTTCATAAGCAGATCTTAAAATAGTTTTCACATGCTGTTACACAACACATCAAAAGGATTCAGTTTGATCTAAAGAAACCAACTAATTTTTTTTTTTTATATTTAATAGCTAAATTTTAAACATAGCTCCAATCATCATCATCAAGATATTTTTGAGTAGTATAAAGCATTCAATCTGAATAAAACGGTTTACAATACAAATTATTTACTTATTATAAGCAAAAGAAGAATCTTAAAACTATTAAACACATTATAGTAAGAAAATTGGAACGCTGAGTTAAGTTAACGTTCTTTACATTTAAATTTTAACATTTTACGTTGAGTTAAAGAGCATCATTCAAAACAAAACCTTGATCCAACTTCTTGTTATGCTTCACATAGAATGTCTTAGATTACTTTAGAGTTTGTTATATAAGAGTTAAGTGAACTTTATATCAAAAATAAAAATGCAAATCATTACTAGCTCTATTTTTCTAATATGACTAATGCTTTTGTAACATGCGAGTAGTTTTGTAGAGTACACCCGAGATTTGAACAATCACTTTCGTGTACCTATGTAAACTTTTACGGTTCGTCTACTTTCAGAATAATGGATGGTTAAAATTTTATTGAAATACTTTAACGGCTAAAAAAGAAGTGCCCGTAACTTGATAAAAAGTAACAACTTAAAAGAGTGCTTAAACCGAGAAGCACACGTAAAATTGGAAGTAAGATAGCCTATACTTCTAGAAGCTAATTAACAAGTATATAATTGGAAAATATATAACTACACTTTAAAATTATACTAATACATGACTGGTCAGACTGCGAACACATGCTGAACAAATAGCTGAAGGAAACTTAATATAAAACAATTATACTAGTCTTCCTTAAGATTTTAAAAAAGTTACACTTAAAAAATTTTAGAGAAATTACTTAACCAACAAGGCAGAACTCAGACCACTTCAAAGGGATAATGGAAAAGAACTTACAGCGGTAATCACGAACTAACTTTAATAGCTCATTGCCACAAATCAAGAAGAAATAATTTTTATTATTCTTATTTAGATATCATGTCAATCGATATCAGCATATCAGTTATCAGAGCCTAAAGCTTACTTTAGGGGATTTTTGGTTAAGCAAAGTAGTAAAAATTACAAATATTTTTCAAAGGTATAAAATTGGACTTACAAAAATTTAAAGATTATGTTAAATTTTACATGATTAAAGAGGAGGATAACAAAATAAAAAGTAGCTACATACCCAGATAGCACGTATGCTTGCTTCAAGTTTGAGATTTCCTGTAATTTAAGTTGACATGTCAAACTTGCAAAAAAAACCTTACTTCAATTAATTTTCAAGCTGGATGTTTCAAGATGGAAAAAAATCCAACTATTTTCAAACTTGAGAGTTCAAACGAAAAACAAGCTTGACTTTATCAAACTTACTTCGATCATTTTTCAAGCAAGGAAATTCTAGCTTGGTTAATACAATATTTTTCAATCATTAAAGTTGGTTGAAAATACAAGCAAATCACAAGCTTGACTTTATCAAACTTACTTCGATCATTTTTCCAGCAAGGAAATTCTACCTTGGTTAATAAAATATTTTTCAATCATTAAAGTTGGTTGAAAAAACAAGCAAATCACAAGCTTGAGTTTATCAAATTTACTTCGATCATTTTTCCAGCAAGGAAATTCTAGCTTGGTTAATAAAATAGGTTTCAATCATTAAAGTTGGTTGAAAATACAAGCAAATCACAAGCTTGACTTTATCAAACTTACTTCGATCATTTTTCAAGCAAGGAAATTCTAGCTTGGTTAATAAAATATTTTTCAATAATTAAAGTTGGTTGAAAAAACAAGCAAATCACAAGCTTGAGTTTATCAAATTTACTTCGATCATTTTTCCAGCAAGGAAATTCTAGCTTGGTTAATAAAATATTTTTCAAACATTAAAGTTGGTTGAAAATACAAGCAAATCAAAAGCTTGAGTTTATCAAATTTACTTCGATCATTTTTCCAGCAAGGAATTTCTCGCTTGGTTAATAAAATATTTTTCATTCATTAAAAATGGTTGAAAATACAAGCAAATCACAAGCTTGATTTTATCAAACTTACTTCGATCATTTTTCCAGCAAGGAATTTCTCGCTTGTGTAATAAAATATTTTCCAATCATTAAAATTGGTTGAAAATTTAAGCGAATCACAAGCTTGAGTTAATCAAACTTACTTCGATCATTTTTCCAGCAAGGAATTTCTTGCTTGGGTAATAAAATATTTTCCAATCATTAAAATTGGTTGAAAATTTAAGCAAATCACAAGCTTGAGTTTATCAAACTTACTTCGATCATTTTTCCAGCAAGGACATTCTAGCTTGGTTAATAAAATATTTTTCAAACATTAAAGCTGGTTGAAAATACAAGCAAATCACAAGCTTGAGTTTATCAAATTTACTTCGATCATTTTTCCAGCAAGGGATTTCTTGCTTGTGTAATAAAATATATTCCAATCATTTCAACTGCTTGAAAATTCAAGCGAATCACAAGCTTTAGTTGATCAAACTTAGTTCGATCATTTTTCCAGCAAGGGATTTTTTGCTTGGGTAGTAAAAGTTTTTCAATGATTAAAATTATTTTGAAAGTTCATTAAAAGTTTTTGTTCAAGTTAATATATTGTTTAAAGGATTTCAATACAAAAATGGGAAAATAAGTGTGCCTTTTTAATTGTTCAATAAATAATTGTTGGTTCAGTGTAAACCAAGAATATTAAATATACAAATAAATTTTCATCCTATAAAGATAAAGACTTATGAAATTTTATTATAAACTATCGTTAACTACGTAAAACAATATAATTAAAGATTTGGAGAAAAGTGCATAAAAACATCCCTGAAAATTCCATTAAATGTTTCCCCAAAGTTTGTGTTGTTTAGAACTATCTCTGGTCATTGAAAGTTGAAATACTAATGAGATAACGATGAAATATGATACTTTATTTTTAATGAGTAATATTAATTTTCTGTTGACATAAAAACAGTTAGTAATAATTAAAAGCATTTAACAACACGCATGTTAATTACTAGAAGAAAAAAGCTAAAAAAACCCCAACAGGTTTCAGTAGGATAGAAGATTAATAGCATTGATTACATCAATATCATGGTGGTTGATTGAGACGAAGAGGATATTTATTGCAACAAATATTTAATTTTGGTATTCTAGAACATATTTTCCTTACGAGAATTCTAATTAAACGGATTCTATTATGTCCGGTGTTTTACCGAAAATCGCCGATAATTCTTATATAAATCGGTTTATTTTTTTAATAATGGTTCAAAAGGTGATTGATTCTTAAAATATACATCGAGATTCATGTCATATCCGATTTTCATGAAAAAATCTTTATAACTTAGTAAGTTATTAGACTTATTAAAAAATATATAGGATCGTTAAAAAACACAAGTCCAATTTTTGCTTAATAAATCGATAAATATTATTTGATTTTTTTATTTTATTTTACTTATGAGTAAAGGACCGTTATGGCAAAGTTTTTCCAGAATTACGGGTTTTCATGGTGATTATGACGTAATTGAGAATTTTCGAAAGCAGAATGGAGCTTACTGGTCTTTGACGCGAATGACTCTGGAATATTTCCCAGATTTGAGTTCTCGGTTTGTTTACTTTTAAAGTTAGATTTTAATGCTTTACATATTTAGAAAGCTTATAAAAAATGATTTTAGGAATTGGAAATTTTGAGGGGAATATATACATATTGCGCTTGTAATTTAGGTTCAAAGAATTTTCGTTTTACTTGAAATTTTTTCCAAATATGGAGATAAATATTTAAGATTTTAACATGTTGTAGTAGACCTTTAGACGAACAAAAATATGTATCGCAATAAGGGGTTGATGAATTAGTTCTGGATTTATAAATTATTCAAGTTTATTACTGTATTTATTATGTATACGGCCCCCTAATTGAAATTGGACCCTGAAAATTTAATAGATTGTTTGAATTCACACCATGAACAACATATTAAAATTTCATGGTCCTAGCTTTATGGGAAGTCCCTTAATTAGCTTAATTACTTGCACATCCGGTGTATTTTAATACTTGGAAAAAATTCCAGTTCAAAAACCTGCCTACCGATTTCGATGAAATTTTAGTATGTTGTGGAACTCGAAGAGACGCTTCGTACAGCGTATCTCACTAATGTGGCGTGTGAAATTTATTTATTCCCACAGTTGTCACATGCAGGGCTTAGGCTTAACAGCTCCATGATACATGAGGCATGGGCATGCCAGAGAGTAAACAGTTGTCATTTAAAAAGGAAAATTCATTATTTAACAAGTTTGTTAAACTAAAATTTAAAAAAAAATGTTTTCTTTGATATTTAATAACTATTTAAGTGATTTATTACCGAATCTTGGTTGTTTTGATTGGTTTGATTCTTATTCAGTTCATAAAAATTACCTATTTACTCAACGAACTAACATCCTAAATGAAAAAAGAAAATAAAAATTTCAATAACATGGACAGTTTGCTTGAAATAATTGGAAATAATGATAAAAAATACTAATTGTCGGTTTTTTTTGTGTTTAATTTCACCCCACACACAAACCAAGTGAAATGAAGCAAGAAATATTGTTTTGGCGGGCGTTAGTTAGGGTTAGCCACTAGCGTCAGCGTGACTAGCGTAATTCAAGTAAGTACAAATATTTGCTTATATTGTTGATGCCCTTTTAAATGCTTTTAAAATATATTTTCTCTTTAAAAGCAAGGGTTTTTATGTTTGCACATTAGAATGTAACAAAAATTAAGAGAGTGATAGATAAATATAGTGCTAGTTGAGATATTTTGAGGGTGTTACACAGGGCCGTAACCAGACTTTTGTTTCGGGGGGGGTTTTGACTCAAATATTTTCTGAGGTACCTCCTTACAAGTACTTTTATATGTTAATTTTTGGATGACAACACTGGATTGAAATTTTGATGCACTAAATTTCAAATTGTATGGACAATATGAATTCCAAGCAAAAGGGGGGTCTGGGGAAAATTTTGGAAATTTGTCCCTCAAAAGAGTGTTTTAGCTCATTTTGAGACCCTATAGATAATTCCCAAAGAGAACCACTCATTATAAGCGGCCGAATTTTCAAGGTAGGTATATTGTCATAAATGGCAAAATGTTGAGGGGGGGTTTGGGTTCCTACTCCAGAAAATTTTTTGAATTTTGCCCCTAAAAGTGGCATTTTAACTCATTTTGAGACACTTTAAGTTGCATCAAAGAGGACCACTCCCTGTAAATCACACAAATTTGAAGGAAAAACCATACTTAGTAGATTTCAAAATTTCGAGGGGGTTTGGGGGTCCTCCCCCAGAAAATTTTTGGAAATAAGTAGGGTTTTGACTCATTTTGAGACCCTTTGGGTTATACCCGAAGAGGATCGCTCCTTGTGAGACATAATTTTCATGAAAAATAGCAGTATAAAAATTGATGTCAGAATTTCGGGGGGGGGGTTGAACCCCTAAAACCCCCCCTTGGATACGGCCCTGGTGTTACATTTCATTATTTGATAAGTTTCGGCAATTCAGCATATTCTATGCTGCGTCAGCTAATCCAAAAAAACTTCCGAAATCTTCCCAAGATTTTTTGGGTAAGAAATTTGATAAAATTTCCAGACCTGTGCACCATATAACAAGCAGCCTATATAGTAAAGCCTGATTTTAAAGATTCAACTGCTTTAGTTTAACAGACTCCCATTTTTAAGCTCATATTCATTAACCATACTTTTACGTTAGGGGACATCCATAAATTACATGAGGTCAAAAGGGGGGAGGGGTTTGGAAAAATCTCACCAAGGGGGGTGGGGGGGTCCAGATTTTGGAAAAAACACCTCACGTAATTTATGGATGTCCCATTAGGTGTGCAAAAGTTCAAATCCTTTGTATAAGTACCATTAAATTTAGTGTGTAAAAATACTCCCCATGGGGTAAGGGGGGACCAGGGAAATAATGTTGAGTCAACCCCTAGTCTAGTCACTAGTATTTGCAACATCAAGAGCGAAGGTAAGTATCCTTGCCCCCCCCCTAACATGAAGGTTAAACTTTATATGCCAAGGCCTTTTTCGCCAAGTTCTGTTGTAACAATACAGTCGAGTCCTATGTGATCACATTTGTACAAGATCACAATAACAATATCTAATTGATGATAATAAGCAGTCTATAAAAAAGTGACAAACAGTATAATTCCAGTGTTTGCATTAAAATCAAGACTAGTCCTAATTGGAGTGAATTTCTAGGGTGTATTTTGCAACTTAAACATTGTTAAAGAAAAATATGAAAAAGTGGATCATATTATACTTCACATTAATGACTCATTTTGTATGTTTATGTACTAATAAAATTGGCCTTCCAACAAGAAAAAGGAGATTTTTAAGGGATTTCACCAAATTTTGATAACATTAAACAATATTCTGATCACATAAAACAATTGAATTAATTTTGCGTTAATTTAAATGGGAGTGATCAGGACTAGACAATTTTGATAACATTAAGCGGAGTCGACTGTACCTTCAAAAAAGTAATGGTTTAATTCCTTTAACTGTCCCATTAAATACTGCCTAATATCACTAAATTTTTATTCTTGTTATTTTAAGGAATTGTATATTTTATTGATTAGAGTTTGCAATTTTACAGAATATTTCTAATTTTTGATGTCTAAAATAGCTTGGTAATATTAAACAGGATATTCAATGAAATTGTACCAAATGATTTTTTATGATCTGTAAATGTGTGAGATTTAAGTGGGCATTCCACATTTTAGATTGCTGTATAAGAGTAATCTTAGTTGGAGGGTGGAGTCTGCGTTGACATAGACTGAGATTGGCCACTACTGACTTCCTGTTCTCGATGGCATCCCGGCGAGCTGCATCTCTTCACCTGACAGCGACTTGGATGTCCTCCTCATTATGTGCCCCCCCTCCCCGAAGATCCCCTACGCCACTCTTGGATGGAACGCTACACAGCAGCAGGTGGGTGCTCCCTTTCTTCCGATTCATGTATCGGTACTTACGTATTATCCCGTCAACCGTGACGCTTAATCCGAAAACGTTATCAAATCCCATTGACTTAACTACTACTGTGCCACTGAATTAGACGGCCGCTGAACGGTCGACGGAATAATACATAAGTACCCAATCTTACAAAATGAATTTTTGTTTTTATTTACGGGCCTTGCAAAACTCGCTTTCTGAATGGCCCCTGTATTCATTCAGATATTTTTAAATGTTGTCACACCGATACCAGGGATTTCGTGATACCCGTCATGCTGATTTGTCTCGCCCGTCACACAAAAAGTCATACAAAATGATAATTTTAAAACCTTTTAACATTTTACATGTGTTAAGAACTGCAACAATCAGAACTACTGAAACCTTCAAGTATTCAAGTGAAAAAATTGAATCTTGTGTAATAACCATCTTTTTTTGTGACGAGTGTGACAGAAGGAGGATCTAAATTTAAATGCATCAAAAAATGTTTTTTCTTTAAATGTTTTTTCAAAAATTGAGTGTTTTATTGGATAATCAAGGTCAAAAATAGTGACATTATGCTCATACAATGAAAATTCTGCTGCATTTAGTATTTTTTTGGTCAATATGAAAATACCCTATTTTACATACTTGAAAAGTTTTCAAGTAACTTTGAGCCCCCAAAAAATTATCAAATAATAATATTGTTAAAGCTTAGCTCTCTTTAAATCCATCTTGTTCATATCTCTACCTTTAATAATAAATAATTTATAGTATAATTTATAAACCAATTTGCATCAATTTAGCCCTTATGTCCACTTTTTCATGGACTGACCCTAATATTTATGTAAGGCATTAAAAGTGTACTATTTTCAAAAATATCTTCTTGCGTATAAAACAGGGTTCCCACGGTCCTTAAAAGTCCTTGAATTTTGAATATACTCCAGCCGTCTTTCGCTGATTTATCTAAATTTCCTTTCCACATTTAACGGCAATGTTTGAAACCATAAAACTGTGATAACTAACTTAATAACTTAACTTAAGATGATTAACCAAGGTTATCTAAATTATTATCTAAATTTCCTTTCCACATTTAACGGCAATGTTTGAAACCATATAACTGTGATAGTAACACCCTCTACATCGGTTCCACAAGTGAACAAACTAGTTAGAAAATTAAGTTGGAGTCAGTAGGCAGTTTAAAAACACCTCCAATTGCTCTAGAAAGATTATAATTTTTAAATGTCTGCAAAAAAAGGTCCTTGAAAAATTTTGTTGAGGTCCTTAAGTCCTTGATTTTCAATGTTTTTGAAGAGATGAGACATTTTTTCTTTTAAGCCATGTAAGTTGTTCATTGATATTTAGTACTATATTTAAAATAATGTCATTACTGAAAGTTTGGTGCAAAAAATAACTGAAAATTAGAGTTTTTCTTGCATAGTTTTAAAGGGAAGTTAATATTAGGGTGACCATAAGTACCGCTTTTGACGGGTTGTCTGTGGGACATCATGAATTCCAAGATCCACTTCTGCTTATACTGGGTATGCTTATACTTATAACAGGTATGCTCAATAACAATTATACCCTAATATTATAATTGCTCAATAACAATTATAACAGGTATGCTCAAACTCTACACACCCAGATTCCTTGTATGTAGTGCATTAAAAATGCCTACTGAACTATAACTCTACAATGTTTAGTTTTCGATGAAATCACAACAGAAAAGCTACATACTACTCCGAGTAGGGATCATGTAAAAAAATTCACTGGTAAAATGTGATATTGTTAGGTATTATGCATAATTTTCGGATTAATCACAATTACTGTAACATAAATTTGCTAAATTATTTAAGAATTATCATTGTGTACATTCTATTTTGTTTAACAGGTTTTTGACTGGAACCCCCAGGGCCATTGAAACAGGGAAAGGCTACAAAAAGATTGGAATGTAACAGAAGCAAAGCATCTTGCCACCAACTGTCAGGTGTAAACATGATGGAGGCCCTATGCTCCAGTTAATGGAGTGCGAGAGGAATAAATTAAGTAAGTCATTGTATTTTAATTACAGAAACCAATAAAATTAAGAACATTAAAACTGTTATAAAATTTTTGGATACTGGGCTTATATAAAATCAACATTCTAGTAGAATTGATAATCAATTATTTTAGTCTATCTTTTTGCGCTAAGTGGCTAGGAATGAGAAAATGCAAATTCAGGTAGGGGGTGGGAAATTCGGGTAGCTAGCATGGGCATGAAATTTCTCACTAGCCAAGAGGGTACTTACGTATTATCCCATCGACCATTCAGCGGCTGTCTAATTCAGCGGCACAGCAATAGTAAATCAATGGGATCTGAAAATGTTTTCAGATTAAGCGACACGGTCGACGGGATAATACGTAAGTACCACCAAGAGTAAAAAATCCGATATTCTTGGACGTAGAAATTATAAAAATTTTAAGAAAAAATACTATGGTAAATTGTCATCTGCTTGACCACAAGAGTTAGTGTAACAAATAGGACCATATGGGCTTAATTAAAAGACCTGCCTGTAGCAATGAGCTTCATGAAAGATAAACCACTTCTTAATAAGTAGGGGAAAGTGGGAGATAATGGGACATTTTTTAAAAATAAATGCTAGTAAAAAAAGCATAAAAGCAGTTATTTTTATAATGTTTATGATTTAAACCATTTACATTTAAGTTTTGTTTATAAAAATATTCCTTGAAATGCCTTTTTTATTTACATATGCTACTCTATATATTGAATATGCAAAAATTGTTGTGGATGAAATTTCAGCATTGAACATTTTAATACCACAATGTCTTCTGCAGTGTTTAGTTTCACTAATCCTACTTATTTCTTCACTAATTGGAATTATCATAATAGGGTATGGATAATTCTAGATTTAGTAAAACTTATGGGTTTAAAGTAATTTATTAATTTATTAAAATATTGACTTTGGTAAAAATATTGACTTTGGAACAAAGTATAATAAAAGTCCCTTGTTTTGTTTTTATGAATTTTTTTTTTAAATTCATTTAGAACTAGATACTTGAATGCATCATAAAAACCACACAATTGATTTTTTAATGCTTTAAAAAGAAACTCTTTATTTTTTTTAAATATATGAACACCAAATTTGTTTTTAATCCATAAAAAAGACAAGATATTTGAATCTAGGATAAAAAACAGTTGGTTTTTATTTATCAATAAAAAAACCTTTCTTATTATAAAAATGTACATATAACCACTGTCTTTTCCATGCTATAGAAACTTTTTAATGCAGCTAAAAAATCTGATGGTTTATATATAATTTTTACTTTTTAAAACTTAAATAAAATTAATTTTAATTAATAAATTAGTTAAGTCACTTGAACTATTTATTCAATGCATTCATAATTTAAATCAATCAGAAATATTTATATTTATGTGTTAAAGGGAAATTTAAAAAAAAAAAACAGTTTAAACCAAACCTGAAAAAACCTGTTTATTTTTTCAACCCTGCTTAATACATATATAGGAAATTTTTTTTGAAGGATCCTATTTAAAATTACTAATTTGTTTGCCTAAAATGTTAAAATTTGTCCACTTAAAAAACTATTTAGTTCTTATTATCTTATTCTATTATTAACTTTTTTTTTAAATTTTATATGTTGGTAATGACTGTCTAATTCTGTTTCCATACTACCTAATTAAATATGCAAAGTCAAATAAACACTACAATGTTCTTTTAAGAAATATTCAGCCATATTAAGTTGTCCCATTAGCCCCCACAACACATGTAACATTAGCCCCCATGATGAGGAATTTACAATCCTAGAAATAGTTCTTTAAATGTGCAATTTTTCAGTAATATTTCTTATTTTCCAATATTTGTAGAATATAAAAGTGTCCTTAAATAAGATTAAAATATTCTTAAAATACAAATGTTTGTTTGAATTTTTGCAATTGATATCTGGTTTTGTATTCCAATGAAATTTATATATTTCAAAGAGCATATTAACAATCACATTAAATAAAAGGAATTTAGCAATTTAGAATAGACAGTCTTTAGATGTTAAGCAAATTGCAATTCACTGTTTAATTTCCGGATAGTTGCAAACTTATTTATCAGAATTTGAGGACAGTAAGCAGTGTTTAAGGGGTTTAAAAAAATGTCACTAAAATATAGGGGTTTCTTTCAAGAAGGTCCCATGGAAAAACACTTTTCTAAAAGGGTCCCATAGCTTTACTCAATTATTATTATTTTCATTTTATTACTTTAAGAAGTCCAGGGATTATCGTGTCAAATTTTCAGGTGAATTAAACTGCACTACCCTCAAAAAATTGTTTGAAATAAGTTAATTTCTTACAACTAAAATCTAAACCTTTGTCTTGAAAGAGAATATACAATGCAAATAACAATGAGGTACAAATATTTTTTTTTATATCTTAAATTTTGCTTATAAATGGTAGTAATCTAATATTTATCCTAATACATCTTTAGTTTTGGATTTCAGATAGTACCCAATGCCTAATAAATATTGTAATTGTATCATCCACATTAAAGAAATATGTATTTATAATCTCATCTTAAATAATAACTCTTTGTTTATGACTCAGTGACCATAGGGGTAAACATTTAAGACCATGTGACAGGTCTATAGAGTAACAGCAATGGTGGAAAAATAAATTTAATTTTTAGTTTGGCACAAAACCAGTTGCACTAATCTTTTACTATGTGATACTTATAAGTTATACATATTATAATATTTTTTACCTTTTTCACAGGAAAAGAGAAGAAGAAATAATAAATGATGGAAATGATCTATGATCTGGTCTTTTTATGTTTAAATTTTTTTGTGAATAAAGCATTATTTTGAATATTTTAGTTAATAATTTATTTTTAACAATGGTGTTTGTGAAAGTGAACTTTCAATACTAATGATTCAATTAAATCTAAAGCAATTAATTTAACAGATAAGTTGTTGAGCATTTAAACTGGATTAATAATTATGATTTCAACTTTAAGAACGGTTAATTTATTAATCTTTAACGTTACCATAATTCAAAGCTGCTATTATTTCAACCTTAAAACGGTGTAATATTCAAGCTTAAAATTAGCTATTAAATATTAATTTAAGGCTGAAACAAGCAATCACTGGTACAAATATATGCATAAAAAATTTAAAAAAAAAGTTTGAAATTTCAAACTTATAAATTATTGAAATTTCAAACATGGAGAATAATTGAAATTCAAACCTGAATAATAGTTGAAATTTCAAACCTGAATAATAGTTGAAATTTCAAACCTGAATAATAGTTGAAATTTCAAACCTGAATAATAATTGAAATTTCAAACCTGAATAATAGTTGAAATTTCAAACCTGAATAATAATTGAAATTTCAAACCTGAATAATAATTGAAATTTCAAACCTGAATAATGACTGAAATTTCGAACATGAAAAAAGATTGAAAGTTACAACATGAAAAATGATGGAAATCTCAAGCTTTAAAGTATTCTTTTTTCCATCTATATTTCAAACTTGAAAAATAATTGAAATTTCTATCTTGAAAAATGCTTACTTTTAGCATGAAAATTCAATCCTTCTTTATACATGATTCAAGATCGCCGTGGTACAACTATACACATTAAATACGGCTAAACTACCGTAATTTTCAAGTTTGATTCAGGTTTATCAAGCTTGAGCGCTTAAGTTTGATTCAATCTTTTTTCAATCTTTCTGTGCTATCTGGGTAAACATGTGGTAATGCCTCTCCGTAAATGCCCTCATGGTCGAAATCGAACTCACACTTCCGCAATGAATGATTTTGCCTACATCCTATCTTGGATGTGGCATATGATTCCCGGTTCCGTGATCTGATTAACAAAATTTATGTTCAATTCCAGAGAAGAAATCGAACACGGAACCCAGTGAATTTTGTTAACGCCATCTATTTGAACTAACTTTTTTATTGACGTAAGAAAATTATCCTGACCAACCGATGCTGACACTAAAGACCGTTTTTTAATTCGGTTATTTCTTTTAGACTATGGACTTTTCTTTCACCATGTAGCTTTTTTGCAGTTTTTTAACCACTGATTAATACAGATTATAATATAAAAATATTTATAAATAAATAATATAAATAATTATTGGTGAAATATTTTTTTCTCAAGTAACCGATTAAAATACACATTGAAAAAACAATAAAAATTTGGCTTTTATATACAGGGATGATTATAATTAAAGTTGTGATTTAAAAGGCCATAAAAGGACCACTGGTCAGAATGATCACATATTTCACCGGATTATTCCTGAAGCGGGGGAATAGTTTGGGGTAAGAAAAAGTACTACCAAAATTTTAATTTACCAATAGGGGGCGCTGCACTCGTCATAACACCTTCAGACCGAACAAAACCATGCTAAATGGATCAATGGAACTATCCACAGATAAATATCCTAACAGAGGGTCCACGAGGCTATTTTCAAATGCGTTACTGATGTGAGGGCGCCACACTAGAGTCTGGAACGTATGCCGGCCGCTTAAATCTCTCGCCAAATTAGAACTCAGCGCATGCGCAAAAAGGTGTTTTCGATCTCCCATAGGCAGCCGGCGAAAGATTCAGACTAGATCCAGACGCTAGTGAGTTTAGTGCGATCCCAGCGCCACAATTCTCCCAACCTGTAACAAGATGTCATGATTTTCGATTTCCATTATGGTCTATGGCCGTGGACTCTCTGTTCTAGTACTCTGTGGAACTATCATGCATGTTTTTAGTTCCGTCAAAAGGGGTTATGACAAGTACAACCCCATATCAGTCAATTTTGGTACTATTTGTCTTATTTCAAAAAATTCCCCCGGCTTTTGGAATACTCAGGTGCTATATAAGGTCATTCTGATGAGCGGTTCTCTTTTTACAGTCTTCTAAAATATAATCACTCTGTAGTATATTGTCAATTTTTATAGTGGGATACATAACGGAATTGTACAAAGTAATATTTCACAATAGGGAAAAATTCAAGATAGATAAAATCAGCTCAAAGTGTTTTCGATACAAAAAAAAATATATATCTTCAATGTACAGACAAAACGTATCCACAACCTTATCTCACCAAAACCCTCCATCCCTTAACGAAAAAGAGTATCAGCAAAAACGCAACTGCCATCCCATTAAGTACCATCCCATCACTTTCTGCTGCATTATGGATGGCAAAACGGATGAAAACGATGACTCGGCAATCTCATAGACTTTAATCGAAAAGCAACAGTCCCCTTGGGGAAACTCGCGAGGCAAGAATAGTAGGCGAACGCCCAGAGAAGGGAGGAAGAAATTCACTTTGGCAAGGAGGCCGGGGATCTAAGACGATGTGACAGGTCGGCTATGCAAAACTAAGTTGCTTCTCTGAAAGCCCCTTTGGCTGGTTACCTTCTTTTTGTAGATTATTATATCGAAATATAGTTTGCAGGATGGATACTTGGGTGAACTTGGAAAAGCTTTTAGGTGTTGCAGAGTGCGAGTTGTTACAGTCTCATCTATTAGTATGAAGGGAGATGAGTTAATTTTGAGAAAGTTGGATGGGGGTGAGGGGGGAATTTGTCAATGTTTCGTGTGATGAGTTTTGATGCGTTTATTTTATTGTTTTTAGTTCGATGAGTAGGAAGTTGTTTCGGGATTTCAGTGCTTATTCGAAAGCAAATTATTTTTGTATATAAAAATTAAATTGAGGATAAAGGTTTAAATTTCTATGAGGACGTTTAACTAAAGGATACAGTTACGCTGCTTGTCATGGTTGAAGACATATTCATTTATAGAAGTCTGGAGCACAAAAAATCATCGTCAGATTTTCTTTTTTTTTTCTGTTTAAAAAATTATCCAGTTTTTTCTAATTAAAATGATGTGTGAATCATGATAAATTAAACTAGAGATAAAATCCATTTTTGTGGACTGTTTTAGTAATTTAACATTCTATGATCTACCCTTAAATGTGTTTTTTAATGTAATGCATTTATTTCTTCAAATTCTTATAAATCATCCTTCATTCCCTTTCCTTTCTACATATTACCCGATGATTAACTTTCATAAAGGGTCATTCAAATATTACGTAAGCATGTATTTGGTCATTTTTGACCCCCCCCCGTTCCCCTCCTTATCTGCCAAAATAAGCAAACCGCTAACCCCCACCTCATAATTACGTAAGAAAACCGCTCTACCCCCCCTTTTTTCTTTTTTGTACAAAATAAGAAAAAAAGAAATTTAAAAATTTATTTTCAGTTGAATTTTGAAATTACTTATGCAAGAAAAAAGAGAATTTTGAAAATGAAATATTTTTAATATCTTACGTAAGAATCACTCATACCCCTTTGAAATGAAAAAATAAGCAAAGAGCAAAAACACTTTAGGTGCTTACGGAGTATTTGAACGAACCCTAATTAAAAAGGGTCAAATTAAATTTTTATTGTGTCAGGACATACGATACTAAAGGATAATTGGTATGAGGTGCTCCCCAAGTAGGAGTACGTATGTGGACGGAGTTTGGGAAAACTCGGATATAGTATAAGTAAAAATGATGAAAAATAGTATTATAAAGGATGTGCAGTGGACTTATATAGACAGACCATAAAAATTAATAAATAAGACCTGTAAAGAATTGTTATACTTAGAATTTCCACATTCAATAAAGTTAAACAAACAAAAGTTGAACCTACTAATAATATGAGATGAAAAAGTATTTCGCGATACCTAAAGAATTTCTTTTTGAAGCATCAAAGGTTTGTTATTGATGCAATCTGTGCTTCTATCATCTGATATGTCATGGCCTTACATGAAAGCCAGACAGAAATAGTTCGAAATCTGAACCCTCCAGTCTGATTAACTATCACCAGACGTTTTTGTTCTGCTTGTAGAAGAAGGTACGAAAAAAATTGGAAGGGCAAGTTATACTTCATACTTAGGTCTGAAGATTTCTCCACATGCCAAATCAAAAAGACGCCCAGAAACCCGGAAAGTATTGATCGATACGAAAAGGAATTTAGACTGGACACTTTTTTTCATAACTGTTGCGTTCCAATTTTTTTATATTTACTGATGCCTACTGTTATAATGATTTCGTACTGAAAATTTTATGTTATCTTTGATTTCGTTCATTACAGAAAATGATTTCCTACAATCCATTACATTTGGCTGTATGAATATCATAAAGATTACTCTGAAGTGATTTCTATATGCGTTTTAAGGGTAAAAAAAAACCTCGATACTTATATTTTTCATTTTAATTCTATTCATAATTGCAAGAAACACATAATAACTTTCTCTTTATTAAGTTAACATTTATTTACTAGAGATCAATGACTTCTTCAGATTAAAACTGATAATTTAAGAAACAAATTCTAGATCTATCTATCTGTATATAACATATAGATAGATTGTATATGGAAAAGTTTGTTCTCTCTTGATAGTTTTATATACTCGTGTCAAAACATTAAAGATAATTTTATTTTTTCGAATAATGATGCAAAACTTAGTTCCTTATCAATTAAATTCATGCATCAGGATCTTCTAAAAGTGGAAATATGTGGTCCAGGATCAAGTTACCCTAACAATAGTTTAAGGGGGTGCAGATGCCCTCCATTGATAATGAAGTTCCATACACATTCGGAAAGATGACAGAAACGCCCATGTGAAGGTTATTTGTTAAAAATTATCTTTTATTTGTAAAGAATATGATATTCTTGAATTAGAGGAATGATTTTTAGGGCATGTTAATTAAGGGGACTCAAATTTGTATTTGCTTTAATTTACAAATCTTTTGAAGTTCTTTAGTGTCAAAACACTTGTAATGACCATTTAAACATAACCCAAGCAAAAAATTTACTTTTATAAAAGTAGTTTTTGAGAAATTTTAAAATTATCAAAAATTTAAACCAATTTTTAAAAGCCTATTTCTTATTAAATTTTGATAATTTTGGTATGAAATTTTTACCCAATGTTTTCTAAGTTATTGTCTATAGAACTATGCATTCCGATTTTTGATACTTATAATACTTTTTAATAAAAAAAGTTTTTCTCAAACAACTCCAAATTTTCTCAAAATATCACAAAAATAAACACTTTTTTTCACTTATATTTTTTTCTGTACTCTAAATCCCTAATTTGAATGCATATTTTTATTGAAAGCATTGTATCTAATATATATACAAAGTTCCAAGTGAAATAGTCCAGTAGAAAAAAAGCCTTAGGGTTTTAAATGCCAAAGAAGTAGTTTTGAAAAAAAATTATTTAAAAAATTATTGGGTAACTAAGCTCAAGGAAAATTGAAGAATTATTATAATTAGAAATCGCATATCACTCTGAAACTTTACAGAATCAATTTAAGAGAAAGACACCTTCTCAATCATCATTTTGGGTGGACTTCATTGTTCTCAGGTCGTTTACTGGCAAGTGGAAAACATATTTTTCAAACTTCTCACATGCGTTTGTTTCTATAAATGTCTGGGGACACTGAAAATTACATTACAGGAACTAAGATTCGTATCATTATTCCCAAAAATTCAAATTATCTTTATTTTTTGAGCACGAGTGTATTTGTGTATTATCTTTTGATAATATTATAAACCGTACATTATAACACATCTTTCATTCAATTACAAGGGAATAATACACCAAAAAAACTAGACAACTCCCAAATATTCGAAAGGTAGATGAAAGCTAGGCATCCCAGCTTATGCAAATGGGATCCATCCCATACTTCTTTCACGTCCTTCCTTATCCCCATCGACCGGCCCGGGATCCTTTTTAAGATTGATATTTGATTTATTTTTCGGCGTCAATAAAAAGCGAGTTTGTTGATTTTACGTTTGTATTCGCTTTACTCCATAAAACACGCTGGGAGTACGGAAAGAATGTAAATTTCTTGATTCATAGAAAATGCGGAAGCGAGGTTTTTGCGATTCCGGTATAGTACGTCCGTCTCTCTCTTGTCGGATTTGAAATTCTTATATTGTGTTTCTCGTAAAAGTATCTTTTATTTTCGACTGTGTGTGTCGTCGAGAGTACTCTGTTTTTGAATCTCGTAACTTTCCTGCGGATGCATTACCTGGTTGGACGGGTGTAAAAACTGCAAATTGTTTCAATTTATGCTTTTGGAGGGAGAAATATGCAAAGGGAGTTGTTCGTTACTGATTCCTTCAAAGGGATAGTATTGTTTGATAAGGTTAGTTTTAAGTGAAATACAAATAAACATGTGATAAAGATCCTATTAAAACACTTACCCGGATTTAATTACTGTGACCAGTGTTATTCCTAGGATTTTTTTGGAGGAGTAAAAATACTCCTTGACTTTTTTAGGGGGAGTGAAAATCAATTGTGAGGAGTGAAATACGGAAATAGCATAAACTACATATTCCGAGACACGAAAACCACAATCAAACTCCCTAAGCATCAGAACAATGAATGAAAAAAAATACTATGGCTGAATGAAAACACAATAAAAAGTATGATAATTAGGGTTAGTTTAAACCTTTGTGAAAAATTCAAAGAGTGGAAACACTCCTGGCTAGTTTTTTAAGGAGTATTTCCGATTTTCAAAGAGTGAAATACCCTCTCAGAGGAGTTAAAAATATTTCTGACTGTGACCCTTCATTACTCATCATATAAATACTAAAATTTAAGTTTTACAAATTTGAAAACACAATATTCGTTCACCTGAGACATTAGATACAAAAATTGTCTTCCTTCAAGCTCTTAATTTAAAATGAATGCTTACAAAAACCATCCTAAACGAATCAGCATAAGTATCTACTTTGTTGGTAAAGGCTAATTCAGACTTTTCACATTGAATAGTCATTATTGAGGAATCATCATCCAAAGGGAAAAACGTGCTTTGGCGTTTCACTCTAAACTCCTTCATTTTTCTATACAAACTAGCGATTCAGAGGAGTAAATCACTCAGGATAAACAGTGAAACTGAAACAGTGTAAATGAGCCTTCCCTTAAGGCTCATTTACAAAGAAAAGTAAATGCGTAGCGATTAAAAAGGCCAATTCACACTCTTTACTTTGGATGATTCCTCCAAAATGAACCCCAAAAGTGATAATTCTGAATAAGCATTGATTTACACTGTTTCACTTTCAATGTTCATCATGAGTGATATCCTTTACGAGGAATCACACATTTACACAGGAAATCAGAAGAGTGAACAAACAATTTACACTTGCTAATTTAGATTATTCCTCCAAAAGTCTAATTGAAATGAAGGAAAAGTCTAATAAAGTGAAAAGTCTAATTGAGCTTTAAGATAAAAAGAAAAGTTTAAGGGCGAAGCTGAAAGAAAACAGCAGCCTCTTTCAAGTTCTATTGGTGAACGAAATTCACTTGCGTGTCTAGTTAAGAGATATAGGATTTTTCCTCTAGCCAAAAGTTCAAAAGTTCCAGAGATTCTTATATTAACCCTGTCAATGTCTCTTTAAGATAAAAAAGTACAGAAACTCATCCGTAAACTACTCACAAACACACTCCAAACATGCTATTCGGAGTTTCACTGTTACGTAAAGATTCCACCCCACTCAATAACTCCCAGAGAACCCGCCCAAGTTTCAACCCCACAGACCGCTACAACCATGTCGTTCCGGCGAACAACATCGCTTCTGAACTCTAAACAGAAATTGATTAACACCGACTGTCCTTGCCGATTCATTACGGCTGTCTGGGCCGAATATTAAGGCTTGTTGGGTTAAATTTCCCGTTAACGGGATTTTCAGCATTGATTTTCTAATTAATGGAGGCGATAATCTGCCGGGTTTATAACGAGCGCGAAATCATTTTTGCGGGAAGGGTGAGAATGAATCGTAATGTGTGTGTAGTGGGATGGGTGTCGGTGTTCGGTTCTAATGGTTGTCAATTATTTGTCAGCGTTCCAAGAAATGGGGGGAGTGATCTTTTCAAATTGATTTTGGGCTGTAAGCGTTGGTGCGTTCTGAATGTCGAAGCTTTCCTTTGTTTTAATGAGAGAGTGTGAAATTCAAGCTGATAGAACGCATATGTTATTTTGTGTGAGAAATCTATTTTTACCGGTGGGTATTAGCATAATAAAGTTGAGGTTAGTGTTTGCTTATCTTTATTTAGTGGCTACCGTGAACCGGAGTCATGGTTGAAATTATTTTCCCTTGAAAAATCTGCCGCTTACAAGAAGCGGTTCCCTTTGGGTGTTCCGATTCCCCAAAGATTTAGAAAAGGAGAAAATATACTACACTCTACAGCCAACGTTTCCTGAACCCAGTACGTCACTACGCGGAAGGAGAAAATGGGTAAGCACAAAGCCTGTTGAGTTGCTAGGTTTCGTACGCAATCGTGCTGAGGTTGTTTCGGTCCGCAAATCGTGATAAAAAGACACTATATATACATGGATTTAACAAAATAAATAATCATATTTTTTAAATGAAAGTTCTTCATTTCACTCAAACTAGTATAGTTTAAAGGGGAATTTTCAAAAAAATTTCTGGGGAAGATGGGATTTTTATTGAACTTTTTGGGTAACACTCGATGCTTCTTGTGGAAGTTACAGAATTGTCAAGAAACTTACAGCAATTTTTCACATAACAGTGGAAACCTTGGGGGGGCAATTGCCACCCAACCCCCCCCCCTAAATGACGCCCAAGATGACCAGAAAATCCTGACAAAGTTTTGGGTTAACCTTAACCCTTGTTAGGAAAACTTTAAAAGATTCGCCACCCTGTTACACACCCTGATTGATTAAAGAAACCAACACCCTTTAACGAGTGACAGAACGCTTCCAGTACATTCTTTTTCCCGCCAAAACGATAATGAATGGATCGAAAGGGGGGTTTCCATTAAACTCGCATTTTCCACCTAGCTTGGGGCTCTAATGAAGATTGATTCTCCAACAAAAACAAACTTTTCTCTCTCTCGGCAAGGTGAAGCAAACTTCAGTCTCTCGAGTTTTTCCTCCTTTTTTCTCTCCTCCTTCGTCCCGAAAACACAGGAGACCGAAGGGGAAAGTGTTAAGTCCGTTACTTCTTAAGTGCAAACAAGTGTTGTTTTAATTGTGGCCAATCAGCTGGAGGATTGCAAGAAGTTTTCCATCGTTAATTTCGGATGCAGTTTTGGAAGTGATTATGGAGGGACCCTATTAAACACTTCTAAAGCGAGGAAGAAAGAAACCCGAATCTTAAAAGTGACTAATTACGGGCTACGTTTCTGTTGGGGGGAAGTTTCATGTTCTTAGAACTCCCTTCACTGATGAAGAGGGTTTTTTTTGGAAGTTTGTAACAAGTTGGGAATAGTTAAATCTTTCACAATGTAAAATTATTTGATGAGCGTATAAGTGTGGGTGGGGATTGGATATTTTGTTTTCTTTTAATGCAAACTAGGATGTGTGTTTATTTTGTTTTGTGTTCGCTTTATAAATTTCTGCCCGCCACTTTAACTGAAGAGCAAATATTTAGTTTTAAGTAGTAGTCTGTCTTTTAAGAGGAAAGTTAAATTCTTAAACTATCATAGGAATGGTTAAAAATATTTTTTGAAACGAAATGTATAACATAATAATATAATCATTAGTTTAGATGGGAGTTTAGGTTTTAAATTTAGAATTTCTCCAAGTAGAAACTTATTCAGTTTGATTTGACTGTTGTCTTTGCTATCTTGCATTTTATATACGTATCTAACATGACGATAACAAAAAATATAAAATTATTTTATCACGATAATAATTTAAATATTATGCTTGTCGCATACATGAAGAAAAATAATTTATGTATATGTATAATTTAAACGGGTTTAACTTCAGTTAGTTACAGTTTTAAATAATTCAAATATCCTTGAAAAATTGAATATCGTAGAAGACTACAGAATTATGATTCAAAACAAATGTTAAAATAAAAAATTGTAAAAATAGTGCATATATTCGAAACATTAATTTTAGATGCATATTATGCGTATTAGCACCTTAAATGTCTATATATTGACTCATAAACTTTTAACAATCCTCAAATAGTTTCTATGCAGGTATAAATCCTGTAGGTATTGGTCCTTTCAAAGAACACTTTTGGCACTTTAGAAGCTCCTGCCTTAAACGATAATTCTTATTAATTTATTAATACAGTTTTTCTTTGAAAAATATTTTTACAAAAGAAAATTTTAATTAATTACTTTACTTAAATTTAATTATCAAAAATCTTCAAAGGTTATAATTATTATGTTTAACTGACAATCAAGCTCATCTTACTTTATGTAGTATTTATAAAAATACCCCGAGATGAATTCTATCGCCATTAAAAACACGCCCTTCGCATTTTTTAGGTAATCAACATCAAACATCACTGAGAAAATATTTAATTTCCCCCCTCTTCAAGCTCCCGTCTCTAGTTTAATTCGGGGTATGTTTAATTAGTATTTTATGATTTTCCAACGGAAAAAAGTCAAGATTCTTATACTGTAAAAGCACACCGGTTCCGCTCAACGAGTTTTTTTTTATCGTCTGCTGAAACGTAATTAAAAACTTTGAAGCATAAAATAGTTAATAAGAAAGTACGCGTTAGTTTATGATGAGCACGGTCAACACAGAAATTTTACATCTTGATCGAAGCCATATTTGCTGTCGTGGGACCACTATAAAATCTACAAAAAATAGTGTACTTTAAGACCTGTGTTTTGGAGATATGTATTTATATCTCGACATCATTATATTTTCCATCTTGTTTATTCGTGATAATTCTTTTCCGATAGATTAAAGATGATTGTTTTCTTTATTTATTCGACGAGCCTCCTCACAAAGTTAGATTTGTTCTGGCCGTGGAGAGCCTATTCTACATTCGAAACCAACGTTTCTTGAACCCAGTACACAAATGTGAAAGGAGAAATCGGTAAACACAAAGCCTGTTGGGTTGTTAGGAGGAGTTTCGGTACGCAAATCGTTATTGAAAAGCACTATATATATACATGGGTTTAACAAAATAATCATATTTTTAAATTGACGTTCTTCATTTCACTCAAAATTCAGACACCGCAATGGGAACTACTTTGTTTGTTAGTGACGTCATAGGGTCAACATAAGTTGCTGTCTAGTATAGACAGCAACGTTTCCTAGTAGTAGTTCTAAGTAGTGTCCAAGTAATTCTCATCACGGTGTCTGAATTTTGAGTGAGAACGTCAATTTAAAAATATGATTATGTTGGTAAACCCATACATGCATACTATTTAGCGTCTTTTTATTACGATTTGCGTACCGAAATTCCTCCTAGCAACCCAACAGGCTTTGTGTTTACCCATTTTCTCCTTCCGCGTAGTGACGTACTGGGTTCAGGAAACGTTGCTGCCGAGTATAACAAACTTAGATTTGTTCCATTTCGCTGAAGTTGAGAAGAAATGAAGTAGTCTATTTTTTCTTTTAATTTTGATGGTACTTAGTTTTATACTCGGCATTGATCCAAAAGTTTTTTTTACGATACCGGGACAGTAAACTGTGCGGAAATGGAGTAAAAAGCTCTCAGATTCAGCAGAAAGTTGGCCTTGTTTTATGAGGTAAAAACTTTTAAGTGAGCAAAGGAAATTTATTCCAATGTGCTTTCTCATATTCGCTTTATGTGACGACTCTTGAAAGGTTTCTGGAGGGGTGATGGGCAAACAAACTTTAGGGCTTTTGAGATTGGTTTTCGAAATTACTCATAAACCACGCTCTGAAAATTTTCATCAACCAAATCAAGTCGGTGAGGATTTTGAATTTTAGTGAGGAAAGCAGTTTCATCAAAAAATATTAACAATCAAAAATTGTTTTAGTATTGAACTAGTACTGGAGTTTTGAGAACATGTTTTGGGGGTCACTTGATTTTATTGGTCTCAGTTTTTTATTTCATTTTCTGGAACGATAAGTAACACAAATGAAAAGACAATTTCGAGGTTATGATATTCGAGATATGAGGAAGAAAAACTACTCTTATGACCGTATATTATGCCCTTAAATTTGGAATAATCTGTAATGAAATTTAAAGTGTTTTGTGTTTATAACCAATTAACTTAATTTTATTATGTAAGAATATTAAGTTAAAAAAGTAAATACAACTCTTACAGCCATATTCACAGCCATCAGCGTCAGTGTTAACCAGCAGCTAAAGTAATAAAAATTAGCTTTTCGCTGCCTCTGATTGGTGGAATCCTTCTTTGACCAAGGATTTAACACCGACGCTGATGGCTATGAATATGACTATAAGTATGCTGTTAAATGACTAGCGGTTTTAAAAAGATTTTTCATACCGTTGTTTATTTTTAAGAGGAACAGCAAACTTTAGTTTTGAGTAATTTAAAATAACCGTATATTGCGGCCCTTATAAAGTTGCTATGAATGATTTCCCAAAAAAACATTAAAATTTTAAGCAAATTACTATTTTTATTCGTTTTTAAACCCAAAATATAATGTGTGTTCGTATATTTTTCTTTTTGTTCTTTCACTAAAAGTGTGTGTAATGCTTCGTAAGCATCATTGAAGAAAGAAATCTTTAATTAAGTTTTAATTAAACAACTTTAATAAAGTACTTTTTATTTAAGAATACTTTAGTTATAGTTGATACTTTGAAAGAAGAGTTTATATTCAAGAGTTTGTAACCTATTATTAACAAAACAAACTCTTTTAAAGCAAGTTTTCAATGCATTTGATATCAAGTTGCATAAAAATACGCTAATTTGTTTCAATAAATAACTTTACATACTGGCTTCAGATATTTTCGAGAGATACTACCATGATACGAAACCGTTTTTAAAAACGCAACTATTAACTTCCACTCGCTATTTTTGCCTCATTGCAAAATTGGTTAAGTTGCGGAAAACCTCTAATAAGCCCTCAAAATTCCTTAAAGCCTCAAAATCACTTCCGAAAGAATGAAATTCGACCAATTAGCACCGGAGAAGCATTAAGAAACACCACCCGCCACTGAAGCAAAACAGCAAAATTCCGCCATTTAAAACCGCATTCTTAAAAAGATCATTAACGAGCTCAAAATAAGCTTTGGGGGCCAATTTATTTCCTTCCTTATCACTAAACGCGGAATAACTTCTTAAGCCTAACGAGTTTCCCGAGTAGTAGTGCGGATTAAAGGCTGTTTCAATTGTGCAAAGGTGTTTCAGCACATCTTCACTACCAACTGTATTCCATCGTTTAGTGAGCGTCTATTTGTGTTCCCTCTCCAATTAAGCGGAGGAGCTCTTAAGTGCATTTAATTAGTTTGGAGCTCACGGAAACTTAATATGATAGTTCGAATGGAACTGGCGAAAGTATTGTGTGAAAAAAGTTCTAGTCGCGAAATTTTCCTGCGATGTTTATTTGAATACAACTATTTTTGACACATTCCTTGTAGTATTGGATTCGGGTTACATAAACGTCCCCGTAAACTTTCTTCTAATATATGCGTTAATTAAATCGTAAGTTTTCGGAAAAGTTCCGATTTAAAGTTTGTATGTCTCTACCGTTTATTCTACCGCACTAGGAAAGGTATCTGCTAGAATATTTTAATCATCGCTTTTTTTTAAGTCATACCCAAATATTATCCAATTAGAATTAAAGAAAATTATTAAAAATCAATTTATTAATAACGTTAGAACGTATTTTTTAATATAACACATTTTGAAGAACTTTAAATACGACATTCTGAAAATTCTGATATCTTATCACTTAACTATCTATAAAATAAATTATAGGAAAACTCTCACTTTAACTTCAAAGTTGTTTAACTTTTTAAAATAGAATCCCTGATATTTTTGACCACAAATAAATTAATAGGTCACAAGACTTGAACAATAGGAATACGTAAAAAACAATTCCTAAAAAAACATTCTGATATAGTATAACGTATAAGTATAAACGTCTATTAACTTATATTAACTATAGTTTATTAATATTAGTATATTATTAACTTTTATAATATACTATACTTAGTATACTGGTGTACAATAAAATAAATATTTAGGCTGGGCGCGCACGAGTGACTAAAGTCACGGCGACCAGGATTACTAGTATCAAAAATATCACTAGAAAACAATGGATCTCTATGAAGAAATTCTTGGCAATCGGCCAAGTGTCACGTCACCTAGTGCGCGCACTCTACCAATACTTGAACTTGTTTCAATGGCCAAGGCAACAATTTTGTCTTTGTCACCGTGACAAAAGTCGCTTAGTGAACTGTGACGATTCAGATGTTTCCTTAACCATTTTTCTAAAGGAAACATCTATTTGTAATATCTATTTTATTAATTTATAAATTTGTTCAGGTACTTTTTATTAAACACTTAAGAATAAGAATTAAGAATATTCTTAAATCATGCCTTATTTAAGATTAAAAATCCACTGTGCAAATTTGACAAAAAGATAAAATGGAAGAACACCATTTTTTTCACATTAACATTTTAAAAATGATATTAAAAGTTATCCCCGAATCAATTGTACTTTTAATATATTTTTTGAAGTTTTTATGTGAAAATAAACGTTGTTCTTCAATTTGATCTTGTTATGGCTTATTAAATTCAGTGGAACCTCTTATACGCTTGTACTATTCAGTCAGTCACAATAATAGTTAGTAAAAGCCTCTTCAACGTATTGAGCGACATAATAGCATCTATTAACATCCCTGCGTCATACGTGCCACTAATTGAAGATTATATATTTGGTACATACAAATATATAGGAACTGTAGGACGCCATGCCCATGTCTATAGCGATTCAAGATTCCATTTGCAGATACATGGAACTTATGAGATAGCTGGCTTCCAGATAATCCGGAGTCCTCGCTCTATATTAGCTGCACACTTAATCGATCGTGCGGCACTATAGTGAACAGAGAGCTTTAATATTCATGTATTTAATTTAAACGTATGGTAGGGTTTCCTGAATGATATTTAATTACTTATGCTTAATGACAGTTTAATATAGAGCTTTATTCAGAATATAATTTAATTTACATATTTATAACAGAATCTAATAAATGATAGCAATGGATTAGTAAACAAAAATTTCTAAAATATTCTTAGGCATATTTTATAGCAAAGTTGATTAAAAGTTAAAATTTATTTAATATACTACTATAGAAGCTTTTCTAATTTCAAGATACTTAAAAATATGTTTACAGTATATATAAGATTAAAACTTGTTATTTTTTAGCTGAGAACAAGAGTAGTCAAACTATAATACCTGCTGTCAACTTTTTTTTATCTCTTTTAGTTGTGAAGTTTTCCCCCACCCACCGTATACACAGAACGGAATTTATAAGATAAAGTGGTACTAATTTTACTTTGTAAATTTTATAAAGCAGAGTTATGGCATTTAATAATTACTTATCGGAGCTTTAAGCAGGACTTTTGCTAAATTTGGTAGAACAAATCTCTATTTTATAGCTTACTGTAGTTAAATCTATCCAAATCCCATACCGCTCACCATGAAAGCTGGGAAGCCAACTATAATACTAGTAGGGGCCAGGTTGACACAACCTTAGACCATGCCACAAGTTGTTACTTTAAGAGGTTATAGCTTATTAGATAACTTTTTTAATGTATTTAGTGAAGGTATCTTTGCCCTAAAACTGAATTTGTGAAAGTGCCTATTAACAAAATGGTGACTTTGTCAAGGTACCACAAAAACGTAGTAAATTATTCCTAGACATATCCCTGATTCCCCAAAATATTTATAAAGAACCTTAAAAATCACCAGACACCCTAAATTCATGTAGCTAAATCGCCAAAAGCTCAATAATTTCCGCATAACGCAATTTCTATCATTGCTGTTTCACTCTTCTCACACTATAATATACTGTCGCTCATGCATAATAATGCATTAAATAACGCAGCCCATATACGGTTTTGGAATTAAATTATCCGAGGTAATTTCGCGATATATGTCCTACTAAGTTAATTGCAAATACCGAAGATGTGCTATCAGGAGTCAAGGAGAGGGCTCGTGTAATCGAATTATATTGCTGTGAGAGTAGGAGACCGCGTATTGATGATTAAATAAAATATTAATGGGATAACCCAAGACCAGATATTGCATTCTGCATTACCCGGGGTGGAAATATTCTATTCGAGTAAAAGCAGATTGGGGAAATATGACGCATTCCTTGGACTGTTATGACACTTCCTAATTAAAACGTATTGGTATGGATTTGATTTATACACTTTGCTCTCTAGCAAGTTGTGTCGTCTTAAGTGTGACTGAGATTCAAAGTAAAATTCGATCTGCTAATTGATGCTTAATATCTATGCATGGAGTATTCTTGGTTAGTATGATTTAAAATAAGTATATTATATAAGTATTTTCTCTGTCATCGGAATGGGTAATTTTCCCAATACACAATTTTTTCCTTAATTTTTGTAATGGATATATGTATGTTAATAAAGTTTTTTTAAAATTAATTAATAAAGCAAACATTATGTTCATAATGGTTACATATTTTTAATTATTATTTGAATTAAAAAGAGTCTTAGGGTAGATTTATCAATGTATGGACTATTGTGTGATAATATAAAGCAAGTCATCAGCTATTATGATGAACGAAAATTTTTAAAATGGGAGATTTTTTAATAGAAACATAAAACAATTTTGTTTTGCATTGAATGGCAATTCAAAATTTACTTAAATATTATTTCCTTTGTTACTAACAAGGACTTTCCCATGTAAAACCATTACCTAATGGAAAATCTTTTCTATTATCCTCCTCTTTAATGATATCTCTACACAGATTCTTGGAAAAGATTGAAAACAAAAGGATTCGTTAAGACTCTTTTTCTCTCATATTTTGCTGACTTCAATAACTCTTTCACGCCTTAACTAAGATAGTCTGTTGAATAATAGCTTCTTGTTACAGATGTATTAAGTTAATTAAAAGAGCATGATTACACTTTCTATTTTAGATTGAAATCTGCTTTCATATTAAAAAAAGGACAAGTTTTTCGGTCCCCTAAGCATTATGATTAACGAGATATCACCGTAACGGAAGATTCAGAAATTGAGTTAAAATAAGTTTTTAAAGTATTAAATTTTTAGGATATAAATATTTTTGATACAAAATGTAAGTATTTTCTTGGCTTATGCTTCTATAAATTAGTTTAATAATATTTTGCTAAGAGGTAGTTTTTTACGTTATAATTATTTTCTATATATACAACTATAATTTAAGTACAATTAATTTAAAATTAGTTATTTTTAGCTTTAATCAATACTTGATATTTTTGTAACTTAGAAAGTTACTGTTAATTTGTAAACTACCAACGGTTTTATATTTTTGTGGTGACTATAAAGTAAAAAAGTCAAAACAAGTTACTCAAAAATTGCAAAAATTACAATTCCTATTGAGAATTAGGATACTAACAATCAGCAGCTAATTTCAGAGGCGATTGCTAATATTTGAGGAAATCTGTTTTCATTTTTACAGCAGTTGTTTAAGACAAACCTTCACTACTTCAACTTTTATGAAGACACATTATAAGAATTTAAAAAGATGGATCAAAAATCATGTATGCTTAAAATATCCTGCAAGATTTTCATAAGTTATTTAATGGGAAATTGCTGTTTTTGCAACACACTTAATTCTTGTAAGCTGCTTTTTAATAACTCAGATTTTTTTACAATTGATGTTCAAAACATTACAACAATTTTCCATTGAAAACCTTCATCTTCTAATTTTTTAAAAAGATAAATAAAAATACATTTAAACTTTACACTTACCCCATAAAAGACTGGTGGGTGAACCTATGTTGTGCATCAGGCAGGATATAAATAATGTCACTAACAGTCTTACAACCATTTCTAACCTACCAAACATAACAAAATTATCGTGAATGAGTGTTACAATCTCAATATAAGACGAAGAGTATACAACTGAACCCAACTACACTAACTTCATCATAACACAATACTTCAAAATTTCACCCGTGTGGGCTGACTGTAATTAAAACCATTTCTCTCTGGTAACACTTTTGACGATAATTGGCCCGTTAATGGAGGCGTTCTGGAGGCGATTGGGTAACAATTCCTTCCCGTCCTGAAATTTCTAATTGGGTGATTAGCTGGCCAAAGCAGCAACTAACTTTACTAAATGACAGTTAAATAAGTTACGGGCCCTTTAGTGTAGATTACTGCGCAGTTCCCAAGGATTGAACGGTAAAAGATAAGGATATTATAAGAAGCTTAAGGGGGTGGCTACTCTAAAATGGCTTTTAGGCTGGTTATAGATGTGTATTGTGCTAATCTTGTGTTTATATGCTTTTAAAACATGGTCATAGGGGAATTTTTATAGTTTTAGGGGGTGTATGGTTTTATTACACGAAATTCGTGCATGGTTTTTGATTGAAGAATAATTTGTGTAACTACAGCATGTATGGTGTGGTATGCATGTAATTAATTACACAGCGTCACGCATATGAATTAAAAATTTGTTAATAAGGTGCTTTATTTTTTATTGAGATTTTTATATTCGTTGGAAAAATAAATTAATACTGTTAGTGTTATTCCTAGGATTTTTTTGGAGGAGTAAAAATACTCCTTGACTTTCTTAGGAGGAGTGAAATTGAATTATGAGGAGTGAAATACGGAAATAGCATGAACAACATATACAGAGACACGAAAACCGCAATCAAACTCCCTAAGCATCGGAACAATAAATGAAAAAACAATTACTATGGCTGTATGAAAACAGAATTAAAAAGCATGATAATTAGGATGCCTGGATTTTAACAATTAGCTTTTTAGTCGGGCGAAAATGTCTCCGCTGAGATCAGTAGGTGTTTTGAGTAGAAAAATATTATTTGTTGATTTCGGTGGGGCCACGCGGTGCATTTTTTCAGCTAAACCTTTGTGGAAAATTCAAAGAGTGAAAATACTCCTGGCTAGTTTTTTAAAGAGTATTTCCGATTTTCAAGGTGTGAAATACTCTCTCAGAGGAGTTAAAAATATATCTGAATACTGTATATGTAAAGGGAATTCAAAAATTTGTGACATCACATTTTGTTTTTTCACTGCTGTTACAGTACTAAAGGAGTCATTTTTCCCCCAGTGTTAGTTTTCGTTTAACAGTAAAAGAAAAGTAGTAGTAATACTCAAATGAAGAAAAGGAAGTAATATTTGGAATCTGTTAAAATTTGACAACTTGTAACATATGGAGGGAAAAGAGGCAGTATGAAACATCCGAACATTTTGTGACGTAATTTATGAATGTTCCTTCCTATAGTCAACAAAAAAAAACTTCGATGGTGAAATTTAGGGATTATCTGCTTTGAAAAGATGCTTCGTAGAAAAAAAAATATTTTCACTGACGGCTTTCCTCCCTAACCAACCGAACCATCCCAAAGTAGTAGTAATTCCATTCCGAACAGACCGACTACTACGAGTGAAAGAAACCAACCAAAAGAGACGGAAAAGAGACGGGACAACAACTTTCTCCTACTCTGAAATCCGTTCTCCCGGAACGACACAGAATAAAAAAAAGGCGGCATTTGTAAAACTAATCTTCACTCTCGCGTTGCCAACGGCCGGCTCGTAAAACTGCTACCCCAATTTTCATAATTGCCACTCGCCGGAAAAGAAGCGGAGCAGCAGCAAAACCGCCTTTTCTTTCTCCCGGCCGTAAAAATCCGAGCTTTTCCATTAGAAGAAGAAGCGCGCATTGCATTTGCCCGTCACGCTCGCCGTAAACGGTGCCGTAAAACCGGTGGGAAAAGAAACGCCGCAGGGCGGGAAAACTTCGGATAGAGAGCTGCAAATGGCCGATTCGCGAGCGATTCGGAAATCCGGAGGTTCCCGAAGTCGGTTATGAGGTGAAATTCGGACACGGCAGGATGATGCGTCTCAGCTGGGTGGAAGACACTTGTAAGAACGGGAGGTGGCAAATCCTTAGTTTTTTTTATTGGGGAGTGGAGGGGTTTCCTTAAAACGGTTTTATTTGTGGCGATTTTATTACATTTCAAAAAGGGCTTACTATAATAATATCGTCCTTAGAAGGACGACCCCACAACGTTGACTCGCTTCAGTACACTAGAACTATGCCAAATAAGAAAATATCAGGAATGTCGTGGGCATTGGGTTTATCGAAAGCATTTTAAAGAAAAAATCCTACATTTCGAATGATGGAAGGAGATATAATCAACCTAGAAAAAATCAGTACCTTTGAGAAACGTCCCGAACACTTGCGGTTGAATATTTTTAGACCCATTTAGAAGGTACAAAGTATCATGTTTTTCAAAGACTCTTCGACATGGCGACCATTCTAGAGGTTTTATCGCCAAGTTCAAGTACAGTTATAATTTATACCTATTTAAAGTTTCGTCGTGAAGTAGTTTTGTTCGATATTTAGCATGAATTATATCTGAAAAAATTGGAATAGAAGTATATAACGAAACGAATAGCACAACTTCTGTTCTTGTCTGATCCAAAGGGTGCAACCCCAAAATAATGTAATAAGATTGAGTAAAAGACATAAACGGAATAAAATAATAAAAATAAGTAAAATCACAGTAAAATATACTGGATAAAGGAGAAATACAATTATTAAAAGCGTTCTTATCTTAAAAAAATATAAACCACGAGAGAAAGCCAATATATAAAGTTACGTTAATCCAAGTAAGAACAATGAGCATTGAGACAACAAGGACCAAGAAATAAAGATGGCGGTATCTTGAGGCACTTGTAGTTAAGTGTATGTTCTAGAGCATTTTGGAAGGCGATAAGATACTATCTATGTCTACCATCATTGTAATAGCATACTTTCCAAGAGACACTGTCAAGCCACACTTCTTAAATAGGAGACACATAAACCTTATGTTATTGGGTAGTCTACTTTCTTATCTGAGAAAAACTCTTGTAATTGTTAAAACTGAAACAAACACTAAAATTTATTACTTAAGGAATTAAAGTTTTAATTATGCTTAGTGTTGTTCAGATACTTTAGGGGACATCCATAAATTACGTGAGGTCAAAAAGGGGGGGGGTTGGAAAAATCTCACCAAATCTCACCAAGGGGGGAGGGGAGGTCGATTAAAATCTAACGTCAGCTTTTTAAGTTAGAAATTATACGATTTTCTTTGTTTTTTAAGTATGAGAAAGGAAAATAATTTTAAAAAAGTTGTAGGTAAATCTCACGTGGGGGGAGGGGGGGGTCCAGCAAAATCTCACTAAATCTCACCAAGGGGGGAGGGGGGGGTCCAGATTTTGGAAAAAACACCTCACGTAATTTATGGATGTCCCCTTATTCAGTAACATTTTCAAAAAAGGGGTGAAAATAATTTTTTTCAAATAAATATAACTTTTCCATCAAAGATAATTATATAAATATACATACAGAAAAAAAAACCCTAAATAATTTATGATCTATTACATCTCAAGAGTTACTCAATCTTTGTAAAGAAGTTCCTAAAAAAAAATAAGGATTTTAACAGTAGCGGGATTTGGCTTTCCCGCATAGTAACTACTATAAAGGAAAATCAACTTTTACAGAGATGGCTTTATGTTTGAATGTTGTGGTAAAAGGTTGACTCTTAAATTCTAAATATACCCCAATGTTTGCCTTTGTGGATCCCTTCCAAACCACAAGTATACTTGTGGTTTGGAGAATAAAATTACATAATGAACAGTTTATTATACGGCTAACAGTTTTTAAAAAACTGAAAGAATTTTTAGTGTACAGTTTTAAAGTAAAAAATAGACACTTTTTAGAAGCACTTTATGATAATACAATGAATAAAACCAATGCAAATTGCAGTTACAAGTAAGAACAAAAAACATCAAGACAACATGAACCAAGAAATGAAGATAGACAAGATATAGGCATTCTAAGACTGTCTCTGTAAAAGTTGTTTTTCCTTCATAGTCATCACTATGCGGGAAAGCTAAAAGTTGCTATTTTGAAATTATCAACTTTTTTTTTTTATTTGCTTAATTTTTAGTTCGTGAAGTAAAATAAAACGAATTTCCAAAACGAATTTCGTATCTAACTAATATCTTATTTAATTCTCTAATTACTACTTCTTTCCGTTGTTTTGGGTCTTTGAACCTCATTAGCAAGTAGTATGTCTTACGTAAATTTCAGGTAAAATTATCATCAGTAAAATGAAAAATATTAAAAATTTATCTTCAGATTAGTTTAACTCCTTTTCCTCGAAATATTTCAAAAGTGTCTCCCATTCAAACATATTTTGAAAGTCTGATTAGTTTACATTTATATTTTAAGAGTTATAATCCTCTATCACCAGGTTTTAGAACATGACACAACTAATACTACATCAAGTTAAAGGTTCTTTTTCGTAATTCTTATAGCACAAAGTATCAAGAAGATGTGGAAATTTTTCTTAAGAAGTAGACTGATTAAGTCTTCCACATATCAAACAAATCCACACTGAACAAATAGATGAAATATTGGATGTGACATCTTAGATTTTGAAGATTACGACAGAAGTGTCAAAAACGGATTAATTTGTCAATTCTGTTCCATAATTTTGTTTTGTATTCGTTGAATCCTTGAATTGTTAGAAAGATGGGATAAATCTTTTTATTATAAGAAGAAAATAAAATGCAGTTGTTATAGTAATGGAATTATGATGATGCTACATTTTCATGGATTTACTAACTCTTATTTTATTTTCTTACAGCTAATTAGTTCTATATTTTAAAAAGTTCATTTGGGTGTGTAATTCATCATTATAAGAAAAAAGTTCATTACAGAATCATATTTATAGCTCTAAAATTGAAGTTTTTAAGGGTATAAAAATATGCATGGGATATTCAAAGTCGGATGTAACAAAGTTTTTTTTTTTCGAGAATATTATAACATCTAGTAGTACCTATTATACAGTATTTATACAGAAAGTATAGTTTGAGTGGTAATCTTCAAAGTTATTTGTTTGTTATCGATTTGTACTTTTATCAGGGAATTTATGTACATATGCATCAATATTTTCTTACATCGTAAACAATAAATTAAATGGGATTGTTACCATTTTACATGATGGTTAACAATCATACAACATGGGTATGAAACTTATGCACGTAAAATAATTATGATTATAGCTATAATAAAAAAAAAATTCCTTTTAAAATTTTAATCTTCTAATTAAAAAGAAGCATTAAATGTGGGGTTGGAGTTAATTTTTCATCAAAATAACTTTTGTGCCTAAAAACATTCGTTTCTTTAGAAAAAAAACAATAGTTTTCCAGAATATTTCCTTCATAACATAAATAACATAAAACTGGCATCACATTACTCTCCATAGTCATAAAAACTTTTCAGTCTTTCTACCAATTTATAAATTAAAAATATTTTAAATAAGTTGCTTTGATTTGAAACTATCCAATCAATCATGTTTGTTGAAAATTTAGCAATATATTTTTCTGCTTAAAATACACTATTACTAAATGAATTATTACAGTTTTTGAAGCTGAAGTACAGCTGAAGTTTATCTTTGTAATGCAAATATTATTACAAAATAAATGATAGAAAAGTAATTTTTGAAACACACGACAGTATACCTCGAAATCTTAAAAAAAAATAACACTCCAGAATTTTATACATAACTTGTTTTGTTCTGTTTTACCTCAAAACAACAACAAATTTAAGTCCCTTTACTTTTAGCAATAGAGACCGTACAAATAATTACTCTTATTTTGCAAATAGTTTCACACAGCTTGAGGAAAGACACATCTCCATAAATAAAAAAACTCCAAATGTAACAACAACTATTCATCCGTATCTCGCATACAAACGGCAAATAAAGATAAAAGGTCTCGTTCGGATGCACCAGTGGGGTATCACAAACTCCCCCCTCATTTCACCCCTAGCTTCTATATCAAAATATCGATTCCCCATCCAGTTTTCTTCGCCGCACATAAACACGGATGGTAGACCCAACAGACTAGAACAAACCACTGGCTCTGACTATCCTCTTTTAAAGATATTCAAATGTATGCAGATGATCTCTGAACATGCGAAAAAGCGCTGCTGCAAAAACATCCGCAAGGTGACCCGGCAACGACGGCGAATGTTATCTAGCCTGTTTTCTTCTTCCAATTTTCGTATTTGCTTTTTTTTTCTTTTAAATTTAGTGAATTGTGGGATACTTTTAGTGCAAGAAAAATAAACAGGTGGTTTGGAGAGTTTATGCTAAATACCTTTGGTTTGCTGATGTATGAAATTAATTGCTAAGCTGGTGCTATTTCAAGAGGCATAAGGGAAAATATAACCCAACACTCAGGAATTGTTCCTTTCTAAAACTAAAAACTACTCTTTGTGTCTTAACTGCCGAGAGACAAAAAGAAATAAACTGGTATTGCTGAGCTAAAAATTAATTGTAACGAATAATTTATCTGTCTAAGGATGGAATAAGGTAATTTAAGATGTATTCTAATAAAGTTAACACTATCCCTAAAAGTATAATTGTTTAGTTTAATTTTATACATACATAAATTAACGAAATACATAACATACGAAAATTAGTTTGCAATGACTTGGAACAGAAACTTTAACTATTCCGTAATTTAAAATTAAACCCCTAGAGTAAAAAGAATACTAAATCATTTCGTCTTGGTGTACATTTTAATATTAAGGATATTTTTGTAACTATTGAAGTGTGTAATTTCAGAGTACTCATAAGTAAATGTAATTACACATTTTCAAATATAAAAACGTATAATGATGAAACCTACTATCATGTGAAACTGCTATAGGAGGTTATGTTAAAGAATAAACTAAGCAACAGAATTTTAGTAGTTAGAAAAATAATCTAATTCATTATTAAAAGCGTAATATATTCATTACCTTTTCCTCTGGAAAAGTATATTTAACTGTCTTCAATTTGAATTTTGTTTAATTAATGTTTTTTGGTTGTCACATACACTGTACAGTTAGGTTTGTAAATTGTAATGTTCATAATATTTTCTCAATAATTTTATACTCAAATTCTTAATGTTCTATGATAATTTATAAAAATAGTTCGTTACAAACAAATACTTTTAATTACAAAAATGGTTATTATGAAGAAAAAAATAATGCTAAAAGTTATTGAAACAAACTGTAAAAGTTAAGAAATTATTTTTTTTCTAAAAACATTTCAAAACACAGACACAAAAAAGTATCGTATTCTTAGTAAACCTTATATTGCTTTTTTACCATTTTAATAGCTTGGTTTGAAGAACCTTTTAAAATGTAATTCTTTCATCTATAGTGTTATAGGTAGCTTTTTTATTTGACCCATTTAACCAATAACTATTCTAATTTATGTTGTAGAAATGTGAGATGCATGTTATATAGAAGAGTTGGAAATTTATTTTACCATTATTATGGAAACTGTGAAAAAATTTAAATTTTGTACTTTTTAACATAATTTTTTACGCCCAAAGAGTTTATTCTTAAAACATCTAAACTTTATGCATCTACATCAAACCGTATGAAAATTATTAGCTATAAGACCACATTAATAGCAAACACCCACAAATTTCTTGCAAAAAAGCACTGAAAATTCTCTAAAAAGCGAAAGTATCCTAAATAAAATGATAAAGCTTCTACTGCCCTAAATAGAGTTATCTCCCAGTGTTAAAAGACTACACGTTTCTGATGGATGGCTTCTTCCTGACAAGGCCGATAACGCCTTTTTGAAGTCGGGGGCTGTTTTTGGAGAGGGGCTCAAAACTTTTGGCATTAGACTAAGAGAAAGCGTGGTCCAGCCAAGGATTGATCTATAGTAAAAATGGAGGCAGCCAGCTTTGGTTTCAGAAAAGTTTATTTATTTTTTTGAATTGAAATAAAATTCTCTGAAAGGTCAGAGAGGGAAGTATATAATTTGTGCAGTGTATAGGCAAGTTAGTGGAATATTAAAGCTTAATAGTAAAATGTAGGTGAAATGTTACCCTTTATGTAAGGCTTGGATTTGTATGCGAGATTTGCGTGGTTAAGTTGTAAATGAATTGACCAGTAGTACGTAATTATTTGAGCTACTATTAGTAACGATTATTATCAAAGGTGAAACAGAGGTGTTAAAAAAGGAAAATATTCTTGTAATATCTGCTTTAGTCTTAATTCAAAATTTTATATACAACACGTCAAATAATATTTTAAATACAACACGTCAAATAATATATATTATTGACGGTTTTAAGTTATGAGCTTAATATTTGTTAAATAGGGATGAACAATAATAAGAGAAGCTTAGGCACTGTAGAATTTTGATCACTGATTTTAGACAAAAGGTATTCATTAATTGAAATTGATTTGCATAGCTTTACCTTTCGAAATGTATACAATAATTTCTCAACTTCATAGAACTAATAATATGATATTATGTAACATTCCTAAAAAAGATTAAAACAATTTATTATGGAAAAAAAATATTTTTCTAACATTATTATATACTTTTAAAATTAATGCATTTCTACCGATTTTTGCCAAACGCCCCCAAAAAAGATAATGATCAGCATAGCAATGAGTATTGGAAATCCATTTCGAAGAATTTCTTTCTTACATATAGAGTAAACGTAGTACTCTTCTTCCATGTTGATTGATTGATACACAATAAAATACATATTTTATCACTCCAAAGTAACTCTGGTATAGCCCTTGAATACTAGCAAATGCATTACGTGAGAAAGATTTTGGGAAGAAAAAAACCTCTCCCAACAAATATTACTTACTTACTTTTCTAAGAAAAGGCGCAAATGTGAAAAGAATAACCTGTAACTCACCCACAAAAGTTTCGAGATAAACTACTCCCAAAGAGAGCACAAGTGCAGTTTACTACGCAATCCAAACGTTTCAATTTAATAAACGCCGAAAGTAACCCCCGCAAAAAATCCTCATAAACACACGACTCTTCAATCTTTAAAAAGCACCACATGAGCATCCCTACCCCCAGAGGATGGGGACCGTTCAAATATTGCGTAAGAATGTTTCTAGTAACTTTTGACCCGCTCCCTCTTTATCATCAAAAGTAATCAAATCGTAAACTCTCCTCTTTAATTACGTGACCCACCCCACGCCGTAAGTTTGTTGTTTGCACAAAATAGTTATTTAAACATTCGCCCTTCATGTTTTGTTCATGTTTTTCTTGAGGGTTCAATATGGTAGACAAAGCCCAGAAGAAATAAAGATTTTAAAAGCATAAAAAAAGTAAATGTGAGATCTAGATCAGGGTACTTTTTATAAACAAATCCTGACACTATACTAGACAACAACGTTAGTTGACCCTATGACGTCACTAACAAACAAAGTAGTTCATATCGTGGTGTCTGAATTTTGAGTGAAATGAAGAACGTCAATTTTAAAATAGGACGATTATTTTATAATGTGGTGTGTACTTTTATCGCGATTTCCGTATCGAAATTACTCTAAGCAACCCAACAAGCTTTGTGTTTACCCATTTTCTCCTTCCGCGTAGTGACGTACTGGATTCAGGAAACCTTGGCTGTCGAGTATACCCAATACCCACCTCATCTTCCATTAATTTTTCTATGTCCACCTACAAGACTAGCTTCTTGCGTGTTGGGTTTGTTCACCGACTAGTATTTTGTTTCAATAAGGGCGAGCGCGCACTGGCGACTTTTGTCACGGTGACAAAGAAAAAAACAACGTTGCTAAGGCTGTTGTTAGGGGCGGGACATATAAGCATCCAATAGAAGCATTCGCACATGACATCACTGGAGGATAAAAACAACGTTGCTAAGGCCGTTGTTAGGTAAAGTCATGTGATTGAAAATGCTCTATTGTTTTCTAATGATATTTTTGATACTAGTAATCCTGGTCGCCGTGACTTTAGTCGCTAGTGCGCGCCCGGCCTAATACATCACATGCAGGTTAAATTAACTTTTTAGAAAATTATAAGAAAGGATTTTTGAACCTGAGCGTATCAAACTGTATTATTGTTTGAGAATGAGCTCCACAATAAAAAGGGGGTCTGGTATTTTCCCCCAGACAGATTTTTGAAATTTAACTCTTAAAAACGGGATTTCAACTCGCTTTTGAGTAATCTGAGGTAAATTGCAGTTACAACATCATTTCGTAAGAAATGTTTAAAATTTGTATTGGCAACCAGTGTGTCGTGAACCACAGTCAGAGAACCACCGATCTAGATACAATCACCTGCTCTTGTACAGCGTTAGATGCATACCGATAATATAATAACTTACAACGCAAAAGATACTGACTCATTAAAGCACTTACATACAGAAACTTAAACAAAAATAGGATATGGAGAGAGCGGCGGCAGCGCCCTCATCGGTGAGGCAGAAGCTCCAACAATCACATTTAATTTTCCTTTGCAAAATATAAATTTTACATACATATTGTCAACAATAAAGTGTTTTCAATATCTTACGTAAGCATCATTCATATCCCTCCGTTGCCAGCAAAACCAAACCCCAAACGACAACCCCCTCCCTCTTTAGAACCTCCCTCGATATATATAGGACCCCTAAATAACCAGGCACGATCCTGAGAAGAAAGTCAACACAAGATGGAAGCCGAGAAAAAAAATAAATAAAGACGACGAAAAAAAAAATCTCCAAGCGATATCAAGACGTGACCTATCAACAGCGTCGGCCAGGAAGGGGGTAGCTCGCCCCCTCCCCTCTTGGTCAAGAATTCCTTCTTTGGCGGCCACGATAAATGTTGAATGATGCCCGGTAACTGCAGGAAGTGAAATCACTTAACCCTGTATGTCGCCCCATCACTTCCAATGTGGATTATGGTGGTCCGCAGTCCTTGGATTCCTTGGCCCATCAGGGGTTATGGTCTGTCTCTTACATGTCTTTTCGATGGGGCTGTCCTAGATTTAGTGAAAATAAATATGTTTGGGGCGTAAGTCTTTAAATGGGCTCTATTCTTCTTAAGTCATAAGCTCCTGATGGTGGTTGTTGTTCTTCTGTTTGGGGCGAAGTCGAGATGCTTTATTTGTTTTGATGTTTGGGTGCAGTTTGAGAGGTTTATTATTGTTCTTTAAGTAACTTTCAATATATCATTGGATTGAGTATAAATGGATGTGGGGGAGAGTTATCAGTTGGATAAGTCAATGGGGGATATTATTTTCTTAAATGTTTTTGCTTGGAGAAAGATACGCTTTAATGGTATCCATTTTTTTTATTATAAACAAACAAAAAGCTCCCCGTGCACCACAATGTATTGCACGGGGCTTACAGAAGTAAGTAACAAGATCCCATTGCAACAAAACAATACAAAATAAATTATTACAGTAAATTATTGCTGAACTTAAGGAATAAGTAAAATGCCATAATGGTATCTATTGGGTCTTTATTCTTCTATAAAATACAGTTAGAAATACAAAGTATGTATCAAGTTTTGTATGCAAATTCAAGGTTTAATAAAATTTAAGAACTGTTATTTATCCGTCAAAATACGTTTTTAAAAGACTAATCCTTTAATGAATTAAATTGAATGAAAGTTGTTTTGCAGAGAGTAATTGAAATGAAAAAGTAATGAAATTATAATCTATAAATAATAACTTCAAATTAACTATAAAAATAAAGGAGGTAGAGAAATTCCTATAGAGCAGTATGGAAAAGATCAAGTGTATTATTTATTAGTAGATGAAATGTAGTATAAAATCTCAAAAATGGTTCGAACTTAGGAAAAATAATAAATTGCATTTTGAATAACAGAGAAGATAAAGTATTATCGTATTTTTTATGAATAAACACAAGTTGAAAATCGCATGGAAAAATAATCATAATCGCTTTGAAGTAGCTATAGAAGAAAAATAAAGGAAATTTAAAACTTTTAAAAACATACTATGATAATCTAAAATTAGTTACTAACTCATTAAAACAGAATATAACGAAAATAAGAATGTGTGCAATGTTGAACATTTTAAAATATTAATGAATTTGAGGTTAGAAATCAAATATAAAATCATGCTAGAATTACTGTTTATAATGAACTTGTTTATTGATATAATTATTCTACATAAATTCCACGAATACCTTATAAACTTTTAGCTTAATACCTTATTGAGTTCTTGCTAACTTTTCGTTATTTATACATTTTATATATAACTTATTCACTTTGTATCATATTGTGATAATAAACGTCAACAGTAAAAACAAAATTTTATTGATAGAGAGAAACTGGATTGAAACTAAAATTTGTCATTAAGAATAGTTCAGTACTTTCTATAGAATCCAATCATGAAATTCAATATTTGTCATGGTATCCTACCGCTGCTAGTATTTTACTTTCTTCATAAAATTGATTTCCATTTCGCTATATTTACCCAAACTTTTAACAACGTGCGTTCATTTCATAAACAACTCTCAAAGTCGAAATTAATTCAAATTTAAAAAATAAACTACCAAGACGGTCGCTTTATATAACTAATCTAAAATCCAACAATACACGAATGTAAAGTACGAACTTCCATTCAGCTTTGTTTCTTATAGAGAACCAATACAAGAAACATTGAAAACCGATGAAGCCCGATTTCTTAGCCTGTTTTTTCTCCCACCCTTCCCAAATCAGAAAGTTTCCATTCTGAGTGCGGCCTGCTTAATCTATTCTTCGGAAATCGAGAACTGCTGAATAGGACATTTCCCTGATATTTTTTCATTTTATTTCGAGAAGATTTGAAGGGGGGAATACCTTCCCCCTACCCCATTCAGGAACCGTAAAGTTCAATTATCTTGAAAAGAAGCTTAACTGACAGCGGCTTAACAAGGTCCTTTTCAATATCGAAGTATTCCTTTTTTTTGTTGAAAGTTTTTATAAATAGCGTCGAGCTCAATGCCTTACTTCTGGAAATAGATTTGAATTTGAATTCAGTTGGAGGTTTCTGGGGGATATTTGAGTTTAGGTAAGGACTTATCATGTTTTTGTAAATAACATTGGGAAAATAAGTTTTGTGGGAATCGGGAATTATAAGTACAGGTTGAACTTGAGAGATTATTATTTTTCTTTTGAGTTTATTTTTATTTATTTTGCCTCACTGACGTAGTAAGGAGCAGAGGAGAAAGGATTTCAAACCCGATTTTATCTACTCAATTTTTTACTCGATTTAACTCGAAATTTTCCCCTCCTAATTTTCCTTTAAAACTACATTTTCCATGTCTAAAGTTATACTAAAGATAATTTTTACTTTAAAAAAACAACAAATTATAGTATTTATTAGTAGTAAAAAATATGTTTAGAATCATTCTTATTTACTGTTCGTTCAAATAGGGTTATGTCTTTTAAATAACATTAAGTTTTTAATTCAGAAAGAGGCTGACTCTTGTTTTACTTTAATTTAATCAAAACTTATTTTTACTCAATTTTTAAATTAGGAATTTTTTTCAGAGAGTCCAGCTGTGTACAAACTTTTTAAACCATGCTCCCTTATTTAAATTTATTTTTATTTTGTTTTGGTGTTATGTTAAAATGGATTGTTAAGGTTAAATCCTCGAGAATTAATTCTTAACTAGATTTGAAAGCAATATTTTCAATTCTTTTACGGTATAAATCTATAAATTTCTTAGCATCCCCCATTTACATTTACGACGCATGAGGAAATTTAAGAAACAATAGAATAGTAGTTGGGAATGGTAAAAACGTTAAATCTAAAGAATTTAATAGTTTTTATCTATCTATATTTTAAACTTATTCTATTCCAGATGAAAAGATTACGTTTATATTAACTATTCTGAGTAAACCATTTATGAAAAACGCATTCTTCCCTGAGTTAAGTTCTATTATTTCTTTTTTCAGTATAACTTCGGTTGCTTATCTAAAGTCTTGAATGTGGTTTATTGTAAAGAGCAAATGCATTAAGTTTATTACATTTTTGTTACATAAATCATTGCAATCGAACGTTAGGGAATTCCATCTTCTCTAAAGGGATTAAAATTTTCCGAACAGTAATAAAGTGGATTAGGATACATTTGAAACTAAAAATAAAATAATAAAGACAATGTAAAATACCGCAGCATTTTCAATTCTTATAAATAAGGTAAGACATTTCTTAAATGTGGAAAAATAAAGTCCCACAAAAAAGCTTTTGTTCTTTTAAGTTAGTGAAGTTAAAGTTTTAGTTGAGTATTTTCTAATAGTACTGCAATCACCCAATTACATGTATATTTCACATGTTGTATTCACAATGGAATTGAACAGATTTAAAATGAATTTAGATAAGATAAAGTATTTTCCCGTTCAAACTTCTAAATTTTGTACATATTAAACAATTATCATATAAAACCTTCCTTAAGTTTCACATTTACTCCTGTATACGATAATTTTCAAAATATTGGAGAACGACACAGACATATGGTTTCTTAGTTATAAAAAAGGTACACGTAATCTATTTCGTTCGTGGTAAACATCAATTCATTCAATCCAAAATAAACTTTAAAAAATTCAAATTTATTTATGACTACATCCAAAAACACACTACACAGTCTTTTTTACCATAACCATCACGCTACGAGCTGACGGAAACCACAATCGAACACCCAAAAGGCGTCCGGTATCGGAAGAAATTTGAATATATATTAGAAGAACAACCCCCGAACCACTTTCACTTTAAAACACGAAAAAAAAATAAATAAATATATAAATATATCGTTCATCTTTAGAGGTTTTTGGCACTACCATCGATGCCCGGACTAACCAACCATGACGGGTTAAATCAGCCAAGACCGGGAACACACCAGGCTATAGGCTTCTTCAAAATCCATGGCATTGAGTATCAGCTTTCGATGCCTTGGATCATCCTCAACTTGGCAAACGCACGCTTCAGCTATTCTCAGGGAAAGAATGCCGCCATATTAGTAATACTTTTCGGTTTTGTTCGCCGCGCATAGTTTCCTAATATTTGGGAAGTAAGTCGCTTCAGTGGCTTCTATTGGTCAAATATAGATGTGGAATGCTACTATGAGGTTTTCGAAACCCTATGGGCTTAATTAGAAACTACGCAATATGCATGAAGAGCTATTTTTTTCTTACTATATCTTTACTGAAAATCGTTTAAGAGGAGCTACTATTCTGTACTATATGCGTAATAGTAGTTAAAAAGGAAAAAGGGAACATTTTTGTTTAGAAAATAATAAAAGAATGGAGAATATTACTTTACAGTGAATAGATCATTTTCAATCACATCACTCGGACCTAACAACGGCCATAGCCACAGAAGATGTTACAGTTTTTTGCCCTACAGAGGTTAACAGTTACAGAAAATGACCATCCGTGAAATTTTTCTATTGGAGCATTTGCAATCACGTGATCCCATACCTAAAAACCGCCTTAGCAACAGATAAACAACGGCCTTAGCAACAGTTAAAAGCCCTACAGAAGGTACACAGTTAAAAGAAAATAATCGGTTGTGACGTCACCTGAAAACACTCTACACAAAATAGGTTAAATTCCATGTTAATCCCCCTCATAATACTTCAGTTATAAAGTGGTCAAAACCTGAATGTTAATAATTTTATTTCAATATATTTAAAAAATACACTAGAGTAATAAATCTTCATACAACAGTGTAAATATTCAGATGTTTCTGCGTTAAAAACTTATTTTTAAAACCTTTTCTAATTGTAAGACTTGGCTCTATTAGTTAAATCTAATTTATTAAACTATCAACGTAAGTAAATGCGTTTAGATTTTCATAAATTTTCGTAGTTCAAAAACAGTATGAATTCGTAAGTACCCAAATAAAAATAAAAACGACTCATCAAATTACATTAAAAGAAAACATACTTTGAAAATCGACACTTTTATTAAAAAAGGTCATTCAAATAATTAAAGATAAGAAAACAATATCAGTCCACTTGATACTGCTGTCATCATTTCCACATTAATATAAAATCATAGATGCGCCAAATATTCCAAGATTAATCGGTCTGGTAGACTTTGATTCAAGATTAATGAAGAAGAGAGGATGATAAATTATGAAATGTTTATACCAAAAAATCTTATTTATATTACGCGAGGAATAAAATGATTAAATCATCAAACCTCCCTACCTATTTCCATTCAACGAACTGAAATTCAGAAAGATGTATCTTCTTTCTTAACTACCTGCCTCCAAAAATGAATGACATTTAAGAACCGCTCCGCGTCTTCTCCGATTTTTGACACTGGGGATGATTTATCCTTCTTCTGAGAGTTTTAAATTCGTTTTATGAGGTATTAACTCTCGTGTGATTGCTAATGACCTTCTTGACCTACTTTTCATTTATTCACTTCTTGGGATATTTCGAAGTAATTTTATGCGTGGAAACTCTTAGTTTAAGTTGGTGCCGACAACAGTGGTATTTTGTTGATGGTTTAAAAACCAAGTTTAGTGAGGTTTCGGGTTATTAAATACGATTCTATAAAATATATTTCTTTTCTTTTTCTGAAGTTGGGAAATAGTCTTGGGTTTGGTTCTGATAAGGTTTTACTGCTTTTCTAGTTTGAAAGTTTATACTCTACCTTAATTGGATGTAAAAAAATATTAAATTCTTACGTACAAAGATGAAAAAACCTTTTTTTATGAATTGCTCCAATTTCAAAGAATAAGTGTAGTTCTTTTATGTCATACAGTAAAGCACAATGGACGGTTAATATAAATGTTGTGTTATTAGTGTGTTTATTATACACAGTTACTAAAAATTTCGCAATTTTGAAATGATATTTCTGAAAGTCTTGCAGGCATGCAAGAAGGTTTGGACTTTGTTAGTGTAAAATGTTGTGTTTTAAAGGTGTTTTTTTATAAAATTAGATAATAGAAAAAATACACAATTTTAAATTACATTTCTGAAAATTTTAATTCTATCTATACATTATAGAAGATTCAAGTTGTTCAAGTTAAGTTTAAAGCCTTAAAGGAAAATATTTTTTTTTTCAATGATAAGGATTAAACTGTGTGTCTGTTACTTAAATCCAAAGACTAATCATGAAGTTTCAAAGCTGCATACATGTTTGTAATTCTCGTGCTTTGAGGTGGAACTAACGTATTAACTGATCGAGGTACTTATTTTTAGATACCTAAATATTCTAGGTACTCATTGAATACTAACTATACTGAATCAATGTACCCAAAATATAAAATTTCCCCACTTCTTCATAACAGAAAATATAAACGCACTCCATAAATAATCACTGAATTTTAAATACAGTAATAGTATCTTCCGTAACCCTATTTCACACTAAAATACGCGAATATGACAAGATAACAAGAAATACTCTATTCGATCCCATAAGAAAGTGGACTTTACTACAGAGTAAACTCAAACAGGCATTCGCATGTATAAGAAAAGGACCCCCACATTCCGATCTCTTTTCCCATCCGAAGGGGTGGAGCAGCCTCATCCCTTGTCAGTTCCAGTTTTGCATTTCCTGGAAGAAAAGGAAGAGCAGCGAAAAGAGAAAGGGTGTTGTCTGCATCCCATTCTACTTCCGAACTGAAAACAGTAAAGAGGATTGGGAGAGAGAAAAGAACATGCGGAACCGAAAAACTTAATATCCAATATACATGCCGGAAAAAAGGGGTCTTATCCTTCCTATTCGAAAGCACGTTGTCTTTTCCAGTTTGGGTTTTTTTTTCGTTGTATTAAAATGCAGCTTTTGCGTGATAATAGCATTACCTTTCTAGCAAAATTGAATTTTCGTAGTCCGAAGTGAGTGGAAAAACTGGTTTGTAATTTTTTGGAAGGACGAATTGGATCTCTTTGCGAACGTTTAGATATGTTTCTGGCCAAAACATTTATGATTGAAAATTTAATATTTCGTGTTTTAATCATTGCAAAAATAAAAGAAAAATAATTTTTAACCCTTTAAGAAGCAATTACTTAATTTTTATAAAGCATTAATTAATAACAAAAAGAACGAAGTTTTGGCTTCTGAACAATGGGAAAGTTTCACGAAGAGTGAACCTTTTCTGGCTTTGGAAACTGTCACTCAATTCGCTAAGAACAAAAAAGTTAGAGGGAGTGATGCTTTGTGAGTTTCCCCTTATTGCAGTCAGTTTCTGATGCAATCCATGACGTTGATTTTAGGCACATAAAATAATATGAGGTTCACCAAACTCAAGCTATTTAAGGTAAGAAAAAGTTATAATACTATTATAGAAAACTCTCATAAAACGCAAGTTCAGAAATCCGATTTAATTCTCGAGCACTGAAAACAGTCGAAATTATACGTATATTAATGTTCATATAATAAACTAAATTTTTATACAAAGTGCATTGAGAGATAAATACTTTTGTTACATCAAAAGTCTATAACTTTCAGCAAAGAATTTTCAGCATAAATTTCAATTACAAAGAAAAGGTAAAATGAGCCGTAGGCATGAGTAACAATAGTTTAAGTTAATCCTATACATATTAATTCCTAGGGGGAAAATATAGCAGCAAAGTTGTAGTTTAAGAAGGTTTCATAACAAAATGTAACATAAATTTATTAATACCAAAAGACTTTACCTTAGACATAGTGTATTTTTCAAAATGTAAGTAAAGAATGATACATAAAATTCTTAATTTAAACCGAAGGTTGCAGTGCATTCCATTCTAAAATTATTTTTATGTGCAAATAAATAAAGAGAATAAATTCAAAGTTCATAATTAGACTAATTCAACAATAATTTGTTAATTCAACTATATTTTACTGAATGTTATTTTGTTTGCAAAAAATTTATATACCCCCCTTATTTTTACTCAGCATAGAATTAACTTTTCTTAAAGGAAAATACAAAAAGTGATACAAAGAAAAAAATATAAATAATACACATAGAAAAATAAAAAATACTATCAGTAAACATGTCTTTATTTACATACATAATTATAATTACCCTATGAAACATCAGTATTTTATTAGTGAAAGTATTATATTTTAGAAAGAAATCATTTATACTATTTTTGAGTTTCGTAAAAACACGCAGAAATTTAAAACTTTCATTTTCGATACATTTCAATAACTAAAAAGGAATATTTTCAATTACTGATCTGATATTCTCCTCTTTTGAATATTTTAATGAAAATCTTTTAAACATTTTAAAAATGAAAACGAAACCTGGATTTCCAACTCTAGAGAAAACTATTTTGTCTGGAGTTTTGAATTTCAATTTTCTCAGTTCTAGTATTATTGTTCCAATATGGATTCTAATTATAGTCCTTTGCACATTAACAGTTTTATTTTCTAACTTTTAAAATAGGTTGATGCTGATTTTCCTGAGGGCTCATCCGGTTTTTTCCGTCAGATGCTTTTAAAACGGAAAACAAAATTAATGCGGTATTTATATTAAACTAGAAAATGTGTATAGATATTTTTGCACAGAAATATTTATGAACTGTGGTTATCTTTATCATCATTCTAATTTTTTGGAGTTACGCAACAAACAATTTATTCTTGGCTTCATTAACATTAAAAAAACTCGTTGTTTTTGAAAAAACATTGAAATTTGTGTTTCACAGAGATGTTTTCAGAACTGTTTTTAATTTTGAGGAACATTAAAAAATGCCTTGCTCTGATCAACATAAAAAAGTTAATTTGTTGGGTTGCATCTAAAAGTTAAATACGATGTGTCAAATACAATTTTCAATCGAATTACTACAATTTGTCACTAGTAATTTATCTTTAACAGTTTCATATTCGAAAGGAAATATTCCAGACCACTTTCTATTTCGTTGTATTACATACTGGGTGATTTAAAATTAATTGTACAAACTTAAAAAGGCTGTAGTCTACCCGAAAACAATTTATTATAACATAGGAGAGAATAAGTATTTAAAATCACAAGAACAATTCAGAGTCACAAAAACGCTAGAGAGAGCAGATATTTGCTAGGAAATGAAAGGTGGGGTATTGTGGGAAAATGGCTAGGGATAGACATAAAATTACGGTGCCAATTTTATTTCAACTTATTCATAAAAAGTGTGGAAAGGTCTTTTTATGAGGTTGTCTTTAAATATCGCCAAAGAAATATGACTGCAATATTGAAAATTTTACTGTCCGTTATGAAAACGACATATTAAGGGAAAAAGTTACCCAGATTTTACATATGAGTTAAACTATGGTGGATATGTGGAATATGGATAAGTTGAATTCGTTGATAAGTGGAACGAAAGTGCCGGTCCCGACCCCCATAGAGCAGAAAAAAGCTCTTTAAGTGGAATTTATTGGAACCTATATGTATAAGTAGAATTGAAAAATTTTCCTAATGTCCAAAATTTACATACCTATTTAGGGCAATTTCAACCGAGCTAATATCTTGAGATATGAGTGTTTTGAAAAAAAAAAAGATAATCCAGTTATAAAAAAATTTCCCTAAATGACCAATCAATAAAAGATAAAATACATAATTTTGCACATCTGTTAGGTAAAAACAGATATTGCGAAAACAAAGATTGGATTGAAGATTTCTTTTATCCTTTTCAGTTCCAGCCCCTCCAAATATTCCATTGGATCCAATGATAATCTCTGGGGTGGTCTAGAACTGAGACACTCAAAGACATTGCTTGAAGATTTTAGGCGAGGGATAAACAAGAGATTATGAAATCAAATCAAACCAGTCTAAGTGGATAAACCTGGATAAAAGCCGTTCCCAAGCGATTCCACTGATCCAGGTTAGACTCTACTTGGAATATTTCTACCCCCAAGCCATTTTGCCATAATACCCAATCTTCCATAGCTCCAAACAACTTGTTCCCACTCTAGTATCGTAGGATTGCGTCTGGCACCATTTTCCCCGAAGTAATTCCCAAATTGTTTTTGAGGAAGTTTACTTATGTGATTGTGTGATTCCCGAATTTTCTTTGAGGAAGTTTACCTATGTGATTCCCAAATTGTCTTTGAAGAAGTTTACCCATGTTATTTCCAAATTGTCTTTGAGGAGTGATTCCCAAATTGTCTTTGAGAAAAGTCTTTGTAAAATCGTAAAATCAATTCAGTATCTCCCTGTAGATATCGATCACAAGAACAACGACAAATCTGCACCCAAATCACAAACCCCCTGAACCGCGATCAAAACTCGTCAATTAGACACATCACCCCTTTTATCACCCCTTCGAAAGTAACACCCCCAACTAAACAGTCTCGCTTCACTATCCTTTTCTTTTACGATCCCAGTTATGAGTCAAGCACGCGATGAGGATCAACCAGCCCCTCATGGAAGGAAGGAACCCTTTCTTTAATTGCGATTCGGATTTTACTCCGTTGCCGTTATACGGCCATCTCGGTGCGCTCTTTGGACTGCAGACCATAAAGTTTTATCATCATGCCGGTCGCTTAGACGGGCGGTCTGTCCTAAAAGTTACAATACGGCCGTTATAAACGGTGTTCGGTGAGCGAACCGACTGTATGTGCCGCGGTGTGAAGACGAGTTATATAGGTCTATTTGGAGCAGTTCGTAAATTTCTTTTTTTTTTTGGGTGTGTGTGTAACAAAATGGTTTGGTTTAAGTCTTAGTAAAAGTGCTGCGAGAAAAAAGGTTTTGGTACTTAAAATTGATATTTTTAAACCCAGTAGGATACTTAACAAAAGAAGAAATCATTTGGTTTTCAGAAAAAATGTGGGATTTTTATAGTAATAATATTAAGAAATGGGAAGAAACACAATAAATAAGTTCTAATAAAAACTCCTCCCAAACTAGTTTTTTTTTAACATTTCAAAGGTTTTTGCTAATACATTTAATATAAATATTTAAACTTGTTCCTTGTTATTGGTTATTTATATATCTCATAATTACTTCCTTCTTTTTAAATCAGGCTTTAGATTAAGAGTTTTATAAACAGGTCGAAAGGTTTATCAAATAAACTTTCATGTGTTTATTGTGGTATTCAGTTTAGGTGTACCATTAATTTTCTTATTCATATGAGCTATTTAAAAGGAATATTTAATTAAATTCTTCATCAATTCTTATAAATGTTTTGCTTGTACAAAATTATACCCATTTGTATTGCTTATTATTGATGTTAACACATCTATTTTGATTGTGTTTTAGGAAATAAAGTAACATTTAATCACTTCAAATACATAAAATTTTACAAAAATCTGTAAAACTTTAACCGTTGACTTGATGCAAATACAATGTTTTAAATCAAAAATAAAGGAGGAACTTTCTACACTATTTTAAAAAGCAACGCTTCACCTATTTTATCTCACTACATCTACATTTAAGAGTTGAAAAATATAGTAGGCGCTCACTAAAAAGGGAAAACTTTAGAAACACTGCTAAACTATACATGGTTACTACATGTATATTTTATAAATGTAAAGTTCAATTTTATTCTTCATTCCAGAGTCGACTAAAATGAAGACAACCTTTTCACAGCCCTAGCATATCTTTCACTTTTCCCCAGTTTATTCAACTTCTCGGTTTTCCTTTTCGATGAAGTCACATCAAAACGTATTTCTTTCCGGATCTATTCGCAATACACGTTTCAAAAGTAAGCTAATAGCTCCAAGCTACTTCAAGCACATTAAAATAAGTTTTAAGAAAAAACGCCCAATCCATATAAAGTTCAAATCGGACTTTTTAGAAAACTCGAACCACAAATAAATGCTCCGCGTAAGCAGATTCTTGTCTATGGGAACCGATTGAAAAGGAATGGTATTTAACGAATGCTTCTTCCAAAGAGGTTCGGAAGTTTTTTCTTCCCTTTGGAGCAGTAAGCAATCTTCACTGAGAGAAGGCAAAGTGGTCATTAGGATTTCGGTAAAATCCCTCAGGACAAAAGTCGTTAAAAGAAAATACACTCTCTTTTCAAGGAAAATAAAAACGAAAGTTGAAAGTTTCGAGATTCAAAAACGAGTTATATTTGTGTTTGAAGATGAAGACTATCTGTTTTTCTGGTGCTTTTTAGTTGTTACCAGAAGCTATTGATGTGCGTGATAAGAGATGCATTGCATGAGGTCCCTGGAATTTGATATTCTTTCAAGCACTCGATGTGCATTTTGCAGAGGTAAAATAAATGTTTGGGTACTTTTTTGGGATATGCCTTTGTAGTAAATGATAGTGTGTTTATAAGTGACTAAAATAAAATTCTAGAAAATATGCCGACGAGTTTGCAGACAATTCCTAATGCAGGTAAAAAGTCTCCATTTCAAGCTTTTTTTTTCCAATGTAGTTCAAAAATGATGATCCTTAAGTTTTTTTTTTGTGGAAAATATAATAATATTTACTTACCACTTGATGTTGGTCGGCGTTAGAAGTCCAGAAAAATCCCAATGATCCTACTCACCAGTGCTTTGGAAAATTTGCTGGTCGCCTAAATTAAATAATACACTTGTATTAAGATTAAATATATAAAATAACAATAACTATAACTATTAATAATATACAGGGTGTTCCAACAAGGCACCCAAACTCTTCACAGAAAAATTCCTTGCGTGAAGTAGATAAAAAATGCCCAGAGAACTGTACCTCTACGAAGAATTTTATTTTTAGAAAAATGTGACGTCTTATCCGATAAAAAACTTGATTATTTCCTTCCACGGTGCACACATGCATACGCAGTGGATAATTTTTGCCTCTTAGTGTGCAAACATATCCAAATAACCATGTTCATGTTTTCCATAAACTTTTTTTAGCGTAAACCGGATGTGACGCGTCTTTCCCGTTACTGTCTCAATTTTTTCTAAAACTATGGGGAGTAGAGGGATAGTTCTATGGGTATTTATTATGTACTCCACGCAAAAAAAAAGAGCTATGGCTGTGTCCAGGGTGGACTTGTTGAAACACCCTGTATAACATCATATTGTATATGGTAATACTCTTCAAATATTTTTTGATAAGTATAGAATAAAGTTTAAAAAATAAATAATGAATTAAACCAATAAAAATCTATCATTTATTGAAATGATTCCCAATCGGTGGTCCGGCTAGACTTCCTAATGGTGCTTTCACATGTGATTTTAGGAGCTTCACCTGTTAATAAACTAAACTGCATTCACAACTCAACTTTCAACTTTTCCTTGATAGCTCAAACCCAGCCTGGACTATAAAGATAACACGACACACAAACAAAAAAAAATCAATGCTTTACATCAGTAAAACCCCAACTACTCTTACCCAACCAACCCAAATCCGCAACAACGGACACAGCACCGAGAAAACCAGCAGTGGCAATCAAGAGTTACATTTAGGTGGTATTTCCAGATTCTGTCGCAGTTCATTAGCGATGTTTGTTCCTTAGAATCCTACGCTCTAATTAAACGAAGGTCGAGTCGACTCGATGCTCAACAACATATACGGGTATAAGCCAACGATTTTATCAAGCGTGCCGCACTATACGTTTGTTCGGTCTTGATAGATGGATATGAATTTCTGTTCTTAGGAGAGTGCTCATTAGAGAACTTCTCCTTTCGTACCGTTGATTGCCTTTATTTCCGAGTATTTCGGTCCTTTGTTGTTTGGGAGACGACTTTTCCGAGATCTACTATATAGCAGTGTCTTTTGATTTATTACTTCAGCTGTGTACGTGTAAAAAGTTTGTGAACGGTAGAGATGTTTCGATAAGGGCTTGTCTTTAAGGTGGTGGAGATGGAAGAAGGAATGATATGAAAGAATGCAGCTTTTGAAATTATTTTTGCAGGTTGAATGATGCAAAGTTCTGTCAAAAACTATTTCTTGTTGAATTATTTTTTTTGAATCCCCAACTGCACTTACTACATTTCAATCCAATTCATATTTAGAAATAATTTTTTTAGAAATAATTAAAATTGGAAGTTTATTAAAAACTTAAAGTTAAGTACGTAATTAATTAATTATAAATTAAGTTAATTTAAGGATTAAGTTAATTTGAAATAATTGTATAGGTTCATTGCTTATAAGTTTTCTGGCCGTTTCCTATACTAATTCTTACAATATCAAATCTAATATGAAAAATCTACAATACTTTTATTTACAAAAACATATCGATTAAAACTTCTTTACCCTTCATTTGATAACGAGCCAAGCATTACAAAAAACCTTAACACCGCATCAGGAATGGGCAACATTTAATTAAAATCATGGAAACTTCCAAGGCCAGAATAACTATCATTTTCCAGGATTGTAGGCCGTGTTTTTCGGATATTTTACACCCTAAAGTTTCACCTTTTGCTTTGTAAGTCATCCTCAGTGGAAAAAAAAACACCAATAAAGAGGAAAAAGTAAACAATTACATATAATCACTCTAAATTAATTTCACTTTTATTATTTGTAATTGATGATTTGATTACGTAATTGTTTACTTTTGCCTCTTTATATTTATTATTGACGGGGTTTTTTTTCCACTGAGGATGCCCTCCGAAGCAAATGGCAAATCTTTAGGGGGTTAATATCCGAAAGAAACGGTCTACAATCCAGTAAAATGATTCAACAAACATTCAATTAATTTAAAACCGATCAAATAACCATTATTAGGAAAACCCCGCAAAGCAAAAAAAAAAAAAGAAAAAAAATGCAATAACAAAACGTAACACCTTTCATCCTCTAACAATAAAAAAAACCCTCAAGCATCTTCCAAAAGCGCTTATTGTCTCGAAAGCAGAGATCCTCCACTTTGAAGCCTTGGATTATACGTGTTCCGGAAGCTTTTTGGCAGCTTAAACGACGCACTCCTGGACTTGGGATCCACTCATAATGGCCCCCTTCTCTCTCCCCTGGCGGATATTCAATGTACTCATCGCACAATTACCATGCTCTTCCAGGGAAGAGAGCACGCTAAGACGACTTTTTAACAGTTCGAGACGTGAATAGGTCCTTGAGATGATTGTACTGAGTCTTAAATTGGGTTCTTTGTTGTTTAATTGTTGTATTATACAGTTAGATTATAAGTGAGGACTTTTTTTGGGACAGGAACCAGGTATATCCAGTTTCAAACCAGATTTATTCACAGTGAGATTTTTATCGCGATACATTTCCAATCATTGTTTCCTTGAAATACAGATATTTGCCTGTTACCAAAAGACTCTTTCGCATGTTTAAGATTCGGATTTTATCCATATAAGATGCAAAACATTTCCTTAAGTGTAGTCTGACCCCCAAAGAGAGAAACTTGAACAGAAAAACCAAACATTGAAGAGAAGTTCAAAGCTAAACTGACACAAAAAGGTTTTTCAGCTTTTATTAATTACCATCACTTCAAAATTTGAGTGGAACAACCAGTTTTCATGACAACCTTCAAAATATTGTATGACGCCAAAAGGTTTTCTCGTGGACGGTCACACTATATGCAGATTTACCATTTATAACGATTAAAACTTATGTATTGTAACAAAATTATATATTTGTTTACATAAAAATCTGAAACCCCCCCCCCCAAAGAATTGGACCACAGTGTACTGTTTCAATCACGTGTGGAGTTAGAATGAAGCATGGCCATGTCTACAAATATAATCCAGATAATTCTGAGATTCGTATTACCGTAGATTCTTTGTATTAACGCTTAAATGTGATTTGAAGAATTCCTTTCATGCTCTACTAACATTTAATTCCATGAATTATATCGTAGAAATTAATTACAAAGGACCACTTTAAAGGCATCCGTTGGGATTCAGAAGTACAAGACGAGTTTGTTGCGAATGCATAAACTAGTATTTCCTGATAAACATTTGTCTTATTGCAGCGTTTAAAATGTTAATGCAATGAATTCGCTTGACATATTATTGCACAACCTGGAATAACGTTTAGAATCGAATTTCTAACGCTAAGCCTTCCAGGTTACATATTCATTAAAAATAATTTTGTGTTTGACATAGAGGAACTACTTTAAGCTCCTTGAACGTAAAGTATTCCGCTTGGAGAATCGCACAAGTATCATGTTTATTGGCACTTGAGTAAAATTTGAATGTTATTTCAGTAAAACCTGTTGAATATTTGACTTGAATTGTTACGCAATTTATTAGCGAAGGGGGATTAAGTGTACTGAAGATTCAAGTTTAAAATATCCCTCTTACACTCTGGACGACTTTGAAAGAGAAATGTTATATGTTTATAGATTATTCTGTTCAAATTTTCACTTTGCCAATTATCATTCGGAATAGACTGTGTGACTTGGAAGTTATTTGAGAGCAATGAAGTGTTAAGGGTGTTTACATAAGCTGAATTGTACCAATTCCTCACACTTTCATCTTGGATTCATGATTCTAATAACATTCTAGAAGTTGTGTTGTAAGTAATATTGTAGATTAAAATACAGATTGAAATAATCCATATAATTTGTAAGATGTTTGGGTGATGTAAATAATGTCTGCATCATTTTCCTCAATAATTTGAATTTAATTAAAAATATTATAGCAATTTAGTATTTCCTAATCTCAACACAGTAATTTTATTATTTTATATTAGTAATTTAATATTCTTAACTCCCCTTAAAACAAAGGCAGTAGCTATTCTACGGTCTCTGCACTTATAAAATGCATTTAATGCCCTTTTGTTTTATACATTGAAAATCTTCTTTTGCTTGAATAATTAAGGTAAATCTGTTGTAAATTTTACTATAATATTAAAACTCCATCTAAAATAATTTAACATTAACTCAGTATTTTAATTGCAAAGTTGAATTTAAAATGTCATTGGTTATGATAGGATGCGTCAGTGGAATAGGGGGTTGAATATTTTCTACATTGACTGTAAAAAAATATACCTAATATGAAATCTCATAAATTAAAGGTAAGCCTAACTGTCAAGTATTCTTTCACTTTAAATGTAACTCTTAACTTAATTGTTTTTAACCCTGCTGCACTGCTCCGACTTGCTACGCGCATGTACTGTTGGGGTCAATATGACCCCATTCAAAATATTATCACTTCTACCATTAAATGAAAGGTTAAATTTTGGAAATAATCATATCTAAAGTTGCATAAGTATATTTTAAATGATATTAAATAAAATAGTATATGAATAAAGCAATAAATTAAACATACAAATAAAAAACAAATGAACAACTCAAAAATACTTAAATGAAAAGTTAAATTTTGAAAATAATTATATCTTAAGTTGTATAAGTATATTTTAAATTATATTTAATAAAATATATGAATAAAGCAATAAACTTAACATACAAATAAAAAAATAACAAAAAAAACAAACATCCCAAAACTTTGCATTTTCACATATCCCAACCGTTTGGTCCAGAGGAGTTTATTGCATGTGCCTACCTGACACGTGGATCAAACACAAAAGAAAACGAGAAAAAAATAAAAAATAAACATCAAAAGTTCGAAAAGGAATGTTTGAGTAGTTATTTTTGTTCGTTTCCGTTGAATGATTCCAAGAAATATGGAAGTGTGAAGGCACAAGAAAAAATACTAGAATTGGGTCATATTGACCCCAACAGTACATTAAGAATAAGTTGAAAAATTTTGGTAGTAAATAAAAATAAATGAAAATCATTCAGTTTTTACGTATTTATGTCCTTTATCAACAAAGTCATGCAATTTTATGACAATATCTCCGGGGGTTTCCTTTTTATGAGCAAATGAAAAAAAAATTGGGTCAAATAGACCCCAGCAGTACAGCAGGGTTAAGGTATTTTAGGAATAACTTTTAACACGGTAACTACACTAGAATGTAACACTTATGCATAAATTAAAATCATTAATCGATGTTCATGCTGTTTAATTAAAATTTGTATCTTGCTATACTCGACAGCAACCCTATGACGTCACTAACAAAGAAAGTAGTTCCCAGTGCGGTGTCTGAATTTTGAGTGAAATGAAGAACGTCAATTCAAAAATATGATTATTTTGATAAACTCATGTATGTATATGTCTTTTTATCATGATTTGCATTCCGAAACTCCTCCTAGCAACCCAACAGACTTTCGGTTTACGTAGTTTTTGCTTCCGCGTAGTGACGTCATTAGGCCAGGAAACGCTGCTGTCGAGTGTAAAGTCTTACCTGTTATGCGTTTTGATATTTTTAAGTTACGATGGTTAGCCCAAAATATTATTTCATACACATATGTCAAAGTAAAAATCGGATACAAATTATGTTTTGAAAAACCAAAGCAAACGTTTCTCGGATCCAGCAAAATCTTTTAGCTCTTTACCTGCCACTTTTCCCAGCCTACCTATTTTTCAAAAACGACATTTACTACGCATACATCAGATACTTTAATTACCAGCATCACCCAAAACTGTTTTACGTACAAAATAAAAACGAGTAACTCCCAAAATTTCAACATCCGAATTAAGCCACACCCCGAACAACAATCCTATTCTTCTCGACACCTTCCCAATACCCCACGAAAAGAAAAAAAAAAAGAAGATTAAAAGTCTCACCCATTCGAATCTCTTTTGTTCTACCTTTTCACCTGATTCAATTCGATTACCGGCTTCAAAAGAGTTCGAAGGAAAAGAAAGTTAATTTCATCGCAACAATGTCGTCTTGCCTTCAGGTGAAGCCAATTTCGCATTTGATACACGGGAACATGAATTTAACCCTATCACATGAACAGTGACATCTAAATTCGCTGAGGGGTCCGGTTTCTATTGTGTGTAACTCTGAAGGGGAAATGGGCGTTCCCATTAAATCTTTGACAACGGTTTTTATTTAGAGGTTATCACACTATGTGATCATGGACATTGTTTTCAGAATGAACTATAGAGTTAATCAGGCGAAGCGAAAAACTTTTTTTCGTCTGTAATGAAATCTGTCTCACTTTTTGATACTTCCAGTCCTGGACAGTTTAAATTTTCTAAAGGATTAAATGGAAATGTAGGTTCTATGTTCGGGGTTTTCAGGTATAAAATCAGCCTGTAAAGGACAAGGGGTTAAAAGTCTTTAATACTTAAATTGTGTTTAGATATTACAGTGTCAAGTAATATTAAGCGAAAAGTTATTTTGTTTTCGCTTATTTATTCGTATTGTTGAAGCTTATAAAATACAGTATAACATCGATATCGTGAATTCAAAGGGAGCAGAAAAAGAAATTCGAGGTAATGAGTTTTCGCGAAAACAAGGGAAAATAGAGAATTCTTAATTTCAAGGGGTGAAATATTTTTTAGGATATGAAGACTTTCGAGGTATCAATGTTCGAGATAACGAGGGTATACTGTAATATCATTATAGCACCACTGACGAATAAATTTGTTATTACCCACTATTAATATTTATTACTATTTCATCGAACAAATTCGGTACTTCATAAGGATATAATCTGCTCTTATGGGAGACTAAAACGTTATACACTAGTTATATCATTTTAAATTCATTAGTAGGTAGTTGGTTAAATTTTAAAATTAGAAACCCTATTTTACTGAAACTAATTCAGTGCATCCTTTTTACTTTTGATGAGCAATTTTTAAATAACTAACGAATCTCAAAACCGGATTATTAAAAATGATTACTTTTCAAACGTTGCATTAATTTCCATATCAAATTTTCGTTTCAAGGGAATTGAACGAATTTAGTGATTAGAATTTAAATTATAAAGATGTGTTTGTGATTAAGGGCAAATGGTAGTGCATTATTAGAGATAAAAAATAGGCTAAATTTAACGAATTCCATTCTAAATCCTCAAGAGACTAAAGATTACACATCAGAACCAACTGCACGCAACCAATATACATATTCAAAAATAACCTAGTACGCTATTAGACTTATTAAAATCTTACATTGGACACTTTGACATTTAATAATAATTCATATAGTATTCAATACATGTGAATACATTGATAGTAAAAAAGCTCGTAACAAATTTTTGAATGAATCTAAATAGTACATTTGAATTTATAAAAGTTAATTTAAACACTTGAGTTTAGGTACAACGCATTAATTCCACTACTAACAATCTATGCAAATTTTTATAATATTATATTATTATTCCATATAATTTTTTTCATTAAACATACGTTGTAGTTATTATTACCTATTATTATTATTATTATTATTATTATTATTATTATTATTATTATTATTATTATTATTATTATTATTATTATTATTATTACTATATTTGAGTAGTATTTACAGCAGCATTTTTCTTTTGCAATATCCTGAAAGCTTTGCTTTCACAAAATATTATTAATTATTTCGGCCTTATCTTTAAACACACACAATAATTCCCTAAGCAGATCAAAATTTGTTTCCTATCATTGTTATAGTAGAAATATTCTAAAACTATAAGGGGTATATTTAGATGAATATAATATAGAATATGCCTTGTTTTTTTGCAAGCCTTTTATTTATTACTCCATTTTACATATTTCATGATAGTTAAATAAACTTTTAAAGTTACCCCTTCAATTTAACATAATTTTCTCAATATTTTAAAGAGAATGCGTTTTGATAACTAAAATATCTAATAATATTATCGAGCAAATAATTATAATTACTTATACAATTACTAATCCATCTGTTATTGTAAACGTAACCTTACAACAAACTGGCCAATGAGAAGTCGTCAAATACAGAAATATCAAGATTCAGTGAGTGTTTTATAAAAGCATGATGCCCAATTACTCCATTCCCACAAACTTTCATCTCGGGCATGTTTAAGAAAATAAGGGAATTACCCCCAAGAAAAACACAGAACTCTCCTTGACTTCTCCCTCCCCTGAGTAAAAGGAAGGGTTCCGCTTGATCCCCCACTCCCCTCATCCGAAGGATCTTGGTGAGAGTAGTACCTGTCCTGGTGCATTTCATTCCCTCATGGGGGCCCAGTGGTCTTGCTAATTGAATCAGTGAGAAAGGGGAGGCGGTTGTCTTAATTAGCGCCGAGGATTGGAGGTGAGGGGTGAATGGTCCCTTTCACTTAACTTCGGTGAATGAGGGTGCTTCGGTTTCATTGGCGATGTACGGAAGAGTGATGGAGAATCTATGATCCTTGGGGAAGAGACTTACATACGAATGTTTTTATGTGTTTATCCATGGAATTGTTTAAAAACACTCTTTTGACATAATGTGACAAAACCGTCGGGGAGATATTATTCACATGATGGTTCCAAAAAACCAATGCATTATCTAATCAGTTCATTGCGCGTATCTGAAGAAACGCCTGTTCTTGGCAAACTTTGAGTGGGTTTTTTTTTTCGATAACAGGGTGAAGAAGATTGTTGTTTCCGGCGTGGTGGTGACGATATACTTAGAGTAAAAATAGGAGGTGAATATTAAAGTTGAACGCATAGTAAAAATAATGAAAATTGAAGGTATAATAAAATAATAAAAAGTTGTAGGAATGTCATAGAAATAAAAATTATAGTAATATTAAAACAATAATAATTTGAAAACAATGTACGCATTAATTAATTAAAAACGTAATTTTTAGGTGAACTTACTTATCTTGAAAAATTTAAGTATAATCTTTAAAAAAATTAAGTGTTTTTTAAGGAGAAAAACAAAAGTATCAACGACATCCAAGTTTTTCTGTCACAAATGTTTTGTATATTACTTCCGGACAACTATTACGATATAAACAAATTTTATATGCATCACAACTTATCAAAGGATTAAATACCACAGTTTTTACTGTTACTAAGGTCTTATTTAAAATATAAAGTTATAGTACCAAGCTAGAAAATCACAAACCGCCGAAATTTCAAAAACTCAAATATAGTATCACAAACATGGTTAACAGTACGATTATTGTTGATTGATATAAGTGGCATTTTGTTATTCGATCACGAGTTTTTCGAGAAGTATGACTTACATGCGAGAAATACAAACTCACGTAAGTTTACTATTACGTATACGTAATAGTAAGAGAAATACAATTTACGCAAAAAAAGAAACAGCTAAGATACCTAAAAAAGAAAATCCTCTATAGGGATAAATCTTTATGCCAAAGACAAAAAGAGTCATTCAGTTTAAGTGGGATTACAAACTAAACGCAACGAAACAGAAATAAAAAAAGTGTCGCACAAAGTCCAGATTAGCAGAAGAGAGAGAGTGATCAAGGATTTAGACATGGCTAGACTATTTCTATTCGAATGGGCTTAGCAGAAATTCACTTCGATGTAATGCTAGACACATAATAATACAAGAGGAAAATACCAGGTTAATGTAATAGATTTCCTATTTATTATTGTGGTATTACATATTACATAATTTTTTAAACTTCGAAAATTGTCCCTATTTAGATAATATATTAAAAGAGGTAAAATTTGTTTAATAGTTACTTTTTGTTTTATAGGTAAAAATTAAGATATTGAGATATTTTAAACTTATATTTGAAAGTAGTTTAGAATTTTGTTTTGGAGAAGTGACATGTTCCACTTAAAAGTTATTTTGTATTCAAAAAACTTCATTTAAAATTTTTTGGAAAAAATATGTAATTATAGTTAAGTGCTTGTATAATGTATTTATGTATTATTATTTTGTATTTATGTAATGTATAAATTTCAATTGAGCAGCTCAATACAATTGAATTGGTAGAATAACATAAGTACCAACAATGGTGAAAAGTCAAACACAATTAGGTACAAAAAATACAGACAAAACTATGGTAAGGCACCAAAAGAGTCAGGAGCTCGTTGAAATAATCTCCCTAAGAAAGTAACTGTTCTTTAAGAATTGAAAAAAGCATAATTTCAGGTTAATAAAAAAGGGTAATCGCAATTTTACTGTTAATTCATGATGATAGTTTTTAAAAGAACTTATCAATTAGTTTTTTAAATACTTCAGCGATCCTTTTTCTTAAAATTGAAAGCTTGTAGTTTATACTAATAAGTTGCCTTCTAAAACTTAATTTCTAAAAAAAGTCTACAGAAAAATCAATTCTTAATTTAATATCCTAAATATAAACTCATTGCAGAACAACAAAAGACCCATTATAAAATCTTAAGCTTTTTTCAAAAAGCGAATTATAAAATTTAAATTTTTTTTCAAAAAGTGTCTTTTACAACCATTTTTTTTTTTTACAAAACTTTAAAAAATGCTTCTTTTTTTCACTTTTTCCATTTGCACTCTTTTCAATTCAGAGACAAGACTCATTGTTTCAAACCCTAACGAACAAAACGAAGACGTAAAGAACGCCATTCCAAGGTCTGTAAAAAGACTCGATATTGCCACACAGAGATATCTAAAGAACCCCGCCTAGGCAAGATTCTATTTTACACCAAACGGCTCCATAAAAACCCTCTTCCCGTCATTTAGAACGTGGTATGACCTGTGACAACGACACAGATAAAGGGTTCAAACTGAGTCCTTTCTAGAACTTAAACTTGTCCTTCGAGCCTTGGCACGGAGACTCGCGTTTAAAACGCTTTTTATGGTTTGCTATACCGGATGCCAAGAGCTTCAAAAAAGTTTATGGTGAAATATTAGTTGTTTATGTGACAAGAGGATGGGATGTAACGGCCCTTTTTGCGGTTTACAGCCGTTTGCAAGGTGGTTTCTTAAATCAAGTGAACTACATGGACCTTTTAGAAATGTCTTGATGGTTTATTTTAATGCTGTGAGAAAACTTTTTATGTTACTGGGTTACTCAATGCATAGGTGATGTAAATGTTCATAGAAGGAGAGTTAGAGAGGGGAAATTTAAGTTTCATTTATCGATGTTAAATTCCATTTATTCAAGAAAAATAAAGTGCAAATATGATGATGATTCCCATCTTATTCAGTCTTATTTTTCTGTCCTTCACCCATAAACTCAAACGATAGTTCTTTCCATATTTCCATACTACTTAAACTATTTAATCCTCTGATTTTTTTTTATGCTTAATTACATAATTTTCCGTTTACCATCCAATCCAATATTTTCCTAAAGTAAAACAAAACATTTCTGTTAAAATCCTGAATTGTAGTTTTAAACTACAGAGTAGCACTATTTTCCAGCAAAATATAAGTACCTGACTAAATTAAAAAGTTCCAAACATGTATAATTTAACTTTAATTATCCACCAAACTTATCGCTTAACTATTTTGTATAACCAAAACCTTCATTAATCAATTAATTATAAAAGCATCTCCTAACGAGGACCTGAAAGTTTAGAATAATATAACACCCATACTCTGAGAAAAAGGAAGGGGAAATCATCTAAGCATTAAAACTAGCGTAATTATGAATATTCCTTTTAAAGTTCTCAGTTCTCCTACAGAATTTGTTTCCAGAGTGCATTTTTCAACCCATTTAGTTTAATGCCTCTTTTTCCATCCCGATGAACTCAAGATGCTGCTCAGGTTAATTAAAATACTCATCAATCACCAATTAAGCAAGTTTGTCACACGCACTTAAAGTGAGCTAAATAGATTTAATGAACTTAATTAATTGATTGCACTTTTGTTTGATTACAAGTGTCACTACTACGGCAGTCTGTCTGAAAGTGCGAAGATATATGTGGGAAAACAAAACATAATCTATTAAACTTTCAATATAACTTCAACTATACTGAAAAGTAAATAAAATGTTTAAAAAGGATGTTATATCTCCAAAGTCAAATTTTATTTTAAAAGTAATTCTTCGTACCTACATTTTCGTTTTAGTTTAATTCACTTTGAATTTAATTGAGGATTTTGATATCAAAAATATTATTTGTGTTTTGTTCCCTGTATATTGCTAACAATCTGGTTGTGAATAATTTATTAGTCTAGTAAATATATCCATTTTTGAAAGCTTTCGGCACTAGTGAATCCCTCTAGGTCTAGGCAAAATTTAAAGTGTTAGATTTTAATTCAAAATGGACCAAATCCCTTAACCCCCTAGCAGACAGTTTACCTCTAAAAGTGCAGTAAATGGTGACAGCGCGTAACTAACGTATAAAATGATCATTTGAAGATGATTTAAACATTTATAAACGAGATAATTTTTAATGGAAATAATATTAAAATCGGTAGTAATGGTGCAACTATATATTCTAACAATTTAATAATATTCTAATAATGTTTATATCGATTTGTAAAAGAAGGAAATCTATTGGTTTCGTGATTAATTTAGGCTACCACTATTATAGTAAACCAACCCTTTTTAATATAAGAAAAGTCAATTTTCCCTTACTTAAAGGTACAATACGAATATCTTACTTAGTACAAATAAGAAATTGACGTCTGATAACTAAGTTAATTTGGAACATATATTCCATTATAATACTTAAAAATTTTCATTCACACCCCTCATATTAATGACCTAAAAGTTTTAAGTTACTGCACAATTTAATTGTCCCAGACGAATAAAATATACTCACGTAAAAAATTCTCGAAAGTCTCTCTCATAGACCAGACGATGTAAATGTTAAGTCTAGACTCACAGCACTGAAATAATAACTTTCCAACTACAGTCCGATATTACAATTGGCCCGGAATGCAATTTCCCAAGTTAAAACCCCCAGGATTTAAAAAATAATTTTCTCAAAGTGGTTATTAAATAAATTATATCGCTGCGGGTTCTACCACATCCATTCCTATACAGTTCACTTCCTTCTCTTTAAAATAAATCTGATACGACGGTTTTTATTGAAGGGAACTTTTGGGGCCCCAAAACATCCTTTATTATCTGACACGCGGGATTATTTCCAAAAGCGGGTTTCGGTAACTGATTTTTGCAAGAAACAGAAACATAAAAAGACACGGAGAGATATGATACACCGCGGAAATTTCTCCAAGGCAATCGGGATCCCAAATCAAATCATAAAATCAAAACTTTTGTTTTCAATTTCGACTTTTTATCAGTGGGGTATTTCCTTCCCCCGACTGTATTATTAAGTCCAATGCCCCCGCAATTTTTATTGCGGGTTATAAAAGTCCAATTTATCTTTTCCTCGACTATACTGTAAAATCGGTGGAAGTCGGCCAAACGATACAGGGGGAATTTATTTTTACGTCGATCAAATACGCAAACTTGGAAAGACAGCTTTGCCAATTTAGGTTCTGCTCTTTGCACGTTTTTACAACAACAGAAACAGTTTTTCTCTTCCACTTTCTTTATAGTTTATTTTCAATTACGTTTTTAATTTTTTTTAATGTAAGTCTCAATCACATGGATAAGGTTGCGCAATGAGGTGTATGTGTGTGTGTGATGTGAGGATGTATGAGGATGAGCTAACAATCATGGTGAATTTCATAGGTTTAGTTACTTTTGCTTTTATATAGCCTTATGAATCTAGATAGTCATGGTACTACCCTGAAAAGATTTAGGAATTATTCTTCAAACGGACTTATAACGCATTTTGCACCACTAGATAATTTGAAAATAACCTAATCAATCAATAATTTTAGAAAAAATACCCAAAGTTCGAAAAAGTTATCTACATGTTACCTCAGTAAAAAGTGAATTTTAAAAGTTTCAAATTTATCTAATTAAGTTGGTTCTAAATTGCTGCAACAATGTGGGTGGATAGGCTAGTGTCATTCAGGCACCTTAAAAGAGATTTAGTCCTCACGAACTATTACAACTTCAGATATATTAACCAAAATCATTAATGAAATCGTAAAAAAAAATAATTAAAAGTGATTTAAGAAGAGATAGGACGGAGCATTGAAACCACATTGATGACTCCATGCCACACAAGTCTCCATAACCAGACACAACCAGAACCAAAACAATACCGCCCCCTAGTAAACATCCCGCCCTATTCACAATGATAGTTCTGTGAGACGGTGTAGTAAAAGACAAATTTATGACTGCATTACGGGACAGCCATGACACTTATGACTAATGCATTTCCTACCGCCTCTGATGGATAACATCGCGCGCGCACATTCGATTATGCACTCTTATTGAGGCTGCGGCGGAGATGAATTTCATAAATTGAAGGTTTTATTAATGGCACGCCGCGAGTCTCGAAAAATAAGATGCACCTCGCTTTTCGAGAAAAATCACTTAGTTGGGATAAATTTGTGTGAGCGGATGCACTAACAATGGATCGGTGACTTGTTATTACGCTAATGTAAAGGTGTAATGAAAGTGGGAAAGAAACCGTGGAGATTACTTGTGGAGCAAAAAGCTAGGATGCTTGCCGGTAAAAGCTGGTTTTTCAGCTCTTTAAGCACATTTAACGTAAAGGAAAATATCGTGTTTTGATTGATTGGTCAATGACCTGTATGACATTTTAGGATGATGTCATTGGCATTTATATACTGATGAATAAGTTCAGGGGAAAGTTCTTTTAAACTGTTGAATAGTAACAAATTTAATACGTAGTAGGAGTTTATATCGTGGATAATGTGAAAGTAAAGTTATTTTTACCATCTGCAGGTCTGTACGATCGAAAACTCGAACCAGTAGGTATTATTAGAATTACATTTAATTCTTCAAATAGTAAATGTGCAAATGGCTCACCATGTATTAGGGGTTATCCACATACGTACTATATACCAAGTTCGTTACGACTACATACATGCTTCGAAAATGCTGAATGGAGAATCTGTAAATTTGGTTTTTCCTTGCATTGAGATAAGTGGAAGTGGAAGCAAAAACAACATTACACCAAATCCAAAAAGTAATACCTAATTAGGAGGACGAATCAAAGTTGTTGCTTTTAAAACTGGAGTTTGCTTTTTTACAATTGTTTAACTTTTCCAATCCTGACTCCCCCCTCCCAATTTTTATTATTAAATTCAATCGAAATCTCTAGCAGTATAGGATTGAAGGGGTAAAATGAAGTGTCCACATATTTTGTTCTAATTGTTGTCTCTTTTCTTTCTTTTCAAACAACGCCTAAAAAAGCAGCTAAATTAGCTGCACCTTACATGGTAGTTTATAAAACATTTTCGAAAGAGTAATACTAAATATAAGAGAAGCTTTCGTATAACTAAAATATATCTATGTTATTTACCCAATGTAAACAACCTAACATTAGTCTTTCTATACAAAAAATGCATCACATTATCCGTATCTTTATAGTAAATATAACTTGTTCTAAATAAATAAGAACGTAATTAATCAGTTAAAATATTAATGGAGACGTAATATTTATCTATCTTTCCTTAATTATTCAATCACGAGATATTCAAAATAGATTATTTAAGATATCTCCATTCCCTAAAAACTGAGAAAGATAAATGGTTAATAAGTATTTTTCAGCAGATTTTGTTTAAAAAAAAGCTACCCAGTAAGGTATCTAAAATAATTCAAAAACTTCCCAATGCAAAATTCTAATATGTCTATGAAAGTACCAACATAACAAGGCATAACACTAAACATTGTAGTACATAAAATGCAACCTATTAAAATATAATAACAATTTATTTTATGTATCGAATTTTGTTACCTCGGTTTTAAAATAACTCATATACTTTACCTATAAAGCCCTATTTTTAAATAAAAAAATAAGTAATACCACAGACAAGCAGACCTTATATAATCCATGAAATATTCAATTCGAAAAATAATAATGGGTGATTTATAGTGAGTCCCAGTTTTCAATTTCAAGCCAGTTTTTATCGACAAATAGGTTTCGAATTCAAATTCAATACTCATTCCAGGAAGGAAATGATAAGATAAAGCATTTTTGATGCCACCGTCGATAAACTAACTCTGCTTATAAAATATAAATTCAAAATTGATCCGCTTATGAGATCCTATGCAGGTTGTTTGATCGATAAACGTATACGAGGATATTTTGGAGGGTATTTTTAAAAAGTATGTTATTTCTATGCCGAAGCGATATGGTAAATGCGGATATAGAAAAATGAATGTAGTATTATTATAGGTTATTTTAATGGTTGAAGAGAATTAAACCGTTATGTAAATTTCCGACTTCCGTTTAAAATTTCAAAAATGCTTTAAAGTATCTATGGGTATGAAAATTGTTGTAAATTTTATGAATAAAAATTATGAAAAATGTTGAAGTATTGAAAATATGTTTTTATATTCTACATTAGAACGAAAATGTATTTAAATAGATGGAAGATAAATAGTTAAAATATATTTTTTTTATAAATAAATAGAAAAATATGTATTTATTTTCACATTAGGGTAATATTTAGGGAAGCGGTAGATAGTTTCAAATAACCATTTATTATTACAAGCATAATAATTATATCCCTTCATTGTTTTAAATGTTTTTTTACTCCAAGTTATAAAAAACCTTTCTACTAAAAATTAGATCCAAAAATATTTATTCAGATAGCCAGATAGAAAAAAAAATATAGTAATTGTAAAGTACTGTAGATAACTAATAAAATAAAATGCATTTGTTTTAAATGTTTTATAATATTTATAATATTTTCAAACCACAATAAATTTTGATATTTTCAAATATTTTTTGGAATATTGAGCTTATATGTATCACTACGAAAATAATAATAATTTCCATCCAAGTTGGAGAATTCGTTTTTTCAAGGATTAATTAATTTAATGTTTTCATTTAAAAAGTTGTGTATGCTATTTATCTCAATATGAATCGAAATCTATTAAAATGTGAGAAAATTATATTTTTATACTTTTTTTACCGATTAATCCTTTATTTAAACTAATTGCCAATTAAATCAGTAAAAAGTATAGCGAAAAGATTTACACATTGAATAAATGAAATATAATCCTAAAAAAAAAGTTTTAATTCTTTTGAATAAACTTAGGATTAGTGTTAAAAGTTAAATTTTCTCAAACATATTAAAAGACAATCAAAGCCCTTAAATTGACTCTAAAACTCTTTTGATACACTACAGCCTTTATGAAAATCGATTAATCTTAATTCTTAATAATAAAGTTGTTCTTTATTTTTCAAGAAGAAAAAAAATACCATACACTTTAAACTTTAAATACAGTCAAGGATAAAACACTTTCTTTACAAGTAGTTAAGAAATATTTTCCAAAACTAATTATCCATCATTTCTTACAATTTTCGTATGAATATTCCCAAGAGAAATTTTCATAAATTAAAATAAAAATAATAAAAGAACCTCCAGGTGAGATTTTGAATTTTAATACAGGAAGTAATTATCTATATAGTGTTGACTTAATCAACTTGAACAGTGTTGAGAGATTTAAATTTGTAAGGATCATCTTTAACGAAAGATATTGGAAACTCAGCTTGGTTTACTGCCATAATGACGCCTTCAAGAGACGCTATCATGTCAAGTGCTGTACTTAAGTTAAGTAGCTCTAAAAACATCACTCTTTGATGACAGAATTAAGCCTCTTAATTATAATCATCAATTTATTTTAAATTTCTATGAAAGGCACGTGTTAGGGTTTAATTAACAATTCTATTGTGTAGCTCTACCAATACCGTGCATGTTACGTTTTTGTAGCAGCTCATAAAAATAGTGTTCATCAGAAGGTAAAGAGACCTTTTTGTGTTGAAACTCTTGGGAATCATATTAAACTAGTTCTTTTTCGCTATTATATAGTCAAGACGATCAACAATGGAAGTACTTATCTGCGTTCGCTATGTCATAAAAAGCTTTCTTCCATATTTTAATGTAAAAATTTTTAATCTCTTTCAAAGTATGTTTATTGTTTATTTAAGCTGTATACTTGAAAATGTCTTCTTGGAATACTTTGAATAACTTATTTTTAAGGCAAAATTCTATTAATTTTCTTTATGTGTAGTAAAAAAATTACATTAAACCAAACTTTCATGTTTTTCTTTCTTGAAAAGTGTCTAAGAAATGATGAAAGTATAACGTTATCTTTGATATCTAAGAATATAATATTTTGCTAATATTTTGAAATCATACCCCTCTTTCTTTAAGAAAATAAACTTCTACTATAACTATGTAGAAATACATTTTTAAGTAAAATATTTAAAGAGTAGCAGAATATAATGTATAAGTTTTGCTTTGTCGTGTAGTTTTCATAAAACGCTATAGTATATGATTAAGCAAACACTGTTAAAAATAGATTTGGTCAGTATGATATTTTCTCTGAGAGATGTTTCTTGTGTAAACTTTATCACCAACATGGTTTCTATGCAATTGGAACAAAAAACAGTCCATATTAATTATTATAAATAACATCTACTTTACAGTTTGTTTCAAAATGTTGTCAATTTTTAAAAGGACACAAAAATTCAAGTGCAGCTCTATACAAGATGCAAAAAAAAAAAACCTGAGGGGATCATTAACAGGTTTCTCAATATTTCTCAATTTCATTTTAAAATTAGTAAGTACCAAGTTAATAGTTGTCGTAAAACAAAACAGCAGCAAACTATTGACCGGATTTTAGAAGCCAGTTAATGGATCATCTATCAAATTTTAGTTCATAAATGATTCGGAGGTTTCAAACCAGTTACACCTATCCCACTTCACCTTTATACCAATATGCACTCTTTACAACGAGACCTACTGCACGGAAATGAACGAAAATAGACCCCTACTAAAAAAAAGCTTCACTATCACTGCCGTAATCAATGGGATACTTCTATTACCATCCAAATCATACCATTCTTTGTCGATGAAACAGCTTCATCTCTCATATTCTTCATCGCATCTTGGTGCAAAAATCACTCACAAAGCCATATTCACTTACTTACTCCCCCAGCAGAGAACTTCGGCTCTCGATCATTAGATCATCCCCTAATCCGACACTTGGCCCGACCGAAAAGGCAACACATGGCTCCCCCAAAGGCATACCAATCATCCCCACAAGAGAGAAAGCGACATAGAATAAGGACGAGTTTATACATGCAGCGATTCCAGCGACGCGACCGGTCAAAATCCTTACAAAATGCCAATTTAAAAAAAGGAATAAGTCCAAAAAATGGGAAACCTATTTTTTATGCGCAAAAAGAAACTCCAAGCTTCGCTCTACACATGAGTGTAAAGAGGAGAAAAAAATAACTACCTCCTATCGGTAGATATAACCTCTTGCAATTAGGAAATCAATGTTCATTCATTGGATTTTTTTTCATTAAATTTGAAATTTTAGTTAATTTGTCTTTCTTTTCTTATTTTTTGTACTGTAAACTCAGCCAAAATAAAATTTGGTTTTAATTTAAAAGTTTTTCCCCCTTTTTATATCCAATGATTGTTTGACTCCATTGATATTCACTTACTTCAATGATGCCTTAATGACTCAGTTTCATAATATTTTTTTATTTTATTCATCTTAGTCTTTTTATTTTTCCCTTTTGTGCTGTGAACTAAGCATAAATACATTTTGGTTGTCGATTAAAGTGATTTTTAAGATTTTTTTTTTATCTGAAATTCCATAAGGTTGACACAGGTAATAATTCCATCAACGTTTTTCAACTGAAAATTATTTTGAATAATTTTGGATGATTACAGTAGATCTCCAATTATCCGAACTCCGAGTATCCGAATTGATCCGAATGCTGCCTTTTCATTTAATTCTTTAAAAGTAGTATTTTTCCCCCATTTTCAACATGCTTGCAGTAATTAATTTAAATGGACATTTTACGGAAAAATCTAATTTTCCGAATTTTTGATCATAAGGATGGAGTCCGGTCCCAATTGATTCGGATAATTGGAGTTCTACCTACTCTATTCTGTACTCTAAATAGGGTCCTGGATTTCTAGTACAAACTCGGTGGTTATATGCAGCGAAAAATTCTATGACTTGTACAGTTTTTCCCCCTCAATTTTCTCAAAACATGGTTTTTGGACGTATTCCCTTTTTCAAACTGGCGATTCAATTGATGATTTAACTACTACAACATCATAGCACTAAGGACCAATGGCAGGGCAAGATTCTAAATCAATGAGGAAAGCGATAGGAAATTTTTCCCAGTTTTTCCCTATGATGTAACGGTCGTATCGTTCGTATCAATGCATGTAAACCAGCCCTAAGGGTCGACCCCTTCTTTCCCGCATCCTCCATAATAATAAGACCATCCTGCGGCGTTCCATTAAACATTTATCAGAGATCTCTTTCACGTAGTAAGTACTTGATATGTGATGAGGGGATGCGATAAATAACCTGCGGAATCGACTCGAGGGAGCCAGATGCATCCCTCCCCTTTCCCTTCCGACAGACGATATTCCAAAGGGGGAGGGGGGATTAGCACTGGGGTGTTGTGATCAGATGCCATTTGCTTGATGGGATTGTGATGCAGAAACAATAGAAGAGAGGTATTCGGTAGCTTTGAGAGAAAGGAGAGAATGATTTTTGGTCGGGGATGAGGATGAAAGAGCTCGTGGTTGTGTTGTGTGGTTACTGTTTTATGTTTTTAATTTCATATTTAATTTTTTTTAAGCATGGTGGGGGTTGGTGTATAAACGCTGTAAGTGTAATTTGTAATATATTCTATATTGAAATGGAATACGTCCGAATTCCACTTCGTAATGTGAGAGCGAGGGCTACGATTGGTTTGTCGGATAATTGCCATTCCAAATACGGGGTTGAAATTGGCTTTGATTGGTTCTTACGAGGAGGTGGGAATCTTACGAAGTGGAGTTGAGAAATATGCATTGAAATGATGATGAAATTAGAAATCATATTGAAAGTCATATTAGCGAAATTCTTAAACTCACGATTCTTAATAATGTTCAAAGAAATGACTCCTTGGAAAAAGAACGCCTAGTTTTTAATTTTGACTGTATTCTCGTCTTTTTAAAACTAAAACCAGTCATCCTAAATCACCTTATATCTCTTAACAAATGTGATATTTGTAAAAACTATGATGTAACAGTTCCATTCGAACTTTGTGTTCTAAATTAAGTTACTTTACAATTAAAAGAGTCGAGTGAGAAGAATGATCGTTTTGTTAAATTTTTAACTTTTGTGGAACAGAAACATGAAGGATAATCAAGAACATGCAAGAACTATTAATTAGATCTACATAATGCAACAATAATGCAAGTATAGATCACTAGAAATATATCAATTTCACAGAAAAATCAACTTACCTTTGCTATTTTCACTTATTCTTCGTAGTTGGTCAAAGTGTCATCCTGTAGAAGGTATGAAATAGGCAAATGAGATATCATAAAGTATTTATGAACATAAATCAAAGGAAAACGATCAAATTTAATTAAATTTCCCTAGTTTCCACTGAATCCTTAAATCATTTTTTCTCTTTTCTCCATTTTACACTATTGGCAGAAAAAAACTCAGGGGAAAATTTACACATCTCCCCAAATGATTTACGATGTAATCTCCCCTACCCGATACCAAAATACCCGTGCCCGAAAAAAAAACCCTATCAATTTGACGAAATACGCGGAAATCTTTCTTAACAGAAAAGAATCCAGACTTCAAAAAGTTACTCAGAGAACCGGGCGATTTCTTCATGTCTGACTGATTCTCACTACTCTTGGATCTTCCAAAAGACAAACGATGCGGAAAAAGAAGGACAGATACAACTAAACTCGAAAGGAACCCACCCCTTTCCCAGAATGCCTGTTGTTTTCTTATCTCCCTCCAAAAATGTCTCGTAAATCTGAAAGGTGTGGTTAATGCCCAGATGGGTTGGGAGAACGTTTAAATTGTTTCGGGGATGACGGATATTCGAGATTTACCCATGGCATTTGGAAGTACTGCCGGTGATTTACGGTTAATTTAGAAAACCGAAGGGGAATTCGAGAGCTGGCTAAAACGGTAAATTTCAGCTAGATTTCCTTAAAGGGTAATACTGGCCGTTGCTCTTTATTCGCAACTTATTATTGGATAAAAAAAAAGAATCATAAATGTTTGTGATGTTGCTCTTTTTTGAAGATAGAATGAAAATGGAGTTGCTATTTTATGAGTTCAATGAGGGGCTTAACTCTGTGTTATACTTATTTGTATCAAAATTTATTGTACCTGTACAAAAGGGTGTATTTTCTTTTGAAAGTTAATATTATTTATAATGTTTAAAGGGCATAAAAAAGTAAGTAATATTTCTTACGCACAAATGGGGTATGTTTCATTTTATGTTAGAGAGACTTCGTTTTTTAGAGAATTATAAATTTTTCTCCAAAACGAATTACTTATACTAACTTACCTACTCGATGTGTTACATATTAAAATTTATTTCAAGAATTAATGATAATAGGATAATACTACCCTTGTTCTTTTTTCGTAACTTGTTATTAGATTAAAAATAATTATTATTTGTAATGTTACTCTTTTTTTAAATGTCTAGTTTTTTTGAGTTCATTGAGACTTAACTCAATGTTATTTGCATCAAAATTTTTGTTCTGTACACAAACTGTATTTTCTTTTGAAAATTAATATTATATTTGGAGTTAAAAGTAGTACAAAAAAAGCAAACAATGTTTCTTTACTCACACACAAACTATAATATTCTAAATGGGGTATGTCTTATCTATATGTTGGGAAGAATTTTTTTTTCAGAAATTAAAAATAACTCTCTCTCCAAAACGAATCAATACTAAATTAATATATGCATTAAAAATTAAAATTTACTTCAAGAAATAATGATACGAGAACAACTCTTTAGTTTATTTTAAAGCATTTCTTTGGAGATGTCATATAAAAGTAAAGAATTAAATAAGACACGATTTATATGTATCATCCTCACGTTTGTTTTGTTCGATTATGTTCTTCTTAAAACCTTTACTTTGTACCAATTGGATTGTTTGTAATTTCTTGTTTTCTCCTTATCTTTGAAAAAACTGCAAGAAGTTCTAATGGCATGCGGGTAATACGTAAGTATCAAAAATACATTTAATTTTGTGTACAGACTATTCAGAAAAAAATTGTTTCTTGTTTGCCATGGATTTCTTCCGTGCGAATTCCATCCAAAAAATTCAAACTATATACATTAAAGTTTTATATAATTAGGTACCCAATAAAATGTTATCAACAAAAGAGATTGATAAATTAAATTAAATCACACAATACATAACACTTCCTATGACATCGTATTTTATTAGGGATGTCCTCCAATAGATATTTCCTCAAAAATTCTCATTAGATCTTCTCCTCCAAATAATTTAATTTTAAAATGTCAACTTTTTTTCTGCATTGAATCCAAATGTAAACCAATTAATTTTTTTATCGTCCATCTACATCACGTCCTCTGCCGATTTTCTTTGTATCCTTTTGGAAAAGAAATTAAGTACTTATTGGGAATACCATTTCAAATCATTCTTTCAGAAAATTAGTGGTATAAAGACCCAAATTACCTAGTATACGATTGAAAGAGGATGCCTAAAATAAGGTTATTTTTTTACGATAATCATTGTACTAGAATGCATTAGGACATCAATTTAAATAAGTTCAAACATGAGAATCTCACTGAAAGAATTTATATTCTGAAATTTCTTCTTTTTACCTCGCTAATTTCCTTTTTTGTGTAATTGATGAGACGTGAGCTGCTTTTTTGTCGAAAATGACCTTTGACGTTTTTAATTCCTTAATTGCCTGAGAGTGCTTTTTATAGTCTTTGGAGGTCATTTTAAATTTAAGTATTCGAGACCAAAATAAAAGTCGGTTCGTGCATTAAAAACGAGTTTTAAAAGGCCACTCAGGAAATTAGCGATGCAGTAATGGTTTGATATTTTAAAGATTCTAACAGTAGTGACTTTTAGAGCATATTTGTGATGTCCTAGAATAACAAGGTGTGACAGTTGTGAAAGCGTTATTGGAACACAAAAGAGATAAAAGATAGTTTATATTTTAAATGAAATAATGTTGCTGATTCAATGTAAAGGTTGAAAATTCCACTGAAAAATTTGGGAAACTTTCAATGGAATTGCATTTTTTGCTGAATAAGTCGTCTCCATACCATAGAGATAGGATATACTGCAAACATGCGGTCAGCTATAAAGAATCACGTGTCTTCTTACTATACCCAATGGAATTTTGACATGTTGTTTAGTTTTGTCAATAAAAATCAGCCAAGTTGAACTCTAAAGTATACAATTAAGGATAAACGTTGATTTAGGTTACTTTATTAATGGGAAAAATGTGCTACTAAAAATAAAAAATCACGCCTCCATTCGCCGTTGAAGAACTGAAGAGCTATTCAAATAATAAGTTTTCGATCTAAAAAAAATATAATCATTACATCAAAGCAATTCACCGAACATATATACTTATAGCCTTGGCCAATCCTTAACATCTAAATCCTTATTCTTGTTTATAACTTCTATAAATAATCATAATAGAAAACACGAGAAGAAATTTAGATATATGGTTCCTTAAAAATGGCACGCCATGCAACCAACTTATCGAAAAACAAACTCAAATTCATAATTTGTCTTCGTTATTCATAATTTGGATGATACGAGCCCCAGAATCATCAAAAAAAATATTTTCCCGCAATCCTTCTTCCCCCAACGTGCTCAAAACTACACAAAAATCTAATTATCTGCCTTCCAACAGAAACGTGCGTGCGAGGGAAAGCCTTTCTCGGATGTTTGTGGGAGAAACTATGGATTCTCCATTCATAATTTAGAGTTGTTCGGATTAAAAAATCATGTATCCAGCGTATGTATACGTGGCAAGTACATCAGATATGATATTCTTTGTGGGAACAAGAGTGGAATGTGTGAATAAAGAGAGGAGTTTCAATCCTATTCTGGAGGCTTTCAGTGTGGGATGAAGTAACTGAAGTTCTCTTGTGTAAAATATAACTTTTCAAATCATTTGGGATGGTTGAGAAGTCTTTGGGAATGTAGACTGGTTAGATTTGAAGCGAAATGTATGCAAATAATAAAGTAGTGTTAATTTAATCTGCCTGTTATAAATAATCATTATTATCATGGTTATAAATAACATGATCATAACCTACATAAATTAAATTACATTATTAGTATTATACCTAATTATATTTATATTTATTATTATAATGTTTCTATTGCATATTGTAATTATTATAATCAATGGTACCTACTATCAAGGTTATTACAATTGTTATTGTTATTAATATTATTACATTTAGTGTTAATATTGCACTGTACACGAATGCGAAATTCTCCTCAGTATTGAAGTAAGGGTAGAAGGAAAGTACGCGATTTCAAGTATAAATTTAGATAGGAAAGGACTTCAAATAATAAAACAAATGTTTATTTAATCAAGACTCCATCAAACTATCTATTGAAGCTTGGTTAAATTAGGTAGCAAACCCTCTTATCAAAAGTTAGATTACATGTAATTTTAATTATCTAAGTCTCGCCTTAATCTTACTTAGTATTTTAAGTACTTTTCAATACCAAGAGGTTGACAAATTTCAACAAAGTTTGCCACTTGGTTTTGAAAGTGTACTTAAAACACTTCATTGATTAAACTGAATCTAATGACTTATAGAAGTTATCACGCACCTTAGACATTCTAAAGAGCTGGTAATTAGTTCACTAATGATCTATGTTGCATTATAACATTTCAGTTAACAATGTTTGCACAATTTAATTTGCAGCACATCGAAAGTTTAAGTATAATACGTGTATTCACAATATGAGTACTAGAGGTACTAGATGCATGGAGTTCAGGAAATTTTCTAATGGATACAAGGAATAAATAACGTTAACGTACGATTCGGATAAAAGCTCTCTGGTTCAGTAAAAAAAATCTACTTATTATTTTTATGAGATTACCAATTGAACAATAAAATAAAAGTTGATTCTATGGACTGCAAGTAAAAAATAGTTAAATAAAGAGTTAAAATTTATGTTTTTCATTTTCTGTTTCGAAATAATGTTTACCAATTTACTCGATTAAAAATCTTTAAAGTCCTTTAAAGTTAAATTTACTTCAGTAAGTTGTGATTACTAAATAACTTCATCCTTTTAAAAATAAGATTTAAACTTTTAAAGTTAGCAAATACTTGTTTATTATTCCATAAATTTAAAAATAGAGCTTATTAACAGTTTCATATTTTTATAAATACGCCAAATTGCATCTAATAGAGGAGTTGTTTTATGATTTACACTACGTGACATTTGTCATCTCAGAAGAATTACTCATCATTAAATGTCGTTTTGTGAAAAAAAAAATCTTTTAAATTCTGCCCTTTATGATAACAGATAAAAGAGATAAGACGAGGAATCATTAAGTAATAGTATGGACTTTCAAAAAATAAATCTCATGAAAATATATTATTTTGAAAATAAAAATACCCGACGTGTATCAAACCCAACATCAGCCCCAGGGCGCAAGGTAATAAACCGGGTTTTGAGCGAAATTCGCTTAGTTTATCCGAAAATAAATTAAAAGAACAATGAAAATAACAATAAGCAGGGCTCATCAGAATTCCGAAGAAAAGTCTTTGCTCACAGGCAATCAGTTTGAAGCAATCCAATTCCATAAAAACAAAGAAATAGAAATGACTTGTAACGAACCTTTAATTCCACGAAGCAAGGGATTGCCACTGTTACCAACTGGAAGACCTTTTGATTTTTACGAAAAGGGGCAAGAAATAAAGACATTTTTCTCCAATCTTCCGTTGCTTTTCTTTGCGCTTTCGAGTTGACTAACAAGCAAAACTCAGAGAGATCCAAGCGGACACGAAAAAGAAGTTCTGTCAACAACAAAGGGCTAACGGATGAGTTCAGCGAAGTCTACTGCTTTTTAAGGAGGATTCCCAAGTTTTAAACGAAGCGGATGTTCTATTATTATTATTTGTAGGAATTTTTTTTTGTGATTAATTTTTTTTAAGAAACTGCTTACGAACTTAGTAGAAGTTGAGTAAATGTAATCAAATGTGTGGCGATACAGACAAATTTGAGTCATACGTATCGAAGATTACAAAGAAGATCTCAAAAATAAGAATCTTATTAGTTCAATAATTTCACCAAAGAGAGATGAAGAGATAAGTCTTAAAAAACAGCTTTTGCATAAAAAGTTTTGCACACAGCAGACATTCAGCAAATATATCGTGGACAATTGATTGGAAAAAGCTATTCCTTCATATAAAAGATTTATATAACCTAATAAGTTCAAATATTGATAGATAGAGATAAGGAACAAAATATATATGTTATATGCATAAAGCAATCACCTTGTCACTGACTCTGTAACGCACGTTGAGGCTTAACTTTTTAGAATAGCATATTTGCAACGGGTTCAATTCCGTTAACACCCCCATTTCTACTATTCAAATCCGTTATATCACCAGGCTGTAATATTTGACATTCAATAAAGCTTGACGATATTTAGCGGGGCTGATAACGGAATTGAATCAAATGTATAGTAGGCTTTAATCTCTATCTTTAGAATCTCTCTCTTTCTTCTATTGATAATAGAAGGAAGAGAGAGATTGGTAATTACATTATAATATAACTATCATAATGTAATATTTGGTGTGTACCGATTAAGTTTAAGTGTCAATTAATATCACGAGCTCATGGGTTTTCATCAAGATACTTGAGCACCTTACAATAGACTAAATTAAGCAACTACAAAATATTTTTTTGAAAATTGAAACACAATTAAAGCACTTAAATGTCCAAATAGTAACCATCAAGCATCTGTAAAGTATCCAATTATTTCTTCATAATAAACCAAAAAAAAAGTCAGCTAGGCAGAGCTCTTAAGGGTATCCCTGGAGCAAAAGTATCTTCTAAATATCACAGTGTGGCCCAGATAGAGATGATTGCGATAATTATCTAATGAAAGAAGCTATGCGACAGATGCCCACTCCCATCTGGTGACATATCTGTCCCGGGGATCTTCGATTCATTACGTCTTCAGAGAGGAACTCCATCCCTTTCGGGGCTCTTAATCCAGATGTTGTGTCCTACAGTTACCTATACTTAATGTCTTGATAATTTTACCAGTATACAGTGGTACAAACAAAATAATTTTGGGTTATCTTTTATAATTAGATTTTAATTTAGTTATTATAATTTAGATTATCTTACTAACTACATGGAAAACTAGATATTGGTAAACATTGGTATTCTATATCAGAGTTGACTATTATACCTTACCCCCTATGACTATTATCAATATTCGTTACCTAATTTTCTCTAGAATGAAGATTTATTCTACCTACAAATATTTTTTAAAAGTTTATTTCAACAATCTATTTTTTTTTTGAGTATTTTTTCTCAAATATAGATGCTTATAGTCAATTCAAAATATTTTTAAATATATTTCTTAGAATATTTTTTACTCTGTAACATTATTAGATTCAAAGATATTTTAGCTAATAAACAAAGCCTGAAATTTTCACAATATTAGTTATATATAAATTTAATCACTTAATAAAACTTAATTTTTTTTAATTGCTCCCATCTCACTATTCTATTTGGAGGGTTTATATTATTTACAAAAATCTATTATAAATCAGGAATCTTGATGAGAAAATTGAGAATTTTACCCTTTCACCAGTTTTCATTTCCAAAAGATTCAAACAAACTTATGTATAATAAAGATAAATTTGCTTTAAATTTAAAAAAGAACCTTTTTTGAGTAGGGCTACGCAGAAATGTGTTTTTTCTTTCAAGACAAACGTCGCGATTTGAAAAAGTTTGCGACCCATCGAATTATAACTCAAAAAAGTTTAGTTCCCAGCCATTCCCAAGTTTCTCACAGAAGCCAAAGAAAAGGTTCTAATTTCTTCTTAAAAATCCATAAACCGATAGAGGAAGAGATTTTTCAAAACTCCAGCAAAAGTAATTACAAAAAGTCAATTTTTTTCAGATAAGCTTTTTCCAATGGATGCGCGGTAAACGGTGCGATAGGGTACAAAAAACCGTCTGCAATCATCTGCATACAACGGTTTTTTTAAACGACGGTATAATCTAAATCTAATAAAACTTAAAATACCTTCCTTTTAATGGAACAAAAACAACAGAAAGAAGGGCCCGACAGAAAAAAAAACCCAGCCTGCTATTTATCTTTGGTGGAGTGTGTTCAGATTAGCTTAGCGCACAAGATGAAGTAAAGCAGACTTATCAGCTTTGACGCTGCGGATTTTTCTGCAGGGACACTTGCTTTCATTATTCCGTAGAACCATCCTACAGAGCGCTTTTCTTCTTGTTATGATTCCCCCAGTTTGATTTTTATTGCTCTAACTGGCCGCTCTTTGTTTCTTTTCTGAAAAGAGACACTGGTAGTATGGAAAAGCTGGCTCGGCGGCCAATCTTCTTAAGCCCTTCTGTTTTGTTTCTCCTTGCAAGGATGAGTATGTGGAACGAGAACTTCGTGTGTATATCTTTGAGCGTAGAAGAAATTTCTTCCGCCACTTATCCCCTTTTGCTCTTTGTTTTCATTGATCGCTGAGGTATTGGATACAGAGTATGAAGTAGAATTGAACGGTACCGTTGACAGAATCCGGTTTATCTCAATTACTCCCAGTACTGTGCAGTCAGTTATTTTCAGCACTTGTCTTTCTGGCAAAGTGTTTTTTTAAAATACAAATAGCAGAAGGTATCTATCTATATCTATACAATAAGATAGCAGACGCTATCTGATAACTAATGTATGTTTTGTTTCCAACACAATTTATCTTTCTCTAGTTACATTGCTTTATCTCACTTGATAACGCTTACAGGTAATGGGTATAGTAAAAGCGATGTATTTTAATGTAAGTAAAAAAGTTAAGGTGAATCAAATACAGAACCCTATTTAATATTTTAGGTCTTTTAATAACTGTAACCAAAATGGGCGATATTTAAAGAAAGATAATTATAGTTATCATTATCACTTCTTATTACCTACTCGAAACCTAAGCGACGTACTGGGCATCTTTATACATATTGTATTTATACATATTCTGACAATCATCGGAAAATATCACAATTACACTAATGATAGTTTTCATTGATGGGTACAATTATGTATCGGAATAAAACAATTTTCAAATTGGACCAACAAATAACTCCAAAACTAAAAGTAATTTAAATTAGATTTGTCTATCAAATATTTTTTTGCGTAGTGAAATCACTAAATGAAAATTTTCTGAAACAGCAGCGTTGGCGTAGACGGTACCGTCTTTTGACACAGAGTAATGTAAAACACGGATTAAATTTTAGTTTAAAAGCTGTGACATCACAATATCGGAAGGGGGGATTACTCAAATGTGAACTCGTGAAACTTGTGAAATCAGTGGATGGAAGGAGTTTTAATCCTTGAATAGGTTTCTGACGTAATTTAGAAATATCCCCTAATAAAAATGCCCTCTATACACAATGACTTTTCCACCTAAATAACATTAAACTACATAAAACAAACCCATTCAGTTTGAATTTGAATATCCCATTCATACCTGAACATCGCACAGAGAATACCATGGAGAATACCCTGAATCACAGGTGGTTCTTCATTTATTTTATTCCCTGGAGGGCTGATCTCCGTTGTTAGCATCTCCTTTGACGTCGGTTTAAGGATCTGTCAGCTGCAGCCCCTCTGCCAGCGGTGATATGGACAAGGTGAGCATTGCGACGGAATAACCCAGGGCGAGGTTTATTTTCGGCATACGCACCCTTTTGCACTAGTATTGTGAGATGAACAGGTATCAGTCCAATCGATAGGTCAGAAAGAACACTAAAGGGTCGTTTTCACTTTCGCGTTTAGTTGCGGTAGTAAAAATAATGGACGAATCACTAAGAAATAAAAAGTGACTTCACTTTGAGCAGTTCACTGTGATCACGTGCATCGTCGTAACGCAAGGCGCCGGATAAGTGGAAACGCTCCTTTAGTGGGTCATTCACGAATTGCGTCACGCAACTTTCAGGAGTACCCCTACCCTCGATGATATACGTTATCGTACATTTCACTGAGCCTTCCCATCCCCTAAGTGATGTCCAACATTTGACACTAAAATAAGATCAAATTCAAATTTTACCTACTGTCTGTCTGTCACAAGATGAGGTCTGGAATTGCCTGGTTGTGTGGCGGTTGCTATAGAAACAATACTAAACGAATGGATGTAAGAAATGTAAACGAAAGCTCATCTTGTGATAGACAAACAGTATTTATTTTCATTACTTGAGAATGGGTTACTCTTTTATCGAAGGGGCTTATTTGACGTTACGCAACGAAGTATTTTCCTTTACTATTCTATGTCCTTATTCTGAAAGAACATACCAAAATTAAACTTAAGGTACCAAGTAACTAACATCATACTAAACATTATGTGCAGTAAGGGTAAGAGTTCTCAAATATCGAAAAGTGCACTTTTATCAGGAGGGGGGGATCAGAAATCAGACGAGAAGACGAATAAATTCACATAATCACATGAGAAAAACAGAATAAAAATTAAAAACTACGAACACACACAAAAATATTCAATAGCAAATTGGGAAACATAAAACAAGATCAGAGATCCTTATTGAAACATCAAGTATTTACAGAAATCATTATCAATTGCCTTTTAAATACCGAGGGAGAAGAACCCTGAAACTATTATGAAGTTCCTTTTCCTTTGATGAACTAATCGGATTTAACATCATTCATGACTAAACACTATACAAATTGAAAAATTCTGAAACGTTTGAATTTTAATTTTCAAAACAAATTGATACTAATCCCGCAAAGGGTTTCTTTAATTAGAATCGAAATGTTTTTTATTCAAAGAATAACCAGAGTAAGGCAATCCTAATTAATATCGAGGGAGGTGCTCTTTTTCTAACTATCGTGATGAGAGTTTAATAAAGGAATGAAAGTTGAAAAAAACATTCTCTTTGAAGGCGGTTCTCTTTTAAAATTTGGGTCATAAGTAATATTTTCATTTCTAAGTTTTGGAGAAATTAGGATTGGAAGAAGATCAATTAAAAGTAGACCAAGACTTTCTAATCTTTCCGAACATAACTGTTGGGATAGCCAAATTTCTGATTGATAAACTGAACTATTTAAATCTACTGCAACATTTTGTAAATGAGTCTTTTAAACGAGAAGAAAGAACATTCCTAACAATTAAATATTATGTATGTATTTTTTGTATGTTGTAACCAGAACTCCACTTAATAGACATAAATATTGCACTAATGGACTCTAACCGCCTATCTGGTTCGAGACTTCACGGAACCAACACGTGACCTACAACTGAGCTTGCGATTGGTTACCACAGATACTACACTAGTAGATCTACTAGTGTAGTATCTGTGGTAACCAATCGCAAGCTCAGTAGGTCACGTGTTGGTTCCGTGTGACGTCAGACGGTTAGAGTCCATTGTAAGAAAGAAGAGGAAGTCTATTAAATTATGAAAAATAGAGCAAATAGAGGTAAACATATGCTACAAATAAACTAATAGGTTATGCAACGCATTGTGTTTCGCTTCATTTAAAGAGTCTTCATGAATAACAACTTTTCAAAGAACTTTCATCAAATCAAATAACAATTTGCAACTCTCGGGATATGCAAATTCAGAATAACTCTAACTGAAATTACCTAATTTGTGCCTTTTTAATTAAATCTGATTTCTCGCTTGAAACTGTACATTTTCCTATATCCTCGCCAAACCAAAGTGTTTTTGAATCGAAGTACATTTGACTGATAAACACATTGCGTCTGACAAGATAATTAATTGGATAAGGTAACTATCTACTATTTTATTAATTTCCTTATCCAAAGGATGCTTAAGTTGTTTCTCTTGCTCGACAAATCAACATACTTCTTAGGGATTTAGTTTTATTAGGTTCGTTTGGCCTCATTTAAAGTCCATACAGACCTAATTTAATTAAACTTTTAGTTTAAAAAATGCCTCGTAAATTTAGAGTGTGTTTACTGTTAGGGGATACTTTGATCTTGATGCGTTAAAAGATAAGTTTATTTACTTTTTATATTAGTCTATATTAGATAGTTTTAAAAAGAGGTTAATGACAAAATATATTCTTTTGATTGGAATTTTTTTCATGTAAAGTATTAAAGTATCAAATCTAGGTTAGACTTTACAAGATATAAAAGACGTTTACGAATAGTAAAGAATCTACATAGAATAAAAAGTTCGGAAGTTAAATAAAAGTTACGTTAAAAGCATAATAAATTTACATGAAAATAAATTTAACTTTATCTTTTCAATTTTTTCTCTCAAACTCTCTTTCTTTCAAATCGCAAAATTCAAAAATTTGGTCGAATGTGATTTTATATAAGGTACTGCTCTAACAATTTAATAATATTTTACAAATTAAAGTATCCAAATTGAAATGTGAGTGAACAATATAAACGTAATAATTCTTGATATTTGTTCAGTTATGCATATTTATAACATTAATTGTAATTAAACTATGAATATGCAAATGCATAAATACGCACAATGGTAATTATTTTATCATTAGTTTCGATAACCTTTTTTTAAATGAAAGATTTTAGAGCATGATTTTTAGTTTATAATTTTATAGGCCTAAAATATGCAGATATTGATCCTAGAATATATGCCTAATGAATGTTTTTCATGCATAAACTCCCTAAATTTTTGTGACAGTAATTTTCTTAATCATTGTTAAACATCCAAGTAAAAACTGTAACTTGAAGAGAAAGTTACTTTACAAGCACTTTTTATGAGTTGAAAGAGTTTATTATTAATTTGTCTTAATTTGAATTAAACCTTGACAAAATTCAACAAATCACTCCTTTACAAACATGCAAATAAAAACCATATAACTTTAGAATAGAAGTTAGCCTATACAAACACTTTCGAAAAGTCGAAAGATAACGTGATTAATTTGTCCCAAAATGCTGAACCATCACAAAATTCAACAAACGCAAAGTGTTGAACTCTTCACACTATGTAAATGAATAGTCACCTAACTTAATAAATATTATGGAAATCTCAAGCTAGCAGCACATAGGGAGGGAGGAAATTCAAAGGACAAAAGGGGGAACCTGAGTGGAATTACTCTAAAGTTAATGAATAAACATTTCTCCAAGTTGATTTCGCGAAGTGTCATCCATTCCTTGTTAAGGAAAATATTTTCCAACATTTCCACTATAAGCTCTTGTCCCTCAGATAATTGATTTCACACAGTAGTATGTGTAAAGAAGTGACTTGTCTGTAACTTTAATTTTAACTTTAACCTTTTATCTTGTAACTTTAATTTTAACTGTTTCGTATTTTGTATAAGCTGTTTGTTTTGATGTAGATCTTTATTACCGTTAATAAAGCTGGGTTGAATTTAAGGGTCGTGCTTACTTTCCACAACTTTACAGACTTAGAAATTGATGTGTTTGCTGCAATAAGGGGTTAACAAATAAAACAGTTTTTAGTAGAAAGCGTGATGTCAGAAGTTTTTGAACTTCATACTCCTTTGTTACTTATTCTCCTACGTACAAGACCCCTCCACCCCCTTTTAAATATGCGAAGTAATTTCGGGAAAGCCCCTAAGAGTTAGTTGGTGCTCTTTTTTTTAAGGAAACAGATTTACATTGGTGTAATTTGACGTTTGAAACTAATGTTAAATTAAGCATAATCCTTCTTGGTATGTTGCTTATTAAAATAATCCAATCAGGTATTCAATAATATGCGGAGGTCAGGTTCTAGGGTCACATTTAATTTTCTTACCGTTTACACAGCCACATTTCTATCGTATACATCTCCTAATACATATAAAAGGGTTTTGGAAAGTTTTAAGAAGAAATTATATCCTACTTATTATACGAAAAAATTAAAATGATTATAGATTGTTATTTATTTATTAATAAAGTTTGTTGTAAATTATAATTTGTCAAGAAATGTGAAAATAATTGATAAATAGATACAAAGCTATTGTAAGCTAATGTGATCGTGGTTTTTGATTCTTAAAATAATGTTTTGGCAAAATTCACTCCACATTAACAATTTATTTTATACTATGTTCTTTTGAAATTCTAAATTCTTTAGACATGATAAATAAAATTCCAACAGCTTTATCTACATTGAAATATGGTTTTTATTAGTACGAGATAGTCAGATAGGAGTGTGTAAAATTTTATATATTAATCAGATTTATAAATTCTGCTTATTTCCGCGAAATTTGAAAACCACCTTCTGAAAGCTATTTTCAAAAACAATCTTTTAGCATCGAAATTTTAAATATCTAAGAAATAAAACCCAACTTATTCCAAAAACTATTATTTTTTATCAAAATGGCGGCCAATTTATCAAAAATTTCCGTTTCGCAACAATGCAACTTCATGTTATTGTTGGGAACACAACAATTGAATTTGAGCTACAACAATACATTAAAAAATATCTTACAAGTGCAACAAAGATTTTTTTTCAGTTCTGACTTTGCTCTCAAAAATGAAACAGATCAGGGCACCAGCTCTTCAAAAAGTATATTTCCTTAGTCAAGAATCGTTGGATGTGTGTGTAACGTACAGAGATGATTGAAAAGGCTAATGTGAGTACTTTTTAGTGATTAAGAATTATTTTAGGAAAAATATAAAGTGGGAACTTCTTAGGAATTAGACATAAATCGTGTATCTTTTCTTGCAAACCCGTTTTGGTGGTTTTAATTTAGCTTTAAGGTAGAGAAATTTATTTTATTTATCAGCACTAAAATAATAACCAAAAGAAAACTCATTATTATATTTGGTTCAAACCATTAAATAAGTTTATAACTTTCCATTCACATTCTTTGTACTTTCTAAATTATTGTTTCTTTCAAATTTAATCATTGATTTAAAGTCAATTCTTATAAAATTAATGATAATGATAATAATAATAATAATAATAATAATAATAATAATAATAATAATAATAATAATAATAATAATAAGGATGATGATAATAATAATCTCTCATATAAAAGCCCACGTCACTCACTGACTCACTGACTCACTGACTCACTGATTCACTGATTCTGGAACGCTCGCACACTATGATGCCATCTCGCAATAATAATCATAATCATCAGAAAAATATAAAAGCCCACGTCACTCACTGACTCGATGCCATCTCGCAATAATCAGAAAAATAAATAAATAAAAGTAATTAAAATTTTAAAATAATATAATAGAGCATTCGCACATGACGTCACTTGGAGGACAAAATCAACGTTGCTAAGGCTGTTGTTAGGGGCGGGACATAGAAGTATCCAATAGCAGCATTCGCACATGATGTCACTGGAGGAATAAAACAACGTTGCTAAGGCCGTTGTTAGGCCGAGTCATGTGATTGAAAATGCTCTATATAGCTTTTAAATAAATATCTTTCAAGAAAGTTGGTTTACTTAATAAAGGTTAAAAAGTTACTTTTAGGGAAGTTGGTTTCTAATTCAACAATAATAAATTATTAAAGTTAAACTTCTTATTTAATGTATAATTAATAGGAACTTGAAGTAGTAACGAGCGAAGCTCGCATAAAAGGCTAGCCTAGCTGTAAGACCCGGCTTTGCCGGGTCGTAACAGCTAGTAATAATAATAATAATAAGGATGATAATAATAATAATAATAAGGATGATGATGATAATAATAATAATAATAATAATAATAATAATAATAATAATAATAATTTGTCATCGTCTGAGGGCATCTCAGAATAATTTTATTCAATTTCATATCTTGTAATGAATTATTTCTCAAATGTAAAATTACATTGGATTTGGGATTTGCATAAATTTACACAACCCTATTAAAAGAAAAATTTGCTTTTATTAATATATTTATAGATAAAATATGGTTATTTAGGATTAGCCGGGCGTAAATCTTGACATATACAACACAAATTAAAACAAACGCAGGTAGTTGAGGTATTTTAATAGTTTTTATTTTGATATTTGATTATTTTTTGCGATTTGGTATAAAGTACCTAAATTATTTGGGATAAAAAACGCCTATTTAATTCATTTTACTTTAAATTTTAAATCCTTAAACTTTATATTGCAATTACATAAAACTAACAAAACTATCAAAATATTTTGGATAAAAACTATATGGATAAACATCAGATGGGAAAAATAGGTAGATTTTGTAAAAAAATATTTATATTTTATTTAAAATATATAATCAATGTACGGAAGTACGGCTAAATAATTTTACATACGTTTCAATATGACAACAAAGTTTTATTTTAGTTCAAAAATTTTTATTTAAATCTAAAATTTCTTATACTTTAGTAAAAAAACTTATTAAATTTAATACTTAAAATAATTCAAACAGGTATTCAGATTTATGCGGAGGGCAGGTTCTTATGGTCATATTTAATTTTCTTACTGTGTACACAGTCAAATTTCTATCGCATACATTTCATAATACATATAAAGTGCTTTTAGAAAGTTTTTAGAAGAAATTATATCCTACTTATTATGAAAAAATTAAAATAATCATAAATTGTTATTTATTTATTAATAAAAAATTGTTGTAAATTATAAACTGTAAAACATGTTAAAAGTACTTTATACATAGATATCAATATCAGATATAAATGAGTTACTTTCTAAGCTATTGTGATCGCGGTTATTTTGATACTTAAAATAATGTTTTGGTAAAATTCACTCAACATTAAATATTTATACTAATTGTTGTTGATATTATTGAATTTCTAAATTCTAAAGAAATTTGAAGTAAAATTCCAACAACTTATCTAAATTAAAATATGGTTTTTAGAAGTACGAGATAGTCAGTAAAGAGTATTATACTATTTCATATATTAACCGGTTTTATAAATTCTGCTTATTTTTACGAAATTTGGAAACCACCATCTGAAAGCTATTTTCAAGAGCAATCTTTTGGAACCGACATTTAAAGTAACTAAAAAGTAGAACCCAATTCATTCCAAAAACAATTTTTTTGTCAAAATGGCAACCAATTTATCAAAAATTTCAGTTTTGCAACAATGCTATTTCATGCTATTGTTGAAAACAATTGAATTTGAGCAACAACAATGCCTTAAAAATATATTAAAAGTGAAACAAAGATTTTTTTTTTCAGTTCTGACACTGCTTTCAAAAATGAAGCATCTCACTGAACCAGCTCTTCGAAAAGTCAGGTTATTCCTGCAGCAATGGACACAAGACTCAAATCATCTCTTCAAAAAGTAAGATTCGTTGGATGTGTGTGTGTATCAACGTAGAGAGACGATGGAAAACGAAAATGTGAGTATATTTTTTTTTAGATATTATTAAGATTAATTATTTCAGAAAAAAATTATGTAAGAACTTCTTAGGAATTAGATATGGTGTTATGTATCTTTTCTTGAAAACACGTTTTGGTCGTTTCAATTTGGCTTTAAAGTATAGAAATTTAGTGATTTTATTTATCAGTACTAAAATAATTACCAGATAAAAACTTATTATTATATTGGTTCAAACCATTAAATAAGTTTATAATTTTTCCATTGACATCATTTTAAATTACTTTTACTTTCAAATTTAATCATTCATTTAAAGTCAATTTCTATAATAATAATAGCTTGTCATCCTTTGAGGGCATCTCATAGGAATTTTAGTCCATCTCATGTCGTATAATGAATTATTTTTCAAATGTAAAATTACATTGGGTTTGGGATTTATATAAATTTACACAATCCTCAATTTTTTTATTTACTATATTTTTAAATAAAATATGGTAATATAGGATTATCCGGGCACAAATCTTGTCAAATGTCAAATATATTTAATTTAAAATATAATCAATGTACGGATAAATGTATAATAAATGTATATAATAACATAATGTATACATAAATAAATATACATAAAAATACATAAATGTATGTAAATAATTTTACATACGTTTCAATATGGAAACAAAATATATTTTAGTAAATATTAATTTATCAGATAGCTAATAGATTCAGATAATAGATTTCTGAAACAAAACAAAACAAATTTTGAATGAAGATCTCGAGATCATAATATCATTTTCATTTCAAATTATTGTTTCTGCTAAGCACGAGAAAAATAAATGTTAAAATTCAATTCTTATTAGTTTACTAGTTATACAAAATATATTTATGAATGCAATACTAACACATTTAGAATAAATTTTACGGTGAAAGAATGTATAAATAAATAACAGTCCCTGAAAATTTTAAAAATGCCAAAAACTCTTAAAGCAAAAACAAAGTGAAAAAGCTAAGACAGAAATTTAAAATTAACACTTCTTTAACTAATATGTTTACTATATAATATGAAAGATGGAGAAAAAGCCTTCTTTTAAATATTAATAAAAACCTAATAAGTTTTTAAATGCAAACTTATTTTGTAATAATGAGTAATACAAACATGATCAAAATAAATTCAAATGCATTACCACTAAATTAACATTAAATCAGGTTACTTTAGGACTTAAGTGATATTCTTCAATATGTAAGTATATATATATCTTTAAGGGTAAAGTATATAAGTAAAATTGACGAATTGTCAAAATACATATATAAGAGAGTTCAGGGGACAGATTCCATAATCGAGGTTTTCGCCAAATTTGGCGGGATCGGATCCCGCCAAGCTATTACTAACACTACATCTAAATCCTTGGTTATCGCCCAAATTTGGCGACATTTGTCTTTTGCCATTTGTCAAAATACATATATAAGAGAGTTCAGCCTTATAAACTAAATGCTAAATATTAAGTTGAGATTTTACTATGTCTCAAGAGTTTTTAAAAACCTTATAGATGTAATTTTAAGGGTTGAGCTAGTAAGATTATATTTCTTAAGTGTGTAAAGGGGGATTTTCCGGAAGTGTGGGCTATGTTCCCCGGTAAAAGCTACCGTCTGCCCCGAGAAGAAATTGCACCGTGTCAAGACTTCGGCCGACCCTCCCCCATCCCTCCCTTCTCTTTTTCTTTCAGTGCCATGGGGACAGAGGGAGTCGGGGATCTCGCTCACGGACGTGTGGGCTATGTTCCCCGCTAACACGCTACTCTCTGCCCCGAGAAGAGTTTGCACCGTGTCAAGACTTCGGCCGACCCTCCCCCATCCCACCCTTCTCTTTTTCTTACAGTGCCATGGGGACAGAGGGAGTCGGGGATCTCGCTCACGGACGTGTGGGGCTATGTTCCCCGCTAACACGCTACTCTCTGCCCCGAGAAGAGTTTGCACCGTGTCAAGACTTCGGCCGACCCTCCCCCATCCCACCCTTCTCTTTTTCTTTCAGTGCCATGGGGACAGAGGGAGTCGGGGATCTCGCTCACGGACGTGTGGGCTATGTTCCCCGCTTACACGCTACTCTCTGCCCCGAGAAGAGTTTGCACCGTGTCAAGACTTCGGCCGACCCTCCCCCATCCCTCCCTTCTCTTTTTCTTTCAGTGTCATGGGGACAGAGGGAGTCGGGGATCTCGCTCACGGACGTGTGGGGCTATGTTCCCCGCTAACACGCTACTCTCTGCCCCGAGAAGAGTTTGCACCGTGTCAAGACTTCGGCCGACCCTCCCCCATCCCTCCCTTCTCTTTTTCTTTCAGTGCCATGGGGACAGAGGGAGTCGGGGATCTCGCTCACGGACGTGTGGGCTATGTTCCCCGCTAACACGCTACTCTCTGCCCCGAGAAGAGTTTGCACCGTGTCAAGACTTCGGCCGACCCTCCCCCATCCCACCCTTCTCTTTTTCTTTCAGTGCCATGGGGACAGAGGGAGTCGGGGATCTCGCTCACGGACGTGTGGGGCTATGTTCCCCGCTAACACGCTACTCTCTGCCCCGAGAAGAGTTTGCGCCGTGTCAAGACTTCGGCCGACCCTCCCCCATCCCGCCCTTCTCTTTTTCTTTCAGTGCCATGGGGACAGAGGGAGTCGGGGATCTCGCTCACGGACGTGTGGGCTATGTTCCCCGCTTACACGCTACTCTCTGCCCCGAGAAGAGTTTGCACCGTGTCAAGACTTCGGCCGACCCTCCCCCATCCCGCCCTTCTCTTTTTCTTTCAGTGCCATGGGGACAGAGGGAGTCGGGGATCTCGCTCACGGACGTGTGGGCTATGTTCCCCGCTTACACGCTACTCTCTGCCCCGAGAAGAGTTTGCACCGTGTCAAGACTTCGGCCGACCCTCCCCCATCCCGCCCTTCTCTTTTTCTTTCAGTGCCATGGGGACAGAGGGAGTCGGGGATCTCGCTCACGGACGTGTGGGCTATGTTCCCCGCTTACACGCTACTCTCTGCCCCGAGAAGAGTTTGCACCGTGTCAAGACTTCGGCCGACCCTCCCCCATCCCGCCCTTCTCTTTTTCTTTCAGTGCCATGGGGACAGAGGGAGTCGGGGATCTCGCTCACGGACGTGTGGGCTATGTTCCCCGCTTACACGCTACTCTCTGCCCCGAGAAGAGTTTGCACCGTGTCAAGACTTCGGCCGACCCTCCCCCATCCCGCCCTTCTCTTTTTCTTTCAGTGCCATGGGGACAGAGGGAGTCGGGGATCTCGCTCACGGACGTGTGGGCTATGTTCCCCGCTTACACGCTACTCTCTGCCCCGAGAAGAGTTTGCACCGTGTCAAGACTTCGGCCGACCCTCCCCCATCCCGCCCTTCTCTTTTTCTTTCAGTGCCATGGGGACCGAGGGAGTCGGGGATCTCGCTCACGGACGTGTGGGCTATGTTCCCCGCTTACACGCTACTCTCTGCCCCGAGAAGAGTTTGCACCGTGTCAAGACTTCGGCCGACCCTCCCCCATCCCGCCCTTCTCTTTTTCTTTCAGTGCCATGGGGACAGAGGGAGTCGGGGATCTCGCTCACGGACGTGTGGGCTATGTTCCCCGCTTACACGCTACTCTCTGCCCCGAGAAGAGTTTGCACCGTGTCAAGACTTCGGCCGACCCTCCCCCATCCCGCCCTTCTCTTTTTCTTTCAGTGCCATGGGGACAGAGGGAGTCGGGGATCTCGCTCACGGACGTGTGGGCTATGTTCCCCGCTTACACGCTACTCTCTGCCCCGAGAAGAGTTTGCACCGTGTCAAGACTTCGGCCGACCCTCCCCCATCCCGCCCTTCTCTTTTTCTTTCAGTGCCATGGGGACAGAGGGAGTCGGGGATCTCGCTCACGGACGTGTGGGCTATGTTCCCCGCTTACACGCTACTCTCTGCCCCGAGAAGAGTTTGCACCGTGTCAAGACTTCGGCCGACCCTCCCCCATCCCGCCCTTCTCTTTTTCTTTCAGTGCCATGGGGACAGAGGGAGTCGGGGATCTCGCTCACGGACGTGTGGGCTATGTTCCCCGCTTACACGCTACTCTCTGCCCCGAGAAGAGTTTGCACCGTGTCAAGACTTCGGCCGACCCTCCCCCATCCCGCCCTTCCCTTTTTCTTTCAGTGCCATGGGGACAGAGGGAGTCGGGGATCTCGCTCACGGACGTGTGGGCTATGTTCCCCGCTTACACGCTACTCTCTGCCCCGAGAAGAGTTTGCACCGTGTCAAGACTTCGGCCGACCCTCCCCCATCCCGCCCTTCTCTTTTTCTTTCAGTGCCATGGGGACCGAGGGAGTCGGGGATCTCGCTCACGGACGTGTGGGGCTATGTTCCCCGCTAACACGCTACTCTCTGCCCCGAGAAGAGTTTGCACCGTGTCAAGACTTCGGCCGACCCTCCCCCATCCCACCCTTCTCTTTTTCTTTCAGTGCCATGGGGACAGAGGGAGTCGGGGATCTCGCTCACGGACGTGTGGGCTATGTTCCCCGCTTACACGCTACTCTCTACCCCGAGAAGAGTTTGCACCGTGTCAAGACTTCGCCCGACCCTCCCCCATCCCTCCCTTCTCTTTTTCTTTCAGTGTCATGGGGACAGAGGGAGTCGGGGATCTCGCTCACGGACGTGTGGGGCTATGTTCCCCGCTAACACGCTACTCTCTGCCCCGAGAAGAGTTTGCACCGTGTCAAGACTTCGGCCGACCCTCCCCCATCCCTCCCTTCTCTTTTTCTTTCAGTGCCATGGGGACAGAGGGAGTCGGGGATCTCGCTCACGGACGTGTGGGCTATGTTCCCCGCTAACACGCTACTCTCTGCCCCGAGAAGAGTTTGCACCGTGTCAAGACTTCGGCCGACCCTCCCCCATCCCACCCTTCTCTTTTTCTTTCAGTGCCATGGGGACAGAGGGAGTCGGGGATCTCGCTCACGGACGTGTGGGGCTATGTTCCCCGCTAACACGCTACTCTCTGCCCCGAGAAGAGTTTGCACCGTGTCAAGACTTCGGCCGACCCTCCCCCATCCCGCCCTTCTCTTTTTCTTTCAGTGCCATGGGGACAGAGGGAGTCGGGGATCTCGCTCACGGACGTGTGGGCTATGTTCCCCGCTTACACGCTACTCTCTGCCCCGAGAAGAGTTTGCACCGTGTCAAGACTTCGGCCGACCCTCCCCCATCCCGCCCTTCTCTTTTTCTTTCAGTGCCATGGGGACAGAGGGAGTCGGGGATCTCGCTCACGGACGTGTGGGCTATGTTCCCCGCTTACACGCTACTCTCTGCCCCGAGAAGAGTTTGCACCGTGTCAAGACTTCGGCCGACCCTCCCCCATCCCGCCCTTCTCTTTTTCTTTCAGTGCCATGGGGACAGAGGGAGTCGGGGATCTCGCTCACGGACGTGTGGGCTATGTTCCCCGCTTACACGCTACTCTCTGCCCCGAGAAGAGTTTGCACCGTGTCAAGACTTCGGCCGACCCTCCCCCATCCCGCCCTTCTCTTTTTCTTTCAGTGCCATGGGGACAGAGGGAGTCGGGGATCTCGCTCACGGACGTGTGGGCTATGTTCCCCGCTTACACGCTACTCTCTGCCCCGAGAAGAGTTTGCACCGTGTCAAGACTTCGGCCGACCCTCCCCCATCCCGCCCTTCTCTTTTTCTTTCAGTGCCATGGGGACAGAGGGAGTCGGGGATCTCGCTCACGGACGTGTGGGCTATGTTCCCCGCTTACACGCTACTCTCTGCCCCGAGAAGAGTTTGCACCGTGTCAAGACTTCGGCCGACCCTCCCCCATCCCGCCCTTCTCTTTTTCTTTCAGTGCCATGGGGACCGAGGGAGTCGGGGATCTCGCTCACGGACGTGTGGGCTATGTTCCCCGCTTACACGCTACTCTCTGCCCCGAGAAGAGTTTGCACCGTGTCAAGACTTCGGCCGACCCTCCCCCATCCCGCCCTTCTCTTTTTCTTTCAGTGCCATGGGGACAGAGGGAGTCGGGGATCTCGCTCACGGACGTGTGGGCTATGTTCCCCGCTTACACGCTACTCTCTGCCCCGAGAAGAGTTTGCACCGTGTCAAGACTTCGGCCGACCCTCCCCCATCCCGCCCTTCTCTTTTTCTTTCAGTGCCATGGGGACAGAGGGAGTCGGGGATCTCGCTCACGGACGTGTGGGCTATGTTCCCCGCTTACACGCTACTCTCTGCCCCGAGAAGAGTTTGCACCGTGTCAAGACTTCGGCCGACCCTCCCCCATCCCGCCCTTCTCTTTTTCTTTCAGTGCCATGGGGACAGAGGGAGTCGGGGATCTCGCTCACGGACGTGTGGGCTATGTTCCCCGCTTACACGCTACTCTCTGCCCCGAGAAGAGTTTGCACCGTGTCAAGACTTCGGCCGACCCTCCCCCATCCCGCCCTTCTCTTTTTCTTTCAGTGCCATGGGGACAGAGGGAGTCGGGGATCTCGCTCACGGACGTGTGGGCTATGTTCCCCGCTTACACGCTACTCTCTGCCCCGAGAAGAGTTTGCACCGTGTCAAGACTTCGGCCGACCCTCCCCCATCCCGCCCTTCTCTTTTTCTTTCAGTGCCATGGGGACCGAGGGAGTCGGGGATCTCGCTCACGGACGTGTGGGCTATGTTCCCCGCTTACACGCTACTCTCTGCCCCGAGAAGAGTTTGCACCGTGTCAAGACTTCGGCCGACCCTCCCCCATCCCGCCCTTCTCTTTTTCTTTCAGTGCCATGGGGACAGAGGGAGTCGGGGATCTCGCTCACGGACGTGTGGGCTATGTTCCCCGCTTACACGCTACTCTCTGCCCCGAGAAGAGTTTGCACCGTGTCAAGACTTCGGCCGACCCTCCCCCATCCCTCCCTTCTCTTTTTCTTTCAGTGCCATGGGGACAGAGGGAGTCGGGGATCTCGCTCACGGACGTGTGGGCTATGTTCCCCGCTTACACGCTACTCTCTGCCCCGAGAAGAGTTTGCACCGTGTCAAGACTTCGGCCGACCCTCCCCCATCCCTCCCTTCTCTTTTTCTTTCAGTGCCATGGGGACAGAGGGAGTCGGGGATCTCGCTCACGGACGTGTGGGCTATGTTCCCCGCTTACACGCTACTCTCTGCCCCGAGAAGAGTTTGCACCGTGTCAAGACTTCGGCCGACCCTCCCCCATCCCTCCCTTCTCTTTTTCTTTCAGTGCCATGGGGACAGAGGGAGTCGGGGATCTCGCTCACGGACGTGTGGGCTATGTTCCCCGCTTCTGCCCCGAGAAGAGTTTGCACCGTGTCAAGACTTCGGCCGACCCTCCCCCATCCCTCCCTTCTCTTTTTCTTTCAGTGCCATGGGGACAGAGGGAGTCGGGGATCTCGCTCACGGACGTGTGGGCTATGTTCCCCGCTAACACGCTACTCTCTGCCCCGAGAAGAGTTTGCACCGTGTCAAGACTTCGGCCGACCCTCCCCCATCCCTCCCTTCTCGTTTTCTTTCAGTGCCATGGGGACATAGGGAGTCGGAGATCTCGCTCACGGACGTGTGGGCTATGTTCCTCGCTAACACGCTACTCAGTTATTTGGAAGAGCGTTGCACAAACGGATTGATGAGATCAGGTAATATTTAAAAAAAAATATTATTTTTATGAAATGGCGTTTAAAATCATTTGAAATATTCTTTGATCCTTAGAAGATATAGGGTGTTTCCAATAGACCGTATCAATAGGCAATTTTCTAATATTTATTTCCTCTAGATACATACTTCCAATTGCAAATTTTCATTTTAAGAGTAGAAAAATAAATTGGGACTTATTTCAACTCAATGGGGGTCTACTTGAGAAAACGCAAAGATAATTTTTTGTACGGCTCCTGAAGTTCAAAATTTGGGGGTAGCAAAAGTTTTTTTTATTTTTACTTGAATTAGGCTCAAATAGTTCTATCTCAACATCTTCAAAACTCACCGAGATACTAAAAATTTAAAATTTGTGACTTACACCATTTTATAACACCCCTTTTGAGTGAAAATAAGGTTTATTCACAAGTTTAAGTTAAACCTGTTTTTATGCGGTGATAGAAATAACTTTAAAAATAAATTCCTCCCATTCATTCCATTAAATAATTCCTCCCTAAAAAATTGGCTTAATCCTAGTAAACGTACCACTGTGGAATTTGTGATGTTTGAAGATACATTCGGGAAGGTTTAATGCTTTTATTTATTATCAATTAGTATATATGTTACGGGCAAAGTGATTAATTGAGCATTATTAATAATGCCCGACGTGGAGCAGGGCAAATTGATAAATTTCATTCATAAATTAATAAATTTTGAAATTAAGTAAATTTCATTCATAAATTCCGGGCATTATTTATAATGCCCGGATTTATCACATTGCCCGTAACATATATATTTATTTTATTGCTTTTTACCCATTTTGAATTTGTATTTTGGAATTCATGGTGTGATTGGTGACATTTCGCACCAAGCATGTTACGCGTATATTAGGATTTTACCAATTTATTTGTGGCGACATCTTAAAAAAATAAACAGACATATTAAGGAGACCCCCCATGAAGATGAAAGTAGTTATGAAATCTACTCGTAGTACCTCAAAAGTATCAAATAAAGTAAATTGATTTGTAAGAATGTTGATAAGAGTTTGTACTTACCTTCTAGAACAGTGGTGGCTTGTTCCTCGAAGTTTGTTGTCGAATTCGAAGGGCGTGAGAAAACCCAAGGAGCCCAGATGGAATGTTATCACGGGAGGAACACTTTGCTGTGGAGAAAGTACCCCGGTTAGCGAAGAACAAGGAAAGCAACAATACACCTGTACTGATTATATTTAGTTAATATACAAATTGCACTTTTCAAAATAAATTGTTTTACTTTCAAATTGATGTTATTGTTATTGCAAATTGTTTTACTTTTCAAAATTAATATTTTTTAATGAGTTGAAAGGTATATATTTTCTGAAATATACAATGTTCTTATGTAAGCTTCTTTTATACATATACTAGCTGATATGCCCGGCCTTGCACGGGTGGAGTGTATCAATTTATTAAAATTTTCTCAAGTTACATGCCTAATTTTCTGTAACCATAATTACCAATCATCCTGGTTGTTTTTCATATCCCGTTGTTCCCAGTATTTTTTCATATCCCGGTGTTCCCAGTATTTTTTCATATCCCGGTGCCTTTTTCATCTTGGTGTCCCCGGTGCCTTTTCATCTCGGTGTTCCCGGTGCATTTTCATCACCGTGCTCCCTGTGCCTTTTCCCTCCCGATTCCAACTGTGTAAAACATTTAATTACGACAGTTACCCAATTATCCATTCTAAGTGAAAAAAAATCCATTAAAATTATTACAGACTTTTGAAATCCCAAAATTTGTAAATACCCCCTGTTTAAATTGAAAAAAAAATCCCGTTAAATTACACCAAAGAAACAAATTATAAGGTTAAATAACAAATTGATCTAGTGTTTCTATCATCAACTTTCTAAAAAAACTGCATGATGTAATCTTTACTTTAACCAGTCTAATTCTTAAAACTTTCTATTTCAACTTAAAGTTTCATGGAAAATGAAGTTTTTAATAAGAAAATACTGTTATAAAGTTTTTTATAAGGGCCGTTTTTAATTTTTTAAATTATTAATAACCTTTTTAAAACATTTAAAACAATTTTAGCCAAGTTTTATCTTTAAATACTTTGTTTTATGTTTAAAATTGTTTTTGTTGTATTATTTGCAACAATCCGAGTTAAACAGATCTTCTTTAGTGGAGAAGTAAGGCGATTTTTACAAAAAGGCCTAAAAGGGGATGAAGGGGTGGTTTTAGAAATTTGGAAATGATGTCATTGTCTTTCCCCCGTCCCCATACGTATGTGTACCAAGTTTGGTTCGATTCGGACGGGTAGTTTTGGAGAAATTGAGCCAAATCTGTTCCGGACAAACCCAGGCAGGCAGGCAGGCAGGCAGGGACACCTTCATTATATATAGAGAGATAGGGCTATGATTTCCATGGAATAAAACGAGCAAAATATGATTTAAAAATAGGGAAGATAGGAAGATATTATGCACTTTAATATTTTTTAATGAGTTCTAGAAACGAAAACTATTAAAAAAAATCTAAATTTCTAAGTCATTATAGGAAGTTATGTGAGGGATTAATGAGATTTTAAGTTTTTTTTTTTTTACACGCAAAAGTTAATAGGTTCCTGCTATTTAAGATAGTGTTTTCAAATCTATCAAAGACAACACATTTTTGTAATGAAAGCTACGTAAAAATATTTAGAGTAAAAACCTCAATGGTAAAATAAAATAATCCTGAATTCAGGGATACCTCTTAAAAACATTTATATTTACTCACAAAGAAAACTTATTTAAAAGTCAAAAGAAAATAACATGTATTTAGGAACAAATAAATTAATTAAAAGAACTGAGAAAAAAAGAGGGATGTAAAGTGTCAGTATTTTTAAACAAAATTCTAAAAGCAGACAATATGTTGAATATATTTTTAATGGAAACAATTACGATCGAAATCCGCTCATGAGTTTTACAGCTGAAAACAGGCCTGATTTTTAAAAAAAATTACTCGAAATTTAATAATTAAACCAGATTTTGGCGATTAAGAGTGATTTCAAACTCTGGAAAAAAAAAGAAATTTATTTAACGCTGTTTGCCAAATCTGTGTGCTTATCATTTAGATTTGTACTAGATTAGGTCCCAGCCTAAAATTACTTAATTAGATATTTGAAAATATAAATAGCCAAGCTTGAGTTAACCTTGAAACGCTCGTGAAGTAATTTGATACAAACAAACATCGAGAATCGCCTAAAGGCTATTCTTGATTGGCTGTAACAAGTATTTTACTGTACCAACTGACGTCACACAACTGTTTGTGACGTAGCAGCAGTTTTCGCGCCCTTTTTAAAAGACAAACTTCTAAATTAAATAAAAAATATTTAATTATTCCCTCTTACTTTAATTGTATTTACAATAATATCCAGCCCACATAGTAAAAGCCCCTTGACTACGTTTTCATAAAGCTTTTTGGCGTAAACTGGATGGAAAAAATGTGTTTTGTTAGGCATTTTGAGAAATTTGTTATGATGAAACCGTGTGACCAGTCTAGCAATCTATACTCATGAATAATATCTATAGGGAAAAGTTTAATCCAATATGATGTAATTTATAGATTCCTGCTTTTAACAGGGCAGCACCACTCAGATTTGTGGTTAAAGTGACAACCTGGCCTTAACTATAACCGTAACCTCACCTCATTAATCCAGGCCGTTAATTTTCAGTTTATATGAAGCCAGTTGCTGCAGTCATTTCATCTATTAGCCCTTAGGAATTAGATTGCATGTATATAGGGCTGGAAAACTGCCAGTAGTGATTGAACTGGAGATGCCAATATAGAGTTCAATTTGAATAGGTATTGAATGATCCAGAAATTATTGAAATGAAAGTTAATTTCTTGAAAGAAATATACAATTTTAGACCTTGCTGAATGACTCGAGTAAAAGAAGTTTAGTTTTTTAATCCACTACTTTGTATAGCACAGTTGCTATAATAACTATTATATATTCAAAGTGAACTAATATTTCATCCCCTTCAATCGCAATCCTTTTCATCTTGCCGAATGACTAATAAGTAGAAATTTAAAGAAATAAAGTAGAGTATATATAACCTCATTTATACGGATTAATTGAGACCAAAAACAACATGTAAAAATGAAAAGCTGGATAATCGTAACAATAAGAAAACAAATTCTTAAATAAGCACACAGACTTAGATAAAAACAACTGTACAGGTTTTTTTTTAACAAAATTATTAAAAGACAACAAAAATATAAACATTAAATTTCTGATAAATTCCTAACTAAGAATCGGCTGCTTTAAGTTTCACCCAAGTGTGGCGTCTACAAATAGGGATGAACAAGGGTTTTACTGTAAAATTTTAAATATAGGCACATAACATTAATTAAATATATGACACGGTAATCCAAAATATAATGCAACGCTTAAATTTAGAAAACAGCTCTTTTACTCTCTAATGCAAATGATGTTTAACTTAATGGATGGAAAAATCAGAAGTAATCGAGAAACAACTGATAAGATTATAAATAACACTGATAACATCATAAACAACTGATAAAACATTTGTATAAGAACCTTCTTTACATATTATACTAAATGAATTTTTGAGACAAAAATTTTTAAATATGTTATCTTTGCTTATACTTTTAAGTCACTTAATTAAGACATATCAAATAAAATAAAAAACTAAAATGAAGTCATGTGTTATCTATGCTAAGGTGTTTTAATCAATGTAATATAATAACTTTTCTCACTAAGATTAATCTACATAAAATTAAAATATATAAAATGAGAAACATATAAAAAATATAAATCTACATATCAATTTTTTTTTTTTGATACTTTCAAATTTTTCTTATCACTGAAGATTTAAATTCCTTTATTTTTCATTAAAATATTCAAATTTTAATTTATATCATATGTGAAAGACGTACTTTCTTTTCTTAACCCTACTTCAACTTTCTCATAAAACCATGCTTTTTCTCTGTTGGAAAAAGGTTCTTTTAAACTTAATTATATTCCCTATTTTCAAACTGTCTACTTTAGCATTTTGACAAGTAACATATCAACGGTAAGCCCAAGGCTGTGTTATGATTAAAGTTTTAACAGGTTTCTTATTACTTTTTCAAACTAAACACTGTAATACATTACATATTTACTTAAGTTAAAGTAGGTGTGTTTAATAAGAAAAGTTTAATAATATGTTTCCAATACGATATTTTCATAACTATATAAATATTATATTAAACCAGAAGTAATAAAAGCTCATATTTAAAAAAAATGATAGACAACCTCAATTTTTCTTCATTTCAACCAGATATTTGAAAACTTTTAAAACATACAGTTTAAATATTTTCGAAGAAGAATTCTGAAAAAAAATATTTGTCGGGGTAAACCAATAAGAAGGGAAAGAAAACCAAATATTCTCCTTCTAAAAAAAATCTTCTTTATAATTAAAGTTTTAGATGATTAAAGTATATTTTTTATGCCTCTCATATTTATTCCTATCTCGTTACTTAAAAAAGTTAAACCACTTGCGTATATTTTCAGTCTTGGATAAATCAAAACTATTTTTTTTTTTTGTGAAAAAGCAATGATCTTCAAATTTCAAAGTCCTAATTAACTGTCTTCAGATACTGAGTAGTAATTGAAATCTCTGATAGTGCTCATTAAAACCGAATAAGTGTTTTTTAAGTATTTTTATCTTTTAATAGATAGTTTCAGGGTTGTGATAGTTTTATTGTGTGTTTCAATTTCAAAGCTCAGTGTTTGCCCATACTTAAGTTTCGCCTTTCTATAAAAAACACATAAATTCAAAATATGATTTCAAGGGTAATTTTTGAAATGTATGCAGTAGTAATCAGACAGATAAGAGATATAAGGTGGTTGGTTGTTTATTTTTTTATGGCCCGAGGGATGCGGACAAAAAGTGAAATTAGGGAGCAAATTTGTGGGAAATATCAACCAACAAGAACCCAGGTATTTTTATGATAGAAAGGATGTAATACGACTCATAAAACTTAAAAATACAAATCATAAAGCTTGAATACAAATCATGAAACACAAAAATATGCTGACGAAACTTCAAATAAGGGGCAATTCCCACGTTTTCATTTTACTTTTTTATTCGATAGATATATCTAATAAGATATGAATACACGCAATACTTTTTAATTACGATACTCATTTATTTTTTTTAAATATAATTTCAAAATTTGACTTCATAAAAGGGCACGAAAACAGTATGTGACGTCACATTACCATAAACAATGGTTTTAAGATTCGATTGTCGATTTTTTCACTTTAAAATAATAGTGCTCATTAAAACCGAATAAGTTTTTTTTAAGTATTTTTATCTTTTAATAGATAGTTTCAGGGTTGTGATAGTTTTATTGTGTGTTTCAATTTCAAAGCTCAGTGTTTGCCCATACTTAAGTTTCGCCTTTCTATAAAAAACACATAAATTCAAAATATGATTTCAAGGGTAATTTTTGAATTAACCATTTTTTTAAAACTTTTACTGTCAATTTTTGAATTTGTAACCATATTTTTAACTTGAAAATGCACTTTTTTCAGTTTTAAAAATATGGGAATTGCTCGTTATAAACAATAAAAAATGAGTAACATAAAACGATACTTTACTACATGCAGAAACCCGAACTTAGTAAAATTATTATTGTACCCCAATACCCTATGTTAAGGGGCCCACAGACGAGCAACTTGGTCGTCAACCGGGTTGTCAATTTGCGAAGTTTGCAACCAAGTTGGCCGTCTGTGGGGAAGTTGATGATTGAATTTCAGGTTGATGATCTGATCGTCAACTTGGTGGGCGGAGCTTAATCGGAACATGTTATTAGGAAAATAAAAGAAACTAAGAATTAAAAATTAAAAAAATATAATTCTAGCACGAGAGAATAATTAAATAAAATATAATTTTGCATTTAAAGTACCAAAATATATTAATTTGTTACATTCTGATTAATTTTTTCTTCATTGTTTACATTCTGGTTGACGACCAGGTTGGCGATCCGTTAAAAAATCATCAACCCGGTTGACAACCAGGTTGATGACCAAGTTGCTCGTCTGTGGGCCCCTTAACAGAGAAAAAATTATTTTTTCTATTTTCTAACAAATATTTTTAGGGACATATAAAATTTACAAGAATTTCCACAGCTTACTCTCTCTCTCTCTCTCTCTCTGATCATTTATTTGAATTTACCTAATTATATTTGAGCACAACGAACTTCAGGAATTCAGTTTCAATTAGTATGCAGTTCATGGTCATTATGTAGTAACTTCGAATACATGATGGGCATGAAATAGAACCCAAATATTTGCAAAAGACGGCCAGCTATACCCATAAACCTCGGAATCGAGGTGTGTTAAACTCAATCCTTTCGATAAGCAGCTTTTGAAAGCGCTTTCGAATAGACGGACCCCGCATAAATGCCCTTCGAATTACTTTCCCCGTATTATGGAATCATTTATGCAAGCTATTTTCCTCCTCGAAATTGGGGCAAACAAATCGTGCTTTAGCATATGGAAGCGCACAGCATTCAAGGTGGTTGGTAGTACGTCAACATGTATTATGCATGAACTTTTCGGATGTTTGACCTTTCATGGGGCAAATCTTTTCGCTCCGTGTGCTCCCGAGTAAAGACTCGGGAAAAGCCTTGAAAATCCTTCTCTAAGAAACTCATTTTTGGTTTACAAGGAGGGGAGAGTGTTTGTCTTCTACTAAAGCGTGGCTTTTTTTTTCACAGGGCCTTGTTCAAACGAAGCGGACTTGAAATAAGCAGTGTTAGCTATGGAAGAGACATTGCTTTTTTTTTTTGTTTGCTTGATTGAGGATGAGATTGTGTTGAAAGAGTTGAGTTTGGACGGTTTACCAACCCTTTTCAAGAAAATTAAGTTACTTTCGTTTATTTTGGTTATAAGGGTTAGTGTAAAGCTAAAGAATGTAAATCAAAATTGAAAGCACATTTCTCAAACCTTAAGGATGGCCCCACAGCTGAAATTTAATTTATAAAGTGACAAAATGCTTTGAAACATTTACACAGCCATTAGCGTTGGTGCTAAATACTAAGTCAAAAAAAGATTCCACCAATCAAGAATCAGAGAAAAGCAAAATTTTCTTCTTTTAGCTGCTAGTTAACACCGAAACTGATGGCTGTAAGTATAGCTGTGTTGTTATTGTTACAATTTGCTTAGAACCGCGGTTCATAAACTGCATTTTGTACTCTAAAGCCGCGTTCACAACAGCCAACCTGTTCAACCGGAGAAAGAGCTAAAGAAGTAGGGGAAAAGGGATCTCCGAAAACCAGCCGTGAGAAAATTGAAAGCCCGTTCACAAGCGCACTCGTCTTACCGATCTTACCAGTAGAAAGAATCACGTGACAAGCGAGCGAGCTCGTAGAAATGCATTACGGGCAGCGAGCGAGAGCGTCCTCTACAGGAGGTTGATCCAATTAAAACATTTCCTACTGCTATTGCCCAGGAGAGAATTTCCAACTGATAGTCAGGCGATTTCTTCCCTGCGTAGGGAGAGCGGTGGAAGAAGAACCGGTTTTCTCTGCCTTTCCTCCGGAAGAATGGCTGTTGTGAACGCGGCTTTTATAATGTCTACCTAGCTCTCTTCTAAGGCATTTTTGTCTCTCAAAATTTATTTCCTTAGGAAGTAGTAAAAAGTCCTTTGTCACAAAGTTTTGTCTTAAAAAATATTCCATCATTACTTTTTTTCTTGTAAAGTGTATCTTCTCAAGATTTGGAAACCGAGATTGAAAGTGTTAATACCCTAAAAATGTTAATATTAATAATATAATATAAAGTGTTAATAAAATACCGAGTTTTCAAAGCAAGAAAGACATTGTACACATTTCTAAAATATTTTTTTAGGCCATAGAAGGTTTTCTAGAAAGTGAAGTTCAGGATAAAGAATACAGTAGGATTCTAATAAGTCCACTTTTAACCCTTTAAGTCCTGACCGCCCCAAATCTTCTATAGAATGCAATGGCAATATCTGGCGGTCTAGGATTAAAATTATACAGCCCCAAATCAAGCGGTCTTTCCCTTACTCCTTCCAATAACAAGGACACAACACAATATTGCAAAATACTATACCCATCCTAAATTTACTCCAATTCAACAAATCCCACAACTAAATCCCTAACTAAGAGGGCCTTCAGTCTTCACATGCAGCGATTTGCGCGACCGTCGCGACTGGTCGAAACTTCCCAATAAATTCCCGACTAATGATGACGTAACAATTACGTAATAGCCCTAAGAACCAATGGCAGGACTAGATTCTAAATCGAAGAGGAAAATTTTCAACCGTTTTCCATAGTTTTCCCCCATGGTCACATCAGTGGAATAACTGCATGTAAATCGGCCTTAAGCGTTAATCGACTCTCATTTACAAGAAAGGAAACCGATCCTCCCATTGAGAGCCTGTAAACCGCCATCGTTCAAATGACGTACACACACACCAACCTCTCCGAAGGGAGATAATAACAGTTATTTTCGAGGGATCCGAGATTATTTAGCGGTTTAACTCCAGAGCTCCTCAATTAACAATATTAATGGTCCGGGTTGCATCCGAAATATCGTGCTACCCAGAGAGTCAAATTGAATGAATTTCGGACTCTCTCTGGACTCCGGCCAAGGAGGTGGATGAATGCTATCTGTCTGCATTAGGCCGAAGTATTATGACATGAGAAAGAGGGATTTTTATCCGGTGGAAACGTCGCTGGAGTGAGTTCATGTGATTAAGCGGTGATTTACGGCTGTGGGAAGGTCGGCTGAAGATGATGTGATTTGGTTCCGAGTTAAGTTGTGGCTCTCTTGGGCGGGGGTATCCCTTGATTTGGTTGGAAAGCTTGAAAGGTTTTGTGTGTGTGTGTGTGTGTGTGTTAGTATTTACTTATAAATGTTGAGGTTCATGTTTTTTATTTATTCAAAGTTTTTGCTTTCAACTTTTCAACGTCTGTCTGGTGGTAATGTCCGTGGTGGAGCATTATGTATATGTTATGGGCAAAGTGATTAATCGGGCATTATTAATAATGCCCGAAGTGGAGGCGGGCAAAGTGATAAATTTCATTCATAAATTCCACTGAATTTATCATATTGCCCGGGCATTATTAATAATGCCCGATTTATCGCATTGCCCGTAACATATGTATACATGGATACAAATAAGGTAGTGACTTTTCACCATATTCTGAGATCAAGTGAATTCTAGTAAGCATATAATCCTGGACAGACCTATTATATTAGTATGGAAAAGGATGACTTAAAAAGCGTTTCCACTTATACGATACATTGCGTTGCAAAAACATCAATTGACAAATTGCAGAGAGAAAAAATGGTTATGAAACCAATCATCTTTGAAGCTATAACGTAGAGATAAAATCGTTGGAAATATTGCAACAATCCTCATATGGAAGTTATTCTGAATACTTTTTAGTGTATTTGTAAATATTTCTTTAAAAACCCAGATTTTATAGCATCAGCCTCATTACTATTTCCAAGTTATATTTTGTAAATTTCGCATTCAACTCAATAACAACAATTCAATGCACAACATAAGAAGCTTAAAAATAATCATAGAATATTTTAAACCAAATAAAGTACTACTAAGTCTATTGTCTGATGAATTCTCATTATTTCCAATGCTTTTCATACAAAACTTATCCAAACATAATCATATGACGTTTTTCTGTATACACTACTGAATTATATTCTTTAATACTCCAAAGTCAATATTTTCCCATCTCATCAACATTGCAAAAACCTTCCAGTTTACACAAATAAAGTAAAAATACAGAAAACACAACATCAGAAATATAAATAAAAGTCCATCATAACAATCATCCAAAAAGAGAAGGAATCGCGCGAACGGACTCATTGTTAGTAGGGATTACATTTTCACCCGACCGACAAAAGATTTCCTATCACGACAGTTGCACGGGGGGGATTTTTGTCAAAACAAGCGACAAAAATGAACGCTTTTTATCGCACTTCGAGCACCATTTCCCTCTCTCTGTGTGGGCAAAAACAAATCCCGTGCTTCAAAAGTGTTCGAAAAGCCGAAACAAGTGACAAGGAGACCTCGAGCGAGTGGCAAATTACTGCCACTCGAGGTGAAAATGCGCGCCCGAGCCCCCTGTTGACAAAGCTATTGAGATCCGACGCCTTTTAAGGCCTAAGTTCCTTTAGTAAACACACTCTCTTTCGCTTCTGCTGATGCTTGTGGAGGAACATGCATTGAAGAGAACGATTTTTGCGAAGTTGGGGGAATTTCACGGGGAGAGGGATTTGAAAAATGCATTTTGCATTTTTTTTAGATGATTCGATCTTTCCCTGCGTGTACCTACTGAGAAGGAAAACAGTTTTTCGAAGATAATTGTGTTGTTTTTGTAGAAGAAATATCATTGTTACTTTCATACTACAGATACAATCTTATATCGTGTGCTCAAATAATGTTGAGATTTGAATTTTTGTGTAAATACGTTTTTTAAGTATGTCTGTTCTTAAGGAGATAAGCAGGGTTCACAAAATGAAAGTCGACTTCTATTTTGTCGTGTTCCAGGAAGAATTTGTACACTATTTAGAGAGACACTGTTCTATTCTTACTGAATAATATCTGTAGTTCAGTGGTTTCAACTTAGGACATCCTCCTCTATTTCAATGAAATTGGCTTCTTTTTTGGAGTTTTACCGAGGTTGAAAAAGTTATACGGCTATGCTAAACAAAACCAGAAAGCCGTATCAGTATCGTAATAGGATTTATTTGGAACAAATACCTTATTTTTTCACTTTGTTTCAGTTATTTTTGTAGTTATTATAACATAAAATGCAAAAATATAGCAAAGGATAATATATTTGGAATATTTTTATAAGATTAGTAAAACAGGAAAGTTTCTTTTTAAGCTCACGCATAGATCAAAATATATTATTATACATTTCAATAATATTTTCCCTTGAAAATTTATGAATAACTGGTCTAATATTAACCAAAAGCGTATTTCGTCTCTTCGAAAATAACAATAAAAAGTGTTCGAAGCGTGGGTGGTTGCAAATAAAAAAAATCGTCCTGTATTGAATGTATTAAATTACGCTGATGTGCGTGAAAAATAAATTCTTCTGGAGCTTTGGCTTTAAAGCGCTTGAATCAGCAAAGATAACGTAGATCGACGATTAAGAGGCAGAAGCTCTTTTGAAAATCGATAAGTTAAAAGCGTTAACACTTTCAGCCTTATGTTATTTCAATAAATGAAGAAGGATGTGTTAAAGATTTAACGCTAAGTATTAAGAATGTTTTTATGTGTAAGTTTAACTTTATTAGCTAAATAAACTGCATAATAAAACGATTCTGAATGAAGAAAATGCTTATAAATAAAGAAACACAAACCTTTAATTCGTTCTTTATAGTTGCTTCATAAGCCATTGTATAATTTTTACCCTATGAATTTAAACAGGACATGTTACATTTTAAGAGAAACGCTAGGTTTTTTTTTGTATTAATATCCTCCAGAAATTACCTTAGGATTAAAGAGAACATGATTAAATAATTAAAATATTTAAGAAAATGTATTTATGTTAACTATTTTTACAGAAAATCATACACAAACAATTATTTTAACATTTTGTTTTGAAATTTCAATTTTGCATTAATTTTTTTGTTGTTTCATTAAAAGTTTCAATTAAAGCTGTAGTGATGAAATAGTCTGTCTTATGCTTTATAATCAGTCTTCAAGTTTGAAGCAAAGAATCACAAATAAAACGAACAATGTATTTTAATTATGCTTTTGTTAATCACCTATGCACTGTATCAAAAAGCATTTTTTTCAAAGCTGCCGTTATAATCAAACACACAAAAAAATTCAATGCATTTAAAGTATTAATTACTGTTGTTTTCTTTATTGTGCAGACTAAAAGTGATTTAAAAACAAGTAACCAATACTTCATTTATGAGATAATAAATTTTACCTTCATATTATTACAGAACATTAAAAATATGTTAACACATTGGCAACATCGGTTCATTGGAGGCGGGGGGGGGGCTATAAAGTAAGCGGATATGTAACAAATTTTGGGTAGCTTAAATTAAAAGGATTCTTAAAGTATTCTTAATTTAAGGTGATGATATTTTTTGTTACTTATTTACTCCATTGGAGCATGCAATGCAATAATGGACATAAATAATATCTAATTAGTAAGGATTTCAGTGTCTGGGCAAATGTGATGCTTTTTAAAACACTAAGTATACCTATAAAAATAAATATTTATTAAAATATTTGGGAAGGAAAAGCAACCTACTTCAAGAGTTATGTTCCAACTTGGAATATCATTTATATTTATCGAAAAGCAAATGAATCGTAAAACATTTTTAAAGTTCAGCTCCTTTTCTACTAAATAAATACAGAAGTTTTAAAAAAATACATTGAAATGAAACGAACTTAAGTTAAACAAATGCACCTGCACCGAAATTTTCACTTCGACCGAAGTCATCTAACAACTGCATATTTTACCTCTTTAACCCTAAAATTTCTCTAAAAGTAAAGTGCCTAAAAGAATTCCAAAGCTTTATTCAATTTTATCTCACTATCTCGAAAAGAATTCCACGAGCTCTTTCGATTGATATGCTGGAAGCCATGTTTTCATTTAAAATGGAGATTGATTAGATTTAGCGCGGGAAAAATTTTTCACCGCGTTCTTCCAAGACCCTCTATATAATGGCCTCACAACTCGGACGGGTGACGTCACATTTTCCGCCACCTTTGACGTCACATGCAAAACGACGCCATGTTTTATAATTCATTTTCCGCCACCTTTGACGTCACAGTGACGTAGTTGTCAGGCTTTGTATATAGAGGGTTTTGGTTCTTCCCCATTAAACTATCTCATCTATCGTACACGGAATTCTTCTTCACTTCGCTTCGAAAGGGAAAAGTCGGTGGAATCGGTCGCTTTTATTATTGGTTAAAATATTCGCGGCACATTCTGCAGCGTTTTTTTTTAGTATTATTATTATTAATATTTCGGTGGAAGGGAAAAGAGAGATATTTAGCATGAAGGAAGAAAGAAAGAATGAGGACATTTTGAGCGCCATACCTATCCTTTTAAAATATGAGAATTTGTAGAGAGAACCATAAATCCAGGAAATGGAACGGTTTGAAGAAATGTCTTCGCCGGGAAACGAGGATACATTTAGGACGCGTGAAATATTTGGATCATTTAAAAAATGGCGCTTCTTTCCGTTGAGGTTTATGGAACCTGAGGAACAAATTGCCATCATTTTTGAGCACTGGAGATCTCATTTATTTACATAAAGTTGATAATTTCTGCTGTTTCTGCATAAAATTTGAGTTTTACAGTTAAGTCTCTTACTTGAAAAAAAACAATATCACTACGATTAGACATACTAATATCCCTTTTTTTACATACCTAGACACTTTCCTTTCTATACACCCTAAAGGTTATTCACTTGAAGACAGGGTCAAATATATTCATTGCATAAACTTCTTTAATTTCTTTTATCTTATGTGTAATACAAATATGTGTGTACTTTTTAAAAATATTATTTTGTTTCCTTTTGCATTTTCTATTATTTTTATAACAGAACAGTAATTTATACTGCCAAAATCTTGTATTTAAATGTATTATCCATTTAACCTTACTTTTAGAAAAAAGTAAAGGGGCTTATATACTTGAAAAAAGTATCAGATCTATTTCCTCAGCAATTTTGACACCTAAACAAATCTTCTAAAGCTCAAAAAGTATTTAATAAAGACATATTTAACCATACATTTAAACCAAAATAAACCGGTATGTTTAGGAGAAACTATTAGAAGGTTCACGGTTAGAGAAATATAGTTCACGCTAAATTTAATTTTTAACTTTGTTTTTTAAAAGATTTCAACACAATACTTTTTAGTTGTTACATCTATACAAATAATAAAATATTTGTTTTTATGATAGAGTAAAAATACATCTAAAATATCTTCCCAAATCCTAAAAGAGTAATATAAAAGTAGATTTTTTTATCGAAAGCGAACGAAATCGAAAACAGATTCAGCACTCCAAGACCTTACGCGGTGTGAGCAAGACAGCAGAAACAATATATATTCATGAGTGGGAAAACACACACAGTCTCTCTATATGTAATTATAATCCCAACCCAATGATATCCGGACGAAACCACCTCCCACCTTTAAAAATATCCCTATAAACACGGATATTCCCTACTTTCCCTAAATTACATTATACCTTCAAAGCACGAACGTTATATTGGACAAGGAAGAAAGGGAGATCATTTCCTGTGTCTAAGCACAAAGTCGTATTATTCCGTACGATATTTCAACAGAACGCGTTCCGTGAAAGTATTCATTTGCAGTTCAATTTTCAGCAATCCCTTAAGAATATTAAAGCACGCATACTACTCGTATGGTGATGGGTGGTACCGGAATAAAGTGGGTTGCTTGCTCTGGCTAATCAACTGTTTTCCTTCCAGTCATATTCTATCGTCAAATAGGGCTTTGGGTACGTTTATGCTTCAGTTGGTGAGAAGTGAAGGGGTATAAGTGACTAGTGTTCGGCAACTAGTGGTCAAAAAGTAGTTAACTACCAACTACGAACTAGTCTGGGAAAATCTAGTTTCAACTAGTAGTTAACTATTTTTTCCTGGGACTAGTTGCAACTAGTAGTTAACTATTTCCCAAAGTAGTTAACTACTAGTTAACTAGTCTATTTAATTTCATAACCTATTTTTTGCCCAAATTCTAATACATCTTTCTTATCTATATCACAAAAAACTTTATGCTTCGCTCAAAAAGGTGCTTTATTTCTGGTTATGGTATTTGGGTACTCTACCATGACATTGTATAGTTATAAGTAGCAGTGTAATTTTTGTATATTTTGATAAAAATTTTAAATACTTTTGAAATTTTAAACAAAATTTTTTTTAAAGTAGTTGAAAATTTGAAAGTAGTTTCAACTAGTAGTTATTAAAAAAAGTAGTTCAACTACTAGACTAGTTTAAACCAAAAGTATTTAAACTACTAGTTAACTACTAGTTGATCTGTAGTTAACTACTAGTTGCAACTAGTTCTAGTTAACTAGTGCCGAACACTATAAGTGACCATGTGTTTGTTGTAAGTTTATTGTACGAGGTGCGTGAAATTGAGTTAACATGCTTTGATATTCGGTAGCTCTGATTTATCACTGGAATTTAACTACGGTCTTAAAATGAAGCTTCTTATCAACAGCACTCCAAAAACTCGATAAGTTTGAATTTGCATTCAACCCACCTAATGATAAAGCTATCTTGCACTGTCATTTGTATCATTTGACTTCTAACCGTATCATTCAAATTCATTCGCTTTGGTTCTCTGTGTTATGAATAAATAAAGATGAGTGTTGAGTTTGATGATTATTTCTATCGCGCTAAGAAGGAATTTGAAAATGTACGTTGACTAAATGATATATTCACATAACAATAACAACCAATTGGTTATGTTTTAGGAATAATGGATTACCCGAGGTGTTGATGAACAAGGATTTTAACAAGAGTAGAGAAGGAATAATTTCGGAGGTAATGATGTCCGAAGATTAGGCTGTGGTCAAAATCTCAAAATTCAGTACCGAACTAGTCTCTATAATATAATCAAGGTGTCCCTGCCTGCCTGGCTGGGTTCCTGCCTGGGTTCCTGGGTTTGTCCGGAACAGATTTGGCTCAATTTCTCCAAAACTACCCGTCCGAATCGAACCAAACTTGGTACACATACGTATGGGGACGGGGGAAAGACAATGACATCATTTCCAAATTCCTAAAACCACCCCTTCACCCTCTTTTAGGCCTTTTTGTAAAAATCGCCTTACTTCTCCACTAAAGAAGATCTGTTTAACTCGCATTGTTGCAAATAATACAACAAAAACCATTTTAAACATAAAACAAAGTATTTAAAGATAAAACTTGGCTAAAATTGTTTTAAATGTTTTAAAAAGGTTATTAATAATTTAAAAAATTAAAAACGGCCCTTATAAAAAACTTTATAACAGTATTTTCTTATTAAAAACTTCATTTTCCATGAAACTTTAAGTTGAAATAGAAAGTTTTAAGAATTAGACTGGTTAAAGTAAAGATTACATCATGCAGTTTTTTTTAGAAAGTTGATGATAGAAACACTAGATCAATTTGTTATTTAACCTTATAATTTGTTTCTTTGGTGTAGTTTAACGGGATTTTTTTTTTCAATTTAAACAGGGGGTATTTACAAATTTTGGGATTTCAAAAGTCTGTAATAATTTTAATGGATTTTTTTCACTTAGAATGGATAATTGGGTAACTGTCGTAATTAAATGTGCAACACCGGAACTGGATGGTTAGGTTAGATTTACACAGTTGGAACCGGGAGGGAAAAGGCACAGGGAGCACGGTGATGAAAATGCACCGGGAACACCGAGATGAAAAGGCACCGGGGACACCAAGATGAAAAAGGCACCGGGATATGAAAAAATACTGGGAACACCGGGATATGAAAAACTACCAGGATGATTGGTAATTATGGTTACAGAAAATTAGGCATGTAACTTGAGAAAATTTTAATAAATTGATACACTCCACCCGTGCAAGGCCGGGCATATCAGCTAGTAGGCTATAAAATAGGATGTGCCATATTTTATTTTATATGCCACTCTAAATTAATAAATTTTTGTGGGTTATTACAAGCGAAAGAAATTGTAGTGTGAGATAATTTCAGTATGGGAGGTGGGTGGTTTAAAAACTTAACCAAGTGGCATTTTTTACAATTTCAGTTTTTAAGGAGAAGTTTAACTTTTCCATGACTTCTAACGACCACTAACTTGAAATAAGGTTAAACTGGAATCAAGCTTTTTCGAAAACCCTGATTGGCTTAAAACTTGTTTCCCCTTTTTTCAACAACCAATTAAAAGTTTTGATTCCAGGTTAACCTTTTAGGTTAGGTTTGTGATGAACATACAGAAGTTAAGCAGCAGTGATAAATCAGAGATACAGAATATCAAATCTTTAAAAAAAAAAAGTCAAATATTTTTTTCAGAATTTTCAATTACAACCACGCATAGTAAAACTAGAACTATGTAGACTTCTCACAAACCCATTCATAATTTCACAACGACATTCCTTGTTGCATTTTGAAGAGAATTGCACTATGTACATGCTTCTCGTCTCCTCAAAATGAATAAAATCGAGTTACATCACAATAAAGCCATATAAGCGTCGATACTTAACAGAGTAAAATTCCCTCCACAATAACCCTTCCCAGTCATTCATTCATTCACTCGAAGAGCTACAAAGCTACTACTAGTCCATTCATTCATTCATTGCATTGAAGCGATTCAAGTGCGTTTGCCCAGCCCTTTCGCGACGCGCTTGTCGTAGGATGGCTTGCATCAGTTCCACGCGCTTCACGTGCGGAGGGACAGTGATTGATATAGTGCTGCTGATAATTCGATTATCGAAGGTACGTTCAAATTGGTGAGAGGGGCCTCCATAATACAGATAGATAGTAGATGGGATTGGATGCAATCTTGGTGTAAAGCGCTATGTAATGTGTATTATAGTGAATGCGCCGACATCTTGCTGTTCCTGATGAATTCAACAGGGCCTGTGATGATTGGGTTGTTGCATGTTTAGTGCAGTGAATTTTAAAGGGAATTGGTTTGGTGAATTTCATGGAGTGGTTCCAGATAGCAGTGTAAGGTTTTGTAAACCTTCTGTCCTGCGGTGTGACCAATTTAAAGTTTAAGGTTGTCATTGACCTGTAACCTTGTAACAAAGTAAAAGCAGTTTGCGTTAGTTGACACCTATAAATTTAGCGGTAACCTTACAGAAAAACCTTAAAACAAGGTTAGATACTGAGGTGATGGGTTTTGAGAAGGGTTTTTCTATCACTTTTTCCGTAGAATATTGCGGAAAGGTTTTTCAGCAAACCTTGTTTTGGGAAACCCACCGACAATGAAAAGAGAAGGTTAACTGTAAGGTTACATGTTATATGAGATTGATAACCCTCATTGGTTGATGTTTTTCATACAAGAATGAATTATTTATCGTGATTTTTATTATTCTTACAGTAAATTTCGTATAGACTAGGTAGAAGGTAAATTCATTAAATTCTAACTTCTTTGCTTTTCAAACTTTTAATGTTTTTAATGGGGGATGGAAAAGTAAAAAAAGAGAATGAGAGGAAGCCAAAATGGGTAAAAATGGAAGAAAGAATAAAAAACAAACACTAATTATGAGAAATACTGAGAATGATGAAGAAGATGATGAGAGTAAAAATTGAGGAGGAAAAGAAAAAGGGTGAGGGGAAATGTATATGAGAATGAGAATAGAGAGATAAATGAAAATTAAGAGAAAGAGGGTTAGAGAGGAAATTAGGTGAAAGAAAATGGAAAAAAATTATGAGAGAATTAAAATAAAACAAGAGGGAAACAAATTGGTGATGTGCCAACTCATCCGGTGTCAACTGATCCGGTTGTCAAAAATTGTGCTAACTCACCCGGTGTAATGATTTATGATGGTTTTTTACTCCCAACTGAGGCGGTGAGTCATTGTTTGGCAATACAAACTAGGTTTGGCGTTAAAATAAATTTGTTAGCTCGTGTAGCCAAGAGAACTGTTGAAATACGAAATAGTTAAAATGTAAAAAAAAAAATTATAATGTCAGGGGTCAGGTACCTTATATTAATTTTTCTAATTGGTCTATGGAGAAAGTGGAGAAAGATATATTAAATTTAGCACTGTCCAGTTACATTTATGTTACATTTATTGTCCAGTATTAGTCAAAATCATTTCTAGGATATTTTTTTAGAAATTTTACCAAAAAAGGGGGTAAATAGGTCTTATTTTCACTTAATTTTCATACAATGTTATTAGCAATGTTTTTTAATGTATTTATCTCCCTCCATTTTAATAAATTACGTACAGATTATACATTAATACTGTCAGATATCGTGATTTCGATGTCCGATATTCTTCGATATTTGTGATACTGACCAGTATTGGTACACCATTGTCCACTGTCCTTATGCTACCTGGTGAGTTCATATTATGTAGCCTTAATCACTAATTGTTCTAATATTGTTCGTAATTTTAAATTTAACACAGAATAACATCTGTGAATCTTTCTAAGTGTAATATCTCTCTTTTTGTCAAATATTATCATAAATTTACTAACAAGTTTATTTTGAATTATAAGATATAGTTGACAAAAAAAACCTGTTTTCCTGCACCTCCTCCCGGGGAATTCAACTTTTTAATCGTGTTTGAATTTCTTAAAAATGAAAAGTATCAGTAGCCAAATGAATTACGACTTTTGAAATAAACATATGATCTTATAGTGAGATTAAATCTCCGTCGAGTGCGCTTTTAAGTCTATTGGTGTAACCTGGGAACCCAACGGATGAGTTGACACAATCTAAGAATTCATATAACCCTCACCGGGTGAGTTGGGAGAATATCTTATTACCGGATGAGTTGAGAACGGATGAATCGACACTAAACCAACAAATTTTAGACTGATTGAGGAAAGTATGAGAAAGTAAAGAAAAACCTCAAACATATTCTAGAACTCCATTCTACCACGTAAAATTTACATTTGTGTTTTCTATACGAAAACCAGTGTTTTTTTTTGCCACTTATATGCCAAAAAACGTGGATTGAATATATATATTTACGAGCTTAAAAATAAAAACCTACATGAATAGTTTAGATACAGTAGGGTATTAAAATGAGTTTATTAAGGAACTGAAAGTCTTCTCCCCCCTTGATAAATAAACGGAAACTTTAAGAGCTATGCATTGCAACTTAAGTAAATATTTATTGAGGAAAGTTGGAAATTTCTTAATTTAAAGTATCGCATTCCAATAAAAATCATTAAATAGCCTGACGTTCTTAGAATCCCAATACACCTAGAAGTGAAAAAATAAGTTATTAATCCTGTTAGAAAATTTCTAACAATTCTGAGAAAACGGTATCATACGTAACTGCAACCGCAATCCAATCGCTTTGGATTGCAAGCACGAACCGGAAGAATATTTACATCAAAAAAAAATTTTCCAATCCAATATTCTTAATGCTTCGCTTCGGTCAAAATTCTTCACCGGATGAAAATGACATTACGTGCCGCATTTTCCTTTTATTAAAGATATTATTCGAATTCCCTGATTCAAAAATGAGATTATGCAAATCTATAATATTTTCCAAACAAGATTTAAATAACATGATGCTCTGAGCAACCCTAAGGAAATAGTTTTAGAAGCATAGAGTGATTATTCTGAAAAAAAAAATAATAATCTTCTTAAAGGAGAACACATCGATATTTTAAAGGTTAGTATTGAGTTCATTATAGATATATATCATCCAAAATCGGATTTGAATAAAGTTTAAAGTAAATAGTTTAGGTCAATAAAACTTTGCTTACTTTTGCATTCCATAAAAAGAACTTTTTCCTAAAGTAAACTGCACTGACTACGTTATACATATTCATTTTCCTTCGGATAATGGTTTATAAGATAGTAAATCTGGTAAAAAAGAGAGTTAAAATGAAATTATAAACCGCATTATATATTTTTTCAGTTATTTTTATCCTAAATTGCTATATTTGTGATACAGTAAAACTATTGGAAGCATCGCTCCTGCCTTTCCTGAAAAATGTTCAGAAAAAGAATTGTTACAATTAGATAAAACATATCAATACACAATTTTTTTACAAACTCGTTTTCTTAAGAAATGGGGTCATTCAGTTTTAATTATGCACAATTTTTGACCTCACCATTAACGGTTTTCTTGAAATTTAAAACTTATGTTCTATTCATCAAGACCAAAATGTAGCAGTATCAAATTTTGTCAAGGTATACCTATTTAGTGGGGGTTTTTTACAGATGAGTAAAACTAGTGATACATTGAACCACAAAAACCGAACATGAGATATTACAATTTTCCAATAGCTCTTTTTTGTGGATTTAGGCAAATGAAAATGTTGGTCACTGTCACTAGAAAGTTTATTTTCTTTTTATGTGTTGGATAAAAGCGATATATGCAGATAGATTTGTAGATAATTATAGGACTTTAATGTAATTTACAAATTAAAACTTCATTATTAGGAATAGTAAGTAAATTGTGAGTTAGTTATCTGGCAAAGTTTAGAGATAGAGGATACAAATAAGTCGATTTTGCTTAGTGTGATCGCTTTTGGCCGAGATAACAATATCCGATTCATAATAATAAGCGATTTCCTAATAACAAGTGGCAAACAACAATGGAAACTAGAGCGTTTGCTTTTAAATCAAATTTTTATGTATAGTCTTAATTAGCGGTTTTTTTTATTACAATATGTACTACGCAACTTAATTTTTTAGGACTAAAAAAGAATTCGGAATCTTACCTTTGATTGCTTTGGAGGAAAGGTCTTAAGAAGAATCATCACTGAAGATATTTTGAATTGAATGGCAGTATTTTTAGTAGGTACTCCTACCTTGTCTTGTTCGAATGGTGTTGAGTTTCGGGATGTTCACCAAACACATTTTGTGAGTACCTGCAATTAAGTAGAGTATGCGTTTTTATATCGTCAATCGTTATATCTGATACTGTCTTTAAACTACTAAATGAAAAGTAGTCGCCCAGTAAAAACTTAATACCCTTTTTAAAGAAAATCCTTTTTTGAATAAAGCGATTTAATTGCTTTTTATTTACTTGCGTAATATTCGTATAGAGCTTGGGTCTTCAAAGTGGCACGAGACAAAACTTTTATAGTTGTTTTTTATATTGCTCCCTGTTTATGGTTCATAGAGTGTTTTCAGGTGACGTCAAGACCAGTTATTGTAAAAAATGCGTCTGTTGCTAAGCTGGTTGCTAGGTGACGAGGTATCTATTATTATGGTGGTTATTAGGTGTGGGGTCACGTGATTACAAATGCTCCAATAGAAGAATTCAACGACCAGTTATTTTCTGTAACTGTTAACCTTCTGTAGGGCAAAGCGTCGGTTGCTAAGGCCGTTTTTAGGTCCGGGTCATGTGATTGAAAATGTTCTATTATAATCGTAGTTCAAAATTCCCCAATAAAAATTAAAGATATTTTCTTTTAAAATCATATGTGTTACAACCACCTGGTTTTACTAAATCACTGAGTATCGTGTTTATTTATTTTGTGTTTAATATAATAATAAAAATACAAAATATAACACTCATTAATTATAAGCCCTCTTTTTTTATTTGGCACTCTCCTATGATATTCTAAAAGATTCAATAATAATTTTACTGTCTGCTCAAAACGAAACGAAAAAATAATATTAATGAGACTAAAACAATATTTTCTCACCGATTCGTTAAAAAAAAGTTCCTTAGTGCTAAGTTATTTTTACTTTTCCAAGTACCCATTTCCAGACTTAAATGTATGTACCGTTATAAAAAATATAAGATTAATAACCAAAGTATTACTTTAGTGAAAAAAAACATACACGGGAGAAACGTTTTTCAGACGTTCATTGAGAATAAAACTAATTTATTTAAGGTTTTTCTATTCATCCATAATTTTATATTGCCTATTTTTGTGTTTAACCATATCCAAAAACTTTATTGCCTTTAGGAAAAAATCTCGTACGATTCAAAGATATATGCTTGACTTTTTCCCTCGATAGATCTTTTCATAGAATTAAACAGATAATTAACCAAACAACAAGCTCCAATCAATCTAATGGGAAATAAAAACTTCAATAAGAATTAAAAATTCATTGTTCAAATAAAGTTTTTTTCACACAAAAGCTTAATTCTTTTATTAGAAACAAAATTCCAAAATTTATCAAAAAAGATTTTTCAATTTCTTGAGTTTAACAGCAGTTTAATTTTTATAATTTAGAACGGGAATTTTCCTAACCTTCCTTGAAACGTAGGAAAAAATCTCCTCATAGGCTGCATAAAAGGTTATTAGGAATTCTATAAGAATAGTTTTTTCATTTCTGTTGCCAATAAAGTTCTCCCATATTCACAAATTTCATACTGGGGATTTGTAATTTTCACCTGTTTGACAAGGATTACCGTAATTTCGCACCTATAGTCCGCATAATCGTATAGTCCGCAGACACGATTTTAAGTAAAAAAATTTTAATGTATTTTAGAAACAAAGAACTAAGTATAAATAGAAAAAAAAGTACTTACTTACTAATATACCTTCAGAAATAAAACGCTAAATACAAATAAAAAACAGTGCTTACTAATTAATCATATTTTAATTAAACACACATTCTACTACTACAGTTCATGATAGCGTGTTTTTTAAAGTTCAACGATTTTAACCGTGAACAACCAGCGTATTATCCGCACTGGTGGATAGTCCGCAGCTTCAAAAATTCGCATTTTAAACACAGATAGTCCGCGGACTATTGGTGCGAAATTACGGTATTATAACCTGACTTTAACTACAATCTACAGGGAGCGTGGCCCTTTTTCCCGTAATGCGGAAGCTGTATAAGTGCTAAAAAAGCTCTCTAGCTTCTTTTAGCTATCTAGAACACCTTACTTTATAAATAAAAAAAAACCTTGAGAACTCCTAAAAACAAATCTAATATTATAATAATTTACAATCTTTCTTGAAGGTTATATGAAAAAACAGGTCAGTGTAAAAACTGGTCAGTAAATTCCGGTCAATAATAAAAATAAATTTATTACATGGGTAAAACTATGTCTTTTTGTTTTTTTACCAGATGACCGATTTTTACATAGACTGGTATTTTCGAGACACCTTCTTAAGACCTAAAATAAGATTTTTTTGTAACAAAAAAACCTGCAAAAAATAAAACACTCCGAAACTTAGCATACATAAATCATCTGATCAAAAAACCATCTGCAGGGGCTTAGCCACGCTGGTTTTAAATGGACCATAAATGTAACCAACTGCATTACAAGCACAAAACTGTTTTCACTCCCTCAAAAGAAAGCAGCGGGGGGAAAGCAAGCAAAAACTGCAAATGCATCGTTCTGCATAAAAAAGGAACATAAGAGTTATTCGCATAAAACACAAAATGGCGTGCTAAGGGAATCAATTGCTGTTAATCGCGTTTTCTGCTCCAGTTATATTCGCTTGTACTTTTTCGAAAACACTAAAAATAATGGTTAGAAATGAACAGCTAAGCATTCTATTTTCCTCAGAATTTGTAAGAAGGTGCTATGCCGGAAAATTACTTGCATCGATTAGTTGCTATTTACTTGATTTTTATGAATGATGATTTCGTTTTGTTTCAAGGGGGTTTTTTTGTTCCAAATTAAAGGAATTTCATTCAAACATAGTTAGGGTTTTGTGGAAAGAAATAACCTTTTAGTGTAAGAAAAATGATAAAATGTGTTTTGCAAGTTTTCATAACAAGCAAGATTTTTTTACCGAAATTTCACTTATCGATATGTCAGATGTTAGACTTTTGAAGTTCGTTGCGTAGTTTGATTTCAAATCGTATTTTTAAGTTGAATCGACGCTTTTCATGATTGGTGAAACACAAGTAAAAATCAAACGCAGAGGATCAAACGAATAACAATACTAGGATTGTAATTTAATTGTTGCCCTCAAAACAGCAATTACCATAGTGCTACCTTGATGGGATGTCATAGTGCCACGACGAGTTTAGGATTTAGCGTTTGTTATTTTATTTATTTAACGCACTGATTTCAGAAAAAAAGTTTCACTTCACACTAAACTAGTAGTATCAGGAATTCAATCTAAAATTTCTTATACATTCCAATTTTGTTTTTGAACAAAATTGGAATCTAAACCATCCTGGTCATAAGCAAACTGAAACATACTTTTGAACCTGCCTGTCCTTCCAGAAAATTGAATGCAGTCTACACTTCACTTCTTCTTCTACACTTCAATAAAAATTATGAAACAAAATGTATTACAGATGTGCAATACAGATTTATTTAATTTTGGTAGTCTGTGCCTCGTATTGCACCTGATTGTGACTTCATATCGAAACAAGACTTTCAGAAATTCTACTGGAATAAATAAATTCAAAATTTAATCATTATAGAGAAAGCACATCTTCCCAGAGGGTAAAAATACATTTCAAATTTTGTAACAATTGCTTAGTGCCAAGGTAAACCTTATTACGTAAAATGACATTTTTCTTTATTTTATTTTGTTAAACGAAAAACCCTTTGCATTTCAAACTAACAAATTTAATATGAAAATAACTTTACAAAATTTGTAAATCATCATAACTTTCATAACATTATGTGAATAAAATATTGATATTCTAGTAATTCTCTTAGCGTTATGTTCAAAATCGAACCTTACATACTTTATTATTCTATTTCAGGTTGAAGCTCCAACTCCGTGCGGCTCATGCCAGTTGAGAAAAATAGCTTCAAAAATATTTTTCATGCAAATCTTGGATGCATAAAATAAGCGTCTTACTCGCCACATACTGGGAAAAAGTTTTTTCTTCCATATTTAACTCTGTGAAAAATGACCAAGATAGAAATAGAAGATACTGGAAAATTGTAATAAATTGTCCTTCTAGGGAAAATATTTCATGTAAATAAAAGTCTTTGAGATGTTTATAGAGTAAAGCCTCATTTCCTTAAAATATTGCATTATTTAATCTCTTTCACAATTTTAATTTTTGTTTCAATAACATTTGATGACTGCCATTTGTGATTTATTCTATTCGTATGATAACAACGCACAATTTTTACAGAAAATATTCGTAAAAAATCTAGAACTTAAAGCAAAATACGGTAAGCCATCAAAAAATGATGTTTAATTTTTTTCTTAATGTTTAAGTGCATGTCCCATTAAGGTGCCAAAAATTTTAAAAAATCGTTTCTTACTGCTTTAGCCTCATTATTTATGACTTTAAAGAAGATAATATGAAACTTCTTCTGCAAAATAACTATTGGTTAGGATTTTCAACTTTTCACCGGGAAAAACCTCGAATTATCAGGGAATTTTGAAATAAATTTTTTTGACCACCCTGTAAAATTTTGATTTAATTTTCGTGTCAAAAACCTTACATCACAATGGGAGAAGGAGTCACTAAAATGTGACAACTTGTGACATGGTGTAGAGGTTACATGATTTAATTGTAAATGACCCCTAACAGTACGATATGTTCAAAGTTATATGAGGTGTTTGCTGCAACAATGAGTTAGCACCACTAGAATAAATATTTGTAAAATTATTACTTTTCTAACCTTACACTTTGTTTTACGGTAAAAAATGGTGACCATAGTCAGTCACCAACCCAGTTGTAGATTGCCCTAAAATAGCACTAACTTGACGACTATACTAGACAGCAACTTCAGTTGAACCTACGACGTCACTAACAAACAAAGTAGTTCCCATCGCGGTGTCTGAATTTTGAGTGAAATGAAGAACGTCAATTTAAAACTATGATTATTTCGTTAAACTTATGTATATATGTTATGGGCAAAGTGATTAATCGGGCATTACTAATAATGCCCGAAGTGGAGGTGGGCAAAGTGATAAATTTCATTCATAAATTCCACTGAATTTATCACATTGCCCGTAACGTATATAGGGCTTTTCTAACCTTACACTTTGTTTTACGGTTAAAAAATGGTGACCATAGTCAGTCACCAACCCAGTTGTAGATTGCCGTAAAATAGCACTAACTTGACGACTATACTAGACAGCAACTTCAGTTGACCCTACGACGTCACTAACAAACAAAGTAGTTCCCATCGCGGTGTCTGAATTTTGAGTGAAATGAAGAACGTCAATTTAAAACTATGATTATTTCGTTAAACTTATGTATATATGTTATGGGCAAAGTGATTAATCGGGCATTACTAATAATGCCCGAAGTGGAGGTGGGCAAAGTGATAAATTTCATTCATAAATTCCACTGAATTTATCACATTGCCCGTAACGTATATAGGGCTTTTCTAACCTTACACTTTGTTTTACGGTTAAAAAATGGTGACCATAGTCAGTCACCAACCCAGTTGTAGATTGCCCTAAAATAGCACTAACTTGACGACTATACTAGACAGCAACTTCAGTTGAACCTACGACGTCACTAACAAACAAAGTAGTTCCCATCGCGGTGTCTGAATTTTGAGTGAAATGAAGAACGTCAATTTAAAACTATGATTATTTCGTTAAACTTATGTATATATGTTATGGGCAAAGTGATTAATCGGGCATTACTAATAATGCCCGAAGTGGAGGTGGGCAAAGTGATAAATTTCATTCATAAATTCCACTGAATTTATCACATTGCCCGTAACGTATATAGGGCTTTTCTAACCTTACACTTTGTTTTACGGTTAAAAAATGGTGACCATAGTCAGTCACCAACCCAGTTGTAGATTGCCGTAAAATAGCACTAACTTGACGACTATACTAGACAGCAACTTCAGTTGACCCTACGACGTCACTAACAAACAAAGTAGTTCCCATCGCGGTGTCTGAATTTTGAGTGAAATGAAGAACGTCAATTTAAAACTATGATTATTTCGTTAAACTTATGTATATATGTTATGGGCAAAGTGATTAATCGGGCATTACTAATAATGCCCGAAGTGGAGGTGGGCAAAGTGATAAATTTCATTCATAAATTCCACTGAATTTATCACATTGCCCGTAACGTATATAGGGCTTTTCTAACCTTACACTTTGTTTTACGGTTAAAAAATGGTGACCATAGTCAGTCACCAACCCAGTTGTAGATTGCCCTAAAATAGCACTAACTTGACGACTATACTAGACAGCAACTTCAGTTGACCCTACGACGTCACTAACAAACAAAGTAGTTCCCATCGCGGTGTCTGAATTTTGAGTGAAATGAAGAACGTCAATTTAAAACTATGATTATTTCGTTAAACTTATGTATATATGTTATGGGCAAAGTGATTAATCGGGCATTACTAATAATGCCCGAAGTGGAGGTGGGCAAAGTGATAAATTTCATTCATAAATTCCACTGAATTTATCACATTGCCCGTAACGTATATAGGGCTTTTCTAACCTTACACTTTGTTTTACGGTTAAAAAATGGTGACCATAGTCAGTCACCAACCCAGTTGTAGATTGCCGTAAAATAGCACTAACTTGACGACTATACTAGACAGCAACTTCAGTTGACCCTACGACGTCACTAACAAACAAAGTAGTTCCCATCGCGGTGTCTGAATTTTGAGTGAAATGAAGAATGTCAATTTAAAACTATGATTATTTCGTTAAACTTATGTATATATGTTATATGGGCAAAGTGATTAATCGTGTATTATTAATAATGCCCGAAGTGGAGGTGGGCAAAGTGACAAATTTCATTCATAAATTCCACTGAATTTATCACATTGCCCGTAACATATATAGGGCTTTTCAATCACGATTTGCGTACCGAAACTCCTCCTATCAACACAACAGGCTTCGTGTTTACCGATTTCTCCGTCCATATTGTGTTCATATTTCATATTTTTGTTATACTGGCATTTGTTGTTATACTGGGTTCAAGAAACGTTGCAATCTAGTCTAACACTTCTTTGATGTGAATTCTGATTTTTGGAGTTAACTCTTTGCTGCAGCAAACACCTCTTACGGTTTTTTCATTTTTCTTACTTAAAATTCTTATTGCCCCTAATGTCCTTCTAACATTTAATAAATTCTACATCATTCAATTTCTTTTCAAAAGAGAATATTAACCAACTCATCTCTCTAAATTCAGAAACTCTCCCTTTAGTCAAGGAGCAAACGGTAATCCGTGCGATAATTGTGTTACAATTATGAGGGTTACTTTTTCTGAAAGGTAATGACGTAAGGAATATGAATCCGGTTGTTGCCAACCCCAAATATCGTGCAGAGAGGCGCGGCGGGGGCTCAAAGTGGCGGATCGCGCTTCAGAAAAACAGCAAAATCTCCAATATTTATCGCAATAAATTTTTTTTTCGAAGTTTGGTTACTTCTTTATTAAGTTTCGAAACATAATAGAGGGTAGCGATTCAACCCAGAACAGCGGGGAATACAGGACAGCGAGTAATCCAAAACACCCACTTTTGTGGCATTTAGCGTGAAAATTTTTAAGTTACAATGATGAAAGTTGGTTTTTCTGAAAGATATAAACTTATAGAACACGTATGTCAGTGTTGCCATCACCAAAATTTGCGCGGAGGGGAGGAAATTCAAAATGGCCGACTTCTCGTTTCACTGAAACTACCATATCTCCCTCGTTTAGAGAAACAATTCAAATTTAAAACGCTTAAACACATTTTTATAAAGTTTCTACAATATTTAGAATGTACTAGGATACAACAGAACGTCGGAACAATAATAATATCAGACAAGAGGTGATTCCAAATACCCTCCATGTTTGTTCTTTTTTTCTAGAATTCTACACGTTCAAAAATTTTAAGAGTTACTTTTAATGAAAGATATAACTGTAAAAAAGACCAATTCACCTGTTGGCATCATCAAAAATATTGCTGGAGAAGGGAATTCAAAATGGCCGACCACCCACCGCATCAAGGAAACGACAATATCCTCATAAGTTATAGATGTACAAAACATTTTTAGAAGCTCAAAATGAATCTTGATGCAAGTTAGAAAATAGTTCAAACATCTTAAGTAACTTTAATTAACATTAATTTAGAAATAATTAAATATAACTTGTCTTCTTATGAATGGTTATTTTTTATTTCCTTTTTGGGTTTCAGTCGATTAGATAAGGCTCATCTAAGAATAAGATTTTTTTTTCAATAAAATAAAACATTTTCACAGAAAATTTCATAAGTTTAATGCAAAGTAATAGTAATAATTTTGGAATTACATAGATGATACTAGCCTATTCACAAAATACAACAAACAAAACAAATAGAAGGCTAATACTGGGCTGGGAATCGAATTTTTTCCCATAGGCAAATAATGTTGATACCGATTATCTAGTTAAAGAAATTTACACGTCACCACAGAAACAAGTTTAGGGAATTCAAGCATTTCTTTAAGAGACAAATTGTGAAAAAATGGTGATCTATGCTATCTCTCTATATATAATGAAGGTGTCCCTGGGTTCCTGGGTTCCTGCCTGGGTTTGTCCGGAACAGATTTGCCTCAATTTCTCCAAAACTACCCGTCCGAATCGAACCAAACTTGGTACACATACGTATGGGGACGGGGGAAAGACAATGACATCATTTCCAAATTTCTAAAACCACCCCTTCACCCCCTTTTAGGCCTTTTTGTAAAAATCGCCTTACTTCTCCACTAAAGAAGATCTGTTTAACTCGCATTGTTGCAAATAATACAACAAAAACAATTTTAAACATAAAACAAAGTATTTAAAGATAAAACTTGGCTAAAATTGTTTTAAATGTTTTAAAAAGGTTATTAATAATTTAAAAAATTAAAAACGGCCCTTATAAAAAACTTTATAACAGTATTTTCTTATTAAAAACTTCATTTTCCATGAAACTTTAAGTTGAAATAGAAAGTTTTAAGAATTAGACTGGTTAAAGTAAAGATTACATCATGCAGTTTTTTTAGAAAGTTGATGATAGAAACACTAGATCAATTTGTTATTTAACCTTATAATTTGTTTCTTTGGTGTAGTTTAACGGGATTTTTTTTTTCAATTTAAACAGGGGGTATTTACAAATTTTGGGATTTCAAAAGTCTGTAATAATTTTAATGGATTTTTTTCACTTAGAATGGATAATTGGGTAACTGTCGTAATTAAATGTGCAACACCGGAACTGGATGGTTAGGTTAGATTTACACAGTTGGAACCGGGAGGGAAAAGGCACAGGGAGCACGGTGATGAAAATGCACCGGGAACACCGAGATGAAAAGGCATCGGGGACACCAAGATGAAAAAGGCACCGGGATATGAAAAAATACTGGGAACACCGGGATATGAAAAACTACCAGGATGATTGGTAATTATGGTTACAGAAAATTAGGCATGTAACTTGAGAAAATTTTAATAAATTGATACACTCCACCCGTGCAAGGCCGGGCATATCAGCTAGTTCTTAATAAAATACAGTGACCGAGCAGCAAGACCACACACTGGGATGTCGGTCAGGGTGGTCTATGGTTGACCAAACGAAAACCGCGACCCCCCACAGAGGAGCAATCGTCACCCGCGATTTCAAAGATAACGAAGCTATCTACGAGCACCAGTGATTAGCCCACCCCTCTGCGCTGTGCCAGGGATGCAAAGTTTGACATTTTGTTTTCACTTTCAATTGGATCATATGCAACCAAGACAGCCTTTTCAAAGATGTTGTTAAATGTTAAAAAAATATTTTAGCAAAGATTAAAATGAAGGTTCATGTAAATCGGTTTCCAGTTTAATAAATAAATTGTATATATTTCGTGAAATACGATTATCGCAGTAATATAATAAAATACGATCTCTAGAATCAAAGGAATCTCACAACAAATGTTAAAATTCATCTTTGTTTAGTACTACCCCTACCTAATCTAATAAATTAAGTACCATTCATGAAACACTATTTTGAGCAAGTAATATTTTTGTGTATTTTTGTTGAGAATGAAATATATTATAATTAATTTTGACTCTTTTAAGAGTAGCTCTTGTATAAATACCACATATAGATAAATATTGTTTGATAAGGAGAGTAATTTCTTATTCTTTTTCACTTCCATCGTGCTTTGGTACCAAAGGAATATCATCTATGTCTATGTAATGCCATGAAGTATCCTGTATCCAAAATTATTACTATTACTTTGCATTAAACTTATGAAATTTTCTGTGAAAATGTTTTATTTTATTGAAAAAAAAAATCTTATTCTTAGATGAGCCTTATCTAATCGACTGAAACCCAAAAAGGAAATAAAAAATAACCATTCATAAGAAGACAAGTTATATTTAATTATTTCTAAATTAATGTTAATTAAAGTTACTTAAGATGTTTGAACTATTTTCTAACTTGCATCAAGATTCATTTTGAGCTTCTAAAAATGTTTTGTACATCTATAACTTATGAGGATATTGTCGTTTCCTTGATGCGGTGGGTGGTCGGCCATTTTGAATTCCCTTCTCCAGCAATATTTTTGATGATGCCAACAGGTAAATTAGTCTTTTTTACAGTTATATCTTTCATTAAAAGTAACTCTTAAAATTTTTGAACGTGTAGAATTCTAGAAAAAAAGAACAAACATGGAGGGTATTTGGAATCACCTCTTGTCTGATATTATTATTGTTCCGACGTTCTGTTTTATCCTAGTACATTCTAAATATTGTAGAAACTTTATAAAAATGTGTTTAAGCGTTTTAAATTTGAATTGTTTCTCTAAACGAGGGAGATATGGTAGTTTCAGTGAAACGAGAAGTCGGCCATTTTGAATTTCCTCCCCTCCGCGCAAATTTTGGTGATGGCAACACTGACATACGTGTTCTATAAGTTTATATCTTTCAGAAAAACCAACTTTCATCATTGTAACTTAAAAATTTTCACGCTAAATGCCACAAAAGTGGGTGTTTTGGATTACTCGCTGTCCTGTATTCCCCGCTGTTCTGGGTTGAATCGCTACCCTCTATTATGTTTCGAAACCTAATAAAGAAGTAACCAAACTTCGAAAAAAAAATTTATTGCGATAAATAATGGAGATTTTGCTGTTTTTCTGAAGCGCGATCCGCCACTTTGAGCTCCCGCCGCGCCTCTCTGCACGATATTTGGGGTTGGCAACAACCGGATTCGTATTCCTTACGTCATTACCTTTCAGAAAAAGTAACCCTCATAATTGTAACACAATTATCGCACGGGAGCCCATTTTCTTACCGTTTGCCACCACACTACTTGTACAACAAGCGTGTCAGCAGCAAATGCAACAACAGAGGGTAATAAAACGCAACACCCTTCTTCCACCCTTTAAAAACAAAGCGTTTACATACAATATGTTCACACAGAAATCGATTCCCCAATAATTGCTCGTAAAATACCGCATTTCTTAAGGGGGAAAATACCATCCCCCATCAGAGAAAAATAAGTCGGTCCCCATAAACCAGCAAATGACGCAACCAGCGACCTACTTTGTATTTATGATTGCGAAATGAGATTACTCGGAACTTTGGAAGGGTATTTATTGTCTATCTATCGAAGCGATGGAAGGTCGCTTCGCTCGTAAAACCAGTGATAAACGGGGCGATGATGCCGTTTTAACTCTATCTCCGTCGATGATGGGTTCGATGCTGTTGCTTTGTGTATTAAGTTGTATGGATTAATAAATAATTGTAGGTGAGGTGGTTCTATAGGTTTGTTTTGTAGCAGTCCGAAAGGTTTTAATTAGCAATTTTTTAATATAAATTTGAAATAAACATTACAATTAATTTGTATTAACTCTTAATTTTTCATGAATTATTGAGATCATGAATTATGAGATTTCTTCAAAATACCACGCTTGGTCACAGGGGGGAGGGGGGGCTTAGGGTTTCGTCACGTAGTCAAAAAATAAGGAAAAAAAGACTTGTTTTTGTAAATTAAGTTATGTTACAATGACTTTTACAAAGTTTTTTCTTCTTGATAACATATTTTCCACACTTGTATGCACGTACTCTTGGCGTCACCAGGAAAGCGCAGTATTAATAAAGACAAATTAAGCCAAATTGACTTTTTTAACTTTCTGTTTGCTAAAAATGATTGAAATGACTACTACGCGAAAATTTGAGGGGGAGGGGGGGTCTTGGCATATACTACGGGTGGTCACCAAGGTGGGGGAGGGGGGTCAAAAGTAGTAAAAAATAGGTCACGTAGTATGGGTACGTTCCCTTAACAATAAGAATTCATAGACTATCAAACTAACAGTAATATTATTTTGTGTTAGAATAATATTTATTTTATCAGTCAAATGTATTTTGTGCCGTATTTTGGGACCCCCTTCTAGAATGGAAAGAGCATTTTTATAACAAACATATCTGAAATACAAAAAATGATTCTTCAAAACGAACCTAGAAAAAAAATACGCTTCACAACAATCTTTCTGTTCGAAAATTCCTCAAGAGAAATCCCGCAACAACTAAACTAACACAATGAAGTAAAAAATAACGACGAAAACACATAAGACACACCTCATCCAATCGCAGTGTAGTGACATCCTGCGTGTCTTAAAAGGAACCCATACTTGCATTAATTAACTTCGTTCAGAGTCTTTGTCCCATCGATTTTGAGGGGTGCCCGCTATCGGAAAAATTAATGAGGTCCCAGAGATAAATGCTGTTGTTTATTGGACGGAAGTTATTTAATGATAATCATGATAATCCATTTGAGTGTAGAGGTATTGTGTGTAGATGTGAATTTGGTATGGGAACCCTGCGTGTCCACATTTTGCAAGATGTCCCGAAATTGATTGAACCAGTGGCGGCTCTTAGCTAAAATTATTGGGGGTGCTGCTCCGGCGCTGATCCACCAAGTTACACCGCATTTAAACGATAAAATTACAAATAAAACTTTGGAAAACATGGATAGAAGTAACAGAAATCATACGAAAAGACGCTTACAGATGTAAATCACCAAACATCATCGTTTCTTTATTACTTCTTCATTCACAAGATCGAAGATAAAAATCACACTTTCTTTTAATTACTCTATTTTCTATATTTTGAAATTAAAATTCGTACGCTAAAAGAACAGAACATCCCTTTTACTTAATAAAACTTTAAAATTAAAATCTTACCCATAATACCATCCATGAGTTACCATCGATGGGTTCCTCTCTTGCACACTACTAGAATGACTGAAAAATTGCATTATCCAAAATCAAATTTGAAGTAAAAAAAGAACAACATTCGTGAATAAAAAAGTAGGAACAAATAAGATATAATACTGATATGTCAAATTAGCTGAATAGAATTATTTATTAATGTTTGAATAAGCTATAAATAAAAAAGGACAAATAGTGTTAAGTTTAAGTGAGAAAAGCTAGAAAGCCAATATGATTTATTATTAGTAGAAATCGGATATTTTTCTTCTTACATCCGTTTTCACTACACTCGCAAAGAAGAAACTATCATTATTTTGCTCGGCGCCAGGGTCAGGGCTGTTGACACAACAGCCCCTCTCCTCCTTAACAGATTCGCGTGCTAAATTCTTGATATTTTGATTTGATATGATAGAGCAAAGTTTTGATACCTGGTTCGGTATATTTCCGGGTGCTGATCGACCTGGAAAGAAATTATTGGCGAGACGGCGGAGTGTTTTGACTGCTTAAGCATTATGACTGATAACAGAGAATTATAAATTGAAAACGGATAACAAGGAAGAATAAAGGAAAAAATATATCATTTTTGCAGTAATTCAAAGCTAATAAAAATTGGAATTTGGGGAAATTTTGGTTAGGGGTGCTGCAGCTCCGCAGCCCCTATGGACGAGCCGCCACTGGATTGAACGATTTCAAATGAGTTTTAAAAAATAATAAAAGAGATAATAACAAGCGGTTTACTGCAACCTACTCTGGGGAACAAAGAACGGAAGTTTTCAGTGAAAAAGCCTCGCATACTCAATAAAACAAACTTCTTACTTATCCCAAACTCACACTCATACATCTCACATACTCACAGTGGCGGCTCGTGAGTTAATTAATAATTAATAGGGTGTTCACACCTATTATATAAAAATTAAAATATCTAGAAAGAGAAGGGATGGTGGATCAATATTACATAAATCTAACTTCTTTTAGTAGAAACATCTCTTTCTTGGTTAATTCACACCCGCACATAAACTCCCTATCTTTTCCTTTTTTAATTTGGACAATGGTCAGATAAGGTGTTGGTTTAAGTTCTTTACTTCAACTTTTTTTACCAGCAGCAATTGGGAAAAATAAAGATGCTTTATCTCAAACACGGAAATTTTATTTAACGCAATTACTTAAAAAGCATCCTAATTAATAACAAAAGTATTAAAATATTTTGATGAAAATGTTTAAATTATATTTAAAAAGTTCTCTTACTCGTACTTTTCAATTGGCCGAAAAAATCAATTCAGTCAGATGTCAAAAAAAAGCTGTGCCTCAAAAGTGAAGGCCTCAGCACACTATAAAAAATAAATCTGTGCGTACGGGAATCCAAATTGCGAGGCCGTAAGCTTTAAATTCCTCCGGAAAGCAGTCGGGGTTTCTTCGGAATCTCATATTTTTAACGCTCACGCGTGCGAAAAAGGAAAGAAAAATAAGAGTTCATTCTTTTTTCGATTTCTTTCGTGTTTCCGGTAGTAAATTTTTCTTATTGAGTAGAGAAAGGGGGGAGAGAAACATAATTCTGATTATAAAAAAAAGAAATTGAGAATATATTTATATATTTCCATTGATATTTATTTATCTTTATATTCGATTTTGTTCTACTTTTTCTGTGGGTGTTCACGTGCTCCTGTGCTCCTATGGACGAGCCGCCACTGCATACTCATCAAATATATACTCACCCAATCAATAGAATTAGGAAGGGTAATGTTATTAATATCCCTCCTAATTCTATTTGAGTCAATTCTGACTCATTTATACAAGTACAGTGGACTCCGCTTAATGTGATTTAATGTGATCAAGAGCTTAAGTGATTTGATACAAGAAAGTTTCAAACAGTGTAACTCGAGTGTTTGTATTAAAATCACAACTATGATAACCTAATTTGAAGTATTTAAAAGGATTACTTAGTATGTATTTTGCAACTTTTACATTCTTAAAGGGGTCCGGGACACAAAAATCGTCAGATTGTCAAAAATATTTTTTTACTCTTAAAAGTTTACCCATTTTTTTCTGCTTAAAATGTTTGAATTACGTTTCTATCCTAAATAGAACTAGAGATACAATCCTTTATTGCCGGCTGCTTTGGTTAATCTAGCATTCTACGTTCTACATTCAAATGCGTTTTTCTCTATGATGCATTTTTACACTGTTTCTCAACTTCAAATTGATATAAATCAAGAACTGTTAAAGATAAAGACTTGAACACTTAACTTTAATCGTGATTCAGCAAATTTGAAAATTTTGTTTACTTTTTAAAATATGAATTTTTAAAAATAATTAACATGAAAATTTTAAGAATTTTTTACTTAATTGCTCATACTTTTTAAGAATATTAATATTTCTTAAAATGCTGAATCTTAATTAAAGATAATATGTTTCTGTTTGATTTGGTGAAACAATTTTGAAAATTGATTATTAATATTTTGAGTTATATCAATTTTAAACTACCCCTCTTTTTTCAACAAAAATTTAATTTAAAATTTTCCAAAACATTTGAGAAAAGTTTTGAGTAGTAATTTTTTCAAAGAATTTGATGCTTAATCTTCAAAAAAAAATTCCGAAATTTTAAACTTAAAAATAATTTTTTTTTCTGATGTGTCCCGGACCCCCTAGAAAATTTGAGAGTTGATTATTTAACACTAATAAATTAATGACTCATTTTGTATGATTATGTATTAATAATAATTGCCCTTCAAACGTGAAAATAGGAGCTTTTTAGGGGATTTCACCAGATTTTGATCACACAAACCGATACATTTCACACTTTAATTTAAATAGGAGTGATCGGGACCGGTCAATTTCGATAACATTATTCGATTGATAACATTAACCGTGGTCGCAATAAGTGGAGTCGACTGTAATTTACAAAAAGAATATCGTTATTTCAGTGTTCAAAGTAGAAAAAAGAAAGAATAAACTGAGGTGTTTGGCTTGGCCTGTATGTTCAGCCACGGCTTACTAGATACTTATACAGGCTAGCCGAGTTTTAAACAATGAAAACCATTTGACAACTTTTCCCGCTTGGAGCGCTACAAGACCTACCTATATCACCCACCGCCTTCAACACTGTGGATATGCTTTGCCAGTTGGTCCAGTATTGCCATCTGGATTTGCAATGATTTCAGTACTCGACTAGCCTGTATAAGTATCTAGTAAGCCGTGGTTCAGCTGGTTTCCTAAAGGGCTTTATATTTATTTATTCAAAGCAGGTGTGAAAATCCTAATAAAGATGATGACCACTTTGGTTACAATGAGGGCAGATGTTCAAAATGTTCTCTCTACATTTTGTACTTCTATGCTTGAGATGAGACGACGATCAATTATGCAAGGAAGGGGGGGATGCGGAAATCCGACGAACGCATCTCCTCTCGTTCCAGGTGTCAAGTTGTCGGGCGGGTGACGTGCTACTTTTTTTTGCCACCATTTTGGATTTAATTCTTATGAAAATAGTTCCCGCGGTTCACTGTCGTTAAGTTAGGTTGTTAGTGAGTTAGTGTGGACCTGCTATGTTGAATTCAAACGTATACTATAAGGATTCCTTGCTGTTGGCTATTAAAAGAATTCCTTTAAAATGCCAGAAACTCAATGGATTTAAATTATTATTTATTATCATCTACAGCAGTGTGGTTCAACCTTAAGCTACCCGAGTGCCAATCAAACTTCATTGTAAGGAGGTGAGGGCCAGAGAACAGTAAAAAGAGAAAATTAAAATTACAGGTTTTAATTCAAACAAATCAAACTCATTTCAAAATGCGGACATTTATTTTGACTTTAATGTCGCATTTCACTTGAAAATTTTTTTACATTGAAGTAGCAATGCAGAAATATTCGCTATATCACTAAAACACTACATATTAACTATTCAAAAAAAAATATTGTTTAAACAAAATTTTAATTGAAGATTTGTTATTTAAATAAAATATAATAAATAGAAAAGAGACACCTTTCTCAGACAAAAGCTGCTTTTTAAGACGTAAAATTAAATTAAAAACCATGCAAGTATTTATTTTCATCTAACATACTAGAAAATTTTGTTATTTTTCTTTTTCTAGAGCTATAAATGAATTGTAAGGCAATATAACAGAAATCTACACAGAAGAATGAGAGTTTTCAAGGAACTATTAATAAACGGTTCCCTCGTAATAAACGGGTTTGCCCAGGCTAAAATAGGGCTTTTGAGCAATACTTTCTATAGTGTGAAAACATAGACTCTATTATACATGGCCTTACAACTCGGACGTGTGACGTCACGTAGAGCGAAAGCAGTGAATTTGTAATGTTACGTCTGAGGAAGACTCATAAAAATAATACCAAGACGTTATTAAAAAACACCAAACCTTTATTTCCTTTCTCCAGCCAAAACTAAATTTTTAAACAATAGAAAAAGGTGATTGTATTTACCGACGGTTACCAGGACGGCCTATGCCAGTGTTGCAGTCGTATTTGATTTTTTGAGTTTTGTTTTTCGACAAAATCTATGACGAACCTCATGGTTCGCCACAGTACTCCCCCTCCTCGCGGACGCCGCAGTCCTAGGTCTAGAGAGAGTTACCTGAACCGCACACGACGACCAGAGCGGGTTGTATAGGCGGTGGGGTCAGACCCTGAAGAAATCGGCGGAGGTAGAGGAAAGAAGTCTGTATTTTCTAAAAAGGCTGGCTTTAAGCGATCTTTACTTACTGTCGAATGTTTTCCATTTATGACTAGCGTAAATGTCTTCGGAGTACGGTTTGCCACTCTGTAAGGTCCGTCATAAGGCGCCTGTAAGGGTTTCCTAATTGTGTCATTACGCACAAAAACATGTGTGCAGTCCTCCAATGCTGGATGTATAAAAATCTTAGGACTTGAGTGAGCCGAGGTTAACTTGGGCTTCAAAGTCTCCATTGTTGATCGCAGTCTCTTGAGCAATTCATGGGATTCAACAGCCACAGTTGGTATGTCAAGAAATTCTGCTGGCAGCCGAAGAGGAGTCCCATAGACGAGTTCTGCGCAGGTACATTCCAAATCATCTTTCATGACAGATCGGAGTCCCAAGAGAACCAGTGGTAGGGATTCGGTCCACTTAGGGTTGCCATGGCATTTGAGGCTCTGCTTAAGTGATCGATGGAAGCGCTCAACTAAGCCATTGCTAGCAGGATGATACGGTGAGGAGCGAATTCTTTTGACCCCTAAGAAAGAGGAAAGAGTTTTAAACAAGTTGCTTTCAAATTGCCTGCCTTGATCGGTTGTGATGGTCGAGGGTACCCCAAAGCGTGCGATCCATTGGCTGATGAAAGCTCGGGAAACTGTCTCAGCAGTGATGTCTGGAATAGGAATTGCCTCTGGCCATCTTGTGAAACGGTCGATACAGGTGAGGATGTAGGTGCAGCCATCTGATGGAGGAAGCGGACCCACCAAGTCCAGGTGTACGTGGTCGAAACGTTGGGATGGCAGATCAAATTCCTTCAGAGGAGTGTGCGTATGTCTACTCACCTTCGACCGCTGGCACTCTAAGCAGGATCGCGCCCATTTAGCAACATCTTTAGACATAGATGGCCAAATAAATCGGGATCGGACCAGCCTTCCTGTGGCTCTGATTCCCGGATGTGCCAAGTTGTGAAGAGACTCGAAAACGCATCTCCGGAGATCCTTAGGCACATATGGTCGAACCACGTTATGACTGGTGTCACAGTAAAGCTCGAGATGAGGATTTACAGTCCGTGGCTGTAATCGAAGAGAGTGGTTAGAATTCTCCAGCAATTCACGAAGCTCTTCGTCAGTCTGCTGGGCCTTGGCCAGATCACCGAAATCAACGGAAGGAAGGTTCACAGAATTTAAGCGAGATAAAGTGTCAGCTACAACGTTCTCGGCACCCGATATGTGCTGAATATCAGTGCAAAATTGAGAAATGTAATCAAGTTGCCGAATCTGTCTGGGAGACCAAGAATCTGATTTTTTTGAAAAAGCAAACGTCAACGGCCGATGATCGGTGAAAATAATAAAGGGTTGGCCCTCTAAATTATGTCGAAAGTGCCTTACTGACGAGTAGATTGCCAAAAGCTCCTTATCGTCGTAGGCACTATACTTTTGTTCCGTGGGAGAAAGTTTCCGAGAGAAGAAGGCAAGAGGCTTAAAGCCTGCCCCTGAAGACGTATGTAGGGCAGCTCCGATTGCCACATCTGAAGCATCAGTCATCAAATAAAGCTGTTGGTTAGGCTCCTGAAAATTAAGGGTTACTGCGTTGACTAAATCGGCTTTACACTTTTCAAAGGAAGCAAATGCGGAATCCGTCCATGGAATTTTTCTATTATCGTTCTTTCGAGAATTTTTCAAATAATCTTGCAAGGGAGCCTGGGTAGCAGCGGCGTTCGGAAGGAAACGGCGATAAAAATTTAACATTGCAAGAAAACGCTTGAGTTGGGCTACAGTCTCTGGTTTTGGAAATTCTGCAATTGCCTGTGTCTTTTGAGGTAAGGGCTTAATGCCTTCAGATGTAATTAGACATCCCAAAAAACTGACAGAAGATTTACCGAGGACGCATTTAGAGGGATTTAGTTTTAACCCATGCTGGGCTAAGCGATCAAAAACTTGTACCAAGTGCTGCTTGTGTTCGTGAAGGTTACCCGATGCTATTAAAATATCATCGAAGTAAGGTATACAAAACTCAAGCCCAGACAAAACCTGATGAATATGTCTCTGAAATGTCTGTCCTGCATTTCTCAAGCCAAATGGCATAAAAGCGTACTCGAACAATCCAAAAGGGGTTGTAATAGCTGTTTTGGGAATGTCGCTAGGATTAACGGGGATCTGATGATAAGCACGAGAGAGATCGACCGTAGAAAAAATGGTTTTTCCGAAACAAATTTGCATACAATCCTGTATATGCGGGACTGGATATCTGTCTGGCACCGTTACTGAATTTAGGCGGCGGTAGTCACCACACGGACGCCAATCACCGTTGGACTTCTTAACCATATGTAAGGGGCTGGCCCAAGGACTATTAGATGGTCTTATAATACCTTGCGACATGAGGAATTCGAATTCCTGTCGCGCAGCCAGCAGCAACTCCGGTGACAGACGCCGGGGTCTTGAGAATAGAGGTGGACCAGTTTCTATATGATGATAAGTATGCACAAGATTTGAATGCGAGTTAGGGAGAGAAGGATTAGTGAGCTGTGGGTATTTACTGAGAATTTCATCACATTCCGACTTACCCAACAGAACCGACAATCCAGGGCACTCAGTCCCTTGTGTAATTTTTCCTTGTGTAGTAAGTCCCGTTACTCTATCTATGAGGCAGCTGTTTTTAACGTCGACGAGGATATTGAAGTATTTAAGAAAGTCCAAGCCTATTATTGGTTGTTTTACGTTGGCAATCACAAAAACCCAGGTGAATTTACGTCGCAATCCGAAATCAAGTGAAATTAATTTTTTTCCGTAAGTTGTAATTTTGGTGCCGTTAGCCGCATAGAGACACAAATCCGCAGAGTCGGAAGCCCGCGAATTAAAACTTTTCGGTATCACAGTCACAGATATGTCTGCCCCAGTATCAATTAAAAATGAGCTATGAGTGTTCTTGTCGGCCAACATAATTCTACTAATTAGGCGGCCCCTCCTTTGGCCACTGGAGGATCGCCTTTCTAGTTTCCCGAAGACTCGTTAAAAGAACAAGGCGAGTTGCACCTTCTAGCCAAAACACCAAAATTTGTGTGGTAGAAACAAATTCCGTTCCTTGCCTCCTTAAATATGCGAGGTTTTGATGGGGATCGCTCCCGAGATTGACGCCGTCGGTCGTCTGATGAATGCTTGCCACCTCGTATTGTATCTCGAGGCTGACGTAGAGATGTAAAATTCCCTTATTTTTGGGGAAGCGGGAAAAAACCCGGGTTTTTTGGGAATAAACCGGGAATTTTAGGGGAATATTGGGAATTTTGAACGTAAATAAACAAAACGATATTTCACCTTTAAGTTTCTTTTTCTAGGTACTCTTTTGAGGATTTTAAGACAAGTTTTGATATAAATTCACTTTTTGAATTAAAAAATCCATTTTTTAACTCATTACTTATAACCATGACCCTATTTAAGCAACGTAAACAAACACAACGATATTTCAATCTTTTCATTTTGTGGGGGATCTTTTGAGGTGTTTAAGACAATTTTTAGAATAAAGTCACTGAAAGACTTCTGTAACTGATTATCTTTAACATAATGAAGTATTTTAAATAGTATTAATCTGCCCATTTTCTGTTTCTATTAGCTAATTCTAATAAGAAAGTTATACAGTGCAATTTGAATTTTGCTCTTTGAATTAGAGAAACTTTTAAACTCATCTTTTCGACCCTAAGAAATCAGCTATTTAGTCTAATACTTCTTTTCCTGAGGATTTTATATTTCTTATGTCTGATAGTATTTGTAAGAGCATATCAGAGGCAGTGTTTCATCAAAGATAGTAAGCAAAAACCTGCCAAAAGTCATTGTCTAGGAAAAACTTAGCTACCTAGAATAATGTATTGTTTTATCAGTTCTCAATTTAATATTAATTCTTTAACAAAAGTTATGTAAGTAATGCATCATCTTTCAAACCACGCCATAGGTGTGAACAAAATTCAGACTATAGATGTATCTTGAGGCAAGGACAATCACTGTAAAGTTCTCCAAACTCAAAAATAGAATAAATATGAGAAATTAACAAATTAATTGCCAAAAACACCCATTCCTCCAATTCTATACTAGAGAAGATCTGCTTGACTCACTATGGGCAATTCCAGCATTTAATTATTATTTTTTAATTCGATAGAGGTATCGTAGAGAGGAATATTCGTGCAAAATTTTTTTAAATATCTGGTTATTTTTTAACGTAATTTAAAATTTGGTTTTAGATGAGATGCGTAAAACATTAAATTTCAAATTTTGACATACTCACACCCTATATATTAGTTTTCAACCTATCAGGATTCAACACGATCGTTGATTTTCACTTTAAAGTAAGGTCGAATCAGGTGTGACGTACTTCCACCCTAAAGAGAGCCAAAGATCTTGTAGATTTTTATTTTAAATATTAAATTATAACTAAATTTTTTGTAACTTTTCAAGTTGATCCATTTTTTTTCCAAGAAAAATGCATTTTTTTTTTCGGTTTTAAAAAAATGCTGGTATTGCCCATTGTTAATCAGATGAAAACCTTAAAATTAAATATTTTTAATGCTTGAAAACTCAAAATTATCCATTTAAGATTTATCAGTTGTGAAAATATCAAATTAAATTCAAATTATTCACTATCAAATGCAATTTTCCCAGTATTTAAAGATTTTTTCAGTTGAAATGTTTATGGAAAATTGTAAATTTTCATCAGAAAATGGCTCAATTCCGTTATGAGTTCACGCCAAATATCCTCTTTCTTTGGGAAAACATAGAAAATCTAAATAACTTCAAATTATAGATTAGAATGTTTAAATAGATTAATTATTTTCAGTTTGTCATTAAAAGTCAGAAAAATTTGTCAATATTTAAATATATGGTATTCAAAAGGAATGGTGATATTTAGCGTGAACTCTGTTTCAAATGAGATGATGAATCACTACATTCTTTTCAATTTGGCTAGATCTTTTATTGCAGTTTCAAATTAGAAACTGACTACATTAGACTTAATGATTTACTTAATATAATTATAGCTTCAAATTTGTTACTTTATTGAAATAAAAAGTCACCGAGAAGATTGATAATTTCTGATATACAAAATTAGACATGCATTTTTAGAAATAAATTGCTAGGCATATCAGCTAGGAAATAAATTAAATTATAAAAAAATCATAATTAAAATGAGTCTAAAATGTTTTTACTTATTTACAGGGGTGGCAATGGGATTTCAAAAAAATATATAGTCTCAAAAAACACAAAAAGCTTTATTTACATTTTATTACCAAAATTGCACAAAAATGTAGTAATACTATTAATACTTCTTGACTAGGATAAAGATTCTTGACTAAACATTGCAGAGAAATATATGACAAATACTTCTTTTTAACAAAAATGTGTTTGAGCACGAAAAACATAAAATACCTGGACTAAGTATCAAAATTTGAGCGAAATTGAAACTGAGTTAACTCCTATGATGTTTTCATTCAAATGAACTCCTGTTACAAAAATAACTACAGTAATGGACCTTTTATCTGGCAAGCTCGAGGCAACATCATCTCGAATTTTGGAACTTTCCGGATATCGGGTCTGTTTCGGAAAAACACCATTAAAGATTCAGCTGCTTTAAGTAAAACCAAAATACAGCTTTTCCCACCCTACTACAATTTTCTGTTCTCGTACATCTAAATTTACGATCTAATGACAAGGAAATAAAATTAAGTTGACATCGTCTACAATAAATTGCTGATAACTTCCGCAGTCCAGTAGCCGAATTGTCCCATTCCGCAACAAATTAATGCCACAAAAGGCACTACGCAACCATTGTGCATTGTAGCAGCATTTACTCACTAAAAATAGTACTTTAAAAAGGATTCTGAGAGCAAGCCGGATTTTGTGTTTTTGGATAAAGGGTCCGTTACTGTACTAAATAAATCGCTACAACAAAATAAACTTCTACAGTAGAACTCCAACTATCCAAATTAATTGGGACTGCACCATTCAGATAATTCAAGTTGTTTTCCGATTAAATGTTAAAAAGGTTCTTAGCCAGAGTTTTTTTTTGCTGAGTGCGGACAAGGGTTTCCCACTGAACATTGCTGTAAGAACTACTTGTTAAAGGCCCCTTGGTACATTTAAATTCAGATAGTCGGAGTTCTACTGCACTATACAGAAAATATCACAAAAATAATAAAGATAACCATATAACAATGATAGGAAACCATACAAAAACCAAAACTGAAAATAAAAATTTTGATTTTTCTCTACTCTGATTTTGATTGTAAGAGAAGATTTGATCTGACGGACACAAGTTTAGACACTCTATCATTACACAGCCTGTTTCTGGATGCTGAGTGAGTGTGCGAAAACGCCGAAAAGATTCTCTCACATGCAGCTGAAGACGGTGGAATTGAAAATAAGCGTACGGCAAGAGCACATACTCTTAGACCTTTAAAAAAACCCTTCCACCAAACTTGAGGGGGTAACGTTTTCGCGCTCTGCCAAATCGAAACATTATTAAAAGCCCCATACTTTGCTTTGAAATTGGCAAATTCTGTCATAATGCTTGAATAAGAATCTTGCGTTGCTAAATTTGATAAAAAATTCAAACCACTAATGTAACTAACATCATCCAAATCCTTATCGTAAAAACGAGGATCTAGAATGTAACTAGCATGATGGATAGGCATACAAATCATATTGCGGCGGGTTTCGACTAAAGTTTTTATGGTTTCCTCTTCCTCAGTTTGTAAAGGCGTCAAAACAAGTGACTCCAGAGATTCTCTAATATTTAAAAACACAAAAGCTACATCTGATAATGTTGCAGTGTCAGATTCGATGAGCCTGATACCTTCACATATGGGCCTTATCATGTTAACTAAACTGTTGATACTCATCCAGAACAAGTCATTATCAAGAACTAATTGCCTAATATTCTTGTCAACATTGAGTTCTTCAACAAGCACAGTCTCTTGAAGAGATTCTTTCCCATTTTGTAAACTCTCAAACATAATCAAGGTACTACACCACCTTGTATCTGCAGGTAGTTTAAGCGTAGAGGCAGCTGAGCCTTTTTTAGCTTTTTGCTTGGACGTGAAAACAGCTGATAATGCCTGCTTGTTTTTAAAGTGTTTGACCACTTCTTTGGCATTTGAAATAATGACTTGAAAAGTTTGTACCTTATAGATGTCACTCAGTAACAAATTTAGGCCATGAGCAGCACAACCAATTGCACATATTTGTGGGTAATGTTCATTGACCAGAATCCACGCTGCCTTCATGTTGCTGGCATTGTCGGTTACAAGTGCTACTACTTTTTGAGGTCCTACCTTTTTTATTACATTGATTATTTCCTCGCTAATGTAAGAAGCTGTTTTACGGCTATCTTTAGTTTCATGAGATTTGAAGAATAGAGGTTCAGGTGTTGTCACAATGTAGGAAATAATTCCTTCATTTCTTATATTGCTCCAACCATCAGTAATGATTGAAACGAATTCTGCACATCTTATTTTTTCAGTAACATATTCGGTTACCTGTTCATATTCCTTATCCAAGAGCCTGTTACTAAGCTCAAAACGACTAGGGAGATTGAATGAAGGCCTGATTAATTTAAAGAACTCCTTCCAATAACTGTTCTCCATGAATGATAGGGGTAAATTAGAAGAATATACTGCCTTGGCAAAAGAAGACTCTAATTTTTCTGACTCAACTTTGGTCATCGAGTCAAAGAATGACCTAAGAACAGGTTGCCTTAAGGGTGATTGAACCACTGAAAAAGGAGAAGCATCAAGAGAATTTGTTGCAGGAAGAGGAGAGCTGATTTCTATTGGTTGGTCTTCATCACAAACACTCCCTTGTTCAACAATCACTTCTTCGTTTCCCACATGCGACGATTCACCATCAGTGTTTGAGTACACAGGTACTGATATAACAACAGGCTTTCGTCGACAAGTTTCTAAATGTTTAGACATCTTAGTAGCATTTGGGACTAGATACTTTGTTCCGCAGTACTTGCATTTGCACCTCTTATTTTTACCTTCACGGTACTCAATAAAGTGCATCCACACATTCGATAATGGTCGAACCATGCTGTCTGAAAAAGAAATAATGCTATTACATTTGTTATGATTATAATAGTAACAAGAATAGTTTGAAAAGCTACAGTAAATGTTAGTCACAAGTCAACTTCTGTTTCCTCTGATAGATATGTGTTTTTGCTCAAATTCTATAGTAGAGGAGTCTGAACAGCCTTAGTATAGGTTAGCGCCACTAGAATCTAAACCAACCAACCTTAGTATAGGTGCCCATTCTTGATTTGGCAATTTTTATTATGTTTAAATCGAAGACAATTAAATCTAGTAATTAAGAAAGTTGAATGTAATTACAAAACAATTGTCTATCTTAAATGTTGTTGAGTCCCTATACTAAAGCTGTTCACAGGAATCAAACTGCGATTAACAAAGAATGCTTTAATTTGTAAAATTAATGTTCCTTTCAAAGCTCTCACTACAAACTGTTCGCATAAAAATAAGCCACAAAAATTGCTATTGCCAATCTCTTTTGAATGCCCTCGCTTTTTTGCTTTTTCAATTTCAAAATTAAAAATGCATATATTTTCTGCATGCTTTTCTGTGAAAAAATTCTTTTAAAATGAGCTAAAATTAACATTAATTTGAAAAATTATTAAATTTCCTGTCTAAAAATTAATGTTTTAACAGTAACATTTAGTTATTGTTTGAACAAGAGCCAATTAGGCTCTTTTAAAATGAACATTTAAATTCCCCTTCAAAATACAATTTTTTCTCTGCAAGTTGAAAAGTAATCAAGGATATTTTAAACATGATCAAACACTAGGAATTGATAGTTTTTCCTTTCCAGTAATTAGATCATTTCAGGATCAGGGGTTTTATAAAATATCGCCTACTTTTGTTTTAAGCTTAAACCGAAATCCAAGTCTTATAATTTAAATTAACCTTAAAATTATACATTAATAGCATTAGATTATATAAAAAATATTTGAAATTACTTACCTTTATTCAAAAGAAAACTCAAAATTAGAATAACAATTAACAATCCAAACTAAATAATATAATAACTCATTTGAAAATGTTGGAATTGAAGCGTATTTCAGGAGTTGAGTTGTTCTTGTCCTTCTTTCCTGGAAAGTTTCCGGGAGTTTTCAAAATTCCCTTCCCAAAAAACCGGGTTTATTCCCGGGAATAAACCGGGTTTTTTCCAGCCGTTACATCTCTAGGCTGACGTTCGCTCAATGACATCATTTTCTCAACTAATGACGTTAGTTGAGAAACTTTTTCCTCCAGAGTGTGTAACCGGGAATCAGTGTGAGAAGTTACAGTATTAACTTGGAACGTGGCTCTATTATCGGGGAGATCGTTTATCCGGTCAGCAACGGCAGCCAATCCATCGAGGTCTTCATTTAAAGCCACAAGAACTGTTTGTGTGCTTGTAGGGAGCCGACCTAGCCAGAGAGACTTCAGAAGTTGTTCTCCAACAAGGCCACCGGATAACATCCGCATGCGACTAAGAAGTTGAGAGGGCCGTTGGTCGCCGAGATCTAATCCCTGAAGAAGAGTTCTAATTTTAGACTCCGCGCTCTCAGAATGGGTAGAAATTAACCTTGACTTTAGGGTTTCGTACTTATTTCCTTCCGGAGGTCTCAGAACAATGTCACTGATGGAGTTCAGAATATCAGAGTCGACAGATGCTATGACGTGAAAAAATTTCGTCTCATCTTTGATAATGTTCGCCAGACAGAACTGGGCTTCCAATTGGACAAACCATAACCGAGGGTTATTCCTCCAAAAGGGTGGGGGTTTGATTGCTACCCGAGAAATTGTCGGTTCAGATACTGGAGAAATTGCCGGTTCAGCTACTGGAGAAATTGTTAGCTCAGATAATGGTGGCAGAATTGTCGGTAGACGTCGGTAAGGATGGTCGGTAGACATCGTGACTAACCACGCGATGAAGACAGGAAAACTTGATTAGAATCGAGCGTGTTCTACACTAAAGGGTCACCAATGAGGAAGACTCATAAAAATAATACCAAGACGTTATTAAAAAACACCAAACCTTTATTTCCTTTCTCCAGCCAAAACTAAATTTTTAAACAATAGAAAAAGGTGATTGTATTTACCGACGGTTACCAGGACGGCCTATGCCAGTGTTGCAGTCGTATTTGATTTTTTGAGTTTTGTTTTTCGACAAAATCTATGACGAACCTCATGGTTCGCCACACGTCTATGGAGCTCAAAAAATAAATTTTTAATTCTTTGCGTTATTTATCTGATCAAGAGGCTGTTCGAAAATTCAGAAAGTGAAGATCATGGTGTGTGTGTTGATGCTTGGATCGTCATAGACAGATGGAAATGATGACGTCAAAGATAGGTAAAAGGTGTGACGTAAAAAAAAAATGAGTTGTAAGGCTTTTTGAATAGAGGGTCTTGGGTTGAGTTACAACAGAGATCAGAATGAGGCTCGAAGACATTTCTTTGCATAAGTATCTACAAAGTCACTACTCATAAATATATTATCTTGTTTTGACGATGAGTGTACGATTAAACATACAGAAAAACCGTCGACTTTTATTTACACCCACAAAATGCGCAATTTCTGGTTCGCACTTAATAAGAAACAAAAAACGAACATTTCGTTATTCATTATTTACAAAAGAAACATTTCATGTGTTGTTTCATACCCTTATTGAATAAACACATGAAAAGGTCGTGGCGTTGGTACTTATTCCTTTCGTTGGTCCTTTCCTTTCAAAAATTGGAGAAAAAAATAATAATAGGATCTCCAGGGGCGTGTCGTTGCCCAGATACCGAAAGGCATTAAATATTATATCGTACGGTTCTATACAATAATAAACCAAGGGAAGTTGTTTTTGATTTCCACACACGGTCGCATACTAGTATTATGTTCGAAAACATGCAACAATGCTAATTCAGTTCAAAATGTAGTTCGTTAAAAGACGATTCTTTTACAGAGGAAGTCAAAAATGAAACAGAGTAATGAGAATCGGGGTGATGTATGTTTTAACGTTTATACGCATTTAAAAATGTCCCAACGCGCCATAAATTAAAGAATATAAGAATATTTATTTATTTATAGGGTTACCAGAAAGTTTTCTATACTACTGGAAGCAAATTAAAATTTTGAATCATTATTTTTTATTATTATTATCAACATATTTCCCTCCGAATCCAAGCATAGAGCATTTTCAATCACATGACTCGGACCTTAGCAAAGTTGTTGCCTGTCCTCCCCGCCTATCCACGTCGTCAAGTGTGACGTCATGTGCGAATGCTTCTATTGGAGCATTTGAGATCACAAGACTCCGCCCCTAACAACCTCTGTAGCAACGGGTGAACAAAAACCTTAGCAACGTTGTTGCCTGTCCTCCACATCGTCAAGTGTGACGTCAAGTGCGAATGCTCTATTGTTCTGCAAAAGATTTCAAGTAGTATTGGTTGGTTGGTTGGTTGGTGTTACATATATTTTCAGGTATGTGTGCTTGATCTCAAGGATCCGCACACAACTGCTGATGGTTGGCGAGATATGAGTTTTTAACGGCACATTTGGCGTTTTTAACGGCACTTTTAACATTGTTTTAAGGTTGCTTTTATCGCTAAAAATTGGAGAATCAGCAGTTCTAAACTTGCGCTGAATTTTTTACTGACACAAAGAAGGAAAATACACCCAGGGGCGAGGTGAGAATCGAACTCACGACGGAGCAGTGCGCAGACTGCTGGCGTGAAAGGCAGAGAGCAAACCGAACAGGCCATCCGTCCCCCCAAGTAGTATTTTTGTTTTGTTTGCGAGAATCTGGCAACCACCTCATGAATTAGAATTCCTTGTGATTTTATCATTTACGAGAAACTACTGTACCTTAGTTTGTTCTCACTTTAGCTACAAACGCCAAAAAACCAAATCGGTTTTGGAAGTAAGTATATTATTATTAACATTAGAACTCATGGTTCAACACAATTGCCTGTACGGGTTAATTAATTACGGGTTTTGCTTTAAGGTCATGTAAATGTATTTAAAGTGCCTTTTTACCAAATAACGATTAATTTTTATTTATTTTTTGGGCGTTTTCAGGAGCAGAAAGGAACTCACTTGTACTTCACGTCTTCGTCATTTCATCTCATCATTTGTACTTATTTGAACTCATTTCCGTATAAAACAAGTTGCGATGGCTGGATACCGGGAACGAGACATCTCCCAGTTCGCCCGAGACTTTTTCCTCTACTCGACGTATTTCCCGCTGTACTCAACCGAAAGAGAATCGTTCGACCCGAAGATTATCATGCTGCACACTAAATCCGCAGCTTTTGAGATATCGTCTCGCTTCAATACCGACATGCGGAAACACGTCTTCCAAAAAACCAAAGGCCTCGTTCTGAGAACCGACGAGGATCTTCTTCGTTTCCTCGTGCCCAGATGCATCAAGATCCGTCATAAAGATTTCTTCCACCGTTCCCTGATCGTAGCCCTAGCTTTCATCCACGAGTTCCTGCTGTACATCCAGATGAACAGGTTGTGCTACCGATTTCACTTCACCGCCTACAAGTGCTTTCTCGCTACGTTCCAGAGGGAATACCAGAAGAACTGGGACAAGAATGGCGGGTGGACAGGCTTTCAGAACGAGGTGAAAGAGAACATAATGAAGATACGGCAGTACGCTAGAAATACCTCAATGCTTGTGGACTTCCGATGGAAAAAGTTGAAGAAGCTTTTCGAAAACTGCAATAGCGTCGATGGGGAAGAGTTCGTTCTGAACGACTACGAACTGGCATTGATTGCCGAAGATAGCGTCCAAGGCTTTGAAAATAACCCAAAGGTTGTAAACAATGGTCCTGTCTATGTCAATTTGAAGGCATCACCACGTGTGGTGAAACTAAAAGCCATCGCCTTTTACGAAAGTAAGGACCGCAAGCATAGAATTTCCATATCGTCACTGATACGTATACCACCTTATTCTAAACCCGAGGTTGACGGTGATCAAGAGTGTGATTCTTCTTCTGACAAGGAATCTTCAGACAAGGAATCTTCAGACAAGGAATCTTCAGACAAGGAATCTTCAGACAAGGAATCTTCAGACAAGGAATCTTCAGACAAGGAATATTCAGACAAGGAATATTCAGACAAGGAATCTTCAGACAAGGAATCTTCAGACAAGGAATCTTCAGACAAGGAATCTTCAGACAAGGAATATTCAGACAAGGAATATTCAGACAAGGAATATTCAGACAAGGAATCTTCAGACAAGGAATCTTCTTCTGGTAGTACTGCTTCGGGCTCTACGGAAAGCTATCCGGACGTGGAGGTCGACAATTCTAACGACGACGATTACGAGTCCGAATTCGAAACTCGTAAGTTTTCCGACTTCGAGATCTACACTTCGGTGACGATGTCTGAAGCACTGACTAGTCAAGGGACTGAAAAGTTCCGAGAGAAGATGATGCAGAGACAGTGCAAAAACTGCGGGATCGAGTGCTACAAGTTCTCTTACGATCTCTTTAAAAAACAGCTTGATTCGGCAGTAGTTCGAAATGAAATTGCTTAAAATAATTATCATTTTACTTACCTGACGCACTCTCAATCATTTATAGTTTTTGTGATCGACTCTTTGGTGTTCAGTTTGGTTGAAAACACCTTTAATACTACAGGTTGTCTTTTTTTATTTGATTTTCTCATTTAACACGATTGTTATGATATCAGTGACAATAAGACATTATATTTGTAATTTGATAAAAGTTGCGCATTTTTTTGTAAGTAACCAAGGGTCGATGTGCTTTTATCACCTTTTAGATGCAGACTGTGGTCGTTTATGTACCATCGTATTTTAGTATTCTGATGAATAAATCTTTTTGTATTCAACTTTATGATTTTCTTTAAGCTATCCCCTATTTTCTTCGGTATCTTAGCTGACAACATTCTTGAAGAGAAAGCACGTGTAGTACATCAATTAATTAAAGATGTCTGATAATAATTTACACGCTTATTTTGTTTCATAACTCTTTTAATGCTTACAGGATTTTTCACCGCCCTTTTTGATGCTACTAGAATGGATTTAAAAGAAATAAGTGACAGAACCTTTAACGTTTATTAAAATGAATTTAAACGGTGTTCTGATTCACTCCTATCTTGAATGTGAATCGGAAAACCATTATAAATGGTGAAAATTAATAGAAAAACTGTAAGGAAACTCATTTTGTCTCAAACTCTCAAGATCGTAGTAAGACTAAATATTCCAATCATAAAAATATTGTTAGTTTCTTTTATTTACGTTGAAAGTTCAGAAGTTGTTCCGATTATATCAACCTTTTACGATACTTATCAACAATCGGAGCATTCGCACAGCGACAGGCAATCCCATAATTTGAATGGTATCCATCCTTTAAACCAATCGGAGCTCTCACCAAGATTAAAGATTAGGATTTGTAAATATGCCTCACCTCTTCAAATTGCGAGGTCATTAAGGAACTGCCCATTAAGAATTACATGCAAAACTTCAAAATATTCTGTGAAATAAAATCTTAATATGGTTAACTCGGGGGTAGATCTATAAGCACCAACGATTTTTTTTTCGCTTAACAATATTTGTAGGACTCCAGTCGACTTTCAAATCAAAGTTTTCAGTAAGGGGTTGTCCATAAATGTATACTTGACGAGTTTTTTTCCATACTTTGGACCCCTCCCTCCACCTTTTGAGATTTCGCATTTCGGCAATCCCTTTCTAATTCTCACTTGAGATTTTCTCTATAACTCCTTCTCTTCTGAAATGAAGTTAAGGCTGGAGTTCTAAGATTTACATTTGGGGCACCCCTAAGAAAATTTTGGAAATTTTGCGCTTAAGTAACTTTTGCGACCTACTGATACAAAGCTCAATTTACGCCCCAAGCAACACAAATATTCAAGATTCGTCCAATTTTTGTCGCGTATGGACTCATTTCTTTTACTTAGTAGCAGTTACGTAAACTTGACATATTTGGAATGAGCTGTGCTATTTACGACTTACGAGGGACAATACCATTAGCCAGAGGCGACGTGGTTATTGTCCCGCTAACTGGAGTTCTCAATCTTATAACATCAATAATTGGTTTGGTTTGGTTTTTTTGATACATATATTTTCCGGTCTGTGTGCTTGATCTCTAGGATCCGCTTATAAACCTTCGTCAAGTAAGACAGACACAACAGAATATTTTTACTGACACAAGAGAGAGAAAATACACCCAGGGCAAAGGCCGGAATCGAACCGACGGCCAATACAGTGCACACACTGCTAGCGTGGTTGTCTGCACGTTAACACAACCAGGCCACTTGGCCCCCACATCAATAATTATTGATCAAAAAGTAGTTTATTTTGGTTGGTTGGTTGGTATTACATATGTTTTCAGGTTATGTGTGCTTAGAGATGTAACGGCTGGAAAAAACCCGGTTTATTCCCGGGAATAAACCCGGTTTTTTGGGAAGGGAATTTTGAAAACTCCCGGAAACTTTCCAGGAAAGAAGGACAAGAACAACTCAACTCCTGAAATACGCTTCAATTCCAACATTTTCAAATGAGTTATTATATTATTTAGTTTGGATTGTTAATTGTTATTCTAATTTTGAGTTTTCTTTTGAATAAAGGTAAGTAATTTCAAATATTTTTTATATAATCTAATGCTATTAATGTATAATTTTAAGGTTAATTTAAATTATAAGACTTGGATTTCGGTTTAAGCTTAAAACAAAAGTAGGCGATATTTTATAAAACCCCTGATCCTGAAATGATCTAATTACTGGAAAGGAAAAACTATCAATTCCTAGTGTTTGATCATGTTTAAAATATCCTTGATTACTTTTCAACTTGCAGAGAAAAAATTGTATTTTGAAGGGGAATTTAAATGTTCATTTTAAAAGAGCCTAATTGGCTCTTGTTCAAACAATAACTAAATGTTACTGTTAAAACATTAATTTTTAGACAGGAAATTTAATAATTTTTCAAATTAATGTTAATTTTAGCTCATTTTAAAAGAATTTTTTCACAGAAAAGCATGCAGAAAATATATGCATTTTTAATTTTGAAATTGAAAAAGCAAAAAAGCGAGGGCATTCAAAAGAGATTGGCAATAGCAATTTTTGTGGCTTATTTTTATGCGAACAGTTTGTAGTGAGAGCTTTGAAAGGAACATTAATTTTACAAATTAAAGCATTCTTTGTTAATCGCAGTTTGATTCCTGTGAACAGCTTTAGTATAGGGACTCAACAACATTTAAGATAGACAATTGTTTTGTAATTACATTCAACTTTCTTAATTACTAGATTTAATTGTCTTCGATTTAAACATAATAAAAATTGCCAAATCAAGAATGGGCACCTATACTAAGGTTGGTTGGTTTAGATTCTAGTGGCGCTAACCTATACTAAGGCTGTTCAGACTCCTCTACTATAGAATTTGAGCAAAAACACATATCTATCAGAGGAAACAGAAGTTGACTTGTGACTAACATTTACTGTAGCTTTTCAAACTATTCTTGTTACTATTATAATCATAACAAATGTAATAGCATTATTTCTTTTTCAGACAGCATGGTTCGACCATTATCGAATGTGTGGATGCACTTTATTGAGTACCGTGAAGGTAAAAATAAGAGGTGCAAATGCAAGTACTGCGGAACAAAGTATCTAGTCCCAAATGCTACTAAGATGTCTAAACATTTAGAAACTTGTCGACGAAAGCCTGTTGTTATATCAGTACCTGTGTACTCAAACACTGATGGTGAATCGTCGCATGTGGGAAACGAAGAAGTGATTGTTGAACAAGGGAGTGTTTGTGATGAAGACCAACCAATAGAAATCAGCTCTCCTCTTCCTGCAACAAATTCTCTTGATGCTTCTCCTTTTTCAGTGGTTCAATCACCCTTAAGGCAACCTGTTCTTAGGTCATTCTTTGACTCGATGACCAAAGTTGAGTCAGAAAAATTAGAGTCTTCTTTTGCCAAGGCAGTATATTCTTCTAATTTACCCCTATCATTCATGGAGAACAGTTATTGGAAGGAGTTCTTTAAATTAATCAGGCCTTCATTCAATCTCCCTAGTCGTTTTGAGCTTAGTAACAGGCTCTTGGATAAGGAATATGAACAGGTAACCGAATATGTTACTGAAAAAATAAGATGTGCAGAATTCGTTTCAATCATTACTGATGGTTGGAGCAATATAAGAAATGAAGGAATTATTTCCTACATTGTGACAACACCTGAACCTCTATTCTTCAAATCTCATGAAACTAAAGATAGCCGTAAAACAGCTTCTTACATTAGCGAGGAAATAATCAATGTAATAAAAAAGGTAGGACCTCAAAAAGTAGTAGCACTTGTAACCGACAATGCCAGCAACATGAAGGCAGCGTGGATTCTGGTCAATGAACATTACCCACAAATATGTGCAATTGGTTGTGCTGCTCATGGCCTAAATTTGTTACTGAGTGACATCTATAAGGTACAAACTTTTCAAGTCATTATTTCAAATGCCAAAGAAGTGGTCAAACACTTTAAAAACAAGCAGGCATTATCAGCTGTTTTCACGTCCAAGCAAAAAGCTAAAAAAGGCTCAGCTGCCTCTACGCTTAAACTACCTGCAGATACAAGGTGGTGTAGTACCTTGATTATGTTTGAGAGTTTACAAAATGGGAAAGAATCTCTTCAAGAGACTGTGCTTGTTGAAGAACTCAATGTTGACAAGAATATTAGGCAATTAGTTCTTGATAATGACTTGTTCTGGATGAGTATCAACAGTTTAGTTAACATGATAAGGCCCATATGTGAAGGTATCAGGCTCATCGAATCTGACACTGCAACATTATCAGATGTAGCTTTTGTGTTTTTAAATATTAGAGAATCTCTGGAGTCACTTGTTTTGACGCCTTTACAAACTGAGGAAGAGGAAACCATAAAAACTTTAGTCGAAACCCGCCGCAATATGATTTGTATGCCTATCCATCATGCTAGTTACATTCTAGATCCTCGTTTTTACGATAAGGATTTGGATGATGTTAGTTACATTAGTGGTTTGAATTTTTTATCAAATTTAGCAACGCAAGATTCTTATTCAAGCATTATGACAGAATTTGCCAATTTCAAAGCAAAGTATGGGGCTTTTAATAATGTTTCGATTTGGCAGAGCGCGAAAACGTTACCCCCTCAAGTTTGGTGGAAGGGTTTTTTTAAAGGTCTAAGAGTATGTGCTCTTGCCGTACGCTTATTTTCAATTCCACCGTCTTCAGCTGCATGTGAGAGAATCTTTTCGGCGTTTTCGCACACTCACTCAGCATCCAGAAACAGGCTGTGTAATGATAGAGTGTCTAAACTTGTGTCCGTCAGATCAAATCTTCTCTTACAATCAAAATCAGAGTAGAGAAAAATCAAAATTTTTATTTTCAGTTTTGGTTTTTGTATGGTTTCCTATCATTGTTATATGGTTATCTTTATTATTTTTGTGATATTTTCTGTATAGTGCAGTAGAACTCCGACTATCTGAATTTAAATGTACCAAGGGGCCTTTAACAAGTAGTTCTTACAGCAATGTTCAGTGGGAAACCCTTGTCCGCACTCAGCAAAAAAAAACTCTGGCTAAGAACCTTTTTAACATTTAATCGGAAAACAACTTGAATTATCTGAATGGTGCAGTCCCAATTAATTTGGATAGTTGGAGTTCTACTGTAGAAGTTTATTTTGTTGTAGCGATTTATTTAGTACAGTAACGGACCCTTTATCCAAAAACACAAAATCCGGCTTGCTCTCAGAATCCTTTTTAAAGTACTATTTTTAGTGAGTAAATGCTGCTACAATGCACAATGGTTGCGTAGTGCCTTTTGTGGCATTAATTTGTTGCGGAATGGGACAATTCGGCTACTGGACTGCGGAAGTTATCAGCAATTTATTGTAGACGATGTCAACTTAATTTTATTTCCTTGTCATTAGATCGTAAATTTAGATGTACGAGAACAGAAAATTGTAGTAGGGTGGGAAAAGCTGTATTTTGGTTTTACTTAAAGCAGCTGAATCTTTAATGGTGTTTTTCCGAAACAGACCCGATATCCGGAAAGTTCCAAAATTCGAGATGATGTTGCCTCGAGCTTGCCAGATAAAAGGTCCATTACTGTAGTTATTTTTGTAACAGGAGTTCATTTGAATGAAAACATCATAGGAGTTAACTCAGTTTCAATTTCGCTCAAATTTTGATACTTAGTCCAGGTATTTTATGTTTTTCGTGCTCAAACACATTTTTGTTAAAAAGAAGTATTTGTCATATATTTCTCTGCAATGTTTAGTCAAGAATCTTTATCCTAGTCAAGAAGTATTAATAGTATTACTACATTTTTGTGCAATTTTGGTAATAAAATGTAAATAAAGCTTTTTGTGTTTTTTGAGACTATATATTTTTTTGAAATCCCATTGCCACCCCTGTAAATAAGTAAAAACATTTTAGACTCATTTTAATTATGATTTTTTTATAATTTAATTTATTTCCTAGCTGATATGCCTAGCAATTTATTTCTAAAAATGCATGTCTAATTTTGTATATCAGAAATTATCAATCTTCTCGGTGACTTTTTATTTCAATAAAGTAACAAATTTGAAGCTATAATTATATTAAGTAAATCATTAAGTCTAATGTAGTCAGTTTCTAATTTGAAACTGCAATAAAAGATCTAGCCAAATTGAAAAGAATGTAGTGATTCATCATCTCATTTGAAACAGAGTTCACGCTAAATATCACCATTCCTTTTGAATACCATATATTTAAATATTGACAAATTTTTCTGACTTTTAATGACAAACTGAAAATAATTAATCTATTTAAACATTCTAATCTATAATTTGAAGTTATTTAGATTTTCTATGTTTTCCCAAAGAAAGAGGATATTTGGCGTGAACTCATAACGGAATTGAGCCATTTTCTGATGAAAATTTACAATTTTCCATAAACATTTCAACTGAAAAAATCTTTAAATACTGGGAAAATTGCATTTGATAGTGAATAATTTGAATTTAATTTGATATTTTCACAACTGATAAATCTTAAATGGATAATTTTGAGTTTTCAAGCATTAAAAATATTTAATTTTAAGGTTTTCATCTGATTAACAATGGGCAATACCAGCATTTTTTTAAAACCGAAAAAAAAAATGCATTTTTCTTGGAAAAAAAATGGATCAACTTGAAAAGTTACAAAAAATTTAGTTATAATTTAATATTTAAAATAAAAATCTACAAGATCTTTGGCTCTCTTTAGGGTGGAAGTACGTCACACCTGATTCGACCTTACTTTAAAGTGAAAATCAACGATCGTGTTGAATCCTGATAGGTTGAAAACTAATATATAGGGTGTGAGTATGTCAAAATTTGAAATTTAATGTTTTACGCATCTCATCTAAAACCAAATTTTAAATTACGTTAAAAAATAACCAGATATTTAAAAAAATTTTGCACGAATATTCCTCTCTACGATACCTCTATCGAATTAAAAAATAATAATTAAATGCTGGAATTGCCCATAGTGAGTCAAGCAGATCTTCTCTAGTATAGAATTGGAGGAATGGGTGTTTTTGGCAATTAATTTGTTAATTTCTCATATTTATTCTATTTTTGAGTTTGGAGAACTTTACAGTGATTGTCCTTGCCTCAAGATACATCTATAGTCTGAATTTTGTTCACACCTATGGCGTGGTTTGAAAGATGATGCATTACTTACATAACTTTTGTTAAAGAATTAATATTAAATTGAGAACTGATAAAACAATACATTATTCTAGGTAGCTAAGTTTTTCCTAGACAATGACTTTTGGCAGGTTTTTGCTTACTATCTTTGATGAAACACTGCCTCTGATATGCTCTTACAAATACTATCAGACATAAGAAATATAAAATCCTCAGGAAAAGAAGTATTAGACTAAATAGCTGATTTCTTAGGGTCGAAAAGATGAGTTTAAAAGTTTCTCTAATTCAAAGAGCAAAATTCAAATTGCACTGTATAACTTTCTTATTAGAATTAGCTAATAGAAACAGAAAATGGGCAGATTAATACTATTTAAAATACTTCATTATGTTAAAGATAATCAGTTACAGAAGTCTTTCAGTGACTTTATTCTAAAAATTGTCTTAAACACCTCAAAAGATCCCCCACAAAATGAAAAGATTGAAATATCGTTGTGTTTGTTTACGTTGCTTAAATAGGGTCATGGTTATAAGTAATGAGTTAAAAAATGGATTTTTTAATTCAAAAAGTGAATTTATATCAAAACTTGTCTTAAAATCCTCAAAAGAGTACCTAGAAAAAGAAACTTAAAGGTGAAATATCGTTTTGTTTATTTACGTTCAAAATTCCCAATATTCCCCTAAAATTCCCGGTTTATTCCCAAAAAACCCGGGTTTTTTCCCGCTTCCCCAAAAATAAGGGAATTTTACATCTCTATGTGTGCTTGATCTCAAGGATCCGCTTATACAACCTCGTCAAGTAAAACAGACACAACAGAATTTTTACTGACACAAAGAAGGAAAATACACCCAGGGGCGAGGTGAGAATCGAACTCACGACGGAGCAGTGTGCAGACTGCTGGCGTGAAAGGCAAGGAGCAAACCGAACAGGCCATCCGTCCCCCAAGTAGTTTATTTTGGTTTGGTTTTTTTTGGTACATATATTTTCCGGTCTGTGTGCTTAAACTCTAGGATCCGCTTACAACAGAATATTTTTACTGACACAAAGAGAGAGAAAATACACCCAGGGCAAAGGCCGGAATCGAACCGACGGCCGATACAGTGCACACACTGCTAGCGTGGTTGTCTGCACGTAACACAACCAGGCCACTCGGCCCCCTAGTTTATTTTGGTTTGGTTTGGTTTTTGGTTACATATATTTTCCGGTATGTGTGCTTGATCTCAAGGATCCGCTTATACACCTTCGTCAAGTAAGACAGACACAACAGAATTTTTACTGGCACAAAGAAGGAAAATACACCCAGGGGCGAGGTGAGAATCGAACTCACGACGGAGCAGTGCGCAGACTGTTGGCGTGAAAGGCAGAGGAGCAAACCGAACAGGCCATCCGTCCCCAAAAATTATTTGAAAGGAATTTGCAATTAACAAAAATATAAGGGAAAAGTAAAATAAGTACTAAATCTAACATGATAAATAACTCTCTTTGAGCGGAAAACATAGGTAGTTTTGGTGTACTTTCAAAATGACAATTGGTCCAGTAAATAGATATCTCTCCATCAAGCACCACAAACGTTCGTCCAATTTTTGTCTTGTATTCCCAAATTTCGTTTACTTCTAGTAGCAGTCACGTAAACTTGATGTATTTGGAATGAGCTGTGCTGTTAGGAGGTACCATATTTGCTGGACCTTCCAGTAACAGGAACACAGCTGAGTAGCTGCTGCATACTTTCCGTTTGTGTATTCTTAAAAAAAACTCGCATTTTCGCTCCGGTACGAAGTTTGAATACCACCTAGCAACCTAGAATGGACTATGACTAATTCTGAATCCTTATTATCTACGAACATCCCCCAAGAAGATACACTTATACACTTATCTTATAACGAACTACTTTCTGACAAGTAATAACACTGATGGGCTGAGATTGAAAACTTCTTGTAATCGAGCCAATACTCAGGTGTCCTTTTATCGGTCAGCTGACCACTGGCGTGCTATAATATTTGCTGAAAAATTATTAATCGTGGTATTTGTTTCAATCTGGCAACAACTTCTATTCCTCAAGATACTTAAAACCAGAGATGGGGGGGACGGATGGCCCGTTTGCAAGGTTAGTAGAGAGAGAAGGTTGGCTCATCCGTGACGTCACTGCTTGGAAAGGGGATGCTCTGCCAATAGACGACATTAGTCATTACGTCACTTGCTTGTTTGGAAACGTTGATTCCATCCGTGATTGGTTCCGTACGGATTTACTTCCAATCACGGAACCAATCACGGATAGAATCAACGTTTCCAAACAAGCAAGTGACGTCACACTAATGTCGTCTATTACAGCGGTGATTCACAGCTGTACGAGCATTGCCATTGCGCGAGCTTGCTTTGAGAGGGTTCCAACTCAGCAGTCCCCACCGCTTTGGTTCGGAGTGTGTTTGGCGACATTACTTGATCCGTCCGCGGAAATCGAGGACTTGGCGAAAACAGGGTTGCTTGGGAGAACTGGTCAGAGCTTGGCCTTTGGCTTGGCGTTGCACTGGGGTTGCAACAGTTTGGCCGGCCGCTAGTTGAAGCGCAGGAAGGGTGCGCGAGGCAGAGCGACTCACGATCACGTGATCATTTGATTATCACTTTACCCTGCCTCACGGAGATATGTTCGCTAGTTGGGTCGCAGGCATTCTGTGGCGCATGCACCGTGAACTTTCCGACAATTCGCTATATGCCGCCATATTGTTCCGCGATTCGAATCTATGCGGATTGCTTTTACACTTTTTGTGGTTCATTAGTTCCACAAACACTAGAACAATTACTTATTATCAAAAATAGTCTTCTCTCAATATATTGTGAAGGTACAGTAATAGAAATCTAGCGTACAATATATAATTATTTGCAAGTGTATGTTTCTGGCGCCACCTGTCGTACATACTTACAAGTAATTATACACTGACAATAACTTTCGTATTACATTAATGTCTGATGATTGTTTTTTGATAATTTAGTAACTGTTTTGGTGTTTGTGGAACTATTTAAATTCCCCGTTTGCGATTTTCCGTACCTTTCTCGCTTCTTCTACGTGTTTTGTCATTCTAAATATGGCCCCAAATTCACAGTAAATTAAGGATAAAATCTGCTCATTCTAATTTTTTTTTGTTGAATAAGGCCTATTTAAAATATTAATTATTTTTTATTGTGATTGAAACAGTTTGTGTGACATTTCCCGAGATGAGAAATGATAAAAAAAGCTTAATTTTCTGAGGCTTATTATAATAGATAATTGTAAAAAAAAAAATTCTTACAGCATAGGGCATTAAGGTATCCCATCTTTCTCTACTATCAAATAGATCACTATCACGACTTATAACCTGCAATTCCATTAAACAATTTAAAATTTTCAACCTCATTTAAGATAAAAAAGAAGTTATAAAACTAAGATGAAAATATTATATTATAGCTGAATATATAATATTAATATTATTAAGCTATTTTAATAAAAAAAAACTCTGAAAGCTAAATAAATTTAACCGTCACCCGAAATATTTGGAGCGTCCCCTCAAAATATGGTGTTTTAGGTTCAAATAATGTTAAAAATATGAAAAAGAAGATGCGAGTAGCGCGAAAATATTTTGCAATTAATAACTTTACTTTATCCATTCTGGAGCAAAATATCAAAAAAAAAAAAAAAAAACAATGGAAATGACAACCACGCCGAAGTAAATCCCACGCCGCTCACTGCAGTCACCCGTTGAAAACTGCCCTTCAATGACTGAGTATGGTGAGCCACGGTTCCTGCTTGAACTGCGCAGGTCACGATGCGCCGTAACTAGCGCTGTCGCATTCAGATACACAGCATGCAGAGTTTCGCCGTGAGTCGCTCTGCCTCACGCACCCTGCCTGCGCCTCAACTAGCGGCCGGCCTTTCAGGCGTGCTGCTGATAAGAAAAAGCTGAGCCCTCTCATTCCTTCACACCTTGTTGATCCATTACGCGTTGAGTGTGTCTGAATTGTAAGATTGCAAGAGCTGAATGTTATAATTTGGGGGGGGGGAGGAACCTGAATAATGAAGTAGGATAAAAACACCTGACAACTTCTGTTCGTACTTTATAATTTTTTCAAGATTTATTCTACAAAAAATTCCCTTGAAGTTTAACCCCTTCGAGCCTACGGTGTCCCACGTCTATCATAATTTATAAATGGTCCCTTCGAATATAGAATTATTCTTCATTAATAAATTATCTCTATTTTGCAATAATACTGTAACTCTCTTGAAATTTAATTACTGTATATGTTACGGGCAAAGTGATTAATCGGGCATTATTAATAATGCCCGAAGTGGAGGCGGGCAAAGTGATAAATTTCATTGATAAATTCCATTGAATTTATCACATTGCCCGGGCATTATTAATAATGCCCGTTTTATCACATTGCCCGTAACATATATGCTATTTGGACAGCATATATTAAAGTAAATGTTACAGAAAAAACGTAGGTAGGGATTGTATAACCTAAAACAATCTTATCACAGTTACTTTATAACATACAACTTTTTTAAGCTAAAAAAATAATTTTTTCAGAATGTCTTTCAGAATGCAATTTTATTTTGATATTATAGATAGGGTAAAGGGGGTACATTTGTACATGGGGGAGATTAGAACAACCCAACACATCTCTTAGTTAAATTCTTTGAAATTTTTCTAAGGGTAAAAAACTCTGAAATTTAAGAAAGAAACATATAAATGTTCCAAATATTCAGTTCAATTGATTGTTGTAAATGTAAACTTTAATGTAAAATAAATTTGGTAGCTTCTAAAAATTAATTTTGCATTATTTATGCAGGCCTTTAAAAGTGCCCAAAGGGTGTTCAAATTTGCCCTGTTGAGAATGAATTCAATTTGGAAAGTTTTGATAATTGCTTCTAAAAAAGGTACCGAAATTTTAGGAAAGCTGTAAACTTATGAATATGATTATATTATTGAATAAGATGTTTCAATATCTTATAAATATACTAGCTGATTTGCCCGCGCGGTATAGTCTAAAGATGCAAACAATGTTTACTTTATGTTTTAAATAAAAACTGGTAGTCTGACTAGACGAGTCTTTTGACGTCCTACAATATTGAGGCGGTTTCGTTATGGAAATTAATTATTCCAGTGAATTCTGGGGGTGATGGTAACAATCAACATAACACAAACGCTGAAAAAACGTATCGTGCTAAATATTATAACTGTGTATTTATCATTTAGCTTTGTAGTACCCTCTTTCCAAAGGAGTCTTTCTCGTGGCGGTCAGATGAAATATTTAGTATTTATAGTTTTCATTATATTCGCACTTATGTGAACATTAAAAAAATTTTATTGGTTATATAATTTTTTATTTTCATAACATTTTTAAAAAGAGTATGTAGATAATCACACAAGGATTCTTCCATTTTCCAATATTTTATGTGTAAAAATATATACTAGGGGAGAGTGGGGTAATAAGGATAAAATGGGGTAATAAGGAAAATGCAAAATTCCACAGGATTTTCCCTTAGGGTTATGAAGCTGATTTTTTTACAGAATGTTTATATCATTATCAGCTTTCTTTGAAAAAATAATGAACCTGCTAAGTAAAGGCAAAATGGATTTTTTTACGTGTGTCTTATTACCCCAAGCGACTGTAACCTTATTACCCCACGAGGGGTAATAAGAAACAAGCCAGTTATTTTACTAATAAAAAACAATTAAAAATCAAATGAAAGTAGTAATATAATCTCTAAAGTGTTTTTTATAACCATAGTAATTTTCAAAAATTTTCATTGAAAATCTTTAGAGATATATGTTCAGTTAAAAATTAGGCTAACAAAGTTACAAATGAAAGTTTTCAAAAACGCTATATTTTTTGATATAACACTTGAAAATCATGACAAAACAAATAAAATGGTGTTTCTCTTATTTAATCTTGTGAGACTAAAAAGTAATTACCCCTCCCCCCTCAAAAAAACCTCCATTTTTTTCTACAAACTCAGATTTTTAAAGGTCGGTTTCTCTTCCTCTTTATAAACTCAGCGCTACCCTCTTCCTTCAGGTTCGAATGGTTCAAGAGGTTTATGAAGAAACCCTCGAAACTATTCCCCCCGCCCCAATGTGTTTCTATAGTTTTTTTTAATTAATTTCCCGGCAACGTGAATATTAAAAACCAACTTAATAATGTACTTTACTCACCTTTATTTAACTTAAAACGTAAATTTGATATAAAATTTCAATAAATTTTTCAATAAATAATAAAATGGTAAGCAAAAGTATTTCTTTTTACCCCTCGGTTTTCAGGAAAATGGGGTAATAAGAAACTTAATTCAATTCAATTTTTTAACTTGAAAAATAAATTAAATACAATAAAATAACAACAAAATAAAGTTGAAAATAGTCCAATGATATTTTTCTGTATAAAATACCGATGTTTCTTATTACCCCTTAGTTTTCTTTAAATGGGGTAATAAGAAACGGGCATGTTTAAGAATGATTCTCAATCCTAACTTGAAAAACAAAAAGTGCATTATATAGCTCTTTGAACCCCTAAAAGAGCTGACTAAAAAAATTGGAAGATAATTTATTTATAAAAAAAAGATAAATTGAAATAGTCGAAAAAACGTGACTTTGTATTATCGGTTTTGTTGACAGAGTCAACTTCCAACAACTATATTTTCCTGAAAAATTATCGTAAAACGATAAAATTTTTATGTGATGTAGGGGAGGATTCAAAGATATTGTGTGATTTTTTTTCAGATTTTTAGGCTTACATACAAAGCAGTAAAACAAGAAAATCCTTATTACCCCAGATTCTTATTACCCCACTCTCCCCTAATCCTTTATTTATAATTTCAAAATTATGTCATATATTGCAAAAGAACAATTAAAAATCTTAGACAGATTAGACGAACTGCATCAATAATGTATGCAAATCCCACACACCATTTTCTGAACATACCCATACATAAACGTTGGTATTTTAATTATATTATACAAAGTTTCTTGAAATTTACTGCTTTTTTCAGTTATTTATTTTGGGGTTAGTTTTGCCAAAGCAAGGAGTTATCCATGCATCAACTTTGATTAGTTTATGGTCAGCATGTTGTGCCCCGAGAAGATTCCACACACAGGAAATGAATCTTGAATGGCCAAAGGAGGAAAAGAAAACACGTGAGCAGGTGTTCCTCCCCATTCGGTTAAAGGGGCAATCGTCTCTTTTCTAGGAAAAGGGTCGAAGAATGCGATAGCGGGAAAGCGACTGAACGTGGGCGTGGGAGGCATGGGCACCCTGCTGAAAACTTGTGGATTGCTTGAAAATGCGTCATCCGAATTCGGATTTCTTTAAGATTGTTTAAGTTGCAAAATTCATACTTGAATATCGTTTTAAAGCTTCCAATTAAGACTTACACAAACGTGATGGTAATGCAAACACACGAGTTACACTGTTTGCCACTTTTCTATATAGAACAGGTTATTATTATAAATCGGATATTGTTATCGTTCTGATCTTGGACAAATGTGATTACATTAAGCGGAGTCAACTGTATATTCACACACATACAATGCAAATTATTAATTTTTCTTACCTTTTCATTAAGAAATCTGAAGGAGTGAAAAATGGGACCTCTTATTAAAATAAAGTGGTGGGAAACTCTGTTCGAATGGTCAGGGCCCGACTTAAAAGTTTGGGGACCCAGGGCAAAAGACCCATTTGGGGGCCCCCGACATGTTTTAAAATAAAACTTAAATTTTTTTATTTGACTTAAATAACCAAATGAATCATCTGTAAACACTGTGTAAAAATTGTTTGCTCATAAGCTTTATAAGCTTATTTTACACTTATTTCACATTTTCTTAGCTTTTTAAGCATTTTGGGGACCCCTTTGAAAGGGGGTGTGCCCTGAATGCCCTCCCAGAAATCAGGCTCTTGTGGTATAAAGACAACTAAAGGTACCCTTCAAACATTTTAATCCACGCCCCGAAAGTAACCTTTTAGACCTTAGTTCTTCCCTTAATTTATGTACCCTTCATTGACAATTATTTTTTAAATTAAAGTTAAGGTGTTTTACAAAACGAAATATTGCAAGAAATTTGTAGTTAAAACTTCTGAAAAACTAGGGTGAAAATGGAATCATTTGATTAATCAAATTGTAATACACCTATATCCTATAATTAATTATATCAAATACTTGTTTTGTTATAAAACAAACAAATAATAGTTCTTCCCCGGAAAATTTTTGAAATTTGAACTTTAAAAACAAGGTTAAACTCATTTTCAGTGTTATATGATTAGACAATTTCAAAATCAATTTTTCTATGTTTTAACCAGTGCAGTAGCTGGAACTCATGAAGGGGCTCGACCCGTTTTTTTTTTTGTTGCTAGAAACAAAATATTTTGTTGGGGTGATGTCCTCCCATTCTCAGCACTGGCCAACTGGCCTCAACCTATTCTAAATGAAATCGTGTTAAATCATGGGGGGTCCGGGTCCATCCCCCTCTTATGCTAGGTGCCATTGTAAACTGGCACCATCCCATCCTTTATTATTAAAGTTGGGAGAAACACATTCAGCAAATTTTCAGTCTCCGTCATAAGTTAAAAATAAGTTTTTAAAGAATGTTCCTAATTAGGGGGACGCGTCCCCCCCTGGGATCGACACCAGTGCCAGGAACACATAATTAATGAACATAAACGTAAAATTTACATTGCTTTCATAATACCATTTCAAAGAATTACATTAAGAAATGCATTAAATAAAAGGCTGAAAGAGTTGGGGTTTTTGAAATTTTTGTAAGAAAATTTTGTGGTCTTCTGAAGTTAAAAAAATTGTTTTTAAGTATGGGGGGAACGCTGTTAAAGGTCTTAAATATTGGGAGGACGCGTCCCCCCCCCGTAAACGACGAGCTGAGAGTATAAATTGTAATGAAAGACGTGATATTTAACGGTCAGCACTAAATTAACAATACTTTCAACTACTATAAATATTCAAGTGAATTCAAAATCCATGAAAAGAAAAAAAATGGCGAACATTTTAGTGGGTATCGAATATTAGATTAGAAGGGAATTGAAACACTTGGTCTGCAGAAATAAAACTGCAGTTTTTGTTCAGTAGTCAATATTCATCAGAATATACACCATTTTTATGTTAAAGATCTGAACAAAATTCTTTATACGTAAAAATTATAATGTTTTCGTTTTCTATTTATTTTGCATGTATTAGGGGGGAGTGGGGCATATAACCGTGCTAAGGGGGGTGCGCCAAGGGGTGTTCATTCGCAAAATTGATGTTTGAGAATTGTGTTTTTTGCATGAGTTGTTACCATTAAAAAAATATATTCCCGATTTTGTTTAGCCTTCCACAAGAAGCGACCCTCGCCATGCGGGAAAGGCAGGAGGTGGGAAGAGTCCACTGTCCAAAAACGTTATCAGTGGGAGGTTGCATCTGTCGTGAGTGATTTGTGGCCTCTTTTGTCCGCTTATTTGTAGAGGGGGAGAGGGGATTGTGGTTTCAAGTAGGCTCTCTAGTTTCAAGAACATGTTGTCGCAATATTTGCCTTGGTCGGGATTTGATATTTTAAAATTTTCTAATGAAACTAAAAATACCTGAAAATTAAGAGACGCAACGCATAATAATTATAGACTTACAGACTTACTTGCTCAGTTAAAATAGTTGAAAATTTAATGTTACTTATGGGAGAGGATTAAAATTTTCTACATATAATTTTCATTACTTTTACACTGTAAAAAACCCCTTAAAATTTACGGTTTTAAATTGGCAGCTGGGTTGTGGAAAACAGTAAAAATTTTACGAAGTAAATCCGTAAGAACAACGATGTTTTACCTTGTAAAATGGTAAAACGCCGTCGTTTTTACGGATTCACTTTGTAATTTTTACGGTTTTGCACAACCAACCCAGCTGCCAGTTTAAAACCGTAAATTTTACGGGATTGTTTTACATGTATAATATGAAAAATATATAAATTATGAGACATTAAGATTTGTTTTGAGGATTTTTAAAAATAACACCCTTATTTATGCTCCAGATTGCATTATTTTACAATATATCTTAAATATGATAATTATATCTCAGTATAATATTTATTGAAGGTCGTTCTTTTTTTGTAAGATACTAATAAAAACATGACAAAAATGAGGAAATTGGTAAAAAAAATAATGTAAAATATGCTTGATGTCTAATTTAAGATCACTAAACATAGTTTTGAATTAATTAGTGTAATTTGTGTTTTTCCATATAAAATTTATAATTTTTGTGCTATTATTGAAAGTGCTCCAAGGAGGGCTATACTAGTGGGGCACCTTGGGACAGTAAAAGAAGTGTTTAAAATTTCTCATCATAAATTCCCTAAAAGAGATAATTGGTAGGAAATTTTTTTTATTAGGATGCGTAAAGGAGTATATTTAATATATTATCTGTGTTTAGGTTTAGTAAATATAATTCTATAGAACCATTTTGCAGAACGATTTTGAAAAATTTATAATGACTAACAGTAGAATTGAAAGAAAACCACAATAAGGATTTGTTTTTAAAGTAAAAAAAAATATTGTGAAGATACATAAATTTTTAAGCAAACATATTTTGTGTAATATATTCTTTTCACGGAACCAATTTTTTCTTTACTGACCTTGTAAAATGTAAGAAACAACATTAAAAAAAAACCCTAATTAAAAAATACCATGAAAAATTCGACGGGAAAAGGTTCTAAAGCGCTACTTTCGTTAACAAACAAGAGCATTGAACATTCCTCAATATAGCCTCAAACTAGCTCACAAAATAGGAGCGGAGTGTGACTGTAAAATTGATTCCTAAATTCGCTACTTATCGCTCATGAATCCGCCAAGATTGCACCGCCAAGTAACCAAACAGGTTGGGGTGCCGCATCTGGCGGTGAAGAGCAAGCGAAAGCTGGAAGCTCGCCAAAGCCTGCGGTAAACTGGATCGGGCCGTCTTTCGAGTTGGAGCCCTCTCAAAGCAAGCTCGCGATTGGCAGAGCACCCCCTTTCCAAGCAGTGACGTCACGGATGAGCCAACCTTCTCTCTCTACTAACCTTGGCCCGTTTGGTTTGCTCTTTGCCTTTCACGCCAGCAGTCTGCGCACTGTTCCGTCGTGAGTTCGATTCTCACCTCGCCCCTGGGTGTATTTTCCTTCTTTGTGATCAGTAAAAATTCTGTTGTGTCTGTCTTACTTGACGAAGGTGTATAAGCGGATCCTTGAGATCAAGCACACATACCGGAAAATATATATAACCCAAAAACCCAATCCAACCAGAGATGGGCGCAATCAGATTACTTTTGTAATCAGATTAATAATCTGATTGAAGTAATCAGATTACATTTGTAATCATCAATCTGATTACATTTGTAATCTGATTGAAAGTAATCAGATTACATTTGTAACCATCAATCAGATTACATTTGTAACCATCAATCAGATTACATTTGTAACCATCAATCAGATTACATTTGTAATCTGATAGAAAGTAATCTGATTACATTTGTAATCTGATTGATGTAATCTGATTACATTTGTAACCATCAATCTGAATACATTTGTAACCATCAATCAGATTACATTTGTAATCTGATAGAAAGTAATCTGATTACATTTGTAATCTGATTGATGTAATCTGATTACATTTGTAACCATCAATCTGAATACATTTGTAACCATCAATCAGATTACATTTGTAATCTGATTCATGTAATCTGATTACATTTGTCAATCAGATTACTTTTGAAATCAGATTAACACCACTTAATTACAGTGGTCCGCAATTCACCGGAAGTGATTCTTAATAGCAACCGGAAGTGGTTCTTAGCTAACCGGAAGTGGTTCTTAGCAACCGGAAGTGGTTCTTAGATAACCGGAAGTGAAAAACTTCCCGGAAGTGAACCATAACTTACCGAAAGTGGTCCAAAACTTATCGGAAGTGGTCCAAAACTTATCGGAAGTGAACCATAACTTCATGGAAGTGGTCAGTAACTTACCGAAAGTGGTCAGTAACTTACCGGAAGTGGTCAGTAACTTACCGGAAGTGGTTCACAACTTACCGGAAGCGATCTTTAATCTACCGGAAGTGGGTCACAACTTACCGGAAGTGGTCTACAACTTACCGGAAGTGGTTCGCAACTCACTTCCGGTAAGTTTAGGACCGCTTCCGGTAAGTTGTGAACCACTTTCGGTTAGTTGAGAACCACTTCCGGTAAGTTGCTGGCCACTTCCGGTAAGTTATGGTTCACTTCCGGTATGTTTTGGACCACTTCCGACAAGTTTTGGACCACTTCCGGTAAGTTGTGAACCATTTCTGATAAGTTTTGGACCACTTCCGGTAAGTTTTGGACCATTTCCGCCAAGTTTCGGACCACTTCCGGTAAGTTTTGGACCACTCCCGGAAAGTTTTGGACCACTTCCGGTAAGTTTTGGACTATTTGCGAAAGACGCGAACCAACATTCTGTGTGCCTTCACATTATCAACCATAAAAAGTAATCAAGAATTATTATGAGATTACAATTGTAATCATTAATCTCCATCAGAGCCCTGCACGCGCTCGATTTAGTGCGCCAAGCGCGTCTCTTTAAAATCAGATCGTCATACAAACTTTCAGCGCGCCGAGGCAACACGCTCTCCTTGAGATCGTGCCGATTTGAAGCAAATCGCCGATTTGAAAAAAAACGCGCCGCGCTATGAAAAACGCGCCGCGCAATCAAAAACGCTACGCTCTCCACATAACCCGCCGATTTGAAGCTTGCGCGCTTCACTTAAGTAGGAATCGCATGATATCATTGCATTACACCTTCATGAAACGAGAAAATATTTGAAGATCATTTTGATAAAATTATCACTGATTTATAGATAAGTATACATTTCCAGATTCATCAGATTGAGAAGTTTCTTGATCTTGAATAAATCTTAGAATAAGAATTAATTAAAAAATTTATAAAAAAGTGCATCCCTTAAATTAAATTTAAATCCTTTTAAGTTGTAATAATCTTTGTAAATAGTTTTTTCTCCTCTTCTGTAGCTGTTACTTTGGATTATAAGGATAAATGAACTTTGAATTAAGATTTATATAGCCAGTTGTATCAACTCAGTCAAGCTGTGTTGTTTCGTAAATAGTATTCCTTTCTAACATTAAAGTTGTATTTTCTAACTTTTTTTTTATCATTTCTACACATTGAAAAATTTCATAACTTTTAACTTAAATATGATTGGACTTGTGCTTAGAATGAAAGTGATCAAGTCTATACCAAATTCTGATGTAAATAAATGAGGGTTATCTATACAGGTCCAAAAATTAGGACTACATATACTATCGTGAGGGATAATTTTCGCCGTGGATCAACTTTTACCAAAGCCTAGCTAAAACGGGGATACAATTTACAAGTGAACAATTATACCCTTAGATATTGATACTTAATTGCAGGAACGTGGTTTGGTTTCAACTTATAGCATGGACGTATATAAGGGGGGGGTTTAGGGGGTCCAGACACCCCCCTTAGCCTAGACCTAATGTCAGCCAAACAGAAAGGTTCCTGTCCCAAATATTAAAAGAATGAGTGAAAATACAACTTTTTCGGGTCCAATTTCACAAAATTTTCGGGGGGAGGACCCCCAGACCCCCTGTTTTGCTTCAGGGCATGTATTAACCACAAAAATTCACATTTGCCGTACGTTTTACTCAGAATGGGAAACTATTAGAAACATTTGGGGGGCCAGAACCCCTTCGAAACAGTCTAGTAACGGCTCCCTTTGTCCTGAGGTCTTACAGGTTCTGCCACCCCCCTAGCCAAAAGTTGAACCTATGCCTATGATATTCCATTTTGTCCCTCCTCATGATAAAGGTTAACCTAAGCCTTTATAACCCCTTGCTACGCTCAGAGGGAAATTCAAGGTATTCAACCTCTCTTTCGAAACCTCAATTTTTCTCCATAGAAAACGACCGACCAAAGCAAAGCTACTCCTTAATTTAATAAGGTATATAGGGGGGTTCGGGGGTCCTCCCCCAAAAATGTTTAAATTTTAGTATGCTAAAATGTCTTCTAAAGCTACTTTTTAGGGGGGTTTCAGCAAGCTTTTCATATTGAGTATTAAGATGGATATCATTTTGAATATTTTGGAAATTAATTTGTTAATGAGTAAATTCCCAGTTTTCTAGGGCATATTTTAAAAAATTTTCTGGGGGAAGACCCCCAGACCCCCTTTATTACTTCTTACTCATTGTATTATCAAGAAAACGATACTTTTAAGTTGAGTGAAATTTAGATCTTGCCTAGAAATATTCTAAAAATTACATTAAGCCTATGAGTGCATGGGTGGAGGTACTTCAGAAAATTTCGCTCCCTACCTCGAAATGAGAATATGTCATTGGGGGCCCGGTTCTCAACTTTGTACCCGGGGCCCGACTTGGCTCTCGGCGGCCCTGAAAATCTATAGCTACGTCCGTGACTTATAGAGAAAAATACTATTTTTACAAAACGTTCGGCCAAACCCCTATAGGTTATTATATAATTTGGTTGAAGACAAGTGGTTAATATATACCATAATCGTCTATTAATCCAGATCCTTAATTGAGCATGATCTCCTGTTTGATTATCTCAGATCTCAGAATTTTCCATAGAGAAACTATTTTTACCTGTTAAAACATTCTAAACAGTACTAGCTTACATATCCTTTAAAAATGTTAAATATATGCGTATAATTAAGTTTGTAAAAATTTATATTAGTGTTTACTTTGACTAAGAAATTAGAGTGGAACCCTTCATCAATCCTTTGACCACTTCAATCCCAAATTAACATAAAATATTAGATACACTGGTGTAAAATCATTTCGAGTTAAATATCTGACTATTGAGAGCTAACATTTACTGTTGACGATTCAAGAAAAAGTCGCCGCGCTTTTCACAGCGCGCCGAATTTTTCTCAGCGCGGCGCTTTTTTCCAAGCGCGCCGCTTTTTCACCAGCGCGCGCGATTCTAAAGAAAATCGCCGCGTAAACAGAAGCCTGCCGATTTTTTCACGACTTGATCAAAATCGTACACACAAAATCTTAAGGACGCGCTTTTTTTTTTAAATGGCGAGAGACGCGCTATAGCGAGCGCGTGCAGGGCTCTGATCTCCATGTGATTACATTCGTGATTACAATTCTAATCATTAATCTCCATGTGATTACTTTCTTGATTACATTTGTAATCAGATTACAAATGTAATCAGATTACAATTGTAATCGTAATCATTAATCATTAATCTGATTACATTTGGCCCAACTACCTTAAGCTACCCGAGTGCCAATCAAACTTCATTGTAAGGAGGTGAGGGCCAGAGAACAGTAAAAAGAGAAAATTAAAATTACAGGTTTTAATTCAAACAAATCAAGCTCATTTCAAAATGCGGACATTTATTTTGACTTTAATGTCGCATTTCACTTGAAAATTATTTTACATTGAAGTAGCAATGCAAAAATATTCGCTGTATCATTAAAACACTACATATTAACTATTCAAAAAAAAAAAATTATTGTTTAAACAAAATTTTAATTGAAGATTTGTTATTTAAATAAAATATAATAAATAGTAAAGAGACACCTTTCTCAGACAAAAGCTGCTTTTTAAGACGTAAAATTAAATTAAAAACCATGCAAGTATTTATTTTCATCTAACATACTGGAAAATATTGTTATTTTTCTTTTTCTAGAGCTATAAATAAATTGTAAGGCAATATAACAGAATTCTACACAGAAGAATGAGAGTTTTCAAGGAACTATTAATAAACGGTTCACTCGTAATAAACGGGTTTGCAATACTTTCTATAATGTGCAAACATAGACTCTATTATACATGGCCTTACAACTCGGACGTGTGACGTCACGTAGAGCGAAAGCAGTGAATTTTTAATGTTACGTCTATGGCACAGAGTACTAGAACAGAGAGTCCACGGCCATAGGCCATAATGGAAATCGAAAATCATGACATCTTGTTACAGGTTGGGAGAATTGTGGCGCTGGGATCGCACTAAACTCACTAGCGTCTGGATTCAGTCTGAATCGTTCGCCGGCTGCCTATGGGAGATGGAAAACACCTTTTTGCACACGCGCTGAGTTCTAATTTGGCGAGAGATTTAAGCGGCCGGCATACGTTCCAGACTCTAGTGTGGCGCCCTCACATCAGTAACGCATTTGAAAATAGCCTCGTGGACCCTCTGTTAGGATATTTCTCTGTGGTCTATGGAGCTCAAAAACTAAATTTTTAATTCTTTGCGTTATTTATCTGATCAAGAGGCTGTTCGAAAATTCAGAAAGTGAAGATCACAGAGAAATATCCTAACAGAGGGTCCACGAGTCTATTTTCAAATGCGTTACTGATGTGAGGGCCGCTTAAATCTCTCGTATGCCGGTCGCTAAAATCTCTCTCCAAATTAGAACTCAGCGCTCTCCAAATTAGAACTCAGCGCATGCGCAAAAAGGTGTTTTCGATCTCCCATAGGCAGCCGGCGAACGATTCAGACTGGATCCAGACGCTAATGAGTTTAGTGCGATCCCAGCGCCACAATTCTCCCAACCTGTAACCACTGAGCTATAAACAAACTGGAGTGACAACCTCTGATGATATAACATGCGACCGAACGTGCCGGCGCGGATGGTCACAATTGCCCGGTTCGCTTGAGCGAACCGGGCAAAACAAACGAATTTCTCCATTGACTAACATTGTGTGAGTTGAACTATTTCTAGAAAACCCCCTTTTTTAAAAATATTTTGAGCAACATTTAGAATGGTCCGATCATGCTGTGCATACAATTGTGCCAACAGATGGGGAAAACTAAAAGAAGATGGAAATCTTTTCCGCGTAGACACAAACTTCGATAAGGTGTGATGCGGTTTCGGCACGCTCAGTTGTCACTCCAGTTTGTTTATAGCTCAGTGCCTGTAACAAGATGTCATGATTTTCGATTTCCATTATGGCCTATGGCCGTGGACTCTCTGTTCTAGTACTCTGTGGTGAAGATCATGGTGTGTGTGATGATGCTTGGATCGTCATAGACAGGTGGAAATGATGACGTCAAATATAGGTAAAAGTGGTGACGTAAAAAAAAATGAGTTGTAAGGCTTTTTGAATAGAGGGTCTTGGGTTGAGTTACAACAGAGATCAGAATGAGGCTCGAAGACCTTTCTTTGCATAAGTATCTACAAAGTCACTACTCATAAATATATCGCCTCTCCGGTGCAACAATGACGCAAATGCAACTTGGTAAATATTTACCGTTCAGTATAGCTTGGCAACAAGTTAGATTGGTAGCCAAATCAAAGTCGAGCCAAGAAACAACGGTGTTATTTTTGGCGATCGCCTCTAAAAAAAAGTCGCCGAAAATCATGGTTTAGCTGGCATATCGATTATCAACTTCCTTCACCGAAGTTAAGCACCTTCGGGTGCTGTCAGTATTTGGGAGGGTGACCAAGTGATCAAATCAATCATCGGTGTGTTTTCTTTCGTTTCTTGCTCATATTTGGTTTTATTTTTTAAAAGATCTACCTGTTTGCGTAGACGTGTTGATTCTTTGAAATGATTTGGATGCCAGTTGAAATTTGGTAAAACGACTCAAGCGTTTATTGAGTTCTTGTGGTGAAATAAAGCATAATGTATTTACAGAAACAAATAAGCAGGACACAAATCTTCAGGATAGTTGGGAAGCGTGTTTGCCGGGTTTTCTCCTCGTTCGGAGCGATATCGTAAGTCCGTGGTCAAGCTGGCCGGCGGCGTCGTTCTCGTTGTCGATCTCGAACTCGATACTCATACTGGCGGAACGGGAGCTTCGGTCCGTTTTCTCCTCCGACTGCGGTCCTGCTACTTATGCGTAACAGTCCCGCAGACGAAATTATGAGGCGCCGGTCGCTGGCTATGGATCACTAGAATATGGGGGCGGGGCGAGGTGATCTCCAACATAATCCCCGCCATAAAACCTATAGTTGAGGTTTTATCAAAATAAGAAACTTCGAAAATCTGGAAAAAACAAGAATTAGCAAAAGGGCAATTTACATAATTTTGTAATTGGACGTTTAAGTACACTGTCTTTCGTCTTAATGGTAACTACACGGACAAGTCCATCGGGTCCTTTGTGAGTTTCTAGCACCCTGGCCAAAAGCCATTTGGCTGGGGGCAAGTTCTTATCCAGGACTAACACTAAATCTCCTACGGAGATATTCGGCTTCACATTAGCCCACTTCGGTCTTGATTGCAGGTTACTTAAATGCTCTTGATACCAACGTTTCCAGAAGTGCTGGTGAAGGTGTTGTAACCTCTGCCATCGGTTTAAACGGTTCTCTTTAAGGTCAAGAAGGCACGGTTCTGGAGGTAAAGTGAGCACTCCGCCAACTAAAAAATGTCCGGGGGTTAGGGCGGTAAGATCATTCGGATCGTCTGATAGTGGGCAAAGAGGTCTTGAATTTAGAGTTGCTTCGACTTGACTAAGGATAGTAGACATTTCTTCGTAGGTTAATTTTACATCTGAAAGGATGCGTTTTAGATGGAATTTGGTTGACTTCACTCCTGCCTCCCAGAGACCACCAAAATAGGGGGTGGCGGGAGGAATAAAGTGCCACGATATTCGATCATTAGCATGCTCTTCAGCTGCTTCTAGTTCAATTCCTTTAATTTCAATTTTGGGCCAATTTTCTGCAGGGAGAATTAGCCAAGAAGGGCCTTTCCACCAGGGGGTACAGTCAATTAACTTTCTTGCTTCGATTCCTCGGGTAGGAATATCCGCAGGATTAGAAATAGATGGTACATACCTCCAGTCGGCATTCGGTAACTTCTGATGTATTTCGCCAACACGATTAGCCACAAACGTCTTCCATCGGCAAGGTTGACCTTTGAGCCATGCTAGGACCACTCTGGAGTCAGTCCAGACAAAAACCTTCGAAATATTTAAACTTGTTTCTGAAAGAGTCAAAAGGATTAGTTTGACTGCTAACAATGCACCACAGAGTTCCAATCTAGGTAGTGAAACAGGTTTAAGTGGAGCGATCTTTGTTTTAGATGTCAATAGCTCGGTATGACAACCTTCAGTACTTTGACTTCGTAGGTACACCACAGATGCGTATGCTTTCTGGGAAGCATCGCAGAAGGCGTGTAACTCAAGACTTGACACTTGATTTACGTCAAATCCGATCCAGCGGGGTATTTTTAGCGTTTCGAGATCGATAATATTCATAGCTAATTTTACCCATTTTTCTTGAATGTCAGTTGGAACTTGGTCATCCCAATTTTTTCCTGAAAGCCATGGTTTTTGCATCAGGATCTTACCCAAGACCACGATCGGGGAAATCCATCCAAGAGGATCGTATAATTTACTAATATCGGATAAGATTGTTCGTTTGGTTGGACTTTCAGTTGTGAATTTGAAGTTTACGTTATAACTCAATGTATCGGATTCAGGGTGCCAATAAAGTCCTAGGGTTTTAAACTTAGGGTCAAAATCGATCGTCTTTGTGATGCCTTTTTCCCGATCATCCTCACGGATACTTTTCAGGATTTCGGCTTCGTTGCTAATCCACTTTCGTAGAGTGAATCCACCCGATTCTAGTATTTTGATCACTTGATCTTGTTTTTCAAGTGCTTTCTCGATTGTTTCAGCACCTGACATTAAGTTATCCACGTAGAACTCGTTTTCGATCGCCTTAGCTCCTATAGGAAATCTTTGTTTCTCGTCAGAAGCTAACTGTTTTAACGTGCGTATAGCGAGAAATGCTGAGCTTTCCATGCCGAAAGTTACGGTCAGCAATTTAAAATGTTCGATGGGGTCATTCTGCGATTCTCGCCAAATTATTCTTTGATAATCTGTCTGATCTTCGTTAATGAGAATTTGTCTGTACATTTTTTCGATATCAGCGACATATGCTACTTTATGCATTCGCCACCTCTGCAAAATAGCTGAAAGGTTTTCTTGAATGTTCGGGCCCGTAAGCAACCTATCATTCAACGACACACCATTGTCGGTCTTTTGGGACGCATTAAATACGATTCTAAGTTTAGTCGTAGAACTTTCTTCTTTGAAGACTGGGTGATGTGGTAGGTAATAGGAACCAAATTCATCTTCGTTTTCTTTGGGACGGATCTCGTCAGGACTTAACTTCTGCATGTGATTTAAAGTTAGATATTCCTGTAAACAATTCGAATATTGTTCTTTTAACTTGGGATTAGAGTTCAATCTTCTCTCCAGACTAAGAAACTGAGATGTAGCAATAGGAAGCGATTCACCTAAAGCTGGGGCATCTTCTCTGAAGGGTAAATCTACTTGGTATCGATCACCAATCTTCGAACAGGTATCTCTAAAGATTTTTTCACAGAGGTCATCCTCGACGGTGGTACACCTCGTGGGGGGAACTTCTTCGATTTCCCAAAAGGAACTTAATTGTTCATGAATATCAGCGAAAGTGTGCATCATGGCGATTTCCCTCGATTTGATTTCAGGATCTACATTAAGGTTTACTGGACCAGTTAAAATCCATCCAAATTTCGTATTTTGTGCCATAGGAGTATTATGGGGTCCCTTTAAGAAACCATCCAGTATAATTGAAGGGTATAAGTCGGCTCCAATAATTATATCGATTTTACCAGGATCCCCGAAATTTAGATCTGCTAATTTTAGTTGCTTTATGTGATCCCATGGGCGATCTTTGAAATTCAACTTGGGGGAATATCCTGTCAGATGCTTCAACACTAAAGCTTGAACCTTGGGAATTACAATTTCGGAGTTCATGGAACTAATCGAAAATGAAGATGTTCTAAAACATGAAACTTGATTATTCCCGATTCCGGAAACTTTAGCTGTTATTCGTTCTCGTTTCAACTTTAAGCGTTGTGCTAAATATTCAGAGACGAATGTGCACTGGGAACCTTGATCCAAAAGTGCTCTTACTACTAGCTCATTTCCCCGTGAATCCGAAACTTTAACTACGGCAGTACTCAACAAAACTATGGTTTGGACTACGTTATTACGAGTGGCATGTGAAACTTCAACTTCGTGATGAGTCACCTTAGAAATTTGAGAATGGGCATTAGGATCTTTAGGGCTGTTTTCATTCGGAGATTCAAACTTCTGATTGGAGCTAGAAGACCAATTCTTCGAAAAAGCTTCATGCAACAGGGTATGGTGTCTTTTTCTGCAAATATTGCACGAGTATTTGCTTGGGCATTGCCTAACTGTATGATATGGAGAAAAGCAATTGAAGCATACATTTTTGCTTTTGACTAAATTTATTCTTTCTGATTGGGATTTTTCGGTTAAAGCTGGACATTTATTTACCAAATGATCACCAGAACAAAACTTACAGCTTAACTTTGTGACGTGGCAATTAGATTTAGAGGGTGTAAACTTAGTTACAGATCGCGATTGATCTTTTAGTGCCTCTAAAGCTCTGAATCTACTCGTTAAGAAGGTTTTGAGTACTTCAAAGGACGGAAATTCCTTTTCATGCGAAATGTGTTGTTCCCACAATTGATGTGTTTCTTGTGGTAATCTTTGCGATACTAGGTAAATCAACATAGGATCCCAATTTTCAGTTTTGACTTTTAGGTTTAACAGTGCAGAAATGCATTCTTGTGTTGTATCTAAAAGACCTTTAACCCCTAAAGCATTATCAGTAGAAACTTTAGGTTGTGCGAATAGTCTCTTTAACTGTACGTTTACTAACACTCTAGTATTTTCAAACCGATCTCTTAAAATATTCCAAGCTGTGGCGTAATTTGTACCCACAACATCGAAATGTTTGATCAATCTTTCGGCTTCACCAGAAACTTGAATTTTTAGGTAATATAACCTTTGTACGTCGTTCAAAGATTCGTTTTGATGAATCATTGAAGTAAACAAATCGCGAAAAGAACACCAATTTTCGTAATGACCATTAAATATCGGCATTTGAATGGGTGGTAACTTAACTTCGCAAGAAGAGTCTTTGACTAAAGCTTGCGTTTTAGTGCTGTCACTCGGATTATAATTAACAGTTCTGGAAGGAGGAAAACTTTGTTTCATAGCATCTTCCATTTCGGCATAACTGTCAATGAAGAAATCTTCGATAGTACCATACAGATCATCTTTTAAATAAGATTCACTTTCATCAACTGGCAAGATTTCAAGTTTATCGTTATTAACCTTAAACTCTTCCCAATATTCACTAAATAACTTTAATCGTTTCTCAAAGTAACTTAGAGTTTTTCTATCCTTTGAATCCTTTTTGTAATTACGAACAAAATTATACATTTTTTTGTGTATACTATACTGCTTAGCAATCAAGCACTCGATTTCTACTTTCTCAGTCATTCTTAGAGACTAAATCATAAACACTTGAATACAATATCTTCAAATAATAGATTCAATATGATTCAAAATTCAACTCACCCAAATCCCGGGTTTCGGCACCAGAATGTTTGCGTAGACGTGTTGATTCTTTGAAATGATTTGGATGCCAGTTGAAATTTGGTAAAACGACTCAAGCGTTTATTGAGTTCTTGTGGTGAAATAAAGCATAATGTATTTACAGAAACAAATAAGCAGGACACAAATCTTCAGGATAGTTGGGAAGCGTGTTTGCCGGGTTTTCTCCTCGTTCGGAGCGATATCGTAAGTCCGTGGTCAAGCTGGCCGGCGGCGTCGTTCTCGTTGTCGATCTCGAACTCGATACTCATACTGGCGGAACGGGAGCTTCGGTCCGTTTTCTCCTCCGACTGCGGTCCTGCTACTTATGCGTAACAGTCCCGCAGACGAAATTATGAGGCGCCGGTCGCTGGCTATGGATCACTAGAATATGGGGGCGGGGCGAGGTGATCTCCAACACTACCTGTTATCAGAAATATTCTACCCTAAATAATGAATGAGTATATTAATAAATATGATGAGAATTTATATATTATTAAATTACGATTTTTTTATTGTCGATTTCAGAGGTACAATATTTACTAGGCAAATTCTCAATTAAAACTTTTTCCAATCGTTTATCGGTGCATTCTTTTGAAAATTATGCTAATATGCTAATGGCAAATATTTTTTATAATGGTGCACTGGAACTATAATCAGTCTTTGAAATTAAACTCTGACGATCCGATCAGAGAACAATTTTAATTTATTAAATAAATTAATACGAAATTACGTGCGTTTTACTTTACATGTCCGTTGTTTTGGATAGAACCGATGGTGGTAGTGCTGAGATTGTAGAGTTCCACGGGTTACGCAATCCCCCAAAATATATGGATTTTAACCAAAAAATTTGAAATAATAACAATTGTAAGTTCCTCCAAATACATGGTGGTCATAAAATAACGACCCTACTTTAAAATTAATACAATTTGTAGATCTCTTAAATGAAGTATTTCTAGATGCTAACTTAATTTCGCTTCCAAAAGGAATAAATAAATTAAAAGAAATAAATAATTCTTGCCCTGACGTTTACTCAGAAAACAGAATGAAAACAATAAAGCCAAGACCCAAAAAAATCCATCTGCTCGCGAGGCGTTTGAAATCTAGAATACACAGCTGCATAACCAGCACAAAATAAAAAGATTTAAAAAAAATTAAAGTGGTTAGATACAAATACTACAGAGTTTTTTTAATATTTTTTTCATCCGACACCACTGTGAGGTGCGATATTTGGTGGTCACCCTCCCAAATACTGACTGCGCCTGAAGGCAGAGTTGGGCAAAATGTAATCAGATTAATGATTAATGATTACGATTACAATTGTAATCTCATTACATTTGTAATCTGATTACAAATTTAATCAAGAAAGTAATCACATGGAGATTAATGATTACAATTGTAATCACGGAAGTAATCACATGGAGATTAATGATTACAATTGTAATCTTTAATCTGATTACTGATTACAAATGTAATCTGTAATCTGATTACAGATTACAATCACTGAGCTATAAACAAACTGGAGTGACAACCTCTGATGATATAACATGCGACCGAACGTGCCGGCGCGGATGGTCACAATTGCCCGGTTCGCTTGAGCGAACCGGGCAAAACAAACGAATTTCTCCATAGACTAACATTGTGTGAGTGGAACTATTTCTAGAAAACCCCCTTTTTTAAAAATATTTAGAGCAACATTTAGAATGGTCGTATCATGCTGTGCATACAACTGTGCCAACAGATGGGGAAAACTAAAAGAAGATGGAAATCTTTTCCGCGTAGACACAAACTTCGATAAGGTGTGATGCGGTTTCGGCACGCTCAGTTGTCACTCCAGTTTGTTTATAGCTCAGTGATTACAATATGTAATCTCATAATAAATCTTGATTACTTTTTATGGTTGATAATGTGAAGGCACACAGAATGTTCCACAGAATGCTGGTTCGCGTCTTGCCGGAAGTGGTCCAAAACTTACCGGAAGTGGTCCGAAACTTAGCGGAAATGGTCCAAAACTTACCGGAAGTGGTCCAAAATTTATCAGAAATGGTTCACAACTTACCAGAAGTGGTCAAAAACTTATCGGAAGTGGTCCAAAACATACCGGAAGTGAACCATAACTTACCGGAAGTGGCCAGCAACTTACCGGAAGTGGTTCTCAACTAACCAGAAGTGGTTCACAACTTACCGGAAATGGTCCTAAACTTACCGGAAGTGGTTCTCAACTAACCAGAAGTGGTTCACAACTTACCGGAAATGTTCCTAAACTTACCGGAAGTGAGTTGCGAACCACTTCCGGTAAGTTGTAGACCACTTCCGGTAAGTTGTGACCCACTTCCGGTAGATTAAGGATCACTTTCGGTAAGTTGTGGACCACTTCCGGTAAGTTGTGGACCACTTCCGGTAAGTTGTGAACCACTTCCGGTAAGTTGCGAACCACTTCCGGTAAGTTACTGACCACTTCCATGAAGTTATGGTTCACTTCCGGTAAGTTTTGGACCACTTCCGATAAGTTGTGAACCCCTTCCGATAAGTTTTGGACCACTTCCGATAAGTTCTGGACCACTTTCGGTAAGTTATGGTTCACCTCCGGGAAGTTTCGGATCACTTCCGGTTATGTAAGAACCACTTCCGGTTAGCTAAGAACCACTTCCGGTTGCTAAGAACCACTTCCGGTGAATTGCGGACCACTGTAATTAAGTTGTGTCAATCTGTAAGTTGTGACAAATGTAATCAGATTACATCAATCAGATTACAAATGTAATCAGATTACTTTCTATCAGATTACAAATGTAATCAGATTGATGGTTACAAATGTAATCTGATTACAAATGTAATCTGATTACTTTCAATCAGATTACAAATGTAATCAGATTGATGATTACAAATGTAATCTGATTACTTCAATCAGATTATTAATCTGATTACAAAAGTACTCTGATTGCGCCCATCTCTGCCTGAAGGTGCTTAACTTTAGTGAAGAATATTAGAAGACGTGCGATACTGGTTAGGCCATGATTAAACGTTTAGGCATTTCAAGCCGTTTTTGGCGATTTATCTTTGCGGCAATTGAAATGATCACCAAAGATTGACTCGACTTTTTCGACTTCGCGCGATATCGTGGCCAATCTAGAAGCCTTGCTGCCAAGCTCCTGTGTAGTAGAAATTTCCATTTTTACATTTGCGTCATTGTTGCACCGGAGCGGCGATTTATTTATTTATAGGGTTACCAGAAACTTTTCTATACTACTGGAAGCAAATTAAAATTGTGAATCATTATTTTTTATTATTATTATCAACATATTTCCCTCCGAATCCAAGCATAGAGCATTTTCAATCACATGACTCGGACCTTAGCAAAGTTGTTGCCTGTCCTCCACGCCTATCCACGTCGTCAAGTGTGACGTCATGTGCGAATGCTTCTATTGGAGCATTTGCGATCACAAGACTCCGCCCCTAACAACCTCTGTAGCAACGGGTGAACAAAAACCTTAGCAACGTTGTTGCCTGTCCTCCACATCGCCAAGTGTGACGTCAAGTGCGAATGCTCTATTGTTCTGCAAAATATTTCAAGTAGTATTTTTGTTTTGTTTGCGAGAATCTGGCAACCACCTCATGAATTAGAATTCCTTGTGATTTTATCGTTTACGAGAAACTACTGTACCTTAGTTTGTTCTCACTTTAGCTACAAACGGCAAAAAACCAAAACGGTTTTAGAAGTAAGTATATCATTATTAACATTAGAACTCATGGTTCAACACAATTGCCTGTACGGGTTAATTAATTACGGGTTTTGCTTTAAGGTCATGTAAATGTATTTAAAGTGCCTTTTTACCAAATAACGATTAACTTTTATTTATTTTTTTGGCGTTTTTAGGAGCAGAAAGGAACTCACTTGTACTTCACGTCTTCGTCATTTCATCTCATCACTTTGTACTTATTTGAACTCATTTCCGTATAAAACAAGTTGCGATGGCTGGATACCGGGAACGAGACATCTCCCAGTTCGCCCGAGACTTTTTCCTCTACTCGACGTATTTCCCGCTGTACTCAACCGAACGAGAATCGTTCAACCCGAAGATTTTCATGCTGCACACCAAATCCGCAGCTTTTGAGATATCGTCTCGCTTCAATACCGACATGCGGGAACACGTCTTCGTAAAAACCAAAGGCCTCGTTCTGAGAACCGACGAGGATCTTCTTCGGTTCCTCGTGCCCAGATGCATCAAGATCCGTCATCAAGATTTCTTCCACCGTTCCCTGATCGTAGCCCTGGCTTTCATCCACGAGTTCCTGCTGTACATCCAGATGAACAGGTTGTGCTACCGATTTCACTTCACCGCCTACAAGTGCTTTCTCGCTACGTTCCAGAGGGAATACCAGAAGAACTGGGACAAGAATGGCGGGTGGACAGGCTTTCAGAACGAGGTGAAAGAGAACATAATGAAGATACGGCAGTACGCTAGAAATACCTCAATGTTTGTGGACTTACGAAGGAAAGAGTTGAAGAAGCTTTTCGAAAACTGCAATAGCGTTGATGGGGAAGAGTTCGTTCTGAACGACTACGAACTGGCATTGATTGCCGAAGATAGCGTCCAAGGCTTTGAAAATAACCCAAATTTTGTCGACAAGCAGGGTCCTCTCTATGTCAATTTGGAGCCAAAACCATATGTGATTGAACGAAAAACCATCCCCTTTTACGAAAGTAAGGACCGAAAGCATAGAATTTCCATATCGTCACTGATACGTATACCACCTTATTCTAAACCCGAGGTTGACAGTGATCAAAGGTGTGATTCTTCTTCTGACAAGGATTCTTCTTCTGGTAGTACTAATTCGGGCTCTACGGAAAGCTATCCGGACGTGGAGGTCGACAATTCTAACGACGTCGATTACGAGTCCGAATTCGAAACTCGTAAGTTTTCCGATTTCGAGATCTACACTTCGGTGAAGATGTCTGAAGCACTGACTCGTTTTGGGACTGAAAGGTTCAGAGAGAAGATGATGCAGAGAGAGTGCAAAAACTGCGGGATCAAGTGCTACAAGTTCTCTTACGATCTCTTTAAAAAACAGCTTTATTCGGCAGTAGTTCGAAATGAAATTGCTTAAAATAATTATCATTTTACCTACTTGACGCACTCTCAATCATTTATAGTTTTTGTGATCGACTCTTTGTGTTTAGTTTGGTTGAAAACATCTTTTATTACTACAGGTTGTCTTTTTTTATTTGATTTTCTCATTTAATACGATTGTTATGATATCAGTGACAATAAGACATTATATTTGTAATTTGATAAAAGTCGCGCATTTTTTTGTAAGTAACCAAGGGTTGATGTGCTTTTATCACCTTTTAGATGCAGACTGTGGTCGTTTATGTACCATCGTATTTTAGTATTCTGATGAATAAACCTTTTTGTATTCAACTTTATGATTTTCTTTAAGCTATCCCCTATTTTCTTCGGTATCTTAGCTGACAACATTCTTGAAGAGAAAGCACGTGTAGTACATCAATTAATTAAAGATATCTGATAATAATTTACACGCTTATTTTGTTTTGTTTCATAACTCTTTTAATGCTTACAGGATTTTTCACCGCCCTTTTTGATGCCACTAGACTGGATTTAAAAGAAATAAGTGACAGAACCTTTAACGTTTATTAAGATGAATTTAAACGGTGTTCTGATTCACTCCTATCTTGAATGTGAATCGGAAAACCATTATAAACGGTGAAAATTAATAGAAAAACTGTAAGAAAACTCATTTTGTCTCAAACTCTCAAGATCGTAGTAAGACCAAATATTCCAATCATAAAAATATTGTTAGTTTCTTTTATTTACGTTGAAAGTTCAGAAGTTGTACCGATTATATCAACCTTTTTACGATACTTATCAACCAATCGGAGCATTCGCACAGCGACAGGCAATCCCATAATTTGAATTGTATCTATCCTATAAACCAATCGGAGCTCTCGCCAAGATTAATGATTAGGATTTGTAAATATGCCTCACCCCCTCAAATTGCGAGATCATTAAGGAACTGCCCTTTAAAAATTATATGCAAAACTTCAAAATATTCTGTGAAATAAAATCTTAATATGGTTAACTCGGGGGTAGATCTATAAGCACCAACGATTTTTTTTCGCTTAACAATATTTGTAGTCGACTTTCAAATCAAAGTTTTCAGTAAGGGGGCGTCCATAAATGTATTAGGTCATCCGGAAAGTTTTGTCGCTCTTGGGAGCGTCTGTATGTAGTGTATTTTTAAAGGAAAGCCAATATGGAGATCAATCTCAAAAACAAGCTAAGATGCCAAATTGATATTTGATACAGTTACAGTTTATGTTGATCTCACATAATGGAATAGAGGTAAAAAATATAACACATACAGATGCTCCCACGTGCGACATTACTTTCCGGATGACCTAATATACTTGACGAGTTTTTTTCCATACTTTGGACCCCTCCCTCCACCTTTTGAGATTTCGCATTTCGGCAATCCCTTTCTAATTCTCACTTGAGATTTTCTCTATAACTCCTTCTCTTCTGAAATGAAGTTAAGGCTAAAGTTCTAAGATTTACATTTGGGGCAACCCTAAGAAAATTTTGGAAATTTTACGCTCAAGTAACTTTGGCGACCTACTGATACAAAGCTCAATTTACGCCCCAAGCAGCACAAATGTTCAAGATTCGTCCAATTTTTGTCGTGTATGGCTTAATTTATTTTACTTAGTAGCAGTTACGTAAAATTGACATAGTTTGTATGAGCTGTGCTATTTACTAGGGACAATACCATTACCCAGGGGCGACGTAGTTATTGAGCAGCTAACTGGAGTAACTAACTCAATCATATCCACATCATTGATTATTATTACCAATCAAAAAGTAGTTTCTTCTATTCCTTTTCTTTCAGCTTTAAAAATTATTTGAAAAGGTTTTACAATTAACAAAAATATAAGGGAAAAGTAAAATAAAATCTAAATCTAACACGATTAATAACTCTCTCTGAGCGGAAAACATAGGTAGTTTTGGTGTATTGGATGATAAAATGACAATTGGTCCAGTAAATAGATATCTCTCCATCAAGCACCACCACCATCTTGTATTCCCAAATTTCGTTTACTTTTAGTAGCAGTCACGTAAACTTGATGTATTTGGAATGAGCTGTGCTCAGGGCCGTGTGGTGGTATGAGGCAAAGAGGCAGCTGCCTCAGGCGGCATTTTTCTGAGGGCGGCAAAATTCCCCTGGAATTTTTATTTTTTTACTCTAAAGGAGCTTTCTCTGCAATTTGTTTACACGTTTTTGTGGTAGGAAAACAGAAATAGTATTTTTATAGTCAAGCTGAAAAATCTGTCAGCTTGAAACTCGATCCAAAACAGGTGCCCGGCACGCGACCCCTCGCAGCCTTCGCAATGCAAAGAGAGGGGGTCGAGAGCGTCTTGTTTACGCGATGTTAGTGTGTCGGGGTCCAGTGATTGATAGTTTTTCAGTTTCAGCCCAGATTCAGCTTGACTCTGACCAAGGTTGTTAAGTATTTAAATACTTAGTAACGGAAATACTTTTTAAATACTTTAAAAGTATTTAGTTACATTAGTTACTTTTTCAGTATCGAACTGGTATTTAACTACAAAAATTTTAAAGTAACTAACTCTTTGTTACTTAAATACCTATGCTGTACTTTAGTTACTTTCTAAACCCAGAATTTAAAAAACGGAATCCAACATTGGAGAGGGGAACAAAACACTTCTTCCTGCTTCCGCATAGCCTGAGGGGAAAAAGCGTTCTCGGCAGTGGCCGACTGCCCGACCGGACACACGGGCGACAGCGCTGACACTCCTCCCCCGACAATTTATAGCCCCCCTGTGTTGACGAGGAGCGGGCGCTTGTGTGTTCTCTGGGTGGCCGGCCGCCTTGCAGGTCGAATTGCAGCGCAGGAGATGGAATAGCCGATATGGCACCGTTTTATACTTTTATGGCCACTAATTGTTCGTAGTTTCTTGTTTTCCCACCCCACCTTCCACGAACCAAAGGGAGGGAGGGCACATTTTCAAGGGCAAAGGCAATCAAATTTTACCAGAGCCTCCTTCAGTCCCTTTTTGTTTGTGCTCTCGAAAAGCTGCAAGTTTCCTGCCTCCTGGATAGAAGAAGTATATTTATTTAAGAAGACCAACTGCTTAGAAGTATAATGTCCCAAAAAGAGCTAGGTTGTGTTTATATTTTTTTTAAAGTAGAGTGAAGGGATTAAGGATTTATGTTTTCTTTATATTTTTATCTAGATAATTACAATTGATTTTATTTTTTGATATTTGTATATGACATGGGACTTGAAAATTCTCCAGTTTTTGCTCAAAAGGCCTTTTATAAAACGTAACTTTTTTTAGTGGACGTTTCATAAGTGCGAAAATTCCGGTCAATGTAAAATAAAAACCGTTCAGTTAATTCCAGTGAAGAATCAAAAAAAAAAAAATTATATAGCTTTACCCATGTAATAATTTAGTTTTTACTAACCGTAATTTTCGTATAACCTTTTGTATAGTTTTTTAACAAGATACTCTGATTAAAAAAAATTAACTAAATAAAACAAAAATTCCGAATTACACTATATACAAATCTAAGGGTATTTTATTTTTTCATTCCATAAGTTTAATTTCATGAAAGCAAACAGTTTTAAGGAACCTCCAAAACTGTATTTATGAAGAAAAACTAAGCCCCCCCCGAAAAAATATTACCATCCTTTAACTTTTTTCATATTGATTGTATTTTGGTAATTAAAATAAAATCCTTCCATAATAATAAAAAAAACAGTTAAAACTTAAATATTCATTTTTATAGTAGTAAAATAAATTGTGTTGTAATTTATATATTTAAACTCCTGGACTTTTATTTTGAAGTTTAAATATAATTTCTATGAAGTAGTTTCAAAAATTAATCCATTCCCGGGAATGACTGAAATTCCGGGGATTTCCCGGGAAGATTATACTATGACTAAATATACTAATGACCTGAAAAAATACTATATTATTTATTTATTCAATTTTGGGATTGTTGGTCGTGTCTTTAGGAATTTAAATCCATAGGGGAGAGTACCCCAAAGCGGGTATGCTTACTTTGAAAGCTCAAAAACCTCAATTATTGTTTGATAAATGTGTAGCTTCTAAAAATGAATTTTGAATAATTTACTCAAGTGTTCAAATGAAATGCATGTTTAAATCTACTTCTCAAATGGGGCACTTTTGAACATAATTTCTCAATTCTTAGAATGATGGTTTAGGTTAGAAATTCTCTCGTTAGTTCTGAATTATCAAGGATGCAGTGTATATGAAAATCACAAAATGTTGCTTTTATTGCTGAAAAAAAAAAGTGTTTTGAATCATGTAAAATATAATTGCCCTTTTTGAAACTAATTAATGGTAATTTAATTATATTACTAGAAATTGGTTAGTTTTCTACAAGCTACAACGCAATTCCCCCATACTTAGAGAATTATTGGGGGACTTAATTATGTATCATTAATTACTAATTAAATATATATCATTAATTACCAATCAATAAGTTATTTATGATTAATTTTAATTAAATATTTACATTAATTAATCTTAATTAATTTGAAGTATCAATTATTTAAAGGAAAAATACATAAGGGGCGGCATTTCTAGGACTTGCCTCATACTGGGTAAATCTACCACACGGCCCTGGCTGTGCTGTTAGGAGGTACCATATTTGCTGGACCTTCCAGTAACAGGAACACAGCTGAGTAGCTGCTGCATACTTTTCGTTTGTGGATTCTTAAAAAAAAAACACTCGCATTTACGCTCCCGTACGTAGTTTTAACAGCCCCTAGCAACCTAGAATGGACTATGACTAATTTTGAATCCTTATGATCTACGAACATCCCCCAAGAAATTTGTTCCACTTTTTTTTATACACTTATCTTATAAGGAACTACTTTCTGACAAGTAATAACACTGATGCGCTGAGATTGAAAACTTCCCGTAATCGAGCCAATATTCAGGCGTCCCTTTTTCGGTCAGCTGACCACTGGCGTGCTATAATATTTGCTGAAAAATTATTTATCTTGGTATTTGTTTCAATCTGGCAGCAACTTCTATTCCTCAAGATATGTACTTAAAACCACGAATACTTCTCCTTTTGCCTAATTTTCTTTGACCTCGTTCTCTTGGCCTAAACGTTTTCAAGTAAAGTGGTGTCCGGTTATCATAACCCTTATTTAAAAGGTAATGTTATGCATCTGTTATACGTAGCATGATTTTGTTAATACATTTAGAAAGAGTCCTCCAGCTGCCATGTTCACCCACAGCTCAAATGCTGACAACATTTATGCATGTTGCTGTGGTTACACTAAGTGTCTGGAGGACTCTTTCTAAAGCTGTTGATGATTATGATGATGGTGTGTACATGAGTCCCATTAGATTAAGTTCCCAAACTTTTTGGGACCACCTTCCCCTTTTTAAGAAGAAAATTTACCACCGCCCCCTTACAAATTTCTGACTTTAATTTGCTTATATTTCATAGAATTTTATACCAACGTTTTGTTATGAAAATACTTTAATTTGAAGTAAAGTTTAATTAATCTTAATATGAAGTAAAGTTTTGTAAAGCTAGTATATAGGCAATATTTAAAAGTTAAGTTTACTATGCTCCTTAAAATTGAATGTGAATCAATAATTAGAGTTTACCTTTTAATAAAATTTGATTCAAAAACAATTCGGCACAGCTTCGATAAGAGTCCTCCAGCCGCCATGTTAACCCATAAGCTCAAATGATGACAAAACTTAAGCTTATTGCTGAACTGTAGGAGCTATGGGTAAACATGGCGGCTGGAGGACTCGTAGAGACTCCCAAGTTGGCACTCCAGGTTTATGTGTAGCTCAATGTTAATGACAATATTTAAGCATGATGCTGTGGATAAACTTGGCGGCTGTAGGACTCTTTCTAAAGCTGTTCCAAATAAGTCTATTCTTTACTCTACAAAATATTGATTTTTTATTTATTCCTTTTCAGCATTTTAAAATTCATATTCCTTGCAACATTGTCTTGTTGATCTTTATTAAGACTTCGGAAAATTCTTCGTCCTTATTAAGTTGTGATAATGGCCGAGTACAGCGGACTACCCTTCAAATTGTTGGCCCGAGACTTTTTTCTCTACACGACGTACTTTCCGCTTTACCTGAATGAACGAGACTTCTTCGACCCCGCGCTCTACATACAGCAAGCCAAAACGGCCGTATTCGAGATGTCGTCAGTTTTCAGTCCCTACATGAGGAAGTACGTCTACGAAAAAACCAAAGACGTCTTGCTGAGAACAGACGAAGAGCTCCTTCGCTTCCTCGTCCCCAAGTGCCTTAGGATCTACAACCCACAAAACCCCGAGACTTTGACTGTCGTGATGTCCTTCGTGCACGAGTTCCTGCTGTACCATCAGATGAACAGGCTTTGCTACAGGTTCCACTTCACCGCCTACAAGTGCGTCGACGCTGTGTTCAACAGGTTCAAAACGGATCAGTGGATGCCAGAAGGGTGGGATGCTCTCCGTCACCACGTGAGAAAGAACCTGATCAAGATGAGGCCGGACTCGAGCGATCAAGCAACAATCGACCGAGAAACTCTGCGTAAGACTAAGTTTCAATCCGACATGGTGGATCTCTTAAAGACGTTGGAAGATGACGAAAACGATGGTGGATTCGATCTAAACGATTACGAAAGCTTCCTAATTGCTGAAAATGACCCGGGAAATGACCCAGAGGAGGAAGACGATGACCCCTTCACAGTGGACTTGACGCCGAACCCAGATTTGCTGAACCAGAAAGCTGGAGGCTTCGAGTACTTAGAAATGGGAATTCCGATTTCATCATTATTGCCCGTACCTCCTTATTCTAAACCTGAAATTTTTGAATCGTTAGAAGAGGAGGATGTGTCAGGAACAAGCAGGGAGGATTCTTCAGAAGACAGTGATGGCCAGAATTTAGTCAACAGCGATATGGAGCCTGATCCTGTTCGGGACGCAGCCGAGGAGGGAGACACCTACGACGAGGAGTACGAATCGAATATCGAAACTCGCACCTGTTTTTCCAAATTCGAGATCTACACCTCGGTGATGATGAACGAAGCTCTCTGCCGCTATGGGTCAGAAGCGTTCAAAGGGAAACTGTTGAAGAGAAAGTGCGAATACTGCGGAATTAAGTGTTACCGGTTCTCTTACAATCTCTTTGAAGAGCAGCTCGGTTTGGCTATGGTTAAGAGGCCCAGAAACTAAAGCATTTTTAATCAATAAAATCGGGTTCAAGTACGTTGTATTACTTATGAAGGGTATAAGTGTTTTTTTAAATGTTCTGTCCATATTTTAGAATTTTTTAATACTGCAAGATGCATTTTCACTGGTAATTTTATTATACTTAATAAGTATAATTTCTTGCCACTGCTTTCTTGACTTTTTGAATGTTAATCAAGAGTCTATGGACTAACATCGCTTTTTATTAGTGTCTTGTTTTATTGGGCATGAAATCATTTTCTGTAAGAGCTTTTTAAAGTGTTTAGTAAATAAATGTTTTTTTTTGCCAGATCTTGATACTTTTGCCCATTTTGAGTAATGTCCTTTCTTTTACATCAGAACGAGCAAAAACTTCATTCCTCTAAAGAATAAAGTTATGAGTATTGCAGTATTTCCCAGTAAAAATGTAGTTAATAAGTAAATTTCTAGGAATCGGATAGTGAAGACTTGATATAAAATCGTACCAGAAGCGAAATATTGAATTTCCCATATAAGAAATAAAATCCAATCTCAAAATGCCAAGTTAAACTTATTCTTTTAACTTAGTGCCACGACAATTAGAAGTTAATGAAATGCTCAAAAGATGACTTAATATAACTTTTTTTTTCTCTCTAATGGCAGGTAATTTGAACAGCTAAGTTTATTATCCCATAATGCCGAAATCAGTACTTTCTTCCCTTACTTAATATAACGTAAGGAAAATCAAGTTTAAAATAATCGATAACGGGAATTACTTTTTATTTTTTAAATTGCGTTTTCCACTAGAGCAGTGGTTCCCAAAGTTGGTTCCGTGGAACCCTGGGGTTCCACCAAAAAATTTAGGGGTTCCGAGTGACAATTTTTTTTTAAAGAAAATAAGAATGGTGGGCTTTTTATATTAAATTAATCAAAATGCAAATCCTACCAAAAATATGTATTAAATTACCAAAAATGTATGTCCGAAATTCTGATTAGGTGTACCAAAACAAGTTAAAACCTTCTTTTTATAGTCAAATTTTCACAAACTTGCGGGAGGACCCCCAGACCCCCTGATGGTTCTTGGAACTCGCTTAATCACAACTTTTTTATCAGTTGGCTTGTTTCATTAAAAAATATTCAGGGTTCCGCGATCATTATTGCCAACAAATTGGGGGGTTCCACGAACAAAATAGATTGTGAACCACTGCACTAGAGGGAAATAAAAGGTATCCTTACTTTATAAAAATGTCAGGAGATTCTTTCAGTTTCTTCAGGAAAATATTTTAAATAAATTTTAGTTTGAAAAGGCACTGTCTATTTGCCCGGCAGATATACTCCCTAATTCTAGTCCTGTTTACCCGGCACTTGCCCGACAACGGTTCTGATTGGAGCGCTGGGACCGCGAGACCTACGGCGCTTGCGCCACCCAGTGCCAACTGCCGGTTTTATCGTCCAAATAGACGCTTCGGTTTGGGCAATGTAAATATATTTAGTTTGAATAGCTAAATTTTATATCAAAACCAAGATGTGCACTTCCATCGTGTGAGGTGTTGACTGAAATACGTACGTTATAATAATCATCTAAGGAGTCTGGTGGAACACAAAACTAAATTGTTTAAGAATTTGTTTGAGTTATCCCAATTCGAAGCGAAAATTCTCCAGCTTGAAACTGAAATATGAACGATTCTGACTTAAAATTGTCTTCATCTTTCCTTACCTTGGACCTTATCCAGAATTCATTTAGCCTGTTCTTTAAGGAATTTGAATACAACACTTTTAACACATCCCTCTTCATAAATATCTATGATACGTTATTGCATTAGACACCCGCCAAGACCAAAATTATTGTTTCAAACAACGAAGTTTTCGGATGATAAGTTATAGAAAGGAAGTAAATAAATTTCAGAGGGTCAGGTTATTCCTTTTTCTCAACTTTTAGAATCTCAAATTTTAACTATAAGTTTTAATGAAGCTTCATTAAACGGAAACACACTTAAGTCAAATAAGACAAGAAATGAAGAAATGCATCATAGATCCGTATTTACAAATCCTACTCCGTAAGATGTTGGCGAAAACTGATTGGGATTTGCTGGAAGTGGTGTTGTATGAGATTGCCTATCGCTCTGCAAATGATTTCATTGCTCAATTATCATTCAGAGTTGGATTTGGTTTACATATATGTAGTGGTAGGGAATAAGAATCAATGTTTGGGAAACAGGAGGGCGAATCCAACAGGCGGGGCTGTGGAAAATGGGCTTTTCAAAGGAGTTAAGACCAATCCTGGGCCTAGCCAGAAGGCTCCCACACCCAAGTTAATCCCTAAGAATGCATGCGAGGGTAAATGCGAGGGTTTGAGGATTTTATATCCTCACTATGTGAAGATGGTTCACAACTTTTGGGAGTTCACACAACAATGGCAGTTCACAACTTTTCCGCTAAGCGAATAGTGAAATTTTTTTTTCGATACACCCTAGTATACAATATGTGTACGAGCATTGCCATTTGGCAGAGCGCCCTCTTCCCATGTGGTGACGTCACGGATGAGCCAACCTTCTCTCTCTACAAACTTTGGCAATAGGTTTTATGTAATAATCTGTTTTTTACACCCTTAAAAATTAATTTTCGGAAAAAGTGCTCCGCGACGAATTTGTCTCTTGAAAATTGCTCCGCGACATAAAAAGTTTGGGAACCCCTGATGTAGACAAACAATCCCCATATTAAAAAGTATTGCCCAGAAATTGTCTTTACTGTTGGTCAAAAAATATTGTTCACAAGAAAACTTAAATTATGATTCTTTAGTATGTTTGAAAATAATTACCATAATAATAACCATCGTTGTGAAAATAATAAATTGATGCTTTAAATTTGCAAATAAAGAAAAAAAGATCTAATTTATTTATTTTTAAATTATAGATTTCAAACCCTGGTTAAAAACACATTGTTATTTTCTTTTCTTACAAATCTTTTAAATAACAAAGCTTAAAATTGAAGATCAAGAATCCCCCTTCCTCTTCAAATTCGAAGTATTTTACACTATAAAATAAAAAAAGCACCCACACTGCTGGAATCAATTTATAATCTTCAAAACAAATTATCATTTAATTTTAAACGAAGTTCAATTACTTAAAATCGCTGTTAAAAACCCCACAGAAGGAAATTGCTTGGATCTTTAGAAAGAAAATGCGCCTGAGCTTTAATTTCCCTTCTTTGATATGAAATAATCCCTAACTGTCACTCTCTCACACTTGATCCAATCTAATGGGAAATGATTGGCTATTGCTACGACAAGCTAGAGGTCACGAGCTTTTTTCATGTTTATGTGAAGAACCAACCTTAAATTCTATAAGCGGGGGCTGGGTGGCTTGGTTGGTTTACACGATGCCAACCACGAACTGTATCAGCCGTCGGTTTGATTCCGGCCCTTGCCCTGTGTGTATTTTCTCTCTCTGTGTCAGTAAAAATCCTGTTGTGTCTGTCTTTCTTGACGAAGGTTTATAAGCGGACCCTTGAGATAAAGCACACAGACCAGAAAATATATGTAACCAAACCAAACCTATATTCTATAAACCTTGCTATTTACTGTACATTTCCCCCTTTTTCTAAACTGTTCCCCCATGATTTGTTACGATCCCCATTAGGCAAGCATCAGATGGACCATAGGCGTAACGAGGACGGGGTTATTAGGGCTGTAATCCCCCCCATTACATCGACGGTTTCTAAAACTTGGAAAACTGAAAAAAATTTCCTTTACTAGGAAGGCGGTTCACAAGGAACTGTTCTTTTAGGTTTTAGGAACTGACCCAAAGGGCCTCAAAATTAATTTAAACACTATATTGAGAGACGAAGATTTAAACAATTTCTGGGGGAAAACCCCCAAACCCCCCTCTAAAATTTTTACGTGTGATATACTGTGATTTTCCCTTGAAAGTTAAGCCTCTTAGATGAAGTTTTCCCTTCGGAAGTTTTGCAAAAAAAATTGTTTATATTATACTTATATTATGAGACACTTTTCAAAAGGGAGTAATATGTTTGAGGGGTTGACTGGTTGGAGTAAACCCCCCCATGGGTCATCTCTAGTTACGCCACTGAGATGGACCCCCCGTGGTACTCTTCATAACCTTGCTTTTCAACTCCCGTGCAAAGTTTCAAAATCCCGTAATCGAGCCATTATTCAAGTATCCTTTTATCGGTCAGCTGACCACTGGAGCGCTATGATATTTGATGAAAAATTATTTATCGTGTGGTTTTTGTTTCAATCTGGCAACTTCTACTCCCCTCAAGATACTTAAATCCACGAATACTTCTCCTTTTGCCTAATGTTCCTTGACCTCGTTCTCTTGGCCTAAACGTTTTCAGGTAAAGTGGTTTCCGTTTATCATAATACCCCTTGTTTTCAAGGTGATGTTATGCATCTGTTATACGCAAGATGATCTTGGAATAGCTTGAGAAAGAGTCCTCCAGCTGCCATGATCACCCACGGCTGAAATGTTGAAAATGCATGCAGTGGAAACTGTGGGTGACTAGAGGAGGACTATACGGGTGACTAGAGGACTCTTTCAAAAGTTGTTCCCATGATTTTAATAGACGACATTAGTGTGACGTCACTTGCTTGTTTGGAAACGTTGATTCTATCCGTGATTGGTTCCGTGATTGGAAGTAAATCCGTACGGATCCGTACGGAACCAATCACGGATGGAATCAAAGTTTCCAAACAAGTAAGTGACGTAATGACTAATGTCGTCTATTAACAATACTAGGGCTGACCGGCATGCGTAGCACAGTGTTTCAAGGCGGAGTTAAAATAGTGGCACACGAAGATATTGAAGAATTTTGTAAAATAATGCGAGATTAAAAAAATATGTTACAATTTTTCTTTATGTTAAAGTTTCTAACTTTGTAATATAGTTCGTGTTGGCCAAATCTCTTTTTAGGAGCTCGAATGACAGTATCCTATTGACTCCCATTTTTGAAGTTTCTTAATTTAAAACAAACTTTATTGGATAACTTAAACACTTAAACATAACTTAAACACAAGATTCTGAATGAGGCATTGCAATGTAGATTAATTTTGAAGGTTCTTAATAGCTTTCTGGTTAATTAAATGATTTTCAAATTAATAGTTTGTATTGAAAATTGTGTTAAAATTAGTCTAGTAAAAATTTCTAAAACTCTTCGGGGGTGTACCACTATTTTAATTTTTACATCTCTACTCAGACGTACTTGTGGAGTACTGTTTTTTGTGTAAAATTATCATAATCAGTGTGTCAGTAAATAAAGTGTTTTCCATTTGTTTAAGTTTATAGTATGAATTTTAAAAAGTTTAAGTGGCACGCCCTAGATTTGTTTCTCAAATAGTGGAACTTTCTAAAAAGGTTGGTCACCCCAGGGGTTGGCAAAAACCCGGGTTTTATTTCAACCCATGAAAAAAGTATTTTTCAAAATTTAGTGGGGCTTTCCTGTAAGAAAGGTTTTTTCAAAGTTGATGATGTTTTTTTTTTGAAGTTCGGTAGGTTGTTTAAAAATGATTTGTTTTTTTATTAGTTAAATGGGTATTTTAACATTTTTTTCGCTTTTCATTCGCTTTTCGAAGTTACATGTTCGAAGTTCTATGAGTCTAATGGTTTCTTTTAAATTAATGACTGGGGTTTTTAAAACTACCCCGGGTTATTTAAAAAAAATTAGTCAATAAATATTTTACAATTCAAATGTCTTTCAAATTTACAACTAAAATTGGTTTTTCAAAGTATGAGTGGGTTTTTTCAAAGTTCAGAGCGTGAGTTTTTATAAGTCAGGTGGGTTATTTTCGAGTTTTTCCTAAAAAACTCCTTCCGATGCTTGGGCCAAAGTTTCCCTTAAGGGACGAATTTACCCCAGTTTAACGGTACCCTTTAAAATTTTAAAGTGGTGTTAAAAGATTCCACAAACCTTTTGTATAAAAATATTTAGGCATTTGAATGCTGTTACGTTTATGATTACCATGATTACTTTTCTCAACGCATGTTTACATAACCACAGGGATACCCCTAATAATAATTACATATAGATACAACACAGCTAATTATCTTAATTTGATATTTTTTCCAAATGTTTATCCTACATTTCAGTCAGGGATGAAACTTCTGCGGGTTGCCCCCAAAATATGTTACTTCTATAAAATAAATATTTAATTTTAGGAAGTCTTAAATCTCTAAGCTGGTTTTGCTATCACATGAATTATTTGAGATATTTACGGAAATTTCGAATCTATTTTCAAAATTAACATTTTGCTTTATATTCCAATCAAATAAAAAAATGTAGATTAATTCTAAACTTTTTGTCCCAATGTTAACTACGACAGATATGAATGAATGGAACAGCTTTAGAAAGATTCCTCCAGGCGCCACGTGTAGCCACAGCAACATGCTTAAGTGATCCCTTATGTGCATCACTTGATCCGTTGGTGAACATGGCAGCTGGAGAACTTTCTGAAGCTGTTTCAAAGGAATATTTTAGGATACTTTAAAAATATTGATTTTTTTTTCTTTTTCAGGATTTTTAGAATCTGACGAATATTCATATTCGTTGCAGCATCCCCTTCTTGATCTTATTTATCAATAAGGCTTCGGAAAATTATTTTCCTTATAAGTTGTGATAATGGCCGAGTACATAACACTACCCTTCAAACAGTTCGCCCGAGACTTTTTCCTCTACACGACGTACTTCCCGCTTTACCAGAACGAACGAGACTCCCTAAAACCAGCGCTTCAGATACAGCATGCCAAAACGGCCGTATTAGAGATGTCGTCAGTTTTCAGTCCCTACATGAGGCAGTACGTCTTCGAACGAACAGAGAACGTCGTGCTGAGAACGGACGAAGATCTCCTTCGCTTCCTCCTCCCCAAGTGCATGAGGATCTACACCCCCCAAAGCCGCGAGAACTTGCTTGTCATGATGTCCTTCATCCACGAGTTCCTGCTGTACCTGCAGATGAACAGGCTTTGCTACAGGTTTCACTTCACCGCCTATAATTGCCTCGACGCGGTGATCAAGAGGGTTAATATTAGGTGGACGAAAGACAGGTGGAACAATTTCTGGGACCACGTGAGAAGGAACCTGAATAAGATGAGGCCGGACTTTTACAATCAAGAAATAGTCGACGAAGAAACTCTGCGTATGGAAGACTTTCAAACCTCGATGGTGGATATCTTCCAGAGGTTCGAACGTGATAACGACGGTGGATTCGAACTAAACTATTACGAACTCTCCATGTGTGCCAAAGATGCCCCGGAAAATGACCCAGACGAGGAAGACGATGACCCCTTCGTAGTGGACTTGAAGCCGAACCCAGATTTGCTGAACCAGAGAGCTGGAGGCTTCGAGGACATAGAAATGGGAATTCAGATTTCCTCGTTATTGCCCGTACCTCCTTATTCTAGACCACGCACTTATTCCGATGAGTTGCCAGGCGACCCCAGCGACGAAGAGTGCAAATCGAATATCGAAACTCGCACAGGTTTTACCAAATTCGAGATCTACACCTCGGTGATGATGAACGAAGCGGCCGACCGCTATGGGTCTGAAACGTTCAAAGATAAACTGTTGCAGAGAAAGTGCGAATACTGCGGAATAAAGTGTTACCGGTTCTCCTACAATCTCTTTAAAAAGCAGCGCGATTTGGCTTTAGTTAGAAAGGTTTCAGAAGAACAGAAAATAAGGGCTCAGAAAGAAAAATTTATCGAATAAAAACGCAATTAAAACATAATTTTTACTTAATGAATTCTGGTTCAAGTGCGTTTTATTACTTGTAAATGATGTCTTTTTTTATAAATGTGCCGTCTTTAATTTTTAAATTTTTTAATGCTGAATAAGGATGTATTTCGTGGTAATTTTATTTTAATTAACAATTTTAATTTCTTGCCACTGCTTTCTTGACTCTTTTTGATTAGAGTACTACTGGATTGTTTTGATTGCTAACCAAATCTATGTAATATCTCTTTTTATTTGAGCCATGTTTTATTGAGCATGTAATCAATGCTTTTTAAAGTGTTTAAGTAAATAAATGTTTTCTTACCAGATCTAAAAACATTTGCCCCCTTTTGAGTGACCTCCTATTTTCTACATCTTGACGGGTAAACACTTCATTTATCCTATGAGTAAAATGTGTATTACGGTATTTTCCAGTAAAGTTGTAGTTAATAAATTAAATTATTACTAATTTAAATTTCTAGGAATCGGATAGGATAAGAAAACTTATCAGAAACAAAATATTGAGATCCGATATAAGAAATAACATCCCATCTACCTGTGCCATATTCAACAAACTATTAATTCTTTACTCCTAGTGCCAAGACAATGAGTGGATGTCCACGAAACGCTCAAAGGATGACTTGATATAACTTAAGGAAAATCAAATTTAAAATAATTTTAAGGGGAATTAAACTTATGTGTGTGTTTCAATGGAGGAAATAAAAGTTGTCCTTTATAAAAATATCAGAAGATGTTTTTCGTTTCTTCAGGATGGGTTTTTAAAGAATTTTTTTAAACAAATATCTGTTTGAAAATTTAAATACTAAATACTTAGAATATACAGGGTGTATCTGAAATGATGCGACAAACTTTGAGGGGTGACAGTACTCATCAAGACAAACAAGAATTGGTATAGAAAGGGGGGTCGCAGATACGCCGTTAAAGAGCTAGGACCTAATGTAGTGCGAGTGCGTTTCAAAAGGCCGTTTTTAGATGGCCCGTGTGACGAAACAAAACATAAAATGAAAAGCATTATTGCATGACATGAAGTACAGGAGTATCCGTACTACTTAAATCCTCAATGTGATAGAAATTGGACCACTTGCTAAACCGTGGGGTGAGTTTTAAAACGTGCAATATTCATCTTTTAGCCAAAGAATGGAGTTCCCTTACATTAGTGTAATGGTACTTAGAAAAATGATGATCGGGGAAGGAATTTTCAATGATCATACATTGATCATTGGAACTGTATGATCATTGAAAATTCCTTTCCCGATCATCATTTTTCTAAGTACCATTAAGGGAACTCCATTCTTTGGCTAATTGCTTTGGCTTTATTGGCTACTGGAAGCTTTGGCACGTCATCACGACATCAAATTCAGCTGACAGTGACGTCACTGGTATCAGATGGATCCCCCGTGGTACTCTTCATAACCTTGCCCTTTTTTTCAACTCCCGTGCAAAGTTTTAATATCCCGTAAAATCGAGGGGGACGGATGGCTTGTTTGGTTTGCTCTCTGCCTTTCACGCCAGCAGTCTGAGCACTGCTCCGTCGTGATTTCGATTCTTACCTCACCCCTGGGTGTATTTTCCTTCTTTGTGTCAGTATAAATTCTGTTGTGTCTGTCTTACTTGACGAAGGTGTATAAGCGGATTCTCGAGATCAAGCACACATACCGGAAAATATATGTAACCCAAAACCAACCGGTGCAAGTTCACAACTGCTGATGGTTGGCGAGATTTGGCTTTTTAACGGCACATTTGGCGTTTTTAACGGCACTTTAGTATTGTTTTAGGGTTGCTTTTATCGCTAAAAGTTGGCACATCAGCAGTTCTAAACTTACGCCAGTGGTATGATATTTGATGAAAACGTATTTATCGTGTGGTTTTTGTTTCAATCTGGCAACTTCTACTCCCCTCAAGATACTACTTAAAACCACGAATACTCTTCCTTCGCCTGGTATTGTTTGACCAGGTTCACTTGGCAGAAACGTTTTTAAGTAAAGTGGTTTCCGTTTATCATAATAAATCTTGTTTTAAAGGTAATGTTTGCATCTGTTATACGTAACATGATTTTGGAATAGCTTGAGAAAGTCCTCCAGCTGCCCTGTTCACCAACGGCTGAAATGTTGACAACAATATGTCTGCAAAAGATATGTTATTTCATTAAATATTTTCGTAAATTTAGAAATTGGGAAAAATTGTCATTTTTCTTGAAAAAAACCGAAAATGGGACCAAAATTGGTTTATTTGAGAAACCAATTGGGTCCAATTCGGAACTTGGGCCAAAGTTTCCCTTAAGGGACAAATTTACCCCAGTTTAACGGTACCCTTTAAAATTTTAAAGTAGTGTTAAAATATTCCACTAACCTTTTGAAAAAATATTAAGGCATTTGAATGCTGTTACATTTAAATTACAATGATTACTTTTCGCAACGCATGTTTACATAACCACAGGGAACCTCTAATAATATATTTACTTATAGATACAAATAATAAACTTTATTTGATATTCTTTCCCACATATTTATCCTACATTTAAGTCAGGGATGAAACTTTTGCGGGTTGCCCCTTAAATGTTATTTCTAAAAAATAAATATTTAATTTAAGGAAGTCTTAAATCTCTAAGCTGATTTTGCTATCACATGGATTATTTGAAATATTTACGGAAATTTCGAATCTATTTTCAAAATTAGCATTTTGCTTTACATTCCGATCAAAACAGAAAATGTAGACTTATTCTAAAATTTTGTCCCAATGACGACTTCGACGGATATGAATGAATGAAACAGCTTTAGAAAGAGTCCTCCTGGCACCACGTGTAACCACAGCTGCCACAGCAACATTATTAAGTGTTGTCATCACTATTGAGCAGTTGGTGAACATGGCGGCTGAACTTTCTATAATTATTCCAAAAGAATCTTTTAAGATGTACTTTAAAAAATATTGATTTTTTTCCTTTTCAGGACTTTTAGAATCTGAAGAAAATTCATATTCGTTGCAGCATCTCCTGTTGGTCTTATTTATTTACACTTCGGAAAATTCTTTTTCTATAAATTGTGATAATGGCCAAGTTCAAAGGACGATTTTTGGTGTTCCCCCGAGACTTTTTCCTCCACGCGACGTACTTCCCGCTTTACCTGAATGAACGAGACTCTCTAAAACCCTCGCTTCGCATACAGCAGGCCAAAACGGCTGTATTCAAGATGTCATCCATTTTCAGTCCCTACATGAGGAAGTACGTCTTCGAACAAAGCAAAGAGGTCATTCTGGTTGACGACGAACATCTCCTTCGCTACCTCGTCCCCAAGTGCATGATGATCTACAACCCCCAAAACCGCGAGACTTTGATTGTCGTGATGTCCTTCATCCACGAGTTCCTGCTGTACCTGCAGATGAACAGGCTTTGCTACAGGTTTCACTTCACCGCCTACAAGTGCCTCGAAGCGGTGTTCAATAGGGCAGAACAGTTTAAGCCAAAAAATTGGGATATTTTCTGGGACCACGTGAAAATGAACTCGAGCGATCAAGCAACAGTCGACCAAGAAACTCTGTGTAAGAAAGAGTTTCAAACCGACATGGTGGATCGCTTCAAGAAGATCAAGGAAGATGATGATAACATCGGTCTGACATTCACTCTAACTCGTAACGAATGCGGCATGATTGAAATAGATGAACCTATGTACGATGAAGAAGCCTCAGATTTTGAAGAGTACTATGGTATGAAATACGAAGACCTAGAGAAAGACGATGACGGAGGAGGAAGACCGAGGAAGAGGAGGAAGACGTTCCTTCAAGAGGTGGAAGACGGTGATCCAGAGGTGGAAGACGGTGATCCAGAGGTGGAAGAAGGTGATCCAGAGGTGGAAGAAGGTGATCCAGAGGTGGAAGACGGTGATCCAGAGGTGGAAGACGGTGATCCAGAGGTGGAAGACGGTGATCCAGAGGTGGAAGACGGTGATCCAGAGGAGGAAGACGGTGATCCAGATGTGGAAGACGGCGATCCAGAGGAGAAAGACGGCGATCCAGAGGAGGAAGACGGCGATCCAGAGGAGAAAGACGGTGATCCAGAGGAGGAAGACGGTGATCCAGAGGAGGAAGACGGTGATCCAGAGGAGGAAGACGGTGATCCAGAGGAGGAAGACGGTGATTCAGAGGAGGAAGACGGTGACCTCTTTGAAGTGGACTTAACACCGAACCCAGATTTGGTGGAACAGAAAGCTAGAGGCTTCAAGGACTTTGAAAGGGGAATTGCGATTTCATCATTATTACCCGGTGTACCTCCTAATTCTAAACCTCGTACTAACTCATCGTCCAATAATTCGTCGGGAGACACTTGCAACGAAGAGTGCGAATCGAATATCGAAACTCGCACAGATTTTTCAAAATTCGAGATCTACACCTCGATGATGATGAAGGAAGCTGTCGCCCGCTATGGGGCAAAAAAGTTAACAGATAAACTGATGCAGAGAAAGTGCAAACACTGCAAAATAAGGTGTTACCGGTACTCCTACAATCTCTTTAAAAAGCAACGCGATTTGGCTGTAGTTAGAAAGTGCAAACCGGTTTTTTTTACGTAGAGGGTCCAGAAAGTAAAGCTTTATACTTAACTTTTACTTAATGAATTTTGGTTCAAGTACGTTGTTTTACTTGTAAAGGATATGTATTTATGTGCAGTCTTTAATTTTTAAAAAAAATTAATACTGAAGGATGCATTTTCGGTGGTAATTTTATTTTAATTAACAATTTTAATTTCTTGCCCCTGTTTTCTTAACTCTTTTTGATTCGAGTACTACTAGATTGTTTTGATTCCAAGAGTATGTACTGTGTTCGCTTTTTATTGGAGTCATGTTTTATTGATCATGAAATCATTCCTTTAGAGCTTTTTAAAGTGTTAAGTAAATAAATGTTTTCTTACCAGGTCTAGAAACATTTGTTCCTTTTGTGTTATCTCCTATTTTCTACATCTTGACGGGTAAACACTTCATTTCTGTTATGAATAAAATGTGTATTACAATATTTTCCAGTGAAGTTGTAGTTAATAAATTAAATTATTAATAATTTAAATTTATAGGAATCTGATAGTAAAGAATTTTTATAGAAACCAAATATTGAGATCAGATATAAAATATAATCAGATATAAGAAATAAAATCCCATCCACCTTTAAGTACCCATATTCAACAACTTATTCTTTACTCCTAGTGCCAAGACAATAAGTGGAAGTTCACGAAACGCTCAAAGCATGACTTGATATAACTTGAGGAAAATCAAATTTAAAATAATTTAACGGGAATTAAACTTATAGAGCATTTTCAATCACATGACTCGGACCTAACAACGGCCTTAGCAACAGAAGATGTTACAGTTTTTTGCCCTACAGAGGTTAACAGTTACAGAAAATGACTAGCCGTGGAATTCTTCCATTGGAGCATTTGCAATCACGTGATCCCATACCTAAAAACCGCCTTAGCAACAGATAAACAACGGCTTTAGCAACAGTTGAAAGCCCCACAGAAGGTACACAGTTAAAAGAAAATAACCGGTTGTGACGTCACCTGAAAACACTCTGTGTGTTCACGGCTTACTAGATACTATACAGGCTAGCCCAGTTTTCAACAATGAAAACCATTTGACAACTTTTCCCGCTTGGATCGCCACAAGTCCTACCTATATCATCCACCGCCTTCAACACTGTGGATATGCTTTGCCAGTTTGTCCAGTATTGCCATCTGAATTTTTAATGATTTCCGTACTCGGCTAGCCTGTATAGTAACTAGTAAGCCGTGGTGTGTTCCACTGGGGGAAATAAGTTATCCTTTATAAAAAATATCAAGAGGATTTCAGTTCCTTCAGGAAAGGATTTTAAAGAATTTTTTTAAAGAAATTTAGGTTTGAAAATTTAAATACTATTTATACTTTAAATATAGCTGAACTTGATTTCAAAAGCAAGATGTACACTACCATGTTGATAATTATGTTCTTGTTAGGTGTTGACTGAAATACCTATTCCTTATAATAATCATCTAATGGGTCTGTTGAAAAACAACTAAATTTGAATTCGAAGCAAAAATGTTCCAGCATAAAACTGAAATAAACGATTCTGACTTAAAATATTCATCTTTCCTTACCTTGGACCTGATCCAGAATTACTTTAGCCAGTTCTTTAAGGAATTTGAATGTTAACAGCACTTGTATAACACATCCCTCTTCATAAATATTTACGATACGTTATTGCATTAGACACCCGACAAGACCAAAATTATTGTTTCAAAGAGCGAAGTTTTCGGATGTTTAAGAAAGGAAGAAAATAACTTTCAGGGTCGGGTTATTCCTGTTTCCTAACTTTTAGAATCTCAAATTTTAAACGGAACTTCATTAAACTGAACACATTTAAGTCAATTAAGACAAGAAATGCATCATATATACTCCTGTTCATAAAAAATGCAACACCATGAAGGACTTGTTAGATTTTGATGAAATTTACACAGCTGGTGACCTTTGTAAGTGCAAATAAACTATTAAATTTTCAGAACAAAGGAACAAAATTAAGTATCGAAAATCAGTGTTTTATGTAGTCCATACGCGCTACAATGAGAGCCTCTATCCGACACGTCATTAAATCAAACAGATTGCTTTTTTACCTGAGGAGGAGATTTTCATCAAAGATTCTTCTGAAACCCAAAGTTTGCCAAAGTTGGCAACAGAACAAGAATTTTGAGCATGAGGAGTAATCAACGAAATTTCAGTCAAATTCCATAGGTGAAATATTGGGTGAAGAAATTTGCTGAAAGAGAAACTGCTTTTGATGGATAAAATGGAAGTTCGGAACATTCCAAAAAACATGTGTCCAAGGTTTGTCCTGATCAAATACAGCTTCAGGAATGCTTCAAAGGTAGGGTATAATTTTTGGCTCCAAAAATTTTTTAAAGCATTTGTGGCTGTTAAGATCACCTTCATTTCTTATCTCATAAGGTTGCCCATGATACTTAATAGTGCTCCATCTCATAGCGTTGGGCGTTCGTGCGGTCTGACGCAAGATAAAACTCTCCAAAGATAGCGTTTTACAATATAAAGCCAAAAGCCGATGTGGGTGTCATGTTGATGAAAATTGAAATTGGATTCGTTTAAAAGGGCCATTTGTTGCTATTAATCGCGCGAAAAAAAATTTTTTGATGACCCCATGGTAGCTTTATGCACTGATGGAATTCCATCAATGGAGCTCTTTAAAAAAGAACGATAATTCGCGGAGTTCGGTGGAGCAACCACCAATTAACTGTTGAAGCAGACAATGATAGACCTGTAGCAGTGTTTTGACAGTTTGAAAGATGTCGAAAAGTCGCTGAGTGATCCGGCACTGTCATGCGAATGAAGTCTCTTTGATTTCGTGATGACATGACAATGAGGCGTTCAGCCCCTGATTTTCAACTCGCCTGACCATCTAGGGACCTCTGCTTTCACACCCATTTCACTATTGTCCTATTGGCCTTCATCTGAGCAGCAGTAACACAGTGTGAAAACACCCTTCAAGAAAGCCAATCATTGATCCTTGATCAAACACTGTTAAATGCTCATATGGCATCCGTTAAGGTATAAGGGGTATAATGACAAAATAATCAGCGGCAGACAACCTTCTTACAACTTCTTAACCACCCGTTACAGCCCCCCATATATACAACTAAATTAGTGATTGAAAAGGCGCTGCTCGTCTCACGCATGCGCTATAACTCTGAATTTGCATCAATTTAAATAGAAAACCATAATGTATATACCCTGAAAATTTCATGTTGATCAGACTATTCCTTCTTGGTGCTGCATTTTTTATGAACAGGAGTATACATAGATCCGCATTTACAAATTCAACTCCGTAAGATGTTGGCGAAAACTTTGGAGTTTGCTGGAAATGGTGTTGTATGAGATTGCCAATCGTTCTGCAAAAGTTTTCATTGTTCAATTATCATTGAGAGTTGGATTTGGTTTACATATATTTTCCGGTTTGTGTGCTTGATACAAATCAGAGTTGGAATTGTAAATATGCATCTACGATCATACTGCTTAATAGAAAAAAACTGTTAAAAACTGTCATAACCTCATAAGTTTGATTAGATCTAGGGGGTATTGGACAATCATAAATATGTATCTTATAATTTTTTCCTTCTCCACAAAGGACGTTGCATGATTTTTTTAATCGATTCTACATGCAAAAATAAGCAACTATACAAAATTTGAGGCTGATTGAAAAATTTTTGATTGCAAAAATAATTAACAAAAATCGTCTTTTTCGAAGCGCGCGAAAACGCTAAAAATGTCATGTGGTGTGACGTCACAACTCATCGACATCGTTCGCCGTGTGAAAGCATTACATTGGAATGTAAAGGCTCATTCACACTGTTTCACTTTCACTGTTCATCCCAGTGATTCACTCCTGTGAATCACTCATTCAGTGAACAGCTTTGTTTTCAGTTTCACTCTAATCAGACACGTTCATCTTTATCGGTTGTTTAGATTTTAGAATATGAATATCTCGATTTAATAGATTACTTTTAAAATCTATAATTTAAGCAGTAATATTTTTATGCAATTAGATATAAATGTTGTATTTCAAGGTTAAATTAAAGAATTAAAAGAGTTATTTGATATCATTTGCTTGTTCTTTCCTTTATTTACAGGTGATCAGATCAGAAATATTTCGAATTAAAATTAAAACAGACAATGACCAGCTGAAAATAATGATCGGTTCAAATTACCCTTTAAATTATCTTACTCCTGATAGCAGTATCGTTTAAAAGTTTAAACCAAACGATTTTTTTTAACAAATAAATAAATTTACTCTTATTATATTTTGTTATCTGGAAAATTAACAAATTTATAAATGATAATGATCGATTATCATTATAACTTTGAATAAAATGGAAAATGTTTTTAATAAATTTATTTTAAATTGGAATTAAGTCTGATGTAATACTTTGATGCGAATATTTTTATGTAGGTAGTTAATTCTAAGAAAGAACATGGATAACCGTAAAATGAGTTATTTTTTTTGTATCGTATTCCTCTAGAAATATTTATAAAATTCAAAGAATAATTTTCTACTACACAAAAAAAATTCAATGTGCGCAAAGAATTTTAAAAAAATTCATAGTTGGACTCGAACCCGCAACCTTTGGATCTGATTTCTGGTGACTTGACCACCATGCTAGATTAATCTTTCAACAGCAGTACGAAAGTTTTAATATAAAAACTTTGTCAAGTAATTGAAGGAAAAATAGTGCCAAGAGTTTAGATTACTTTCAAGGTTTTAAGAATAGCTGAACTGTTTTCTTAGTTGTTTATATGGATTTACAAAACATTTAAATAAATCTTTTTGGAGAATGTATTTTTTAATGATCTTAGTTATTAATAGTTTTTCTATCTCGGCGGACATACACGTTAGAAGACAGCTGTTCTGCGGATTTTAATTGATGTGATTTAAGAAGATTGTAAATTTTAATTCACTTTTATACAATTGTAAAACTATTTTTTCTCTAATAATTACACTTTAACAATGAAAAAATACTTCTAGGGTCTTATTATGATAAGTTTACGATTTGTGTTAAGCGTATAAGAACACAGTGGATGAGTTCATCAGTGAATGGTCCCAGTGGGTTTTTTCTAGGTTCATCTTTCATTTTTGATGTTCAATTCAAGAAGAAACAACAATTTACACCTTTCATTTTCGATGATTCCTCGAAAATGAAGATAAAAGTGAAACAGTGTGAATGGGGCTTTAGTAAAGGCTCATTCACACTGTTTCACTTTCACTGTTCATCCTGGTGATTCAGTCCTGTGAATCACTCATTCAGTGAACAGCTTTTTTTTCAGTTTCACTCAAATCAAACTCGTTCATCTTCATCGGTTGTTTAAAATATGAACATCTCGGTTTAAGAGATTAGTTTTAAAATGTATAATTGAAGCAATAATATTTTTATGCAATTAAGATATAAACGTTGTATTCCAAGGTTAAATTAAATAATTATTATTGGAGATCATATGCGTGTCCTTCTATTTATTTAAAGGTGATCAGGAAAAATTTCGAATTAAAATTAAAACAGGCAATAACCTGCTGAAAATAATGGTCGGTTTAAACATGGGTTGAAATCGTTTATATTACCCTTCAAATTATCTTACTCCTGATAGCAGCAGTATCGTTTGATAATTTGAGACCTCTTAATTTATATTATCAAACCAAACGATTTTTTAAAAACAAATAAATAATTTTACTTTTATTTTATTTTGTTAGCTGATATAATGATCTATTATTATTATTATCATAACTTTAATTTAGATGTGGAAAATCTTTTCAATAAATTTATTTTAAATTGGAATTTATTCTATATTTAAAAAAGTCGCCAAAAAATAATGGTTTAGCTGGCATATCGATTATCTAACTTCCTTCACCGAAGTTAAGCACCTTCGGGTGCTGTCAGTATTTGGGAGGGTGATCAACTGACCATAGCAATCATCGGTGCGTTTTCTTTCGTTTCTTGCTCACATTTGGTTTTATTTTTTAGAAGATCTACCTGTTATCAGAAATATTCTACCCTTAATAATGAATGAGTATATATTATTAAATTACGATTTTTTTATCGCCGATTTCAGAGGTACAATATTTCCTAGGCAAATTCTCAATAAAAACTTTTTCCAATCGTTTATCGGTGCATTCTTTTGAGAATTATGCTAATATGCTAATGAAAAATATTTTTTGTAATGGTGCACTGGACCTATAATCAGTCTTTGAAATTAAACTCTGACGATCCGATCAGAGAAAAATTTTAATTTATTAAATAAATTAATACTAAATTACGTGCGTTTTACTTTACATGTCCATTGTTTTGGATAGAACCGATGGTGGTAGTGCCGAGATTGTAGGGTTCCACGGGTTACGCAGTCCCCCGAAATATATGGATTTTAACCAAAAAATTAGAAATAATGACAATTGTAAGTTCCTCCAAATACATGGTGGTCATAAAATAACGATCCTATTTTAAAATTAATACAATTTGTAGATCTCTTATATGAAGTATTTCTAGATGCTAATTTAATTTTGCTTCCAAAAGAAATAAATAAAATAACACAAATAAATAATTCTTCCCCCGACGTTTACTCCGAAAACAGAATGAAAACAATAAAGCCAAGACCCAAAAAATTCCTTCTGCTCGCGAGGCGTTTGAAATCTGCAATCCTTCCTATTTATATTAAAGCATTGCTTTAATAGTTTAAACATAGAATACACAGTTGCATAACCAGCACAAAAACAAAATATTTAAAAAAAATTTAAGTGGTTAGATACAAATACTACTGAGTTTTTTCAATATTTTTTTCATCCGACACCACTGTGAGGTGCGATGGTTGGTGGTCACCCTCCCAAATACTGACTGCGCTTGAAGGTGCTTAACTTTAGTGAAGAATATTAGAAGACGTGCGATACTGGTTAGGTCATGATTTAAACGTCCAGGCATTTCAAGCCGTTTTTGGCGATTTATCTTTGCGACAATTGAAATGATCACCTAAGATTGACTCGACTTTTTCGACTTCGCGCGATATCGTGGCCAATCTAGAAGCCTTGCTGCCAAGCTCCCGAGTAGTAGAAATTTCAATTTTTACATTTGCGTCATAGAGCATTTTCAATCACATGACTCGGACCTAACAACGGCCTTAGCAACAGAAGATGTTACAGTTTTTTGCCCTACAGAGGTTAACAGTTACAGAAAATGACTAGCCGTGGAATTCTTCTTTTGGATCATTTGCAATCACGTGACCCTATACGTAAAAACCGTCTTAGCAACATATACCTCGTTACCTAGCAATCGCCTTAGCAACAGTTAAAAGCCCTACAAAGGTTAACAGTTAATAGAAAATAGCTGGTCGTGACGTCACCTGAAAACACTCTATTGTTGCACCGGAGCGGCGATATCAAGTAACACATTATTGCTTCTTTGTGCCAGTAAAAATTCTGTTGTGTCTGTCTTACTTGACGAAGGTGTATAAGCGGATCCTTGAGATCAAGCACACATACCGGAAAATATATGTAACCAAAAACCAAACCAAAAAACCAAACACATTATTGCATTTAAAAACGATTTATTACGAACTGTAAAGAAACATGAAAATGTACAGGGTGGTTATAAATTAAAATTTCGGACCGTCACTAGAAGTCTAAAAGGTAAATGTTTATTCAAGCTATAAAAACAGACACTTAAGAAAAAAAAATTATAACTATCCCTAAGAAAGGGGGACGGATGGCCTGTTCGGTTTGCTCCTCTGCCCTTCACGCCAGTAGTCTGCGCACTGCTCCGTCGTGAGTTCGATTCTCACCTCGCCCCTGGGTGTATTTTCCTTCTTTGTGCCAGTGAAAATTCTGTTGTGTCTGTCTTACTTGACGAAGGTGTAAAAGCGGATCCTTGAGATCAAGCACACATACCGGAAAATATATGTAACCAAAAACCAAACCCTAAGAAAGTACGCAATGTTGTTGAGCAAAAGGGACAGTTATAATTTCTTTTCTAAGTGTCTGATATGATAGCTTTAATAAACATTTACCTTCTAACTTCTAGACTTCTGGTGACTAGAACATAGAACCCCAATTTTTATCTTAATTTGGTCCAATGGTATTCTACGTCACATCACATGAAAACACTCTTAGCGTTTTGAGTCACGTGCTTTTTTCTCGACTTTTAAATTAAAATACTTAATTACTTGAACACTTTTTTGAAAAATTAACTAAATATTTCATTTTACTATACATACAACCATACGGAACACTTGAATGTTTATGAAAATCTGACACATGCAACTTTCTTATTATGAAAGATTTTGGAGAAAATCCATTATGAGCTTATAGACTACAGGCCCGTGTCGAAAAATGATGGGTCATTTGAACCACCACAAGACTTATATAGAATGATATAAGGGCATAAAATAATAAGATTCAGCACTATGCCGTCACTTGTAAGCTGTCCAACTGAGTGCCGGTGAGAATTCAAAAGCACAGGTAGAGTGAGTACATTTTGGTCATGTATTTTTGTACGGCATTTTTACCATCAATAGATCCAAGAAAAATAATGGGAAAACACGCAGTGCCGTACAAAAGTAGTGCGCCACCAAGTCGGAATTTTTGTTTGATTTTCCGCCGATTTTTAGGGTAAATTTGGTCATTTGATTGTGTACGGCATCGGTTCCATACAGTTTCAAAACCTCTTCTAATCCATAATTCCGCAACGCCGTACAAAAAATCATGCGACAAGGGGGAAAAATCGAGGGTTGCAACCCTCTCCATTTCAGTGGTCTGGGGGGTGATTTGAAAAAGTACGGCATCGGTTCCAAAATATTATCTAGCACTCAAATGTACTATTAAAATTAATGCCGTCAAAAAATTATTGTCCATTTGTATGTATATATTAATAATTATCTCAATTTCATCATATACTTGATTTATAAAGCTGGAAGGTCATTTGATCCTGTACGGCAACTTTTTTTTCAACATGGTATAGTTAAATACAATTGTCATATAATATTGCCGTTCAAAAGAAACTGTTCTAAAAAAAATTACAGAGAAATACAAAAAATGAAATTTTTCGAATTATTTCAAAAGTTTCAATAATCATAGATAAATGAAATTTTGCAATTTTCTACATATTATCGTGGTTTTAAATAGTATTCAGGTAAATAATTCAGAAAAAAATGATGCCGTACATTTTAATGCAAACCATATTTTCAGGCTGATGAAAATGGCACTACCATTTCAGGGGTATTTTATGTTCATCTGATACAATACGGCATTCACATATTCTTAAAGAGAACAACTGATAATATGCATTAATCATTATGCTGTCTATCTGAAGTGAAACAGTGTGTATATTATATTCAAGAATTAAAAACTGCCAATGTCAGTATCAACAGTTTTGTACACTCCTGGTCATATACTCCTACTGACCTTTGGACCAACAAAAATGTACGGCATGTGAGAAAATGTTATCTATGCATGAAATACTTTCAAAATAAATTAATTTTATGTTGTGTCAAATCACCCCCAAGACCACCGAAAGGGAGGGGATTGCAACCCTCGATTTCCCCCCTTGTCGCATGATTTTTTGTACGGCGTTGCGGAATTATGGATTAGAAGAGGTTTTGAAACTGTATGGAAAAATCAAACAAAAATTCCGACTTGGTGGCGCACTACTTTTGTACGGCACTGCGTGTTTTCCCATTATTTTTCTTGGATCTATTGATGGTAAGAATGCCGTACAAAAATACATGACCAAAATGTACTCACTCTACCTGTGCTTTTGAATTCTCACCGGCACTCAGTTGGACAGCTTACAAGTGACGGCATAGTACTGAATCTTATTATTTTATGCCCTTATATAATTCTATATAGGTCTTCTGGTGGTTCAAATGACCCATCATTTTTCGACACGGGCTTGTAGTCTATTATATTTTCTTATCGAACAAGTTGCGTAGATGTTTCATTAAATGCCATCGCCACAAGTGATTTGAAGCAATCTTACCTGAGACGTATTTGCTAATAAGTAAGATTAGCTCTGATTGATTTGTCGATAGGATATCATTCCAATAATGGTACTGCCAGTCGCTCTGATTGGTCGTTAAGAATATTACCGAGTAGGATTAGGAAATTTTTGTTAATGTAAGGAGGGTAGGTAATGCGAGGAGAAGAGGAAGGATAGTTTGCCGCGTATTGAGAAATTGCCCTTTTGCCATAAAAACCCCATCAACATGTGGAGAAATTGCATAAGTTACTGTTAGAGACTGAAGTCTCCTTTGGGACACTTCCCAAGTTCATTAAAGATGAGCGCATTGTAAAAAAAAGGTCTTTGACGGTTGAGACAATTAAGATTGTATTTTTTATCGGTTAATTAAACGGTAAAAAAAACTGAATTCTTCAGCCTCCCTCTATAGAGGGAGGCTGTGATTTTTTCGTATTTGATTTTAATAAATATATATTTATTTACTTTTTATAAATATGTGGAAAAAGCAGAATTTTTGAAGTTTAAGAGCAGGAGTTGCGTAACTTTATAGGAATGATACAAGGACAGGAAATAATGAAGTAAAGGTATTTTTAAAAGATTTGTCTTCTAAAAATAATATTTTTAAACGATATTAAGTAACTAATATCCAATAATTAATTATCCATTACATTTAGGGGAGAGTGGGGTAATAAGGATAAAATGGGGTAATAAGGAAAATGCAAAATTCCACAGGATTTTTCCTTAGGGTTATGAAGCTGATTTTTTTACAGAATGTTTATATCATTATCAGCTTTCTTTGAGAAAATAATGAACCTGCTAAGTAAAGGCGAAAGGGATTTTTTTACGTGTGTCTTATTACCCCAAGTGACTGTAGCCTTATTACCCCACGAGGGGTAATAAGAAACAAGCCAGTTATTTTACTTATAAAAAACAATTAAAAATCAAATGAAAGTAGTAATATAATCTCTAAAGTGTATTTTATAACCATAGTAATTTTCAAAAATTTTCATTGAAAATCTTTAGAGATATATGTTCAGTTAAAAATTAGGCTAACAAAGTTACAAAAATGAAAGTTTTTAACAACGCTATATTTTTTTATATAACACTTGAAAATCATGACAAAACAAATAAAATGGTGTTTCTCTTATTTAATCTTGTGAGACTAAAAAGTTCTTACCCCTCCCCCCCAAAAAAAATCTCCATTTTTTTTCTACAAACTCAGATTTTTAAAGGTCGGTTTCTCTTCCTCTTTATAAACTCAGCGCTACCCTCTCTTCCTTCAGGTTCGAATGGTTCAAGAGGTTTATGAAGAAACCCTCGAAACTATTCCCCCCACCCCAATGTGTTTCTATAGTTTTTTTTAATTAATTTTTCGGCAACGTGAATATTAAAAACCAACTTAATAATGTACTTTACTCACCTTTATTTTTCTTAAAATTTAAATTTGATATAAAATTTCAATAAATTACTTATAAATTTTTCAATAAATAATAAAATGGTGAGGAAAAGTGTTTCTTTTTACCCCTCGGTTTTCAGGAAAATGGGGTAATAAGAAACTTAATTCAATTCAATTTTTTAACTTGAAAAATAAATTAAATACAATAAAGTAACAACAAAATAAAGTCGAAAATAGTCCAATGATATTTTTCTGTATAAAATACCGATGTTTCTTATTACCCCTTAGTTTTGTTTAAATGGGGTAATAAGAAACGGGCATGTTTAAGAATGATCCTCAATCCTAAATTGAAAAACAAAAAGTGCATTATATAGCTCTTTGAACCCCTAAAAGAGTTGACTAAAAAAATCGGAAGATAATTTATTTATAAAAACAAGATAACTTGAAATAGTCGAAAAGACGTGACTTTGTATTTTCGGTTTTGTTGACAGAACCAACTTTCAACGACTATATTTCCCTGAAAAATTATCGTAAAACGATAAAATTTTTATGTGATGTAGGGGAAGATTGAAAGATATTGTGTGATTTTTTTCAGATTTTTAGGCTTACACACAAAGCAGTAAAATAAGAAAATCCTTATTACCCCACTCTCCCCTATATATGAGGTTGGAGAAGAAACATTCTATTCAAGTGGTTTTCAACATTTTTTTTTCCTCTAGCAATCCCCTCACAAAAAAAAACTCTTGTAGTCATTAATAAGATATTTTTATTTTCGTATTACAAAAAATGCGATAAATTTTAGCATCTTAGCTTTTCATCAAATTTTCCACAATTACAATATTATACTAGAAGTGAACACTTCATAACCATTGGGAGTTTTTACCTACCAGCAGTGTGAGAACATTACTATAACTCGAAAAAAGTGCTCTCAACGCGCACAATTCGTTTAGATTTCACATTTTTCAAAAAGCCAAATATTGCAAAAATTTCAATAAAAATATTTAGTAATCAATTTTTCCTTTGGAAAGTAATAAATATATTACCATATAAAATTATATTTAATAAATTAATTAAACAGTTTTTAAGAATTGTAATTGTTTAAGCTATATGTGAAATTGTAACACATTCCCATCAGGTAGTGGTACGTCAGTGCATTCAACCGAAATTTGATCAATCACAGCGGGAAAATGAAATCAATTCTGTCGTACAAATTATATACTATGTCCACTATATATACTATGTCCAAATTATATACTATCTCCAACATAAAGCATAAGCATATAAAGCATAAAATTCAAAGCCTAATTTTGGTTTTTCTCGCACGTTTCCTGTCCGCCTCTGAGCACAAAAATTGCATCGTTTCTCAGCGGTCTTAAAACACACCCCGAGAAAATCCACACACTGCAAAGAAGAAAGCCGTGGCATCTCATTTTGCTTCACCATAAAACACAGCCTCCGAACTTAATTCCACACTAAATGCGCAATTTCGCTGCAAATAACGTCGGGGGAACAGCGAAAAGCAAAACACCCCCCTTTTTAAAACCCCAATCTTGTTTTCCACCATAAATTAAAATTATTGCAACGCTCCTAAACATGCTCCTGCGCTTTGATTTATGAGCTCCTAGAGAAAGGGGAGCGTTTTGAACTTGGAGTTCTGTGTGTTAGAACACACCGGCGAACAGAGTGGCTGGAGAAGGGGACGTGAGGGGAGATGCACTAGTCTAGACTACTCCTGTATCCACCGCGATCCCAGTGCCAAAATTCCCCCCAACCAGTACAATATTTCAAGCTTTTTCGATTTCCATTGCGGCCTATGGCCGTGGACACTCTGTTCTATTACTCTGTGGGTTCAATATCCCGTAACCCCGTCATCTAGCCAATATTCAAGTTTCCCTTTATCGGTCAGCTGACCACTGTCGTGCTATAATATTGGCTGAAATATTATTTATCGTGGTATTTGTTTCAATCTGGCAACTTCGATTCCCCTCAAGATTTTTAAAACTACGAATAGGGGGCCAAGTGGCCTGGTTGTGTTACGTGCAGACAACCACGCTAGCAGTGTGTGCGCTGTATTGGCCGTCGGTTCGATTCCGGCCTTTGCCCTGGGTGTATTTTCTCTCTCTTGTGTCAGTAAAAATATTCTGTTGTGTCTGTCTTACTTGACGAAGGTTTATAAGCGGATCCTAGAGATCAAGCACACAGACCGGAAAATATATGTACCAAAAACCAAACCAAACCAACTACGAATACGGGGGACGGATGGCCTGTTCGGTTTGCTCCTCTGCCTTTCACGCCAGCAGTCTGCGCACTGCTCCGTCGTGAGTTCGATTCTCACCTCGCCCCTGGGTGTATTTTCCTTCTTTGTGTCAGTAAAAATTCTGTTGTGTCTGTCTTACTTGACGAAGGTGTATAAGCGGATCCTTGAGATCAAGCACACATACCGGAAAATATATGTAACCAAAAACCAAACCAAACCAACCACTACGAATACGGCCAGCAGTCTTCGCACTGCTCCGTCATGAGTTCGATTCTCATCTCGCCCCTGGGTGTTTTTTCCTTCTTTGTGTCAGTAAAAATTCTGTTGTGTCTGTCTTACTTGACGAAGGTGTATAAGCGGATCATTGAGATCAAGCACACATACCTGAAAATATATGTAACACCAACCAACCAACCAACTACGAATACGGGGGACGGATGGCCCGTTAGGTTTGCTCTCTGCCTTTCACGCCAGCAGTCTGCGCACTGCTCCGTCGTGAGTTCTATTCTCACCTCGCCCCTGGGTGTTTTTTCCTTCTTTGTGTCAGTAAAAATTCTGTTGTGTCTGTCTTACTTGACGAAGGTGTATGAGCGGATCCTTGAGATCAAGCACACATACCTGAAAATATATGTAACAGCAACCAACCAACCAACTACGAATACCCTTCATTCGCCTGGTATTCTTTGACCTGGTTCACTTGGCCTAAACGTTCTCAAGTAAAGTGGTTTCCGTTTATCGTAATAACCCTTGTTTTAAAGGTAATGTTATGCATCTGTTATACGTAACATGCTTTTGGAATTGCTTGAGAAAGAGTCGTCCACAGCTGCCATGTTCACCCGCGGCTCAAATGTTGACAACACGTAAACTAAACAGGTAGCTGTGGGAACTGGTGACTGGAGGACTCTTTCAAAAGTTGTTCCTATGATTTTAATTAACAATACCTGGGATGACCGGCATGCGTAGCACAATGTTACAAGGCGGATTTAAATAGCGACACATTAAGATATTGAAGAATTTTGAAAAATAATGAGTTTCTCATTATTTTTAAAAACAAATTGTTACGATTGTTCTTTATGTTAAAAATTCTAAAGTAGTAATATAGTTCATGTGTGTGGGCCAAATCTCTTTTTAGGAGCCAGAATGACAGTCTCTTATTCACTCCGATTGTTGAAGATTCTAATTTTAAAACCAACTTTATTGGATAACTTAAACACTTGTAGGATTCTTAATGAGGCATTACAATGTAGATAAAATTTGCCGGGTTTTGATAGTTTTCTGGTTAATTAAATAATATTCAAAGTATTACTTAGTATCGAAAAATGTGCTAAATTTAGTCTTTAGTGAGAATTCCTAAAACTTTTCGGGGGACTACCCTAATTTTAATTTGTTAATCTCCTCTACTAAGACGTACTTGAGGAGTAATGTTTTTTGTGTAAAATTATGATAATCAGTGTGTCAGTAAATGTTTTTCCTACTTTTTTAAATTTATAGTATGAATTTTAAAAAGTAAAAGATGGCACGCCTTAGATTTGTTCCTAAAATAGTGGCTATCTTTCTAAAAAGGTTTGTCACCCCCAGGGTTGTTAAAAACCAGAGTTTTATTTTAACCCATGGAAAAAAAAATATTTCAAAATTTAGTGAGGTTTTCCTATAAAAGGAAGGTTTTTTTCAAAGTTGATTATGTGGGTTTTTTGAAGTTCGGTAGATTGTTTAAAAATTATGATTTTATGAGTTAAGTGGGTTTTTTCGTATTTCACTGGGTTTTTTTTAAAGTTTATGGGTTTATTTCTCAAAATAACATGTTTTGTTCAAAAATTTGGTGTGCTTTTCAAAGTTACATAGAATCGTTTTATAAGTGTAGTGGTTTCTTTTAAATTCATGACTGAGTTTTTTCAAAATACCCCGGGTTTAAAAAAATTAGTCAACTAATATTTTATAATTCAAGTGTCGTTTTTCAAATTTATAACTAAAATTTATTTTTCAAAATAAGAGTGTTTTTTCAAAGTTCAGTGTGTGAGATTTTTTAAGTCAGATGGTTTATTTTCAAGTTTTATTTTAAAAACTAAGTCTGTTTTTTCATAAAAAGGTTTAAAAATTACGTGGGTTTTTTAAAGTTCCATGGGTTTATAATCAGTCAAGTGTAGGTTCTTTCAAATTCATAACTGTTTTTTCAATATTTTTTCATGTATATATTTTTTCATGTTTTTCATGTCAGTCATTCCTAAAATTTTATTGTTTTTAATGTAGTTTTAAAACTAAGTGTTTTTAATCATAATTTCATTATACGTAAAATATAGGTTATCTGAAAATTAGTTTGGTTTTATCTTAGTTACATAGGGTAACTAGAGATGCAAAATTCCCGCAGTTTTTGAAACATGGGAAAAAACCCGGGAATTTTGGGGAATAAACCCGGAATTTTGGGGAATATTGGGAATTTTGAGGAAGTTTTAAACATAAACAAAGACGGCCATCTTTAGGCTTAAGGTTAAAATTTTCATTTCTTTTCTCAACACTTGTTATTTTTAAACTTATTAATATTTGTCTTATTATTAATTATGTAATTATTACTTATTAATTTCAACATAAATAAGATTTCTTAACCGAGATTAGATGTTTTTTCCTTCTCCTGTGTCAAAGGTCAAAATTCCCGAAAAATCCCGGAAATTTTCAAAATTCCCTTCCCAAAAAACCCGGTTTATTCCCGGGTTTAAACCGGGTTTTTTCCAGCCTTTGCAACACTAAGGGTAACACGTGTCTAGTGGGTTTTTAAAAATTTATATAACTATTTTATAACAAAGTTCAAAGAGTATTTGTTTTTATATGGTGGTTTATTTAAAACTTCTGTGGTTTTTAACCCAGATCCTTTTTAAAAGTGGGTTTCTCTCTATATAGAGTATTTTCAATCACATGACTCGGACCTAACAACGGCCTTAGCAACCGAAAATGTTACAGTTTTTTGCCCTACAGAGGTTAACAGTTACAGAAAATGACTAGCCGTGGAATTCTTCTATTGGAGCATTTGCAATCACGTGATCCCATACCTAAAAACCGCCTTAGCAACAGATAAACAACGGCCTTAGCAACAGTTAAAAGCCCTACAGAAGGTACACAGTTAAAAGAAAATAACCGGTTGTGACGTCACCTGAAAACACTCTATTAAAAAAAAGTAACAGTCGTCGCCGCCGCTGCCGCCACCGCTGTTTCAGAAAATCTTAACTTTGACAATTTTGAACTGTCACTATGCAAAAACTATGGAACGGAAATCATTGAAATTTTGACCATTTGTAGACAAATGTATGGGAGTCCTTTTCGTTCCAATAGCTAATTAATGAGATAATTAGTTCTGGAATTATTTAATGTCAAAGTCAAAAATTATTTTTTTCTGCTGCGAGTTCGCCCCCAGCAAAATCTATTCGCAGCAGAAATATGATTTTTTGCAGCCGCATTCTCTTAGATATGAAGTTTTGCACCTCGTCGCCCTTTTTTCGAATTTCGAATTAGTTTTGGAGTAATTAAGTTTTAAAGTTTCGAAATTTTTGACAGGTTTTCGGTTTTTTCGTTATAAAAGAAAAACTAATCACAGTAGAACTATGACATACATACAACACACATACAATTATTTTTTATAAAAATATTGGCGTTTAGTTTTTCAAAAAATACTAATTAGTTTTGGAGTTATTAGGATTCAAAGTTTTAATTTTTTCTTCTCTTTCTGGTGGCCGTTCACTAGAGAAACAGACGAACTTTATGATGAGTCTGATTTCTTTCATTTTCAACAATGTTTTTTCTACAAAATGGTTGATGATTATTAGTAGACTTGCTGTATATTTTTTTAACATTTCGATTAAATTATTGATAAGCTTAAAAAGGAATATATTTCAGCAACATTTTTGTTGTTAATTTAGGGGAATGATACGAATTAAATTATTTATAAGCAAGACAGAGGTATTTTCTGTATTACAAGAGGCTTAATTAAGTCGAGAAGAGGGTTAGGCTGGATTGTTGAGATGAACAATCGAGCTCTGCTCGCTAAGATCGCGAAGCGATCTGAAAAGAACTGCGAAGCAGTTACGGGGGTTGGTGAGCGATAGCGAGCAGGGGGCAGGCCCCCTAGTTATAGAAAAAACAAATATTTTAAGCTATGGCAGCATCATTTTGTTAAGAGTTGCCTGAAATGTTTTTTCTAAGCAAAAAGGTCAACACCAGGAAATCCCCATCTGAAATTGAAGCAAAGAAAGGAGTTTCCTTGAAATATAGTGCAAAAATTGCAAATACAATATAAGATATTTCATTAAATATTTTATTTAAATTCTGAAATTGGGCGAAATTGTCATTCTTCTAGAAAAAACCTGAGAATTTGGTCAAATTCGGCCAACCCTGGGTATACCTCACATATACCGTAAACTGGGATAACTTTGGTCCAAATGGAGTGGTTTTGTAGCATTTAAAAGCAAATAAAAATAATTAATCAAAACAAATTTGAGAAGGTTAGAAATTTATATTATTTTTAACAGGCTCAGCTCATCTGTAATATAAACAGTTTTAAAAGTGTGGAATTAAGTTTTAAATATCTTAAAAAATTGAAATTTTGGTTTGGAAAATTGAAATTTGGGTGTGGCCCATACCTCAATATATACAGATTCAAAACCTAGATATAACATTTTCAAACAGAGATACAACACTTAGAAATACTTTCTGATGCTTGGACCAAAGTTACCCCAGTTTACGTTACGTATTAAAATCTTAAAGTAGTGTTTAAAGATTCCACAAACCTTTCGAATAAAAATATTTAGGCATTTGAATGCTGTTACATTGAATTACAGTGATTAATTTTCTCAACGCATGTTTACATAACTACTGGAATACCTCTAAAAATAATTATATAGATACAACTAATTATCTTTATTTGATATTCTTTCTTACATGTTTATCCTACATTTCAGTCAGGGATGAAACTTTTGCGGGGTGCCCCCAAAATGTTATTTCTAAAAAATAAATCTATTTAATTACAGGGAGTCTTAAAACTCTGAGATGATTTTGCTTCGAGATTAATTATTTGAGATTTTTTAAGGGAATTTCGAATCTATTTTCAAGATTAACATTTTGCTTTACATTCCAATCAAAAAAATATTGTAGACTAAACTCGACAGCAAAGTTTCTTGAACCCAGCCACGGCTTACTAGATACTTATACAGGCTAGCCGAGTACGGAAATCATTGCAAATCCAGATGGCAATACTGGACCAACTGGCAAAGCATATCCACTAGGGTGTATCGAAAAAAACGAAATTTCGCTCATCGCTTAGCGGTAGTGCGGAAAAGTTGTGAACTGCCATCATTAATAAGGGTGTGAAATCTTAAAATTATGGGTTGATATCTTCTATTGCCTCAGTAGACCTAAAGTTCTGAAAATTTGATTAAAAAGACTAAACTTCAAAAATTCATACAAAATTATGAATTTTAGTCATCAGTTTCTGTCTAAGTTTAAAAGTTACTATTATTAACCAACTAATACATCTGCAAAAAATTTTAAAACATTAGGTTGATATCCTATTTTGTCTCATCAGCTTTAAAATTGGGAAAAATAAGGCAAAATTCAAAATAAATGCACATAATTCACTAGGGTGTCTAAAAAAATCTTTTGTTAAGAAAACCTCGCTCCCTGGGGCTTTTCGCATTCTTTTTGGTCCTAAGGGGTAGTGTGTTACGTTTCAACTTCCGAAGTTAACTCTAGGATTTTCCTGTTTAACCCTAAAGTTTAAAAAAAGTGGAAAAATGAAAAATTTTCTGAATTTAAGAAAAATGTATTTCAAGATTTATATTCTGATAAACAGGTTCGAATGTGCTATTTAAGGCTTATTTAGATGTATTATATATATTTATGTTTATTAACTGTAACCTATAGCGTCTATAATTTAAGAGTTAAAAGTACTACAGGGGCGTTGCGCTCACCAAAGCTTATAATGGCACTACGGTGGACGAAAGGAATTAAATTCCGAATGTCTTCGAAGGAACTCCCTCGAATGATGTCATTTGGTGTTAAATTGATATTTTAAATTATAAAGGCCAGTGAAATAACAATAATGAAGCCTTTCACTCTGCTTTTAATGTAAAAAGTGCTTTTCTACAAAAATGCTCGTTTCTAGCTGATCAAACCCAAAATTTATCCTAAAAGAAGGGGACGTTGTACTTTTTTAGATCAAAAACTTTGAAATACCTTTGAAACCTTTATAGGGATTTCATGTTTTCTATGTAGAAATTAATTTTAAACCGTACAGATGGAAATGACATGGATTATTCCTATTACAGAAGTGAAAATCGATTTTCTTTTTAAAGTTATGAAAATTCCCCTTTTAAACGTGTTTGGGGGAAAGTTTAATCAAAAACTTCTTTCTTCAAAATTTCAACAAGAATTAACTATAGTGTTAAACAATTCTCATAAATTTAAAAGAATAATTCGATTTTTTTCTTCCGGTATAGGAATAGTCCATGTCATTTCCGATCTGTACGGCTTAAAATTAAGTTCTACTTATAAAAAATAAAACCTATAAAGGATTCAAAGGTATTTCAAAGTTTTTGATCTAAAAAAGTACAAATAATAATTTTTAATTAAAATTAAGGATAATTAAACACAATTATTAATAACAATTAAATAAAAAGGATAAATTTTGGGTTTGATCAGCTAGAAACGAGCATTTTTGTAGAAAAGCACTTTTTAAATTAAAAGCAGAGTGAAAGGCTTCATTATTGTTATTTCACTGGCCTTTATAATTTAAAATATCAATTTAACCCCAAATGGCATCATTCGAGGGAGTTCCTTCGAAGACATTCGGAATTTAATTCCTTTCGTCCCCGTAGTGCCATTATAAGCTTTGGTGAGCGCAACGCCCCTGTAGGACTTTTAACTCTAAAAATTATAGGCGCTATACTGCCGTCCTTAGCAAGAAGGGCGTATCTCGGATTTTGGCAATTTTCAGGTTTTTGCATATCTAGAATCTTTGGAGTCTTCTGCACCTTATGATACCTCATTCATGTACCTATGGGTACGAAAAGGTACACAAAAACGCTAGTGAAAAAGGGAAATTTCTTGAAATCCTTAGGCGAAAAGTGCTTGTACTGAAAATCTTGATTTTCGGAGATGCGCCCTTCTTGCTAAGGACGGCAGTATAGGTTACAGTTAATAAACATAAATATATATAATACGTCTAAATAAGCCTTAAATAGCACATTCGAACCTGTTTATCAGAATATAAATCTTGAAATACATTTTTCTTAAATTCAGAAAATTTTTAATTTTTCCACTTTTTTTAAACTTTAGGGCTAAACAGGAAAATCCTAGAGTTAACTTAGGAAGTTGAAACGTAACACACTATCTCTTAGGACCAAAAAGAATGCGAAAACCCCAGGGAGCGAGGGTTTTTTAACAAAAGATTTTTTTAGACACCCTAGTGAATTATGTGCATTTATTTTGAATTTTGCCTTATTTTTCCAAATTTTAAAGCTGATGAGACAAAATAGGATATCAACCTAATGTTTAAAAAATTTTTGCAGCTGTAGTATGGTTAATAATAGTAACTTTTAAGCTTAGACAGAAACTGATGACTGAAATTCATAATTTTTTATGAATTTTTGAAGTTTAGTCATTTTTAGTCAAATTTTCAGAACTTTAGGTCTACTGAGGCAACAGAAGATATCAACCCATATTTTTAAGATTTCACACCCTTATTAGTGATGGCGTTCACAACTTTTCCGCACTACCGCTAAGCGATTAGCGAAATTTCGGTTTTTTCGATACACCCTAATATCCACAGTGTTGAAGGCAATGGGTGATATAGGTAGGTCATGTAACGCTCCAAGCGGAAAAAGTTGTCAAATGGTTTTCATTGTTTAAAACTCGGCTAGCCTGTATAAGTATCTAGTAGGCCGTGACCCAGCACGTCACAAATGCGGAAGGAGAAATCGGTAAACACAAAACCTGTTGAGAAGCTAGGAGGAGTTTCTGTACGCAAATCGTGATTGAAAAGTAATCTATTTACATGGGTTTAACAAAATAATCATATTTTTAAAATGACGTTTTTCATTTCACTCAAAATTCAGACACCCCGATGGGAACTACTTTGTTTGTGACGTCATGGACAACTTAAATTGCTGTCTAGTATAATTCCAAAATTTTGTGCCAATGTTAACTATGATAGATATATGATAGATAACTATGATAGATATGAATGAATGGAACAGCTTTAGAAAGTCCTTCAGGTGTCACGTGTATAACCACGGCTTACTAGATACTCTACAGACTAGCCGAGTTTCAAATAATGAAAACCATTTGACAACTTTTCCCGTTTGGATCGCCACAAGTCCTACCTATATCACCCAACCAATAGGATAACACACTGACAAAAAAGGAAAAATAAAGGCGTGTTTTCATGACGTAAACTTCTGATTGTTGGCCATCAGTGGCTGAGTTGAATTTTTGAGCTATTAAGCCCCGCCTTCAAAGTAAGCCGTGGTATAACCACAGCAAAATGCTTAAGTGTTTTCATCATTCAAGCCGTGGGTGAACATGGCTGCTGGAGAACTTTCTAAAGCTGTTTCACGTGAATATTTTAAGATGCTTTAAAAATTATTGATTTTTTTTTTTCCTTTTCAGCATTTTTACAATCTGACGAAAATCATATTCGTTGCAGCATCTCCTTGTTCTTATTTATTTAGACGTCGGAAAATTCATTGCCTTATTAGGTTGTGATAATGGACGAGTACAGACGACTACCCATCAAACAGTTCGCCCGAGACATTTTCCTCTACGCGACGTACTTCCCGCTTTACCTGAACGAACGAGACTATCTACGCCCCGCACTGTGCATACAGCAGGCCAAATCGGCCGTTTTCGAGATGTCGTCCGTTTTTAGTCCCTACATGCGGAAGTACGTCTTCGAATACAACGAACGCGTCGAGCTGAAAACAGACGAAGATCTCCTTCGCTTCCTCGTCCCCAAGTGCATGCGGATCTACACCCCCCAAAACCACGAGACTTTGACTGTAGTGATTGCCTTCATCCACGAGTTCCTGCTGTACCTGCAGATGAACCGGCTTTGCTACAGGTTTCACTTCACCGCCTACAAGTGCCTCGAAGCGGTGTTCAATAGGGCAGAGCAGTGGACGACAGAAAGGTGGGAAAATTTCTGGGACCACGCGAGAAGGAACCTGATTAAGACGAGCCCGAACTCGAGCGATCAAGCAACAATCGATCAAGAAACTCTGCGAAAGAACGAGTTTAAAACCTCAATTGAGGATCTCTTCAAGAAGTTCGAAGGCGATGATGATAACGACGATGGGTTCGATCTAAACAATTACGAACACTGCCTGATTGCTGAAGATGCCCCAGATGAAGATGACCCAGATGAGGAAGACTATGACCCCTTCTTTGTGGACTTGACGCCGAACCCAAATATTGTGAAAATGATAGCGAGACCCTTACAGGACTTGAAAAAAATTAAAAGCTGGAGAATTCCGATTTCGTTGTTATTACCCGTACCTCCTCATTCTGAACCACGGACCAACTCACAGTCCGATGAGTTGTCAAGAGATCCCAGCGACGCAGAGTACAAATCGAATATCGAAACTCGCGCATGTTTCTCTAATTTCGAGATCTACACCTCGGCTGCAATGAGGAATGCTCTCTTCCGCTATGGGTCAAAAACGTTCACAGATAAACTGTTGCAGAGAGAGTGTAAATACTGCGGAATCAAGTGTTACCGGTTCTCCTACATTCTCTTTAGAAAGCAGTACGAATTGGCTTTCATTGGATAGGTTCCAAAATAGTTCAGGAAGTAAAGCATTTTGCATAATTTTACTGAATGAATTCTGGTTCAAGTACGTTGTATTACTAGTAAAGAATATGTCTTTTTTATAAATGTGCAGTCTTTATTTTTTTTTAATTTTTTAATTCTACAGCATTATCACTGGTAATTTTATTATACTTAACAAGTTTTAATTTCCTGCCACTGCTTTCTTAACTCTTTTTGATTCGAGTATATCAGATTGTTTTGAATATTAACAGAGTCTATGGACTGACATTGCTTTTTATTAGTCATGAAATCATTCATGTAAGAGCTTTTTAGTGTTTAGTAAATAAAGTTTTTCTTACCAGAACTTTATATTTTTGCCCCTTTTGAGTAATCTATGTTTTACATCAGGACGGGTAAAAACTGCATTTCTCTTATGAATGAAGTTATGAGTATTGCAGTATTTTCTAGTAAAGTTGTAGTTAATAAATTAAATTTCTAGGAATCGGATAGTGAAGACTTGATATAAAATCGTGCCAGAAACAAAATATTAAGATCCCATATAAGAAATAAAATCCCATCTCTAAATGCTAAATGTAACTTTAGCATATAAGATAATACTACTTGATGTAAAAAACTGCGTCACATTATCGATAACCTTATAAATTGAATTAGATCTAGGGGGTTTGCACAATCACTGCTATGTATGTTAAAATTATGTCCACCCAAGAATTGTTCTATTACATTCTCAACCAAAAGCAATTATGAAATATTCGGGGTTAATCAATTATGAGCTTATACGTTCCTATCCGATAATTTACCTAGATGTTTCATTAAATGGCACAGCCACAAATGGTTTGAATGGCCTTTAGTTTGCAAAATCACAAGAAGACCAAATATTTCAGTCGTAAAGAATGTAGTTAGTTTCTTATATTATCGTTGAATGTTCAGAAGTTGTTCCGATTCACCCCCTTTTACGATACTTATCAACCAATCAGAGCATTCGCACAGCGACGGGCAATCCCATAATCTGAATGGCATCCATCCAACAAACCAATCGGAGCACTCTTCAACATCTTAAGTAAATAGTAGGAATTGTAATATGCCTCCCCCCTCTCAAATTGCGAGGCGATTAAGGAACTGCCCATTAGAAATTACAATTGACTCCGCTTAATGTGCACATGTGTACCTCCAACATAATCTGCGTTCACAACAGCCAACCTGTTCAACCCACTGAACTAAATATACTGAGACCATATACTCAGTTTATTTAATAATCACATAAAACGATGCATTTTGGGCTAATTTAAATAGGGATGATAAGGAACTGGCAATTTCGATAATATTATCCGATTGATAAAATTAACTGTGATCACAATAATCTGACAAGGAGAGGATCCCAACGTGTCATCACCGATTTGGTTCATTTTTGGTGTGTGAGTAGTGCATGACTAGGACATCAATTTGTGAAAATATTAAGAAGCAACTTTCAGAAATTTTGGGGAAAATCGCGATTAAAAATTTTAACATGTACTTTTAAATTTAATTTCGTATCTTGCAAGCGGATCGTGGCGTAGCGGTAAAAGCTGCGTTTCCCAACCCAAAGGTCCCGGGATCGAGCACAGAGAAATATCCTAACAGAGAGTCCACGAGGCTATTTTCAAATGCGTTACTGATGTGAGGGCGCCACGCTAGAGTCTGGAACGTATGCCGGCCGCTTAAATCTCTCGCCAAATTAGAACTCAGCGCATGCGCAAAAAGGTGTTTTTGATCTCCCATAGGCAGCCAGCCGGTGAACGATTCAGACTGGATCCAGACGCTAGTGAGTTTAGTGCGATCCCAGCGCCACAATTCTCCCAACCTGTAACAAGATGTCATGATTTTCGATTTCCATTATGGCCTATGGCCGTGGACTCTCTGTTCTAGTACTCTGTGGGATCGAGTCTCGCTGCATACCATAATTTTTATTTTTATTTTCCACACAATTAAGAGCACAGATATGAAATAAAGTAGTACATACATATTTATATTTATAATTATCAATTTTAAAACATTTTTTAAATATTTCCTTTGTGGGAAAAATCAAATTTTCTGCTAATTGTACAATTTTTCTAACTGGTAATACCTGGTAACCAATAACTCCAATTGTTTATGATCCTATTGTAAATATTATATATTTACCAAAAAAAAATATTTATTTTAACTATCAAATCAGACACATTACAAACCCTTTTAGCATAATAAAATTGCGTACTTTCTTTTGGATAGTTAGGGATAAATTAAGATAAAACTTCATCTATAAAAATAAAAAAAAAAAATTTTGTTTTAAAAAAATCTTTTTATTCCTTGTTTCCCAAAAAAAATTAATTATTAAAACCAATTTTTTATGATCCTTGTAAATATTATATATTTACCGAAAACATTTTTTATACACAAGAAAAAATATTTTAAAATTAATAATTAAATATTATGATGAGTTTATTTCATATCTGTGCTCTTAATTGCGTGGAAAATAAAAATAAAAATTATGGTATGCAGCGAGACTCGATCCCGGGACCTTTGGGTTGGGAATCGCAGCTTTCACCACTACACCACGATCCGCTTGCAAGTTACGAATCTTATTAAATTTATAAGTACATGTTAAAATTTTTAATCGCGATTTTCTCCAAAATTTCTGAGAGTTGCTTCTTAATATTTTCACAAATTGATGTTCTGGTCATGCACTACCCACACACCAAAAATGAACTAAATCGGTGATGACACGTTGGGATCCTCTCCTTGTGAGCGGAAAACATAAGTATTTTTTGTGTACTTTCAAAATGACAATTGGTCTAGTAAATAGATATCTCTCCATCACAAACGTTGAGGCCAAATTTCGTTTACTTCTAGTTGCAGTCACGTAAACTTGACATATTTGGAATGAGCTGTGATATTAACAGCCATATTCACAGCCATCAGCGTCAGTGCTAAATCCTCGATCAAAGAAGAATTCCACCAATCAGAGTCAACGGAAAGCTACTTTTTCTTTCTTAACCTCGACGCTGATGGCTATGAATATGGCTGTAAGAGTGTCCATATTTGCTGGATCATCCAGTAACTGAAACGCAGCTGAGTAGCTGCAGCATACCTTTCGTTTGTGTATTCTTAAAAAAAAACCACTCGCATTTTTGCTCCCGTACTAATTCTGAATCCTTATGATCTACGTACATCCCCCAAGAAGTTTGTCCCGTACTTTTTATTTTGGATTGGTTACATATATTTTCCGGTCTGTGTGCTTGATATCAAGGATCCGCTTATAAACCTTCGCCAAAAAAGACATACACAAAAGAATTTTTAGTGACGCAAGAGAGAGAAAGTACACCCAGGGCAAGGCCGGAATCGAACCGACGACACCAGGGACAGTGCGCAGACTACTAGCGTGGTTGGCTGCACGTAATCCAATGAGGCCATCCTGGCCGTTTTTTTATACATAATAATTAACTACTTTCTGACAAGTATTATCATAACATTTATGCGCTAAGATTGAAAAATTCCGTAATCGATCCAATATTCAGATGTGTTTTTTATCGGTCAGATGCTGACCACTGGCGTGCTATAATATATTTGATGAAATATTATTTATCGTGGTATTTTTTTTCAATCTGGCAACTTCTATTCAAGATTCTTAACCACGAATACACTTCTTTCACCAGGTATTCTTTGACATGGTTCACTTGGCCTAAACGTTTTCAAGTCAAGTGGTTTCCGTTTACCATAATAACCCTTGTTTTAAAGGTAATGTTGTACATCTGTTATACGTAACATTATTTTGGGATAGCTTTAGGAAGAGTCCTCCAGCTGCCATGTTTACCGACGCGACGGCTCAAATGTTGACAACACTTAAACGGATGCTGTGGAAACTGGTTACACTGGGTTACTCTTTCAAAAAGCTGTTCCCATGATTTTAATTAACAATACCCAATACCAGGGATGGCAGGCACGCGTTTAAGGGGGAGTTACTATAGTGTCACACTAAGACATAGAATAATTTAGAAAAAAAAATGCGAGATTCTAATTATTTTTTAAAAGACTTTTTTACGATGTTCTAATGTTAAACTTTCTAAAGTTGTAGTATAGTTCGTGCGGTCCAAATCTTTTGTTAGTAGCCCGAATCACCGCATCCTATTCACTCCCCTTTTTGAAGTTTCTTAATTTAAAACACATTAGAAATTATTGTATGGAAAAATTTGAATTAAAAATTTAGTATATTGAGTCCAATTTCAAAAATGTTGAGCCATTTCCCAATAAAACATAAAAACCTGAATTTTCAGAAAACGTGATGAGATGACCCAGGACAAGATGGAGGCCATTTTCGGATTCAGCCCACAAAACATCATAAATTCAGGTGGAATAATCCAAACATCTCGAAAAAGTTTTTGTTGTTGACCTGTGTTATTTGAGATTTTTTTTTACAAAAATTTCGAATTTACTATCAAAATTAACACTTTGGTTAACATTCCAATCAAAGCAAAAAAATAAATAGCAAACTAATTAATTCTGAAATTTTTAGCCATTGTTAACTACGACGGATATGAATGAATGGAACAGCTTTTGAAAGTGCTACAGGCACCATGTGTAACCACAGAGCTCATCTTACGTGTAACCGCAGCTCCCACAACAACATGCTTAGGTGTTGTCATCATTTAAGTCGTGGGTGAACATGGCAGCTGGATAACTTTCTAAAGCTGTTTCAAGTGAATCTTTTAAGATGCTTTAAAAATTATTGATTTTTTTTCCTTTACAGCATTTTTAGAATCTGACGAAAATCATATTCGTTGCAGCATCTCCTTTTTGATTTTATTCATTTAGACGTCAGAAAATTCATTGCCTTATAAAGTTGTGATAATGGCCGAGTACAGAGGACTACCCGTCAAACAGTTCGCCCGAGACATTTTCCTCTACACGACGTACTTCCCGCTTTACCTGGACGAACGAGGCCATCTACGCCCCGCACTGTGCATACAGCAGGCCAAATCGGCCGTATTCCAGATGTCGTCCGTTTTTAGTCCCTACATGAGGAAGTACGTCTTCGAAAACAACGAACGCGTCGAGCTGAAAACAGACGAAGATCTCCTTCGCTTCCTCGTCCCCAAGTGCATGTGGATCTACACCCCTCAAAACCACGAGACTTTGACTGTAGTGATTGCCTTCATCCACGAGTTCCTGCTGTACCTGCAGATGAACCGGCTTTGCTTCAGGTTTCACTTCACCGCCTACAAGTGCCTCGAAGCGGTGTTCAATAGGGCAGAGCAGTGGACGACAGAAAGGTGGGAAAATTTCTGGGACCACGCGAGAAGGGACCTGATTAAGACGAGCCCGAACTCGAGCGATCAAGCAACAATCGATCAAGAAACTCTGCGAAAGAACGAGTTTCAAACCTCAATGGTGGATCTCTTCAAGAAGTTTGAAGTCGATGATGATAACGACGGTGGATTCGATCTAAACGATTACGAAGACTCCCTTATTGCTGAAGATGCCCCGGAAAATGACCCAGATGAGGAAGAAGATGACCCAGATGAGGAAGAAGATGACCCAGATGAGGAAGAAGATGACCCAGATGCGGAAGAAGATGACCCAGATGAGGAAGATGATCCAGATGAGAAAGACGATGACCCCATGTTTGTGGGCTTGAAGCCGAAGTATGTTTTTTTGGACTTGAAGCCGAAGCCATATTTTGTGGAACACGTAGCTAGACCCTTCCAGGACTTAGACTCGAGAATTCCGATTTCGTTGTTTTTGCCCGTACCTCCTTATTCTAAACCAAGGACTAACTCATCGTCCGATAATTCCTCAAGAGACACCAGCTACGAAGAGTACAAATCGAATATCGAAACTCGCGCAGGTTTCTCCAAATTCGAGATCTACACCTCATGGGCCATGAAGAATGCTCTCGGCCTCTATGGGTCAAAAACGTTCACAGATAAACTGTTGCAGAGAGAGTGTAAATACTGCGGAATAAAGTGTTATCAGTTCTCCTACAATCTCTTTAAAAAGCAGCTCGAATTGGCTTTAGTTAGAAAGGTTTCAGAATAGTTTAGGAAGTAAAGCATTTTACATAATTTTTACTTAATGAATTCTGGTTCAAGTACGTTGTATTACTTGTAAAGAATATGCCCTTTTTATCAATGTGCCGTCTTTATTTTTTTTTTAATTTTTTAATACTACAGGATTATCACTGGTAATTTTATAATACTTAATAAGTTTTAATTTCTTGAGCCTGCTTTCTTAACCGTTTTTGATTATAGTACTACTAGATTGTTTTGAATGTTTACAGAGTCTATGGACTAACATCGCTTTTTATTAGTCATGTTTTATTGAGTATGAAATCATTCACGGAAGAGCTTTTTAAAGTGTTTAGTAAATAAAGTTTTTCTTACCAGAACTTTATATTTTTGCCCCTTTTGAGTAATCTATGTTTTACATAAGGACGAGTAAAAACTTCATTTCTCTTATGAATGAAGTTATGAGTATTGCAGTATTTTCTAGTTAAGTTGTAGTAAATAAATAAATTTCTAGGAATCGGATAGTGAAGTCTTGATATAAAATCGTGCTCGTGCCAGAAACAAAATATTAAGATCCGATATAAGAAATAAAATCCCATCTCCAAATGCCGGGTTCAACTTATAATTTTAACTTAGTGCCACGACAATTAGAAGTTAATGAAATGCTCAAAAGATGACCTGATATAACGTAAGGAAAATCAAACTTAAAATAATCAATAACGGGAATTACACTTTTTAAACATCATCTTTCCTTACCTTGGACCTTATCAAGAATTCCTTTAGCCAGTTCTTTAAGGGATTTACATGTAGACATCACTTGTAACGCATCCTTCTTCATAAACATCTACAATAAGTTATTGCATTAGTCACCCGCCAAGACCAAAATTGGTGTTTCTAATAAGGAAGTTTTCGGATGATAAGTTCTAGAAAGGAAGAAAATAACGATCAGGGTCAGGTTATTCCTTTTTCGTAACTTTTAGCATCTAAGATAATACTACTTGATGTAAAGAACTGCGTCACATTTTATTTTAAAAAATACATTGCCAAACAGAAGTGAATTCCAATTACTTGGCAAGAAAAAGACACAAACATTACAACATTAAATATAAAAGGACACACATAACCACAAAAAAATAAGCACTAAAAAAACAAAAAATCATGGAGATATACTTTGCAAATAATCAAGTTTTAATATTGAGTAAGAATCTAAAAACAGATCACTGGTTGTGGGCAGATTATTTACTATTTTATAAAATTGATAAATAGTTTGGCTTGAAAAATAATTCTTGACAATTGAAGGAATCGTGAATACTATTTTGGTTTTTGGTTTGGTTTTTGGTTACATATATTTTCCGGTCTGTGTGCTTGATCTCTACAATCCGCTGAATACTATTTTATTTCTTGTATATCGTGGAGGGATATGGAAGTCAAGTAACATAAGTAAAGGAGGGCAATCTATATTGTTTCTTATTAAGTTAAAATAAAACTTTAATATGGATAAATTTCTCCGTAGTTCCAAAGTCATTGGCATTAAAGGAATGTAATTAAATTTGAAATAAACATAACTAAGAAACTTATTTTGAATTTTTTCTAAACATAAAACATCAATTCGGAGCACAGGGTTCCAAACAACACAATTATACTCCAATATAGGACGAATAATACTGTTAAAAAGTAACTTAAGGACATCAACAGCTTTGAAATTATAAGTCGTCCTCTTAAGAATATCCAGCTGTTTTGGAGCTACATTATCGATACGTTATCGATAACCTTATAAATTGGATTGGATCTAGGGGGTTTGCACAATCACAGTTAGGTATGTTAAAATTATGTCCACACAAGAATTGTTCTATTACTACATTCTCAACCAAAAGCAATCATGAAAGATTCGGGGGTAAATCAATTATGAGCTAATACGTTCCTATCCGATAATTTACCTTGATGTTTCATTAAATGCCATAGCTACAAATGGTTTGAATGGCCTTTTAGTGCACAAAATCAGAGGAAGACCAAATATTTCAGTCGTAAAGAATGATGTCAGTTTCTTATATTTACGTTGAAAGTTCAGAAGTTGTTCCGATTCACCCCCTTTTACGATACTTATCAACCAATCAGAGCATTCGCACAGCGACGGGCAATCCCATAATCTGAATGGCATCGGCATCCATCCAACAAACCAATCGGAGCTCTCGCCAACATCTTAAATAAATAGTAGGAATTGTAATACACGTCTCCTCCCTCTCAAATTGCGAGGCGATTAAGGAACTGCCCATTGGAAATTACAATTGACTCCGCTTAATGTGGTCACATGTGTGCCCCCAACATAAGCTGCGTTCACAACAGTCAACCTGTTCAACCCACTGAACTAAATATACTGAGACCATACACTCAGTATATTTAGTTCATTGGTTCAACCGGAGAAAGAGCTAAAGAAGTAGGGGAAAAGGGATCTCCGAAAACAAGCCGTGAGGAAATTGAATAGCCCGTTCACAAGAGAACTCGTCCTACCAGCAGAAAGAATCGTGTGGCAAGCGAGCGAGCTCGTAGAAATGCACGGGAAGCGAGCGAGAGCGCCGTCTATAGGAGGTTGATCCAACTAAAACATTTCCTCCTGCTATGGCCCAGGGGAGCATTGCATGGTCAGGTGACTTTTTCCCTAGCGTAGGGAGAGCGGTGAAAGAAGAACCAGTTTTCTCCGCCTTTCCTCCGAAAGAATGGCTGTTCTGAACGCGGCATAAGTGTCTATTTGGACGGCAAAACCGGCAGTTGGCGCATGCGCCGTAGGTCTCGCGGTTATGTAGCAGTCCCGGCACTCCAATCAGAACCGTTGCTGGGCAGTTGCCGGGTAAAAAGGACTAGAGTTAGAGGGTATATTTGCCAGGCAAAAAGACAGTGCCTTTGTCCAAGATCAGAATGATAAATAACAGATTGATAAGCGGTAAGATTGATAAGATATAAGCGGTTCTAAAACGAAAAGTGGCAAACAGTGTAACTCGAGTGTTTGCTTTAAAATCAAGACTGCGTAGTATTAATTAAAGCATTAAAACGATATTCTAGTTATGTATTTTGCAACTTAAACATTCTTAACGAAAAACATAGAAGTGGATCATATTACACTATTACATTAATAACTCATTGTGTATGTTTATGTATTAAAAATTGGCCTTTCAACAGAAAGAAAAGAGTTTTTTTAGACATTTAAAATTTTGATCACATTAAACGATATGCTGATCACATAAAACGATACATTTTGGGCTAATTTAAATAGGAGTGATAAGGAACTGGCAAATTCGATAATATTATCCGATTGATATTATTAACTGTGATCACAATAACCTGAGAACATAGAGGTGGGGTTGGGTTTTGGGTTACATATATTTTCCGGTATGTGTGCTTGATCTCAAGAATCCGCTTATACACCTTCGTCAAGTATGACGGACACACCGGAATTTTTACTGACATAAAGAAGGAAAATACACCCAGGGGCGAGGTAAGAATCGAACTCACGATAGAACAGTGCGCAGACTGCTGGCGTGAAAGGCAGAGAGCAAACCAAACAGGCCATCCGTCCCCCTGCCTAGAGAACATAGGTACTTTTGGTGTACTTTCAAAATGACAATCGGTCTAGTAAATAGATATCTCTCCATCACAAACGTTCAAGATTCGACCAATTTTACCACGTTTTTATTAGGTCGCTTTGTTGTCTGTCCCTCTGTCTGTCCTTCTGTCTGTCCCTCTGTCTGTCTGTTCGGGTGGAATTTAGAAATCGATTTTGAACTAACTTCCCGAAGAGGTAGAGACTTGAAATTTTGAACACAGTTCAGATCTGGATGACAATGCGATATTATTTCGTTGTTTCGGTTAAATTTGCTTCCCCTGAACTCCCGGGGGGGCTTATTTGGAAATCGATTTTCCCGATGAGGTAGAGACTTGAAATTTTGAACATAGTTAAGATCCGGATGACAATGCAATATTATCTCGTTGTTTCGGTTAAATTTGCTTCCCCTGAACCCCCAGGGAGCTTATTTAGTGCTTCCCTTGAACCCCCAGGGGGACTTATTTAGAAATCGATTTTCCCGTTGAGGTAGAGACTTGAAATTTTGAACACAGTTCAGATCCGGATGACAATGCAATATTATCTCGTTGTTTCGTTTAAATTTGCTTCCCCTGAACCCCCAGGGGGGCTTATTTAGAAATCGATTTTCCCGTTGAGGTAGAGACTTGAAATTTTGAACACAGTTCAGATCCGGATGACAATGCAATATTATCTCGTTGTTTCGTTTAAATTTGCTTCCCCTGAACCCCCAGGGGAGCATATTTATTGCTTCCCCTGAACCCCCAGGGGGGCTTATTTAGAAATCGATATTCCCGTTGAGGTAGAGACTTGAAATTTTGAACACAGTTCAGATCCGGATAACAATGCAATATTATCTCGTTGTTTCGTTTAAATTTGCTTCCCCTGAACCCCCAGGGGAGCATATTTATTGCTTCCCCTGAACCCCCAGGGGGGCTTATTAAGAAATCGATTTTCCCGTTGAGGTAGAGACTTGAAATTTTGAACACAGTTCAGATCCGGATAACAATGCAATATTATCTCGTTGTTTCGTTTAAATTTGCTTCCCCTGAACCCCCAGGGGAGCATATTTATTGCTTCCCCTGAACCCCCAGGGGGGCTTATTTAGAAATCGATTTTCCCGTTGAGGTAGAGACTTGAAATTTTGAACACAGTTCAGATCTGGATGACAATGCGATATTATCTCGTTGTTTTGGTTACCTTTGCTTCCCCTGAACCCCCAGGGGGGCTTATTTAGAAATCGATTTTCCCGATGAGGTAAAGACTTGAAATTTGGAACACAGTTCAGATCTGGATCACAATGCGATATTATCTCGTTGTTTTGGTCAAATTTACTTCCCCTGAACCCCCAGGGGGAAGGGCTTATTTAGAAATCGATTTTGAACTTACTCCCCGATGAGGTGGAGACTTGAAATTTTGATCACAGAACTAAAAAGCAGAAAATAATTTATTAAATAAAAAAAAACTTTTTAAAAACCACGTTTTTAATATGCACTAAAAAGTATAAAATAATTTTCTTCTAACTCCTTGTAAAACGAAAAACGTGGGGCTCATGCAATAATATTTACAGCTACTACTGTATTGGCCTCTCTATTTACTAATATATCCATAATTAATAAAAAAAATAAGAAGCATAATACTGAGAGAAGCTGTTGAATTAAATACCTAATGCATGAGCCCCACGTTTTTCGTTTTACAAGGAGTTAGAAGAAAATTATTTTATACTTTTTAGTGCATATTAAAAACGTGGTTTTTAAAAAGTTTTTTTTTATTTAATAAATTTTGTCTTGTATTGCTAAATTTCGTTTACTACTAGTAGCAGTCACGTAAACTTGAGCTATTTGGAATGAGCTATGCTATTAGAAGTGTCCATATTTGCTGGATCATCCAGTAACTGGAACGCAGCTGAGTAGCTGTTGCATACTTTTCGTTTGTGTATTCTTAAAAAAAAACACTCGCATTTTCGCTCCCGTACGAAGTTTCAATACCCCTTGCATTTGAAAATTGCGAATTGAAAAGTTCCCGTAATCAAGCCAATATTCAGATGTGTTTTTTATCGGTCAGCTGCTGACCACTGGCGTGCTATAATATATTTGATGAAATATTAATTATCGTGGTATTTTTTTCAATCTGGCAACTTCTATTCCTCTCAAGATCCTTAACCACGAATACACTTCTTTCGCCAGGTACTCTTTGACATGGTTCACTTGGCCTAAACGATTTCAAGTCAAGTGGTTTCCGTTTATCATAATAACCCTTGTTTTAAAGGTAATGTTGTACATCTGTTATACGTAACATTATTTTGGGATAGCTTTAGGACGTGTCCTCCAGCTGCCATGTTTACCGACGCGACGGCTCATATGTTGACAACACTTAAACGGATGCTGTGGAAACTGTGGTTACACTGGGTTACTCTCTCAAAAAGCTGTTTCCATGATTTTAATTAACCATACCGGTACTTACGTATTATCCCGTCGACCGTGACGCTTAATCCGAAAACTTATCAAATCCCATTGACTTTACTATTACTGTGCCGCTCAGTTAGACGGCTGCTGAACGGTCGACGGGATAATACGTAAGTACCACAATACCCAATACCAGGGATGGCAGGCACGCGTTAAAGGGGGAGTTACTATAGTGTCACACGAAGACATAGAATAATTTAGAAAAAAAAGGTGAGATTCTAATTATTTTTTAAAAGATTTTTTTACGATTGTTCTAATGTTCAACTTTCTAAAGTTGTAGTATAGTTCGTGCGGTCCAAATCTTTTGTTAGTAGTCCGAATCATCGCATCCTATTCACTCCCCTTTTTGAAGTTTCTTAATTTAAAACATATTAGAAATTATTGTATGGAAAAATTTGAATTAAAAATTTAGTATATTGAGTCCAATTTCAAAAATGTTGAGCCTTTTCCCAATTAAACATAAAAACCTGAAATTTCAGAAAACGTGATTACCCAGGACAAGATGAAGGCCATTTTCGGATTCAGCCCAAAAAACATAAATTCAGGTGGAATAATCCAAACATCTCGAAAAAGTTTTTTTTTTTGTTGACCTGTGTTATTTGAGATTTTTTTACGGAAATTTCGAATTTATTTTCGAAATTAACACTTTGGTTAACATTCCAATCAAAGCAAAAAATAAATTGCAAACTAATTTTTTTTTGAAATTTTTAGCCCATGTTAACTACGATGGATATGAATGAATGGAACAGCTTTTGAAAGAGTGCTCCAGGCAGCGTATTCCCAAAAGTGCCCCCGAGTTAGGACCGCTTGGCGATGCGCCGGAGGGCGTATTCCCAAAAGTGCCCCCGAGTTAGGGCCGCTTGGCGATGTGCGGGAGGAGAGTGGTCGGAGAGTGTTTGTAAACAAATCTAGTAAGTGTGGACTTATGTGGCTCCACCTATCTATAATAATGGCTAATTTTTCTTATGTAGTGCTTGAATTCTGTCAAAGGAAAGGATTAAAATCACAAAGTTTCTATTTAAAGAGTATTAATTAATTAAAGGATGCCAATTTACTAGTTTTTTCACAAATAAATAAGAGATAATATAAAATGAAAACATAAAGATTCTTTATTGTATAAGCTTATAATACAATTTCATAGTATTTTTCAGTATAACAATGACTTGCTTATAACTTATAACAATATTCTTTCAGGGTTCAGGGTCCTCACACTCACAGTATTTAATTACAAACAACTTTCACTACATTTTTAGGCCTGTGCTTTAGAATTTAAAATAAATTTTATTGAACAAATATTTAACTTTATTATTTGGTATTTATGTACTAAGCTCATTGACCATACTGCAAATTAGTAAAATCAGACACCAAGTATTTGGGAAAAGGTTTTAATGTAGTAACTACCAAATTTAAATTTATAAATTAAGCTTATGAACTTTACGCCATTCATTCCTTGAACTATAAATATGACTTAAAAATAAAGAAAGGAAAGAAAACAAAAATTAACAAAACCAACTCAAAATTTAAACTATTGTTTTTTAAAATATTTAACAAGTATTAGAACTAAATAATTATAATATGTAATGTTTGTTTAGTAAAAACATTATAATGATTTAGTACTAAATTAATTAAAAACTAAAATTAAATTAATTAAATGATTGTTTATAAAGTTCTGCAAAGTCCATTTGAACAATTACTTGCTAAAGAGCAAAACGTAGCACTATGTACACACAAGTCTGTTTGAACAAATTATTGACTGTATCATAAATTTCTTTTTACGCAATATGAGCAAAATTACCAGAAAATTTTTAACCGCTCTTCAACGTGGACATTATAAAAATGAATAAATTATAAAGTAATATTATAAGTATTATAACTATATTTAGAAGTTATATATCAAGAGGAACACTTTTAAACTAACTCAAACCTGCGTAATGAAAATCGGTGGACAGATTATTTGTTTACGCTTCCCGCTTTCTGAGCTCTACGGATTTGCGCCAAAGTTTCCCAGAATGGCGAGTTATTCCCATAGGTTATTCCCCTCTCCTCCGGCGCATCGCCAAGCGGTCCTAACTCGGGGGCACTCTCCCACAGCAACATGCTTAGGTGTTGTCATCATTTAAGCCGTGGGTGAACATGGCAGCTGGAGAAATTTCTAAAGCTGTTTTAAGTGAATCTTTTGAGATGCTTTAAAAATTATTGATTTTTTTTTCCTTTTCAGCATTTTTAGAATCTGACGAAAATCATATTCGTTGCAGCATCTCCTTGTTGATTTTATTCATTTAGACGTCGGAAAATTCATTGCCTCTATAAGTTGTGATAATGGCCGAGTACAGAGAACTACCCGTCAAACAGTTCGCCCGAGACATTTTCCTCTACACGACGTACTTCCCGCTTTACCTGAACGAACGAGACCATCTACGCCCCGCACTGTGCATACAGCAGGCCAAATCGGCCGTATTCCAGATGTCGTCCGTTTTCAGTCCCTACATGAGGAAGTACGTCTTCGAAAACAATGAACGCGTCGAGCTGAAAACAGACGAAGATCTCCTTCGCTTCCTCGTCCCCAAGTGCATGTGGATCTACACCCCCCAAAACCACGAGACTTTGACTGTAGTGATTGCCTTCATCCACGAGTTCCTGCTGTACCTGCAGATGAACCGGCTTTGCTACAGGTTTCACTTCACCGCCTACAAGTGCCTCGAAGCGGTGTTGAATAGGGCAGAACAGTGGACGATAGAAAGGTGGGATAATTTCTGGAACCACGTGAGTAGTAACCTGATTAAGACGAGCCCGAACTCGAGCGTTCAAGCAACAATCGATCGTAAGAACGACTTTCAAGCCTCAATGGTGGATCTCTTCAAGAAGTTCGAAGGCGATGATGATTACGACGGTGGATTTGATCTAAACGATTACGAACACTCCCTTATTGCTGAAGATGCCCCGGAAAATGACCCAGATGAGGAAGATGACCCAGATGAGAAAGACGATGACCCCTTCTTTGTGAACTTGAAGCCGAAGCCAGATTTTGTGGAACAGGTAGCTAGACCCTTCCAGAACTTGAGAATTAAAGACTTGAGAATTCCGATTTCATTGTTTTTGCCCGTACCTCCTTATTCTAAACCAGGGACTAACTCATCGTCCGATAATGCCTCAAGTTACACCAGCTACGAAGAGTACAAATCGAATATCGAAACTCGCGCAGGTTTCTCCAAATTCGAGATATACACCTCGGAGGCCATGAAGAATGCTCTCGACCTCTATGGGTCAAAAACGTTCACAGATAAACTGTTGCAGAGAGAGTGCGAATACTGCGGAATAAAGTGTTATCAGTTCTCCTACAATCTCTTTAAAAAGCAGCTCGAATTGGCTTTAGTTAGAAAGGTTTCAGAATAGTTTAGGAAGTAAATCATTTTACATAATTTTTACTTAATGAATTCTGGTTCAAGTATGTTGTATTACTTGTAAAGGATATGTCCTTTTTATCAATGTGCCGTCTTTATTTTTTTTTTTAATTTTTAATACTGCAGGATTATCACTGGTAATTTTATTATACTTAATAAGTTTTAATTTCCTGCCACTGCTTTCTTAGCTCTTTTTGATTAGAGTATATTAGATTGTTTTGAATGTTAACAGAGTCTATGGACTGACATTGCTTTTTATTAGTCTTGTTTTATTGAGTATGAAATCATTCATGTAAGAGCTTTATTAAGTGTTTAGTAAATAAAGTTTTTCTTACCAGAACTTGATACTTTTGTCCCTTTTGAGTAATCTCCTATGTTTTACATCAGGACGAGTAAAAACTTCATTTCTCTTATGAATGAAGTTAATAAATTAAATTTCTAGGAATCAGATAGTGAAGACTTAATATAAAATTGTGCCAGAAACAAAATATTAAGATCCCATATAAGAAATAAAATCCCATCTCTAAATTCCGGGTTCAACTTATACTTTTAACTTCGTGCCACGACAATTAGAAGTTAATGAAATGCTCAAAAGATGACTTAATATAACGTAAGGAAAATCAAACTTAAAATAATCAATAACGGGAATTACACTTTTTAAACATCATCTTTCCTTACCTTGGACCTTATCAAGAATTCCTTTAGCTAGTTCTTTAAGGGATTTACATGTAGACATCACTTGTAACGCATCCTTCTTCATAAACATCTACGATAAGTTATTGCTTTAGTCACCCGCCAAGACCAAAATTGGTGTTTCTAATAAGGAAGTTTTCGGATGATGAGTTCTAGAAAGGAAGAAAATAACGATCAGGGTCGGGTTATTACTTTTTCGTAACTTTTAGCATCTAAGATAATACTACTTGATGTAAAGAACTGCGTCACATTATTTTATTTTATTTTAAAAAAACATTGCCAAACAGAAGTGAATTCCAATTTTGGCAAGAAAAAGACACAAACATTACAACATTAAATATAAAAGGACACACATAACCACAAAAAAATAAGCACTAAAAAAACAAAAAATCATGGAGATATACTTTGCAAATAATCAAGTTTTAATATTGGGTAAGAATCTAAAAACAGATCACTGGTTGTGGGCAGATTATTTACTATTTTATAAAATTGATAAATAGTTTGGCTTGAAAGATAATTCTTGACAATTAAAGGAATCGTGAATACTATTTTGGTTTTTGGTTTGGTTTTTGATTACATATATTTTCCGGTCTGTGTGCTTGATCTCTAGGATCCGCTGAATACTATTTTATTTCTTGTATATCGTGGAGGGATATGGAAGTCAAGTAACATAAGTAAATGAGGGCAATCTATATTGTTTCTTATTAAGTTAAAATAAAACTTTAATATGGATAAATTTCTCCGTAGTTCCAAAGTCATTGGCATTAAAGGAATGTAATTAAATTTGAAATAAACATAACTAAGAAACTTATTTTGAATTTTTTCTAAACATAACACCATCAATTCGGAACACAGGGTTCCAAACAACACAATTATACTCCAATATAGGACGAATAATACTGTTAAAAAGTAACTTAAGGACATCAACATCTTTGAAATTATAAGTCGTCCCCTTAAGAATACCCAGCTGTTTTAGAGCTACATTATCGATAACCTTATAAATTGGATTGGATCTAGGGGGTTTGCACAATCACAGTTAGGTATGTTAAAATTATGTCCACACAAGAATTGTTCTATTACTACATTCTCAACCAAAAGCAATCATGAAAGATTCGGGGGTAAATCAATTATGAGCTAATACGTTCCTATCCGATAATTTACCTTGATGTTTCATTAAATGCCACAGCTACAAATGGTTTGAATGGCCTTTTAGTGCACAAAATCAGAGGAAGACCAAATATTTCAGTCGTAAAGAATGATGCCAGTTTCTTATATTTACGTTGAAAGTTCAGAAGTTGTTCCGATTCACCCCCTTTTACGACACTTATCAAGCAATCAGAGCATTCGCACAGCGACGGGCAATCCCATAATCTGAATGGCATCGGCATCCATCCAACAAACCAATCGGAGCTCTCGCCAACATCTTAAATAAATAGTAGGAATTGTAATACACGTCTCCTCCCTCTCAAATTGCGAGGCGATTAAGGAACTGCCCATTGGAAATTACAATTGACTCCGCTTAATGTGGTCACATGTGTGCCCCCAACATAAGCTGCGTTCACAACAGTCAACCTGTTCAACCCACTGAACTAAATATACTGAGACCATACACTCAGTATATTTAGTTCATTGGTTCAACCGGAGAAAGAGCTAAAGAAGTAGGGGAAAAGGGATCTCCGAAAACAAGCCGTGAGGAAATTGAATAGCCCGTTGACAAGAGCACTCGTCCTACCAGTAGAAAGAATCGTGTGGCAAGAGAAATGCACGGGAATGCAAGGAAGCTCGTAGAAATGCACGGGAAGCGAGCGAGAGCGCCGTCTATAGGAGGTTGATCCAACTAAAACATTTCCTCCTGCTATGGCCCAGGGGAGCATTGCATGGTCAGGTGACTTTTTCCCTAGCGTAGGGGAGCGGTGAAAGAAGAACCAGTTTTCTCCGCCTTTCCTCAGAAAGAATGGCTGTTGTGAACGCGGCATAAGTGTCTATTTGGACGGCAAAACCGGCAGTTGGCGCATGCGCCGTAGGTCTCGCGGTTACGTAGCAGTCCCGGCGCTCCAATCAGAACCGTTGCTGGGCAGTTGCCGGGTAAAAAGGACTAGAGTTAGAGGTTATATTTGCCAGGCAAAAAGACAGTGCCTTTGTCCAAGATCAGAATGATAAATAACAGATTGATAAGCGGTAAGATTGATAAAATATAAGCGGTTCTAAAACGAAAAGTGGCAAACAGTGTAACTCGAGTGTTTGCTTTAAAATCAAGACTGCGTAGTATTAATTAAAGCATTAAAACGATATTCTACTTATGTATTTTGCAACTTAAACATTCTTAACGAAAAATATAGAAGTGGATCATATTACACTACTACATTAATAACTCATTGTGTATGTTTATGTATTAAAAATTGGCCTTTCAACAGAAAGAAAGGAGTTTTTTTAGACATTTAAAATTTTGATCACATTAAACGATATGCTGATCACATAAAAAGATACATTTTGGGCTAATTTAAATAGGAGTGATAAGGAACTGGCAAATTCGATAATATTATCCGATTGATATAATTAACTGTGATCATAATAACCTGAGAACATAGAGGTGGGGTTGGGTTTTGGGTTACATATATTTTCCGGTATGTATGCTTGATCTCAAGAATCCGCTTATACACCTTCGTCAAGTATGACGGACACAACAGAATTTTTACTGACATAAAGAAGGAAAATACACCCAGGGGCGAGGTAAGAATCGAACTCATGACAGAACAGTGCGCAGACTGCTGGCGTGAAAGGCAGAGAGCAAACCAAACAGGCCATCCGTCCCCCTAGAGAACATATGTATTTTTGGTGTACTTCCAAAATGACAATCGGTCTAGTAAATAGATATCTCTCCATCACTAACATTCAAGATTCGACCATTTTTTGTCTTGTATTGCCAAATTTCGTTTTCTTCTAGTAGCAGTCACGTAAACTTGAGCTATTTGGAATGAGCTATGCTATTAGGAGTGTCCATATTTGCTGAATTATCCAGTAATGGAACGCAGCTGAGTAGCTATTGCATACTTTTCGTTTGTGTATTCTTAAAAAAAACCACTCGTATTTTCGCTCCCGTACGAAGTTTCAATACCCCGTGCATTTGAAAATTGCAAATTGAAAAGTTTCCGTAATCAAGCCAATATTCTAGTGCCCCTTTATCGGTCAGCTGACCACTGGCATGCTATAATATTTGCTGGAAAATTATTTATCTTGTGGTTTTTGTTTCAATCTGGCAACTTCTATTTACTTCAAGATTCTTAAAATCACGAATACTTTTCGTTCGCCTGGTATTCTTTGACCTGGTTCACTTGGCCTAAACGTTTTCAAGTAAAGTGGTTTTCGTTTATCATAATAACACTTGTTTTAAAGGTAATGTTATGCATCTCTTATACGTAACATGATTTTAGGACAGCTTTAGGAAGAGTCTTTCAACTGCCATTTTTACCGACGCGACGGCTCAAATGTTGACAACACTTAAACAGGATGCTGTGGAAACTGTGGTTACACTGGGTTACTCTTTCAAAAAGCTGTTCCCATGGTTTTAATTAACAATACCAGGGATGGCAGGCACGCGTTAAAGGCGGAGTGTGGTACATAGTGGCTCACGAACACATAGAGGAATTTAGAAAAATAATGCGAGATTCTAATTATTTTTTTTAAAGATTTTGTTACGATTGTTCTTATGTTAAACTTTCTAAAGTTGTAATACAGTTCGTGCGGGCCAAATCTCTTGTTTGGAGCCCGTATGACAGTATGCTATTCACTCCCCTTTTTGAAGTTTCTTAATTTAAAACACATTAGAAATGACTGTAAATTAGAAATGATTGAAAAATTTAGTACAATGAGTCCAATTTCAAAAATGTTGAGCCATTTCCAAATAAAACATAAAAACCTGAATTTTCAGGTGGAATAATCCAAACCGCTCGAGTTTTTATGTTTGCTGACCTGTTATTTGAGATTTTTTTACGGAAATTTCGAACTTATTTTCAAAATTAACATTTTGCTTTACATTCCAATTAAAGAAAAAAAAATTGCAAACTCATTAATTCTGAAACTTTTGAGCCAATATGTTAACTACGATGGATACGTATGAATGTAACAGCTTTAGAAAGAGTCCTCCAAGCGCCCGTGTAACCACAGCTCATCGTAAGTGTAAACACAGTTACCACGGCAACATGCTTAAGTGTTGTCATCATTTGATCTGTGGGTAAACATGACTGCTGGAGGACTATTTCTAAAGCTGCTCCCAAATGAATCTGATGATACTTTAAAAAATATTGATTTTTTTTCCCTTCTTTTAGCATTTTTAGAATCTGACGAAAATTCATATTCGTTGCAGCATCTCCTGGTTGATGTTTTTTATTTAGACTTCGGAAAATTCTTTTCCTATAAGTTGTGATAGTAAAAAGGACGATACTCAAAGTTCTCCCGAGACTTTTTCCCTCTACGCGACGTACTGCCCGTTTTACCTGAACGAACGAGACTGTCTGAATCTCCCGCTTTGCATGCAGCAAACCAAAACGGCTGTATTCAAGATGTCGTCAGTTTTCAGTCCCTACATGAAGGACGTCTTCAAACCAAGCAAAGACATCTTGTTGAGAACAGACGAAGATCTCCCTCGCTTCCTCGTCCCCAAGTGGATGAGGATCTTCAACCCCCAAAACCGCGAGACCTTGATTGTCGTGATGTCCTTCATCCACGAGTTCCTGCTGTACCTGCTGATGAACAGGCTTTGCTACAAGTTTCACATCACCGCCTACAAGTGCCTCTACGCGGTGTTTAAGACGGTGAAACAGAGGATGCCAAAAAATCGGGATATTTCCTGGGAGCACGTGAGAAGGAACTGGAACACGATAACCCTGGTGTGGAACATGATAACCCAAGTGTGGGACACGGTGACCCAGGTGTGGGAAACGATAACCCAGGTAAGGGACACGATGACCGAGGTAAGGGAGACGATGGCCCCTTCCGTAGTGGACTTGACGCCGAACCAATATTTGGTGGAACAGAAAGCTGGAAGCTTCGAGGACTTTGAAATGGGAATTCCGATTTAATCTTTACTACCCGTACCTCCTTATTCTAAACCACGGACTGACTCATCGTCCAATGATTCGTCAGGAGACACTTGCGACGAAGAGTACGAATCGAATAACGAAACGCGCACAGATTTTTCCAAATTCAAGATCTACACCTCGGGAGCTGTCGCCAGCTATGGGTCAAAAAAGTTCAGAGATAAACTGTAGCAGAGAAAGTGCGAACACTGCGAAATAAAGTGTTACCGGTACTCCTACAATCTCCTTAAAAAGCAACTAGGTGTGGCTGTAGTTAAAAATTCCAAAAATTAAAGCATTTTACATAATTTTTACTGAATGAATTCTGGTTAAAGTACGTTTAGCTAGCAATTATAAATTCTTGTCACTGTTCTTAATTATTTTTGCTTCGAGTACTATTAGATTGTTTTGATTGTTAACTAAGGGTTGATGTACTCTGATATCGCTTTTTATTTGAGTCATGTTTTAATATGAAGTCATTCTTGTAAGAGCTTTTTAAATTGTTTAGTTAATAAATGTTTTCTTGCCAGATCTTGATACTTTTGCCCCTTTTGAGTTATCTCCTAACTTTTACATCAGGACAAGTAAACTCTTCATTTCTCTTATGAATAACATAACGGGCTTTACAGTATTTTCCAATGAAGTTGTAGGTAATAAATTAAATTCCTAGGAATCGGATAGAGCATTTTCAATCACATGACTCGGACTTAACAACGGCCTTAGCAACAGTTAAAAGCCCTGCAAAAGGTTAACAGTTACAGAAAATAACTGGTCGTGCAATCCTTGTATTGGAGCATTTGCAATCACAAGACTCCGCCCCTAACAACCGCCTTAAGAACAAATAGAGCATTCGCACATGACGTCACTTGGAGGACAAAATCAACGTTGCTAAGGCTGTTGTTAGGGGCGGGACATAGAAGTATCCAATAGCAGCATTCGCACATGATGTCACTGGAGGAATAAAACAACGTTGCTAAGGCCGTTGTTAGGCAGTCATGTGATTGAAAATGCTCTATACTTCGTCACCTAGCAAACGCCTTAGCAACAGTTAAAAGCCCTGCAAAAGGTTAATAGTTAAAAGAAAATGACAGCTCGTGACATCAACTGAAAGAAAATACTCTATCTATAGTGAAGACTTGATATAAAAACGTGCTAGAAACAAAATATTGAGAACCCATCATTATAAGAAACAAAATTCCATCTCTAAATGCCGTATTTAACAACTTATTCTTTCAACTTAGTTAGTGTCACGACAATGAGTGGAAGGTCATGAAATGCTCAAAAGATGATTTGGGATAACTTAAGGAAAATCAAATTTAAAACAATCAATATCGGGGATTAAACTTTTTAAGGTATGTGCTTGACTGGGGGGAAATAAAAGTTGTAATTTAATTATCAAAAGAGGTTTCCACATTTTTTTTCAGGAAAGGATTTTAAAGAATTTTTTAAAAGAAATTTAGGTTTGAAAATTAATTTTAATATATTTCATTGATTAGATAAATTTGATTTCAAAAGTAAGACGTACGCTTCGATGTTGATAATTATGTAATTGTAAGGTGTTTACTCAAGTACTTATACCTTACAATAATCATCTAATGGGTCTGGTGAAACACAAAACTAAATTGTTTAAAAATTTATTCCAGACATCCGATTCGAAGCAAAAACTTATCGGCGTGAAACTGAAATGAACGATTCTGGCTCTTAAAATTTCCTTAACATTTACCCAGTTCTTTAAGGAATTTGAATGTAGACAACACTTGTAATACATCCCTCTTCATAAATATCTACGATAAGTTATTGCATTAGAGACCCGCCAAGACCAAAATTAGTGTTTCAAACAACGAAGGTTTCGGAAGATGAGTTCTATAGTCTGTGTAAATAAAATCGGCGGTTTCACGTCATTCTTTACCATGGCAACGCAGAAGTACATTGAGAAAAAACTCAAGGTCAACCACCGATTCTATTTACACAGAGTATAGTAAGGGAGAAAATAACGTTCAGGGTCGAGTTGTTTTATTTTCCTTACTTTTAGAATCTCAAATTTTAACGATAAGTTTTAATAAAGCTAAATTAAACGGAACACATTTAAGGCAAATAAGACCAGAAATGCATAATCGATCCTTATTTTAAAATTCTACGCCATAAGATAAGCGAAAACTCTGATTGGGGTTTACTGGAAGTGGTGAATGAGATTGCCTATTGCTCTGCAAAAGTTTTCATTGCTAAATTATCATTCAGAGTGTGATTTGGTTTTATATTATCCAGTCACAATCGCACCTATGTTACTTAAAATTATGTCCTCCACACCCAAGAATTGCTCTATTACTACATTCTCCACCTAAGGCAATTATAAAAGATTCAGGGGGAAAATCAATCATGAGCTTATAATTTCCTGTCCGATAAGTTACCTAGATGTTGCATTACATGCCACATCCCCAAATAGTTTGAAGCGTTCTCGCTTATCTAAAAGACCTTTTTACTAATCTTACTAAGATGCTGGCGAGAGCTCTGATTGAATTGCCGATAGGATACCATTCCAAAAATTGTATTGCCAGTCGCTCTGATTGGTCCTTGATATGAATCTTAACGAGTAGGATTAGTAAATATGCGTTTAAGATCTAGGTATATAGAAAGAATAAAAGATTGTATTTTTATCAGATGATTAATCGGCAAAAAAGAAATGTAAATTATTTTACTTTCCTCGAGGGATGCTGTGATTTTTGCGTAGCGCCCATTGATCTATTTCTAGATCGCTAAACATAGCGTGGGAAACTCGCTTTTAAACTACCTTCTTCCCACCCCACACATTCCAAACTGCCCAGGGGGCAAGATAAAGCATGCACCTGTTTTACAACACGTGGGTTTTTTTGTTTGGTTTGGTCATTGATCTACAGTGATAAGGGGAGAAAAATGGCATCGCCATTTCGTTCCGCAGTTTTTCGACGTTTCTTTGCATAAACCCTGGAAACAGCTAAGTGGTACCAGTAAGATAAGTAATATTTGGTGTTTTAATATCTTCATAGATGTGGCTATTCGGATGTAAAGCGGTGTTATGTTAAAATAAATTTACGTGGTAAAAATTCTTGCCGAAATGTTGCTGATCTAAAATTAGATCACTGGGCGTTCGGACATTTATTTTTCCTGTGTTGCTTACTATACGATTATTTAGTTTTTCCCAATTGAAACTAAAAAATGAGTCTGAGAATATTCAGTTATGTCCAGGATGAAGTCAAATATATATTTTCTGATGATGGTTGGTTTTGGTTTTTGGTTACATATATTTTCCGGTATGTGTGCTTGATCTCAAGGATCCGCTTATACACCTTCGTCAAGTAAGACAGACACAACAGAATTTTTACTGGCACAAAGAAGGAAAATACACCCAGGGGCGAGGTGAGAATCGAACTCACGACGGAGCAGTGCGCAGACTGTTGGCGTGAAAAGCAGAGGAGCAAACCGAACAGGCCATCCGTCCCCCTTTTCTGATGAAATTGAAAATTATATTGTTGGTAATTAAATTTTATAATTTCTTTTGGTCGATAAATGGAGGGTAGACAGTCATGATTTATTGCTAGCAAAGCAAAGCATTGCAAATAGTGGCAAAAAATATTTGTGTATAATTTAATTATCACATTTAATTATTTATTTAAAATTATCACATAAATTTATTAGTATAATACAAGTCAATTATCTTGTTTTGAAATAGTTCATGTTGGAAATTATAAGACAATAACATTTTTTCGAGGAGCTGGAGAAAATATCAAATGGAAAATTATAATTATTTAAAATTCTCCGTAATACAACTTTTGCAACCTTAAAATTGACGCTGTGGTAAAATAAATTATTGGAATATGCAGGTAAAAAGCTCAAAGACGCAGCCTTTTTAAATGTTGGCTGAGTAAGACCAAGTTTCGTTTTATTTCCTGAGCAATTTCATTTTATGGTAAAACAAATTCATAAAATTTACGCAACATTAAAACTAATGCATCTTAATTTTTTTCTATAACATACTCATCAATTTAAAGTTCTTGGTTTATTTTCCCATTTTTCCCACTAAATACTTCCAACATAAGCTATTTATGTAGTTTATCTTGGGTATATTATTTAATTATTTTTCCACATATTTATGAATAAATATGTGTTTCTTAAGGAGAAGTACTAAGTTTCTACCTTTTTTGTATTTTTTAAGGATTTTTTTGACGTTCTACTATTACTTAGCTCAGTGAAAAAAATATCCCCGAACGTCCAGTGATCTATTTTTAGATCAGCCAATTTTAAAGAAACTATAATGACTGTTTTGACAAAATTTGTTTATAATATCCATTTAGATGGCAAAATACACCAGATTCGTGATTTTTATAAAATTTGGCCGAAAAAAAAAATAAATTGGGCGTTAATGGGTTAATATATATATATATATATATATTATAAATAGGTTCAAATTACCTGCCATTAAAAAAAATACTTTATAAATATGGGATGTATATCTCATAATTTTAAGAATTAACCCTCAATTTTATAATTGTTTACAGGTTTGGTTTTTATTTAAGATAAACTTTTTGAAGATTTTGGGTAAAAAAAGTGTTTTAATTTTTGCTCGATCAGAGATCAATATTTCTAATTATTTCAAATTTCTAATAATTAATCAATCTATATATGTTATTTTTGAGAGAAATATTCATAAATTTCGCATTCCGACTGAAACATCATATTTTTGCAAACAAAAAGTAAACATTTCAAATTTCCAGTAGGTTGGTTGGTTGGTTGGTTGGTGTTACATATATTTTCAGGTATGTGTGCTTGATCTCAAGGATCCGCTTATACACCTTCGTCAAGTAAGACAGACACAACAGAATTTTTACTGACACAAAGAAGGAAAATACACCCAGGGGCGAGGTGAGAATCGAACTCACGACGGAGCAGTGCGCAGACTGCTGTCGTGAAAGGCAGAGGAGCAAACCGAACAAGCCATCCGTCCCCCATTTCCAGTAGGTAATGTTACCTCAAACTGAATGCATCAAATGCCATGAACAACATTAAAATCATTTCCTTAGTTCACGAGATCGTAACCTTTGTAAATATGATTTATTGATATGCAAAGAGGCAGAAAAGATCTATTTACTCCCCGTTTTTCTAAATTGTTTCCCCATAAAGTGTTGCGATCCCCCTAAGAAGCAAGTCTGATTGGCAACTGGAAGCTTTGGCACGTCATCAAGACTTCCCATTCAGCTGCCAGTGACGTCACTGGTATGAGATGGACCCCCCGTGTGGTACTCTTAAAAGCCATGCTTTTCCACTCCCGTGCAGAGTTTCAATATCCCTAGCAACCTAGAATGGACTATAACTAATTCTAAATCCTTATGATCAACGTACTACCCCCAAGACCCGTAATCAAGCCAATATTCAAGTGCCCCTTTATCGGTCAGCTGACCACTGGAGTGCTATAATATTTACTGGATAATTATTTATCGTGTGATTTTTGTTTCAATCTGGCAACTTCTATTTAGCTCAAGATTCTTAAATCCACGAATTCTTTTCGTTCGCCTGGCATTCCTTGACCTGGTTCACTTGGCCTAAACGTTTTCAAGTAAAGTGGTTTCCGTTTATCATAATAACCCTTGTTTTAAAGGTAATGTTATGCATCTGTTATACGTAACATGATTTTGGAATAGCTTTAGGAAGAGTCCTCCAGCTGCCATGTTTACCGACGCGACGGCTCAAATGTTGACAACACTTAAACGAATGCTGTGGAAACTGTGGTTACACTGGGTTACTCTTTCAAAAAGCTGTTCCCATGATTTTAATTAACAATGCCAGGGATGGCAGGGACGTATTAAAGGTGGAGTTAAAATAGTGGCACACGAAGACAGAAGAATTTGGAAAAATAATGCGCGATTCTAATTATTTTTTAAAAGATTTTGTTACGATTGTTCTTATGTTACTTTCTGAATTTGTAATATCTTGTTAGGAGCATGAAGGACAGTATGCTATTCACTCCCCTTTTTGAAGTTCCTTAATTTAAAATACATTAGAAATTATCGTATGGAAAAATTTGAATTAAAAATTTAGTATAATGAGTCCAATTTTAAAAATGCTCAGCACACAAAACATCATAAATTCAGGTGGAATAATCCAAACAGCTAAAAAAGAAGTTTTTTTTTGCTGACCTGTGTTATTTGCGATTTAATTAATTAACTGAAATTTTTGAGCCAATGTTAACTACGAGGGATATGAATGAATGGAACAGCTTTAGAGAGAGTCCTCCAGGCGCCATGTGTAACCACACCTCATATAATACGTGAAACCACAGCAACATGCCTAAGTGTTGTCATCATCTGAGCTGTGGGTAAACATGGCGGCTGGAGGACTCTTTCTAAAGCTGCTCCAAATTAATCTTAAGATACTTTAAAAATTATTGATTTTTTCCCCTTTTCAGCATTTCTAGAATCTGACGGAAATTCGTATACGTAGCAGCATCTCCTTGTTCATCCTATTTATTTAGACTTCGGAAAATCCATTGCCTTATAAAGTTGTGATAATGGCGGAGTACATAACACTACCCTTCAAACAGTTCGTCCGAGACATTTTCTTCTACAGAACGTACTTCCCGTTTTACCTGAACGAACGAGACTGTCTACACCCCCCGCTTTGCATGCAGCAATCCAAAACGGCTGTATTTAAGATGTCGTCAGCTTACTGTCCCTACATGAGGAATTGCGTCTTCGAACAAAGCAAAAACGTCTTGCTGAGAACAGACGAAGATCTCCTTCTCTTCCGCGTCCCCAGGTGCCTGAGGATCTTCAACCCCCAAAACCTCGAGACCTTGATTGTCGTGATGTCCTTCATCCACGAGTTCCTACTGAAGAGACTTTGCGCCATCGCCTACAAGTGCCTCCACGCGGTGCTCCTGAGGGTGCGACAGTGGATGCCAAAAAATAGGGTTATTTTCCAGGACCACGTAAGAAAGAACCTGACTAAGACGAGCTCGAACTCGAGCGATGAAGCAACAATCGACCAAGAAACTCTGCGTAAGAACAAGTCCATTATCCACGAGTCCCTGCTGAAGAGACTTTGCCCAACAGCCTACAAGTGCCTCAACGCGGTGTTCAATAGGGTGAAGCAGTGGATGCCAAAATATTGGGGTATTTTCTGGGACCACGTGAGAAGGAACCTGAACACGATGCACCAGGTGTTTAACACGATAACCCTGGTGTTGAACACAATGGGCCAGGTGAGCAAAATGATGATCCAGGTGAGGAAGACGATGACCCAGACGAGGAAGCCGATGACCCAGACGAGGAAGACGACGGCCTCTTCGTAGTGGTATGACGCCGAACCCAGATTTGGTGGGACAGAAAGCTGGAGGCTTCGAGGACTTTTAAATGGGAATTCCGATTTCATCGTTATTAACTGTACCTCCTTATTCTAATACTCGGATTTATTCATAGTCCTATGCGAACACTGCGAAATAAAGTGTTACCGGTACTCCTATAATCTCTTTAAAAAGCAAATTGGTTTGGCTGTAGTTCAGAAGTACAAAAAGTAAAGCATTTTACATAATTTTTACTCATTGAGTTCTGGTTCAAGTATGTTGTATTACTGGTAAAGGATATGTCTTTTTATAAATGTGCAGTCTTCAATTTTGAAATTTTTTAATACTGTAGGATGCATTTTTGCTTGTTATTTTATTATACTTAGCAATTTTAAATTCTTGTTACTGTTTTCTTAACTCTTTTTGATTGGAGTATTAGATTGTTTTGATTGTTAACTAAGAGTTGATGTACTCTGATATCACTTTTTATTTTAGCCGTGTTTTATTGAGCATGAAATCATTCCTGTAAGAGCTTTTGAAAGTGTTTAGTTAATAAATGGGGGTTCTTTTGCCAGATCTTGATACTTTTGCCCCTCTTGAGTTCTCCTAACTTTTACACCTGGACGAATAAACACTTCATTTCTCTTATGAATAAAGTTATGAGTTTTGCAGTATTTTCCAATGAAGTTGTAGTTAATAAATTAAATTACTAGGAATCGGATAGTGAAGACTTGATATAAAAACGTGCAAGAAACAAAACATTGAGAACTTTTTTTCTTCTAGCAATACCCTCATAAAATAGTACACAAAAGAAATACCTCCTTTAGTCATTTATAAGATATTTATGTGTACATGTGTTAAATTAAACAAACCTATTGTTAAATCCATTTCCCATCAAAGCATCACTACTTGAAAATCTATCACTAGATCGAATGAATTTCGACAGCAAGAGAATATTGAGGGGATGGCTTGGGAATTTGGGATTCCTCCTTTTAGAAGAATTCCCAAAGCCTTGATTCATTAACTACGAAGTATTGTTCTTTTACGAATATGGACTTTTTACATTTCACATTCCTCCTAAATTATAAAATTCGAATCCATTGAATTAACTTTTGTCTTAAGTGCTTATAATGTTACAATTTTTAATACCTCCATATCTATAAAGGGGTTTGGGGGGTTTCTTCAGGAAATTTTCGTGAATATTTTGTCTAAAATTACATAATATTGATTTCTCAAAATACTTTGGCGATCTAGGAAATGACCTCTCGCGGTCCGCCAGTTGCCGACCCTAGTCTAGTGCATCGCCCCTCAACTCCCGTTCTTTCTTCCCACCGTTTGATAAGGATATTAACTTCTCCAGTCACCCAGTGTGTTCTAATCCTTAGGTATAGCTTTTGAGCATCAATTATTATTAGGGCGGAATTATATGCAGCGATTCGAGCGACGCGACTGGTCGAAACTTCCGTATACCAATGGCAGATTCTAAGTTAACGAGGAATGCGATAGGAAATTTTTCACAAGTTTTAATTAGACATCCCGGTTGTGTCGATGGAAACGCTGTATGTAAACCCGCCCCGTTTTCTTACCGCAGCCAATCAAATATTCAGGATTCCAGTGAGTGAGCAAACTTTCTCAATCGGAGCGTCTTTGATCTCCGCCTTTTTTTTTTAAAGCAGCGGTTATTCAACAGAAGTTTTAAGTACAAGAAAGATTAGTTTCATTTCTGAGTTGATCGAACTGATAGAATGAGTATGAGGTGGAAGTTTTTGTTTAAAAGCATAGCTAATTAGATTGGGAGAAGGTTGCGTGATGTAACATTCTTTATGATATATGAAAGTAATCAATTTGAAATCGCTGTTTATGGAATTAAAATGTTTCTTTCATTTTATTAATTGATTATTAATTAAACATGAATCGCATTGAGTTTTAGCGAGTTTGCATGCAAAGAATGAAGTTTATTTTCATAAAAACGGTATGTGAATTTAAAAAGATGTTGGTTGAAGAGTCAATGTGATTACACAAATGACAGGTGTAAGTGAAATACCATCTAACTTTTCAAACTTGAAATCCGAGTTATTGGAAAACATGCTATTTTTTGTTTAAAACCATTTGTTTGATCTTAAATCCTAATATCTACCATAAAAATATATCAAGACAGTTTGGAACTACTTTTTTTTATTTGTTTCGTCTTACTAGTAGTTTAAATTAATATCAACCCTGAATCTAGTTTGTTGTAAAGCCGAATAGCTGTTTTCAACACCAACAAAATAAGTAAATACTCTTTTTTTTTATGGAACTTTTTTTTCTAAGCATTCACTGAAAGTCTGAGATCTAATTTCTATAGAAAATCTCGATTTGTCGAATATTTTGTTGTTAGAACAATCCAATGTGCCAAGATCTTTTCAGTACTAAATATTGACAGCTGAAACTAGTTCAAAAGAATCCGTAAAGAACAAAACATGTTTTATTTCCCACTATTTGTTCCTTTAATTTTCCCAAGAACTCGGAACTTCTTATTATTTAACTTATCCGCGGTTCGGTAAGGTTTTTTTTTTACATACATAATTAACTTTAAACCTAGTTAGGTGTCATTTTCAAACTTTTTTAGGTTCAAACCATTGTCTTTCCAACTAATACCAGGGATCATTCACACATTAATTCACATAATTTTCAAGAAGGGGATGTTCCTTCAGTCCCCTTGTCACCAAGTTATCTCATTTAAGTGAACCACCTATTTTGATCTTAAACTTTAAATTTAAACTAAATTGAACACGTTTTAAGTTTTAGGTATATCTCTAAGGTCATCTTTTAAAGGACGTTCCTGGGTTCAATCTACCATGTGTAAGGTTACCTCTTCAGACGGTTTTCTGGGAGTTGTTTTATCCCTACTTTTTTAGTTTTTTAACTTGGAAGCGATAGGTCAGAACTCCAATGGAAAAAAATTCCGCCGTGTCGCCTCTACTGGTGGTTAGAAAAAGTGTTATTAGATTTTTTAGATGTAATTCTTTACAAAAAAAATAGAAGAGAGAACGCTTTTTGAGAGAAAACGCTGGAAGTTGGGAGAAAACGCCTAAAAAACTAAAATTCAACAAGATTATCAGCAGCTTCTTATAGATTGTTCGCAGAAACAAGAGTATTCTCAAAAGAACTTAAGGATAACCCTCTAATTTTAAATCTAAATCGTGTGTATTATTCAGTGATGAAAATGATCATCCAGCCTCGACATTATTAAATTAAAAATGTAATGTAATTTATCTTCAAAACCCCATATAATGAAATTTCTCTTACTTATACCAACAGTAGGATCATTTATGCTTTGGAAAAAATGCTTTCAATATAATTAAACGAAATGAATTGTGATAAATTAATTCATTCATCTCCTCCTGGAATGAAATTGAGGATAAATTATTAATTCAACCTAGTTTAGCAAATTGCGACTCCCCTGTATTCATTCAACCCTACCAATTAAAGTGAAAGGCTTACTTAGTAGAGGAAAAAAACCTATTGAATATTACACGAGTTTTTGTGATGTTGTAAAGGATTTATTGGTATAGGAACGCAGCATCATTTATACTAACGGGGCATTTTACGGAATTTGTGACAATTCGATAGAAACCGTAACTTGTTATTTTTGTCTTTAAATGTTATGTAAATTTCATAAATTTTATGAGTGTTTTTTTTTCTTTAATTTTCTATGCTGATATTAACATAACCTGAAAGCAAAAAAAAAATTACATAGAAATATTTCCAATTCATATTAAATTAAGAGACAAAAATTATATGTTACGGACATTAATTGTTAAAACTAGAGATTTGGTAAAATTTTTTACGAACCAATTTATTTCAAATTTCAACGCTAACGGCCGTTTGCAACACTAACCTAACCTAAGGATAACCTTGAATAGAAACTTTTAATTGGTACATCGGTAGTTTAAAAAGTGGAGCAAGTTTTAAGCCAATCAGAGTTGTCGAAAAAGTTTGATTCCAAATTAACCTTAGGTCAAGATAAAACGGTAAGGGTGCGAATACAGCCGTTAAAAACTGTATGAACTTTAGTTAGAATCACAGAAAAAGTAAAACAAGTTTATAACTGCCATAAGGAAAAATAGTAAATCATTTATCATCACAAAAACTTGATTCCTTTTAAGCTGAAAGAAATATATTTAGGTATTAAGCTCGGTATTATGCTGCTATGTTATTTGAAATATTTTTATCCTTGGAATTTAATCCACTAAACATTTTTTCTGCATCTTGGATTTTAAAATTTAGACCTCAACACGAATGTTTAAGGAAATTTCAGGCACATCCAAATAGTTAATCTTAGTTTCATTTAACAGCTTCGCAAATTCTTTCTATTTATTTTATTTTTTTTAGTCCCAAGTAAAACCTCATTTATATTCTCTATTTTAAAAAGTTAAAAACTTCAACAACTTCTTTCCTTAGGCGTATTGTGTCAGGAATTCACACTCCACAGTTTGTTTGTTCCAGAAACTTATCCGAATCCTCCTGTAGGTAGTTTTGCAGGCATCCATTCCTATTCCACGATAATCCATTTGGTCATCCGATCCCCCCCTTTTTATTTCCACCTTCCATTCAAATTTCGGTCAGCGTCGCCGAGCTCTATTTGCGGCCAGAAATAGACTCCTGAAAGCTTTTCTGTAACTCGAAGTGATACAATTCTCCTGTGCTCTTTTTGCTCCTTTACTTTTGGTGCGGCGTGATGGCCTTGACATTTCATTTTATCGGGATAGGGGGGAAATAATGATGAATAACATTCGCCATTACGATACTGCGAATCTGCGAGGTGTCCGAGAATTGGACAAAAGCATGTTTGGCATTATGTTAGGGAACTTTAGAAGAAAATCATGTTTGCAAGAGAAATTTTTATGCGCGGTTCATAAGAATTTTTGCTAAGGGAATAAATAAGAGAAGGATTATATAGAGGGTGTTTCAAACGTCCTTTTCACTGGTTTTATTTGGAACCAACGTCTCCTAGGGTCATGGAAGTATGGTCTACCCCTAGCCAAGTGACTGGAGAATTCATTGAGATTACATACAGGGGCCCTTATCGGCAAAACAAAAAAGTTTTAAAAATCAATTATAAAACTAAAGGAGATAGTGAAAAAACCTCAATGAGAGTATTGTTGCCAATGTTATAAAAACTCACTGAAAAAAAAATTGATGAAAATATGGTGAAAAGTCGAGGAGTATTAGCATGTGAAAATAGCACTTTTTCAGGCCTCAAAAAATAAAAAGTTCGCAAATGTGCAAATTTTTTATATATTTTTAAATTGTTTCTTCATTTAACGAGAAAAAAAACCACGAACCTACGTAATACCACTGAAAAACTTTGCAACAAATTTGCTTCTAATTAAAAGTATGTTAAATATAAATAATTTCGGTTAGAAATCACCCCTGAGAAGAAGACTTCATTAGGAATCATTCCAGTTCCCATGATTCATGTTGTATAATATAAGCCTATAAACGTATCTTAAATGGTAACTTTACTCAATAATCATAGTACAGTGGAAGCTCTTATAGCGTAATTAATCCGTAGTTTTTTGTCGCTATAAGAGCAAACTTCGAGTGATACACTCGAGTGTAGAATATCACTCGTTTAAAAGCAATAAACTCGTTAAGCTAAACTATCAATTTTGATGCTTTTCGGGAAGGTGGACTCGATTCCCTCAATGATGTATTTTTAGTAGACTATTTTATAAAGTCTGGAGGAAATCTCAACCTGAAAACGATATCATTGGGATTTAGAACACAGTTCGAATCATCCAATTGATCTTTCCTCACTTTAAACAATTATTTCTTATTTTATGAAGTCTTGATACTTCCAATTTCATGTTATATTACCTTAATTTTTTGCTTTTATTTTAATTTATATAAAGTTTAAGATCAATATTTTACAGAGTATAAATATTTGCTTTTTAAATTTTGATTTTGATATTAATTTATTGCATAGCTTAGCTTCCTTAGAAAGGTCTGATGCTTAACAAAATTTATTACATCAATTTCACCTGCATCTGCATGCAATTTGAAAAATTTATGTCTTAAATGTAAGTCAAAAATTGGAAATAAAGAACGATAAATGAATACGCTAATAAATTTAAAGTCTAAAATCAACAAGGACATTAGGTAGCGAAAGGTTTCGTTTGGGATTGTAGCCGGTTACCCCGGGCGAAAGCAAGCGAGAAGAAGATGCGATCGTTACTTGGTGCTGTTTGTCATACTCTGATATTTGTTTGTTGGCTAATTCTGGTGTGACGCACACAAACCGATCCAGAAAAGTACTCGATAAGCTGAATCGATTCGAAGATTAGTCTTTATAAGAGCACAAAAGTGCTCTTATAGAGACTAATTTTTGGGTCTTTATAAGAGAGTATTTTTATAAGAGCAGGTCGCTGTAAGAGCTTCCACTGTAGGTGTTAAATTAAAGTGTTGTTACTAAATAATTATTAAACTAAATAGAAATCAGATATCCCTTTTCTAATCTAATCAAATTTGTCCAATAACTATCACCCAGGACTTTAAAATACGATAGATAAGAGTTGATAAACTTCGTCCAACACCGTTCCCTTACATCAAAACATTTCAAAGACTCATGGGACCTTCCAATTTCAGGGGAGTATATTTTTCAGGGGAAAAAAATCTCAAGCCCTCTAGTTATCATTTCACTGAAAAATGTAACGTGTCCCCCAAGGAAATGCATCAGCAGGTTATCGAGATCTCACTACTCGAAAAGGCTTTTAGAAACGCTTTCGGATCTTCTTGCTGTCTGCTTAGGGAAGATGTTTAAAAGATTTCGCAGTAGTTTCCCAAAAAAACTTCAATTTCCTTCTGACTGTTGGATTTATACCGCCAATCCATATTAAATATTGAAATCCAGTGTTAAAGGCTGTCTTAAGCGATAATGTTTCCCTCGTCCGAGCTACATGCAATATGTATGGGAAAGTTTCTTAAACCGTTATAAAAGTTTATCGCATTTTTTTTATCTTTGATCCGGTACGAATTTGTCATTCTTCACAGAGTTCTGGAAAGCTCTTCTTCTTTTTGGTTTTCGTTTGGGAAAAGTTTTTGAGATCAGAGAAATGAATTTGACATGTCTTGGCGATGTAGCAGCCATTTCGAAGTACATGCTGGAAAGTGATCTATCTGAACGCTGTAGGGAAAAGTAGTTCTTGAAAGAGAGTTTCAGGATTTTTTTTTGTGAAGGGGGTTCACTGAAAGTACACGTTTAGAACAAGTGGAATGAGTAAAATTCGCGGTAAAAATCGATATTTTAGTCTCTTACAGTCAAAGTGGAGTATCTTCTTTTTTATTTTAAGTTGATGTTGGTGATTAGTTCTAAATCAAGAAAACTACTACTAAGAAAAAAACCATGACTTCCCCTGAAGAAAACTACTCTTAGCATGCAAAATAAGAAAAAACTTAATATTTTGTATTTGAATGCTATAAAAACCATTACTACTATATTTATTAAGTATGAATTTATTACTTCAAATACATATTTTTTGTAAACTATGTTGTGATTTCCCAACCTTTTTAGAATCTTTTGAAGATAGATCAGTTATGACTAGTAAAATTCGTATTTTCTGTTTTGTAAGTTTATTTTTTAAGTGTTATCCACACTACAGTTTGAAATAACATTTTCTCATCAGACGCGTGGTTCTTTTTAAACTCAAATTTTCTCTTTTTTTATAGAATAGATTATATTCATTACAAAATGCGTTGTTAAAGTACTAAAACTGGTTAAGTAGTTTTTGTTATACTAATCCCTCGAGCATTAGTATTACGAGTTTGAATTTATTGTTTTATTTTTATAACTAAATCTCTAATAATTTATTACATTAAAACGGTCTTTTAAATACATAATCTCTAGTTTGATCGTTTCAATAAAAAAATTAATTCTTAAGAAATATAATAAATTTTTAATGGGATTAGATATTTGGCGTACTAAATATTATAAATCTATTACATAAAAATCCTCTCAGGAGTTTTTTTAATCATAATTTTTAATGACCCTTTTGTTTTTAAGACTTTTATTGTGTATACCTCTTAAAACAGTCGAAACAATAAAAACAGACTCTGTAAAAGATTCATGCAGTGATGTTTTCTATATTATTTTAAGGAAATACCGATTAACTGATTTAATTCTTATTCCCTTGATTTTTCTCCCACAATAAATTATTCTTTGGCAGCAATAAGAATATATATTTTTTTCAAGCATCATTAAAATTTATGAACAGTAGAATTAAGTAGTTGGGTTCTCATTTGATTTAAATGTCTAAACCAGTCTATTTAAATTCTTATAATACATTCATTAAGTTGTTTTAATATAAAAGAACATTGATTTTCAAACCTTCAACGGTTAGCAGAAAATTCCAGGGAAAATAAAGTACTTAAAATATAACTTCTTAGTAGACGGCAAAAACTTTTCTATCGTGTTAGATTTTTTAAACTGTAGGATTGTACAAAACAACTTAATATTATTTTAAAATAACTAAAAACAAAAGAATGCTCAATAGATTTCACGTGATCCAGGAAATGCGCTATAAATGTTTAATTATGTCTATACCTAATTTAATCGACCGTCAAAAACTTAAACTATACCATACTCCTCTCTAAACAAAATATATAGGTCAATCAATTATTAAAACATTAATAAGCATGGTAATTATTTTTTTTTGTAACAAAAAAGTTATTAAAAAAATCTGTATTTCGTATGATTTCTGTTATAAAATGGATCAAGTAAGAACTTGTTTACAAAATAGTTTAATCAGCGGTTTACTAAGAGTAATTGTTAATGCTTTTAACAAGTAATCATTTTTTATTCAATATAGTTAAGACATGAGTTGGGCGCCTTAAAATGTATAAAATGTAAAATATGATTGCACTTAATGCACTCTCATGTTTAAAAACTTAAAAAACAATAGGCCAACGAAAACCCATGCGAAAATAAGTTTAAACACTATTTTGGGCTTTTTTCTGAATTTTTCATCGAGTTTAATTAACCTTAGGAGATGTTCGTTTAGAAATGGAAGCAATAAAACCTATCGTAATGGAACAGTGATTCGAATTTCTCGAAATCTTCGGTAGATTAATTATGCTCCATTTTAGACTCGCTTGATTAAACTTTAAGCAAGGAAGAAGGAATTGCATTAATTTTCTACCGAGTATTCAAGTCGCATATGGTAATTTCGCTCTGGAACTACTAGGGGAGTTCATTAGAAACCTTTTCTCACAAATTCTCTACTTCGGAGTATTTTGATTGTAAAAAAATATAAGTTCCTTTTTTTTTGTAGTGTAGATTTAATGCTAACAGTAAATCAGATGTGATTTGTAAACATGTTTTCGATTTATACTGCGTTGAGCCCATTTTCTAATCATGAGAATGAAGAGAAGTGTGGAGATAATGAAGGGATGAAGAGGAACCGATTGTTGTTGTTGTTGTCTTATTCCACTTGGAATATCCAAGCTCCATCCGCAAAGCGGATAGGATTTAAGGCAAAGGGGGTGCGGCTCCTGAGAAAGTGAGCCCATGAAATGGCAGGAGTCCGACTTAAGCCTCGGATGATAGATGTCGCCACCATCTATCGCCACCTCCACAATTTTGCCATGTCTCTGAAGGGGAGGGAAATAGTCTCCAGACACCTGGACCCGTGGTAAACTGCGCCATGACGGACCACAGGACTTTCGGACCCACAGATTTAACGAGCACGTACTCCGAATATACTCGGTGGGTCTTCAGCGGTGTCGGGAATCGAACCCGGGACCCTCCGATCCCGAAGCCAATGCCTTAACCACTAGGCTCGCTGAAGAATCTAGAATGGACTCAAAAGAATGAGAGGGTCAAGAAGATGAGGTGAATAAAGAGAATAAGAGGGATAGAGGATGAGGAGTAGGGTGGGGATGATCAAAATAATAGAGGAATGAGAAAAAGATGGAAAATATAAATACGTGAGGGATTCCAGGGTGAAAGTAGCTGACAAAGAAACGTTCACATGCTAGATTCACAAAAACAGACGAAAATTTTACTGGCATAAAAAAATTAGCTGCGGTATTTCATTGGGAGAGGAGTAAATTAATATTGAAAATTGGGTTCTGAGTTGCCGATTCCATTCAGTTAGCACCACTTGGCGTGCATTCGATGAACATTTTGGATTGGCGGAATTAAACTGCTTCAGAGAAAACGCGGCCAGTTCGTTTAAGAATTTGGCAGTGTCTCTGCATTTCTAGCCTAGTAGGTTTGCATTTGGCGTTAAAAATAATGATTTTTAAGAGTTTTTACAGCTTTTCTATTGTAATTCCGCAGCTAATTTTTTCACAGTATGTGTTTTGAGTCATCTACTAACCCCTGTAAAATTTTAGCCCATTTCTGTGAATTTAGCTTGGGAACGTTTCCTTGTGAGATAAATAGTTGGATGGAGAAGGAATAGAGATTAGAGGACCAAGAGGAAGATGAATAAGAATAGGGATGAGATGATTGTGAGTTTGAAAGGTATAAAAGGAATGGTAAGTTGAAGAGGATAAGGAGGGAAAAATAGGATTGGAGAACCAAGACGATGAGGTGGATAAAGATAATGAGAGGAGCTATGAGGATAAGAACTATGAAGAGAATAAAAGAGATAAAGAGGACGGAAGCTATTATGAGAATGAGAGGGATAGAGAGGATGAAAGGAATCAATAATACGAGATTGATGGAGAGGAATAGTAAGATAAAAAGAAAGTTGGAAGATGATTAGAGGGATGAATAGGGAAAGGGGACAAAAAGGATGAAGATATTAATCTCAATTCTCTGTATGCTTTTTGACAATTCGCACTTAAGTTCCAATCTTATTCCCATAGATTTGTTTCCACCTGATCTTTCACTTCAAAATCCCTATCTTTACAAAAACTCGGATCAGTTTTGGTGGTGTTTCTTTTGGAAGTGACTGTTACACTGTTGTAACTTATTCAGTATACATTCCAGCCCAAATCTGTTTGTTCGTTTTTACTGGCCTTGTAAAACTTACTTTCTGCATGTCACTCGTATGAAAAAAATGTCGATTTCTACACAGTTAATATTTATTTAAGTGTTACCCTTGGAATTAATCTAAACGTTCACAAACCCACAAGATTTCACCCACAAATCGTTCTTCTTGAATCCCGTTTAAAAGATAAGCACACAAGAGAGCTCAGCCGAGAGCGATATGGCATCCCCCTCTCGCAGTACACAGACCCATAAACCTCCCTTTATCACGTCGTTTCCGCAGGAAAGCTCCGATACTCACTTTCTTTGCCCCTGCGACAACTGCGGTCAGAGACAATTGCGGTGACACGGATGGAGGGTTTTCTACACAGCTACAAATTGTAATAAGTAAAGAACCACTAATATTTTTATTAAATAAGGAAAAATCTCGGTTTAAAATTTTTCTTTTTAAAAAAATCTTACAGCTACTTTTGAAAGGGCTTAGAAAAATAAAGGCCTATAAAACTGACAAATATTAAGGGATATCAAATGAACGCGTTATCTTTTTAAACAGAAACCAACCCTCACAAATCTTATAAAACTTCTATAATGATAAATTAAACTAATTAAATTTGGAAAAACTAAAAATGCAGTTAAGATCAATAAAAGGAACTGGAGGGCACATTTGAACTGTTTAAATGTGTCCCATCTACCATCACTACTTTTAAGTTTTTAACTATAACTTTATAAATGACATTATAGAATGGAATTTTCAGGAATTCGACATTAAAAACTATCTTGTTTGATTTTTTACACGAATAAAAGGAGAAGAGATTTTACTTTGTACCGCCTTCCGATTAAACAGGTAAGTTTGATATCTGTGTCTATCTATCTGTGTACTGGTATTTTTCGGATTTTTAAATTTAAATTATCATTGGGAAAGGGGTGTTGTTCTAATGTGCCCGTGTTCAAATGTGCTCCCCTCTCCCCTATTATTTTGTTCTCTTAACAAAAAGTTGTTGCAACAAATCCGTCCAAAATCTGTACCGAAATATTCATTTCATAGAGTAAAGGAAATTTGCCCAGAGAACTAACTATACATCTTTGACGACTTTTTTCCCCCGAAAATTTGACGCCATATCTGAAAAAACTTAATTATGTATGCATCTGCAATGGATATTTTTGACATCTTATACATGCAAACATATCTAAATAACGATGTTCACGTTTTCAATATTGTTTTGCGTAAACCGGATGTAACGTGATACATTTTTCTGTCGAAATTTTCTCGAAAAGGTAATCGTAGAGGTAAAATTCTTTCATAATTTTTATGTACTCCACTCAAAGAATCTACCCATGCAGAGCTTTGTTTGGACAGACTTATTGAAACACCTTTAAAAAAACTTTAGTAAGTTTTCTGGGCTGATATTAACATAAAGTTTTAGCAAATCACTAGCATATAATTTTTTTTAAAAAATATCAAATTTTATACTATGTTAAAGGACACAAATTCCATGTTACTGATTCTACTTCTGCTAAAATGTCACAATTACCTTAAAATGCCTCTGTAACCCTCTCCCCAAAAAAAAAAACATCATTCGACCGCAAATGCGCATAACCGCAACTGTCACTCTCTCCCTCGAAATCCCTGTACTCCGAAAACCCCGCCGTTTTATGTGGCAGAAATTTTAAAACATCTCGATCGTGACCGGGATATGTTATGAAGTCGGTAAAGAGAGAGAAAAGAAATACAGCGTAGGAAAATAGGCATCAGGAGAAAGATGAAATGGACCCGCGGATTTCTGCGTGATTTGCTTTTATCCGCTCTCTATTTCCTGGTCTTATGCTCTGGTGAGGGGAAATTACAGAGGATTTAAGCAGATATAGAGGAAGATTGGGTGAGAAAAGGTGGATGTTTTTTTAAATAGAGCTGTTGCAAATAATGTTTTTAGTGAATAAGTTTCTTTGGAGCAATAAAAGATACAGTCTAGACTAGTGCCTCTGCAAGTTGCACATGGAAACTAAGATAAAATATACTAGCTGGTTTGATCCGGCAAAGCCGCGTCTTACCAGCTAGATTACGCGCCTTTGGCGCTGATGCGAGCTTCGCTCGTTACTACTACCACACGCTTGAAGCGCAGTTAAATTTTTTACAATTTATTACTTTTTTTAAGCTGCATCGTCAGCACTAAACTGTTCAATATTTTCAATCAAATTATAGGTTTTTCTAACCACAACTGATTTATTCTTATGCGTCATCTGAAGAGAAAGAAGTAATACTTCAATTAAACCTGTACTATAGTGACTAGAATAAGCCTTATCTAGTCACTATACCTGTACCAATATTTTTTTTATTAATCCAATATGCCTAGTATCCTCTTGCGATAAATCTAGTAAAACGTCAAAACATTGAAGTTTGATAATTTCAAAGTAGATTTTCTTCACGCTCTTTAAAAGATGTTTTGCCTGTGTTGGTAAAAATATTAACTGAAAACAATGGGGCTAATTGAAATAAATTTATAATTTGAAAATGGAATGCTTTGAAGGAACGTGACATATTATTGGCTCATCTAGGGTTGGAAATCTTTCGATCAAGACCGAGTTTGTCCAAATCGGTTCAGGGGTTCTGGCTGGCGGCCGGCCGAACGGAACCTCCTCATAGAGTTAACATGGGGGCAAAACGAAAAACCGCATAATATAAAAATTGAAGGTTTTGGAGGAACGTGATACATTATTGGCTCATCTAGGGGTGGAGAGCTTTCGATCAAGACCGAGTTTGTCCAAATCGGAACGGGGGTGCGGCCTGGCGGCCGGCCGAAAGAAAAACCAAATTATTTTAATATATAAGATATTCAAATAAAGAAAATATACAAATAAGATGGTGATATAAATTCTTTAATAGAAATTATAAGTATTTTTTTCCAATAAATTGGGATCAGAGCACTTTTAAAATTACAACATTACAAATTAATTTAAATGATCTCAAAGTATGTTAGTTTTGCAGCATTATAGAGGTGCTAACTGACATATAAGGAGATAAGGATTGATTTGATAGATCATAAGATATTTGGTGAAAAAAATGAACTGATTAAATTGGTCGTTAGATATTGGAGAATATTGAAAATTGAAATGGAAAAGGTTGTCAGAGGTCTTGTAAACTTAAGTTAAAAGATTATACAGAAAAAAAAACACTGATCATACGTGTAACTACAATTTAAGTGTATATTATACAATTAAAATTAATGCAATTACAGAGCAGCATAATATGCGAATGCTCATGTTCTGTACTATTCATCTAACATGCCAAATTTAATAAATTAATGAAAACATTTCCAAAGAAAGCGATGGAAAAATTCTTCTCAACGACAGCAGCGAGAGAAAACTTTCTTCAAAAGGGGCCATGAACCAAAATAGTTCGAGAACATAAATAGTGTTAACTACGAGAGTATTTCTTTCTCTTTCGAAAAGTTATTTTCCTAATGGTAATATAACACAAACAAAAAGAATCCATTAAATTTTCGATTTAAAGATAAAACAACCCCCTAACGTAACCCCTCAAGTTCTCTTCACATTTAGGGGAATATAGAAGCACAGCTCCCCAAATCGGTCTTTCAAAACTATATTCGTATAAGATCCGATAATGGAATACTGTGTTAGTCTCTCAACCAAAGGCTTAACCTTTTCTAACAAAAAAAGACTAAAAGATATATATTTATTTATAAAACACCAACTAAAAGAGCAGTGACTATTCCCTAAAAGCTACGGCATTCAATTTTAAAAGCTATAAGCGGCCACTTCCTCTCTAGGATTACTCGGTCTGGCTAAAACGGCCTTATAACAATGTCGCTCATTGGATTCCAATAGGTTTTGAATTAAGTGAAAAAGGTATTTGTGCGAATGCGTGTGTGCGCCAGGGATAGAAGCATGGAGGTAATACGAGAAGAGAGAGTTAGGTATGGAAATCCCCCCGTGGCTATTGATAGGCAGTGAGTGGCAAAATGAAATCCGTAAGATTAAACGTCCCATAGATGCCCTTACACATGCCCTTAAAACCTATATTAACATATATAGTGCTGTCCTTTAAAAACAACCCACTGTTTCATATTTTCTTCATTAAAAGCTAAATAAAAAGGATAATTAAATCGAACAAAAAACTGTGCTAGCGGCTCATCCTCCTTAACATTTAAGTGCTTAGCATGTTTAATTCCAAGTATCCATTACAAATTGGCAGTCAATTAAGTAAGAATTTGAAAAAAAACCCACTTTTTCCTAGAAAGACTCTAATTGGCGGACTGAGCTAAAACTTTAATATTTTATTCTCATAGTAATGGGATAAGATAAAAACGCGCAAAAAATGATCTAAAGTCTTTATAACATACATTTTTACAAAATCTGTAAATCAAGCACATTTTTTGCCAAAAATCTACATTATCTCAGCTTGTTTAAAAAATAAGTAAATAAACCGTTCTTTGACCAGTTTTTACATCCCTGACACTCTAAAGGCCATAGAAAGACAGGGTATATGAGATGGTTAAATTATTTTAATTATTTAATTAAAAAATCTCAATGGGTTGTTTTTAGGGTACAATTTGGAGTGGGTTGTTTTTAAAGGACAGCACTATACCCCTTAAGAAATATACCTCTTAAACCCTTGTAGTTTTAGAGAAAATGCAGCAAAAAAAGTATGACGTCATATTCAGTTTACTCTATAGAAGGCTAATGAAAAACGCAAACATGGTTATTTGAATATGTTTATACACTAACAAGATGGTAACAATATCCATTGCGTATGCATGCGCAATGCGTAAACCGTGGAATAAAATACACAAGTTTTTATCGGATATGAGGTTAAATTTTCTGAGGGTAAAATGCGTTGTAGAGGTTTAGTTCTTTGGGCTTTTTTATTCAATAGTAACTGTATCATCTCTGAGCTTTGAAAATTTATGGAAGGTAAATAAGATAATTAACACTCTTATATTTTTACACTCCAATTAAGGCAACTATGGCACTGCGGTGGAAAAAACTGCCGAAAACCATGGTAACGTAGATGAGAAAGAGTGGATGATGGGAAAATCATTTGGTCCTTACGCTTATTCCAAATACAGTATAACCTCGTTACCTCGAATTTAGATGCCTCAAAAACTTTTATACCTCGAAAAAATGTTTCCGCTTGAAACTAAGTGTTCTCTATTTTCCATTGTTATCTCGAAAACTCGATATCTTAAGAAATTTTTATCGGGTCCCTTTGATTTCGAGATATTAAGGTTATACTGTACTAAAAATATAGGCATCAGGTGTGAAAAATCTAAAAACTCCAAAGGAGCAATTTGTAGCCTGATCTGCCTTTTCTGAGTTGATTTTAATTAATATGCTCTTTACAACGGGAGCCGATATTCGATGCTTTCTCTTTGTATACTACCTCTATACGGTTAAAAAAGTCACCGTTCCACGAGTTGATGGATTCCCTCATAAATCTCCCGAATTTCGAGAAATATCGACTTTCGGATTTGTTCTTCCAACATGGCTTCCAGGGATGAATGGAAGCTTTGAGACGTAAGATTAAATTGTAGAGGCAAAAAGAGGCACCTGAAGGCTCGAGATAGCAGAGGGAGATCCCTTTTTTGCGTGGGCAAAAACGAGTGATGACTTCAAATGCTTCTTGTTTCAACTTTTAACTTTTGAGAGGATGGGAAAATAAAAGGCTGAAAGCCTTGTATTTTTAGCATGGGAGATGGTCCTTAACAACTTATATCCTGTGTGTGTTGAAGGGATGGTTAAATGGATTCAAAAATACAAGCCAATCCATTTCGAAATGTTTGACTTTTTCCAAGAACATTTTTAGAGATTATAACTTTTTGTTTTATCGTTTTTCTAATCTTTAATCACTAAACTTTTAATCGTTTGTTTTAGAAATCAGTTTATCGCTTTTTCTTTCAAAAATGATTTATTGCAGGTCCATAACTATACCTATCTGTACCAAACTGAGCCTGCTTCGTCACTTTGACGTTGATAGTTGCCATGGTTACTGATTCGGTGGTGGGGGAAGGAAATATTTTCAGGTACCTATTCAAAATGAAAAGACGTGTTCACTGAAATGCGTAAAACCACTAAGCAACACTAAGTAAACACATTGTAAACACAAGAATTAACACTTCTACTCAAAAGCGTTTCGATTGCGTTGCTTCTAAGTAAAGAAGACGAATTTGCGTAATGTCAGTTCAAATTTGTTAAAGTGGAGATTTTCTGAAACAGCGGCGGCGATTTATGCAAAGAGAAAAAAATATCCATATTCTGGTGTTCATCCTAAGATATCTAATGTTTCAATCCTTCATTTGCACAACCAGCACTCCATACGTGACAGTAGAACCAATGACAGTCAGAAACAGGTGCCTGTTGATGCTCAGCACACTCCAAGCGGTTAACCTGTTCCATTTCGTCAGCTCCATGTTGTCGAAGAGGTATCCCACTGTCTCGAGCTTCCGCGCACCGAAGAACGCCCTTTCAAGGTTGAGTTCACATCGACTTTGCAACAAGTCCGCCACGTACACGACCAGAAAGAACATACTCACGTACTGTCCCGTTACCGATCCCAACATCACTTTCGTCATAGTTTGGGGGTAGCCGGATATGTAGAGGACGGTGAAGAGGAGTTGCAGGGACATCTTCGCGAAAACGAGGAAAATCGGGAAGGAGAACGCCTTTTCTATTGCTCTGACCCTGAGCACTTGTGAGCGACAAGTGCCGACGGCTTCTGCCGGACTGGCCATCTTCGATATCTCGACAGCGCGTTCGTATGCCAGTATGCAGTTCACGGTGTACAGGTACGCCACGATGAACGAGGCGCCGCTACGCATGTGGAACAAGACGATGTCGAGAATTATCACGACTCCGAAGTACTGATCTTCGTAGTCAGGGTAGATAGCGCGTATTGTAAGCTGAGAGAGAAGTTGTTCACTACCAAAGAGATGGCAAATTACCAAAACTGTGTGGGAGAACGACGTGGAGAGGAAAATACTTCCGACCATGTACCACGGTAAGTATGATGAGTTCATACTAGTTTCTTTATCTGTTTTGATGAACGACAGTGTTACTCGCATGATATTCTTCCTATTCTTGAAGAGGATACACCAAGTTATTACATCGACGGATGACTGAGCAAAACGGAGTGTTATAGGAACGGGAGTTTTTGCAACCAAATACACAGCAATGAAGATGTATACGAAGCTCATGATGACTAACGCACTAAACGGAATGCTGAAGCATCTTTTGTTTGTTATGCCTATAGACGCCATTAGTAAACACCCCATTTTGAAAGCAAGCCTTTCATAGGATGATTTGGTAATTTGTTTTATTCCTTCGATGCTTACAATAGATGTCCTTGGGTCTAGTGCCACCTTTCGAAACATTCTAATTTTTATAGGAAATCGGTCTTCAGCCACTAGTTGATTCAGAATTTTAAAGTCTCCTTAAAGTAATTTTCATAGCTTTTATATGATGAACGGTCCTTAAAGATGTTCCTTTTAATTTTTTCAGCTCAAAATTAAGATTTCCATTCAAACATTTCATAAGATCTATCCATTTGAGGTACATCATTCCATATGAGGTTCTTTCCAATGTGCATAAGAGATAAATCAATCGGATCACAATCATCTAGTTAAGTCAAATGTCACGTGCTTTCCGTGGTTGAATGATACGTTTCCATGTAAACCAAAACTGTGTGTAGAAATTAATACTTTTCACTAGATTTAATGTTCGGTGTTTCATTTTTAAGTGCCACACGGCACGATTGTTGACTAAATTAGTTCCGACTATTGATATTATAATTTGTTTCATTCACTTTGTTTGAATGGAATTATGTAATAAATATATGGACACTAGGGTGTTTCAAAAAAAATTTTTTTGAATTTCCCAGATGCCCCCCCCCTCAAGTTGTTACAAATACTAAAACATTATTGCCTGCAAATTTTCAGGTCTCTAGGACGATTTTTGACCCCCGCGCCCTTCAAAAGTAGGTTTCCCATGTTAAAGTATAGGGAAAATATTGAAAATATCGTCATTTTTGGTTCTTTTCAATTTTACGAGCCTGAACGCAGTCAATATCGAATTAAAACCTATACATCATCTTTGGGACATGATTGCCTCAAGATCCTATCGGAAAAATATTCCATGGCACCTACTGGGGGGTAGTTACACGGAGGTGAAAAGCGAGCTTTCACCGAAAAACCAGGATGCTTGCCGGCGCATGCGGCGGGAGCTGGATGAAGGCCTCTCATGGGGGGGTCCAGACACATAGAAACAGAATAGAACGAGGTACCTTAGGAAAAAGGTTCAATAGAGACTTAAATAGACTTTTATCCAGGTCCCTCCGCAAACGCCGGCGAGTATAACCAGCACCCGCGGCAAGCGCCGGCAATCATCCTCTTGTTCTGGGGACATCTGGGAAATTCGGGAAAAAAAAAAAAAAAAAAAAAAAAAAAAAAAAAAATACCATAGACTTTCGAAACACCCTAATGGACACGAAGAAGAAGTATTTCAGAAACTAATTTGTGACAGACTACTTTCCATGAGAGTTTTTAAATTTGATAAAATTGAGTTAAGCTATGTAAAAAATTATAAAAATTTAACCAGTTTCTCCCTTAACAAAACGTGGATAAAAATAAAGTAAGAATTTCGGGGGAGGAGTTAAACCCCTAACCCTCCCTTGGATACGGCCTGATTTATTGGTGATAATGTGATACTTTTATGATTGGCCAAATGCAAATCTTGCCGATCAGACTTATTGACGCACGTTGTCCAATAGGTAATCTATAAAATCATTATAGGGAAAATAACTTTTTAAACTCATTAAAAATAAGAATCGAATTTATGAAACGATGCTTATCGATTCGCAACTTCTTAAAGTAACGATATTGATAACTTAATGAGTTAAGTAAGTAATTTCTCAAACTCGATTCTTAATATCTTTTTAAAATAGTTTTTCTCTCAAGCTTATATATAGGTTACCTGCGAAATATCAATAACAAATCTACCACAACTGTGAAAAATATTCCCCCAAGCAGCCACCCCTGTCTCTCAACTCCTACTGAACCACATTCCAACCGGGGCAGAAAAATGCCCGCCTCATCAAGCCGTCTGAACCTTCAATTAGCCGAGCAGTTCGGCGGGATTGAAATTCAATAAACCGCGTATCGAGAGGCCTTCGGATGGTAATGAAGTCGTTTCGGGACAAATCGTCACGGATGCCAATTAGAGGGGATTCCCGGGAAAGAATTTTTCGGGATCCAGAATGAATGGGCATTCTCGGATCCCATTTTTCGAGCCTTGTCTCTTGTGGGATGGTGAAGTTTAGATATCTGATAGTTGCACATACGTGGGAGATGAGTTGATGGTTGTTCGTGAATGGATTGTAATTGATGCATTTTATGGTACTTTAAAAAGCTATTTATACTAAATTGATTAATTGTGTGATATACAGTCAACTGTGATCACTTTTGTAATGGGAGTAGAATGATAACAATATCCGATTATTGATAATTATAAGCGATTTGATATTAGACAGTTTCAAACAGTGTAACTCGAGTGTTAGCAATAAAATGACAACTATGAAGTCCTAATTGAAGTATTTAACTACTATTACAACTCTTAAATAAAAATTAGAAGGGGTAAAAAACCCCTCTTTTAGTATAGTATGAGCGATGAAAAAATCGTGTGATGGCACAAATATTGGAACTCCCTCTTCCTTTAGTAGCATTGTGTCATACATATAGCACTTATGAGTAATATATAATTTTTGAAAGATCCCTTTAGGTCTTTCTTTAAATTTAGGAGGTAACTTGAACAATGAAGTATCTAATAAAGATGGAACTTTGGACTTTCAAGGAATCAAAAGCATTATTTCACATCAGTGACTCAGAGTATCCAACATCTATTCTTTAAAAATACAGGTATGAAACTATTGAGTTTTTTTAAAGCATAGATAAAGTAACATATTTTAAAAGAGAAAAATTAAATTGCGCGGTAATTCATAAAATATTTTATCACTTGAAATCCGTATATATAGAAATTAAAAGAGAAACTATTCTCTAATTACAATATTCAGAAGCAACAAAAATACATCAAATAGCATTTCTGATTATCTAGTGTTTATTCAGAATATTTTTAAAACCCCCTTAACTATAAAAAATGCCTGCCTTTATTGATATAAAAATTCAAAATGTCAATAAATACATGAGAAGCCTTAACCAATAGTAGAATATTTCTCTTTAGAATAGTGAAATAAATAGTAATTTCATATTTTGGCTGCTCTCCAGATTTATCGTTCCAATCAATTTTCTGTGAACTATTTCGATCCATTATTAAAAGTTAGAAATTTAAATTTATCTACCTTTATTCATATAATACAAAGAGGGCCCTCAATAAAAAAACCACAGTTATAGTTTTATTTATGAGTCTTTTGAATAACTCTACAAAAAATAATGCGTTAACTATTCCATTTCTTTCAAAAACCAAAGATGATAAAAAAAAATTAGCATTGTACTCCCACAAAATCAATCTTTCTCTAGGGGAAAAATCAATGTCGAAAATAGCAGCATAATAATAATAAAAGCCGAATAACAAATCACTGTTCCTCTTTCACAATTCAATACTTTTAAAGAATTCAAAAAGTTTCTTCGAGTAAACGCCTCCACTTTTAAAACTACCGACGAAGACAAGGAGAACACCTCATCCCGCTGAATTGTCTTCCACGCGAAATCCTGGAACGTGATTCGGGCTGTCAAATTAAACTTTCCACTCTGAAGTTTTGAATGGAGTTTTCGGTTTACAAAACAAAGCTTTCAAGATGATTGTATAACAACAATGACCGTTTTTGAGAGAGATAGAGGAGCAAAAATGTTATGTCTGCCTTTAAATTGACAGTTTTTCACAGCTTATAAATATTTCATTGAATGAGAATGGATGCCCCTTCAAGAAAAAGTATCTCCGGGCTTGCTTTTTTTTTTCTGTCGGATATAGAATGAATAAATTTTTCGAAAAAAAGGGGGGGGGGAGGTGTAGAGGAGATTTCAATTTTGGGGGGGTTGCTTTTGTTGGACACTGGGAACATTTCTTTTCAGGCTTTTCAAAGTGGAAAATGTTTGAAGTTATTGAAATTTTATGACCTCAAATCTTGGGAGGTGAATAATCTTAATAAAGCAATCAACATAATCCGAATACAGGTCGAATTCTCACACATTAATATGAAATTTAAATTTTCAGAATTGGGGAAAAAATCGTTTGTAGCAAATATCCATCTTCCTTTCTAAAGAAGATAAATAGATTCCATTCCGTGTGTGTTAGAAGATTTATTCTAACTGCCCATTTCCAAATTACAAAGTATTTTTTATCTCTTCTTTCAGTGAAAATTTAGAAATAGAGTTCATGATAAAAAAAAGGGGGGCGTTGAAATATTACGAAAGCACCTAAGGGGAAGGGGTTTGCAAGTTTCTTATTTTTGCTGACAAGGAGAGATGGAGAACATGAATTATGCTTACATAAGACATAAAAACCCTTTTTACGAGAATATCTTGCAAATAGAATATGATCATAAGAAAAAAGAAAATTTTGAGAAAGAAAATTAAAGTTCTGAAGACAAGTATTTTCACCGCACATTACACAGGATGATAGTTCAGAATGGAATTTTCTGTCCAACAAAAATAGAATATTAGGATGTTACAATTTTCTGATTCTTGCTGAGGGTCAATAACGACCAAAAACATTTATGTAACATTTGACAACTTTAAAGAGATGTTAAAGTTAGTTTTTTGTTTGTTTGTTTCACAGACTTGTCCCTTAGAAAAATTTTATGTCCATCGTAAAAATATTGAAAATCTATAGCATGTAGTGATCAAATTTATAGGGGAAAATATGCACCAATTAAAAACATGGAATTTCAACTTTGGTCCAGTTGTGACTTTTGATGGACCAAGAAAGGAAAGCCCTTTAATTTTTTAAATATTTAACAAGAACTCTATTTATTAAAACAATTAGAAGACAGAAGTTAGCTGTTTACGACATTTTTGATAGATGAAGTTGAAGTAGTTGAGCATAACAAAGACACATGCTGGCTGTGGGGATTGATAGATAAATTGATGTTCCAAATATAGAAGTTATTTACTAAGTTATTTTTAAAGTTTCCACAAACCATAATATAAATTAAAGCTGATATATGTTAAGAAAAGACTATTCCTAGACTAGACTCCAATAAGCCGAATTAAATATTCTAAGTGTCCTCTGGTATAACCACCTTAAACACGGCTTACGTAAAGCATCCACTTTTAACACAGAAGTTTTATTTTTAGCCCTACTGGGAGGCTTTTTTACAGCAAACAATAAAAAATGACATCCCCCTGAGATGCAATATATTTTCGTGCAAATATTTTTTTCTCAGTGCACCCATGGGTCATCCTGTACCAACTCAAGAACATCAAAAAACATCCTACTTCAACATCTGCGTCAAACATCTCAAGAAAAAAAATATACGAGAAGGGGGGCAAACATACTATGCATTGAAAGCTATTTATTTCCAAAACAGCCACAGATAGAGAAAGAGGAAAGACAAACCCAGTGAATACCGGAAAATCCAAGAATTTTCTATACATAGCTTCGAATAGCAGTGAAACATAGATGCACGCACGGAGCCTAGAGAGTACACCAGTCAATATGGTAATGCTATAAAAATATGCTTTACATATTGGGAATATGCGCATAAGAATAAGGTCGTTTAAATGGTGAAGGGAAAAGATGTTGAGCGAAAGAAATGTTAAAGCGAGCGCCTAAACTTAATAAATCCGTAGAAAATTCGCTTTTTCAAGGAAGATGGGAGGTAAATACGAAGGTAGGTGAAGCAGTTGTACGTTCGTGTTTTCTACGAATTTATTATTAAAACGCTTTTATATATTCCTTAAAATGCCTGTTGCCCGGAGGATATTTATTTCTACAGGGATGCTATTTACGCTGATTCAACCGTACACATGAAAATCTCAGTATGCCCTATTATGGTGAGCATTTAATTTACATTTTCCCTCATAGAAAATTGGATATTTCAAACGAGTATGATGAATAAAGACAGCATTATTATAGATTCTTTCATTTTTATGAATTCGTTATGACTCTCAAATGGGTAAAATAATTTTATCTTGATAAGCTTACCTTTATATCAAGCTACTGACTCTCTCGCTTTGTAAACAGAGTGGGGGATAAGGTAAATCAACGAAAGCAGCATCAAAATAACCATCATAGTTCGGCCATTACGGAACCTGATAAAAATGAATACAATTTTAAAAATAATATTACAGTGATTGAGAAATAGGCATTTTTTTTTCAAAAAATAATTTATAAGTATGAAAAACATTTTTATTAAAAAAGCAAGGAATAAATAAGATTATTTTGGCTATTAAAGAATACCTTTTAAAGTTAAGCTTTAAAATAAAGAACATTAAACTTATATAAATAGACCTTCCCTTATAAGTAGATCAGCAGTTAATTATTTACTTTGAGAGCATTTTTACAATAGTTATCCATACTATGCAGTACAGTTGATTAAATAATGCTTTAAAGTCCATCGTAAGTCTCTCTAAAATTTACCAAATGTAAAGTCAAAAGTGTTGTACTAAGTATGAAAGTAGACGTATAGTATATCATTGTTTTACGGCAGTAGATTTTTCCCCAGTTCCATTATAATCTTGTCAATATTTGAGTGTTCTATGTAAGGGGGCGAGGAGGAATAATTTAAATATTGAGACACATTTTTAGATATAGATTAATTAGATATTGACACACACTTAGATAGTGATACACACTAAGATATTGATACATATTTATATATATTGATAAATTAGATGCACCGAAATGTAATAAAAATACGTAATCAAAAGTTGTTTATTTATGCAGTATAATTGTACATTAACATTAGTGACTAGAACCAATCTAGCTCAGCGATTGAACTTCAGGAAAGGCAGGACATTTAAATTACTCAATTTCCTTTAATCTTCCACCACAACAAAATACAGGATAAAAAAGAACTACAACCGTTACAAAAAAGGGCTTTTAAAGATAATACAAACAATTACTGGGATATTCCCTCCAAGAATCTCAAGGCAATGGGGGTTTTCCATCGTTTATTACCTAGCTTAAGGAAAGGAAAAGCACCTTGAGGAATTTCTTTTCGACCTCAAGAACGGAGTTTTACAGTCCCAAAAAAATAAAAAGAAAAATTACTTTCGATGTACCTCAAGAGGCCTTTTTTTCTGAATTACGATCTTAAACGGTCTCTAGTCGGCTCTCTTTACCGCCAGAAAGGTTCGGCAGAAGAACTTCTGTTCGACAGAATTCTCTTTCTTTCGAGATCTATGTTTGAAGAAGAGGGCGGAATATCTCAAGAGTTAGATTACATCTACAGATCCCGGCATGGTCTGAGGAGTAAAGAAAAATTTTTCTACCTATTTTTTCTTGGAATTGCTCTTAAGAATCGTAATTTAATTTGTTCTATATTTCATTCCAAGTCATTATCCCTCTACTTTCAAAGGAAATGGCTTGACATAAGGGAATCCTTAGGAAAATAATAGTTGTTTGAATGATATTGGAATTGATCGTTTCTGTTTTACCCAAAGCAAATACTTTATGATTTCTCTTTTTGCCGTATTCTCTCTATGGTGCACTTAAAGGTTATGAAAATAAATATTTTTTGAAGCTTTTGGTGTTGTAAAAAATAATTTTATCCTATTAATTTATTGTTAAAAATTAAAAGTATGTAGTTCATAAGCCTTTGGCTAATCAGTCATTAGTTATGTGGTGTAATCTGATACATCCAACCTACAATCATCCACCAAAATATAAGTTCGTTGCTTTCGTCTATTGTTATTGAATAAAACTATCAAAAGTTCTTTTAGCTACAAACAGGAGCAGAAACAAGAATTTTCATTAATAATGTTATTTCTTTCAGAAGTTACAATAATTAGTACAGCATTGAATGCAACATCGTCCACTTTTCCAAAGGTCAATAAACACGAAAAAAATTTTATTAAATGCTTAAATCAATAATCAATGTTTTTTAACTTAAATAACTCTCAAATTACGCTAATAGTAAAATAATTAAATGTACTAGCAATATCATGATTAAATTATTTCATTAAAATGCATTATATAACCTAAATAAATATGTGTCATCACCAAATACTTCTTCATTACTTCGTACCTTTCAAAAAGAGAGACATTATTATAAACGTTTGTGTAATACTATGGAGCATAAATAAAGGATAACCCCTCTTTAGAATATTCGAGCAACATTTTACGGAATAAAATGGATTTCTCGCAGAAACATGCGCACATAAATTATGTCAAGGTGGTTTTAAAAGCCGTAAAAACTTTCAAGCTAATAAATGCAGCGATAAATTTTATGCCGCAATGGCACGGAAGGAAGGCTAATGCTTCGAATATTAAGTTAAGTTTTAGCTGCAGTTTTGAGGGGGGAATAGACTTGTTTTCTAACAGAAGCTTGCGAAAATCTAATTTCAAAAATAGGGGTTTTTCCTAGCATTGGAGGATATTTTAAAGTTAAAAAAAATTGGATCGCACTTAAAGAGTAAATATAGCCTTTTCCATAGGAAAAATACAAACAGCTTTATAGTACACCTTCTCTTATTAAAACCTTACTGCAGTGGACCTACGCTATTGTCACTGTTAGTATCTCTATACTGAGTACTCATTTGTTAGCTACATTGAGACACAATCTTTTATCCATAAATATAACATCCACATTAAATTCATACTTCTTTATTGTATGTTGCTTCAAATGTTTATTTTATTAATTTGTACTTGTTTAACTTAAATATCTCTCCATGCAATTGATATTCCTATACTTTTTCAATTGTATATTATCAGTCCACCCATGTAATTTTAATTAAATATTTCACAAGCCTGAGAAAATACAGACAAGGAAATGCTTGAATTTCGTAAGTTACCACAAAAGAAAACAAAGCATCATCGAACGTTTCATTTAAAAGGCGTCAAACAAAAACGCAACTGTTGCACAAAAATTTTCTCCCGTGAAACAACAAACTGCCGCGTTTCTCCAAGAGAAGCCAAAAGTTTCCAGAACTCACTTCACCGCCAGAATTATTTTGTTTGCGCCCTCAACATTTCGCAACAGCGATTCTTTCACGCGATACTGACTCGCTCGGTGTGTATCAGCAGTTCTGTGAAAGGAGGGCTCAAACTACAGTGTACCAAAAGCCAAAGAAGACTGAGAGAAACTTTCTTGGAGTCTTTTGTCAACCACCCCACAAAAGATTTTGAAGAGTAGTTCCCCTCCTCTTCTTCGAAGGACGTTGATGATGTAACTGCTTTCCACAGATGAATCTACTATTGGGAATTTTTACGGTTACAACAAAGGTGATCAGCAGTTTCGCGATTCTGTTCGTTGGAAATCAATGCTACGCTCTTTCTGCAGCGATGAATGGCGAATTTATATGGCTTCGTAAACGCGACGAAATTATGACACAGATTTGAAAATTTTCCTTTAAGATGACAAAAAATATTACGTAGAAGTGAAAATAACCAAGGGAAAGACTGGGTTCTTTATTCTTTCATATCATTGGGAATAATTATGATAAATTTTCTACGCGTTGCTACGATAGCGTCAAGTTTTCCGTTCCATGTAAACTTGTCCTTAGAGCTCGAAAACTTCTTTTGTCAGTATGTAAAGCTTGAATTTAATTCGTTTAAGGGAATGATGTGAACTTCTAATCTAGAAAGGGTAAGGCTCAGAGAAAAAACATGACAGAGGGTCAACAAGGTTATTTTCAAATTTTTGTATAAGGTAGAGGGCAGAACGGGAAATTCAATGGTGGTCAAAACTGTGCTTGCCTGTGATGTGTTCATTCAATCTGTCCTTTCGGAGGACTATTGGAGGATCAAGCTTTTTTCTCCGCCTCTCATGACTTGACGCGATCCTAGCGCCAAAATACCCTCTAACTTGTACAATATTTCATGCTTTTTCGATTTCCATAATCGCCTATGGCCGTGGACTTTCAGTTGTAGTACTCTGGTGCTCTGACTGATATTGTTTTCAAAACCTAGTTGTACTCTAAATTCAAATTTATTGACAAAAATCAAATACTACCATACCGAGATATTGAAACCAGAACTCATCAACTTCATACCCATCATCATCACTTCATATCAACCCTTCATAATTCAACGACCCCACTCCTTTATCTTTGACCCCTGCGGCCCCTCGGAATATACTGCCAGAAAATTTAATAATCGGACGAAGGTGAGACCGAATAACACCCCATCTAATTAACCCTTTCACTCTAACTATTTTATTTTTCATCAAAAAAATTTAAAATTTTGAAAACATGCTTATTTACCAGTCAGAACAACAGGGTTCAAAGGAAAAAAATTTATTTTAATTTTTTCATTAAAATCTTTGATGAGTCCAAATGGCATCATTGGGAGTTAAGGGGTATAAAAGTGGTACTGAATCTAATGCCATATTTATCCTCAGAGAATTCATAAATGATAATATAGGTAAATATTGATATAAACTATTGTTATAAGACTATTTTTTAACATTTTTATCCATTTTTTTAAAAAATGATACAAAATTAGCGAAAATAATTTTTCGAAATAACGAGGTTTTCGAGATAACGAATTTCGAAGTATCGAGGATATACTGTAAATAGATATGCTCTATTTTTAAGATAAAAACAGTCATTTTCTATAACATAATTGGTCGATGGGGTAAAATATTTTTCGAAATAACGAAGTTTTCGTTATAACGAATTTCGAGATATCGAGAGTATAACGTAATTATCTTATTTTTTTTATTTCTATGGTTGCATTTAACTAATATATAAAGTAATTTATCAGAAATATAGCTTTACATTTGATTTATAGCATTTTTTAACATATTATCTACAGGAAAGTGAGGGATGCTGATTGACCTTGAACTCCCAATGATGCCATTTGGAATCATGACTTTTCAATAAATTCTAAAACCAAAATTTTTAGAGGAATATTATTTTAAAAGATCAATATACTCTCTACAATCATTAGTTTACAAAATAAAACAGTATTATTTTACTTTAATTTATTTAAATTGCTTCAAAATTAAAATTGTTTCACACAGATTTAGCAAAAAAAATTTTTTCCAAAAAGCTCTATTTTGATCATTTATTGTGAAATGAAAATTTAATGGTAAGAAAAAAAATAAAATATTTTTTAAAGGAGAGTTGGATGAAGATTCTAATAGTATTCATTTGGAGTCTTTGGTATTTCTAGGAAAGACGAAAAAAAATCCCAAATACCATGATTCCAATTGGCATCACTGGGAGTGAAAGGGTTAACGTCACGACGTGATTCGCGTCGACGCTCTCTTATCTCTTATTAATGCGGAATTCGACGGTCTTCGGGTTATCTTGATGAGCGAGTTGTTGCCTGAGATTATTGAACGATGTATTGATTTATACGAATTAAATAGGATTAATAGAGGGGCTTTTCGGGATGGTAGTGTATGAATATAATTTCTATTTTTGAAAGGAAAGTTTTAAGAAGCATTTTTGGCGGCATAAAATGTAACAACATCTGGAGAAGAAGAACAAACTCTGAACTTTATAGATCTTTTAAAGAACCAGATATTGTAAAATATATTAGTATTCAGAGAATTAAATGGGCAGGGCACCGATGCAGAATGGATGAAAATCGTATAACGAAAAAGATTTTCTCGGTCAGACCATTTGGCACTCGAAAAAGAGGAAGACCTAAGCTTAGGTGGCTTGACTGTTTGGAAACAGACATAGGAATTTTGAAAATTAACAACTGGATGTCCAAGGCCAAGGATTGAAGAGCTTGGAATTCGATTCTGAGGAAGGCAAGGGCCCATCCTGGGCTGTCTGGCCATTGAACAAGAAGAAGAAGTAACATTATTTCTCCTGTTTTTTTTTAACCCAGTTCATACAAATATCCTTTTGAAATTTCTGGTTTTTCTTTTGTCTTTCAAGTAAGTTTAATTTAGAATGTGATGCAAAGAATAGGATTATTTTCCGGATGAAAATAAAAAATTAAATTGTTACAATAAATTTACTATTACAACCCCTACAATGCAAAAAATAACTAATATTTTAATACCATAATCAAAGCTTAGAACCTGTTTTACGTAAAATAGCTCAATACTCTGTTTAAACAAAAGAAAAACTTGTTGCCCTGGTTTTGCACTCTTTTAGCTATTTATAGCATTGAGATGCACACTTCAAGACAGCCAATTTTCCGAGTTTAGAAACCCAGTAAAACAACACATTCCGTTACAGAAAAACTTAATTTACGGAAACTCTCCAAGATCTCTCTTCTGTAAGTCTCGAAAGTTATTTTTACCTCTCCTCTTCTTTCCATAGAAAGTTTCAGGAAAGACGCCTAGCAACCGGCATTCCTTGAGATTCTTCATCTTTAAGATATCTTTTATGCCATTTCAATTAGAATGAGCTCATTGTTTCGAGATATGCCGTTTCCAATGGTAACCAACAGAAGTTTTTGAAGATTCTTATCCGTGAATTTGACGAAAAATTAGTCAAACATAGTAATAAAAATAATCACTAAAAGAAATACTTATATAAACTATGGAATGTGACAAATTAATAAAATGAAGTTTTGATATTTCTTGACCCTACTGAAGATAATACTGTGGTATTCAAGATAGGAGTAATAGTTAAGTATCAAATTTCTTGACCAAAATGAAGAATATAGTAGGGCCCAATCAGCTTATAGACGCAAAGCTTGAGCACTTCCGGTGTATATTCCATCCAAAGCATTGAAGATAAATCACATTTCCGGTTTATAAGAGGAAGTCTTCGAGGGATTTTTTACGTCACACAGTTGAACTGGTCTACTATATTATTTTTATATGTCCTGTACATTTAACTGTTAAATAAAGTAAAAAATATGTTCTACTTTTGCTAATTAAATTGACATTACTTTTTTTTAATTATTCGAGCAGTTTAATTATACGGAATTGCAAAGCTACAGAGAAGATTATTAATCTAAGGCACAAATACAATTTAAATTCCGGGTAATATTTTATCTTCACAATGCTTTAAAAATTAAATGAATATCTAAACGAAAATTCCTGTCTTATATTTTAAAAGTACTAAGTCCTTAAAACTCAATACAAAATTGTTCAGCTTATTATTATAGTAATTCCCAGGCTCTAGTCCGAATATACCGTCAATTTTGAGATAATTATACATCTTATATGAATAATTATCCAGCTCAAAAGTTTCAAACAATCGATTTACAATTGGTGCACTGTACGGACACGGAGTTTAAATATCGATTCAGAGCAACAAATACTTACTGGATAATTAACCACAAAGACAATTTTAATCTCCAGGGAATAAATCTTTTGCTTTCGAAGAATATGGCTAACTATTCCTATTGTAACGATCGATTCTGAGTTGCTGTAGAAAGAAGAAATTGCAATTTATTCCATTGACAATAGAAACTAATTTTGCGGTTGATAATATCCGAATTTAATTAAAAATATCTGAATGTTCTAACAAACATGTATTGTAACTTGTGACACGCAGCATGCAAACGTAGGAAATAAATTGTTTAAAGAGAAAAATATCCATGCTCTAATTTGGTTCTATGTTTTTGACTTTTGAAAAAATAATTGTTTTGAAAAAATTGTTATGTACTTAGTTTTTAGTTTTTTAAGTAATCAAATAAGGCTGTCAACCCTCGTTTTAAAGAGAATTTTACAAGCTTTACTTTGGTTTAACGTTTTTTACTATTTTAGAGAACAAAATGTCTTAAAATTTAATTTTTAACTAAAATATTAAGTTTAATAGTTATTTAAAAATCTTATAGACGAGTTCAACTATATGACGTCTCAAAGCCCAAAACCACTTCCGTTTATATAGGGTGCAAAGGAAAGTCCTATAACCTGAAAATACTTGCGAAAGAAAGAACTACCTTGATGCAATTGACGGTAAAGAAAGCGACTACGCCCTACCAAATGCAAATGACAGCATCTCTCCCAGTGCCGAAATTTGGAATATAGCCATTACAAATCGAAAACGAAAAGAGATTGTCTGTAAAGAATTGTTGAAAAATTTCTAAAAATTAATAGATTTCCAAGCCAATGAATAGTAAAAATATTTAAGAAATTCCTTTTTAATTAAAGAAGACAATAATAGTCTTTTAAGAATTACGAATTTTTTTCCCTAGTATGTATCAAATAAATTAAAACTCCCAAAAAAATATTTTAATTAATTTTATTTTTTTTATATCTTAAAGCATAAAGTCAATATTGCCAGCTGAATATTTTATACAAGCGTATTTTTACATTTTTGTAAAATGGGGTATCATTAAATAAGATTTTAGTGCACATTTAAAATCGCTGTCGTATTCCAATAAAAAAAAGGCTTTTTCAGCCTGTGTGAAGTGTGCCGACCATCAGGCCACTCCTGACCATATATTGGAATGTCTTGAGCTTTCCTGATTTAGCGTTGCTAAACACCGGAGATATGCAACAACAACACAACAGATTTTAGTGCTCAAGCTTAAATAAACAATACAAAACAATCAATAAAAATTAAATGGTAAATGAAAGTTCAATTTAGTTCGAAAATAATTTAATTTAACACAAGAAAAGAACTGATACTGCAAATGTTACGTGTTGAATTCAAAAAATAGGTACTTGAAAATAAAATACCAAAATGCACCAAAAACTCTAAATTGTCAAACTTTTCAAAATTTTATAGTTTAAATTTTTGCAGTGACTGAAAAGGTTCTTGTTTCTTCACCAGTTGAATAAACAAAATTTTATTGCTTTAGAAACTATCTGATATTTCTTTCACATGTCAGCTTCAGACAAAGGAAAACAGCAAAAGCTTTGTAAATACGTGACACTAGAAGCATGGAAACAAAATACTAAATACCAGTCTTGGATTGCAGACACAACAATTCAAAGCCTGGGTATAGTTTGGAAAATTGTTCTGATGTCAAATAACATGTTTTAATTTAATAAAAGAGGAGAAGTTTATGTTAGACGCAAGAAATATTGTTTAAACTAAATTTACTTTATAACTTCCAAAACTTCTGCATTCCCTTTTCATGTAGTGTAGCTAAAAATACAGGGTGTTTCAACAATTCCGGCCAAACTCTGCACAGAAAGATTGCTTGCGTGGAGTAGATAAAATTTGGAAAAAGAACTTTAGGGGAGTGTGGGACACCTTGGGACACGTTTAATTAAATTCATTTTCTAATTATTTCATACAATTATATTTATTAAAAAAATCTGACACATTAAATATCATCTAATAAAATTTTTCCCACCAATTATCTCTTTTAGGGAATTCATCATGACGAATTTAAGTCGTCCTTGGGACCTCCTCAAGTGTCCCAAGGCGCCCCACGTTGGGAGTCGTAAGTTGGGACACTCATAAAAGTTATAAATATTATTTTGAAAAATACAAAATTAACACTAATTAATGAACAACCCTGTTCACATTTTCGCAAATCTCTTTTAGCGTAAATGGATGTGACGTCATACCTTTTTCTGTCGCAATTTTCTCTAAAACTATGGGCTGTAGGATATATACAGGGTGATTCAGAATTCATCATCAATATTTGGTGGGGAGGTAGAGGGGACCTAGACAAGCATATTTCGAATAGGAATAGAGGGGGCGCTGATGCACCGTTAAAGAGCTAGGACCTAATGCAATGCGAGAGGACAAAAGGACGTTTTGCCAAGGCCCGTTTAACGAAACAAAACATAATAGAATGAAAAAATTTATTGCATGAGATACAACAGTATCTGTACTTCTTACAACCTAAATTTAATAGAAATTGGACCACTTGCTAAAAAAAAAACAAAGTTTAATAATTTTAAGCGATATGTTTATCATATAAAAAAAGCATTTTTCATTAAACTAATTAGGAGTGATCGGGAACGGTCAATTTCGATAACATTATCCGATTGATAACATTAACCGTGACAACAAAAAGGGAAGTCGATTGTACATTTAAAGGGAAAAGATTGTCAAATTGAACATTGAGATGTAAAATAATATCTACAATTTCTTTTATATTCTATACACGTCCGTTTTACTAATCTCCTCACAATTTATTCCGGTTAGAAAAATGGTTAAAAACAACACTTTAGAATTAACGACTGATATTATTTTCCCAAATAAGCTGTCGCCTGCTGGTTAAGTCATAATTCTACAAGCTTATTCCATCATAAATATTCATAGCTCGAAATATTTCCATTATTATTCCAGCCTCTTTTGTCCTTAGTCACCTTGAATACTTGACAGTTCACTGTGTATATATTATTCAATCAATAACTAACTTCCCTAACCCATTCCCTCCTGTGACTTCTCCCCAGCGTTACTCCCAGATTCGATGTATTCAATTTTGAAACTCCTCCCCCCCGGGTTTCTTTCATTCCTAATTTACCCCATCGGAAATCACTGCCGGCAACAAGTTAATAACTACAATAGGGCCGTCTGCCGTTTCAAGAACTGTAATTATCCCCGTATAGCTTAACATCTCTCAGCCCTGAAGGCCGTGCACGCTAATGCAATCAGGGCAAGTTTTGAATATTAACGGTGACACAATGCCTTCGCTTCTGCTGCTTTTTAATTAGGTAAGTGAAATTGGTCCAATAAAAGGAACTGCCTGCGCTGGGGCTTTGTTTCGGGAAGTTTCAAGGGGGGAGACACTCCCCTGGAGGAGATTGAAGTGAAGTGGGTTGAATGGTTTCTAGGGTTTTATTATCTGCCGCTAGTGAGAATTCCTTGTGAGGGAGTGAAAGACTTTTGGAGAAGCAGAAAGCTATAGCTAGTGCGTTTCTTTAGTAGTTCCCGACCGGTGGTTCTTAAAGACATTGGAGAAAGAGTCCACTAGTGCTAATATAAAGAAGTTGTCCGTTAAATTTGTGGAGACGGCATTGAACACCGAATTTTCGACTGTAGCTTCCGCTATTATGAATAACCACACGATAGTTTTCAGCTATCAAAATAGTTATAGTGTAAGGCATTCTATATGTTGGATATTGCTTGTGTCATTGCTAACTAGATAAAAGTTTAATATAATATTTACCTGAAATTTTTAACTAACGTTTACTGGTCAATATTAAGATCGAAGATCTCAAATTAGAAAGGGGAAGGTTCAACAGGAGATAAACCCAGATCCCAAAGTCATTGCGCAGTAAGATCTTTTGCTCTGAACCACTTATGACCAGGGACAGTAGAAAAACTGCAAGAATTCTACATCTTATCAGAACCTTATTTTCTGATCCTACAGGTTTTAACATTAAACAATTTATCTTACTTTAACTCATTTGTGTTGGCAGAATGCATATGAACTAAAAATCCTAAACATTTTAACTTTTGAAGGAAAAGTTTAAACTATTGTCCTTTTTCTGTTATGCGATAGTTCTAAAATAGCATTTTGAAGATTCTTAGGTTTAAAAGAAGATTTCTCTTCCCCGATGAAAGGTTGGAAAATTCTAAAGAAATAAAGCGGTATTATGGTATAAATAAAACTAGCAGTATATTCACATATCGTATATCTTCCTTACTCTATTTCTATCTATACACATTTTCCCATAACCCTAATCTGATAGCTCTTCAGATAAAGCTCTTTGCAGAAAGGCTATTGTGAACTTCATGCTTCAACAATGGACCCCATTAACTAATGGGTTATATCCGCCCTCTTTTCAACAATGTGGGCGAATAAGTCAAGCAAGAAACCTGAACTGAGCTTCTTGTAAAGTTTATTACTTAATAAAGATAGCCCCTTGAACGAAGAAAAAAATGCCTAGTTACTTTGATCGTTACAAAACCAAACGATACCATTTCAATGGCTTAATGCATTTGAATCCCTTCAAAAGCTAAAGGTAATCACTAATTTTTCATGCGATTGTTCAGAATATATTACTTTCTTTCAGCGATGCGGAACTTTACCCCTCGATAATTACTAATTACATTGCTCAGAACCATAAGAAACAAACTAATTACTAGCGCATTCGGTATTTAATTAGCAGTTTTACAACAAGCGAGTCATGTTAAAAAATGCAATATCTTAAGAACAGTCATCCGGTTAACATTTCTTTTGAACTCATTATTGTTTAAAATATTCAATTAATTATTGCAGGGAAATTAATCTTTTGTTGCAGTGTTTGATAAAGGGAAATTTCTCTAATCTCCTTCGAAAACTTTTTGCGAGGAAGAATGAATACCTTTAAGAGCAAAATAATAACAATTATTCCTAATTATATTTCGGTTTATTGACGGTTTAAATTCTCTCATTGTCTAAGAAGGAGAAAATAAATAGCAATTTATGCATATTTTATTCAAAACTAAAGAATTCTTTGACGTAACCAGATAATTCTTTTTTAACGACACACAAGACAACAGAACTTTTCAATTTATAACTAAGTAAATCTTTGTTTTATGAAATGTGAAACCGGTTTTAAAAGTAAGGAAACCATGTTTTGGCTTATCGAGCATAAATAAAATTTAAAAGTTAAGTAGCATGGTGTTCTAAATGTAAAATGAATCACTCGTTTTTTAATTTGTCAACCGTTCGTTCTATAACATTCATCTTTTTTTTACCGCATTAACAATTAAATATACAGGGTGTTTAAAAAGTCCCTTTCACGACTTTTATTTGGAAACAACGTCTCCTAGGGTCATGGAAGTAAGGTCTACCCCTAGGTAAGTGACACTGGAGGAGAATCCATTGAGATGACTAACAACGCTCCTAGCGGCGAAATAAAAAAAGTTTAAAAATTAATTAAAAATCTTGAAGGAGCAAAAACTTCAATAAGAATATTGTTGCCAATGTTATGAAAAAGTTATTAAAAATATTTCATAATATACGCGAAGATATTAGAATGACCCCACCGCTATTACTAAATTTATCTTACATTTAAAAAAAAGTGGAATAATTTTATGGAATTTTCCTGTTTCAGGATCAATTTATCTAACAGCTTTTTCTCTCTGTTACTGTAAGATTCACTTAAACCTTTTTCTTGTTCTGATAGTTGTTAACAACATTCCAAAGCTCCTACTAATCATCATTGATATGGACCAAAACTATTTTCAAGAGGCTTTCTGTTAAGAAAATATGTTATTAATACACCCTCAATTCATGTTTGCCACTGGGTTATTTTGATAGACAAGTCAGACTTCAGAGAGACTTATATCTGAAGAGAGAAGTCATTTCACGTGTTGAAAATAACCAACATGAAACTTTACTGAAATTTTAAAATTTAGGTTGAACCTATAATAATGTGTCGGAGTGTATTATATTTCTTTACCTGTATTAATAATCTAATGAAAGATTAACATCGATTTATATTCTCAGTGTCAAAAGTCATCCAAAATTCGTTATATTTACGGAACACTTATGATTACAATTATTACATTGAATCAGTGGAGCATAAGATCATGGAAATCCCCATTATTACACATCCTGTTCTCATGCATGGTTTTCTTATTAAGTATAAATTCATAACGTGATACTGATACACTCCAATACTCAAGCATGGGAAGATTAGATTGCTGAGCCTAAATATTAGTAGTATTAGGAGTAGCCGTATTACTTAACGTAACGCCATGCATTTCTGATGGCATAATGCATCTTATGAACAATGACATACTCATGCATGAGTGAAGATTACATGTTCCCAGGCGTAATATATTTCCCCTATCAGAAAGGGGGCACTGATAGTCGGTGTTATTTGAAAATTAAACAAGGACTGTGCTCATTTAACCGTTTGATTAGTAGATAGTTTTTAAAAATTACAGTGAAGAATCTTTTTATTTTCCTGTATCAAAACGAAATCTAATTATTTTCTGGAACAAGTAAATATTTTAGAAAAGTAAATTAAGGAGCTATAGCTATAAAATTGAGTATAGAGCATTTTAAATCACATGACTTGGACCTAGCAACGGCCTTAGCAACAGAAGATGTTACAGTTTTTTGCCCTACAGAGGTTAACAGTTACAAAAAATGACTAGCCGTGGAATTCTTCTATTGGAGCATTTGCAATCACGTGACCCCATACCTAAAAACTTCCTTAGCAACTGATAAACAACGGCCTTAGCAACAGTTAAAAGCCCTACAGAAGGTACACAGTTAAAAGAAAATAACCGGTTGTGACGTCACCTGAAAACACTCTATAACCTAAGTCAGTGTGGTCCAACCTTTAGTTACCCGAGTGCCAATTTATCTTTTTAAAGGGAGTGGAGTGCCACTGACAATAAAAATCGAAAATTACGCATATCTAGTTTATATAACACAGGCAAGTCAAGCTTATTTCAACACTGGAACATGTATTTCGACTATGATTAGAAGCGTTTCATTTAAGGATTTTCTCACTTTAAATGGGCAATGCAAAAATATTGGCTGGGTCATTAAAACTATTCTTATGTATGCAAGGTGATATAGTTGGTGCGATATTTTAAAAACTATTTTCCTTGATGTTCATATTTATTAAATTTAATTTAATAAAAAAAAATTCCTTCTTAATCGAATTGAAAATATGTTGTTAAAAGAATAATTAATCCAAAGTAAAGAGAAAAACCTTTCTTAGAAATTAGGCCATTTACAATGTTTTGAAAATGAAAGAGCAAGAAGTGTTTTTTAAGTTTACTGGTACAAAAGGGTTGGAAAAGGTTGGGTGTTTTTTTTTCTCCAAAGAATAGAAAAAAATTCAAAAGTGAGTTGTAAACACATCGATATACATATAAGACAACTGTCTCCCTGTACTGAACATTTATGAAATAATACTTATAGATTAAACTATAATTACAACTCACGGCATCTATAAAGATTGTATATAACTCCTTTCAATTTGATGTATACTTTTTAAAAGAAACTAATAAGTTTTTGAAACGATATAGCCATAAGTGAAGATAAAATATAAATTTATAAACTATTTCCCCAACTGGAGTTTCTACTGATGTGGTTTTAATGTCCCTTTTAAATTTTAAGTCAAGAAAACTCCTAAGGGAGTTCATGGGTTCTCCCTTGAAAATTATTTGAAAATTAGACCTGAAATAGCATATTTTTAGCTGTTCTAACTGATTCCCAAAATGAATTTTAAACCAAAAATAACTTCCAAGGGGTGTCAGGGGTTCTCCCCTGAAATTTTTTTTGAAAATTAGACTGTATAAAACCGGGTTTTTACACTATTCTGCAATAAAATTGAAATGTGGATTATATTCTATATAGTTAGAATACAAATTTAATTTTGGGGCCGAGTGCCATGAATATTTCTTCGAGTGCCACTTGTGGCCCGCGTGCCACGGGTTGGACCACACTGACCTAAGTCAATATATTTTAATAGGATTAAAAATTAATGGTTATTCTTTACTTTAGAATTAGCTTCAGATTGAGCTAAGTTGATCATTTAATATAGTAGTCCAAATGGAATTTGGTTATTTTAAAAAATATTTAATTAAAAATAAAATTTTAAGTAAATAATTTTGTTGATTGTATTACGGAATGAAAATTCTTGAGCAATAGATAAAAAAACTCATAGCTAGTAAAAGCCATATTTGTTATACATTATAATAAATAAATATTTTTGGATAAACCTAATCTTCTAAAACACTCCCTGATTAGAGTTTCTTCTTTGTTTGGCTCAATTTCTAATAAATTAAATCCATTTTAAATTTTTCTTTCAGTTTATTTCAAAACCACTCGAATCAAACAAACCTTCCAATCATGTAAAAGCTTAAAAGTATATAATAAATTTCATCTAAAATCTGCATATGGTAAAAATTACATTTTTCATAAAATTTGTAAGGTCTTTCAATCGAAACAACTGTATTCATCAAATCAATGTTCAACAGCATATCAAATCCTAAAATAGTCCCATACTTCAAAAAGAAAGTTAACTTACAATTTCTTTCTTTCAAAACACAATACTCCTAATTCTTTCATTAAAAGTTAATTACAAAGGTAATACCCGAGATTCCTCTATAACTGCAGAAACCAATCTCCTACCAAAACCCCCAATAACTAGGTTTAAAGCACCGAAATAATAAAAGCAACTACGCAATCTCAGTCCCATCTAAGACTTCCAGCAGATAGAGACAACAGTAATCAAACTATAAATTTTCATTAGGCCTAATAGTCCGTCCATTCAGGGACAGTACTTTTAACAACGGAATTGCCTTTTTCTGCTCGTCTTCCGGAACCCTAGAACGACGAGTACTACGAGTTGATGTTAATGACGAGTGGTGTTCTCCGCGGCCGTGGTAATGATGTCTGCGGTGATGCTTTGTTTAACCGGTCGCGTCTTATTACTTTCGGACGAGCGATCTCCTTTTGGAAGTGTGATTGAGTCTTCGTCTTTTTTTTTCTTTATTGAATAATGGAAATGGAATTGGAATCGTGTGGAGGAGAGGGATTTTATTTCTCAGGTGTGGGTTAGACGGGGTGATGGAAAAATCGATGTTTTTTGTATCGAGTTTTTATGAACGAATACTCTTCCTTTAATCAAAATTGGTGATACAGTTGAGAGGATAATTTTTAGTTTTCAATAAAAAGCAAAAGCTAAATCCACTAGGGGGCCAGTAATGTAATAATCAATAGTAAGGGGCCATTCAAATATTACGTAAGCACCTAAGGGGGAGGGGGGTTTCTATTTGCTTATTTTTTCTGAAAAGGGGGGAGTATGAGAGATGCTTACGTAAGATGTCCGAAAATCTCTTGTCTTTTGCATAAACAATTTCAAAATTCAACCAAAAATAAATTTCACAAAAAAAAAAGAAGTAAACTAATAAAAAAAATTTAAGCCTTTTTCATAAGAAAAGTTTTGACAATAGATTCATGGAGAACAATGAATTTCAGAAATCTAAGCATTACTGAAGGTTTTGTACAAAAAAAAGTACAAAGAGGGGGGGTCGGGCAGTTTTCTTACGTTATTATGAAGAGGGGGTTTGCTGTTTGCTTATTTTTGCTGACAAGGGGGAGGGGGATCAAAAATTACCAAAAACTTGTTTATGTAATATTTGAACAGGCCCCTAAAGTAATTTAATGTGTACAATTGTTAAATAATAAAATATTTGAAGCATGTTTAAATTGTTTTTGATCATTTCTTAAACTTACTTATTTTAGTTGTGTTGAAATAAGAAAGTTCTAAGGAATAATTTTTAAGTGGTAATTATTAATAATTTAGAGAATTTATTATTCAGTCAAATAATATTCTAAATTAATAATACTAAATTAATGTTACTTTATTTTCAACAAAACTCTAAGCAAAACACATACTGCAGCAAAAATTATAACAAGTAGTTATGATGAAGGAACAATAGAATACTTTATTACAAATAAATAAGATAGTCGATAAAGACAGTAGAACATCTACAATAATTATAATTGTATATTTCAATAATAATTATAATGATAACTATATTAAATGTACTGATTTTAACCAAAACTGTATTTTACTCTCATTTTAAATAATAGTTATGGTTCAAGCTAAATTAACAAAGGAAATGTCTCTATCTAAATCTTAAATCCTCTGAATAACACCTTATAACGAGCTTTATCCGACGTAAAAAATATTAAAACCTAATAGCTCTTAACAGAAGTAGTAATTAAATTTGAAAATCCCTGAGACAATTTGCTATCTTCAAATTTCAGTGCATTTGATGAATTAAGAGAAACATCAAATACTGGATGAAACTAAAAAGGAAGTGCCATCTGTCGATAATAAATGAAACTACCTACGTAAATCCTTTTAGTTTGCAGTATTTTGATACAATATGGATCAAAATAATCCCATTTATAATTTTGCAAAATGAGATTAATTTATTAATTTCACAAATAATAGCTGACAAGTTCATTTCGCTTAATAAATTTTTCGGGTCAACTCAAATGGTTATTCAAAAAGAGCGTAAATTATTGCAAACTTGGAAATATTTAAAGACTTTTATTCCGTTCACATTTTCTTTTGCGGTTTTCGTAAACTGTACGGTGTAAAATATTTTTGGTATCAAAAGCTCTTTTTGTAAGGATCGCATATAATAAAGACAGTTTAAAATATTAACGAGGAAATTTCAAACTTTTGAAATATATTTTCAGTTGGGTAAAGACAAGAAAGTTGTACTTTAATTATCAGCTTAAATTAATTGTTTAAAAATGTTTAGTTGGTATACTTAAATTTTACTATTTTTAATTACTTTTTAGTAGGTAATTTCAATGGAATGATGTTAAAATGTACTATTAATAACAATTTATCTAAAATTTTAACCATACATTCCCGCTGCTTTTAATTTTATCCTGAGATTGCTATATGGTTTAAATCTAAATATAAAAATCCCCCCCCCATCTAGAAGGAATAATCAAACTCCATCAATCTGAATAAAAAAATAAGCCAGTAAAGCATTTTATTGTAAAGTTTGTTTCCCTCCATACAATGTACTACAAAGGAAAAACTAGTTCTACAGAAACTAGAAAAAACTCCGAATAATTGAATAAACTTGATGTAATTTATGAATTTGAATTAAAAAAGAAATAAGGACGAAAACTTTATAGGAGAGCTCAAATGAATGTTCTAAAATCATATATTACTCTACATAATGGAATATTTTACATCCATTTTATAGACTTACTAACCAAAATACCACTAACTTTTCGACAATACAAAATTCTATTAAAACACATTAATTAAATAAAAACACATAAAATATTTAAAGAACATAATTTGTATTTTACTGGCAAGTTAAGTACTTACATCGAATTACCCTGTTCATACATATAAACCCTCGATGATTTTTTTTCGGAGATCTCCGAATCAAAATCCCTTCTCTCGAACTTCTTCAATTTATGTAGGTAAATCTCCCGAATTTCACTTTAAAAAGGGAAATTTCCTCAAATAGACATTTTTTCTCAACAGAAAGGTGAAATAAAAAGACACGTTCTAGTAAATCTCAAAGCAATTGTTACTTTTATTATTTTTTTAATTAGTTTATTTTCCGAGTTTTAAGTTCATATTATTAACTTTAAATCCCATATTCCGATATCCCTACATCAACTTTTTACGAAACCTTTACAAAGCAATGGTAGCTGCTATCGCTGTATGCATTAAATTGTGCTTTTAAGTTATTAGTTCCTTATAAAGTAAAATTTCACATTTTAATAGGGTTAAATACACCTTACTATATTTGACAACAGTGACATGACTAATATCCTAAATAATTTAAAACTCATATCAAAACTATTCATCTACCAGACGGACATAAGTCAAATCGGTCCTTAAAGCAGAAGATAAACAACTCTTCCTTTCACCATTTCCTCGAACGATGCTAAGCCTTTCAAAGATTCAAAGCACGGGATCTTTTGCCGAAGTTTCGCAGTGATTACCATTAACTATTAGGAAACTCGCATGTGGAGGAGCATTTATGTCCAAAAGACTTCATGGGATTAAATACAGCTTTAATGACTTGGTGGATTGGAGCGAAATGTTTTGGATTAATAGAGGACGCTTGTCCTTTGTAGAACACACAGGCCCCGGTTATCTGGTTATTTTCACATACTTGTCTTATGTGTAAAATAAACCTATACATTAAATAGGCTATTAGCAAAACATCTGTTTATTGTCATCTCTAGAAGTTACAAGCAATAATCAATTTATTAAAATCTCCAGAACACAGGTAAACATAGTAGAAGTTGTTTTTTAGAGTTAATTTATTTATAATGAGTTACTAGTTATATTAAATTTATTTACAATGAGTTACTAGTATATGTAATATCTCACATGCCCTTTTTTTTTAAAAGAAAATTTAGTATCCATATCTTGCAGGTTTTATGATGGTTCTTTTTGGTCTTTCTGAGAGTAGTGTTTTTTCCTTACTACCATCTTCAGGTGCATTATCCTTATCATTGGGACCTGCATCCTCATTATCATTTGGACCCGCAGTCTCTTCAGTTGTCTCACTACTGGGACTATCGGTCGTCTCTTCAACTTCCCTTTCCGAGCCACTTGTATCATACAGGTCTTCTACTGTTGAAGCTGGGATGGTATGGTCCTCCTCCTGGGAATTATCCGGTCTAATATGAAATCTATTTCTTCGAAAATAATTCCCTTCTGGCGTTTTTATCAAAAGGTGCATTATCCTTATCATTGGGACCTGCATCCTCATTATCATTTGGACCCGCAGTCTCTTCAGTTGTCTCACTACTGGGACTATCGGTCGTCTCTTCAACTTCCCTTTCCGAGCCACTTGTATCATACAGGTCTTCTACTGTTGAAGCTGGGATGGTATGGTCCTCCTCCTGGGAATTATCCGGTCTAATATGAAATCTATTTCTTCGAAAATAATTCCCTTCTGGCGTTTTTATCAAATATGATCTAGGCTGTGGTCCAACAGATACAATGGTTCCCTGCTTCCACGGATTTTTGCTTTTATGCCTAAACCATACTTTTGCAAAGTTAGGGAGCTCTTGGAGGGTATTCCCTTGTCGGTTGGCATACTTGTTTTGGGTTACTTGTCTTTTCTTCAAAGACTTCTGGGCCTCTGTTATGTCGAATTTAGGTTTTAGGCGATCTTGATGGGTAGGCAAAAAGGATCGTAAACGCCTTCCCATTAACAACTCAGCCGGAGAAGGGAGATCTTTTGCCGGTTGTATTCGGTAATCGATAAGGACTTCATAAATATCTCTACCTTCTTCCTCTGCTTTTTTAAGAGAATTTTTGAGGGTTTGAACCGCGCGTTCCACTTGCCCATTTGCTCTTGGGAAACCCGGTGAGGTTATTTGATGTGAGACATTCCACTCTTTGAAGAATTTCTGGATCTCATAGGAGCCGAATGGAGGGCCTCCATCACTGATAAGCTCTTCTGGTATCCCATGTGTTGCGAAGATGGATTTTAACACGGGAATAAGAGTTTGAGCCGTAATACTCTTTAGAGGTTTCAATTCAACATACTTCGAAAAGTAGTCAATAAGGAGAAGATTTTGCTGTTGCTTAAAGTAGAAAAAATCACAGGCTACTTTCTGCCAAGGTCTTTCAGGTAAATCGACATCCATTAAAATTTCTTTTTGATTTTCTCGTTGATACTTTTGGCAAATTTGGCATCTCGAAATAAAACGTTCAACATCTCTGTTAATGTTAGGCCAATAAAAATATTCTCATGCCTTAACTTTAGTAGATACAACACCTTTATGAGATATATGCAATTTTTTCAAAATATCTTCTCTAGCAGTCGTTGGAACAACAAGTCGTTGTCCTCGACAAATTATACCCTCTTTCGTCTTGTATAATTCTTCTTGGCAATGCCAATAAGCTTGTGCAGCCACTTTAGTCTTGGATTTTTCTGGCCATCCATTTTCTATGTGATGTATGACATCTTTCAATTCTTCATCATTAGCTGATAGTTCTGCTAATTCAATCCACTTGGTCCTTGAAGCTTGTGTCACAAGGTTGATACTGGCATATGTCTCGTAGCATTCTTTTTCTTTCTCATCAAAAATTTCTGTTGCTGACTGCGCTCTTGACAAGGCATCTGCAATGATGAGTTGCTTTCCAGGTACATATACAAATTTTATCTCATATTTGTTCAACCTAAGCAGCAAGCGTTGAAGTCGTGGTGAGATAGCATCATATGGTTTTTTACTAAGACCTAAAAGTGGTTTGTGATCAGTTTCAACCACAACAGTTCTTCCATACGTGTAGTAATTGTAATGTTCCAATCCATAGACTACTGCCAAGAGTTCTTTTTCAATCTGAGCATACCGTTGTTGGGCATCAGTTAAAGTTGCTGATCCATAAGCAACAGGTTTTCCTTCTTGAAGAAGTGTTGCTCCCAATCCATTTTTACTGGCATCAACGGACACAGTCAAGGGTTTCTTTTCATCAAAATATTGTAGACATGGAGCTTTAGTAATTGTTTCCTTAATGTGTTCAAAATCTCGTTGAATTTTGCTGTCCCACAACCACGTAACTTCTTTCTTCAAAAGTTGACGAATAGAATGTGTCAAATTAGATAAATGTGGTGTGAACTTAGCGAGATATGTAACCATGCCTAGGAATCTCTGCAGATCTTCTTTATTTTGTGGTACGGCAAACTCATTTATTGCGCTGATCTTGTTAGGATCAGGCTTAATACCTATATCAGACAACACATGCCCTAAATACTTAACTGATGATAACGAAAGTTGAGTTTTATCTTTATTAAATTTTAAATTTGCTTTTCTTGCAATTTCGAGTGTTCTACGCAGCAATTTGCAGTGTTCTTCAATCGAAGATGAACCCAAAGCTATATCATCAAAATAGGGATTTATCTGTGATTCATTCTCAAAAATTTCATCCATGGCTCTTTGGAATTCCTCCGGAGCATTATTTAATCCAAAAGGCAGGACAAGAAATCTGTATCTTCCCCATGGAGAAGTAAAAGTTGTCAAATATGAAGATTCTTTAGCCAAAGGCAACTGCCAGAAACCATTTTTTGCATCCAAAATTGTGAAAATTTTGGAACCCTTCATTTTGGATATGAGGGAATCTGCTGTGGGTATTTGGTAACGAGGTCTCTGAATGGCTTCGTTTAAAGGTCTGGGGTCTAAACAGATCCTTAATTTATTAGGCTTGTTAATTACAACCATATTACTGACCCATTCTGTTGGTTCGTTTACCTTGGTTATTATACCATTTTCGACCATCCTTGCTAGCTCTTCCTTGACTTTATCATGCAAAGCAAGGGGAATTTTTCGCGGAGCCGCGACATGAGGGTTAGAATTTGGTTTCAGTTTTATGTGCACGGTTTTGTTTATGCGACCAGTACCAGAAAACACATCTGAAAACTCATTTAAAACTTTTTGGGGTGAATCAACCAAGTTTATATTCTTATTGATTGATATATTCTTATTGATAGAATTCAATCTTTGTACCAAACCCAAACTTTTACAAGCATTAAGACCTAATATAGGACAGGAATCAAGAGTCGTGACTAAAAACTTAAATTCATTTTCAGTTTTACCAGTTTGGCATTTTAAATAACACTCACCTAAGACAGGGACGATGTTATCACTGAAATCCATAACTCTTGTATAACTTTTTCTCACAATTGGCTTTACTTCCCATTTCAGTAGTTCCTTCTTTGGAATTATATTAACTTGTGATCCGGTATCTAATTTAAATACTACATCATGATTGTTCACATGCACTTTCTGGAGCCAAACAGATTCCCATGTCTCCGAACTCAGCTCATCAAGTGATTTCAATTCACCAATGTAAATGATATCTGAATCTTTTTCTTCAATCACATTGACTTTTCTAGAGCTATGACCTCTATGTTTCAATTTTGTTTTACAAACTACTGCCCAGTGGTTGCTGTTCCCACACTTATTACATCTTGATCCATATGCCGGACATTTTCTTGCCTCATGAGAAGTTCCACAATTTCTGCAAGTTCTCTTTAGATCCCGATTGAAATTTCCTTGAGAAAACTGGTTAGGTCTAGACAAATTCTTTGTCTTCGCAATAGAATTCACTGTTTTGTTTTCATTCATTTCTATGACTTGTGCTCTACTATGTTCTGCCGCTTTACATTCACTAATTACATCAGAGATGGTTTTTTCTTTTCTAGAAGTTTCTCGAACTAAGCGTTCTTGCAAAGGTTTATCTATAAGTCCATGTATGATTTTATCTCGGAGCATTCTATCCTGCGATGTTCCGTAGTTACAATCAACAATAGCACTTCTAAGTCGGGAATAAAATTCTGAAAATGTTTCACCCTTTTCTTGCTTGATTTCCAAGAATTTAAAAGATGCAAAGACTTCATTTTGGTAATCCACGAAATAAATATCAAATGCTTTGATTATTTGTTCCAAGCTTACCTCCTCTTTTCCATCTTCTGGTTTCAAGTCAAACGATCGTAAGTTCTTCTTTAGTTCCTCTCCACAAACGTGACGGAATAATGCAGTTTTAGTTTTTTCGTCTTCCTCTGTATATTTAATAGCTTCCATAAAATCCTCGAAGTCTTGCTTCCAGTATCTCCAGGCCTCTGACGGGTTAGCTGTTGAGCTAAAAGGTGACACTATAGGTAAATTTGTAGCCATTTTATGCAGTTTAAACAAAGGAAGAATTGCGTTCACTCTGACACCATTTCACATACTTGTCTTATGTGTAAAATAAACCTATACATTAAATAGGCTATTAGCAAAACATCTGTTTATTGTCATCTCTAGAAGTTACAAGCAATAATCAATTTATTAAAATCTCCAGAACACAGGTAAACATAGTAGAAGTTGTTTTTTAGAGTTAATTTATTTATAATGAGTTACTAGTTATATTAAATTTATTTACAATGAGTTACTAGTATATGTAATATCTCACAGTTATAACCGGTTTTGAGGTCGTAATGTGTGTGTGGTTGTTAAACATGGTGGTTTCTAGTTAAAGTAATTTTCTCCTACGTTGTGTTTATTAAGTTATTTCTAATCAATGCCAATCATTTCAATATGCATATTCGTAAAACTTTTCAGAATTCGTTGTATATCTCAGTTATAGGACTCAGCTGTACGAAACAGTTGATATCGCCCAAACTGGGTTAACTTTACGTTAAGTGAAATTATTTGAGAATAGGGTGAATTACACATAGATTACTATTTGCGGAGATAGACAAGGTAAAAATAGTTATAGAGAATTTTTTTTATTTAATAACATTAAATTCATTTAGGGCTAGTGACGGGCAAATTTAGTATAATTGGGTACACTGCAAATTCGTGAAACACTTTTGTCCAACAACACAGTAATAAACACTTCTAACCGAAATGGTTTTGATTGTATATCGATTGTGCTGTGTGATAAAAAGATAAAATTGTAAAAGTGATGCTAAATAATTACAGAGAAATGATACAAATTTAAAGACGCTTTCAGTTTCAAATTTTACAACACTATTTTAAGGACACATTTCTTGAGCGAACGTATTTCTAACACTTTTCAAATATATTCAGAACACTGTCGCAACACAATTAGGCGTTAAAATGTTCTACCTAACAACACAACGAAAGTCTTGTTAATTTGGGGACAAAAAAAGTGTTATTAAATATGTTCATTATAGTGTTGAGCTTCTGTTGTGTGCTAAATATGTTTTCCATATCCATGGAACATGTTATATATCCATCGAATAGGGAAATTTAAGTTTTGTTAGACACCTAAAATAAAACCGAAAGGACCTACGATACATACATAAGTATTAATAAAAGTACACCCACTTACATTTTCATGGTGGTATAAAAATAGACAGACGTATTATAACGTGCATTAGTATTATATAAATCAAAAATACCCTAACCGAACAGTATATAGTGCCAAATACCACTTTTAACAGACTTCATTTAATAGAGAAATAGAAGAATAATCAAGCAATTAATATAGTCAATACAAAACCAAGCAGTCTCTTCTAAAACCACCCTGTCAAAAATTAGAGATATATCTCTAGGAAACCCTCTCCTAAACCAACCCAGACAGCCCTCGATCCTCTCGCATTGAAAGATAACAACCCCCCGACGTCACTTGAATAACCAACAGAGTGAATAAAATGCTGATATGTGAGGGTCCGCATAAATCTGAAGGGAGACATGGGTACACCGGCCACGTCCAGTGGCAATAAAAGGACAAGCATACAGAGTAACCATTCGTTGTGGTTTTCTGACATTAATGATGTGTCTTGTCCCGCCAGCTCTAGTTGCTCTCCAGGGGACACAAAGGTTTGGACACGAGAGTCAGATAGTGTCTCTTTGTGGGAATTAAAGGGGACTTTTCCTTTTGCTGGGCTAAGCCCCATTTCGGAGTAACTAGTGTCTTGTAGTAAGATGAGATATATTATTCTGTACTCGTGTGGTAGACTGAATAAGAAGATTTAACTATGGTGGTTTACTAAGTTGATACTTTTGCGCAACTGATGTATATGTCCACATTTAATGTGATTCACTGTATTTAAACACTCGATATTAGACACTAGTCCGTTATTTTAATTGAAATTGTGAAAAACTAAAGTGTAAATATTCCAATTATAAATATAGTTTAATATGTGTATTAAACTATATTTAATATAAATATATTAAATATAGTTTAATATATTTAATGGATTAACTTTAGACCTACAAAACATCTCAAGTAATAAAAAATTTAAGAATTTGTTATTTGATTTCTTATTGGTCATTGATGATTTAGATGTCTTTTTTAAGTTATAGAAGCAACATGTAATTTTAATGCCTATGCTGTTTTGCCATTTATCTCTTTGTATTTGTCATTTAAATTGTGTTATTATTATTATTTTTTTTTTTATGTACATATGTATTGTGTATTAGTTATATTTTAAGACACTTTTTTTTTTCGATTTTATTTCCTCATCTGTACTAAATTTGCTTGTAATAATTTTTTTGGTCAGCTAAATGGGCATGTGCCCCAGTCTGACTAATATGCCTTCCCCCTATTTTCGATTGTATCGCTTTGTACAAAAATGAAATAAATTATTATTATTATTATTATTATTATTATTATTATTATTATTATGTCGTTAGTATTTTTTCTACCTGATATTGTTTGGCTCTGAAAAATTTTGATGCGATTTAATTAATAAAAATTCAGTTTCGTTCTAGTATGCAAGTAAGCTCAATCGGTACTTTATAGAGAATTTTCAATCATGTGACTCGGACCTAACAACGGCCTTAGCAACAGAGTAGTTACAGTTTTTTTCCCTACAGGGGTTAACAGTTACAGAAAATTACTAGCCGTGGAATTTTTCTATTGGAGCATTTGCAATCACGTGATCACATACCTAAAAACCGCCTTAGCAACAGATAAACAACGGCCTTAGCAACAGTTAAAAGCCCTACAGAAGATACACAGTTAAAAGAAAATAACCGGTTGTAACGTCACCTGAAAACACTCTATTGGTAACATCTATTGTTTACACATAAAAATATAACAAAAATTAAAAGAAACTCCTAGTCGAGATATTTTAATGGTGTTTCATTTCGATATTCGATTATTTTTGGCGATTTAGCATCATAAAACTCAATGCTTTACGCCCGGCTAATCCTAAAGGACCGCTCTATCATGCAAATCATGCAAAAAGTAGTCGTAGCTGTGAGGTTAAACCTCATCCTTTTACAAGCATTACATATTACATCATTATGCATTTTCATATTATTACTATCACCCACATAAAAATTATTTTCCGGATGGAACCAAATAGTGTGGCATTTTTTTTGTTCGTTGTTTCTCTGAAAACAGTTAACCAAAAACTTTTTTTTAGATTATTTTAGAGATATTAATGCTATTATAGTGAAATTCTTGTAAACGGTTAAATATAGCACCCTTAACCACTCAACTCCTCTTTTCACACGTGCCCACTTCAACAAAGAGTGGCCTTGGAGGAGGCACTGCACCACTATCAGAGATATAGAAGGAGAGATAGGACATATGAGAGGGTTCGCTTGAGTTTGAGTCTTTGTTTCAACTAATTTATCTGTAATTTTCTTCAATTTTTGTCAGAGTGTCGTGAAGTCCTCTTTTCATTGTCCTAATGACCTAATCCATAATAAGGTCAACCGGAAAGTTTCATTGGGTTTTGCAAAGATTTGTGTTTGGATCTAATTTTCGGAAAACTCGTTATAAAGTGGAGATTTTAAACAAAGAAGATTTTGTATTAGATATACAGAAAACTCTCGATGTGATGGATGAACTTCAAGCCTCTTATAAAAGAATATATTCACTAGTTAATATTTTTTTGTTTAAAGAATGGCCTTGATACTTTTAAAATGGTTAAATTATTATAAAATGATTTTTCTATTAATGTCTTCTCTCTTATGACACTATAAACAATTTTTTTTTTGTAATTTTCTAAACTTTCGAGGCCTTCCTTGTTAAGTCCAAAACACTTTATCTCGAATTCTTTTATCCGACCCTTCAACTTCGTCATATCGAGAATATTAATGTATTTTTGAATATAGAGTGTTATTTTGGTAGTTTTGGAGATTATTTTTTTTTTAAATTTCACTCTGTCATTACTTTTCAATGTTGCATCGTCATTACATGACATTTTACTCTGTCGCTTTAAAAACAGGGAAGAATTCAGGATTCATGGCTAATAAAGGTTTTGCTGTATGTTGAAAATATTTTAATTATGACATCAAAGTTTCATGATTAATTGATGAGTTTAAGATGGGGAAATTTTGGTCTCAAACATAGCGTCTACTTCGGAAAACTTACCTCAAAAATTGTTAAAAGAAATTGTTTCAAAAAACTGTAAAAACGATTTCAAATAAACCTATGAATCTAAAAATATGCAGTTATTAAATAATATTCCAATATTAGTTAGGAAAACAGAGCAATAGTTTAGCCCGCTGCATTTAACCTAACCGAACCTCATTTGCACAATTTTCGGCCGGCGAATTAAGCGGTTTTCGCTTCTTATTAAAACACCATGTAAAAAACAACTAATAGTTGGAAATAAGAAATAAATTAAAACATACTCATTATGAAAAACTATTATTAATATTTAAGCAATAAAACTGAGAATTTTTTTCTGTTAGAACGGAATAAAAGCCTTTTCTATGTCAGTCAGTCTTTCCGAAAATTTTCATTAGTTTTGACTATGATAAAATTGATTTTAGAACGGAAACACACATATAATATTTGATTCAGCATTATGGTTTATAAAACCATCTGCTAAAACTTCTACCTTGATTTCGGTTCTTTCACACCAGCTGCTCAGTGAATGAAGAGAGCGCTTAAAAAAATTATGGAAAATATCCATTTCTGTGCAGTTTTGAGGTCGAAATTTTCCATCCTAAATTTATCAATACATCATGAAACTAACATAAAATAATGAAAACAATGTCGATACAGCAAAACTTATATATAAGCCATGAACCATGCATTTATATCTGTTTTCAAAGCGACAAAGTCAAATGTTACGAAAATCGATATTAGCTGTCTTCTTTTCAAGCAGACATTTTGAAAAGAAATAATCTCACCAGAATTACCATACTCCTATATTTATAAATATATCGAAGTCAAACCTCCATAATTTGAAATCTCCACTTATAACAAGATTTTCAAAAATTAGAATCAAACAAAAATCTTTACAAAAAACACCGGAACCTTCCGGATGACCTTACATTTAGAGTTAAACTTATAAATATTCCCTTGCTCACAAACTACATACTTATTAGTACATTAATAAGATAGTACCTAAAAACATTTTTAACAAACGCGTACTTCGTTAACCAAAACAAAAAAGTAATATGGATTTCAAATAGTTTTTCAAGAAACTTAGAAAGAAATAGTACTTAAACGAAATCGTTCACCCGATTCCCACACTACCCTTACACACCTCACCACTTTGTATTCCAAAACAACAAAGTAGCGTTTCCCAAGAAATTCTCGGCTCTAATTAATTGAATGCATCTGATGCTAAAACTCCCACCCAGTTAACACTAACCTCAAAAGTTTTAATTAGAAGAATCTCTCCTAAGCTCTTATCAAAATGCTCCAATGAAAACATTCATTAGTATACAATGAATCTCTCTAACTCACAAGGAAAATTTAAATGGGACCTTTCTGGTAAACCAAGTTAATTGTTTCCCCAAACGTGCAACTGGAACGCGTGAAAGCCTTTTATTTCTCTTTATCCTTGAACCCCCTGTCCTGATTGGTTTAGATGTTAATTCCCTCAGTGGGAGAACTATTGTTCAAGTTCGCAGAATTTTAGTTTCTTTGATTATTTTTGAATTACTTGTTGACATAGTTTTTGAATAAATTGGCTTTTATTCGTTCAATTGCATTGAGTAATAAAATTATCTCTAATCACACGTACAATCCGGGGCAATTGAACCTTAAAGTATAGATATTTATCGTAGTATTTTGTGTGCGTACTTTTTGGCTGTGTTATAATTTATCAAAAACACTAGAAATCAAGTTATGATTATGTAAAAAAAGGATTGGCAGGAAAGTTTTTTCAAAGCATAATTTGTGTACGTCGTATGTTTGACACAGCAGTTATAAAATCGCTACAAAAAAACATTCCCAGGGTACATTTTTGGGCTGACCATTTATGGACAAAAACTTACAGTTTTTATGTTTCAAAAGTCCGTTTCAGGGCTTTTATTTAGATACAAAGTCTCTTAGGGTGATGGAAGTAAGGTCACATAGGTATCTAAAAGTTCTCAAATGAGCAATTTTTTTTTTATTAAATTTTGTTTTCATTTAATTAAAGAAACACAAAACTACATAAAAACTCTGAAAAACTTGCAAATTTGCAATCAAAATTTGGTGAAGTCCCTAAAAACCTCCAATTTTGAATACATAAACATACAAAATGAGTCATTAATTTAGTAATGTTATAGGACCCGCTTCTGTATTTTTCCTTAAGAATGTTTAAGTATCAAAACACATACTAGAATATCGTTTTAAATGCTTCAATTAAGACTACACAGTCGTGATTTTAATGCAAGCACTCGAGTTACACTGTTCGCCATACTTAGTACGGCATCGCTTTTTATTATCTATCGGATATTGTTATCATTCTGATCTTGGACAAATGTGATCACATTCTATGTTGACTATATTCGCGTAGTGCGAGAGTCTAGTCAAATAGCAAAGGTCGATCTTCAAAATAGAACTCTATAGAACTTCTCGGTAAACCCTCTCCACACTCCAATACACGAACAAACAAAAAAAAATGAAACCCCTTTGAAGCCTCATTCCGCAAAACAAGTCAATTTCATCGCACCCGCCTCTATATATTCATATCATTCATACCTAATCCCACCATCCACTGCATTTCTAAGGTATCCTTTCACACGACCGCCATGCATTCATAGGCTCATTTCCAAAAATCTTTTCATCATGGCTGACGGCCCAACTGATTGGAGTGGGGACCCTGTGTGTCTTGGATGGAAGTCGGTGCTAACGAAGCTTGGGGGGTGCTCCTCACTCCCCCTTTCACGCTCTTGGGAGAGCAATTCGGTGGAAGAGAGAGAGATCTGGGGTTGAGGAGGTTGTTGGGCTTTATGACGGGGGTATATTTCGTGTCACTGCCAGACGATTTTTGACGGCGGGAAGCAGGTTGTCATGTGCATTGGGATGTGAGTTCGATGAGTGTTGAGGAGTCATTTAGGTGCCTTGAGATGAATAATTGCTGTTTTGAGGGGGTTATTTGTGGCAGCACAAAAGGGAAAGATATGAGTTGTTTTGAGGTAATCGTATGGGGAGGGGTATGTGTAGATGATAAGTTTTTTAAAAGTTACGGCATTTTTGTACGTTGGAATTGTTTTTTAAATTATATTTCTTTTTGCAGTTCTTTGTGTATTTTTATAAGTACTCTGGAACCTAAGTATGAAATATAGGACTTTCCACCCTCTTGAAAATTAGTTGGTATAGTAGAATAATTTTTCATCATGCAGGAACAATTGGAATGAATATGAAAATGCTACACATTGTAATTGATTATTATTATTGTTATTAATTTTATTATTGTTATTAATTTTATTACTATTATTATTATCACTATCATTATCATTATTATTATTAATGGAATGTTCTTTTAACATACGTGTTAGGATGTATGAACATCTGGTAAGGAATAATTTGTATATTTATTGTTTAATGTTAGAGACTAAGGTGTGTCCTGAAAATAACAGTTGAAAGTAAAATAAACTTTGATAGAAATACGCGAAGCTTGAATATGCGATTTAAAAATATTTAAAATAGCATTAAAGCACTTAAGTAATAAAGTTGAAGCATACAAAATTGGTTAATATAAACCATGGGATAACCTACATTTTTTTGTATTTTTTACATATATATATTTTTATTGGATTTTATTAAACCCAGAATTTTCCCGTATGATCAGTAATCACTTCAAACTGAAGATATTGAATTTAATTACAATGAACATAGAACTCCCACCTCAAACTGAAATTTTTCAAACTTTATACAGAGGGGAAAAGGAACTCTTACTAATAATAGTAAAAGCAACCAGAAGGAAAATATATACGAGGAGGAAAAATATGCGTCTTTTAAAATAAATTCCTTGAAACAAGACCATAACAAAATTGAAACGCATAAATTTTGTTAAGGGAAGTTATGCGGTTTCAAACTCTGCAGCAAATACAGTAGAGCCCGCATTGGTTTAACTTTCTCGAGGAGCACACTGTTATTTATTACTTGAATATAGTGCAGGACTTCTAACTGGATTATATGGACCTTAAAACGGCGAAGCAGTTATTCATATGTCGTGGATGAAAACAAAAATGTCATCTTATTGAAAAGTTCACCACTGCATATTTCTTTAGACATTCTTGGGTCGACCATGATAAACAACCTATCAAGACCAATGTGTTTACAGTAATATATTCTGACCCGACATCACTTAACTGTGAAAGCAATAATTTTAGTTAATAAAATTGAATTCCTTAAACCCTAAGATAAGGACCAAAATCAATGGATTTGAAGTATTTCGTACAAGTTTAAAAATGCTTTTATTCTTTAATCCATAAAGTTGAGGCAGGAAAAACAGTTGTTTCAATTAAAAGAAGTAAAAAACTATCATACTTCTAATAGAAATCTTTATGAAAGGAATTTTCCCATTTTATGGCTTCTGAGTTTGATAGCGTCATTACACTTGTGCGGAGAATTATGCAAATAACGATAAAATGTTGTGGCAAAACGTTAAGGTAAAATAATTATGAATAACACGCTTCTATTTAATATTTTTATGTCTGTTCGCCTTATCCATTAATCGATGAGAGATACGCTTAGAATCGATTTTCCTCCTTTCAATGTCGTTTTAAAAATAAGCATTCCATTCCATCGAAAGCTAAATAATTCAAAAATAGTTCTTATCATTATTGATAACGGACGCATGGGGAGATAATATTTCTAAAAATATTTTGTTCACGGTTCTCAAACAATTTTAATTTAACGGGCTGCATTGCCCAAATTCATTTTCAGTCAACGAAACCCATCAAATCTAACAGAACAGCATAAAAATCGATTTTATCGATTATCATAACAAGCATTCGATTTTTTGAGGGGAAAAATCCAGAAAAATCAGTGAATGAGACTTCGCTATTATTCAAATTATTCCTGGCGGTATTTTTACCAGCAATACACTCATTAGATGCTTCGATATCGTTTGGATGGAATGACGATAAAATAAACTTAGCATTATTTGAAATCGATAAATATACATTTTTAGCTGGACTTTTAAATTTCCTTATCTGTTAAATGTACGACAGCCCCTAATTAGCATTGAGTTTAATGACGATTTTACGAAGATAATTAGTGATCAAATTTTGAAATAACTATCTTATAAACATTGTTCACATAAAAAAAGCGTATACAGCTTAAATTGTTTTGGATTTTAAAATTGTTTTCAAATGTAATAAATAATAAAAAAAAGTTTTAAGAATGAGCTTTTATTTAAAGAAACTTTTCAAACGTTTTACTATATTCACATTGAAAAAATTAGGAATATTACGAGCTTTCTTTTTTCCTTCTTTCATTTTATAGTCTTTATCAAAGTTCTACATTTATTAGCCCTTTTTAATCTTACCTTAAACATGATTTCTTTGTGTATAATCTTTACACCAATATTTTACCTCATAAATTATTCCTTTTTCAAAGGCATGCATGCAAATTTGGAAAAAATTCTTCTTAAAAAAAAACTAAAAAGCAGAGTTTTAGTAAATAAATTGGTTTTAAAGCTCTATAGAATCTAAATCATCTTGTCCCTTTCTCGGAAATTCATCAGAAATGTTGATATATTTGAAGCCATACAACTGTTAAAATATACTGCATTTTAATTGGATTCTTCTCCATTGATATACCTCTATGGAGGTACATTATAAGTAAACAAACACGTAGAGGGAAATACCAGTAAATTTTAAATTATTTCAAAAATCAACCTTATTTTCTCCAAAAACAGGCAAAAGATTTTAAATATTTGTTAAAATAATCTTCATTGATACTTAAAAATGTCAGACCTGATTGAAAGTTAACATTTGCACGTTATAACAAATATAATTAGGGTATAGAGCATTTTCAATCACATGACTTGGACCTAACAACGGCCTTAGCAACAGAAGATGTTACAGTTTTTTGCCCTACAGAGGTTAACAGTTACAGAAAATGACTAGCCGTGGAATTCTTCTATTGGAGCATTTGCAATCACGTGATCCCATACCTAAAAACCGCCTTAGCAACAGATAAACAACGGCCTTAGCAACAATTAAAAGCCCTACAGAAGGTACACAGTTAAAAGAAAATAACCGGTTGTGACGTCACCTGAAAACACTCTATTATCTATACAATATTCTATTTTATTATTTAAAAAATCGGAAATAATTTCCATTTAATATTTAGGTATTATTTAGCATTCATTCTACTACTAAGATTCATTCATTCATTCTACTACTCTCTATTTAATCAAAAGATAATATAATATTTACATACATTAGCATTCCAACTGTAACTGTAACCAACTTTAACATAGTTATGTTCTCAAATTTCTAAATGGGACCTAAAAACGTTTTCAATGCACGTAAAGGTAAACAACAACTAGATGGCGTGTTTTTTCTAAGTCGAATAAATCACTAATAGCTTTATCACATCGATCTTAAAAAACTACTTAAGACGAAGGAAATTTGTCAAAGAAAACGATAAACAAAAACTTGAAACGAGAACCTATTTCAAAAGAAATACCCCGGAAGTTTTTACAACATTCGAACTCAGTGAAAGTGCTTCTTGATTCAGAAGTAAAATATTCAACCGAGATGCAACTCGTAAATACAAAATGGAGTTTTAAAAGACTTGCATTTTTTTTTCTTAAAGAAGCGGTACTCAAAAGAAAGGTAGAAAAACATAAAAGGGAGAAGGATTGGATAGCTAGTGCTCGAAAAAAGTAACTTTAATTCATATAGGTTATTCACGAAATATTATAAATTTTACGAGGAATATCGGAAAATATTTCCTTTAAGAATTGCGAAAACTTAATTAATGTTTAAACAAAATCCGTCAATAAACGAATATTTGTCAAGCAATTCCTTTACTTTTTTAGCTCAAAGGAAAGCAAATTAGTTATGATGAAAGCGGATACTGAATCATCTGCTAATCTTTCTAGTTTTTCCTTATCTGTATCAATTATTCTGTAGTTATTTGGATTTTAAAAATTTCTTTAACCTTTGGTTAATGATGAAAAAATTGCGTTTCAAGCATACAGTGAGCCTTATTTTCAATTTAATATTATAAACAAATACATTCTTTTTCTTTTAATTCTTACTGTAATGGATTTTTCAAGGAGAGATAAACACAAACGAAAATCAAGTCATGATTTAGTACGAGAATTTTAGTTCGAGATTCCCCTTTTATTTTGTAAAGTTTCTTAAAGTAATACGTATTTATATTCAAACCTTTTGGAGTGGAGGTTGAAAGAATATACAAGGTGTTTCAAAAGTCCCTTTCATGGCTTTTATTTGGAAATGTCTTCTAATGTCATGAAAGTAAGATCTATGATGCCTGGGCAATGGAGAATGCATTGAAATTACTTTCAGCTCCGCGCCGCTAGAGGTGAAATAAAAAAGTTAAAAAAGTTAGTTAAAGAACTAAAGGAGATAGATTAAAAACTTCGATACGAATACTGTTGCCAATATTACAAAAAACTCAATGGAAAACATTTTATGGAAATATCGTGAATATTCGCTGAGATATTAGCATGTGAAAATAGCACTTTTTCAGGCTTTAAAAAAGAAAAAGGTTCGTAAATTAAGGTTTTTTTTAAAATTTTTTGATAAATTTTGTCTTTATCTAACAAAAAACCCACAAAACTACTTATGCAGTTTTGTGACAAAATTTATCAAAGACAAAATTTATCAAAAAATAAAAAAAAAAACTTAATTTGCGAACTTTTTCTTTTTTAAGGCCTGAAAAAGAGGGCTATTTTTACATGCTAATATCTCAGCGGAAATTCACGATATTTTCATTAAAATTTTTCCAGTGAGTTTTTCATAATATTGGCAACAATATTCGTACTAAAGTTTTTACTCTATCTCCTTTACTTTTTTAATTATTTTTTTAATATTTTTTAATTCACCTCTAGGGGCGTTATAAGTCATCTCAATGGATTCTCTATAGCCACTTACCTAGGGTTATACCTTACTTCCATGACCCTAGGAGACTTTGTTTCCAAATAAAACAGTGAAAGGGACTTTCGAAACACCCTGGTATCCATTCCCGATTCATAATAATTCAACTCAAACATAGAAAGTTGACTCAATGTGGACTGATGACTTAGTGGAGAAATTCCAAACATTAGATTCCAAAATTTCAATATCCTTTCATTATTTTTAAACCGAAAGCGCTGTTTACCAAACACATCCCCCAATCTCACTTTTAAGGCTCCACATCCATCATATATTCCTATTACTTACCAAAAAAAAATACCCACATTCTACGAGTAAACACGACCTAACTCTAATAACTGCCCTCTGCCCCATCTTTTGACACCTTACGATGATGACGTCGGGTTTCCATGACAACCCCACGCCAATAAGAATCTCCCATTAAAAAGTATACGTCTTCCCGTCAGAAAAAAAAAATATCGCCCCCTAAAGTCAACAAAGCTTGACACAAATGTTGCGAAACTTGTTTTTTTCCCCAGTCATTACACCAGTAATCAGATACAGAATTCCGCGGGATAGCTCAGACGGAAAGTTTTGATTAAAACTTTCCAAGAGTAGGTAAATTCGTTAAAACTGGAAAATTTCCCGGAGAGGCATCGGGGATTTAGACTAGAGTTTTCCTAAACTCGTTCGTGAGTTTTATTTGATTTTCCGCTTGCATGTGTGGGTGGGTATGAAAAGACTCTGGTTCTAGGAAACTCGGATGTATATTTTTGGAATTGATTCCAGAGATGAAATGAATGGATTGGGGAATTGTTGCTGATTGCTTTTGAATCGGGTAAATACGAACTAACTTAAGAAATGCGACAAAAATAGGACTGGTGAACAAAAGAATGCAAATAAAAGTACGTTTGAAGCAATTGGTAGAAAAGATTTCATGGTAGTTATACACTTATGAAGTTTCAACGCAATATTTATTTTAGAATCGTTCCTCCTGAGTCCTGACATCCATTGTATTATCGAAGTTTTTTATCGTGCTTGAGACCTCAACATCCATTAAAATGGATGAGCCTTCCCTCAAAATCTAAAAATTTCAATTCATTAATTTTTTGAAAAATAAGTTTAATTATGGCCATTTGTTACAATAAACCCTGATTTTTGAAAAATTTAAAATTTTTTCAAGCTTGGATCTCAGGAGGTTAAAATAGGAAAGGACCAAAATTTCCAAACTGACTTTTTGGGATTTAAAGTACCACCAAGTTTTCATCTACATATGAGTATTCACACGATAAAAATAACTACTCCTACCTCAGGGAGATATCTCCTTAAAAGGGAACGCTAGACAACGGTTTTTCACAAATGGAAATAGTGTAATTTAAATTTAAAAGTATTTTTATTATTTTTACTCAATCTCAATTTTTATAAGTGAGAAAAAAGGGAATTAGTCTATTAACTTTCTCACTAACAATCGTATAATCGGTTTTTATCACCCGTCTTTGTAAAAAAAGGGTCGCTATAATCATGTGGTCTTAAATATTGTGCTGGGTTAAATACGCCAATTTTCCGCAAAATTCTCAGAAAATAGTTTATTATTCACTCACAATTACGAGGTATTCGTTATTTTATTAATCTGAAGTTCTTGACATTGGTGTGGTCAATCAATGTACATTTAAGGACAAGTTCTTGTAATTAAAAAATAACATTTTCAATTTAATTACTATTATTAGAGGAGCAGTTATCCGAAAGGGGGTTGGATAAAGAATGTTTAAGGGATGCACCACACAGAAATAAAAAGAAATTAAATTATTTTCGCACAAAAAATATGACCAAAAGATAAAGTCTTCACCTCCACTCTGTGTTTCCCTTATTAGTCCGAAATAACCATTAATTCTACGTAATAATATCATTATCTAGTTATTTGAAGCAATTTACTAAAAAAAAGTGTCAGAAAATATCGCTATATCTTTCAGTTAATTGGAAAATCTGGTGGAAGTAATTCTTTTTAAACAATATGTTTATGAGGTTTCTGAAGGGGTTTTTTTTTCTAAGTTTCTGATATTAGCTTTTTGAAATAAATAACTAAACATTTTGAATAGAGGTCAATGGGACCTCTCTGCTTTTTTAATTGAGTATTTAAGAATATAATTTATAATCTAGAATGAAGGGGATGTCAATGGGTGAAGGAGTTGAAGTTTTTAACGAAAACGCTAAGATCAAGATGAATGTAAAAAAAAGGAAATTCAGTATTATCTATATTAAGTGTAAAGGTAAATATATATTATAAAAAACAAATCTAAAATATATTTCATCACAAACAATATAAGGGACCATAAAAATATTACTACGTATGTTTTCGGCACATTTTAACCCCCTCCTTTGTCGACATAAACAAGCAAATAGCAAATAACCCTTAACTGGTAAGTTACTTCCCAACCCCACCATCCACACATTATTAAAAATTTAGAACCTAATTCAAATAATTTCATAATTAATTAATTAAATGTTTTGAATTAAAATGTTGCAATGTAACTTCTAAATTATACAAGTTACATAGAAAATGAAGGAATTTTATTATTTCACATAAAACATATCTTAGAGGAAGGAAGCATTTAATAAAATCATAAAGCATTTCTTAGAACTGCATCATTCATATTAACGATGTCTAGAATTTGATATAACTCTTAAAAAACTTGTTGCTATATTATTTTCCCATCTAAAAAAAATTACAGAGAGTGCAACACTCCTTTTCTTCTCCTAAGAAAATGCCACTTCATAGAAATGAAATATGTGAGAGCCCAACAAGATCATTTTAAGAATTTAATTCATTTATGGCATCATCCAACGTTCTTTCGGTCTCGCGGGTGAGATAAACATCCAAACCATAATACCATCACAGGTGTCTCTTACATATCCCTGGATCTACTTTTACGAGTATTCCGTGGTTTAACAAAGAGGGAGCATGCCTTCTTTATGATACGCTGCGGGAGCTGAATCCGAGGATGGATATTCTGTTTCCTTCTCTCCCCATTGTATTCTGGAGGTTTATACCTACCTCAATGAGAAATCGCTTTGTAACTCTTGTAGGAGGAAAAAAAAGGTGGAAATCCTGAGAAATTTTCTCTGGGGTGCAGTGGGCGTATTCGTTTGGGGGTGAATTGTGGTGGAGTAAAACCGTATGGGAAGAAGGGATTTATTTGGTTCTTGGGTTTTAATTTCTTCGTTTTGAAAGTTTTTTTTTGGGTGTGTTTGTAATTGTTTGGGGATTTGACGACTTAAATGTTGGTGTTTATTGTTTGAAATAAGAGTAAGAGATATAAAGAGGAGATAAATGGAATAACTTAAATCGCACCGAATCAACAAGCTGAAAAGAAGTTGGAGGAAGAAGTATGTTTATTTATTTTTTGTGTCCCATAATAAGTTTTTCACTTTTTAGAAGGAAAGAACAATAAAGTGACGACGGGGTGTGCAATTGAGAGATAGGATAAAATTGATCAAATTCTGCAATATTTAAGCATTTTTCGAATGTAAAACAACTTTCCAAACGGCACAAACGTTCAAGATTCTTCAAATTTTTGTAATGTACGGCCAAATTTCGTTTACTTCGAGTAACAGTTACGTAAACTTGACATATTTGGTATGATAAGGTTACTATAGTGCACTAATGATACATTTAGATTGCACAAAAAAAGGTACACAGCCAGACATCGAAACTCAGTATTTTTTTTACAGAACCAGAAATAAATATTCTTTGCTACCCAATTCTGTGTCACCTCATTTTGTAGAACATATTCTAATAGCATATCTGAACAAAATCCTAGGTATACTTTATCTGAGAAATTCAATTTTGCCTGCTTTCTACAACCGAAGAAAAAGATCTCAAATTTATTTTCCTAATTCTTTCGTCCCCTCCTCCTCCCAAACTGAGCTTCAAATCGAAATTCTTAAGAACCCTGGCATAAATTGGAAAAAGACAAAAACGCATTCCTCCGTTCGGTTCGAAAGTTTAACTCGACCTGTATTCAAAAACAAGAATTCCACTGTTGTGTTTGGAACAGCCGTTGTTTTTACGTACTACTACAACTCTCCAAATACGGGCTTATGTGTAAAACTCCGAGTACAATTTCTTCCCCTACAGAGGGAAAACTGTGTACTATTCTCAATATATGGAAAAGCATTTTTTTCTCGAACGCTGGTTAGAAACTAGGTCTGTTAGAAATGGAAATGTGTTTTGCGCGAAGAACTCTCATTCTGTTTTTTTTTCTTCAAAATGGCACAGTTTTCCATGGCTGCGAGCTGTTCCTTTGTTCACGCGTGAATGAATATCTTTTAAAAGATGTAAAACAGCGGGAAAACATCAAAAGAATGTGGCCATCCAGTAGAGCTGGGCTCAATCTCTCGAATTTATACCCTCCGGGGCCAAAGGCACGATATTTCAGAGAGAGGTTTTTTCTTTTATTTGCCACACAATATGTAGTACCTTTAAAAGGGGAATATCCCGAGGACGGTGGAACAGTTTACTGTGTGCTTTACCTCAACTGTTAAAGCTTTGGAGTTTCTATTTTTTGTCGTGATCGATGTTTTCATTTTTGAGGATGAAAAAGCACATTCAGCTGTATCATTTCGTTGTTTTTGTGCGTTTCACACTTGCGCTTTTTGATGCCGAAATACAAAATGGAGTCTCTTAAAGGAAATCCGCATACCAGTTGTATTTTTTTCCCGTTCTTTGTTACACGTTGAAGAGGATATGTTGTTTTTGTTGTTGATAAGTGATTTTAGCAATTACTCCTGCAGATTTTGATCCATTTCTTTTTATTCAAGGTTTTAAAGAAGTTTTTAGTCAAATAACAAGCTTTTAAAGCATTTCAATATTATTTATAACGCAAAGATGAGGATGCAATGGTTAAAATGTTATTGGTGTTACTTTTGAGATGAAGTTTAGGTTTTCTTTCCTGAGCCGAAGATGAGAAATTCTCCTTTTTATGATTTAGGTAAATGACAAAGTAATTTTAGATAATAAAAATGAAAATTTCTCATTTTCGCCTCATGAGGAGCGTTTTAGGACGCAAAAACTACTTAAATTCAACCTAATTGAGCGTGCGTTTTTGGAGTTTTATCCAAGGAATTTCTCTTCGCAAGGTGTCTTTTCGTACTAAATCGATTCTGCTTTACAACTAAGTAAATGACTAACTTAGCAAATCTCTTATAGTTTTTAAAATAACAATTATAACTCCTAACATTTTTGCTAGACCTATAGAGGGTGTTGAAAGTTGTCTCAATGAATAGGGCATGGTCAATTTACTATACCTAGACCCCACTTTCATGACTTTATCTGTAGGAGTTCAAAAGCTAAAGGGATGGGCACTTATCTTGGGACACCCTGTATGTAATCGGTTTTCTTAACCAAACATTTCTTCAGACAGTGTACTTAAAGCGATAAAACAAGTTTATTATATCCGCAATTAACATTCTTGAAATTACCTGAAGAGATATCAAAAGACCAAATATCAACAGACATCTTCTACTCCTAACTTCGGAACTACAATCGCCAATTTACCGAATTACTACTCATATACTTAGCAAACATCCCTATTTCCAAGCAAAATCATCATCAAAAGCATCAAACAACACAAACACTCCCATCGTTACCCTCACAACAACATTGTATCCACTCCAAACTCAACTCCATCAGTCCACCACCCTAGACAATCCCCCCATCACAAAGACATCCGAAGCATGTCCCCAAGGCGGACGGGATCAAACCACTTCCCTCGACAGATCCAAAGGCATTATGACCCATCTCTCCATTCTTTTTTTATCATACATCCCTCCAGATTCATCCCTTGCAAGAATAATAACCCAAAGCGGAAGGATTGCATTAATATGCCTTCTCATGGACACTTAAGCCCATAACTCTTGGAGAAAAGACCCTACCTTTCCTTCCGGAGAGCCCCTTTTTTCCCGTTGTAGTATATAGGAACGAGCCCTTATGTGCCCAGCCGGGTACTAATGAACCTTTATGGCGATGCTCATAATTTATGGGCCACCGTAAGAGCTCTGTAAATAAGTTCGCTGGGGTAATCCCTCATGTTGTTTATTATTATGATAGTTGGTCATCGGAGGGGTTACTAATTACGCTAGGCCCTCTCTCTCCTTATTCCATTTGAAAAATCCGCGTTGGAAAGGATTATTACTCTTTTGTGGCGGCCTTTATGAGATGAGATTGTGAGTGCGTTGAGGGGATTTCGCTTTGTTGTTATGGGATGCGATTGGTTAAGGTTGCAGTTATCAGTCGCTTGTTTAGGACAGAATCAAGTTGTAAAGGCCTAGTTATGAGTGAATAAGAATTTCGTTTGAGGATTAGTCTCTTTAGTTGTTCTTGTGTCTATTGAATGCTTGGTTTGAATTTGTTATTTATAAACTACTACTGGAAAGGGATAGATGAACCAGCACAAAGGGTTGATCTAATTTTGTACACGTTACCGGTTGTGAAATTTCGTCATCAATTTCACTAAAAAATATTTAAATCTGTCATTAACTTTTGGATATTCTTTAATAAAATGCTTTTATACTTTCATATTTTAAATATTTGTTAAGGCTAAAAAATAAATTATATATTTTACATTTACATACCTTTCTTTTTATTTCTCAGGTTGATCGGCAAAAAAAGTATTGGTGAGCTGCTGGCCTGAAAGAAGATAATGATTTATTAAAACGTAAAACTACACTGCCATTGCTTGAAAGGCTTTTTCAACGCTTATTTAAACACAATAACCAACACTTTTTGAACACACGTGTTGAGATTGTATATTGTATAGCAATTGTGTTTCGATTGTGTTGGGTGAAAAAAAGATAGGGCTATTAATGCAAAAGTGCTACTTAAAATTAAAGTGACAATGTATTTTTATAGAGTGCTTCGATCTAACTTTAAGAGTACATTCATATTCTAAACATATTTTACAACATTAGTTTTAGAACACATTCTGGACAGCAACACTTTTCTAGCATACTCAAAACACTATCACAATGCAATAAAGCTTTAAATGTTCTATCTAACAACACAACAAAAGTTGTTGAAAAAAAGTGTTCTTTAGTGTGTGTGCATAATATGATTATTTTTATGTCTTAAGAGTGAAAAATATGAAAGAAATTGATTAATTTTATAACCTTTATGTTCCCAGATAATAAAGATGTTCTCCTAGGAGTGAGCTTATATGTTTTGTGTAATGTATATGTTCTTCTATATTTTATGAAATACCCAATCACTAATGGTTAAAAACTTAATTGCATAAAACGCTAAGAAAATAATACATAAAGAGAGATAATCTTTGTAAAAAATAGATAAAACTAAGAATTTATGTGAATAATAAGAAAAAAAAGATAAAATTGAGGTTTCTCTGGAGAGGGAGAGATCAGTGATACGAATTTTTTCATTAGAAATGGATTCGTTTCGTAACGATGAACAGCATTTTAACAGGACACGTTATTACCAATATAAAACTTTTTTGGCTGCTCAACCCTAATTATATCCCTTCTTGGGACTCTCTCAAACTTTTTGCTTTTGTTTCCTCCAGAAGTGGTCATATAAAACTCAAAGTGATGCACGTATACTACTTCTATATGGAAAAAGAAGTAAGGAGTATCACTTAGGGAAGTTACGAATTCAGAAAGAAGTTGCTCCTGAGTGATATATAATCTCAGATTGCATTATATGTATACCTAAGTCCGGCAACCAGTTACGTATAAGAGCCGCCAGCTTATTTACTCGCAGCAAAAACGAATGAAAGGATGTCCCTTCCCTGTGGAATACGTCTGGATAAAATATGCGATGCGTTGCTTTGGGGAAATATTTGCAATAACGTATGGAGGATCTTTTTTTTTCGGTTGCCATTGCATGCAGTAGTTTTTCTGGTATTTACGATGACGTCAATGAAATCTAAATGAAGATATTTTTGAATAATTAAAGATACGATTCTTCAAATTTCACGTAAATAAAGGGAAATGTTGGTAAATTTTTAACTGTTATTAGTTTTAATTCGTTATTTTCATTCTTCATTTATCAGCAAATTTCCCGATTATATCAAAGGAATCAAATTTATTTTAAAGCGGTCTGTGATTTAAGATTCTGTTTGATTACAACTAGCGATAGTATTGTATATCTATTGGTTTATTAAAGGAAAATCGTGTAGAAAACTTTAGAACTGGATTTCGAATCGATTAAAAGTAGTTATGATTATAAAAGACAGATTTTCATTTTCTTAATTATTTAGTTATATTTTAAGCATTAACTGACTGATAAAATCACCATACATTATTTAGAAGGACATACTTTTTTGCAATACTAATGGCATGGAAAGAAAATGCAGTTTTCTTTAAGTCCCATTAAAGGATTTCAGTTACAGATAATATTGAATATTCCAAACAACGAATCTTTGTACCTAAAATCATGTTTGGACATATTTTATCTATGTGCACAGTGATTATGATTGAAATTATTTGTTCCCAAATACTTATTGACGGACACTGTATTGTATGAATTCTAAGAAAAGTTATCAACAAAAGCAAGTTTAACATGTAAAGCATGTTTAATCATGTAAACATGATTAATATAATTGTATGTCCTGTGAAGTTACAACAATCTATTCGATACAGATATAATTCTTATATGTACTTATAAAGTTATTCTTGATTTCAAGTATGGTGTATTACATGAACATGACAGAGGAACCTTTCAAAAGACTTTAATGCTTCACAAGGTATTTGTATAGGTTATACATTTTTTCATTAACTGTTTGATTATTTTGTACAAATATCTCCATGTTTGAAAAATATTTTTTCAAATAATTGGGGGTGGATTAATATAATAATTTAATATGCTCCATTGAAAAAGTCTATTTCAGTTGCATGGTTCTAAATTTCACCATCTTAGCTCTAGATTGGACTTTTTAGGACATTTCCAAGGCACACCAAACCAAGATATCTTATTTAAAAAGAGTTTTGAGATAGATCCGATAGGAGATTTCCAATAGATCCCATTGCGTTTTAACTAGTATTTTCCTGTTCATCTAACCCCAATATAACAGCAATCGATGTAATAACAATCAATTTTATGTCTCCGCCTTTGGCAACAAAAAAAAATCCAATCACTTGATACGTCATACCCCACGAAACCTCACGACATCTCCGAGAAAAGCCGATACTTCGAAAATCCACCAATAAATTTCAATCCGCAGAAATTGCCAATTAAGTTAAAGCAGGGAGAGGGGTGTAAGAGCGGATAGCTCCTTCCATAAACGGCGGCGGTGGAAAATATACTTTGTTGGCGCTCGTGGGCACGATTTGATTAGTCGCCTGATTTATTTGGGGACCCGGGCAATCAGGGTCCGCTTGTAAATAAGAGGGGGTGCTCTTGGAGATAATTTCGCCACTTGGCGCATATTGAGCCGCGAATGGGAAAAGTTAAGCAAGTATTTCGGAATGGATAGAATGCGGGGAGGTTTGAGGGTGCTTGAAAATGCATTAGCGCCGTGTGGGGAGAGGTCTCTAATTAATTCTAATTTCGAAGCCCTCCCTCCCCCCGATGCTTTCGAGAGGTAGGTCACTTACTCTTCGCCACCGAATCCGCCGGGGGTAATTCCGAACGCCCTCTTTCTATTTGAAATCTAAGGATTTCGGTATGTGCTGTTAGTTTTGTATACTGAAGTTATGGTGCATTTTGTGGTGTTGCTTAAAATATCCATTGTCTGGTGTGAGGTTTAATTGTGCACTTAAATGCATTATTTGGTTCATTTAATGAATCAAGTAATGATTATACTGCGTTTATTTAGATTTAAGTCTATTAATACTGAATGTGGATTGTGAAACTTTTGATTATACAGACCAGTGAGTGCTCATTTTGTTGTGTAACAAAGTAAGTACTAGAAGATAAAATAGAAACTTACAAAAGAAATAACTACGACTTGTGCTGTTAAAATAAAAGTAAACTTGCGCCATTTTCAGGAGTTGCCTAATTTTAAAATAAAAGATGTATTTTTGTAATGAGTTTTTCCTTTGGATACAGTTGGTTTGGTTTACAGTTGGATAATAAGAAGTTATCAACATGTTTTTCCACAGAATTAAAAATAATAGTTTAACCTTTTTTTTCTCCCATAATAAGCTGAAATAATCTCAATTGTTAATTACTTGCATTAAAATCCATTATGGTTTGTGAACATTCCTTATTGTGGGAAAATGTTATTACATATACGTATATGAGAACTTTCCTACGACAAATTCTAATTATATCTAATCTATCTTATCTAAGTATAAATGATGTAGATGTAATATTTGCCCATTTGTTACATCTTTTAAAGATGATTCCTAATTCTAAATTGAAAAGGATTAAGGAATGAAAGATTATATAAATCCCACACAGCGTTTACACATTTCTTCTTCTTCTTCTTACTTATCTCTCTGATCTTAATCAGATCAGATCCATGAGGTTGTTCGCCTTAAAAACATCGAGGACAAAACAGGGTCTTCTTTTAAGGTCCTCTCGCACCAATTTTACACATTCAATTAGATGTTGTGCGGTGGCCTCTTCAACATTGCACTTGGTGCAAAACATTTAACATTTAAAACATTTTAAAACATTTTACACATTTAATAGAACATATACCTTAAAAGAATCATGCATAATAATAACAGCTTAAATTCTTAAATATATGTAGTTCAATATTTATGTCATTTAAGCAACCGAATTTCTTATGTAGGTACGTACTTAATCATTTCTTGGTCACGAATACTAAACAAATGTAAAACCGTAAAATAAATACAAATATCTGAATTTTCTAATTCCCATCATTTATATACAGTACAGTATTAAAAGCAGTATAAACTCGTCATTAAAAGCGCTTCCTTGATAAAAAAAGAGGGGAAAAAACAAAGAACCAAATTTTCCCGAAGAAAGCAGCAATCTAAAAAGCATTATTTTGAGTAAATATTTCAGGAATCAGCTCTGGACCATAAAAACCTCGGCAAGCAATAAAAATCCAGTTAGATAAAACAGTTTTTTTCTTCGCCCTCCCATAAAACTGGCTAAATTATCAACTTTCGGAGATGCGCAGTTTCCCACTTTCCTCCCAAATTAAAGCCGGACCAATCTGTAGGGGGGTGATACTAAAAGTTTTTACTTCTTGTTTTATGGCGCCAAAAAGTTCTTTAGGTCTCATGCAGTGGAAAATGCTTTACTTGATGCGACTTTTCCGTACATTATAAGGAAATGTTTTCTCGTGTTTTATGTTTTGAAAGCGGCTTTTGTTTAAATCAGTTTCATTTTATATTTTAAAATCCAGTATTTTTATGAAATGTATACTTAGTAACATATGATCGTTTGTTTTATTATTAATACTTTAAACAAAGGAACCCAACTACTATATCTAAAGTTTTGTTTGAAATATGTTTGAACCCCTTTTACGGTGTTATTGTATTTACACAAATAATTTTCATATATATGTATATTTTAACAAGAAATATCATTTTCAAATCTATTTTTACAAACTTGCAGAAAAAGAAGACATTTTGACACAAATTATTTCTTTTATGTTGGATAAGTATTAGTTTTGTTTATAAAGTTACATTTGTACGATGTATATTCTATCAAAATAAAATAAATCAAATTCTACTCAAGACTACACTGACCCGTGGGCACCTGTTTTTTATGCACCGTAATGTATTTATTTCTCACATTGATACAGTTTACTGAGTTATGTTAAAATTAAAAATAAAATTCAATTTTTCACCCTTTATTAGGCTGTAATTTTATACAGTACTGAAACTCATATTATTAAAAGAGCTAATAAGTACTCTTCTGGATATGGGTACAATGCAAAATATTTACTTGAGTATTAAGCTGAATAACTATGCTAAGCTTAGTATTAAAAGCTAACAGCTTAAAACGCGATTTAGAGTGAATTTACTCAGATTAACTGGTGATTAATCTTAAAATCACTCTTGCAGTAAATTTAATCTCAGTGTTATCCATCTAAATTTTCCATGTAAGCCATATAATGCGCTTAGAATTTGTTACACAGAAAACTGCAATTAATGACAAAATGTGAATGGTTTGTCCACCAATTTATATTAAATCTGAATATTTTATATCCAGTAGGTATACAAAATGTTTTCAGTAGAACATAAAACATTTCTTCACACATAGGATTCCATTTATTCTCCGAAGAAATCACTTTAAAACATATATTTCCTTTTCCCAAATATTTTTTGAAACCAGTCTAAACCAAAGTGAAGAGAATTTTAAAGAACCGCGGAAGAAAATCCTGCTTCTCAAACACCTGAAAGCATTAAAGCTGCTACTAACTCTACTACTATAAAGAAACTTCTTCCATTTCAACGTATTGCAAAGCGTGTATTCTCGGTTCTAAAACCCAATAATGCTGCTTACGAATGCTGTCTTTTCCAGAAAAGTATGATTCGTTGCATCGCTTATGTCTTTTATAGCTACGATAATCAATAGGGATGCTTTCCTGCGAACGGAAAAATACCTTCCCCAAATCATCGATGTTTCGAGAAAGACCAAAGAAACACAAATAAAACAAAAGAAAGAAGAGAAGAATGTGAAAGAGAAATAAAAAGCAAGTTTGAAACTTCTGCATAAAGTGGTGGGAGAAAAATTATCCCCCAAAAGTATGTAGCAAGTTTCCAATAACGAAAACCTTGACATAACCACAGTATGAAATATTTTATGCAGAAGTAATACTCAGCAATTTTTACACATAAAATCTTTTAACATTACATTTGCTTCAGAGATAATTAAAAATCTAGAAACAAAATTATAAATATGGCGCTTTTTTAATTTATTCCATAAATATTACCAAATAAAGTTACGACTTGTTGATTATAATTTGTCTTTTTAAATCGTAACGATTTATTGCAAAATATACGCATTCATTTCATGATTTTTTTTTTGAGCAGGGAATTAATTTTGAAAAGACTTACACTACAAATAAAATAATTTCTAACTTCACAAAATTCGGGATAAATGTTTTAAAACCTTCCAAGTCACGCAAAATAAATCAGCTTATAAATTATTCATTCAAATTAAATCCTTAACATCGAAAATTCAGTTTGAAATTTCTTTCACTTTTAAATTAATGTCCTACCTAACTGGAGAAAAAAATTTCTTCCTAAACATTATTTAAAATTTATTCTGAATAAAACGAGCTATGTTCAGCTGCAGAAATTCAATTTTCTCTTTAATGGAAAATTTAACTTTTGTTGAAAAGGTTTGATAGTCTCTTATTCATTTTCGATCTACGTGTCCAATCTATTTTAAAGTTTCGACGATGGAAGATAATTTTGTAATCCTTCTTTTAAGTGGCCCAAACACTAGTTTTAAAAATTATAAACTTCATTTTCCTCGGACTTAAAAACAAAGTTTAATTTCACTACTAATAAAATATGTACGACATAAGAAAATTTATTACTCAGTTAATGTATGAAGCATACGGATCACTATACAAATTCTTAATCTTAACAAAAATTTAAAATGTAATTGAACTCAAAACTAATACTTCAATTCCCGTAATCTGGCAGCATCAGATTTCCCACGAGGGAAAACCCGAAATCAGAACAAATATTTACACAGACTGTGAAGACATGGCAAGAATATTTTATTTTTGACGGAAGCTCATAAGAACAATTTTTAAAAAGAAAAACAAAAGTTTCCTTCTCAGTCAGCCGAACCCGACTGCTAAGAAAATAGTGCAAAAGGTCGAATTTTCATTATAAGCGAGAACTTCTCCCGACTTTTAATTCGCGAGGGAAAGGTTCCGGAAAGGACGAAAACTCATTAAAAATTCTCCTCTTTCCGAAATTGTGATCTCGGAGTTGAGCTGCAGCACCCCTTCTTGCGGCCGCGACAATAGCTGATTTCGAGTCTTAATTAATTCGTCCCGAACGTGACGAAAGATTTTTGCTTCGTCTTTTCCTCGGGTGTGTGGAATTTAATTTGCAGGCGCCTGGAGAGATAGGGAGACTCTCCGAAAATATTGAAAATGAGCGAAATCTCCCAGTGGTAAGGGGAACTAGGTTTCTTTCGTTCTCGGACTATATAAAGGACTCCGTCTTTCACGCTAACGAATGTTTGTTAATTTCCTCATTACCAATAGGAATCGCTTGAGTTTTGAATTCATCCAATTAGGCCCGGGAGTAGTTGTCTCGATAACATACTTCGATTCAGTTTCAAGATGGAATGACCAAAGCGTTTCCTATCTGTACAATAATATTGACGTGATATGTTGATGAGATTATTTTAAGTGATGAAAGTTTGAAAATATTATTCATACGAAATGGAATTTATTTTAATTGTAGGATACCTCAGCATTTATTTTAGTTTTTTCCCGAATGCTGATAATACTAATGATTTTTATTTTTTTCTGTCGCCTATCAAGTTCTTTTCCCTGGTATTGTGGAATAATAAAAAGGATCTAATAGTTACCTCTCCTTTCATAAATTTATCTTTCCTGACGATTTGAATAAGACAGTAATTTTGCAAGACAAATAGATGAACATACGCACATTGGCTATTAAGCTAAGCTTGGCCATTAAGCGAAATTAAGTTAATACCATAACTTTCAACACTGTGTGTTTCAAAACAGGAAATAATTTTTCATTTACCTTTGTTTGAATACAATTTGTGAGTAGTTATCTAACTTATATTAAGTAAAAAAAAAATAATGTGAAAATCGTTTTCTTTTTTTTTAATTATTTAAACTATAAACCAGCTGATATAAACATATTTATTCAGTATCTGGATTGGTTTTCTAAAGAACAGTTAAATAAGTATCACTTGGTATTTACTGTTTCTAGTTTTCTACAGCTTCTTCGTTGGTATGTCATATTTTATTTTGAATAATCCCTGTATGATATTTTCTTTTATTGATGGATTGGTATACTTTAAAGATCAGTTTTCAGTTTCCAAAGAGATCACTCAGTAGAAGTGATTAATCTTTTCTCTAGAGCAGGGTTTATCAACTTTTTACATAACGTGGTCCCCTTTTTCGGTCAAATATTTTCAATCCCCTCTAAATTATGATGTTAATTTTTAAAAAATGTACAATAGTTGTAAAGGTCTACCGACAATCAACTTGGTTGCGAATCTCGGTTGTCAACCTGGCTGAAGACTTTGTTGACCACCGAATTGGTAACAGAAACTTAAAATGATTAAATGAATATTTTTGATATTTTGTGCACTTAGAATATAAAATTATCTTTTACTTAATTTTTCTCACGAGCTAAAATTATATTATTTTTCATTTTTGATTCTTATGGTTTTTTTATTTTATTTTCTTAATAACGTGTATTTCTTATTAACATAATTAAGCTCCCCCCACCAAGAATTTAGCAAAACATTGCATGTTGTCAACCAGGTTCTTAACCAAGTTGATCATTTGTAGGATCCTTAAAGTTTAACTCCTAACAATCATAATAACGTATTAAGAAACAAAATTAGTTCTGACTTTATGAAGGGCAAGTAATAAAACCAGTGATTTTATTCCGTCGCAATAGTTTTATACTATGTTATACTATAATAGGAAAAATTAGAAATCTTACAAAACAAAAAACAATATTGAAAACATAATTTTAAATTCAATAAATAAATATTTGTTGAAGAAAAGGATTTTGTAAGAGCTAGCTTTTTTATTTTCGAAACTGTTAATCCATGCTTGTTTTCAAAGTTAAATTTTAGTACAGCTTATCATTATTTAAGTTTTGGATTGTTTCGTTTTTACTTCACTATTTGTCATCAAATCAAGTAAAATCTCGATTTTTATACGGGAATGTACATACAATGTATTTTGTTTTCCATTTCAGTGTGCAAATAATCTTTTATTGGTACGATAGGCCGTATAACATATAAGAAGAATACGTATAAGTCGAATAGTATTGGTTTTAAAAATTTGAGCATGGATGAAAAGTTAACAAAAGATCAAGAAAAGGCTCTCTCAGAAGTAAGTTATTCTCTTATAAAAAAACGATATAATACCCAATTCCAATGTAACTAAAGAAGATGGTTTCGCAAGTAAAAATATTGAACATTTATTGGGATTTATTTAGTAATTAATAAAAAAAGGTGTATGGTAATGGACTCTTAAAAGGTATTTTCCAAAATTAATTGCATCATTTTTGCGGGGTTTTTTTTCAGTTAAGATGGCTGCTTAAGGATAATATACCATCATCCATGTATGAAGATACTGATTGTCTGAAAAGATTCTTAATAGGTGAATGCAATAAATGGCTTATATACTCTTATACACAATTACTTACTGTATGTATAAATTTAATATTTAGTCAAAAGTTATAGGATATGATAGTTGATTTCATGATTAATTTCCTATAGTTTTGTATCGATACTTCTTATAAACAATATAAAACAAATACAGGTCAGGGTAGTTTACTTTGCACCGTTAAATATAACAAAGTTCACAAAAAGTTTTGAAAAAAAAATTGAAACTAAAATTCTTAAAATGGTACCTAACTGGAGATATATTTTCATACTCTCTTCATGTTATCACTTTTTTTAAAAATAACTTTCAGATTTTTTTGCCTTGTTTTTTTTTTAAATGTCACCTAGTCACTCTCGAATTAAAAACGAAAGATTATCTAAAAGTTATGGTGCTTTAAAACTAACCAAAAAATACTTTTATTTCCAGCCTATATTTCAAAATTAGAACCTATTTTTAAAAATTATGTAATACATAGCCACTGAATTATAAAAAAAAAAACTTTTGTCTCTAGCTATCAGTGTACATATATGTACAGGTACACAGCATATCAAAACGATTTTTATTAACTTAAGAAATAAAGTAGCAAGACATATAAATTCAAATTTAGAAATCCCCCATAATTGAGATTAAGCGAGGACATTTTGAAAAATAATTATAATTAATTCTAAAATTCAATTATAGCACGGGATTACCACGTCAAGAAAGCCGAATCTATGTTACGAAAAGTAAGTATCAAAACTTTTTTTTTTCGATATGTTCAAGTAGTATGTCAGAATCAGATATGTCCAGGTCCACTCGTTCAAAGCATTTTAGGTAAAATTTTCTGAACTTGATAGAAGTAAGAGAGTACTATTTCTAACAGGAGCCACTGGGCAGTTTTTCAAATTTCTTTTTTTTTTTTAATTTAAATTCTCCTAATTGACTTTTAGGCTTTTTTTTTTATAAGGATCGTTCCGAAAGTAAGTTAAAATTAGCTTACAGAATTTTAATAGACATTGGATTTACTACTAGCAACCCCCCACCTTTTGATTGGATCTTCTTCCCAAAAGGATTCAAACTTTTGCTTTATACTTAACTAACACCTTTACTTTTCAAGGTAATATTTGAAAAGGACTTTTTCTTTTTAGAATTTAAGATGGAAGATAGAAGTGCACCTGGAAAACATTATAAAAGATTTTCATGCACCAGAGGTAATAAATCTCCTATTTTTTTTTCATTCGTTTAAGTCAAGGGTTCCCTAACTAAAGTCGCTTTAACTAAAGCACTTTTCAAGAGACCAATTCGTCGCTGAGCACTTTTTTCAAAGATTAATTCTTCAAGGTGTAAAAAAAACAGATTATTATATAAAACCTATTGCTACAAGAAATAACAGCATGGATGGGATGTATTAAAACAATTAAATACATTACATATTTCTGAAAGTTTTTACACTCTTTGAATATTACCAATATAACATTAAAATAATTATTTTAAATTACTAGGGAGCTACCGCCCCCTGCTCTCTATTTCTCACCAACCCCCGTTAACTGCTTACGCAGGACCTTTTGGATTGGTTCGCAATCCTCACAAAACCCAGCTCACTGAACGTAACTTACTCTGTAAAACATATTATTATAAAATTTAGCAGAAGAAACGTTAACCGACTTTCCAAACATACGTCACAGGATAATTTAATCAAAATGTTTTCCTTAAAAAATATCCACCAAGTAATAACTATAATTGACCGACATTCTGAAAAAAACACCAATGAATCTTTAAAATTCAATATTGTACCATCTAGAAACTCGTTAGTATACCCACGGCTTACTAGATACTTATACAGGCTAGCCGAGTTTAAAACAATGAAAACCATTTGACAACTTTTCCCGCTTGGAGCGCTACAAGACCTACCTATATCACCCACCGCCTTCAACACTGTGGATATGCTTTGCCAGTTGGTCCAGTATTGCCATCTGGATTTGCAATGATTTCCGTACTCGGCTAGCCTGTATAAGTATCTAGTAAGCCGTGGTATACCTAATGATTTATCATTCATATTTTTTATAACCCAGACAGTACTTGTACCAGTTTTTTTGACAGTACCTGCGACTTTACCCGCAATAATATTTTACAATTTAGAACTCTCTCTCTCTCGTTAAGATGTATCTCTATATTTAAATTTATTAACGATAAGGTGGGGAAGATTTCCATACCATACTAACAACGGTTAAATGAACTAACTTTTCCTCTATCAACAGGTGATAATAAAATACGCCCCCATCAGCTTTCTTGGATTTGATAAAGAAGGGTCACCAATCCAATACTTCGAATTGGGTCCTTTGGATGAAAAGGGTATCTTTTCACTTATTGAAAATATTATATAAAAACCGCCTTCCGGTTTTCTTACTTAGCATGAAAAATTTGTTATTATGGACCCGTATAAAAATTAAAAGTAGGGTGAACTGCGTAGTCAAAGAATATTCCCAGAGAATGAACACACAATTAGGAAATAATCTCGTAATCTCAAATAATAAGGAATTTAATCGCTCTGAAGACTCACAGCAGTAAGATCTCATAAAAAGGGGACAATCGTTTAATCATCTTAATTCCCTTGTTCAATATGATAATTGTGTAAATTTTTTCATTATTTACCTATTTGCATGTGAACGAAAAAGAGACCTGTAGTTTAGGTCCCCTCTACCTCCCCACCAAATATTAGAATCACCCTGCTGTATACAATATTCAAACTTTTTTTATTTACACAATGCTAGAAAATTATAAGTGTATCATTTGAATTTTTCATTCGATTCTAGATGGCAATCAAAGGATTTTCTTCTCTACTTGCAGGAAGCCCTAGGCCTATCTTACAACTTCTATCCCCCCCAAAAAAATCTAAGCAAAAAATTAAAGAAAAAAATCAAATACGCAAAAAAAAAGTAAGAAATCGTGAAACTAAGAATAAAAGAAAGATTTCATCAAAATAACTTGATGCATTGCCACTTCCTCGAAACATTTTTGAGGAGGTAAAAAAGTTACCAAAATTTGATTATTTTTTTTTTAGGAATATTGAAATCATCAAATACTCGCCAAATGAGGAAATTTATAGTGCAAATGATTGAAAGGGATTTAAGACGTTTAAAGGTATGCTTTGAAACTAAATTCCTCTTTAAAATAATAATAATAATTATATGATGATGATGATGATGAAGATGATATCGGTTGTTATAGATGGGTGAATAGGAAAGTTTGACTCTAAAATTAAGTTTTTTTAAACATCATTTTCACAATGTTTTTTATTGCAATCATATTTATTTAAGGTTTTAAGATATATAGCTAGACCTTTCTCGAAAATTCTAAACATCCTGTTTATTTTTTAATTTAATGGTTAAATGTACATTCTTGGCAAAAAAAAAAAGTTTTAATTTCCGAGCCTTCAAATCTGAATTTTTTGTAATAAATAGTTAGTTTCAAACATTATATCTTATCAGAAATAATAAATCATAAAAAGTCATAACTTACTTGACATTAATGAGAAATGTTCACATCTTTCAGCCTGATGGAAGTGGAATCTGTTCTCAGATGACAATTATTTTCAATACTGCACAGCTATCATTTTCTCGATTCCTAAACAAAAAGGGTAAGTTTTAAGAATTTAAATACTAGAAGACGAAAATTTTTGTATTTGATATAACCTTTAATATGCCATCCCTCTGTCTATTCCCCTATAAGTTATTAGTGCGGTGATGAAAATATTAATGGAGTTTCAAGACAACTATCCAGAGAGAATAAAAAATGTCTTTGTAATAAATGGTAGGTAATCTTAACTTTTAGTTAATACGGTTTTCAATAGTTTTATCCACTTATTAATTTTGTACATCTTTTAGCATCTTCGGCATTTGCAGCCATTTGGGCAGTGGTGAAAGAATGGCTGGGATCACACCTAATAAAGAAAATTATGATATTTGAAGAAGGTATTTAGTATTTATGCTTCTTTAGAAAGTTTTTTGACCAACAAAATGTGACAAGGTTTAGATTCTGTGAAAATTTTAATTTTCTCAGTAAGGCCTATTGGTTAAGTTTCAAACACAGTGGTTAATTGGCCCCGGGTTTAATTATATCAATGGTACAGTAACTTGTAATATAAATAATATAATATTTAAATCTTTAAATATTATTTCTACTTCACCTTTAAACATAAATTTTATTTTAATATTTTTGATTTTTCCATGTTAAATTCTAGTATATTATTTTCTGTCAGGGACTTTTGAAGAAGAACTGCGTAAACGGATCGACGCTGACGTACTGCCAGCTTTCTTAGGAGGAAACAGAACGGATCCTGATGGGAATCCAGAATGCACCATGACGGTAAAAATTACAATTATTCCTTACGAATAGTGAGAAGATAGGGTGATTGAAAATTCATACTAAAAAATTTTTACAAGCTGAAGGCAAGACAACCCAAATATCATTCAGAGAAGTGTAATCGAAAAAGTAAACCTAAGGTGCCTAAGTGCTGCCAAACTACTTGAAAACGAGAATTTAAAAAGAAGCTGTTAGTCGACATCCATTTTTATTTCAATACATTATTCAGGTTACTGGTTGTCAAATATTTCACACGCTTTTATTCTCATGAAAACAAAATAAAAACAACAGTCTTGCAAAATTGTGCATCATTTTTATAAGTACTACAAAATGGTACTCGGAAAAGCCTAAAAGTAGACTTACTACATCACTTTACCTTTGATAAAAGTAACATTTATCATACGAAAACGATTCAAGAATTCAAGATCAAAAGTAGTAACCAGTGTATTTTTTTTTTTGTAAATTATTAACCGAAACACTATTTTTCAAAAAACGGTTCCCAATTAGGATATTCCACGGGATATTGGGACTGACATTCACAAAGGAAAATAATAAGTATTTTGTAATTTCTTCTTCTTCTTCAAAAGCTCAAAAGCCTTTTACAGGCCAAGGCTGACTCGCAGATTCTCCTCCATCTGGCCCAGTCTGGTGCGACGGCCCTCCATCGGTTAATTCCCAGTAGCTTGAGGTCCCCCTCAACATCATCCATCCATCTTGTAGGTGGTCTTCCCCTTCGTCTAATCCCTTCAATTCTGGAGAAAGTAACTTTTTTGGCAGGGGCGGCATCGGGATATCTGAAGAGATGGCCCAGCCACCTAATACGTGACGCCTTGATAGTTCTCACAATGTCGGTCCCACCAAATTTGTCATTTTTTTGTAAATTTCGTGATTGTAAAGAATCCTCCTCACGTTGTTTTCTTGAATTGGTCCAAATTGGTTTTGTAATTTACTTCCCCAAAATAAATTTTAAAAAAAATATTTTCCACCCACCTTATTATATTGCTTTTTTGTTAGCTATATATAATAGCATAGTTAAATTTTCAAAATATTTTTTTATTTATTTTTGAAAAATATTTAAACACATGGTAACTGACTGACATTTATGCAACCTCTATGAAAAGTTAACACAGTCCATACGAGATTCCTCTGAAATTTATTGGAATTTTCAATTAAGTTACAAAGTTAATAAAGAATAATACATAAGCTTTTAGAATATGGCATTTGAGTTCAGAAATGTTGCTACAATAGAGAATGATAGTAATTACAATATGGTAACTGACTAAATTTCCCAATGCAAAAATTCAAAATAGTGTACTAAAATGATATAAAAGAGTTAACTCAAGATGTTAGCAATTAAAGTAGAAAATTATAGGTTATATTCTGTTGACAATTTTCGTTTACATATAATTTTATCATTACTTTTAACATTTCTTAACGTTTTAAATTTTGATGCGCAGGTTGACATTTTCATGGAATTGCCCAAATATAGTCGACGTTTTGAAGTTACAACTCTAAAAATTATGGTGAATATAATTTCACGAGACTTTAAAAATAGAACAAACTGTATTATTTTTGTTTTACTATTTCAGGTAAATCGTGGCAATATTGTTCCTGAAGCGTATTTCTCTAAAATAGACCCTCCTAAATTCCTACAGAACCCTGGAGCCACAGCCGCTAGAATCGGTCGCCAGAAACAACTCCTTGTGCCTTTCCAAGTTACTGAATCGAATAGCTTTATCAATTGGGAGTTTATTATTTCCCAGTCTTACGACATAGGTTTCGGGATATCCCTGAAGACCAAAGATGAAGTGTTAAAGGAAGTTATACCCGTCCACAAAATCGCGACAGAAGTTCTTCCTGAACGTGGAATGTACAGATGTAAATCATCGGGTATAAAAGGTTAAATTTAGTCTAACTTAATCACAGTTTTTAAACTAATATTTAGTCCCTTTTAATTTAAGTTTTTTTTTTAATTTCGCTAATTATTTTCAACCTTGTATTCTTCATTTCTTTGTTTTAGATTTCGTCATCTTCGACAACTCCTACAGCTGGATCCTTTCCAAGGATATCTGTTACAAAATATGGGCTACGGCAGATGATTGAACCTTCATTAAATTAAACATATTTATTTAAGCTACATAATTTTTGCTGAGAAATAATTTCCCGTTTCCGCGAAACTGTCTATAAAAAAATAAAATTTCAGAAGTTGAAAAAATATTTCAGAATAAAATTTCATAAATTTCACACATTTAACACACAATTTTTTAAAAATCTGGTTATCTAAGACTAGAGTACTGTAGAGTTAGTCAGGGTATATTTGCTGGCTTTAAAATTATAATTATAATAAACCTTATGAACAGCCCATTCTATATCAGGAAGTAACGCAGCCCTTGTATCATTTAAGAATGCAATTTAGAATTTACCGAAAATAGACAATAGGAACAAGTTAATAGGACCTTTTGTGAAAGTAACAATAGAGCCATAACGCTCTTTTTTTTAAATAAACTACAACTTCTTTTCTCACCATAATATTTTCTTTCATTGAAAAACTTGTTTAAAAAAGGAGAAGTCTATCAAGATATATTAATATCTAGTATTTTGGAATGTCTTACCGGGGAAGATAATAATTTAAACATATTGTAGGTATTGAAAATTTTCCAACTACAGAATACCGAAGAAACTACTGTTTATAGTGTCTCAAAAAGTAGAACTAATTTTTTTAAGTAAATAAAAATAATTAATTCTTTTATTTATTTGTACTTGTAGTCCGTTGGACGTAGGTTAGACTGGGGGCTAGTTGGCCCGCTTTTTCTTCAAAAATAAAAACGTTTGAATTCATTATTTGTAAATGTTTGATTTGTATTCTAACGCCAGCATTGTATTTTCAGGGGAAAAGTCCTCTTGGTAAATTTTGAAATTATTAATTTTTAGTGTTAATTGAAACCTTAAACCCACATCAAGTCAGCTGAACCAACCTGTCCCTATAAACTGTAAAAACAATCCCGTAAAATTTTATGGCTCAAAAAATCCCACTTGAGGCGCATAATTATTTTTTTTCAGACCAGCGTTTACTGTCAAATCTAAGTTAACACTTCACTCAGAGTAGAGATGTAAATTAACGTATGTCCCTATTAAAACTACATAGGGTGTTTCAATTTGAGTGGCCCATAGGCTAACTTTTTATATACATTCCCAAGAAACATACATCTAATTAAGTTTCATTTTAAGAGGTGGATATTAAATAAGAGTAGTTTCAACTCCATGGAGGGTCTACATAAGAAAATACAAAAAATAAATTTTTATACGGCCCCCGTAGTTTAAAATTTCCAATTAGGAAAATTTTCTTTATTCTCTTCTAAATATGACAAAATATTTTATCTCAATATCTTCAAAACTCACTGAGGTATTAAAAATTTAAGCTTGGTGACTTACATCAATTTATAACACCCTTTTTGGGTGCAAAATAGGGTTTATCAACAAATTTAAGTTGAAAACTGTTTTTATGCGGTGATAGGAATAACTTCAAAAAATTTATTTGTGACGACCCCTTAAAAATTTAAGAAGATTGAATTTGATTTGAAGATATTGAGATATAATTTTTTTGTACCTTATTCGGGCTATAATATGGTAAAATTTGTTGCAGTTTTGTTGTCTATTTGTAAATTTTATACTATGGGGGTTGTTTAATCAATAAAAAATTTATAATGTAATATATTTATATCCTAGTATATAATTTATAATATAAATTTATAATAAAAAATATGTAAAAAATTTATATTGTTTGAACTCTTTAATCTGTTTAAATAAAATCATCGAGAAAAGCATTGATAGCATATTTTTTTTCTTTTGGTTTGACACTCTTTACAAGTGCTTAACTTTCGATTTTTCAATACTGATTACTGGTTTCATACTGATTGTACCGATGAATTTAATGACTAATACAAAGATAAAATTCATTTTGAATGAATTTAAAGAAAATGGGAGACATAAAAACAGTCATAGTGATATGAATTTTAAAACGTATCAAGCTGTTATCTTTCTATGATAGGATATTCCCATATTGTTTGTATAGCTCCAGTAAGAGTTAAAACAGAAAAATAATGGCACATTACATAACACTTTTACAGTGTGATCTCTTAAATTTTGTTTCAAGCTTTTATATTTTAAACAAAGTCTCATAATACCATGGAAATAATGTCTAGAGTTAAGTGATGGAACTGAATCCATTAAAGAGAGTTGTTGATCTCCTAGAGTTAAAATAAAGTAATAAACATTAAAAGAATAAATAAGTTAGAAGAAGCTCAAATAGAACGTCAACACTATAAAGTCATAAAATCACAGAAAATATTCATAATATCCTCTAATCCAGTGTTTCTCAACCGGGGGTACGCCACTAATTACTTATTTTTCAACTATCAATGATGTTTCAAGTTCTTTTGTAGCATTTTCTTTTTACTATCATTACCCCCTGTGGTGTTGAAATTCACCACATCATAATTGAATCTTATTTGGGTGCTTAAAATCTTTCTAACTTTTAAAATTCCCGCTTTGATCCTTCAGGCATAAAACATTTTTTCTCTCCTCATGAATATTTCTGAATCAAATTTTAAGATTGCTCGGCCGTTGGTCTACAAATCTATTAACACTCCCATGCTTTCCTACTCTCTGTCGCCGGACAAGACATAACTTTCCCATCTCAACGTAATCTTACTATAGCCAATATTCAAAATTAATTCGTGATAATTCCACCCTCCGGTAACCTCTCCTACCTTTTCTTTAATTAGCCTTTGGCTAATTGTGGTTTTATGGCTCTCTCCATCTTAGGTTTACAATAGATGTATTTAACTCGATGCACACGATTTTTCTAATCCCTTCCCTCTCTTTTTATTCTCCTGAATCTTTGCTTCTCCGGTCCCTAACATGTAATGATTGCCTGTATTTGCCCAGACGGGTCTGCCGAGCCGTTCTTTGCGGAGTGCTCGTGCGGTCCAGTCTGCGGCTCCATGCTTCCAATTCCATCTCCCGAAACAAATATCCCAAAATTGTGACAAGCACCGATATTTGACTTTCACCGTGATTTGACCTGATGTGTCTACTAAACCCGTCATTGAATGATCAATTACAAAAAGTGTTCCCAGTAGTGTCTCTTCGCAAAACTTGTGTGACATGCCAGTCTAAAATGTCTACCATGCAACTTTAAAAAGTGTACAGTATATTGTGAATTTCATTCGCAGTGTTATTTTCATACTATTGTGTTTAGTTAAAAATAAATGAGAGATTTTAAGTGAAACTTGCATATTTATCGACTAGCCAATACATTATTTCAGAAATTTGTAAGCCATCAAGACTGGACTTCCATTTTAAAAGGTAGGAACCTCCTTCTCCTGCAACTTTATTGTTCTTCCCACAATCAGAAGAAGACCAACAACGAACCTGGGTACCTCTACATACACTATCTCTTATAAACACCCTTCATTCTATTTTGATAAAAACCACTATACCTATCACGACACCCCCAGACCCCCCTTTTACCTATGGTTTGATATATCTATAATTTAAGTAATTTTTAAGATGAAAGCAGGAAATTTTTAGGTGGAGATACCAAATATACTCTGGGTATCACTCAAAAGGTTTCAGTGTATTCAAAATTAGGTAAAGAATTATATTTGAATGAAATTTTATAAAAAGGTAGAGTCGAATTACTATCCTAACTGTTTCAATTTAAGTTTTAAGGTGAATAGCAAACTTAACTTTTGAATATTGTCCATATTACTAGCTTTGCAAAATTTTATTTCATTTGGTTATAAATTAAATTATTTTCATAACCGAACGAAATTCTATGAAATGTAAGCAAATTAAGGGTAAAAATTTGAAAGGGACGGTGGAAAATTTTCTTCTTGAAAAGAGGGCGGTGGTCCCAAAAAGTTTGGGAACCAACGTAAACAAAGGTGATATTTCAACTACCTGCAACTCGAGGTGAATGCGAAGGGTACGCAGGGAAATATATTTTTCCTTTGGGGGTACAATCGTGAAAACGATTGAGAACCACTGCTCTAATCTATTGATATCATGCGATCATGTATTTAAGGGATTCTAGAGGTAGCTTCTTAATCATTTTAAGATATATAACGGATTATTTCTGAGCATCTAGTAATTTTGAGATCCATAAGTGTTAAAATATCAGTAAACAAAAGTTTAGGAATGTATTTGAATATTTTTTGTCTCACAGTTTTGTTTTGGTTTTTTTTAGCATTGTGGGTTGAGAATCTTTTTATAAGCTCTCATAATCCTAATTAACTAAACTCAAGAAACTGTGCTTTTAAAGTACAGTTAAAACTAGTTTAGGTCTTTCATTAGGTCAAAACACTAATGGTTTGAGATTTTTCTTTCCGATAGAAAAAACAAGGAGATGAAGCATTCTTTTCGTTTTAAAATCATAAGAAATACGCCAAATAGTGCTGAAAGTAACTTAGTGACTCTATAGAGGGTGAATGTGGCCCCCCTGTAAAAAGGGGTTGTGCGAGTGAATGGTATGTGTGATGCGGGTAACAGTACCTCACCTCCGTGGCTCCGGTCCACAGGTGCTCGCTGGGTAACGCTAAGTAGGTATACTTCTTAGGCCAATTCAGTGGTCAAGGATAATGTCCAGTCATACCCGCCCATTGGAAATAATAAAAATATAAAGCGTCTCTACACAGACTATAGCTAGGGGCATTGGAAATGTCCATTGGACGTTGGAGCCTCAATCTGTCGGTCGAAAGTTGGTCTACAAATTTAGACCTTCAAGCAGACTGGTTAAGAGCAAAGAATGGAACCTATCGTTAAATGTGTCATTTAAGCGAAATTAAGTTATCAACACTGTGTGTTTCAAAACAGGAAAAAATTTTCATTCGTCTTTGTTTGAATACAATTTGTAAGTAGTTATCTAACTTATCTTAAGTACAAAAAAAAACTAATGTGAAAATCCTTTTCTTTTTATTCAAATTATTTAAACTGTATCGATCCAGCTGATAAACATACTTATTCAGTATCTGGGTTGGTTTTCTAAAGAACAGTAAAATAAACCACTATCATATAAAGAAGTATCACTTGGTATTTACTGTTCCTAGTTTTCCAGTTAGAGCTTCTTCGTTGGTATGTCGTATCTGTGATATTTTGTTGTATTGATAGATTGGTATATTTTAAAATTCAGTTATCGGTTTCCAAAGAACTCAATAGAAGTTATTAATTTTTTATCTAGCGCAGGAGTTCTCATAATCTTACCTGTGTTTGAATAAATATAATTGTATAGAAAATTAGAAAAATAATTTAATGAAAAGTGACCAAAGGTGCCCCACTCTGATGTTTTTTTACTAAATATTTGAAGGAAAATAAGTAAAATATGGGGTACAGGGTATTTTTTTTAATTTCAGAGTGTAAATAACATTTCTAAGATAGGACTAATTTTGACTCAAATTGCATAGGTTTTAGAAACTTGAGTATGGATGAAAAGTTAACAGTAGATCAAGAAAAGGCTCTCTCAGAAGTAAGTTATCACTCTTAATAAAGAAATAAATTATTATAATACATAAAATCTGAAAACTCCAACGTAACTTAGAAGGTGGTTTCGTATGTAGAAATATTAGAAACTTATTGGAATTTATTTAATAATGAACAAAAAAGATGTGTATGATAATGAACTCTTCAAAGCTATTTTCCAAAACTAACTGCATCCACTTATTTTTTGCGGGTTTTTTTTTCAGTTGAGATACCTGCTTAAGGATGACATCCCACCATCCATGTATGAAGATACTGAATGTCTGAAGAGATTCTTAACAGGTAAATGCAATAAATGATTTATACACACATATACACAGTGACACAGTTTAAATTTAATATTTAGCCAAAAGTAATGGAATATGACTGTCGATTTCATCATGAATTTCGTATAGCTTTGTTAAACAACTTTGAAAAAAGATTGAAAATATAAATGCGTAAAATGGTATCTAACTGGAAAAATATTTTCATATACCCTTTATACTATATTACCATCTTTTTAATAGTAGGGGAGCCCATGATGCTAAATGTGGATTTACTCGAGCGCGTCAGATAATCATAGGGGAGATACCTTGCATGCTTTTGAGTAACTCCACCAAATATAAGCTCTCCATGTTGGTGGGTTTGTTTAGAACAGCCCGTCAAAATTTGAAAGAAAACTAGTTACATGGACATACTCGAGCGCGTCAGATTGGCTACCAAGACAGTTTACAACTAGTTGAGCCTAGTTTCCTGGCTACTAGTCTATAAACATTTTGTTTCGTACATTTTTCTCAAAAAGAGCGATAGCGTCTTACCGGTCTTGGCTTTACTTTGCAACTTTGTACCCTCCCGCTCCCTTACCCACTGCTCAAATCGGCAGATTTTAGAAAATGTACACTTTTTAGCTGGTAACTAACCTACCTTATCGTTATCTGACGCGCTCGAGTATGTCCATTTAACTACTTTTTTTTTACAAATCTGACGGGCTGTTCTAGACAACCCCCCCTACATAGAGAGCTTATATTTGGTGGAGTTACTCAAAAGCATGCAAGGTAAATAAGCATGCCCTTATTATTATCTGACGCGCTCGAGTTACTACCCAAAAACACTCTGGGCTCCCCTACTATAATAACTTCTAGATTTTTTTTTACCTTGTTTGCGGTTTTTTGATACTACTAATGGTAGTATGATAGCTGTTTTAAAAATTAAAGCACTATTTGGTATTTTCATTAAATAAATTTACTACTACGAATACTTAACTAAGGTCACTCTCGTATTAAGAGAACAAATTATCTTGAAGACTAAGTATTTTTAAATTAAATTTAAAAAACTTTTTTAATTTCCATGCATCCTATATTTTCAAAATTAATTCCTATATTTAAAAATTGTGTAGTATGTAGCTACTGAGCTTTAAAAACAAACAACTTTTGTCTCATGTTTACCATACTAAAACGATTTGTTACCTTTAAAAATATAGTAAGAAATATACATAAATTCAAATTTATGAATCACCCATAATTGAGATTGCGTAAAGAAATTTTTAAAAAATATTTTTAATTAATTCTAGAATTTAATTATAGCGCGGGAGTACCACGTTAAAAAAACCGAATCTATGATAAAAAAAGTAAGTATCAAAACTTTCTATATTTTCAAGTATATTATACAAAGCATGTAAGGCGAAAGTTTCTGAACTTGATAGAACTTACCAAAGAGAGTATTACTAACATACCCAATTGGTTGTTTTTCAAATGTATTTTTATTAAATTTAAATTCTCCCATTTTAGGCTTTTTATAGTTCCCTCCCTTTTATGTAACCCTCCTACCTCTTGACAGGATCACCTTCCCAAAATAATGGAAACTTTTGCTTTACTTAACAATCATATTTTTTCAAGGTAATATCTACAAAAAAAACTAATATTTTTTTTATATTTTAGAACTTACGATGGCAGCAAGAAATACAACTGGAAAACATTATAAAAGATTTTCATGCACCAGAGGTAATACATCTCTTATATTTTCATTAAATAAATTTACTACAACGAATACTTAACTACGAATACTTTATAACATTAACATACTTACGAATAATATATAACATTTGTTTAAGATATCTTCAATTCATAAACAAATTTTTATAATAAAAATAAAATAAAACTGAAGTATAAAGAAGTTGAAAAACTTTTCTTCTAATTATACTATATACAAATCGATTAAAAAGGCATAAATGTTTCATATATGTGCCAAAATAATTTGTTCTTTGAAAAATATTTTTAAATTGAATTTCTTTTATATTCAGAATCTTAACAATATTAAATTATTGAATAGAATAACCTTTCTTTTGATAGAGAAATTAGCACAATTCAAGAGAGTTTAATATATTTGATTGAAAATCTCTACTTTTAATGGCTTAAGGTGTAGAGCATAAATTTAGGTACTATATGTAAAAAATGCAACACGATAGACAAGTTAAACTAACCTTTCCTAACAGTTCAATGAATTAACTCTCATCAACAGGTGTTAATGAAATACTTTCCCTCCAGCTTTCTTGGATTCGATAAAGAAGGGACACCAATTGACTACTACGAATTTGGTCCTTTGGATGAAAAAGGTATTTTTTACACATTCAAAATATTATACAAAAAAATTAATTGCTCTGAAAACTCCCACTAAAATTCAGTAGTTGCAGGAAGATCTAATAAAAAGGGGGGGGAGTGTTGTTTATTCTTGAATTAGAAATTGTGTAATTTTTTTTCATTAAAAACGCACTTGCCAGGTGAACGAAAAAGATACCTGTAGGTTAAGATTTACACAGCAGTTTACACAACATATTTACACAGCCGAGGCTATCTTTTTTTCCTTACTAATAGACTACTAGTTGACGTATCTGGTTAGAAATTTGCGTTTGAGTGTGAGTGCCATCTTTTTAATTTCATCAAACTATAGTCAAATCTTTTCAACAAAACACATAATAGAGCTTTTTCAATCACATGACTCGGACCTAACAACGGCCTTAGCAACAGAAGATGTTACAGTTTTTTGCCCTACAGAGGTTAACAGTTACAGAAAATGACTAGCCGTGGAATTCTTCTATTGGAGCATTTGCAATCACGTGATCCCATACCTAAAAACCGCCTTAGCAACAGATAAACAACGGCCTTAGCAACAGTTAAAAGCCCTACAGAAGGTACACAGTTAAAAGAAAATAACCGGTTGTGACGTCACCTGAAAACACTCTATTTACTATCGTTGAATTCACTATTCAAACTTCGTTGATATGCACAATGCTAGAAAATTTGAAAAGTGCCATTTGCTTTTTTTTAGTTTGATTCTAGATGGCATTTAAGGAATTTTCTTCTTTAATTGCAAGAAGACTTAGGCCTAATCTAACAACTTTTATCCCAAAAAAAATCTAAACAAAATCTAACGAAAAACAATGCAAGTACTGCCTGCAAAAAGAGAGGAATTAAGGAAAGTTTTCATAAAAAACTAAATGTATTGCCACTTCCACAAAACATTTTTGAGGAGGTAAAAGGTTAGCAAAATTTTGGAGGAGGGTTTTGTACCATCACCTGTTTTATTTTTTAGGATTAATTAAATCAGCAAATGTCTGCCAATTAAGGAAACTTATAGTGCAAATGAATGAAAGAAATTTCAGACGTTTAAAGGTATGCTTTGAAACTAAGTTCCTCTTTAAAATAATAATATTATGATGATGATGGTGATCAATCAAATGGTTTTATGAGTGTTATGATTAGGTTTCTATGATAAAATAGATGATTACTCCCAGTGCAAGTTCAAAATCACTGATGATTGGCGATATTTGGTCTTTTTGCGTACTAACCCAAGCCAAAATTTTTCATTTAACGTAAACACTACAAAAGGTTATTTATCTCACAAAATTCAGCTGCCAACTTGGCACATTCGCGATTCTGAACTTTCGCCAATCCTTTATTTCGAAAATCCTTGGAAAGTAAGTAAAACCTGGTGGTCCATGCCACACTTGGGGGTCAATTTGGTTGAAAATTTTCAAATTGCCCCCCTAGAAAATCAATTTGCTCCCTGGTGGGGGGGTGAGCACTAGGGTGGGTCAAAAATATTTTTTTTACATTTTCCCAGGGGCACAGCGAGAAAAAGGTGCCAAATGGTCTCAAACTAACATGCGTAAAATATTATTCCATTATAATAACTCTTTTTGCCTCCGGATTGACTTCAAAGTTTCCAGCAATGTAGTAATTCCATGTAAAAATGGAAAAATTAAAATCGAGGTTTTACCTTAATTGCATGAATCCTTCATGAATGTAAATGTTTACAATGGTATAAAAATCCTCATGGAAGAGTATAAAATAATTAAAAATGAAACTAGAGATGAAATACTTGAGTTCTATCACAACATATTTTGAAATATCGCAATGAATAAAACAGGCTATTAAGAATCTCTTGTTAGATTAAAAAAAATGTGTGAAGCCTTTATTGGCGGTTGAATAGGATGGTGAAAACATTGAATTTAATAAAAATGTATGTGTCAGTATTGTGGTATCTATTATGGCGTATGCGTTTCAAACTCCCAGAGAAAATTTCTATAATAGTTTTAAGTATGGATGGGGGTTTCCTTGAAATTTCAGTGGCATATAAGGGGCAGTCCACCACAACTGTCCCCAAACGAGTCCATAATGTCCAGAAATAAATTAAAACCCTATTTTAAGAGTCAAATTTTGAAATGTTTTCTTAAGGAGAGCGGTAGATACCCGTTTTAAGCTTAGAGCTCAGTATTATCCTCAAAATTTTGAAATTAGCTACAGTAATTTTCAAAATATACTTGTAATTATTTTAACCAGCTAAATTTGCTATATACTTAAACAATGTACGCGTAAGAAACTATTTTTAGTCAATCCTCCCTCCAAAGAAGTCTAATCATGAGTCTGGGTTTCAGGCCATCCCTTAGATAAATCATCACTGAAGTGAATCATTACTGATATGTATTTGCTTATTTCCTATGAACGAACTATCCATTCGACACTTGTTTAAACATATTTATATAATCACATTTGGATCCGAAGACTTTTAGGGAGTTTGGACAAAAGTTTATAGAAACATGTAAAATCTCCCTTTTTTTCCTAATTAATGTGTATGTCAGCCAATTACCCCAGTTTTTTCATCAAAGCCTAAGCACAAACCAAAAATTATAATTGAACAGAATAGTGTCAACAGAACCTAGTAGAATTGTGCATGATTCAATAGAATCTGATTCTGACAAATCAATTATTAATGTATCGCATAGGAGGAAACTTCATGGCCCAACCTAGATTGCAATCAAAATTCGCTCTTTATGTTAATATTGATTATTATTCCAACTTGATATTTGCCACTCAGAGATTGAAGCCAAACTTTACGCAGTATTTAAAAAAAAATACAGTTACTTCACACACAATGAAAGTTGATCAGCTAGTGAAATATCAGTCCGCTGAATTTTGAAATCACAGCATTTAAGAAAAATAGCAACTATTACCACTTTCTAATTTAAAATTTAAAAGAATCATTTTACACTGACCAGACTTGAGAGAGAATATATCGGATCTACCAATATTTAAAATCTATACCAGTGGACCATACATTGTTTGTTTGCAAAAAAGCCTCCTATCCAGTTTTGTTAATACTATATTGCCTTTTTTAGAAGTTGTTTTTGTACTAATAGAATTAATGTTACTCATATGATTAAAACTGCTTTTAAAAACCCATATTTTTAAGCTTTAAAATATTATTAACGCAAAAAATTAAATCTCTAAAATTTAAAAAAAAATGAAAAAATTGCATAATTTTGTTCCATTTGAAGCCAATCCGGAGGCAAAAAGAGTTATTATTATGGAAAAATATTTTACACATGTTAGTTTGAGACCATTTGGCACCTTTTTCTTGCTGTGCCCGATGGAATTTGTAAAATTTTTTTTTCGCCATAGGAAAATGACCCACCCTAGTGAGCACCACGTTGGTAAACACTGTTATAGATGTAAGAATAGGAAGGTTTGACTCTAAAATTAAGTTTTTTCAGAATTTTTTTTTTCATGTAATCATATTTATTTAAGTGTAAATGTGTTATTTAAAGATATCTTGACCTTTCTCACAGAAATTCTAAAAAGCCTGTTTGTTTTCTAATTTAAAGGTTATGGTACTAGTCAAATATGTTTCAATTTTCAAACCTTCAAATCTGAATTTTTTGTAATAAATGAGTATGTTATAAAATTATTTCTTATCAGAAATAATAAATCATAAAAAGCCATAACTTACTTGAAATGTGAGAAATGTTCACATCTTTTAGCCCGATGGAAGTGGAATCTGTTCTCAGATAACAATTATTTTCAATACTTCACAGATATCCTTTTCTCGATTTCTAAACAAAAAGGGTAAGTTTAAAGAATTTAAATACTAGAATATGGAATTTTTTGTATTTGATATAACCTTTAATATACCATCCCTCTGTCTATTCCCCTGTAAGTGTTTAGTACGCTGATGAAAATATTTATGGAGTTTCAAGACAACTATCCAGAGAGAATAAAAAATATCTTTGTAATAAATGGTAGGTAACCTTAATTTTCAGTTAATATAGTTTTCAATAGTTTTATCCATTTATTAATTTTGTTCGTCTTTTAGCATCTTCGGCATTTGCAGCCATTTGGACAGTGGTGAAAGAATGGTTGGGATCATACCTAATAAAGAAAATTATGATACTTGAAGAAGGTATTTATGTAGCTTTGGGAAGTTGTTTGACTATCAAAATGTGACAAGGTTTAGATTCTGTTAAAATTTATATTTTCTCAGTAAAAGGTGCTAATGGGTCGTGGGTGGCCTAGTGGTTAAGTTTCTAACCCCGTGGTTATGGAACGTACCCATACTACGTGACCTGTTTAGAGGGGGAGGGGGTCTTCAAAATACCACGCTTGGTCACAGGGGGAGGGGGGGCTTAGGGTTTTGTCACGTAGTCAAAAAATAAAGAATAAAATACTTGTTCTTGTAAATTAAGTTACTGTTACAATAACTTTGACATAAGTTTTTTTCTTCTTCATAACATATTTTCCAGTTGTATGCACTTGCACACACTCTTGGCGCCAAAGCCAAATTAACTTTTTTTAACCTTCTGTTAGCTAAAAATGATTGAAAACCGTATTTATGAACTACTACGTGAAAACTAGAGGGGAAGGGGAGGTCTTGGCATATACTACGGGTGGTCACCAAGGGGGGGAGGGGGGTCAAAAATAGCAAAAAATAGGTCACGTAGTATGGGTACGTTCCCTTAAGTAAATGGTTAAGTGTACCCGGGTTGGAATCCCGACCACCGCTAAAGACCCAACGAGTATCTGCGAAAGATGTGCTCGTTAAATCAGTGATGTCGGAAGTCCTGAGGTCAGTCTTGGCGTAGTTTACCATGAGTCCAAGCCCTCGTCGGTAGACTTTCTCTCCTCTTCGACACATGGCAAAATTGTGTAGGGGTGATTGATGGCGCCGTCATGTATTTTCTGTGGCAGAAGTCAAACTCCTGCTATTTATAGGTATTTAGTTCTCAGGAGCATATATGCCTTGAATCGTTATAAAGCCTGAATCTTTCCAGTGGCCCAAGACAACAAAATTGAGCTAATTATAAATTGTGGGATTTTTTTTCTCAGATATTGAATGTTTCACATTTACCCGAGTACTTGTAATATAGATAGTATAATAATTAAATCTTTAAATATAATTTCTACTTCACCATTAAACATGAATTTTAAAAAATATTTTTGTTTATTTTTATGTTAAATTCTAATGCTACATGTATTTTTATAGGGACTTTTGAAGAAGAACTGCGCAAACGGATCGACGCTGACGTATTGCCAGCATTCTTAGGAGGAAACAGAACGGATCCTGATGGGAATCCTGAATGCCCCATGACGGTAAAAACTAAAATTATTCCCTATGAATAGTGAGTAGATAGGGGATAGTTCCAAATTCATACTAAAAAATTCTAGAAGCTGAAGGCAAGACAGCCTAAAGACCATTCAGAGAAGTGCTATCGAAAACGTAAACCTAAGGTGCAATTTGCGAGAATTGAGAAAAAGCTGTTACATGACATCGACAGTTTTTTCTCAATTCTCGCAAATTGCACCTTAAGTTTACGTTTTCGTGCTATCACGTCATGTCATATCATGTCATATTTTGAAAAGCTTGTTTTCTCAAGGAAAAAAAATAGAAACAACATTCTTGAAAATTTGTCTTCATTTTTATAATTACTAAATGGTCGGGGAGAATGGGACCTTGGGACATGGCCCCCCTTGGGACACTCCACTTTTCAAATGCAATTTTACACCTAGGAACTAGTGCTTATAATTATAAATACTAATAAAATACATCAAAATCTACTCTTCAACGTGTTTTGGAATCTTTGGTGCGACTGATAATTATTTACATCAGTTTTACAGAAGTTACAATCACTTGTAGTTTGAAAGGCATTTTTTAATAAAAGAAATGTAATTATGTTGTTATAATTATGTTTATTAATAGGGCGAGATGGCAAAGACTTGTTGAGACGGCCTTGCCCTGTCCTAGGCTGTAGCGCCAAAGAAGAAGAAGAAGAATTATGTTTATATTAAAATACGTAGATCCACTAATATTTTAGAAAAGAAAAAGAAAATAATTTTTTGCTAAACTTAAAATAGTAATTCAGTTTACATGTCCAAAGATACCCAAAACCTCTCATGAGTAAAAACAAATTATTATAAAAATTAAATAATTTAAGAATTTAGAATATTATTATTTAGAAATTAGTGCAAAAAAGTATCTGGAAGGAAACAAAAATGTCAATGATTCATGTCATGACAAAAACGAGGAAATGAGTGAGACATTTTGAGTGTAGGATATGATTGATGTCTAAATTAAGATTATACGTATGTTTTTCATTAATTAGTGTTATTTTTGTATTTAAAAAATAATATTTATAATTTTATGCTATTATTGGTCCACTAGTGTGACAACTTGGAACATCAAAAGAGTTTTTTTTTCAAATGTGTTATTATAGTATATATATTCTTGAAAAAGATGGTTGGTCGGAAAAATTTGCATTAGATGCGCAAAGAAGTATATTTAATGTACTATTAGGCGTGTTTGAATGAATAAAATTGTAAAAAAAATTGTAAAATAATTTAACAAAAAGTTTCCCGAGGTGCCCCACTCTCCCGTGCCAGAAAAGCCTAAAATAGACTTACTACATGGCTTTGTCTTTAGTATAATGGTAACATTTATGATAAGAAAAATATTCAATAGCAAAGTGTTTAAAAATTAAAGTGAATATATATTTTCACAATATTTTACAAATAGAAGACACTGTACCTATTCTTTTTGTTTTACTATTTCAGGTAAACCGTGGTAGAATTGTTCCTGAGGAATATTTTACTGAAATAGACCCTCCTAAATTCCTACAGAACCCTGGAGCCACAGCCGCTAGAATCGGTCGCCAGAAACAACTCCTTGTGCCTTTCCAAGTTACTGAATCGAATAGCATAATCAATTGGGAGTTTATTATTCTCCAGTCTTACGACATAGGTTTCGGGATATCGCTGAAGACCAAAGATGAAGTGTTAAAGGAAGTTATACCCGTCCACAAAATCGCGACAGAAGTTCTTCCTGAACGTGGAATGTACAGATGTAAATCATCGGGTAGTTGTAAGTATAAAAGGTTAAATTTAGTCGAACTTAATCACAGTTTTCAAACTAATATTTAGTGCCTTTTAATTTAAGTTTTTTTTAATTCCGCTAGTTATTTTCAACCTTGTATTCTTCATTTCTTTGTTTTAGATTTCGTCATCTTCGACAACTCCTACAGCTGGATCCTTTCCAAGGATATCTGTTACAAAATATGGGCTACGGCAGATGATTGAACCTTCATTAAATTAAACATATTTATTTAAGCTACATAATTTTTGCTGAGAAATAATTTCCCGTTTCCGCGAAACTGTCTATAAAAAAATAAAATTTCAGAAGTTGAAAAAATATTTCAGAATAAAATTTCATAAATTTTACACATTTAACACACATTTTTTTAAAAATCTGGTTATCTAAGACTAGAGTACTGTAGAGTTAGTCAGGGTATATTTGCTGGCTTTAAAATTATAATTATAATAAACCTTATGAACAGCCCATTCTATATCAGGAAGTAACACACAGCCCTAGTACCTATCATTTAAGATGCAATTAAGAATTTACCAAGAAAAGACAAAGGACCTCTTGTAAAAGTAACAATAGAACCATAGCGCTCTTATTTGAAATAAACTTCAACTTTTTTTGTTACGATAGTGTCACAAAAAGTAGAACTAATTTTTTTAAGTAAATAAAAAATAAAATAAAACTTGTACCCCGTTGGATGTAGGTTAGACCGGGGGATAGTTGGCCCACTTTTCCTTCAAAAATAACAACGTTTGAATTCATTTCTTGTAAATGTTTGTTTTGTATTCTAACACTCTCATTGTATTTTCAAGGAGAAGTCCTCTTGATAAAAGTTAAAAATATTAATTTTTAGTATTAATTGAAAGCTTAAACTCACATCAAATCAGCTCAGCCATCCTGCCCCTATACACTGTAATAACCCGTAAAATTGTATTGCTCTAAAAATTACACGTGAGGCACATATTTTTTTCAGACCAGCGTTTACTGTCAAATCTAAATTAAAACTTCGCTGAGAGTAGAGATGTAAAGTAACGTATGTACCTATTAAAGATACATAGGGTGTTTCAATTTGAGTGGCCCATAAGCTAAATTTTTATATATTCTCCTTGAGACACATACTTCTAATTGCAAGTTTTCATTTTAAAAGGTGAAAATTTGATGAGACTAGTTTAAACTCCATGCGGGGTCTAGTTAAGAACATGGAGAAAATAAAATTTCATACGGCCCCCGTAATTTAAAATTTCAGATTAGCAAAATTTTCTACTATAATATTCTTCCCTGAATATGACGCAAAAAAATTCTATCCCAATATCTTCAAAACTCACTGAGATATTAAAAATTTAAAATGGGTGACATTCATCACTTTATAACACCCTTTTTTTAAGTGCAAAGTAGAGTTCATCCACAAATTTAAGTTGAAACTGTTTTTATGCGGTGACAAGAATAACTTCAAAATATTCATTTGTAGCGACCTCTTAAAAATCTTAGCACGCATATTTCAGTGAGTTTTGAAGGTATTAAGATAGAATTTTTTTGTACTTTATTCGGGTTATAATAAAGAACATTTTTCTATCTGGAAATTTCAAACTATGGGAGGTATTTGAAAATTTATTTTCTGCATTTTCTTAAGGGGACATCCATAAGTTACGTGAGGTCAAAAAAGGGGGAGGGGTTTGGAAAAATCTCACCAAGGGGGGAGGGGGGTCGATTAGAATCTCACGTCATTTTTTTAAGTTAGAAATTATACGATTTTCTTTGTTTTTGAAGTATGAGAAAGGAATTTTTTTAATAAGTTGTGGGGTAAATCTCATGTGGGGGAAGGGGGGTCCAGCAAAATCTCCCTAAATCTCACCAAGGGGGGGTCCAGATTTTGGAAAAAACACCTCACGTAATTCATGGATGTCCCCTAGGTAGACCCCCCATGGAGTTGAAATTAGTCCCATCTAGTTTTTCACCTCTTAAAATACAAATTTGCATTTGGAAATATGTGTATCGGGGAAATATATAAAAAGTTAACCTATAGGACACTCAAATTGAAAAACCCTGTATGAAGAAATCGATGCGAAAGATGTTTTTTTTAGCAAATTCGATTGCTTCAAGGTTTCTTACTTTTCCTAAGTGGGTAAAGAAAGATAAAATGAACAAAATTAGAAATGATAAACTATGAAAGCAACAATAACTTAAAAAAGCCTTATCTAAAACATTCTACAATTTACATTTGTGAATAAAAATATCAATTCCAGATAAAAAGTCGATCACTAGCAAGGAAAAAATCGTTGACAGAGGAGTTTTATGTATGATATGCTTAGTTCTAAGACTTTTTTTTTATCAAATGTGATTGCAGAACGCTGAGCTTACACGGATCCCAGTAACCCGATATACATGGTAGGAAATATTATCTATAGATATTTTTTAAGCTCGGAATTAATTCAAGGAAAAAAGATTTAGCTAACTAAGATAATTTACAGGTAATATTTGTTTATGTGTAGAAATGTGTTCACCCTTCTTTCTCTATAACAATAAGCAGATACCTAGTGATACCAAGCTGTGAAGATCCTCCCATGAGAAATACTTAAAATACAGGATAGTCAAAATTAAACTTCAAGTAAAAAACGCTCAACGTGTTGGTATGCGCTTGAGATAGTGAGGAAAGGTAGGTAACTAGGTAACTGACTAGGTAAAAATTACCGTTTCCATAAAAAAAAATTAGAAAAAAGGTTTGTGGTATAATATTGAAACCGGGTGTATCTTTAAACGCGTTCCGTGAACATTGGTATTTTTGAGTTGTAGGGATCACCAAAACAGTGATTTCTTCAATACAACACAATGCTTCCTATTAAGTTTTATAATGATATAGGGGATCTAAGTTTAAAATATTTTGATGCTTTCTAAATCATAGATAGGCTTATGAAACAGTTTTCAATCTTAAACGATTTTTTTCCTTTTCGAAACAAGGTTTTTATTACTTAAATTCGTAAGGATTTTTTTAAGGATTAAGGAACACATGTTTAACATCTCTCTAGGCATGGATTTTAAAATATATTTATAACAATTATTTTTACAAAGCAATAAAGTGGAAACTTAGGATATATTTACAATAAAAAAAGGCCAAATTTCTGAGTGTTTTTTATTTTTCGGAAATTTTTATAGATATTCAAATTCCCATGCTTAAAAATAACGATATATGTTTGGTTTATGTTAAGGAAAAAAATCAAGTCAAAAGAATTTAAATTAAGGGAGGAGTATCATTTTTTTAACTTGGGGTAATTTCAATCATTTTTTGAAAAAAAAAATTAATTTGCTCTTTGTGCTCAATATGAATTAGTATAAAGTAAACACATAACACCAGAAAAGATAATAAAATAGTGCTAATTGAAAAAATATGTTATTATTTGTACTGAGTCCCCTTAGTGATTATTAAAACTTGTGCATATCCCCTACAAAAAAAAAAAAAAAAACGAGGATCAGTTTTTTTTTTAAGGGATCGTCTGCCGCTCTTTTGTTGTGTGAATCAGCTGCACCGAACTGATTCAAGGAAAAGGAAAACATAGTAGGATTCTCTTTCTAATATCGGATAGATAAGATAGTAAGGGGATACATAAATCCATGCTTGAAATCCAGGCTTGTGACTGGCTAAGAATATGACGTCCAGATCATAGGTCCAGATGCGGAGTTGGCAGATGCAATGTTCAGCAGATGTGTCTGCTTTGTAATTTTGATATGCAGTTTTTTATACCGGGAATTTAGGTTATTGTAATTGCGAATGGTGGATGGAACAAACGAGAAAGGGTTTGGTTTTAAGAGAAAAAATAGAAAATTTTTTAATCGCTTCGATAAATTAGCTAACGTGGGCTGAAAAAGGGAACAATTTACTATTTGTAATAATTGTACCTAAAGTGCACATACTGTCAATATTGTATAATACGGTAAAAATCAAAAGTATCATTTAAAATGGTAAACATTGTCTTGAAATAGTATACTCAAATAGCTATAAGCCTTACACTATATCCATTTTATCACACTTCATTTAAACTAATGTATTTTGCAACTTAAACATTCCTAAATAAAAATATAGGAGAAGATCATGAAACACTACTACATTAAATAATGTCCCATTTTGTATGTTTATGTATTAAAAATTGGCCTTCCAACAGGAAAAAGGAGGATTTCTAGGGATTTCATCAAATTTGGATAACATAAACTAATACTGATCACATTAAACGTTACATTTTGGGTTAATTTAAATAGGAGTGATTGGGACCAGTCAATTTTGATAATATTATCCGATTGATAACATTAACCGTGACCACGTTAAGTGGAGTCGACTGTAATAAGTTAAGTTGAGACTATCATCTTCCAAAATAACAAGGAATAAGTCTTCATTGACATTTACGACACGAGTTTCCTCGCACACTGAAATTCATTTGCTAGGTACTTGATCAAATGAAAACATGAAAACGGTGGATTTCATAGTATTGTAAATACCACTTACACAGTTGTAACTTATGTAATTATAATTTCTAGTATTTACCTGAAACGCTGTGGTTTTCCCCATTTTGAGGATGCATTTTTTTCTTTAGGGAAGCTTATCTGGGGCCAATCGAACAATATCAATCTAGATTTTTTCGTCACCCTTCCTTCTTTCTTTGCGTTATCTTAAGCAATCTATAGGCACCAAACGGTTTACTTTTCATGAACTATCAACATTGTACTACAAAATGTGTTGCCAATCCACGATCTTCGGTAGATATTAAAGCTGCGCAACCACTGATTTTTTAAGCCCAGACCACTTCGATTTAAAACGTCAGGGCTGGAGGCCAATTATGAACTAGTTATCTTAACCTGAAGCATGCCCAAAAACATCTACACCAAAAGTAATACAAAGTGTCTCTAAAACCTCTGATTTAATGGGGAGGGGGTAAAAACTACACTTTAAGGTTAAGACTAAAATAATTTTTTATTTGTATATGTTACGGCCAATGTGATAAATCCGGACATTATTAATAATACCCGTTGTGAAGCGGGCAACGTGATAAATTCAATGGCATTTATCGATGAAATTTATCACTTTGCCCGCCTCCACTTCGAGCATTATTAATAATGCCCGATTAATCACTTTGACGTAACATATGTATTACGTTGAGGATTATTTTGTTTTATAAGCTTTCATAATTTACCTTATGCTGCAACGTTTGACGACAAGTAAACGTTGTAAACTTGGAAGAAAAAACTGAGTAGACAGAAAGCCGGTTGGGTTGTAAGGAGGATTTTCGGTACGCAAATCGTGATAAAAGACGCTAATATATGTACATGGGTAAGTTCTTAATTACACTGAATATTCAGACACCGCGCTGGGAACTACTTTCTTAGTTTTCTCTCAGCTTGTTTCTCCAGGCTCCAGTAAAGTTGCAATTTAGAATAGTTCTTGCGTATTATCCCGTGGACCGTCAGTTTCAGCGACACAATTAATGGTTTTGGTTTTTCGTTTTCAGCGGCACGGTCGAAGGTAAAATACACACACAAAATTTCCTTAATTCTTTTTATTAAATCCATAAAACTGTAGGTATTGTTAAAATACGTACAGCCGACACTAATTTTTACGAACATAGAGCTGGTAAAAAAAGAAGAGGCCGGTCTATAATTCAAATTAATACATTCCTTGAGGTTTTTTCGTTAAAGCCATGGTTAAAGCTGTGTAAATAATAAGGAGCAGAGGGGGGTATTCTTTTTGTTTCGAAATACTTCAAGTGGGTGAAGAGAAGCGCTGCATCAATATCAGAAAAAAATTTTTGGTCATCTAAATGGGTTTTAACCCCCAGATGGCTCATATGTTTTGTTCCTTTCAAATTTTTCCCATATGTACTGTCCAAATTGAAATTGAAATAAAATTATTATTATTATTATTATTATTATTATTATTATTATTATTATTATTATTATTATTATTATTATTATTATTATTATTATTATTATTATTATTATTATTATTATTATTATTATTATTATTATTATTATTATTATTATTATTATTATTATTATTATTATTATTATTATTATTATTATTATTATTATTATTATTATTATTATTATTATTATTATTATTATTATTATTATTATTATTATTATTATTATTATTATTATTATTATTATTATTATTATTATTATTATTATTATTATTATTATTATTATTATTATTATTATTATTATTATTATTATTATTATTATTATTATTATTATTATTATTATTATTATTATTATTATTATTATTATTATTATTATTATTATTATTATTATTATTATTATTATTATTATTATTATTATTATTATTATTATTATTATTATTATTATTATTATTATTATTATTATTATTATTATTATTATTATTATTATTATTATTATTATTATTATTATTATTATTATTATTATTATTATTATTATTATTATTATTATTATTATTATTATTATTATTATTATTATTATTATTATTATTATTATTATTATTATTATTATTATTATTATTATTATTATTATTATTATTATTATTATTATTATTATTATTATTATTATTATTATTATTATTATTATTATTATTATTATTATTATTATTATTATTATTATTATTATTATTATTATTATTATTATTATTATTATTATTATTATTATTATTATTATTATTATAAGCAAATGGTTCAAATTTCAACCATTCCAAGAAATTGAGATTCAAACAATATTACTTACAAAATTACATGAAATCCCCAAATTAGGAATAAAACTATTAAAAATGTACAAACGAATTAAATTAGGCTAGAACGTGGTCACTGGTCAGCTTCTAGCGCATCCCCTGATTGCAACCCACGCTTCGACACTTAATACGTCAAAATAAAAAAATAGATCCTCGTGCGGAAAGTACTTACTAACAGGAAACGTGGAAATGGCCGAAACATTAATTTGAATTTTGTAAGGACGTTATTTTTTGAGTCAGCTGCAGACAGCCTGTCGAAAATTTGTCTGAAAGTTTTGACCTTCAAAGAGCGTGGTTTAAAAACAAAAGAAAATGTACTAAAAGTTCAAGAGGTTAATTTAGTGAAGTTAAGTTAGTCACATTATAACTGTAATGCAGTCTGGTTAGTTTATTTTTTCTCATAACAGTATATTGTTCTTTTGTATATCTCTAGATTTATTGATGTTCACTAGAGTATAAAAAAGTTAAAAGGAAGTGCTTGGACTCATGTTGTGAGAAGCTATCTGAAATTATCCCAAGGAAAAACTAAGATAAACATCACTCAGAGGTAATTTTAACGGTGAGTATCCTGTTGATAAATGTTTGACGTGAAAATTTCTCTACTTTTACGTAATGACAACTTTTTCAAAATGCAGTACTTGGATTGGTTCTCTATAGACAATTAAATAACGGGTTCGATATTAAGAAGTATATACCAACGATTACTGGTTTCAATCTAGTTCTTCTACGTTGGTATATTTGGTATGTCTTTTTTCAACATTTTCTTAGCAACTAACTTTACCATGATACATGTATTTTCTTGGATTGACGGTTTTTATATTCCAAAGAACACAAATAAGTGTGCTTTATATTTTATGCAGAGAGAAATCAATTTGAAAACATACTTAGATAGCAGTTTAATAGAAAAGAATAAAAAAATTATGTAGGGAATATTTAAAGAATTCAGAATGTCCATAACTTTTAACGATGATATTATGTCCCAATAGGAGTAAGAATTTTCAATCGTCTTAATTCTTTCATTGATCTTATTCTACCGTCAGTGGTTGAAATCCAACATTTTATAGAATGGCGGATTTTCTTAGGTACCGAAACTAGCTGGTAGGGTTTGAAAATATAAATATTTTACAAATTTACTAGAAATTTGTTAGGATTCTCAAATGACAAACGAGCAAGTAATGATAAATACGTATTTTTAATAAAAAATATAATTTGAAATGTGATTAATTTTCTTTCAACAAGTAGATTCAAATGCAAATAAAGAATATAAGTAATATTCCTTACATATTTCCAAATATTAATTTATAGAATACGTACAAAATTCAGTAAAACATGTAATATTGAATGCGGGTTACAGAATTCCTTTCATTTTGAAAGGTAAAATTTGAATTATGAATATTATTGTGTATGTACAACTTTTCCTAGGCATTGTAATGCTATCCCTAGGCACTCTGTAGAATTACAAATGCTTTTCAGACAAAGTACAAAGGTAAGGCTTTTATTAAAAGCTTTATAATCGAAAAAAATTCAATGATATTTTCTAAAAATAACTATGAAAGAATGAACTTTAAATATTGTCTTTCAAACCAGGTTCTCTAAAAGATACCTAGCGCCTACGTATTTTAGAGAACATCGGCTTTTAAAATATTGATGAAGCAATATTATGAGGATAGGCTCTTATACTAATCAATCTCTATAAAAAAAAAAGAAAAAGTACGTATAAAAAAGAAAAAAAAATTAAATTAAAGGAGACATGGAACCAAATCTTTGTTAAGAAAAATTAAGAAAGAAGAAGTTAAGAAAGTTATGTTTATTGTTTTTACTTTTAAAGAATTCTTTGTAATTTTGCAACAAAACATAATTTTTATCGTAATAAAAAGTAAGTCTGCTTATTTGAGGAGCTAACTAGTTTATTACCTGGAATATGCGGATTTTCTCTGCAACAATAATTCCGGATAAACGATCTATTTATAGTGCGTAGTTGTTTTAGTAACTTTTTGTTGTTTCATTTTTAAAACTGTTTGCCAATGCTCGTTTTTGCAAGATATCCAACAAGCTTTGAATTTTTTGAAGGAAACCGCGTAAAATTTCGGATTTTACAAATACTGGCTTTCATTTGGATGAATGCGTTATTTTATTTTCAATGAGTTAATAATGTTATAATGTGAGCTAAAATAAAACTAATGTAGAAAATAACAAACAATATAGAAAAATATAGACTTTAATAGTTTCACAGGAGGTGTCACTAAGATCACAATGAATTTTTGGACAGTTAGGCCGTGTTATAGAGAAACTTTTAACAAACGTTTCTTCACCATCCGCGGGCGACAACATCAGTGTAGATTATCCCATTGCTAAAAAAAAAAAGGAATTTCCCCTCTCATGTTGTTACAAATACTAAAACATTATTACCTGCAAAATTTTCAGGTCTCTAAGCCATATTTTGACCCCCGAGCACCTCAAAAGTAGTTTTCCCAATATCTTCATTTTTCATATAGTTTTTAATTTAACAAGCCTGAACGCTGTCAATATTAAGTTAAAACCTATGTATCACCTTAGGGATATCAATGTCCCAAGATCCTATCGGAAAAACATTCAACGGCACCTACTGGGGAATGTTCCTTGAGGGAAGAAAATGGCACTCTCCCCGAGAAAAGAGGAGGCTTGCAGGCGGGAGCTGGATAAAGACCACTTGAGTGTTTTATTGAACCTTTTTCTTAAAGTTCACCCTTCTATCCTGTTCCTATTAGTAAAAACTGAATGTATGTTAAATTTTAGCTTATTTTGTTTATCTCCGCCCACTTCAATTAACTGATTTCCTATATAAGCCATTGCACATTAGCAGTGCGCTCTTAACCCTCAAGAAACTCAATCCATGTTGAAATAAAAAACATGATCTTATATTTGTAATAATCATGACTGACTTGGTAATGATTAACTGTTTTGACTAATAATGTGCCCATTTTTCCTAAACTTGCGCTAAAAAAGATCAAAGAAACAACGTATAATCTCTAAACTAAAAGTTGACGGAAGATATTTTAATTGACTTCCCCCTCTCTCCCTGTTGAGATTTTGCTGGACCCCTCCCACCTTTTTTACCTCAAGTAATTTATGGACGTAATCCCAACAGTAACAACAACATCAATGTTACCGATGCAAATGCTGTAGCTACAAAGTTCAAACTAAAAGAGCAGCATATTCCAATTAAACACCAGCTCTGTAACATCAATAGGGAACGCCTTTTAACAAAAACTACTGATAGACTTAGGACAGGACATCACGGGGGAATGAAGATATCCACAGGGATGGACGTAGAATTTATATAAACTGAGACAATCAGGTATTTGCCAAAGTGAGGGATTTGCTTGATTTTACACTTTTTTGATATGTTATAATAATAGACTCTTAAATATCCGATTTTTAAGTTCAAAAATAGGTTTTAAATAATTTATAATTCAATTTCATTTTTGCCAAAGCACTAGTAAAGTCATGTGATAAAAAAAACGAGATTTGACGTCACAGCGCACTCAAAACCAGTGTTTTTACTGTGGATTCTATTGGATGTGACGTCACAGCGCATGTAAACAACAATGTTTCTGTCTTCGCGTAAAACCACAAAACGAAGTTTCAAAAATTTATATCTCAGAAACTAGGCTACCTAAGTACTTCATTTAAATGTCATAGAGCATTTTCAATCACATGACTCGGACCTAACAACGGCCTTAGCAACAGAAAGGTTACAGTTTTTTGCCCTATGGTTACCCAGAAGGTTTTTGTTTGCCCAGAGGTTAACAGTTACAGAAAATGACTTGCCGTGGAATTCTTTTATTGGAGCATTTGCAATCACGTGTTCCCATACCTAAAAACCGCCTTAGCAACAGATAAACAACGGCCTTAGCAACAGGTAAAAGCCCTACAGAAGGTACACAGTTAAAAGAAAATAACCGGTTGTGACGTCACCTGAAAACACTCTATTCTTCATGGTATTTTATCTACTATTTTAATAAAATTTAATCTCAAAACGTAAGAATACCTCATTGTCCGGACACAGCCTTATTAACACCAGCACACATTTTCGTTTGTCCTACAGCCCTATTGACTTACTTAATATTGGGGTCTTATTCTCTGAAATAGACCTCTACAATGACAATATTACGGAGATTGCCAGGGCTGTCATCTCCACCCATGGCAATATTTGATTTGGACTCTTTGTGGACACGACATCATCATCAATTTATGGACGTCCCCTTAAGAATTTGATTGCATCGTTGTTTAAATTTTTCTCTTAATTTAATCTTTGGTTGAAAAATGTAAACAGCGAAGCAATCAACGTCTTTATTTACCTACACTAATGACGTCACCCGCAGATGGCGTTAAAAGTTTCTCTGGAACTCTGCCCACCTGTCCGAAAATTAATTGTGACCTTAATGTGGAAAAATGGTTGAGAAACATTGGTACTAATGGATGGAAAACAGCAGCTATTTAGACCATGATTTAGACAGATCAAGATGGTTATTACTTATTGAAGCAGCCTCGGCTGGAAATCGGCTGTATCACGGAACAGGGAGATAAAATTTATAATTTTCCAAATTGTATTGATTTCAGAAACTTGAATGAAAATGGAAGAAAAGCTAACAAAAGATCAAGAAAATGCTCTCTCAGAAGTAAGTGAACAATATTAATGAAAAATAAAAAAATTACCTACATTACACATTAAATTAAAATTTTATAAAGATTCGCTCGTAACTGAAGTTTGTGTTTTTACGTGTAGTTATTGATTTTTTTAGAATTCATAACATTTATAAATAAATGTATGTGTTTGGTAAGAGAGTCACATAAAAGCTATTTTTTAAAGTTATTTGCACTTGCTAATTCTTTTTCAGCTGAGATTACTGCTAAAAAATGATGTTCCGTTATCCTTATATGAAGACACTCAATGCTTGAATAGATTCTTAATAGGTAAATGTTCACTAATAAAACTTTATAAATACTCTCACAGATCATATTTAATATTCAATTAAAAGTGAGAGAATATAACCATAGATTTCATTAATAAGTTCATAGTTTTGTGTCAATATTTCATACAAAGTCCTGTTAATTATAATAATGTTTACAGATATTTTCATAAAAAAAGCAGGAAAATATAAATGCTTAAAATGTTGTGTAACAGAATATGGGTACTTTAATATTACCGGACGCAAATGTTTAATTTTATGGTTAATAGCTAAAAATAATTATAAATATCAAAATAAAAAAACCTAAACCTTTAAAATATCTCAACTTACAGTGTTTTTTTATTGTTCTTATACAGGGTGTATCTGAAATGATGCGACAAACTTTGAGTGGTGATAGTACTCATCAAGACGAACAAGAATTGGTATAGAAAGGGGGTCGCAGATAAGCCGTTAAAGAGCTAGGACCTAATGTAGTACAGTGCGTTTCAAAAGGCCGTTTTTAGAAGGCCCGTGTGACGAAACAAAACATAATAAAGTGAAAAACATTATTGCATGAGGTACATGAGTATCCGTACTACTTAAATCCTCAATGTGATAGAAATTTGCTTACTTGCTAAACCGTGGGGTGAGTTTTAAAACGTGCAATATTCATCTTTTAGCCAAAGAATGGAGTTCCCTTAATGGTACTTAGAAAAATGATGATCGGGGAAGGAATTTTCAATGATCATACAGTTCCAATGATCAATGTATGATCATTGAAAATTCCTTCCCCGATCATCATTTTTCTAAGTACCATTACACTAATGTAAGGGAACTCCATTCTTTGGCTAAAAGATGAATATTGCACGTTTTAAAACTCACCCCACGGTTTAGAAAGTGGTCCAATTTCTATCACATTGAGGATTTAAGTAGTACGGATACTCCTGTACCTCACGCAATAATGTTTTTTATTTTATTATGTTTTGTTTCGTCACATAGGCCTTCTAAAAATGGCCTTTTGCAACGCACTCGCACTACATTAGGTCCTAGCTCTTTAACGGCGTATCTGCGACCCCCCTTTCTATACCAATTCTTGTTCGTCTTGATGAGTACTATCACCCCTCAAAGTTTGTCGCATCATTTCAGATACACCCTGTATTTTTATGTGCAATTTGTAATACGTACCTTGTTTGAAACTTAAGATTTCCTTCCTTTCTCTCTATATTAAAAAAAGTAACGGTCACCGCCGCCGCTGTCGCCGCCGCTGTTTCAGAAATTTTTATTTTTGAACTCTTTGACCTCTCACAACGCAAAAACTACTTGACAGAAATTTATGAAATTTGAAATGTTTGTAGAGGAATGTTTGGAGCACAATTTCGAATAAAAAGCTAATTGATGTGATTATTAGTTCTGGGGTATTTTTAAGGTCAAAGTTGAAGTTTTTGTTTTTTCGCCGCGTAATCGCGTTCAGCGAAAACTATTAGCAGCAGAGCTTTGATTTTTCGCAACCTCATACTCTGATATCTGAAGATGTGCACTACGTCGCCCTTTTTTCGAATTTCGATTTAGGTTTGGAGTAATTAATTTTTAAAGTTTCGAAATTTTTGTTACTTTTTCGGTTTTTTCGATCTAAAAGAAAAACTAATCACAATAGGAGTATGATTTTTTATCCACTTATGCTCTTATTTTTTAGAAAAAGATTAGCGTTTAATTCTTTGAGTTTCATTTTTTTCATAGCTTTACTAGGTCTTCATCAGACACGTTTAATGTTTATTGGAGTTTTTTAAGTTTATTTTTGACAGTTCACTAGATTGTCGCGAGCACGGATATTTAAAAGTTTTGTGGGTGCACGTTTTTTTTCTCTTAGTTTGTTAGTGATTGTTAGTAGACTTCCTTGATAACTATGTTTTCAACTATTTTTTGCTTTTGAAATACTAGAGAAATAAATATATTCGGATGAAGGGTGGAGATTTTTGTTTGGAAGTTGCGTGTTTTTCTGATTAATATTAGCTCATTGTTAGATTAGTCATTGTTTTAAGAGTTAATTAGATTGAATGCGTTTTTAAGTTCATGTGGTTATTAAAAGTTTAAGGAAGGATAGTTTATGTATTCTGAAAAAATTAATATTTTTCAATATTTGTTGAACAGGTTGGGAAAATATTTCTAATAAATTAGTGATAAGAGAAATAAAATATTTTAGATTGGATAAGGGTTTTCATTAGAGTTGGTAAATTCTACAAGCGAGCTTTGCTCGCTGAGATCGCGAAGCGATCTTAAAAGAACTGCGAAGCAGTTCCGAGGGTTGGTGAGCGATAGCGAGCAGGGGGCAGGCCCCCTAGTTATTTAAAAAAAAATATTAGAACTTTTTATAGTTATCTGTTGTGTGGTTTATGGACTAGATGTCATTACATTTAATAATTTTATTTATTAAAACTTACAACTATGTACCTTTCTCTTATGAAGTCACTCCTATATTATGAAACGGGGTACCAAGAATATACTTAATGTTTTTAAATTTAAAAAAGAACTTAACTTTTATTTTCATTTTATATTTTTAGAAATGAAGCCTATGTTGTAAATTGTTTGTATTCATAGCGTAACGAAGTAATTTTTATAGAATCAGAAAAAATAAAATCAAATTTAAAAACCTCCCATTTAAAGAAATTATTATTGAAATATTTGTAAATAATCACAAAAATTTAATTATAGCACGGGATTACAACCCTAAGAAAGCGGATATAATGATAAGAAAAGTAAGTAGAAAAACTATTTTTTCATATATTGTCAATTTCGTGTTTTATACAGAACTAGCTAGACAAACTTTTATGAGCTAGATTGAATACATATCAAAGAGAGTATTTCTAGCATTACTGTGTAGCATAAATTTAATTTTTCATTAATATGAGAATTAAGCCAGAATTTAAATTCTTTAACCTCTGCATAATATCTTAATGGCTTTCAATGTCACAAAAGTTTTTATCGGGAAACCAAAACCACATTTCATTTCTAAAATTTTAATTTTTTCAAGTTTCAATATGCTTAAAGAAGACTTCACATGATCTCCTATACAGGGTGTCCCAAAACGACCGCATAAACTATGCATAGCTAGATTCCTCGTTGGGAGTACATAAAAACTGCCCGAAGAAGTGCCCCTCTACGATCCATAGTTTTCGAGTTATAGGAAAAACAAAGTATGGCTGTTACCACTGTGGTCCCAGGTCAATCCGGCAGCAGAAACATCAGGAACGTTGGTCTCTTAACGTATGGGCCGGCATACTCGGGGATCGACTGCTTGGACCATATCTGTTGCCTGAACGGCTCTCGGGACAGTCATACTTGGTGTTTCTCAATGAGGTCTTAACCGAGATCCTCGATGACATACCTTTAGCGGCAGTACAAGGGACTTTGGTTTCAGCATGATGGGGCTCCGGCGCATTTCTGTGCTAATGTACGTGGTTGGCTCAATATGGAATACCCCGGCCGCTGGATCGGACGTGGGGGTCCGGTTCTATGGCCACCAAGTGGGGTAACAGCCATACTTTGTTTTTCCTGTAACTCGAAAACTATGGATCGTAGAGGGGCACTTCTTTGGGCATTTTTTATGTACTCCCAACGAGGAATCTAGCTATGCATAAATTATGCGGTCGTTTTGGGACACCCTGTATTCTAAAGCTAAAAACGTCAACCGTGTTCATACCAGTAAACAACTTTACTTTTAAGGTATTTATACTATTATTTGAAAATAAAACTTATTATGCCATATTATTTTTAGAATTTAAGATGGCAGAAAGAAATGCAACTCGAACACATGATAACAGATTTTCATGCATCAGAGGTGATGAATTTGGCCTTTTTATTTTAGATTATTGTTCGTTTATTTAAGCTAATAAATGTGTCCAGACATCCAACGTTAGGCGGGACAGTACCGCTTTTTGTCTCACTGTGATATATGATATTTTAACTTTGAAAAGAGAGTTTAAAAAACTTTTCTTGCAAATAACAGTGTAATAATGAATTAACTCTTAGTGTATTAACAGGTATTGGTGAAATACTTCCCCATGACATTTCTCGGGCATGATAAAGATGGGACACCTATAATATACTATGAGTTAGGACGCATGGATGAAAAAGGTGATTAATTTTTGTTTCCTAAAATAAAGACCTAGAAATTAATTAACTTGATTAATTGAATCGTTAGTTTAAAAAAGGAATAAGTCCAAAAAATGGAAGATTGACATTTTTGTGCTGTTAAAAAATCTCCAAGCTTTGCTTTTCAAATGAGTATTAGAGATTTTTGTAGATTGAATCGTGTGTGCTTTATTCTTTGAGATTGGGAGGGAAGAATCTTCCTATTACAAAGAAATTGGGGCATTTTTCGCGATTTCTATCAAGTTTTCAGGACGCTTACTTTTGGCCTCACGTGCTGCGTACTTTTACCCGCCAGGTCAGATAAAAGTACTTATTCAATTTCTTTGTAATTTTTAACATCGTTTAATTTAAGCTTAGTCCTTCCATTTTTAAAGGTTGGTTCTTGAGTCAATAAACTTGCATTCACTAAAGTTTTGTGGCTTCGGCTTTTATATTAAATATCAGTTTTATAGCCTAAAATGTTCTGACCCTTACTGCGTACTCTTACCCTCCTTCCTATACAGCTTTTTTTTTTTTCAATTTTCGTAAAACTTTTTTTTTTACTTATTTCTTTTCAAACTGGCGATTCAATTGGCATAAATGTATAAAACCGCTAAAATTTTATTTTATAGTTCCTTTTTCTATTTTCTGACATTTCATTCTTTTCAGGTTTATTGAAATCAATGAATCCCTACCTACTGAGGAAATATATTGTACAAACAAATGAATATCACCTTAGACGTATTAAGGTATGCATTGAAAGAGTCTCTACTCTTAAAATGTTTTTGGTCGATAGTTTTCTCAGAAAAATTTTTAATTTCTCGTCCTAATAACACATTTTTGGTATTAAAATCTCCGGATTCTTTTGAGGATTCCGAGTGAGCTATTCGATTGTTTCAATTCTCAATTTATTTTTTTTAAGATTACGGATGAGGTTTTTCGAAACTTTCCACAAACAAAACTAAAAAGCATAAAATTATGAAAAAATTAAAAAAAAAAACTTTATAAAATTAACAAAAAAAGTATAAAATATTTTTTCTAACGCCTTTATAAAACGTAAGACGTGGGGCTCATGCAAAAGATAATTCATAAAATTCTCTTGCCACTCTATTTACCTATCTATCCACGATATAAAATAAAAAGCATAAGGAGTGCCGAGAAAAGCTGATTAATTAAATGCCTAACGCATGATCCTCACTTTTTTGTTTTGCAAGGATTATTTCATTATTTTATACTTTTTAGTCCATTTTAAAACGTGGATCTTAAAAAGTTTTTCATTTCACTAATTATTTTATGGTTTTTTTTAATACAATCAGATGTTTTCAGTTTTTGTGGGAAGAGGAACCATTTAATTTCATATTTATTTGCTAGCATTTCAGAACATGTATGTGTGTGATATTCATATAGTTACAAGTACAAGTTACAAGTTACCGTAAATTAGTAACCATAGGAACCTAGTTAGATTTAAAATGTAAATAAATCGCATTGTAGACAGCTAGATATAATTTTCTATGCATTTGAATATGTTACTTGTATGTTTTATCTTTATTTTCTTCATTTTTAGTGTGAAAAAAAAACTGAATTTTGTTATTTTGTACTTTTTTCACTAAGGTTTTTAGAAAAATAAGGCGCTTAACTCTATTCTCTACTTGCAAATAGCTATAATGCAAGGTTAATAGAGAAGGTACTAATAGTAAATGCAGTTATGAGAAAATAATGTTAAAAACTCGAACTATATACTTTTTTTGTCGATATGTAAAATGTGTTCCAAAAATATTTTAGTTATCCTAAATAAAAGATTTGGACTTACTCTTTTTAAGATGAAATATTCACATTTTTTAGCCTGATGGAAGTGGAAAGTGTGCCCAAATACTTTTTATTTTCAACGTTTCACAGTTGTCACTTTCTCGATTCCTAAACAAAAAGGGTAAGTTCAAAAAAAAACCTTAAAGTATTTTAGTTTTATAATTTTTGGTTAATTTTTCAGAAAAGTGGTATGATCAAAAGTTAGCGGAAAGATTAAAAGTTTATTTTTTTTATATTTCCGCCAATCCTATTCTGATCGGATCAACAAAAGAAAAACATGTCCCTTTTTTAACGATAAGACGTACCCTTTTGTCATATAGTCCTAAAATATTAAGCCCACTCATATTTCCGGCCTAATGTCTCTACCTCTTGTTCAACCAACTATACCAGACTGCAATGTTACTTGACCCTGGAGAGACAAGCTGAGAGCAAACAAAGAAAATAGTTCCCAGCGCGATGTCTGAATTTTTTGAGTTAAACTAAGAACTTCTATATAGAAATATGATTAGTTTGTTGAAACTATGTATATATATATCGTCTTTTTATCACAAATATTCGTACCGAAACTTCTCCTAGCAACCCAATAGGCTTTCTGTTTACTCAGTTTTCCCTTCCGCTTAGTGACGTCATAGGGTCAAGAAACATAGCAACTCAAAGTAAATCTCAGCTTTCTTTCTCCCCTCCAAAATAAACAAACTTTGTTTACTCTAAAGAAGTAATGTTCACTGGGTAATATTAAAATCGCCCCAGATAGAATTGAAAACAATCATGAAAGCTTTCTCTGTATCTGATATTGTTATCTCTCAAATAAAATTTCTACCTCTTTCCCTGTGTAGTTCTTCCTATAGTGATGAAACTTTTTATGGAGTTTCAAGACAACTATCCAGAAACAATAAAAAATCTCTTTGTAATAAATGGTAAGTGCGCTTAGCCTTTTAGTTGGTAATATAGGTTTAAACATCTTTATCTACTTATTAATTTCATATTCTCATCTCTTAGCATCTTCAGCCTTTACAGCCATATGGGCAGTGGTTAGAGAATGGTTGGGTTCGTCTCTGATAAAGAAAATCTTGATTTATGAAGAAGGTATTCATGCAGTTTTGTATTATCTTATTATTTGTGTAATTTAATATGTCCACGGTTGAATGTCGTAAAATGTAATTATTTTTTTTTCTGTAAAAGACGTTAATAAATAATCAGACCAGGATAAAGAGTCTGTAAAATAAGTGAAAACGTTTAAATTGGTTTAAATGTAAAAAGTTTTTTTTAATATTCAGGAAATTTTCAAGAAGAATTTCGCAAAAGAATCGACGAGGACGTTTTGCCAGCTTTCCTAGGAGGAAACAGGACGGATCCAGATGGGAATCCAGAATGTCCCGTGACGGTGAGAACATTAATTCCTAAGAGTGATTCCAGATTGAATGGTAAAAATTTCTTGGGATGGTTAAGCCCAAATACCATTTGAATCGTCAGTTTGAAAAAGGGAATAAGTCCAAAAATCTAGTCTTGAGAAAATCGAAAAAAACCTGCATAAGTAATGGGATTTTCATTGTATAACCACTAAATTTGTACTGGAAATTCAGGACCCTATTTAGAGTACAGAATAATCATCTAAAAAATATAAGTTTATTGGAAAAATATTTTACAGTTGAAAAAAGTTGATGGGCTTGTTCCCTTTCTCAACCTCATAGGAATTTCAGCTGAAATAATTTTAAAAGCCACTTTATTCAACAATTAAACTAAATCTCTGCATAGTTGCATTGTTTTCAGTATAAATGTTAAAAATAGAAAGACACATGAAAATAAAATTAATATTATTAATAATTATTAAAATTAGTATTTATTAAACCGATTCATTAAGGGACTATCAAGGGAGTAAGTGAATATCAATGGAGTCAAATATTCGCAGGATAGAAAAAAAAGGTGAAAACACTTTTAAGTCAAAAGGAAATAACAAAAGAAAGGTAAATTAACTTAAATTTCAAATTTAATAAAAAAATACAATGAATTAACATTGATTTCGCCAATTTCAAGGGGCTATATGTGCCGATAAGGGTATAGTTATTTTTTCCTTCTGTATACTCTTGTGTAGAGCGAAGATTGGAGATTTTTTGGCGCACAAAAAGTCCATTTGCCATAGCTTTCTTAGCGCCATGCAATTTTACCAACACACTGACCGCTTTTCAGCTTGGCAATGTCTTGGGAATCCCTAAAAACCTCCTCTTTTTTCCCGTTTGAAGGCCAATTTCAATACATAAACATAAATGCGTCATTAATTTAGCTTATTTAATCCGGTCTTATATTTTTCTTTAAAAATGTTTTAAGTTTCAAAATACATACTTGTATATCAATACTTCAATAAATCGGGATACAATGTGTTTGCCACTTTTCATTATAGAACCGCTTATTATTATCAACCGGATATTGTTATAATTTTAATCTTGGACGAATGCATAGCGGAGTGGACTATATTTTCAGAGGATTTCAAAAGGAGATGACACTAATTTTTGTTTTTTAATTTCAGATAAACCGTGGTAGAGTTGTGCCAGAGGAATATTTCACTGAGCTAAACCCTCCTAAATTCCTACAGAACCCTGGAGCCACAGCCGCTAGAATCGGTCGCCAGAAACAACTCCTTGTGCCTTTCCAAGTTACTGAATCGAATAGCATTATCAATTGGGAGTTTATTGTTCTCCAGTCTTACGACATAGGTTTCGGGATATCGCTGAAGACCTCAGATGAAATGTTAGAGGAAGTTCTACCAGTTCACAAAAACGAGACAGAGTGTCTCATAGAACGCGGAATGTACAGATGTAAATCGACGGGTACCTGTAAGTATAAAAGATTTGGAGTAAAATTTAGTCTAACTATAATCATATAGGTCTCTCTAACCGTAGAATAAAGTCATATTAAATAAAGTGAACGCTCGTTTTTAAATTTGGAAGAGTAAAACTTAAAATATTTAGAACCCTAGATATCCGATTTTCTCGACCAGCTACGAGAAAAAAATCCTTCAACAATTTTGGCAATTACATCCTACTACATTTTCTTAAAAATGTTTGTTGTTTAACATGCATATAAATGTTCACAACTAGTTAAATCACTGCATAAATCGTAAGAAATTAAGACAATTTTATTATTAAAACTATAATTTACACACAGTACGGTAAACATTTTTTTCCATTACGATACAATTTTACATTACGATACTTGAATATTTGAGTCTTCTTCTTAGGTACGTTCCCAATTGAATAATATAATCGGAAATCCTTTGTACACGGGAATCTTTAAAGATTATTTTGCGAGAATATTACATTCAAGGATATTTTACTCTTAATTGTCTGTATTTTCTATAAACCTATATTTATATCGATAACTGTAGCACGAGGCAGTTACTTTTAAAATCGTCCGAATATTTTCCACAAAGTTTCCTCATATGTTTTGGAGGGAGCTGAATTCGATATGAATTTTTCATACAATATTTCGACTGGCAACATTAAGGAAAATCGATAAAAATGCTAAAATGTCCGCTCATTTCATGTTTGCTCGCTTGTAGAGTGAAAAGTATGGATATCTCATGAAAATGTTGAATGCAAAAAAATAAAAAGGATAAAACAAGATACAATACAATCCATTACACCATTTCTTTCCAACATACAGTGTGGCCGAAAGAGCGCACCAAAAATCTGACAAATTCAAATCTGATAAAATTGATTTTTTACCCCCCGGGGACCGGAATTTGTCAGATTTTTGGTGCGCTCTTTCGGCCATACTGTATGTTGGAAAAAAATGTTGAAATGGACTGTTTTGTAGCTTGTTTTATGTTCTTTATTTCTTATACTTAACATTTTCATGAGAAACTCATATTTTTCGTTCTATAAGCAAAAAACCGAAAAAGGGAGTGAAATTTTTGCGCTTTTTCGAATTTTCACAAAAATGCCATTTGAAATTTTTATGCAAAGTTCAGATTTCGATTCAACACCCTCAAAAACATATAAAGAGAAATAATAATATAATTACATAAATATAAGAGAAAAAACCAGGTTACTGGACTAATTCCTAGATGTTTTGTTTTAGATTTCATCATCTTTGACAACTCTTACAGCTGGATCCACTCCAAGGATATTTGTTACAGAATTTGGGCTTCGAAATCTGATTAAACCTTCCTTAAACCTATTTATTTAAGCTACGAACAAGTATAAGGACCTTTTGTAAAGTAAACAATAGAGTTTATAACGCTCCTAATTAAAATAAACTGAAAATTGACTGAACTTCTCTACGCACAAGATTTCCTTTTTATCAATAGAAAAATTTGTTTTAGTCTATTATGAACAATAGGAGCGAGTCTACCAGGATATAACTAACGTGCTTTACAAGGTACGAGAATCTAAACATGTTGTTGAACTGCATTTGGAAAAAATAAAAAGTTTCCTGCTACAGAATACAGAAGAAAGTACCTTTTAAACTGTCTGGAATATATTAAGTTGTAGCTAACCACACAAAAAATAAATGTTTTTTTGTTATATATAAATAATGTGTCTCATTAATTATAGCACAGACATCCAATTTTGAAACGACATGTAGTAAAGGGGAAGACGTATACCAATAAATTCGTAAAGATGGAGATAAGATTATAAGATTAGTAAAGATCCAGAAAATGATGATACGGCAACTCATATATCAAGCGTAGATGAAATATGAAGTAATATAAGCCTGAATATAATGAATATTATATTCATCACGCTTATATTCATATGAATATAAGCGTGATGTAGATATTTTAATCATGGGAAAGAGGTTTAATATGAAAGTACTGGAATGAGGAAGGGGGGAATAAATGACTTTTACGGATACATAATAAAATTTTCATTAGTGTTTCGGAAAATATCAACCTTTACTCCCTTCCAGCAACGACTATAAATCTTAAAACGTTTTTCAAGTTATACGGTAGAAAGGGAAAAGAATTAAATTACAAATAAAATAAAAACTGAGTATTTTTACATTTATTTTTAATATAATTAGAATTTTTAAAAATAAAATATGTTTATCTGGTCAAAAGTAAACAAACAAATTTACCTGCATTTGAATATAGTTTTAATTTTTTAACCTAATTTTTTTTAGGTATATGACACTAAAATCTAGCTATTTGACATTTCAATCAAGTATTTCTTTTACATGGTACTTAAAATGAGACTTAAATTGTGTTCAAAGGCTGTGTTCAACTTTGACTACCTGGGGAGGCAACACGGTCCGATCCTCCAATCCCTCAAAGCCCATTTAGAGCCCCTTTCACTCAATAGCATGGCTTGGGACGACGGTAATGGACACCTATGGAGACAACTAGTGTTCGGCACTAGTTAACAAGAACTAGTTGCAACTAGTATTTAACTACCAATCAACTAGTAGTTAACTAGTAGTTTAACTACTTTCAGTTTAAAGTAGTTCAACTAGTAGTTTAACTACTTTTTTAATTAACTACTAGTTAAAACTACTTTCAAATTTTCAACTACTTCAAAAAATGTTTTATTTAAAATTTAAAAAGATATTTAAAATGTTTATCAAAGGTAGAGTACTCAAATACCGTAACCAGAAATAAAGACCATTTTTGCACGAAGTATAAACGTTTTTTGTGACACAGATAAGAAAGATGTATTAGAATTTTGCCAAAAAGTAGGTAATGAAATTATATAAACTAGTTAATTAGTAGTTAACTACTTTGGGAAATAGTTAACTACTAGTTACAACTACAATTTCCCAGACTAGTTAGTAGTTGGTAGTTAACTATTTTTTTACCACTAGTTGCCGAACACTAGAGACAACACTCCTCACTGATTTTCTCAGCCCCCTAACATCCAGGAAGGCTGAATTTTTCATCAATTCACATTTACATTAGGCACAATCATAGAAATAAATTTGGCTTTGATATTTTTTTTTCCTTCTTGGTGTTGCAATTTTTTTGTCCAGCAGTGTATTTTAACGAAATTAAGTAATCATCTTCCAAATTGCAAGACTGTTTGGTTAGTTTTCCTATAGCAAGAAATAGTAGTTCTTTTGTCATCCAAGCTCGAGTAGTTTTAGTATTCAAATGGCCGGATTATTTTGAAGATTCCGAGTAAGTTTTAGATTTTCTTTAAAAACTCTCAATTATTAAAATTATTTTAATATAAATATTTTAATTTTTTTAGATTACAAATACGGTTGCAGTTATGGCAACAAAAGGCACATATTAACGCCACTGACGACGATTTTAAAATTATACAAATCTATTTGATGTTTAAAAATTGTACTTTTAAAATCTTTCTAGAATAGAATTGGTTCAAAAACTTACAAATATGCTTTTAAACTACACTTAATACATTTTAAACATGTTTTTGTTATAGATTTTTAGCTCATAATTTAGCCCGACGAACAAGCCATTTGTTTGTAATTAATATGTTCTTTTCATTAACATTCATATGATGTTCATTGTAACATTCTTCCTAGGCATACCACAGTATGACAAGTATACTTGTCAGGTATTAAAAGAGGGCATGATAATACTTTTATTTAAAAACTGCGTTATTAAAAAATTTTATTTCGACAAAATTATGAAAGAATGGACTTTAAATGTTATCGATTGATCAGTGCAGGGAGTGTTTCTTTTTAACTGATTGATAAGCTGTGTTATTCTGCTGAGGTATGTTTTACATCGTTCTCAAAATTTGGGTCACGGTGTGAGTTTACATTGATATCATTTGAAAATTTCCTTCGTTTCAAAGACAACAACATCGACCGATTTACGTGTTTAGCCTAGTTTGGATTTCTGGCTATGAATAGCAACGGACTGGACTGGGGACTGACAAATTAATGATGACTGCTAATAGTTGGAAATAAAGATTCTTTAATACCCTTGAAAGAGTAAGTTTACCAGAGGAGTATCATTCCAAATCAAAGGACTTCCTAAATTTATTATAGTAACAAATAACGCTAAATTTATTATAGTATAAAGTTGAATGTAAAGTACTTTATTTAATCTTCTCCCTTCTACTTGTATATGTCACGGGCAATGTGATAAATTCAGTGGAGTTTATGAATGAAATTTATCACTTTGCCAGCCTCCACTTCGGGCATTATTAAAAATGCCCGATTAATCACTTTGCCCATAACATATATATTGTTTTGAGTCCATAGTTTTCTTTTAACTGACTATTAAGTTATGAAATTTGATAGTTACGTTATCTGGTATTCTGAGCATTCCTCTAAATTGGAAAATCCTCTTAAACGATGCAAACTGTCCCGGTCCCATTCTGTATCTATTGAACCCAATTCACTGTGTTAATTATAGTAACCACAAAACTGCATATATAGGTTTTAGGATCTTGAGAATGGAAAAAGAGTTAACAGTAGAGCAAGAAAAGGCTCTCTCAGAAGTAAGTTATCACTCGGTTATCACTCTTATAAAGAAATTAATTATAATACATAAAAGTTTTAAAATTGGCTCATAACTGAAGTTTCTAAAAAACCTAGTTTTGAGGTACAGAATAATTTCTATTCTAATTCTAATAATAATAAAATAATTCCTATTAAAAATATATTCGCATGTGACAATGCATAAGTCTCCTTTAAATGTCTATAAATTTAAATGTTCTATAAATCATTGGAACTAATAAATTTAGTAATTGGGGGTTTGTGTGCGGTTTGCTAATATCTGCTGACAAGGGAGAGGGGGGGGGTCGAAAATGACCAAAAACATGCTTACGTTATATTTGAACTGGCCCTTAATGAATATCAATCAAGTTCAACATTCACTGCTTGAATAAGATAAAAACGCTCTAAATTAAAAACAAATTTTGTTTTAACTGAGTTTACAGTATAAAGAATAAATAAAAATAATACAATGAATCGACAACGACCTGCCCTAATTTTGTTTGATTGCTTTTTTAGTTGAGATGTCGGCTTAAAGATGGTGTACCATCATCCATGTATGAAGACACTCAATGTTTGAAGAGATTCCTAGTAGGTAATATCCATAATAGGAACCTCCCATAATTTAATTTACTTAAAGAAATTACACTAATTAATATATCTTTATTGAATTCTAAAAATTTAATTGTAGCCCGGGATTACCATGTTAAGAAAGCTGAATCTATGATACGTAAAGTAAGTATCAAAATTTTTTTCCCTATATCTTGACATTTAGTTATATGTTTCTGTGAAAAACCGAAACTGGTGAATGTCAACTAGTAGTGTTCCTATTCATTTGGACTATGCTAAAGGGTGAAACGGATATTAATGTCTACATCTCACAGTCCCGATTCTCATCAGACGGAACGTATCTTAAATTTTGATAAATACTTTACGTTCTTATAGTAAACTTTTTCTTTTTAAATTTTTCAAGATTTCATAAACTAAATTACATTAAAATTTTAAAGAATAAAGTACAATTAAAAAACGTAACAATAATATTTATAACCATCAGTTCAAAGTGAATGTGAACATTCGCTCGTGAAAGTCAAATCGATCAAATATTTAAGAATAAATACCAGTAGATCCAGTTAATGTTGAAAATCACAGGTAAAAGTGGGCTTTCTCCGGATTTCAGTCTTTCACAGTAACATACGTACTATACTAAAATTACTTTCAGTGTTCAAGTTTATAAACCCTTTTATCTGAAACCATAACTCCAAACGACATTTAAATAATAAAACATCTAGCTACTTTAAAACTTTTATGGGTATATGTGGGCTTATACTAGTAAACACCTTCCTTTTGGCAAGATTTCCTACCCGAAAGGCTAGGTGTAAACTTGCTTTACTTAAAGAACTATCACTTTAACATTTCAAGGTAAGATAAAACAATTCAAATAAAACATATGTTTGTTTTCTTTTAGAATTTAAGATGGCAGAAAGAAATGCAATTGGAAAACCTGATAACAGATTTTCATGCCCCAGAGGTGATAAATCCCAATTTTTATTCATTTTATGATAGACATTCTGGTATTATAAAATTAAAAAATACAACAAACGTAAAACTTATACAAAAACGAAGTAGTCTTAAAAGAGAAGTTGAAGAATTTTGTTTTGAAGAAGTGATTTGTAGAAAGTGTTACAAAAAAAATAATCACTTAAAAAGAAAAGTTTTACACGCAAAAGGTAAATACTATTAATACTTTTATTAAATACAATTTAATGAATTAATCTAATTTTTGTATATTAACAGGTATTAACGAAATACATCCCGATGACTTTTCTTGGGTATGATAAAGAAGGTGCACCTATTCAATACTGTGAATTCGGTCCAGTGGATGAAAAAGGTATTTTCTGTCCCAAAAATTCTAGACCGAATTTTTAAAATTATACTATAACAACCACCCTTTTATACATTTTATCAATTTGATTTAAGAAATTTGATATTGTTGTTATAAATATATGTGCGTTGCGTGCTTTATAAGTTTATTTAGCTTTAACTTAAGATCAATAACCTCAAAGCAGCTTTGAGAAGTTAAAAAGATACCAAAATTCCATGTGTAGCACGATATTTTATTTTCTAACACTCAACATTTTTTTTAGGATTAATGAAATCAGCTAATGCCTGTCAATTGAGAAAATTTATTGTGAAAACCTATGAAATACATTTCAAACGTTTAAAGGTGTGCTTTGAAACTAGTTCTTTAAAATAATAATGATGAGCATGATGGTTACATTACATTACGGTGACATTACATCACTTTCACAAATTTTCTTTTTGGTGATTTAAATAGTGATTAAAGGTAAAATATATTCGTTAAAATATCTAGACCTATCATGCCTTGTTTATTTTTTTCTAATACTAATTCAAAACCTCCTTAAAAATAAATATAAGTCTAATGTTGGGGCCTTAGTTAGAAAACAGCAATTCCCTGACATTCACACAGAGTTTAAAATTTCAACTAAAACTTTAAGCTGAAAAGTGTTAGTAATTTCAACTATAATTTATTTAAATTCTAGATGCAATCGTTTCGAGCATTAATTGTTATACAAAGTGAAATTCACATTGTATTTTATTCGTCGACATGTTAATTGGGTTCTAAATTTAACCCCACAATTACAGAGACATGAACTTACCTGACATTAAAGTGACACTTTTATTACATTTTCCAGCCTGATGGAAGTGGATACTGTTCGCAGGTACTAGTCATTTTCAACGCTGCACAAATATCATTGACTCGATACCTAAACAAAACAGGTAAGATTAAAAATACTATAGTTTCATACGCTATGTAAAGAGTATGATAGCTTTTAATCACTATATCTAACTTTCTCTGATAAAACTTTTTATAAACCATACACAATTTCTCTTCCACTCTCCCTATTTAGTTTTCAATATTTTAATGAAAATGATTATGGAATTCCAAGACAACTATCCAGAAAGAATAAAAAACATCTTTGTTATAAATGGTAGGTATAAGCTTAACCTCTCATTTGATATACGTATTAGATTAATGTAATTATTTATTTTCCTCATATCGTAGCATCATCGGCTGTTGCTACCATTTGGGCTTTGGTGAAGCAATGCTTGGGTTCATCTCTTATACAGAAAATCTTTATATGTGAAGAAGGTAGATATGCAGTCTTATGCCGTTCGATTCTATGAAAATTTTAATTTCCTCAGTAGTAGGTGCTAATAATCAATTGATTTTTCCTTTTTTTAATTTCTAATTACAATTGCAAATTGACACAATTCCCACCATTACTACAATTGATATTACTACATTATAATGCAATGGTAATGCAACAAGGAGAATTTCAATTTCGAACTTAGCGGCCCAAATATTTGTAATAAGTATCAATTATAACATACAGGGTGTTTCTAAAGTCCATTTCAAGGTTTTTATTTGGGACCAACGTCAATTAGGGGTCATGGTCATAGGCCATAGTGTGTACTCCTAGGTAACTGGCCATGCTGAACCCATTGAGACGGCTTACAGTGCCCCTATCGGCAAAATAAGGATATTAATTAAAAAACAAAAGTAGATAGAACAAAAACTTCAATGAGTAAATTGTTTGCAATATTATAACGCGCAGAAAAAATAGTTTCATGAAGATACTTCAATTTTCAAAGAGATTTTAGAAAGTGAAAATAGTACTTTTTTAGGCCTTAAAAAAGAAAAAGCTTGCAAATTTGTAAGTCTGTTGTCTTGCTTGTCTGCTGACAGTTTAGTGAAAACTTAAAGCCATTTATGAAAGTATAATGCGACAGACCAAGATAAATAGAAACTGTTTTCAATTGGATTTAATCTACGTTAATCGTGTTGGGCCACAGGGCTTAAATTTTAATATTTTTTTTTTCTAACGTGCAGGGACTTTTGAGGAAGAACTACGCAAACGGATCGATGCAGACGTTTTGCCAGCATTCTTAGGAGGGAAAAGAACGGATCCAGATGGGAATCCAGAATGCCCTATGACGGTAAGTCTAGAATATCCTACTGTTTTAGTAGTTTTGTTAGTTTTGTTAGTTTTTTTATCCTACTGATTCAAACTTCACGGACAAAACATTTGATGAGGTGTAGAAAATTACATTCTGAATCGCACATATAAGTAAGGTCGCAAGGCACTTGTATAGAGCAGCAAAACTTGACCTCGAGAAATAAAACCTAGTAGCACAGCTCATACCAAATATGTCAAGTTTACGTAACTACAACTAGAAGTAAAAGAAATTTGGCCATAGTAAATTAGATGAATATTGAACGTTTGTGTTACTTAGGAAAAGGATGCTATTTTAAGTTTTAGAAAGCATCCACTTCAAGCAAGATTTCATTCACAGATGATTGGCTTATAGATATATTTTCCATCAATGTTTTCTACATATAAGGAACAAACCACATTTTAATCATCACTAAATGATATTTAGAAATGGAGAAAAAAAGACTTGTTTCATTTTGCCGTTCTATAACAAAAGTCAGTAGAATTAATATCATAATTTCGATGCAAGATCAATGAAAGTAACCAGCAAAACTTTTTTTAGTTTAGAACAAAACCGAAACAAATTTGAACAGTTTACGAATCGTATGTCAATAATTATAGTGTCCCGTCCATGTTCTTTTAATATTACGGCTGTAGAAGTATAGTAGATATACTTAAAAATTGGAAGACATTGTAGTTTTGGTTTTAACATTTCAGGTAAACCGTGGTGGAGTTGTTCCTCAGGAATATTTTACTGAAATAGACCCGCCTAAATTCCTACAGAACCCTGGAACCACAGCTGCTAGAATCTTTCGTCAAAAACAACTCATTGTTCCTTTTCAAGTTACTGAATTGAATAGCATTATCCATTGGGAGTTTATTGTTCTCCAGTCTTACGACATAGGTTTCGGGCTATCTTTGAAAACCTCAGATGAAACACTGGAGGAAATTATCCCAGTTCACAAAATTGAGACAGAAGTTCTTCCTGAACGTGGAATGTACAGATGTAAAACACCGGGTAGTTGTAAGTATAAAAAAGGCATAAATTTGTGTCTAACTTTAATCTGGGGTTCTCTCAAGAATGACGGAGGAGGTCCGTTACTATAAAACAAATGGAATGCATTCCTTTATCATTCCAATTATTCGAATCCTAAGTATCCGAATTTTTCATTATTCCGATAGTAATGAGAAACGATTATTTCAAAAACATGACACATAATAATGAGACCAAGTTATTATTTATTTAGCATGTATTTATTTTATTTTGAAAAGATGTAACTATTTTTTTAGCTCCATTGCTGTTTCTTTGTTTTAGATTTCGTCATCTTCGACAACTTCTACAGCTGGATTCATGCCAAGGATATTTGTTACAGAATATGGGCTACGATAGCTGATTAAACTTTCCTCAAATTAAAAATAATTATTTAAGTTACTGACAAATAAAAGGATTTTTTGGAAAAGTAACAATAGATTTTATTATTTGAAATAAACCGAGGATTAACTGCGAGAATCAATTATAGGACAGAAAAAAGTGGTTTTCGACTTTAACATGAAATAACTCTAAAACTAATAACCACATCAACCAAATGTCTTTATTAATATTTTAATGAATTTAAATGATTATCATATGAATCAATTTTAAAAACCCTCAAAATCTTCCAAAAACATCAAAAGAGATAAATCCAACAGTTTTCATTCAGAAATGACTTGTATAATAACAATTTTAAAAATTGATATGTCAATTTTATTTCCGAACTTAATGCATTATACGGTTTCAGCTCCCAAACATTATCTTTAGCAAGTATCACACGTCTGTTTCATTAGGGTTTTTTAATATTTTCGGCCAATTTTTGAAATTAAAAATTACTTTCCTTTAATTCATAAAGAAATTACCATGAAAACAAGATATAGTCTTAACAAAATATAGTTAAAAGATTTGTTTGCTTTTGGATGTATTCAACGTCTAGCAGTTGTCCGCAACTGCAAGAATAGACTATTAGACTTTGTTTGGATTACTTTGCTACCCCCTACTTACCCCTTAAGAATTTCATATTTAACCTGTAGTTACGACTAATATCCCTGAAAAATCACCCTCCCCCGATTTAATGGACATTATTGGGTTGCCCAAACTCAATATGTCCCTATACACTGATTCTTATAATAATTTAAATAATTCTAAAATAGAACAATTTATGAAACTTTTCCAGTTCCACGCATTCGAACTTTTGATACTTAACTACACTTATCAAGTCATTCTAATCAGACATTATTATTTAAGAAAATTTGAAATTTGACTGAAAATATTATAGATATTAATTAAAATTTTCAAGCTAAAAAACAGTCGTATCTCACCAATTTGTTCTTCTCCATTTTAGCTTTTTTGCTAAAAGAATATTTTCTCTACCTAAACAAAATATACCTACAGGAACTTTAATGAAGTTTGGATATATTTTGTAATTAAATCGCCAGTTTGAAAAAGGGAATAAGCCCAAAAATTGGCAAATTGACATTTTGTGCACAAAAAAAATCTTCAAACTTCGCTCTACACATGGTGTAAAAAGAAAATAAATAACAACCCCCAATCGGCAGATATAGCTCCTTGAATTTGGCGAAATCAATGTTGATTCGTTGTATTTTTTATTAAATTTGAAATTTAAGGTTTTTTTTTCTTATTCTTTGTACTTAAAACTTAGCCAAAATAAAATTTGATTTTAATTATTTAAAAGTATTTTTTTATCCAACGTATGTTTGACTCCATTGATATTCACTTACTCCATTGATACTGCCTTAATGACTCAGTTAATAAAAATTTTTTATTTTATTCCTTTTGGTTTTTCTATTTTCACTTCTATGTGAACTAAGCAGAAATATAATTTAGTTGTCGATAAAAATTGTTTTTAATATTTTTTTCGTCTGAAATTTCAAAAGGTTGAAAAAGGGAAAAGTCCATAAACTTTTTTCAACAGTAAAATATTTTTGAATACATTGAATACAGAATACAGAATAATCATCAAAATATATATATTTTGATGATTATTCTGTACTCTAAATAGGGTGCTGAATTTCCAGCACAAATTTTGTGGTTATTCAATGAAAATTCCATTACTTATACAGTTACAGTTACTTATACAGCCATTTGTTTGTAAACAATATTACTTTTCCGAGGCATACAGTAAAATGACAAGTACTTGTCAGGAATTAAAAGAGTTCATGGTAATGCTTTTATTTAAAACCTTCTTTCATTAAAATGAAAATGTTAATTTGACAAACTTATGAGTGTACTTTAAATGAATCGTCAGTTTGAAAAACGGGTTTTGATAATTGAAAAGAAAAAACTGTAGAAGTAATGAAATTTTCATTGAATAACCACAAAATTTGTACTGTGAATCCCTATGTAGAGTACAGAATAATCATCGAAAAAATATAAGTGCATAGAGTGTTTTCAGGTGACGTCACAACCGGTTATTTTCTTTTAACTGTGTACCTTCTGTAGGGCTTTTAACTGTTGCTAAGGCCGTTGTTTATCTGTTGCTAAGGCGGTTTTTAGGTATGGGATCACGTGATTGCAAATGCTCCAATAGAAGAATTCCACGGCTAGTCATTTTCTGTAACTGTTAACCTCTGTAGGGCAAAAAACTGTAACATTTATGTTGCTAAGGCCGTTGTTATGTCCGAGTCATGTGATTGAAAATGCTCTATTCAAAAATGTTTTAGAGTTAAAAAAAAACGTCAATGGACTTATCTTTTTAAACCTTACGAAATTTCAGATGAATTTTTTTTTAAACTATTTTAATCGACAGTTAAATTGTATTTCTGCTTAGTATGGCACAAAAGTGAGAAATAGAAAGACTAAGACGAATAAAATAAAATAAAATAATACTGAGTCGTTAAGGCTATCAATGCAGTAAGTAAATATCAACGGAGTCGAATATTCATTGGATAAAAAAAGGAGAAAATACCTTTAAATTAAAATCAAATTTATTCTGGCTAAGTAAGTTAATACAAGGAATATGAAAAGAAAAACAAATTATCTTAAATTTCCAATTTTACATTAATTTTTTGAAATATTTCAAATTTTTGGGTTTACATATATTTTTGTGTGCTATGAAAAATAGCCTATAAACATGTATAATACTACCATAAGTCTTGATTACTATTACTTGATATTTAGAATTTTTTTGGCTGTTTTATAAAAATCTTAATTTGTAAAAAAAAAATCCTCAACATTTGCAGAGTGGCATCAAACGGTTTTGAAATCTATACTATTAACTCTATCAAAATTAAAGAAGTACTTAGATTTAAAAAAAATGAATTGAAAAAAATAAAAAGAAAATCTGGTGAGACTCTCTGTGAGCAAAAAGCATAGACCAGAAAACCCAACTAACCAAACTTGAAACTCTATCAGAAACCATCAAAACATTTATGATATACGCGATTTCACACTTTTTGACTCGGCACCCTGACTACTGATAATGCTTGCAGACTAAATACAAGATAGTCTTTATGCAGCTGATTTGTTAGAATAAATGTCTTCCTTTTAAAAGTAACAAACGTGTTTTTTAAATGGCAACAAAGAAGTATTCTTGAAATTCTGGGACAATTATGTTTTATGACGGGTTGCGGAGGAGATTTAAAATATTCCCAATTTGAAAAATTAGGATCACTCAAGTTGTCTAGTTTAATGTGACTTTTTACTCAGATTTGAAAAAAAAGTATTTAACGGAATTCTCTCTATTAATAGTAACCCAAATTGCATAGGTTTTAGAAACTTGAGTATGCATGAAACGTTTACAGAAGATCAAGAAAAGGCTCTCTTAGAAGTAAGTCATCACTCTTAATAAAGAAATAAATTATAATACCTTAAATGTTTAAATGGTAAGGGACTCCCTTTAAAGCTATTTTTCAAAACCCCTTATTTTTGTTTGGATGTTTTTTTAGTTGAGATGTCTGCTTAAAGATGATATTCCATCATCCATGTATGAAGATACTCAATGTTTAAAGAGATTCTTAGTAGGTAATGTCCGTAATAGGAATCTCACATAACTTATATTACTTAAAGAAATTATTAATATTTATTTTAATAAATTCTAAAATTTAATTCTAGCACGGGATTACAACGTTAAAAAAGCCCAATCTATGATACGTAAAGTAAGTATCAAAACTTTTTTTTTTCTATACTAGGGGGCCTGCCCCCTGCTCGCTATCGCTCACCAACCCCCGGAACTGCTTTGCAGTTCTTTTCAGATCGCTTCGCGATTTTAGCGAGCAGAGCTCGCTTATTCATCTCAACAATCCAACAGAGCCCTTTTCTCAGCTTAATTAAGCCTCTTGTAATACCGAAAATAGAGCATTTTCAATCACATGACTCTGCCTAACAACGGCCTTAGCAACGTTGTTTTATTCCTCCAGTGACATCATGTGCGAATGCTGCTATTGGATACTTCTATGTCCCGCCCCTAACAACAGCCTTAGCAACGTTGATTTTGTCCTCCAAATGACGTCATGTGCGAATGCTCTATACCTCTCTCTTGCTTATCAATAATTTAATTGAAATGTTGAAAAAAAATATTCAGCAAGTCTACTAATAACCATCAACCACTTTGTAGAAAAAAGCATTGTTGAAAATATAATAAATCAGACTCATCATAAAACACGCATGAAACTGTCTGTTTCTCTAGTGAACGGCCAGAAAGAGAAGAAAAAATTAAAACTTTAAATGTTAATAATTCCAAAACTAATTAGAATTTTTGAAAAAACAAAAAGCCAATCTTTTTATAAAAAATATTTGTATGTGTCTTTAAAATATCATAGTTCTACTATGATTAGTTTTGCTTTTATAACAAAAAAAACCAGAAAAACCGTCAAAAATTTCGAAACTTTAAAACTTAATTACTCCAGAACTAATTCGAAATTCGAAAAAAGGGGCGACGTGGTGCAAAACTGCACATCTAAGAGTATATGTCCGCAAAAAATCATATTTCTGCTGCTAACAGATTTTGCTGGGGGCGAACTCGCAGCAGAAAAAAATAATTTTCAACTTTGACATTAAATAACTCTAGAACTAATTATCTCGTAAATTAGCTTTTAGAACGAAAATGATTCTCATACATTTGTCTAGAAATGTTTAAAATTTCACAAATTTCCGTGGAATAGTTTTTGCGTAGTGAGAGTTCAAAGTGTTCAAAAATAAAATTTTCAAAAGCAGCGGCGGCGGCGGCGGTCACTGTTACTTTTTTTTTAATATAGAGAGACATTTGTGTTTAGTGTTTTGTACAAAGCAAGTTAGACAAAATTCATTCATTCAAAATACAAAAAACTTTCAGTGTTCATAAAGGCTTTTACCCGAAACCAAAACTTGTAAAATAACTTTTATCGGTTCTTTTTTCAGAATTTAAGATGGCAGAAAGAAATTCAACTAGAAAGCGTAATAACAGATTTCCATGTCCCAGAGGTAATAAAAATCCCATTTATTTAAGACCGGCCATGGTTCCCACTCTTTTGTGAGAAAAAAAATCAAGTACTTTTCAAGGACTTTTTAAGGCTCATTTTAAATTTCTCAAGGACTAACATAGAAAGGCGAAAAAGTCATTTACGAGCAACAAAACTAGTTCTCTTCAGTGTCCCTACTTCAGAAAACAACGTCTCTCAAAAACCTTTCTTATAGGGAAGACTACATTATATTACCATTCATATATCCAACAATTTCAAACATACTACTATATTTCACTTGTTTTAGGAAAGTCAAACAGAAAAATTAAAGTAACCAAGTTATACCTGTTCTACAATTTAAAAAATCCCATCCGTGTTTAAGAAGATAACAGGATATTAAGTACTTGAATAAAAAATTAACTTTTTCATGTTCAAACTGAAAATAATTCCAAAATAAAATATTTCAAATAAAATTCAAGGACTTTTAAGGACTTAGCACTAAATTCAAGTACTTTCCAGGGCCCTTGAAATCAAAAATGAAATTCAAGTACTTTTCAAGGATTTTCAAGGCCCGTGGGAACCCTGCCGGCCTGCACAACATAGGCCTGTGGGCCTCATGTGGCCCGGCCTTTTTTTAGCTGTCGGACAGGTCTTGAATGATTCTAAAATTTTAGAAGATTTAGGAAGGATTTAATTAAAAAAGATAGCGTTTTCAAAAAGAATTCGCTGATGTTGAACAGTCTTTCTACCAATTTTACAAATGAAAAGTCAGCTTCAAAAGTTTAATAAAAACCTCCTGTAATCGTCAGAAATGTAGAAATTTCCTTTAAATTAATTACAGCGTAAGCTCTAGAAGTATGTTTTTAACTGCGTGATCCACATTTCCCTATTTATCTGTTTGTGTTTTCCCTCAATGTCATGAACAAGCAATAGAAAGTTAAGATTGATTTTTTGACCCACGGGGGGGAGGATGGATCCAGATTGGGAAATTGGGCCCTCTTCGCAGTTAAGGTTGTGCGTGCAGGTCTGTTGTAAGACATGGTTAAAACATAAAATGCAAAAGAAATAAAACTGATGTAGAAACGCAATTTGAAAAGAAAAGTTGAAAATTTTTGCTTCAAAAAAGGTATTTGTACGAAGTTTTTATCAAAGAATTAATTAATCGATTAAAAAAGGAAAAACGTTTCATTTAAGAGAGGGGTTTTTTTATTAAAAATTCTATAAATATTTTCACAGTCATAATTAGTTACATAGTATCATTTAGCACGCGTAAAAAAATATAGTCACTAGTTCAAAAGAAGAGTAAAAACAATAATTGGCCCATGCACATTTTCAAAAATCTAAGCAATTTTGTGAAACAAAATAAAACTTGCATGGGTAATCACGATATTTATACAAGGGGTTGCTATTGTCGTTTCGCCGACACGGAAATTTCCTACCCCCATTCGTTGGCCTTACACTCACAAATCTCTAAAGCGAAGATTAAACAGGTAACCCGGGGGGAAGGAAATATTTTGTCGTCAAAACGTCCAGGACACCACAGGGTGTTCCATAATGGACAAACTGGAAAGGGAATAGAGAATGTCCAAAATATTCAAAATTGCTCAAATTTCCATTTAACAGATAAAGTTCACATATTTACAACGAAAAAGTCATTAAGCAAATTTAAAAAAAAAAAAAAAAAACATTATATTTAATTGTAAATGTTTCCTTGACTTAAAATATGCAACAAAATTAAGAGAGGTATAAAAGATGTAACATGATATTAACGTTACACGATTATAACAAGTGTAACAAAGATTTTCTTGCTAAACTGTTTAATGAATTAATTTAATTTTCATATATTAACAGGTATTAATGAAATACTTCCCTTTGACCTTTCTTGGGCATGATAAAGAAGGGGCACCAATCCAATACTATGAATTCGGCCCATTGGATGAAAAAGGTATTTTTTCTTCCAAAAATTCTAGATATACAGTTTTTAAAATCATATTATCAAAACTGCCCTCTCATACTTTATATCAATTCTTCTTTGGTTTAATAAATTTACTATCGTTGTTATAAATGTATTAGGTCTGAAACGAAAATTAGATATTGCTGCACTATTCCTCAAATTCCCCATATTTCTAATAATGTTTAATGAGTTACATTATGTAAAGAAAAATTCATAACATATCAATGGAAAAATATACAAAATTCATTCACAAATATACAAAACTCTGAGGTGAGATATCTGAAATTGAATGCCATCTTCTTACCATCATCAACCATATTAGAATCTTCTATTCAATTGATCTCATTGTTTTCTTCCTTTCTTCACCAAACTTAGTTTACATACAGTCACTCCAAGAAGTATTCGTACACCCAACAAATTTGCACTAGTATAGCTCCTATTACGGCTAAATTCCAAGTGCAAAATCCAAACAAAAATTATCCTAACATAGTATGTTATTCATAGAATATTATTGGATGAGAGAAAGTTATTATTAGAACTGTACTGTACTACTTACAATGATTGAGTTAGAGTTTTATATTTTTTCTAGTAACTAATCTGTTGAGCATCTGGTTAACGATCTTATTTAATAGAACATAACGAGCTTGAAATTGAATTTAAAAAATATATATTTTCCGAAGTTAACAGCTATTTATTACAGTACTGACAGTTATTTTCAGTTGATAACTGTTACTTCTTCTAATAGTTACTTACATCATGAAGTTAGCAGCAATTAGGATCGAAGGAGGACTATCGAAGGAGGGGAACTAACACGGATAAGTTTTTTCAATCACGCCCGAAATAAAATCAAAGTAGATTCAAGAGGGGTCATAGGAGGCACTGCGTACCCCTATTTTTTTAATGCCGCATTTCATTCTTTCCAGGACAAATTTAAAGACAAAGTTTCAATTATGCTTAGTCAAATCAGCTGACACTATTTCTATTTCCCAATATCCAATACTTTCAAAATCGGGGGTCTGGTTGGCTTAGTTGGTTTAGGTGCTGCCAACCACGCTAGCAGTCTGCGCACTGTACCAGCCGTCGGTTCGATTCCGACCTGTGCCCTGGGTGTACTTTCTCTCTCTGTCCCCGTTTACATGGATCATATACCCGGGTATAAGTGGACGGTATACCCAGCAATCCCTATGAAAGGGAAAAAATGCAGGGTATAAATAAATCCACCTATTCGGAATTTGAATACCCGGCTTTCCCATGATGCATTTCGGTCTCACTCAAAGCAAAAAGTCGTCCATGTTAGATTTTAGTGAGTACTTGTTGGAAAGTCAGTTGTTCTTTTTTTATTTCAATTGGATATTTAAGATTGATTACTATCTTAAATGTCGAAATAACTTGAAAATAATACATTATGAACGCAAAATTCCAAGACGAAAACAGATAACAGAATGTAAACAAACACAAATCGCAATGAATGATGGGACCAGTGAAGTCTATACCCGGGATTTGAGGACTGGCCATGTAAACAGGTTTATAGCACGGTTTTCAATTTCCTATAGGGGGGACGGGATGGCCTGTTCGGTTTGCTCCTCTGCCTTTCACGCCAGCAGTCTGCGCAGCGCACTGCTCCGTCGTGAGTTCGATTCTCACCTCGCCCCTGGGTGTATTTTCCTTCTTTGTGCCAGTAAAAATTCTGTTGTGTCTGTCTTACTTGACGAAGGTGTATAAGCGGATCCTTGAGATCAAGCACACATACCGGAAAATATATGTAACCAAAAACCAAACCAAACCAAACCAATCAATTTCCTATAGACGACATTAGTGTGACGTCACTTGCTTGTTTGGAAACGTTGATTCTATCCGTGATTGGTTCCGTGATTGGAGGTAAATCCGTACCAATCCGTACGGAACCAATCACGGATGGAATCTACTTTTCCAAACAAGCAAGTGACGTTTTGACTAATGTCGTCTATTCCCCTGCATTATACCCGGGTATCAGAGTGGCGCATGTAAACGGGGCCTTTATACCAAATATGTCAAGTTTACGTAACTGCAACTAGAGTTAAACGAAATTTGGCCTTACATGACAAAAATTGGACGAATCTTGAGCATGTGTGCTGTTTGGGATGTTAGTTACTTAAATTGAAACATTAACAAATCTGTAAGTTGTAAGCTTTTCGACATTTTTTCTAAATTTTAAAGTTAATAAGAATACATGTCGAAAATTTAAACGAAATGTTTAGAAATCGATCTCAGAACCCTCCACAGATTAATCCATGATTTTAACATGCATTTTAAAACATAATAAAAAAATAAACAAAGAAATGTAAAAACATGGATTATTTGTGATTTTTAACCACTGAAAGAAGTGTTATACCTTGATTTCTTCCCAAACGCCTTTTTTTTAACTATTTTTCGAAACACTGCTCTATGCTCCAAGCCTAGCATCCATAGATTTCGACTCATTTTATTATTACTTTTCTGCAAGAGTTAAACTGAAATCATTCGCGTGAATCATTGATTTTTTTACCACTTAAATAGACCGAGTGTCAGCGCCTTTAGCTAGTTCCTCAGGTTAATAGGTAGGAACTCTGCAGGTGAAAGTATCGGTCTACCATCGGCGCATGCATTGCCTTTTCTACGCACGTTTTGCTAAAATGCCTGGAAAAGTGAAGCCTGGTTCTGGTGTTAAACTAGTACAGAAGTTTGCGATTGTAAGAGTGAGTATATTTATTTCATTGTATCATTAGTTGTAGTTTTATTTCTTTTGATATTTTGTTGATTAACTTTAATAATAGAAAGGATCTGGGCATGCAATGTAATTTAATACGGCCAGCTTTATCAATGTCTTAGTTTTAGTAAATATATGTTAGTAATACGAAGAAAGCACCAACATTAATAAAGTTAATTTCAATGGATACTTATTGTTTTACTAAACTAAAACTGTTTATGTGTAAATCTCACTTTTTTCCGAACTTCGAATTTGTGTTTATTGGTGCCAGATTATAAGCTGAAAATTAGCCGTAAATAAGCAGGAAGTGTTTTTAATTAAATGTTCTTGTATGAAACTGTCATGACCGCCTTCCAATAAAATTAATTTTGCTCTTTTAGTGTCCCAGTAAAGTCTCCTAGACTACTTCCATTCTGTTTTTTGAAGAAACTGTCACAGCGGTATCGTCACTTAGTGGTATCGTCATCTGTTAAAGTGGACCCTCGAAAACAAGGACTGACTTTTATGGTATGGAATTTTTACATCTCAGTAACTTTACACTCCGACCTCTCGATGAATAAGTTTCAATCATGAAAAGTTAAAAAATTCTTTTTTAAAAATGTTTTAATTTTGGGTAGTCTTAAATGTATTGTGGACAAACGGGACTATTCATTAAAATTTTCGTATTTAAATTTGTGGAAAGTGCGATCGGGAAACTAATGCGAAATTATATTTAGAGTAATTATGTTTATTTTTTTTTTCTTTTTAAATTTAAAGGTTTTATTAGAACTTAAGAAACTTAATTTATTAACTTAGTATTCTATACAGAAGTTATTGTATAGATAAAAATAGCAATGATACACAATTATAGTGGCTAGCTGTGTTCTATGAAATTATGTTTAAATTTAAGTATATAGCGTTAGTCAATTTATACTTGATTTTTCTAGGGTTATGGTATAAGTGATGCCCTATATTTCTACAGTGTATGCCTAAAAGTACAAAATGGTTTTAAATGAGTAATATTAATAATAGAGTAGTTTTATTATAAATCTCGTTGGTTAAAATAAGGTAGATTAAAATGAGTAGATTAAAAGGAAGCAACACCCTCACTAAGTATGTTAATATGAGAAAACTAGACAAATTAAAAAAAACTAACAGGGCGACAAGTAAGGTTAAGACGTAACAATAACTTGTAAATCTAGATCTAACTTGAAAGAGGGGAAAACTTAAGATTAATCTAAAATATTTGGTAGTGTTGGAAATAGTTCCTCAGGGGCAAAATTCGATAGTTATGAAACTTTGAATCACACCGATTTCAAACTTTCCTTTCCATCTGTTCCTTGAGCCTGGCCAACTCGAGAAAGAGGTGTAAAGGGGGCGGGAAAACGGCGGTATTCAGAGTGCCTAACTTGGGGATGTTCTCGGATTTTTTTTACTGAATTTATAAATAAAATTAATACATAAACATGTTAGTAGGGATTAAGAATACAAATATAATCTATATATAATCGACAAAATTAGATTATTAAAAATAAAAATATCTAATCCAAATGAGTTGACCCTCTTTCAACCAAATTGGTAAACATTTTTAGGAAAGATCTAGATTCCAATTGGAAAAAGGCTCCGTATAAATTTCAAGTAATAAAACAATAAAATCGCTTTAGTTATGAAATTATATAGAATTATAGTTAAGAATAATTTCTGTTTATATCTTAGTAGAATATACGTATATTCATAAGTTTGAAACTTAATTTTATTAGAGTACTTACAGTCTTAAATTAATAGTTAGTATACCTATTAAACTAGTTAATGTAGCAGCAAGAGTTTCCTGATCGATTTTCCCAAATGAGAAACCAGATTTGATATTTAAAAAAAACTCTAAAATAAGTCAAAATCACCGAGAAAATATTGTAAATTTAAAAGCGCTAAATTTTAAACATTCAAAAATTGTGTCTAAATTTTAAAAATAATCTTTCATTGAATCAATTTTTCAACATGAAATTTGATAAAATTGTGTTTTAAACTTTTTATCTAATTAAAACAAGAGACATTCTTAAATTCAGTAATGCATGAGTGTAAAGCTGTATTTAGGTGTAAAAATTCCTTGATTTATTTTTCATTGAACACATTCTGTGTTATTGAATGAAAATAAATTCATGCGATGCATGAGATTTTAGTTAAGTTATTCAACTTATTGAATTCCCATTTCCTGTATATTGTGAAACTTATTATAATTGTTTTTATATGCACGTGTATTGCACATGAATTTTAATTTAATTGTTAATATTTCAGACCCCATGTTTTGGGATAAAATTGCTTCCCAAACTTTTCTCTAAAAATGATTTACGATAGGTGTTTTTGTATATTATTTGTGCGAAAACTCTTAATTTAGATGTTTGCACTAAACTTTAAATTTTATCAGATGTATGAGTGGAATTTAAATATTAAAATATATGGCTATGAATAGTATAAAGCAATATTAATAGTCTCTTAAAACATTGTAGAAAAAAATTAAGTTGATAATATGTTAAATTTACCTCTTTAAGGTAATGAGAGTATAACATTTTTAAAGTTGGAATTGTCAAATTTAAAATTTTGTGAATGATTAGCTCTAAAAAGTACTCTACGACAAATGTTATTTTTACTGGTATGACAAGCGATTTAAAATAATTTAGTTGGATAAAATTATGAATGTTTTTCTAACAAGTCATATGAGAAAAGTATTTCCAATCACTTTTATAGTAGTGATTATGTTTTTGAAGGGATTAGACATCCGATTTTCGAAGATCGGATCATTTAAGTCATAAGATTTTGTAATTCAAAATTTGTCAAAGCCATAGTTCTTTCTCAACAAATACCATGCGGTACCCATGGTATTTAGGTGTGAAAGAACTTATTTTTCATAAATATTTAAATAAAACTTATCTGAGGTTTAAAATAAGGTTAAAACATTATCACTATTATAATAAGTGAACATTACTTTATTTGGTGTTCAAATAGCTGAATATAATTTTAATTATAACTTTTAATGGATGAAATAAAGTTAACGATTTTATGAAATAAGTAATATAGATTGAGTGGAAATTTTTAAAGAAACGAGTGAAGTAATTATGTTGATGTATTGCTTTCTTTGAAATGTTCATTATTTCAAAGCTCTTTGGTTCGACATAGAATAATAAAAGGGACATATTTTACCGTGTATGAAAGTATAATATTTTTTTATTGAAATATCTGTGACTGAGGAAGTATCTAAAATATTGAAGTAAATTTGATTAAATATGTATTGGAGTTATTGGACTGAAAATTTGTTGCAATAGCTATTGTAAAGAGGCAAAAGCTTAACAAAAATTACCATTGTTACCAAACTAACTTTTACTGAACATTTATATTCAACAGTTTAATAAAATTTAGAAAAAATTAATTTTAAAAATTTCCAATAAATTTAAGTTTTAACAACTCTTATAGTGGAAATCGTGTTTATTTAACAGAATGTTATGTTTCGGTAAATTTAAATTATTGCACTATTGTGCAAATTATTTTATTTAAAATTTGGTAAATAAGTAAAAATTCTTTCAACAAGTATCATGAGGCGCCCATGGTATTTGTAGGAAAGAATTTTGCCGTTTTTTACTTAACAAAATTGTAAATTAAGAATTTTATGAAAACCATGATTACTACTATCAAGAGAATAAGTTTTTTATTGTAGTGTAAGTTTTCAAATAAATGACAAAAATTAATGCTATTAAATTTAATTTGCATTACATAAACTAGCTGTACCCATAGTATTTTTTGGCCCAGTTATGAAGAATTCTAGTTTTGATATTTTAAATATAGTTTTGTGAATACAAAAAATTCTTATAGTTGATGTATTCTTGTTTTGCTAATAAATGTAAAATTTTATAAAATGGGGAACTACTAGTTTTTCTAGGCTATAGTTTTGGATTTACTTGTAACATTGTATTTCAATGTTATCTTTTTAGAATTGTGTTAAAATGTTGCTTTTTGTACATGGTTTCATACATTTTAACTTGATCTATTGTGTCCTGAAACTTGTTTAAGCTCTTAAATAAATGTATTTAGTTGCATGTTTGGCTTGTCTTTTTTTTATTATGTTTCAATGCGTATGTCTTGATACACCAGTGTGCAAACAAAAAGGACAGTCTTGGAAGGTATGGGGGTAAAGTAAGTTAGGAGAATAGTTTTTTTTATAAAATAACTTAACTTTAATATATATATTTGTTAATAAAACATTTTCACAAAAACATCAATGACGCAGCTTATCCATAGACTTCACATGAATAAAAAAATCTTACCCATAAAATAAAATAAGAACGAAAATTTGATTTAAAAAAAACTTTAGTGATAAAACCTGTACAAAAATTTTCATACGTCCGACATAAAATGTAATGTCCTTTACATTCATTTTCAGCTTTAATTGTTATACTAATAAACACAATTTTTAATCAATTGAATTCCCATTAACTCTTTAGTTATATTTCATCATCCATTGCAATGTTGTACATACAAATCTAACTGAAGAATATTATTAATGAAAATCTTTGAATACAGGTTTTCTATTAAGACATTAAATTGAATAGAAAATAGAACTGAATAAAAATAAAATACATTTTTATTCTTATAGAACCGAATTATATAAAACTTTTATTAAAGGTCCTCAATGGCACAGATTTTAATTTATACCAATTAATTTTATCTGATATCAGAATATACTAATTGAAAAATTAAGTCCAGTGTTACGTATCGTTATTTGCACCGTTTAAAGGAGTTTATGATAGTAGGTTAATGCTCCAATTTAACGAACTTGTCTCGATCGAAAAATGACCTGGATCTACCAAAAAAAGAGCAAAAAAGTACCAAAACAGTTGGAAAAAAATTATTTAAAAAATGTGAAGTGATTTGAAAGCTATTGGTATAATGAACTTCAAGAGAATAAAATTGCATGCACGTGCGTTTAAATTAGGATTAGGAACAAAATATGCTTTTCAGAAATGCAATGATCTCATGTTAAGTCTATGGCTGTAAGAATATTTGATTGGGCTTTCAAATCGCTTCATTTTTTAAAAAAATGTTTTAACTGTTTCAATTTTTTTTGCTCTTTTTTTTTGGTAGATTATAATGGAGAATGACATTCTATGTTATAACTTCTGTTTGGATTTTGCACGTGGAATTTAGCCGTAATAGTGCAAATTCCTTGGGTGTACAAATACTTTCTGGAGTGACTAGGTAAAAAATCCAAGAAAAATTTAGATAGGTTTCGAAATTTAAAAATGACTCCTTGACTCTCTTTTGACGCATAAAACATTCTTGTTATTATTAGAAAACCTAGCAACCCTCTGTGGTATTTAAAGACTAGATAGTATTTAAAGGCTTATTTTTCAGCTCTTCCAAATTATAGATCTGGGCCTAATCTTAATCTCACAAGTAGCACCCTAAAAAATCCTTCCTAAAAATGAAAAATCGCACTTCAAGAACTTCGCAAAAAAAAACAAAGGCAAAACAAATACCGAACAATAAAACTACATGAAAACTGCAACAAAAAACCCTCCCCAAAACAGGATTAAAACCGCCGTCCATCAAAAAACTTGATACATTGCAACTTCCTCAAAACAGTTTTGAGATGGTATACAGTTACCAAAATTAGATTTTTAGTACCATATTCTATTTCATGACACTATGTACTCCTTTTAGGATTAATGAAATCAGTAAATCCCTATCAAGTGAGGAAACTTATTGTGAAAACAAATGAAATTGATTTCAAACGTTTAAAGGTATGCTTTGAAACTAGTTCTTCTTTGAAATGATAATGATAAGGATGGTGATAATATAGGTACATGAAAGAAAGGCAAGTTTGTTCAATAATATCAGCATTACTCTAAAATTTACATAATTTTCAGACATCACTTTCATAAATTTTCTTTCGTGTAAATTAACGAATATATTTTACCTTGAATTGGTATTTAAAGATATCTGGGACCTAATTTTAAAGTCCTCAAATTTTAATCATAACTAGAAAATATTAGCTACATTTTTGTATCATGAACTTTAATAATTCTACTGGAAATAGTGTGACAAATGAAAATATTTTCCGTTATTTTCATGTCAGTTTTAACTTACTCTGAAAGTAAATGTTACCTACGAGTTTTCATTCATGTAATTATTAATAATGCCCGAAGTGGAGGCGGGCAAAGTGATAAATTTCATTCATAAATTCCACTGAATTTATCACATTGCCCGGGCATTATTAATAATGCCCGGATTTATCACATTGCCCGTAACATATACACTCTTTAACTTCAAAATGCATTATAATCCTGTGGTTACTTTTATCTCCCAAGCCAAAAGCATTTGTACGTTCGTCGATTAGTTCAATATTATTCAATTTTTCGATCAATATATCCTTTTACAGTGAAATTCGGTAGGTTATGCGAAAAACAATGTTTAATATTTAACTTTATTTGTTGAGATGTTAGGTGGGATTTGTGAACATGCTTGATATTAAGTGAAATATTTATAAAATTTTCCAGCCTGATGGAAGTGGAAATTGTTCGCAGATATTAATGATTTTCAACGTTGCACAGATATCATTAACTCGATACGTACTGAACAAAAGGGGTAAGCTTAAAAATCTAGTTTTATATGCTATGCCAAGTTTATAATAGCTTTTAATAGTAATTTTCTATGGTAGTAAATCACTACACCTAACTCTCATAAATTTTCATAAACCATACACAATTTCTCTTCCTTTCTCCCAACACAGTCTTCAATATTGTGTTGAAAATATTTGTGGAAATCCAAGACAACTATCCCGAAAGAATAAAGAATATCTTTGTAATAAATGGTAGGTAAGCTTAACCTCTCAGTCTGTATATTTCTCAATAGTTTAATCACGGCTTACTCAGATACTATACAGGCTAGCCCAGATACGGAAATCATAAAAATATAGATGGCAATAGCTGACATCTGGCAAAGCAAATTCGCAGTGAAGGGCTTAAGGCTCAAAAATATGTTTTTGGCGAGAGAGTGGAATAGGAAGGAGATCTACTAGAAAAAGTATTTACTGTTACATGTAACAAAGTTTGTCAAGATAGCCTCACAATCGTCGACAGCAGTTACGTCATGAAAACACGCTTTTATTTTTCCTTAATTGTCAGTGTGTTATCCTATAGTATAGATATAGAGCATTCGCACATGACGTCACTGGAGGACAAGAAGCGGGATTACACAGCGGTTGTTAGGGGCGGAGTCTTGTGATTGCAAATGCTCCAATAGAAGCATTCGCACATGATGTCACTGGAGGACAAGAACTCGTTGCTAAGACCGTTGTTAGGTTCGAGACATGTGATTGAAAATGCTCTATTGGTTGGGCAGTATAGGTTGGGTTGGGTATGAGGCGATCCTATAGGGAAAAAATGTCAAATGTTTTTTTTAATAATTCAAAACTTGGTTAGCCTGTGTCGTATCTAGTAAGCCTTGGTTTAATCCACTTATTAATTTTATTCACATCGTAGCATCAAAGGCTGCCGCTACCATTTGTGCTATGTTTAAAGAATTCTTGGGTTCATCTCTAGTAAAGAAAATCGTTATTTGTGAAGAAGGTAGGTATGCAGCTTTTTGCCGTTAGATTTTGTGAAAATTTAATTTTCTCTGCTGTAGGTGCTAATAATTAATTAGCGGTTTTTTTCCATTCCGATGTCTTCTCGGACAAATAATACTGTAACTTGACACAATAACCACCATTACCTGATTACCTCAATTGCTATTACTACATTATAATACAGTGATAATGAAAACAATGGAGAATTTCGTTTTGTTTCATGAAGGCTTAAGTGATCCTCTAGTACTTGTTCATTTTCGCCGAATACTCGAGCCGCAAGTACATGTAATGAGTATAAAATTTAGATATAAAATATTTCTAAATTCCTTTCAAATTTTTGGTTATCACTCTTACCCGTCTGCTGACAGTTTAGGGAAAAGTGGAAATATATTTATGTTTTTCAATGAATAAAATTTTTATCATTTTACCGTTTATTTCTGTAATCATACTTTATACAATGATTCGTAAGTTGGCGTTTAAGAACACCCATACACTTATCCGGGCATGATTCGTTACGTCGATCAGGTGAGACCAACAGTGAAATTAGAAACAGAATAATTCTTACGCCATCAAAAAATAAACAAACCAAACCAGAAAGATAATAAAAAAGTGATGGCATTTAGTTGGCTAACCAATAGGTTTTGATAGATTGCCGTAATATAGTTAAAGACCCAGATCAATAAAAACGGTTCTTAATTAGATTAGAACGATGTAAATAGTGGTGGGCCGCATGGCTTAAATTCTAATATTTTTTTCTAACGTGCAGGGACTTTTGAAGAAGAACTGCGCAAACGGATCGACGTTGACGTTTTGCCAGCTTTCTTAGGAGGGAAAAGAACGGATCCAGATGGGAATCCAGAATGCCCCATGACGGTAAGTCTAGAATATCCTACAGTTTCACAGGATGATTCAAACTTCACTGACAAAAAAATTGATGAAGGGGAGACACAGACCATTCTGAATCACACAAATAAAAGAGAGCGCAAACGTAAACCTGAGGCATTTCTGTAGTGCAGCAAAACTCGACCTCGAGAAATGAAAGAGACACTATTTTAAGTTTTAGAAGGCATCCATTTAAAGATTTCATTCAGATGATTGACTAATCGATACTTCCCATCGTTGTTTTCTCACACATAAAAAGCACAAGACTTGTACAAAACTTTGCTACCTTTTAATCAATACTGAAGGATATTTAGAAATGGAGAGACATAAGCACAAAAGTAGTATTATTTATCTTAATATCACGATTGAAGATCAAAGAAAGTAACCATTATAACCTTTTCTTAGTTAAAAAAAATTCAAGTATCATTTTCCGAATTAGTCCTAAGATGTCATCTGTCAAAATACACGGTGCATAGGAAGGTCCCTTTCACCGCTTTTATTTGGAAGCAATCCCTCCTTTTTGAAGGCCTGAAAAAGTGCTATTTTCACATCCTAATATCTCCACGAATATTCACGATATTTTCATGAAATTTTTTCCAGTGAGTTCGCATTGAAGTTTTTACTCTATCTTCTTTAGTTTTTTAATTAATTTTAACTTCTTATTTCGCCGCTAGCTAAGGGCGCTGTAAGTCATATCAATGAATCCTTCATGGTCACTTACATAGCGGTAAAACTTCCATGACCCTAAGAGACGTTGTTTTCCAATAAAAGCCGTGAAAGATATACTTTTGAAACACCTTGTCCCGTCCATGTTCTCTTGAGATTACGGCTCTTAAATTATAGTATGTATAATTTTAGAAGATTTAAAAAGGAGAAAACACTGTATTTTTGGGTTTAACATTTCAGGTAAACCGAGGTGGAGTTGTTCCTGAGGAATATTTTACTAAAATAGACCCGCCTAAATTCCTACAGAACCTTGGAGCCACAGCCGCTAGAATAGATCACCAGAAACAACTCCTTGTACCTTTCCAAGTTACTCAATCGAATAGCATTATCAATTGGGAGTTTATTATTCTCCAGTCTTACGACATAGGTTTCGGGCTATCACTGAAAACCAAAGATGAAGTTTTACAGGAAGTTATACCCGTCCACAAAATTGAGACAGAAATTCTTCCTGAACGTGGAATGTACAGATGTAAAACACCGGGTAGTTGTAAGTATAAAAAAGGCATAAAAATTTTGTCTAATTTTATTCTGGGGTTCTCTCCACAATTTTTTAGAGGAGGTTTTATATTTACTATAAAACAAATGGAATGCTTTTCCAATTATTCGAATCCTTACTATACGAATTTTTTATTACTCCAATAGCCATGAGAAACGATTATTTCAAAAACATGATACATAATAAATTTATAAACCTAGTAGAACCTTAATAGAGCGACCTATTTTGGGACCACCAAAATGCGGTCGTTTTAACGAATAGAATTAGCACTATGATAATACAATAGGTACTTTTATTGTTCTTTGTAACACAGAGGTCGCAATATCGGGAGTCGTTGTAAAGAGGTTCTACTAATGCAAACATGAATACAAAAGTTAATACTTATTGATTCTAATTATTTAATCAGCATGTATTTATTTTATTTGAAAATATGTAACTATTTTTTCCGCTCCATACCTGTTTCTTTGTTTCAGATTTCATCCTCTTTGATAACTCCTACAGCTGGATTCACGCCAAGGATATTTGTTACAGAATATGGGCTACGACAACTGATTGAACATTCCTTAAATTAAAAATAATTATTTAGGTTACGAACAAATAAAAGGACTTTTTTTGGAAAAGTAACAATAGATTTTCTTATTTGAAGTAAACTGAAGATTTCTGCTAGAGTCTATTATATAGGACAGTAGAAAGTGGTTTTCGACTTAAACATAAAATAGCCCCAGAACTTATAACCATATCAATCAAATTTTTTATTAATTTAAAAAAATTAATTTGAATAATTAGCTATACATATTTTTTTAAAAAATAAACCTCAAAATCTAACAAAAACATCAAAAGAGATAAATCCAACTCAACTGTTTTCATTTAGAAATAACTTATTATACAATTTTAAAAATTGAAATTTCAATTTTATTTCCAAACTAAATGCAATACTGGGTTTCAGCTCTCAAAATTACCTATAGAGCATTCGCACATGACGTCACTTGGAGGACAAAATCAACGTTTCTAAGGCTGTTGTTAGGGGCGGGACATAGAAGTATCCAATAGCAGCATTCGCACATGATGTCACTGGAGGAATAAAACAACGTTGCTAAGGCCGTTGTTAGGCAGAGTCATGTGATTGAAAATGCTCTATAACATGTATCGCATGTCTGTATCATTGTTCTGGGGTATTTTAAAATATTTAAGGGCAAGTTATTTAATTATATAAAAAAATAAATTGACCTTTCTTTTTATTGAAAAATAAATACCCAACCTTTTTCAGTCCATACCCCACCAAAGCCTATTTAAATTTTCCATGCCCCCCATGTCCATTTTTTTTTTTCGAAAATCCTTCTTGAAAAGTAAATAAAACCTGGTGGCCCATGCCCCATCTGGGGGGGCAATTTGGTTGAAAATTTTCAAATTGCCCCCTGGTTTGGTCAAATTGCAATATTGCCCCCTGGGGGGGGCGTGAGCCCCACGTTGGGAAACACTGGGCTAGAGGGGAGTATCAAACGGTGAAAAGATTATAAGAGGGTGAATTGCATAATTTACAAGTAAAGGGTGTCCCAAAATCAACGCAAGATTTGAATAGGCCGCCATTTGTGAAGTAAATTGTTGGCAACCCTGAAAAAAAAAAACAATTTGACAACTAAGAGTTTAGGGGGACGGGATGGCCTGTTCGGTTTGCTCCTCTGCCTTTCACGCCAGCAGTCTGCGCACTGCCCCGTCGTGAGTTCGATTCTCACCTCGCCCCTGGGTGTATTTTCCTTCTTTGTGCCAGTAAAAATTCTGTTGTGTCTGTCTTACTTGACGAAGGTGTATAAGCGGATCCTTGAGATCAAGCACACATACCGGAAAATATATGTAACCAAAAAACCAAACCAAACTAAGAGTTTAGGGTTGTAAAAATGGAGCGTTACACGATACAACATATAAATCTAATTATTATTATTAATTAACTAAAACCTGTGTTTTCTTTTTAATTCAAATCTTGCGTTAATTTTGGGACACCCTTTACAAGCAATAAAAAAGATACGAATCACCTCCCTCTACCGACTAAAAAGAAGAAAATATATTCTTTTAAAATTAAAAGGCTTAAATTTTTTTTCATTCAAATGCTTTTATAAATTAGTTATACTGGCGCAAGTGTTTGGCCGGCTATTGTCCATAGTGGCAGTCTAAAAAATAAAGCTTTAAATATACGGTCACTGACTTTTAAAGTGTCAATTTACTTGTCTAACAAAATGCTAAAACTCATAAAAAAGAGGTATTAGGTAATTAAGTAAGAATTTGATTGCTTTAAACTAGGTATTATGTCATATCTCAAGGAAAAAGATGTACATCATTGTGCATTGTTTTTAGCTTTTGCTATCCTGCTGATAAATGATAACTATCTTTCTTGAAAATTTCCTCGCCATAACAGGTTTTTAAGGTATTCAGCGTGTGCATTGCCTTTGTTAAGTTAAGTAAACTCACTTGATAGTTACAGAATATACAGAGTATATACTGGCTAAAATTCGGGATTTTCTTCTTTGGTATGTAATATCTCTAACATTCATCTCAATATAAGATGTATAAAAGCTAAGATTCCATCGTTTGTAATTAAAGGTGCCACGAAGATTCTAATGTAGAATTTTAAAATTATTTTGGATATTTGTGGTTCAAAATGATGTAACAGTTTTTAAATGGGTAATTCTATGTAAAATTTTCTCTGAGGTAATATTTTTTTATTTTGATTAGATCTTTTGCGTGTATTGTAGGAATATATAAATTGAATAAATTTGTGTGAAATGAATTCCAAAATTTAAATTTTGTTGCCAACAGTGAATTTTCTGAATTGTTACTTAAATATAGGGATTTTATTTTCACAGTTTTACTCTGTTTTTGTATTTTAAATTTATTTATAAACTAACTTAACTGCTCAGCCTTGCACGGGAGAGGAATATGACATGACCCCTAACAACTTACGTCTTTTAACCCACAACCTACGATAACTGTAGTCCCTGAAAAATCCAGAGTTTCAAATTGAGTACATTGTCCAGTTATCCCGAATAAAACTACCAATACATCCCGATCAATGTAAGCATACTTTATTGAATTGAAAAATATGGTCTTATTATGGTACGAAATGTAACTTATGACTATTTCTTCTCTGGCTACCGTAATAATATACATAGATAACTTATTAAAATCATTCATAAATTATTAAACCTACTCCAAACAGCATAGTGATTGTACTGTTACATAGCTGACATGTCCAACGTTTCATCAGATGTTTATAACTTTTTCGTTTAAAAGAACAGCTCCTAAAACCTTCCCATTTCCACACATTTTATTTTTTACGAATTATTTACACATATCACATAATTATAAGATATTAATGCCTATCAATAATCATTATAGAAGGATATATGTATATGTTACAGGCAATGTGATAAATCCGGGCATTATTAATAATGCCCGCGTGTTTCAGGTAAAGTGATAAATACTCATTGATAAATGCTATTGAATTTATTACATTGCCCTCAACTTCGGGTATTATTAATAATGCCCGGTTCATAACTTTGTCCGTAACATGTATTGTAATACAAAACTATCTGAGCATCCCCAAAAAGCAAATTGAATAAAGGAAAGTAAACTACAGGAAAAAATAAAGCCAAGTAAGATAATATTATCAATGAACTTGTGGAATACATTACAAGTATATCTGTTAAAATAAGTTAAAAATAGTTTGGAGGTCATCAAATGTTAATATCTTGAAAAATATGAGGAGTTTCGAGCAGAAGAAAAGAAAATATTAAGCATATTCTTCGCCAACTTTGCTGCAGTCACATGGATGTGCTGAACATTAATTAAATCTACTGAGGTATTTCTTCTTTTAATTTTCATAATAAGTAATTGCCCCCTTTAGAATATATTTTCGGATAAAAAAATTCATCAAACTTTCTTTCAACTATGCTTTCTTAATAATTCATAAAAATGGTTTTTATTTTTTGAAACTGTTTATTGTTGCGTAATTTTTGATTTGTTAAATTTTATTTTGAATCACAGTTTCCGAAGAGTTTTAATAAACACAGGCCCTTTTGGCTTACAAAAGAATTGACTTACATTTAAGTTACTTGACCTTTTGGAGAAACAAGCTGAGAACAAAAAAAGAAAGTATATTCCAGCTCGGTGTCTGAATTTTGAGTGAAATTAAGAACTTCAATTTAGAAATATGATTAGATTGTTAAGCTCACGTAGCCACTTTTTTATCACGATTTGCGTAAGTGTTGAGTATTTTTTTATAGCAACCCAACATGTTTTCTGTTTACTCAGTTTTTCCTTCCGCGTAGTGACGTCATAGGGTCAAGAAACATTGCAACCAAGTATAGCAGAATATCTATTTTTTCGAAGTGTTTAGGCTTGAGAGCTATTCTTAAATAATGTCAAACGATTTTCAGGAGATTTCGTTCCACTTCAGTGATTACCTCCTCCCTAATAAAGTTGAAATTTTAAAATTGATTACAATTTTATTATACAGGGTGAATCAACAAGTCCGTCCAAACTTTACACTGAAAAATTCCTTGCGTGGAACAGATAAAATTTTCCTAGAAAACAATAGCTCTAGAACGGTTTTTATTTTTCAAAAATGTGGCGTCATATCCAATAAAAAAATTAAATATTTGATTCCACAGTTCGCGCATGCAATCTCAATGGATATTTTTGACATCTTAGTGTGCAAATATATCCAAATAACAATGTTCACGTTTTCCATACACCTTTTTTTTAGCACCAGATAGATCTTCTCGAATACTATGGGTCATAGAGTAATAGTTCTGTGGGCATTTTTTACGTACTGTCTGTCTATCATAAGATGAGCTCTGGACTAGTTGCCTGGTTGTGGTGGTTGCTATAGAAACAATACTAAACGAATGGATGTAAGAAATGTTATAGACAGACAGTACTTCACACTAAGAATCTTGGCTGTGCAAAGTTTGGGCGGACCTGTTAAAACATCTTGCATATTATAATACTATCATAATTATTCTCGGTAACCTTTATAGGCACACGCTAGATATCCGTTGAATCAAAAATACCCCTCAAAATAATATTCTCCATTGCAACAGCCGGAAAAAAAGAGTACTTAAAATAAATGTCACTAAGTTTGAAGAACTTATGTCACACATACTTTTCGCCAACCACCTACTTCTCGTTAACATGAAACTTAATAAATGAATTCTCCCTTACAGAAAACGTTTGTTTCCTAGAGTGTCAGAAAATAGTATATCCATATCCTAATATTTCTATGCATATCTCTCAAAATCCTTTTCGTTTTAGAAAATAAAGTATGGAAGAAAAGTTAACAGAAAATCAAATGAGGGCTCTCTCAGAAGTGAGTAATTCTCTTAAATAAGTGAATGAATTGTCATGCATGGCAATTTAAACAAAATTACACTTAACGGACGTTTAGGTAGTATTCGAGAAATTGTGGGTATTTGTGCTAGGCTAATTTAAATAGCCCAGCTTAGTGAATTAAGCCTGTTCATGTTTTAAAAATCCATTGACCTACCTTTTTTTCTAAATTTATAAGGGGGGATTGATGTACATAGTTTTGTGGGATACGTTTCTATCCTGTCATTGGTTCTTGGCATTTAACGCTTTTACCTAAAAACGGTAAGTACAAATGACAACGATAGAACACGTCAAACGCATTACATGAAACGTTGTATGTCAATCCAACCCAAGGCTCCTTGCATCAAATTGTATAATTTAAATTTACATTTAACATTATATAAATCATAATGAAATTTTCAGAATTTATTTATGAATTAATTAAACTAAGGCATGTAGGCGGCTCACAACTACCTATTTTTTTTCGACAGCGTACACTAACGTATGTTTTTTTTTCAGCTGAGATCACTGCTTAAAAATGATATCCCGTCATCCGTGTATGAAGATACTCAAAATTTAAAGAGATTTTTAATAGGTAATGCAGATTAAAATCGTGCATGTTTCAAGTTTAAATACTAAACAGTCAACTGGGTTATAAAAGGATCTTACGGCGTTGTATCTAAATAAAGGAAAGTGATTACCACTCATTTGTTGCTAGGGAACACAGGTGGAACTACTGTCACATCAGGTCTAAATTCTAAAAATAGTGTCTAGAAATTCTTAAAATTCTTCATGATGAAACGAAATGCTTCACTATGCATACCAGGTAACTGCTGACACTGTAATAAAATACAGTAAGGCACTGTAAATTACAAGATACTGTAATAAAATACTTGAAATCATTAATGCTTCTAAATAACAAAATTAGAAAACAATTATAAAATGTACGGCTGAATTTTTTATTCTTCCTTTTTTATTGTAACTTTCGTCTTAGTCAGTATTCAGTCATTCAGATATTTATGTATTTTACAATGATTTCAATCTCATAGAGGATTTCACTTTTAGTGAACTATCTCTCCACGGAATTGGAATTTTAAATCTACAAAATTTAAAAGTACAGAAACAACCTTAATAAACAACTTAGATAAATAAACCAGCTTAGGATAGCTTGTTCAATTCAAGGAAACTGTGCGGTTCTTATTAAATTATTTAAAAACTTTAAAGATATACTTCTTAATTAATTTTAAATTTTAATTACAGCCCGAGAATACAATGTTAAGAAAGCTGAATCTACGATACGCAAAGTAAGTATGAAAACCTTTATCCATATTTTGAGATGTAGGTATAGGTAATTAATGTATTAACATTGTTTGAGAAAGGTATTTGAGCTAATAAAACTAGTTTCTCTAGTTTTCGTGTACATATACTTGGTAAAACTGATTAATAAATTCCAAAAAGGATTTTACCTATAGAAATAAAATCTACAAAGCTAATTTAATATGAAAATTTTAAGTTCTTGGAATATTAACCGTCATTATTTATTAATTTAATCATTGAAGCATATTTCCTTATCCTGCCCACTCTTGGGTTTTCTTTTTTTATCTCCCTCCTTCCGAAAAGGGTAGAATGAAACTACACTGAAAATGTGGCTAACTCTTTAGCAACGCCAAGTAAACACAATATTAATAGTACAGTCAAATTAGGGTTTGAGGTAAACATTTAGAAAAACAAGCAGAGACCCCCTGGGATGTATTAAGGGGGGTCTGAGGATGCCTCACCTGAAAATCCCAAAAAATCCGGTGACGGGTTTTCCGCCATTTTGAAAAATAAGTCGGCCATATTGGATTTTTCCATAGTTCATAAAAACAGCTATAACAGGCGAACTAATTGGTTTAAAATGTTCGTTCTTGTTTTAAAATGCGTAATTCAGTGCGTTCTTTAAGTTTCATGCATCAATTATTGGTTCTAAACCATACATTTTTTTAAAATTAAGCTAAAATAGCAATTTTTTTGTAATTTTTTCGGTTGCAGTTTTTTCGTTTAATACTGTGTCGTAACTATTATAAATATCAAGACCGAAACAACTGGAACTTGTTAAGGAGGGTCTTAGGCTATACCATACCAAATTTCTAAGAAATCCCTCCATTAGTTTTCCGCCATTTTGAAAAAAACTGCAGCCATACTGAATTTTCGATATTTCTTAAAAACTGCTATAACAAGCGAACTTATTGGAATAAAATGCTCAATTTTTTTTAAAATGCGTGTCTAAGTGTAGTTTTTTGAAATATCATGCAGTAAGTTAATATTCTTGAAGATTTAATTTTAAAAACTAGGAAAAACAGTAATTTTTCGGTCTTTTTCTGTTGTAGTATTTTTATTCTTATTATTGAAGAAGGTATTTAAAACAACTGGGTATGATGCTTTGGGATTTGTTTAGGAAGGTCTAAGGATGCCCAATGTAAAAATTTTAAAAAATCCCTCCACTGGTTTTCCGCCATTTTGAAAAAGAAATCAGCCATATTGGATTTTCCTAAACGACAATTACAGACGAACTAATATAGATAGAAGGTTGATTTTTTTGAAGCACGTGTTTATATGTGGACTTTTTTATAAATATCATAAACATATTTAGGTTTAAAAAATTTAAATAATTGAAAAAATTTAAATTTTAAAATAATTGAATTTTAATGAATTTATCCATAATTTTGATTTTCCCTTTTTTTTGTAGAAAGGTTCTTAAAAAATTAAGATAGATATTAAAATAAGTAGTCAAAATAGTTCAGAATTCGATAAAAGAGGTTTGAAAAAGCCCTGTATAAAAATTTAGATATCCCTTTTCGTATTTCCCCCAGTTTGAAAAAGAAATAATACCCAAATGTTTTCAACAATGTGCATAAAAGTGCTTGATAAACTACTTATATTGAATGATTAGTATTTTGAAATACCTTATACAGAATTTTTTTTAATAAACTTAAGTCTTACTAATAATAATGAGGTAATTAATATAATATAAGTCTTATGTTAATCTGTTAATAAAAAGTAAAAAAAGTTAACCTTTTCAAGTTTGGTTATGAAATCACCACACAAGATAATATTTAATGTCCTTTTATTGTATGAAATAAACTTAAAAAATTAATGGCAAAGTTAAAGTTACATTGATGAAAAAAGGAATGAAATTCTTATGCATCGTTCGTCCTTTTCTACTTGATAAGTTAGAATTTCTCTAGAATCATTTACTTTGAACAAGGAGTTAATTGACTTCATCTAAATCAGTTGAACGTGCTTCTGATTCATCAGCTGTATCTGCATCACATTCAGTTTCATCAAATATTTGGGAACTGTCACTGCGTCCTGAACCAGCACATTGTCCAGTGTCCACACATAGAATAAGAGCACTCAAGTCCACTTCTTCTACAGTCACAAAATCTTTCACAAGAATTTTTACAGTTGCATATAACTAGTTTTAACAGTCCATCTGGAACAACATTTCTTGACGGCGGAATTGGAAAAAAATTACCATCAGATAGATTCCACCCCCATTCCGTTGGCAATAGACCATTGAACCTCCACTGCTGGACCTGAAGATACACGCGTAAAGAATGCTGACGTGCAGCATCTGAAGTAGGTGGAAGCACAGCCAAATTGAAAGTACTGCTCACTTTTTGTTTTCCAACAGTGGATAAGTATAGGTGATGTCTTGCTTTGTTTAGATTTAACGTCCCTTTCGGCACCGTACATGGCCAAAAAGAACTTTTCTCCGTCTTCCGAAATCGAGTCCGATGAAAATGAAGCATTATTGAAAACATCCATCTGGCCACGAAGAGGCTGGTCTGAAGAGAGCAAATAAAAGCTTTCTTCCCTTTTCTAAATGGTGCAGATGTAGAACCGCATCCAGTAAAGGCGTGCAGTACCAACATGTACTTTCCTAGACTCTTCTGAAGTTCTTGAATGCTATATACTCGATCATATTTGCCTTTTTTACCAAGCATTAGTATGTAACATTCTTTTATTGCATGGGCGCAATCCCTAATGCAAAAAGATCTGAATATTCTCCAAAAATTACAGATGGGCAGGAATCTGCTATTTTAATAGCTTGAGAAACAATCAAAGTGTCAGCTCAGCATCACCGACTGCTTGATTAACATCACATCCGGCAGATTTCAGATAAACTTTTAAGAGCCTAATAAATGAGAATTTGTTCTTCTCATTAGAAAGAAAATCATGTTGAGATGCAAAAACATCATTGCATTCTCCAACATTAACATCAATTGATTTTTTTAATCACCCTCTTCGTAGGTGCTCCACGTCTTTTATACCAGGACCTCCATCATAGCCGTCAAATACCACATATCACTTTCAATAATGTTGTAAAACAATAATGTTGTAAAACATAGGAAACGAATTGCTCACATATACCGTATAAGTTGCTGGACGTTGCCTTACAACTTTGTGTAGTAGGTGTCCCCCATCAATGACATACGTACGATTATTGGGGATTGGATACCCCACCAAGCAGTTCGAGGAAATGTTGTAGAACATTTTAAACATGTTCTAAATCCCTCTATGGTCTCAGTAAAGTTCAACGAAACATGAAGGTCAAACGCGATTTTCAAATGGGGTCGTATTACAGGAAATTAGGAAAAACATGAAAAGGGATTTCTAAATTTTTATACGTACAAGGCTTTTTCAAACCTCTTTTATCGAATTATGAACTATTTTGACTATTTATTTTAATATCTATCTTAATTTTTTAAGAACCTTTCTACAAAAAAAAGGGAAAATCAAAATTATGGATCAATTCATTAAAATTCGATTATTTTAAAATTTAAATTTTTTCAATTATTTAAATTTTTTAAACCTAAATATGTTTAAGATATTTATAAAAAAGTCCACATATAAACACGTGCTTCAAAAAAATCAACCTTCTATCTATATTAGTTCGTCTGTAGTTGTCGTTTTGGAAAATCCAATATGGCTGACTTCTTTTTCAAAATGGCGGAAAACCAGTGGAGGGATTTTTTAAAATTTTTACATTAGGCATCCTTAGACCTTCCTAAACAAATCCCAAAGCATCATACCCAGTTTTTTTAAATACCTTCTTCAATAATAAGAATAAAAATACTACAACAGAAAAAGACCAAAAAATCACTGTTTTTCCTAGTTTTTAGAATTAAATCTTCAAGAATATTAACTCAATGCATAATATTTCAAAAAGGTACACTTAGACACGCATTTTTAAAAAAAATTGAGCATTTTATTCCAATAAGTTCGCTTGTTATAGCAGTTTTTAAGAAATATCGAAAATTCAGTATGGCTGCCGTTTTTTTCAAAATGGCGGAAAACTAATGGAAGGATTTCTTAGAAATTTGGTATGGTATAGCCTAAGACCCTCCTTAACAAGTTCCAGTTGTTTCGGTCTTGATATTTATAATAGTTACGACACAGTATTAAACGAAAAAACTGCAACCGAAAAAATTACAAAAAAATTGCTATTTTAGCTTAATTTTAAAAAAATCTATGGTTTAGAACCAATAATTGATGCATGAAACTTAAAGAACGCACTGAATTACGCATTTTAAAACAAGAACGAACATTTTAAACCAATTAGTTCGCCTGTTATAGCTGTTTTTATGAACTATGGAAAAATCCAATATGGCCGACTTATTTTTCAAAATGGCGGAAAACCCGTCACCGGATTTTTTGGGATTTTCAGGTGAGGCATCCTTAGACCCCCCTTAATACATCCCAGGGGGTCTCTGCTTGTTTTTCTAAATGTTTACCTCCGGCCCTTTTTTCGCCTAATTTGACTGTACTAGTACAGTCAAATTAGGGTTTGAGGTAAACATTTAGAAAAACAAGCAGAGACCCCCTGGGATGTATTAAGGGGGGTCTGAGGATGCCTCACCTGAAAATCCCAAAAAATCCGGTGACGGGTTTTCCGCCATTTTGAAAAATAAGTCGGCCATATTGGATTTTTCCATAGTTCATAAAAACAGCTATAACAGGCGAACTAATTGGTTTAAAATGTTCGTTCTTGTTTTAAAATGCGTAATTCAGTGCGTTCTTTAAGTTTCATGCATCAATTATTGGTTCTAAACCATACATTTTTTTAAAATTAAGCTAAAATAGCAATTTTTTTGTAATTTTTTCGGTTGCAGTTTTTTCGTTTAATACTGTGTCGTAACTATTATAAATATCAAGACCGAAACAACTGGAACTTGTTAAGGAGGGTCTTAGGCTATACCATACCAAATTTCTAAGAAATCCCTCCATTAGTTTTCCGCCATTTTGAAAAAAACTGCAGCCATACTGAATTTTCGATATTTCTTAAAAACTGCTATAACAAGCGAACTTATTGGAATAAAATGCTCAATTTTTTTTAAAATGCGTGTCTAAGTGTAGTTTTTTGAAATATCATGCAGTAAGTTAATATTCTTGAAGATTTAATTTTAAAAACTAGGAAAAACAGTAATTTTTCGGTCTTTTTCTGTTGTAGTATTTTTATTCTTATTATTGAAGAAGGTATTTAAAACAACTGGGTATGATGCTTTGGGATTTGTTTAGGAAGGTCTAAGGATGCCCAATGTAAAAATTTTAAAAAATCCCTCCACTGGTTTTCCGCCATTTTGAAAAAGAAATCAGCCATATTGGATTTTCCTAAACGACAATTACAGACGAACTAATATAGATAGAAGGTTGATTTTTTTGAAGCACGTGTTTATATGTGGACTTTTTTATAAATATCATAAACATATTTAGGTTTAAAAAATTTAAATAATTGAAAAAATTTAAATTTTAAAATAATTGAATTTTAATGAATTTATCCATAATTTTGATTTTCCCTTTTTTTTGTAGAAAGGTTCTTAAAAAATTAAGATAGATATTAAAATAAGTAGTCAAAATAGTTCAGAATTCGATAAAAGAGGTTTGAAAAAGCCCTGTATAAAAATTTAGATATCCCTTTTCGTATTTCCCCCAGTTTGAAAAAGAAATAATACCCAAATGTTTTCAACAATGTGCATAAAAGTGCTTGATAAACTACTTATATTGAATGATTAGTATTTTGAAATACCTTATACAGAATTTTTTTTAATAAACTTAAGTCTTACTAATAATAATGAGGTAATTAATATAATATAAGTCTTATGTTAATCTGTTAATAAAAAGTAAAAAAAGTTAACCTTTTCAAGTTTGGTTATGAAATCACCACACAAGATAATATTTAATGTCCTTTTATTGTATGAAATAAACTTAAAAAATTAATGGCAAAGTTAAAGTTACATTGATGAAAAAAGGAATGAAATTCTTATGCATCGTTCGTCCTTTTCTACTTGATAAGTTAGAATTTCTCTAGAATCATTTACTTTGAACAAGGAGTTAATTGACTTCATCTAAATCAGTTGAACGTGCTTCTGATTCATCAGCTGTATCTGCATCACATTCAGTTTCATCAAATATTTGGGAACTGTCACTGCGTCCTGAACCAGCACATTGTCCAGTGTCCACACATAGAATAAGAGCACTCAAGTCCACTTCTTCTACAGTCACAAAATCTTTCACAAGAATTTTTACAGTTGCATATAACTAGTTTTAACAGTCCATCTGGAACAACATTTCTTGACGGCGGAATTGGAAAAAAATTACCATCAGATAGATTCCACCCCCATTCCGTTGGCAATAGACCATTGAACCTCCACTGCTGGACCTGAAGATACACGCGTAAAGAATGCTGACGTGCAGCATCTGAAGTAGGTGGAAGCACAGCCAAATTGAAAGTACTGCTCACTTTTTGTTTTCCAACAGTGGATAAGTATAGGTGATGTCTTGCTTTGTTTAGATTTAACGTCCCTTTCGGCACCGTACATGGCCAAAAAGAACTTTTCTCCGTCTTCCGAAATCGAGTCCGATGAAAATGAAGCATTATTGAAAACATCCATCTGGCCACGAAGAGGCTGGTCTGAAGAGAGCAAATAAAAGCTTTCTTCCCTTTTCTAAATGGTGCAGATGTAGAACCGCATCCAGTAAAGGCGTGCAGTACCAACATGTACTTTCCTAGACTCTTCTGAAGTTCTTGAATGCTATATACTCGATCATATTTGCCTTTTTTACCAAGCATTAGTATGTAACATTCTTTTATTGCATGGGCGCAATCCCTAATGCAAAAAGATCTGAATATTCTCCAAAAATTACAGATGGGCAGGAATCTGCTATTTTAATAGCTTGAGAAACAATCAAAGTGTCAGCTCAGCATCACCGACTGCTTGATTAACATCACATCCGGCAGATTTCAGATAAACTTTTAAGAGCCTAATAAATGAGAATTTGTTCTTCTCATTAGAAAGAAAATCATGTTGAGATGCAAAAACATCATTGCATTCTCCAACATTAACATCAATTGATTTTTTTAATCACCCTCTTCGTAGGTGCTCCACGTCTTTTATACCAGGACCTCCATCATAGCCGTCAAATACCACATATCACTTTCAATAATGTTGTAAAACAATAATGTTGTAAAACATAGGAAACGAATTGCTCACATATACCGTATAAGTTGCTGGACGTTGCCTTACAACTTTGTGTAGTAGGTGTCCCCCATCAATGACATACGTACGATTATTGGGGATTGGATACCCCACCAAGCAGTTCGAGGAAATGTTGTAGAACATTTTAAACATGTTCTAAATCCCTCTATGGTCTCAGTAAAGTTCAACGAAACATGAAGGTCAAACGCGATTTTCAAATGGGGTCGTATTACAGGAAATTAGGAAAAACATGAAAAGGGATTTCTAAATTTTTATACGTACAAGGCTTTTTCAAACCTCTTTTATCGAATTATGAACTATTTTGACTATTTATTTTAATATCTATCTTAATTTTTTAAGAACCTTTCTACAAAAAAAAGGGAAAATCAAAATTATGGATCAATTCATTAAAATTCGATTATTTTAAAATTTAAATTTTTTCAATTATTTAAATTTTTTAAACCTAAATATGTTTAAGATATTTATAAAAAAGTCCACATATAAACACGTGCTTCAAAAAAATCAACCTTCTATCTATATTAGTTCGTCTGTAGTTGTCGTTTTGGAAAATCCAATATGGCTGACTTCTTTTTCAAAATGGCGGAAAACCAGTGGAGGGATTTTTTAAAATTTTTACATTAGGCATCCTTAGACCTTCCTAAACAAATCCCAAAGCATCATACCCAGTTTTTTTAAATACCTTCTTCAATAATAAGAATAAAAATACTACAACAGAAAAAGACCAAAAAATCACTGTTTTTCCTAGTTTTTAAAATTAAATCTTCAAGAATATTAACTCAATGCATAATATTTCAAAAAGGTACACTTAGACACGCATTTTTAAAAAAAATTGAGCATTTTATTCCAATAAGTTCGCTTGTTATAGCAGTTTTTAAGAAATATCGAAAATTCAGTATGGCTGCCGTTTTTTTCAAAATGGCGGAAAACTAATGGAAGGATTTCTTAGAAATTTGGTATGGTATAGCCTAAGACCCTCCTTAACAAGTTCCAGTTGTTTCGGTCTTGATATTTATAATAGTTACGACACAGTATTAAACGAAAAAACTGCAACCGAAAAAATTACAAAAAAATTGCTATTTTAGCTTAATTTTAAAAAAATCTATGGTTTAGAACCAATAATTGATGCATGAAACTTAAAGAACGCACTGAATTACGCATTTTAAAACAAGAACGAACATTTTAAACCAATTAGTTCGCCTGTTATAGCTGTTTTTATGAACTATGGAAAAATCCAATATGGCCGACTTATTTTTCAAAATGGCGGAAAACCCGTCACCGGATTTTTTGGGATTTTCAGGTGAGGCATCCTTAGACCCCCCTTAATACATCCCAGGGGGTCTCTGCTTGTTTTTCTAAATGTTTACCTCCGGCCCTTTTTTCGCCTAATTTGACTGTACTATAAACACTTCTAATCAAAATTGATCGTATTGCGATTGTGTTGTGAGAGAAAAAGATAGTGAGATAAAAATGTTGCTAAAAATTACAGACACAAAATATGTTCTTATTGTGTTATTCGATTCAAATTTAAGAACATTTTCAGATTCTAAACACTATTTTAGAATCCACATTTTGAAACACACTTCTCACACTTACAAACATATTCAGAACACTATCCTGACACAATAAGTTGTTAAAGTGTTCTATCCGAGAACACAAAAAAATTGTTGTTAATTTAAGGACAAAAAAAAGTGTTAATAAATGTGTTTATTTTTGTGTAGAGCGTTTGTACACGTTAAAGAGTACACTGCAAATGCTCCAAACAAAAATAAACACATTTAATAACACTGTTGTCCACATATTCGGTTCCACTTCGGTTGTGTTGTTAGGTAGAACACTTTATCGTCTTTTTGTGTTGTGATAGTGTTCTTAATATGTTTGAAAAGTGTTGAAAATGTGTTCTATCCAGGAATGTGTCGCAACACCATAAGAACACATTTTCTTTCTTTAGCAACACTTTCACAATAACTATCTTTTTCTCAAACAACGAAATCTCAACACAATCGATACACTTTTTTAGAAAAAAGTTTAATATTGTGTTTAAATTGTGTTTACTGAAGTGTTGCAAAAGTGTTTCACGCATTTGCAGTGAACGGTGAGGCACATCTAACAAGGTGAAAGGGGAGTTCGTAGTCTTAAAAAAACATTTACTGCATTTACAGGCATTTCTTGCTTTGCCGGTTTTGATTAAATAATAAAAAAAGATATATCTACTCCCCAAGTAATGTAAACAGTGTTCAATGAAATTTCAAGCGTTGAATTCAGCTAGGGAGTATTTGATGTTAGCTAGCGTTTGAATAGATCAAAGAAACCTGTTATAATTTTAGTTTTCCACTAATTGTAATTTGAAAATTATGACTTCACAATGACAAATAGGGTCACTGAAAAGAAAATTTTTATGTAACATTGTGGGAGTGGTTTAAACCCCCTGGGAATTGTGGACTGGCCCCCTTTATTTCGTGAGGTGGTTTTTGCAAAAAAGTATATCGTGTTCAATTTTTATTCCAGAATTTAAGATGGCAGAAAGAATTGCAACTGGAAAATATAATAACAGATTTTAATGCACCAGAGGTATTAATATCGTACTTTTTAATTTTAACCAATTTTTTCCTCTCATTAAGTTTTTGTTTAGATCTTAATTAAGTTCTCTAAATTAAAGTTCTGTTAAGTTTTTTTACAGCTTACCTTTTAAAAATTAGTATAAAATGATCTTATGAAGATAAAATGTAAACTTTATTTCTCCCATTTTTCTATAGACTATAAATAGTGTTTATTATAACATATTCATATTTTAAGATGGTAAGTATCGCAATTTTATTTAACGTTGTGATGTTGAAACGAATTTCTTGCCTCTCAAACATATTTTAGTAGATTAACTCGCTTTTTAATTGACAGGTAATAACCAAATATTACACGATAAGTTTTCTGGGTCATGACAAAGACGGTGACCCAATAGAATACTTGCATTTAACCAAATTGGATGAAAAAGGTATTTTTTAATCCTCTTCAGCCATTAGTACTCTAATATGATTCAGTTACAATGATGCATTATTGTTCTAATCCAGTAACCACCCTGCCCTCCACCCTTTTTTAAACCAATTAAACTGTTATGATAACTTTGCTTCGTTTAAATAAAATTTACGGAAAGAAATGCTATATTATTCTCGAAAGCAACGTTTCCTGACCCTATGACTTCACTACCTGGAAGCAGAAACTGCGTAAACAGGTTGCTAGGAGGAATTTCGGTACCAAAATCGTGATAAAAAGACTCTATATTTACATGGGTTTAACAAAATAATCATATTATTAAATTGAAGTTCCTTATTTCACTCACAATTCAGACACCGCGCTGGGAACTACTTTTTTAGTGACGTCATATGGTCAGGAAACGTTGTTGTCGAGTATAAATGATAATTATTACACATGTATTGTGTAGTGAAACCCTAGTTTACCTCGGTTATAATAAATAGTGTAACATTCAGCAATCAAGCTGAAGCTTCTAAAACCTCGTATATTTTAAATAGATAATTCATCGCTCATAATTTAAAATAGCTTTAAAGGGATTTTTCAAGACCGTATTATCTTGTTTATTAACTTTAACAGGTATATTGAAAGCGGCAAATACCTACCAATTGAGAAAACATATTGTGAAAGTAACTGAAATTGACAAAAGACGTTCAAAGGTATACGATTTTTTTTACCAATCCCACTTTTTTACTAACTCGATTTTCCTAATTATCCATCTGACTGTCTGTTCGTGTGAAATTTTAAAATTTATTGAAATTTAAAATATTTTTTTCTGATTACAAATGTTTCTTTAATTTATTACCTATTTTTTATCACCTTTTCAGGAATGATAGATACCATTTAACCAGAAACATACTAAAAATAAAAGCATATAACCATACATACTTTTATATTTTTCTTTAAAAATAATATTTTCTCCAAAAAAAAACTATTGTATTTGATAGCTTATAAATATTTAAAAACCTCGCATATAATGTACATTACATTTAATTCGCATAAATTAATCCATCGGCTTGTTGTTGCTCTTAAAAATTCCTTTAACTAGACAATAAAGTTTTGAACTTACTTTGATTTAGAATTTTCTCGTTTTTCAGCCAAATGGAGATGGAAAGTGTTCGAAGGTCTTGTACATTTACAATGTTTCACAAGTACCATTTTCTAAAGCGCTAAACAAAACAGGCAAGTAAATAGTAACATTAGAGAATGAAATTTTTTATTATTTAAAAAAAATTAATTTACTTAGGCATATAGTTCGCTATGTTTAGTTTCTACATATGATATGTAACTATAATAGTATCTTGTACTAGTTTTTTATTTATTTCATGACATCAAAACGCTTCATCTTATTTTTCATTACCATCAAGTTATAGTGTTTTCAGGTGACGTCACGACCAGCTAATTTCTTTTAACTGTTAACCTTTGTAGGGCTTTTAACTGTTGCTAAGGCGGTTGCTAGGTAACGAGGTATATGTTGCTAAGGCGGTTTTTAAATATAGGGTCACGTGATTGCAAATGCTCCAATAGAAGAATTCCGAGGCCAGTCATTTTCTGTAACTGTTAACCTCTGTAGGGCAAAAAACTGTAACATTTCTGTTGCTAAGGCCGTTGTTAGGTCTGAGCCATGTGATTGAAAATGCTCTATTGGACTTTAAGTGGAGGAAGTTTTTGGAAGAATTCAAGTTTTGATTCTTTACATCTTTTCAGTATAACCCTTTAATAAAATCCACTGTTTTATTCATAACTGCTCTTGATATTTGTAAAAAGGTTAAGGGAATGGTTTTTTTTTATCGAACCTCTCATACCTCTTTCCCATGCAGTTTTTCCTGTAATGATGAAACTCGTCATGGAATTCCAAGACAACTATCCGGAGATAATAAAAAACCTCATTGTTATAAATGGTAAATAAATTAAACCTTATTATAGTTGTGATATAGTTTTCAATATATGTAAATAGTTTATCTTTTGCACAGTTTTTTCACCTTATTAGTTTGATTCGCCTTAGGCAATCCGGCCTTTGCAGTCATTTGGTCAGTGGTGAGAGAATGGTTGGGCTCGTCTCTAATGAAGAAAATCTTAATGTATGGAGAAGGTACTATTTACTTATGATAATTTTATTATTTACTGAATTGCTAGGGCAAAAAGGATCACACATTAAAGTTTGTAAAAATGATTCTTTAAGATTTACTTGGTGTATAGTTTATAGCATTGTTACGAGGGATATTCTGTCATTGTTTTTGTCGATAAATTCTACTACGTAATAGCGTTATAAAAAAAATGACAGGACAGGATACTCCACTGAACGTGTCGAAAGAGTGAATTACACTGCTTTACTAAGTCATAGCCATCCACCCTTTTACTTTTGGTGGCTTAAGCCGCGTTCACAACAGCCAACCCGTTCAACCGGAGAAAGAGCTAAAGAAGTAGGGGAAAAGGGATGCCCGAAAACCAGCCGTGAGGAAATTGAATAGCCCGTTCACAAGAGCACTCGTCCTACCAGTAGAAAGAATCACGTGACAAGCGAGCGAGCTCGTAGAAATGCATTACGGGAAGCGAGCGAGAGCGCCGGCTACAGGAGGTTGATCCAATTAAAGCATTTCCTCCTGCTATGGCGGGGAGAATTTCCAACCGATGGTCAGGTGACTTTTTCCCTAGCGTTGGGAGAGCGGTGGAAGAAAAACCAGTTTTCTCCGCCTTTCGTCCGATAGAATGGCTGTTGTGAACGCGGCTATAGTTACCTACGGATTGAAATTTGAGTCGTCGACGAAAACAATGAAAATTTGTCATATGTTATAACGTAATTGTGTCCCATATTGTTGGCCATAAAAGAGTCTAAGAAAAAAAGAAAATACCTAATAAATAAAAACGGATTAGAGTTAAAGCTTATTTCTAGATTATCTGTGAATGTTAAAAAATATATATCTGTAGAATAGTCATTAGGTTCAGAAGATCTCTTAAAGATTCTTTCCCTACACTGTAGACTGGATGACTCTAGTTCGTTTTTCCAAGCTCTATTTGCGTTTTCAACTACCTTTCACTTTAATTTTCGGGTGAAAGCGATTAAAGAATAAAGTTTAGGGTAAAAAAAGTAAGAGGAAACAAAATAAAAGAGAGAAGGAAGAAAGCGAGAGATGAAAGGATTGAGTGTAAGATCAAGAATATAAAATTATGTAACGGAATCAGAGAGGCAATGAGAAAGGAAATGAGAGATAAACCTCAAATGTATTCCATAGCGCCGTTTCAGGGAAGTTTTGAACCCTCTACTCTACCCATCAAAAATCAATTGTACATCTATGAATCCAAAGAAATATATATATAGAAAGAAAGTGACTGTCTAAAAGGGAAACTAAAAAATATGGGAAAGAAAACGTACAGAAAAATCAAGTGGTTGGTAAAATATCTGTAATTAACAGTTTTCAGATAATTTAACCAAGATAAAGCTTATAATATAGTAAAATCTCTTAAATATTTGTTTATTGTACACAGAAGGGTGGAAAGAAGAGCTTCTCAAAAGGATTGATGCTGACGTTTTGCCAGCTTTCTTGGGAGGAAATAGAACGGATCCGGATGGAAATCCCCTGTGCCTTACAACGGTATTGTATATTTACTTACTATAGCATATTTAATTACTACTATAAAATCCATCTTATGGTAAAATACTTCAAAAAAAACTTTACCTTAAATCAAACGCTAAAATCAAAATACAGTAAAAATTATTTTTAAAAACATGGCGTCTTTAAAAAGATATGATAATAAGATTAGATTTATTATTTTAGCTTAAATATATACCACTCTATTTCACTTTATTTAAAAAGTATTGAACCGCAATAAAAAGAGATAAAAGTTCATTCTACCAAACCGGTTTTTTTCACCAGAGATATAAAGATTTTAAAGTCATCATTACCTAAATTAAACTAATTATAGTAATGCAATATAAATTAGATATTTTCTATAGAACATTAAACAAATAAGACGCCTTCAGATAACATATTAATTCACGTGTTACTAATTTACGTGACACAATATTAATTCCTTTCATTTTCCCTCAAGAAACTCCAAGAGCTTCAGAAGTAAGAAGATATTATGTTGTTGTTTTTTTATTTTAGGTAATCCATGGTGGCCCTGTCCTTGAAGAATATTATACAGAAATAGACACTGAAGAATTTCTACAAAACCCTGGGGCTAAGGCTGCTAAAATTGGTCGCCAGAAACAACTAACTGTACCATTTCAAGTTACTGATCCTAATTGTATAATTAATTGGGAATTTATTGTTAAGTTTTATGACATAGGTTTCGGGCTATCACTGAAAACCTCGGATTATGAAATGTTAGAGGAAATTATTCCAGTTCACAAAATCTCTACAGAGCGTCTTCCAGAACGTGGAATGTACAGATGTAAATCACCGGGTAACTGTAAGTAGTAATAGTAGTATACCATAAAAATATAAATTACACTTAATATAGGATACTTTTTGTAATCTAGTACTAGGGGGGAAGTAAAAAGATAATTTTTTAAGGAAAGGATAGTTTTTTAATTTTATTTGAGAATCTACACCTTTTTTAGGCCTGTTTTTTATTTAATTTTCATTTAAAAATTTAAAGCAATAAAATGAGTTACTTTAATGATCAATGCTAAAAGAAATGGCGAAAGTAACATGAAAAAATACGAAAGAAAGTAAGACTGAACTTTTTTATCCCTCCTATAAGTTTTAAATACTTTTAATCCCTATTACCCCCGTTTCTTTTGTTTAGATTTCATCATCTTTGACAACTCATACAGCTGGATTCACGGCAAAGAAATTTGTTACAGAATATGGGTTACGTCAGATTATTGAATTTTCCTTTTAAAAAAATAAACCTTCTTATGTAAGTTGCAATTTTTTGCGTAAGAAAATAAATATTTTTTTAACGTTTCCTTGAAACTCCTTAGTATTGCACTATTAATAATAGTATGGTGTTGGATCTTAACATACTATATTTCCTTACACTTTTTTTATTTTAAAGACGCTGTCAAGTCCGTAATATCAAAATTATAAAAGAAATATTTTCTCCTTTTTAATAGAATATACGATGTGTGGCTATTATATAACGAGACTGATGCTGTAAATCCTATTATTTTTAATTTATCTATATTTAATTATCATTACCTTTAATATGCATCCCCCCTCTACCCCTAGACCACTTTTTGTGAATTTTCTGTTATTTGAAAAAAATTTGGAAGCCTTCGTATGTGACATCCTTTAGAACTTTTGCCGGGTTTTCTTTTACAACTTCAAAACACTGAAATCCTGATTTTTAAAATCATATTTAAGCTTGGTTGTTAGGTAAAAGTCCTATGGGGCAAGGTCAGGTGAAAAAGTTGGATGATTTAACTCAGGGATGTGGTATTTGGCTAGAAACACGATTTGACAGACACTACAGAATGAGCTGGAGTGAAGATTCAGTGACTTGGGAGTTAGAATTGCTATGCAAAACTTGTCTTAAACATTATTTGTCAATTCAAACAGTTTCAGCTATTGCACAAATACATAACCAAATCGGATCAAAATACCAACATTTTTAGTAATTTTAACTGTTTTTTGACGAGAAAGGGCTTGTAGCGGTGTAAATCATTTTCTTTATCTTCGCAGCCATCTACAAAACACTTAAACCCCTCAAAAACGCATGCACATGACAAATATTTATCTCTATACATGTCCTTTATTAAAAAATGAGCTTTGGTAGCCATTTTTTGAACTTTCGTGTGAAATTTAACGAAAATTTGCTGCCTTATTACTGTGCACTTACCATTTTTCCGGCAAAATGGACCAATATGCTTTTATAAAAACATATACTACAGCCAGACGAATTTGTTTAAAAACACGGGGGTTGCTGCATTTAAAACACAAAGTTGCATACTAAATAACTGCCCAATGCTCAAATTTGTCACATGCTTAGTTCTTTTGTAGGAGCATCAGTCTCGTTATTTAATAGCCACACCTCGTACTTTGAATTAAAAAAGGGAAGTGTCTATTTGGACCATGATTTGGACTGCAAAAACGGCAGTTGGCGCATGCGCCGTAGGTCTCGCGGTTACGTAGCAATCCCGGCGCTCCAATCAGAACCTTTGCCGTGTAAATAAGATTAGAGTTTAGTTGTATATTTACCGTACAAATAGACAGTGGCTTAAAAAAATCTATTGTAAAAGGCTTATTTATTAATGCTTATTTATTAGTAATTAATGCTTAAAATTTTTAAAAACTAATTTTCCGTTATACGTTTATACTAATGCAATGCATGTACTAATAATGACTTTTCCCCACTTTTTTTTTAATTTGAATTGTTTATAAATAATACAAAAATTCCACCACTTGTTCAAAGTCGGCCATTTCACCAACAGTAATTGCTAAAAACAATGAATATTGTTTTATCAATGGTAATTTGAGTTTGATTTGAAAATGAGAGTTGAATATTTTCCTAACATGATGAATGAAAAGGGTAATAACGGTATTTGAGTCACCTTTTTTAGCAAAGTCAATTAAGAGGTTTTGAACCGAATCTGATATCGTGAAGTTGGAGGGAATATGACAAGTCTTAGAGGAAAATGCCCTGAAGGCCATCTGATATCTTCTGAACCTGACAATACTGCTGATGAATATCATGGATCATCTTTTGTTTACCTTTTTTTGCCTCTTTAAGAACGTGTAACGTATTAATGTAGAATCTATTGCACAACCTTTAAGACATATAATTTTCACTTATGAAGATTTATGGATCTATATCTAGTTCGAAAGTCACCACATGAGTGATGCTTAATTAAGAGGAAGAAGTAATATTTATTACAATTCATGTTTGGAGTTAAATATAAAATTAGTACTTGGAAAAAACAAAATGTTTTACATTGAAATTTATTATTTTGTTTCAAATGCCTGTTCACAGATAAGGGGCCGTTTAAATATTATATCTAAGGGGGTAAATTTTCAACGGGCTACTAAAGACGTTAAGAAATTAACTCTGATTTACTCTGATTAACTCTGGTTTACTCTGAGTTTATCTACAGCTACAATTTTTTTTCTATACCGGGAGTTAAAACTTGTCCACCCAAGCTGTACGCTCTCAGATTCCTTGCGTGAAATACATTAATAATGCTCAAAGAACTATACCTGTATGACGCATGGTTTTCGAGAAAATTGGGACAGAAAAAGGTATGACATCATATCTCATCTTAATATATAAAACTCAAAGGCGCGAAAAAGCGTACGTCTGTTGCAGTCAAGGCCGTCTGCTGTTCTGATAAAGCATATGATTGGCCGAAAAAATCTTTCTCCTACTATCGGAGTGGTTGGTTTCTCAAAGATTAGTCCTGTCAGAATATTCTAATGTTGAACGTCGTCCTGCTGGTCCTGCCGCTTAGCACTGCGATTGTTCTTTGAAATCTGGCAACAACCAAACCAACAACATTTTTCAATATGGCCGATGTTTACGTTTGAAGGCGGCTACTGTCAGTTTTCGGATTGCATTTTCTCTCATACATAATAATATAATTTTTGTCATTTTCGAAAACAGTGATCTTTATTCAATTCTTTTTGACGTTGTTTCTTTCGTTAGGTATCTTTATCATATAGATCTTCTGTTTCTCCAATCTTTCTGACGGCAGTTAACTAAAGGAATTTCTTCTCTGGATTGGTACAAATCGTTGAAAGATTCTTACTACAGCTATCCCGCGAAAGCGATAAGTATTATAATTTACTTTCTTTTTAACGTTATCTGTTTACTTGCTTTTAATTTTCTAAATTTCTTTTTGTTACATTATCTTTTATCATGTAGCCTCTTTTGTTTAGTATCACTTGGTATACGCTTTCATTTATTCGTATACGGTATACACGTTATACGATTTCATTCGTTTATACTTTGTTTGAGAGTTAATGAATACTGTTGTTTGAATATCTTTTCATACATTTAAGTTTATGCTTAGTGTTATTTGTGCATTTTTTTAACAAACTCCGTTCATCAAACATCAATATAGTTTGAGTGCTACATTCAACATAGTGATATTATTGTTTTGTTTTGATTACGTTTACGGATTTTCGGTGATATTTGTTTATCTACTAAGTTGACTGCATTAGTTTTTTATTTTGTTAAAGCTACTGATTTTCCGTGTTTTGTTTTCACCTACAGTATAGTTTTGGCGCTAAGTGATATTCAGCGTTTTCTTTTCACATACAACTGAGTTAAGCTTAGTTGTTTTTCATATAGTGTTGGGCTACATTCAATAGAGTGATATTCATTGTTTTGTTTTGATTGCGTTTATAGATTTTCGGTGATGTTTGTTAATCTACTAATTCAACGTTTGGTTTGCACGTACAACTAAGATCAGCTTAGTTGTTTTTCTTATAGTTTTGCGCTACATTCAATATACTGATATTCATTGTTTTGTTTTGATTACGTTACAGATTTTGGTGATGTTTGTTTTCTAAGTTGACTGCATTAGTTTTTTATTTTCTCAAAGCTTACTGATTATCCGTGTTTTTTTTCACATACAATATAGTTTTGAGCTGAGTGATATTCAGCGTTTTGTTTACACGTACAACTAAGATCAGCTTAGTTGTTTTTCATATAATTTTGCGCTACATTCAATATAGTGATATTCATTGTTTTCTTTTGATTACGTAACAGATTTTCAGTGATATTTGTTCACCTACTAAGTTGACTGCATTAGTTTTTTATTTTGTTAAAGCTTACTGATTACCCGTGTTTTGTTTTCACATACAATATAGTTTTACGCTAAGTGATTTTCAGGGTTTTGTTTTCACTTACAATATAGTTTTACGCTTAGTGATATACAATGTACAACTAAGTTTAGTTAGCAGTTGTTTTTCATTTTGTTTTACGCCTACAGATTTTTGGTGATTTTTGTTTATTTACCAAGTTAACTGCATTACTTTTTTTAAAGCTTACTCATTTTACATACTAAGTTTTCGTGTATTGATTTTAGATGTTTTTTGTTCACTTACCAAGTTCTGTGTTCTGTAAGTCAATTTTTCACAAACAAGGTTTGTCTTATTTAGATTTATTTTGTTTTCAACCTGTATACCAAGTGATACTAAACAAAAGATCCTACATGTTAAAAGACAATGTAACAAAAAGAAATTTAGAAGATTAAAAGCAAGTAACATAACATTTAAAAAGAAAGTAAATAATGATACTTATCGCTTTCGCAAGAGAGCTGTAAGAATCATTCAACGATTTGTACCAATCCAAAGAAGACATTTCTGTACTTAACCGCTGTCAGAAAGATTAGAGAAACAGAAGATATATATGTTATGGGCAAAGTGATTAATCGGGCATTATTAATAATGCCCGAAGTGGAGGCGGGCAAAGTAATAAATTTCATTAATAAATTCCACTGAATTTATCACATTGCCCGGGCATTATTAATAATGCCCGGATTTATCACATTGCCCGTAACATATATATTAAAGATACATAACGAAAGAAACGTCAAAAAGAATATAATGGATATCATGGTTTTCGAAAATGACAAAAATTATCTACTTATTATGAGAGAAAATGCAATTCAATAATTTCAGAAAAAAACTGACAATAGCCGCCTTACCGACGTAAACATCAGCCATATTGAAAAATGTTGTTGCCAGGTTTCAAACAGTCGTAGTTCTAAGCGGCAAGGGGACAATTAACATTAGGGGACATCCATAAATTACGTGAGGTCAAAAAGGGGGGAGGGGTTTGGAAAAATCTCACCAAGGGGGGAGGGGGGTCGATTAAAATCTCACGTCAACTTTTTAAGTTAGAAATTATACGATTTTCTTTTTTTTTAAGTTTGAGAAAGGAAAATCATTTTTAAAAAGTTGTAAATAAATCTCACATGGGGGGGAGGGGGGGGGGTTCAGCAAAATCTCACCAAGGGGGGGTCCAGATTTTGGAGAAAAAAAACCACCACGTAATTTATGGATGTCCCCTTACAATATTCGAACAGGATAAATCTTTGAGAAACAAACCACTCCAATAGTAGGAGAAAGATTTTTCGGACAATCATAGGCATTATCAAAACATCCGACTGCAATAAACGGGCGCTTTTTCGCGAATACCAGTTTTATATATTAAGATGATATATGACTTCCCAACTATTTCAAAGTTATGAGATTCAATTAGAGGAACTTAGTACGGGCGCAGCCCGTCAATAACATCCGAGCAACGTTGCACTATAGGTATATATATAAAGTTTTACTGTGCCCGGGCAACGCCGGGCTAGCGCTGAAAGCGCTAGTCATGTTATAAATATCCATTGCCCATGCATGCGTGCACAGTGAAATAAAATAATGATGTTTTTATCGGATGACATCACATTTTTCAAAACATAAAATTTGACATAGAGGTATAGTTCTCTGGACATTTTTAATGTACTACAAGAATCTCACTGGGCAAAGTTTTGCGGGCTTGTTGAAACACCCTGTTCACCCTTCATAACCCTTCACACTCAACACTGTAATGCAAGTAGAATAAAAAAAAACGTTTTTTTTTATTGCGCACAATAAGTTTTAAAATATTAAAACATTCTATTGTTTTGGGGATCTTTGGATCCCTTCGTACAGTGCAAAAGAGTGTAATCGGTATTTATAGAGAAACTACAAGGAAAATTGGTGAGAAAAATGGAACACAACAAAGTTAGAGTCAAATTCAATAAACTTCAGTAAATTTTTTTGAGGATCTGGCTTTTAAATTCTCAATTAAAAAGATAGAGAAGAAAATAAGGTTTAAATGGCGAAACGACGAAAAGAAAATAGAGAGAGAACGGGAGAATATAGTGAGATCACCCGTGAGAAGTGAAATATGAGAAAGAAGGTAAGAGAGAGTTCAAAGAGAAAAGAAGAAAAAAAATTTTAAGGAGATAAGAGGAAATGAAAAGAGATATCCAAAAAAAGAAAAGAAAAATACGGAAAGGTAAAGTGAGAAACGTAGAAAAGAAAAAATGAAATGAAGAAAACAGAGAAACCAATAAAAGGAACAAATGTAAAAGTTGAAAAATTTATATTTTTTTTATCATCAACCCATTACTAAGCACCTAACATTAATTTCGAAAATGTGTTCAAAACTGTTCGTGGTTGCATTAGCTAAAGTTCAAAACTTGTAGTGTCTTGTGAAATTCCACAACTTGTTCTGGCATTTTGGAAATACCACAACGCGTTATGAGCGTTTTCAAAGCGACCACAACCCGAATTTCGGGTTGTGACAGTTTTGAAAATGCCACAACGCGTTGTGGTCGTTTTTTTTTCACTTAGTGAGCAATTTCGCTCATTGACCCTAACATATATATAAGATAAATAAATATTTATTTTTCATCAATTAATGTGCTATTGTATTTTTCAAAATAACCTACACTTTTTATGTAATGAGGGAATTGCATAGGTGAGGGATTTGCTTAATTTTACACTTTTTTGATACGTTATAGTTTAAAACTCTCAAATATCGGATTTTAAAGTTCAAAAATATGTTTTAAATAACTTAAAATTCGATTTTATTTTTGCCAAAACACTAGTAAAGTCATGTGATCAAAAAACGGGATTTGACGTCACAGCGCCGTCGAAACTAGTTAATTGTTGAAAATAGAAGAAATCAGACTTATCATAAAACCAAAACACGCATGATAAAACTCGTCTGTTTCTCTAGTGAACGGCCAGAAAAAGAAAAAATTAAAACTTTGAATCCTAATAACTCCAAAACCAATTAATATTTTTTGAAAAACAAAACGCCAATCTTTTTATAAAAAACATTTGTATGTGTCTTTAAAATATCATAGTTTTTTAGTTAAAACTTTGTGAAGAATAGCAGAATGAAGCAAGCTAAGCATACAATAACTAGTGTTCGGCAACTAGTGGTCAAAAAATAGTTAACTACCAACTACTAACTAGTCTGGGAAAATCTAGTTGCAACTAGTAGTTAACTATTTTTTCCTGGGACTAGTTACAACTAGTAGTTAACTGTTTCCCAAAGTAGTTAACTACTATCACAAAAAACGCGGAAAAGGGCCTTTAATTCTGGTTATGGTAATTTAAGTACTCTACCATCTTAATTAAATTTGTTACAGTACAATTTTTTCTATATTTTGATAAAAATTTTAATAAAATTTTTTTTGAAAGAAGTTGAAATTTTGAAAGTAGTTTCAACTAGTAGTTATTAAAAAAAGTAGTTCAACTAATAGTTGAACTAGTTTAAACCAAAAGTAGTTAAACTACTAGTTAACTACTAGTTGATCAGTAGTTAACTACTAGTTGCAACTAGTTCTAGTTAACTAGTGCCGAACATTAACAATAACATAGCGGGTCCAAGCGCCGTGACGTCACACAGCAGCCATAACGAAATTACTGTTTTTCCCGCCAATACTGGAAACGACATTTCAAAAATTCATATCTTGGGGAATAGTTTTCCGATTTCAATAATTTTCACGTCATTTTTCATGGATTTTCATCCTCTATCATAATAAAATTTTTTTAAAAAATGTGCAATTCCCTCATTATATTGAATGCCTCAAGGTGCCCACTAGTGTTGCACTGAGATGTTTTTAAATATTTTTTATGAACTTCCTAAAAGAGGTCATTGGTCAAAAAAAATTTTATTTGATGCAAAATTTTTGTACTATAAACCTGAGTTGTGTTTGAAAAAAATGTAATCGCATTAAAAATTATAGAAAATAATTTGATAAAAGTGTCCCATAAGGAGATATTCTCTCTCTCTCCCTACACTAAATTCTAGAATAAAGATCACTTAAAATAATGAATCACTTAAAAAGTTGAAATAATCATATCTTAACCGTCTCGATTTCAAAATATTTGGTTTTTGTTAATTTTAAATCCTAATCTATCTAAAATAGATGGATTGAAAAACATTGTATATAAAATAGCGATGAAAAAAAATATTACAATACTACCTATATCTTTTAGAAATCTGTGTAACCTCAAGTTGCTTATCACATTTGCCATGATAATTTGAGAGGTTTAATGATACGCTTTCCGTTCCAAAGGGCATTTCTGTTTTCATTATGTAATGACACAATGGTTTTGAATGTGAACTAGAAGTTTTTATAAAAGCGATATACTTTACATCTTAGGTATCTTCAGTAGTATATTTGGATTAACTCCAGCAGATGGTAAGAATTATGTGCAGTTGCCTTTATAGTGAAATCAGTGAAACTCAATGCAATTTTAAAAAAATATTTAGTTGCATAGTGTTAACCTAATAAACTATTGAAATATTGTAAACATAATGTATGGGACCCCAAAACTTTTTTTATAGTTTTAATGTGTGCATAATATTTTTATTAAGTTCTTCTCGGTAAATCTATTTTCCACTACTACTGTGCAATGTGCATCACTTTTGAAACATTTATATTTGGATATTCGTATAGCAGTTGTAAATTAAATCTCACTATCTCAGAATTTAAGTGTTGTTATAAAATCCTTTTTGTTTTAAAAATTAATGAAACAAAACTTTTAAAAAAAAATTTAAAATGGACTTAAAGTATAAAATAATTTTTCCTAACCCCTTGTAAAACTAAAAACTTGGGGCTAATGCAATAGATAGGCAAGAAGAGTGCAGGAAGTAGCTTATGAATCATTTTTCGTTTTACATGGAGTTGGGAAAAACTTTTTTTATACTTTTTAGTCCGTTTCATATACGTGGTTGTTAAAAAGCTTTTTCTCCATTTCATTAATTATTTTCTGCTTTTTAATCTTGTGTGTACAGTTTCAAATTTGACGTATTATAATGATTCTCGATTATTCGATTCATTTTTCTTATTATTAAAAGTAAAAAACTTATCTGCAAAAAAAAATTCTAGAGGAATCAATATTGAACTTTATGGACTTCAAAGGAATAACAAACGAGATATATAGATAATCAAGATTATAACTTTCACAGGTGCCCAATATAGCCTTTGCTGATTACACTGGACAACAAATTCTCAAAGGGTGAAGCTTCCGAAATGAATATAGTCAATTCCTAATGAATATGGGGGACAAAGAAAAAGCTAAATTTTTTTCCATTTTTTTGTAACTTTTCTGCATTGTTTTGAAAATTTATAAAACATAAATTTTAAATTTTAAAAAATTGGGGGGGGTTATTTAATTTTGATAATAACAATGAATTATGTATCTTAATTATTATAATAACAATAATTATTATTATTACTACTATAATTATTATTAGGATTATTTTAAAATATATGGAAAATAGTAAAAAATTTAGTACTTTTTATTCAAATGTGCCCATGCCCCCTCTCTCCTACACGTTACCTAAATTTGTTATAATTTATCCTCTACTTCCTAAATTTCACCAAAGGAGGGGATATATTAAAAAGTTATTAAGCATTTATGTATTTTATTTTTCCCCGTTTATTCAAATACAGATTTTGTATTTGGATTGAGAATAATTTAGTTTAGCTTTCAATGCTTTCCACATTAAAATATTACATTCTATAGCAGAATTACAAAATGTTTCCTGTTTTATCTTTTTTGTTTATCTGGATATTATTCTGAGTGGAGATATCAATATAATCTTTAATAAGGTTATACGAAATTTCATCAAGAGGGAAAGACAACAAGCGAAATTCAATCAAAATACAGAAGTAGGGCTTGTCTACTGGTTCCTGAAATGAGTGATGTCGCTTTTTCTTCCAGGTATTCCACTTTTAGTATTTACTCTCTGGGGTTTGAAAAACTAATGATTGGTGAGGATTTTTAAAAAATTTTAATGTGTTTGTGATGTCTTTGTTTAGCACATTTGCTTTATTCAACAGGGATTTTTATCATTGTGTAGAACATTTAGCCCAGTGGTTCCCAAAGTGGGAGGTACCTCCCCCAGGAGCGTTGAAGCATCCTAGGGGGGCGGTGATAATGTGTTAGAAAATTGGGAGGCGTTGACAACTTTTAAACTATTTCTTAATGTCATTTTTATGTATAAAAGACATTCAAAAATCCCGTAAAAGTAGCTTAAAATCACTTTTAACATGCTAAAATTCAAAATTTTCCGGGGAAGGACCCCCGGACCCCCCTTTACCTATATATTGAGATATCAATAATTTAAGTAATTTTTGAGATGAAAACAAGAAATTTTCAGGTGAGGATACCAAATTTCCTTTGGACTTATAGCAAAGGGGGTATACGCTCTGGGTATCATTGGGGGCATTTTAAATTAATGGCGCATGGAAAACTTAACTTTTGAATACTGTCCATATACAAATTTCAAAATTTAATTTAAGTATTTTTATTAAAAATCGTTGATATTCTATCTAATCGTTCTATGAAGTGTAAGCAAATTAGGGGGGGGGGATTTCTAAGGGGGCGGTGGAAAATGTTCTTCTTGTAAAGGGGGTGGTGGTCCCGTAAAGTTTGAAAACCCCTGATTTAGCCTTGAAAGGAATTTATTACATTTTGCTAAGTTGGAAAATTAGTAGGTTTACAATTGTATTTTACTGCCTCTTTACACCTGCAAATAATCCATTAAAAAATAAACACATTTAACACTCAATTGTATAAATTTATAATTATTTATTCTTTGGTTTTTGTTTATAAGTGATATAAAGTTCAATCATATACCCATACCAATGTTTAATTAGAAGATTGATGCAAAAATTCTTTTAAGTTTTGAGCTAACCCGTTATTTTTATTTTAGAGAATTAATTAATAGTAGAATACGGATATATTAGGAGAAAGCAGCTAATTTTCATAATATCCAGAACTGTTTTGATTTGAATTAAAGCATGGCTGAAACGTTAACAGAAGATCAAAGAAATGCTGTCTCAAAAGTGGGTAACTTTCTAATGTTAACTATAGTATGAAATTTATTCTTAACTTGATGATAGGCCAGTGCAAAATTGTATGTTTTGTATATAGATCAATCTAAAAAAAGTCACAATAATCTTAATTTAATTTCAAAATTAGATTTTTTTCTTTTGTCATAATAAAATTTCCATTCGCATAATGATGAAAGCACAGTTTGAAGAGGTAATTTTGTGTTTTTTTTAAAGTGAATGACAGATGTATTGTGGCTAATGCATCTTATTTTTTTTAAATTACATTTACCCTAATACAAATTATATTTGCCATTTTTTATATTAAGTTATAAAATTGAACTAAAGGTTGAATAAAGAAGAAAATTAATTTGTTACTCAAATGCGTATTAAATCTTCTACACTCATGAAGAATATTTTTAAACAACCTGTACTACTTTCATAATGTTTAACTAAAAAAAGGTACAATTCCGTTAGATTCCCCGCTTAATATTGCCAATATCCAAATAGCAAAATATATCCAAATATCAATAAATTTTTCTGACGTTTATTAATAAACTGCATAGTTATTGATCTAATTAAACATTTTAATTCAGGAGTTTGAAATCATTTACGAGTATTTCTACTTTTCGTGGTCTAAATGAACCGGGCGATATTTAGCGGGGACTCTAACGGAATTGAACCTAAAAAAATTACGTTATAAAATGCATACTATAAAACTGCTTTGAATAATAATTTAAATACAGCTGCATAATAATGATTCAAATGCAAATGTGACCCGATTCGCTGGTTATCTATTATCAATCTGATATTTTTATCAGTCAAATTTCTGCCAAAAGTAATCACATTAAGCGTTATCGACTGTACTATATACTGTTTTCTTTATTTTTAAGCTGAGGTCACTACTTAAAGAGGACACTCCAGCATCGATCTATGAGGATACTCAGTATTTGATAAGATTTTTAATAGGTAATGCAAGCATTAGCAGTAAACTCTTATAGTAGGGGAGCCCAGAGTGTTTTTGGGTAGTAACTCGAGCGCGTCAGATAATCATAAGGGGGATACCTTGCATGCTTTTGAGTAACTCCACCAAATATAAGCTCTCTATGTAGGGGGGTTTGTCTAGAACAGCCCGTCAGATTTGTAAAAAAAAATTAGTTAAATGGACATACTCGAGCGCGTCAGATAATGATAAGGTAGGTTAGTTACCAGCTATAAAGTGTACATTTTCTAAAATCTGCCGATTTGAGCGGTGGGTAAGGGAGCGGGAGGGTTACTAAGTTGCAAAGTAAAGCCAAGACCGGTCCCAGATAGCACAGAAAGATTGAAAAAAGATTGAATCAAACTTAAGCGCTCAAGCTTGATAAACCTGAATCAAACTTGAAAATTACGGTAGTTTAGCAGTATTTAATGTGTATAGTTGTACCACGGCGATCTTGAATCATGTATAAAGAAGGATTGAATTTTCATGCTAAAAGTAAGCATTTTTCAAGATAGAAATTTCAATTATTTTTCAAGTTTGAAATATAGATGGAAAAAAGAATACTTTAAAGCTTGAGATTTCAATCATTTTTCATGTTGTAACTTTCAATCTTTTTTCATGTTCGAAATTTCAGTCATTATTCAGGTTTGAAATTTCAATTATTATTCAGGTTTGAAATTTCAATTATTATTCAGGTTTGAAATTTCAATTATTATTCAGGTTTGAAATTTCAACTATTATTCAGGTTTGAAATTTCAACTATTATTCAGGTTTGAAATTTCAACTATTATTCAGGTTTGAAATTTCAATTATTATTCAGGTTTGAAATTTCAACTATTATTCAGGTTTGAATTTCAATTATTCTCCATGTTTGAAATTTCAATAATTTATAAGTTTGAAATTTCAAACTTTTTTTTTTAATTTTTTATGCATATATTTGTACCAGTGATTGCTTGTTTCAGCCTTAAATTAATATTTAATAGCTAATTTTAAGCTTGAATATTACACCGTTTTAAGGTTGAAATAATAGCAGCTTTGAATTATGGTAACGTTAAAGATTAATAAATTAACCGTTCTTAAAGTTGAAATCATAATTATTAATCCAGTTTAAATGCTCAACAACTTATCTGTTAAATTAATTGCTTTAGATTTAATTGAATCATTAGTATTGAAAGTTCACTTTCACAAACACCATTGTTAAAAATAAATTATTAACTAAAATATTCAAAATAATGCTTTATTCACAAAAAAATTTAAAACATAAAAAGACCAGATCATAGATCATTTCCATCATTTATTATTTCTTCTTCTCTTTTCCTGTGAAAAAGGTAAAAAATATTATAATATGTATAACTTATAAGTATCACATAGTAAAAGATTAGTGCAACTGGTTTTGTGCCAAACTAAAAATTAAATTTATTTTTCCACCATTGCTGTTACTCTATAGACCTGTCACATGGTCTTAAATGTTTACCCCTATGGTCACTGAGTCATAAACAAAGAGTTATTATTTAAGATGAGATTATAAATACATATTTCTTTAATGTGGATGATACAATTACAATATTTATTAGGCATTGGGTACTATCTGAAATCCAAAACTAAAGATGTATTATGATAAATATTAGATTACTACCATTTATAAGCAAAATTTAAGATATAAAAAAAAATATTTGTACCTCATTGTTATTTGCATTGTATATTCTCTTTCAAGACAAAGGTTTAGATTTTAGTTGTAAGAAATTAACTTATTTCAAACAATTTTTTGAGGGTAGTGCAGTTTAATTCACCTGAAAATTTGACACGATAATCCCTGGACTTCTTAAAGTAATAAAATGAAAATAATAATAATTGAGTAAAGCTATGGGACCCTTTTAGAAAAGTGTTTTTCCATGGGACCTTCTTGAAAGAAACCCCTATATTTTAGTGACATTTTTTTAAACCCCTTAAACACTGCTTACTGTCCTCAAATTCTGATAAATAAGTTTGCAACTATCTGGAAATTAAACAGTGAATTGCAATTTGCTTAACATCTAAAGACTGTCTATTCTAAATTGCTAAATTCCTTTTATTTAATGTGATTGTTAATATGCTCTTTGAAATATATAAATTTCATTGGAATACAAAACCAGATATCAATTGCAAAAATTCAAACAAACATTTGTATTTTAAGAATATTTTAATCTTATTTAAGGACACTTTTATATTCTACAAATATTGGAAAATAAGAAATATTACTGAAAAATTGCACATTTAAAGAACTATTTCTAGGATTGTAAATTCCTCATCATGGGGGCTAATGTTACATGTGTTGTGGGGGCTAATGGGACAACTTAATATGGCTGAATATTTCTTAAAAGAACATTGTAGTGTTTATTTGACTTTGCATATTTAATTAGGTAGTATGGAAACAGAATTAGACAGTCATTACCAACATATAAAATTTAAAAAAAAAGTTAATAATAGAATAAGATAATAAGAACTAAATAGTTTTTTAAGTGGACAAATTTTAACATTTTAGGCAAACAAATTAGTAATTTTAAATAGGATCCTTCAAAAAAAATTTCCTATATATGTATTAAGCAGGGTTGAAAAAATAAACAGGTTTTTTCAGGTTTGGTTTAAACTGTTTTTTTTTTTAAATTTCCCTTTAACACATAAATATAAATATTTCTGATTGATTTAAATTATGAATGCATTGAATAAATAGTTCAAGTGACTTAACTAATTTATTAATTAAAATTAATTTTATTTAAGTTTTAAAAAGTAAAAATTATATATAAACCATCAGATTTTTTAGCTGCATTAAAAAGTTTCTATAGCATGGAAAAGACAGTGGTTAAATGTACATTTTTATAATAAGAAAGGTTTTTTTATTGATAAATAAAAACCAACTGTTTTTTATCCTAGATTCAAATATCTTGTCTTTTTTATGGATTAAAAACAAATTTGGTGTTCATATATTTAAAAAAAAATAAAGAGTTTCTTTTTAAAGCATTAAAAAATCAATTGTGTGGTTTTTATGATGCATTCAAGTATCTAGTTCTAAATGAATTTAAAAAAAAAATTCATAAAAACAAAACAAGGGACTTTTATTATATTTTGTTCCAAAGTCAATATTTTTACCAAAGTCAATATTTTAATAAATAAATAAATTACTTTAAACCCATAAGTTTTACTAAATCTAGAATTATCCATACCCTATTATGATAATTCCAATTAGTGAAGAAATAAGTAGGATTAGTGAAACTAAACACTGCAGAAGACATTGTGGTATTAAAATGTTCAATGCTGAAATTTCATCCACAACAATTTTTGCATATTCAATATATAGAGTAGCATATGTAAATAAAAAAGGCATTTCAAGGAATATTTTTATAAACAAAACTTAAATGTAAATGGTTTAAATCATAAACATTATAAAAATAACTGCTTTTATGCTTTTTTTACTAGCATTTATTTTTAAAAAATGTCCCATTATCTCCCACTTTCCCCTACTTATTAAGAAGTGGTTTATCTTTCATGAAGCTCATTGCTACAGGCAGGTCTTTTAATTAAGCCCATATGGTCCTATTTGTTACACTAACTCTTGTGGTCAAGCAGATGACAATTTACCATAGTATTTTTTCTTAAAATTTTTATAATTTCTACGTCCAAGAATATCGGATTTTTTACTCTTGGTGGTACTTACGTATTATCCCGTCGACCGTGTCGCTTAATCCGAAAACATTTTCAGATCCCATTGATTTACTATTGCTGTGCCGCTGAATTAGACAGCCGCTGAATGGTCGATGGGATAATACGCAAGTACCCTCTTGGCTAGTGAGAAATTTCATGCCCATGCTAGCTACCCGAATTTCCCACCCCCTACCTGAATTTGCATTTTCTCATTCCTAGCCACTTAGCGCAAAAAGATATAGACTAAAATAATTGATTATCAATTCTACTAGAATGTTGATTTTATATAAGCCCAGTATCCAAAAATTTTATAACAGTTTTAATGTTCTTAATTTTATTGGTTTCTGTAATTAAAATACAATGACTTACTTAATTTATTCCTCTCGCACTCCATTAACTGGAGCATAGGGCCTCCATCATGTTTACACCTGACAGTTGGTGGCAAGATGCTTTGCTTCTGTTACATTCCAATCTTTTTGTAGCCTTTCCCTGTTTCAATGGCCCTGGGGGTTCCAGTCAAAAACCTGTTAAACAAAATAGAATGTACACAATGATAATTCTTAAATAATTTAGTAAATTTATGTTACAGTAATTGTGATTAATCCGAAAATTATGCATAATACCTAACAATATCACATTTTACCAGTGAATTTTTTTACATGATCCCTACTCGGAGTAGTATGTAGCTTTTCTGTTGTGATTTCATCGAAAACTAAACATTGTAGAGTTATAGTTCAGTAGGCATTTTTAATGCACTACATACAAGGAATCTGGGTGTGTAGAGTTTGAGCATACCTGTTATAATTGTTATTGAGCAATTATAATATTAGGGTATAATTGTTATTGAGCATACCTGTTATAAGTATAAGCATACCCAGTATAAGCAGAAGTGGATCTTGGAATTCATGATGTCCCACAGACAACCCGTCAAAAGCGGTACTTATGGTCACCCTAATATTAACTTCCCTTTAAAACTATGCAAGAAAAACTCTAATTTTCAGTTATTTTTTGCACCAAACTTTCAGTAATGACATTATTTTAAATATAGTACTAAATATCAATGAACAACTTACATGGCTTAAAAGAAAAAATGTCTCATCTCTTCAAAAACATTGAAAATCAAGGACTTGAGGACCTCAACAAAATTTTTCAAGGACCTTTTTTTGCAGACATTTAAAAATTATAATCTTTCTAGAGCAATTGGAGGTGTTTTTAAACTGCCTACTGACTCCAACTTAATTTTCTAACTAGTTTGTTCACTTGTGGAACCGATGTAGAGGGTGTTACTATCACAGTTATATGGTTTCAAACATTGCCGTTAAATGTGGAAAGGAAATTTAGATAATAATTTAGATAACCTTGGTTAATCATCTTAAGTTAAGTTATTAAGTTAGTTATCACAGTTTTATGGTTTCAAACATTGCCGTTAAATGTGGAAAGGAAATTTAGATAAATCAGCGAAAGACGGCTGGAGTATATTCAAAATTCAAGGACTTTTAAGGACCGTGGGAACCCTGTTTTATACGCAAGAAGATATTTTTGAAAATAGTACACTTTTAATGCCTTACATAAATATTAGGGTCATTCCATGAAAAAGTGGACATAAGGGCTAAATTGATGCAAATTGGTTTATAAATTATACTATAAATTATTTATTATTAAAGGTAGAGATATGAACAAGATGGATTTAAAGAGAGCTAAGCTTTAACAATATTATTATTTGATAATTTTTTGGGGGCTCAAAGTTACTTGAAAACTTTTCAAGTATGTAAAATAGGGTATTTTCATATTGACCAAAAAAATACTAAATGCAGCAGAATTTTCATTGTATGAGCATAATGTCACTATTTTTGACCTTGATTATCCAATAAAACACTCAATTTTTGAAAAAACATTTAAAGAAAAAACATTTTTTGATGCATTTAAATTTAGATCCTCCTTCTGTCACACTCGTCACAAAAAAAGATGGTTATTACACAAGATACAATTTTTTCACTTGAATACTTGAAGGTTTCAGTAGTTCTGATTGTTGCAGTTCTTAACACATGTAAAATGTTAAAAGGTTTTAAAATTATCATTTTGTATGACTTTTTGTGTGACGGGCGAGACAAATCAGCATGACGGGTATCACGAAATCCCTGGTATCGGTGTGACAACATTTAAAAATATCTGAATGAATACAGGGGCCATTCAGAAAGCGAGTTTTGCAAGGCCCGTAAATAAAAACAAAAATTCATTTTGTAAGATTGGGTACTTATGTATTATTCCGTCGACCGTTCAGCGGCCGTCTAATTCAGTGGCACAGTACTAGTAGTTAAGTCAATAGGATTTGATAACGTTTTCGGATTAAGCGTCACGGTTGACAGGATAATACGTAAGTACCGATACATGAATCGGAAGAAAGGGAGCACCCACCTGCTGCTGTGTAGCGTTCCATCCAAGAGTGGCGTAGGGGATCTTCGGGGAGGGGGGGCACATAATGAGGAGGACATCCAAGTCGCTGTCAGGTGAAGAGATGCAGCTCGCCGGGATGCCATCGAGAACAGGAAGTCAGTAGTGGCCAATCTCAGTCTATGTCAACGCAGACTCCACCCTCCAACTAAGATTACTCTTATACAGCAATCTAAAATGTGGAATGCCCACTTAAATCTCACACATTTACAGATCATAAAAAATAATTTGGTACAATTTCATTGAATATCCTGTTTAATATTACCAAGCTATTTTAGACATCAAAAATTAGAAATATTCTGTAAAATTGCAAACTCTAATCAATAAAATATACAATTCCTTAAAATAACAAGAATAAAAATTTAGTGATATTAGGCAGTATTTAATGGGACAGTTAAAGGAATTAAACCATTACTTTTTTGAAGGTACAGTCGACTCCGCTTAATGTTATCAAAATTGTCTAGTCCTGATCACTCCCATTTAAATTAACGCAAAATTAATTCAATTGTTTTATGTGATCAGAATATCGTTAAATGTTATCAAAATTTGGTGAAATCCCTTAAAAATCTCCTTTTTCTTGTTGGAAGGCCAATTTTATTAGTACATAAACATACAAAATGAGTCATTAATGTGAAGTATAATATGATCCACTTTTTCATATTTTTCTTTAACAATGTTTAAGTTGCAAAATACACCCTAGAAATTCACTCCAATTAGGACTAGTCTTGATTTTAATGCAAACACTGGAATTATACTGTTTGTCACTTTTTTATAGACTGCTTATTATCATCAATTAGATATTGTTATTGTGATCTTGTACAAATGTGATCACATAGGACTCGACTGTATTGTTACAACAGAACTTGGCGAAAAAGGTCTTGGCATATAAAGTTTAACCTTCATGTTAGGGGGGGGGGCAAGGATACTTACCTTCGCTCTTGATGTTGCAAATACTAGTGACTAGACTAGGGGTTGACTCAACATTATTTCCCTGATCCCCCCTTACCCCATGGAGAGTATTATTTTTACACACTAAATTTAATGGTACTTATACTAAGGATTTGAACTTTTGCACACCTAATGGGACATCCATAAATTACGTGAGGTGTTTTTTCCAAAATCTGGACCCCCCCACCCCCCTTGGTGAGATTTTTCCAAACCCCTCCCCCCTTTTGACCTCACGTAATTTATGGATGTCCCCTAACGTAAAAGTATGGTTAATGAATATGAGCTTAAAAATGGGAGTCTGTTAAACTAAAGCAGTTGAATCTTTAAAATCAGGCTTTACTATATAGGCTGCTTGTTATATGGTGCACAGGTCTGGAAATTTTATCAAATTTCTTACCAAAAAATCTTGGGAAGATTTCGGAAGTTTTTTTGGATTAGCTGACGCAGCATAGAATATGCTGAATTGCCGAAACTTATCAAATAATGAAATGTAACACCAGGGCCGTATCCAAGGGGGGGTTTTAGGGGTTCAACCCCCCCCCCCCCCGAAATTCTGACATCAATTTTTATACTGCTATTTTTCATGAAAATTATGTCTCACAAGGAGCGATCCTCTTCGGGTATAACCCAAAGGGTCTCAAAATGAGTCAAAACCCTACTTATTTCCAAAAATTTTCTGGGGGAGGACCCCCAAACCCCCTCGAAATTTTGAAATCTACTAAGTATGGTTTTTCCTTCAAATTTGTGTGATTTACAGGGAGTGGTCCTCTTTGATGCAACTTAAAGTGTCTCAAAATGAGTTAAAATGCCACTTTTAGGGGCAAAATTCAAAAAATTTTCTGGAGTAGGAACCCAAACCCCCCCTCAACATTTTGCCATTTATGACAATATACCTACCTTGAAAATTCGGCCGCTTATAATGAGTGGTTCTCTTTGGGAGTTATCTATAGGGTCTCAAAATGAGCTAAAACACTCTTTTGAGGGGCAAATTTCCAAAATTTTCCCCAGACCCCCCTTTTGCTTGGAATTCATATTGTCCATACAATTTGAAATTTAGTGCATCAAAATTTCAATCCAGTGTTGTCATACAAAAATTAACATATAAAAGTACTTGTAAGGAGGTACCTCAGAAAATATTTGAGTCAAAACCCCCCCCGAAACAAAAGTCTGGTTACGGCCCTGTGTAACACCCTCAAAATATCTCAACTAGCACTATTTATCTATCACTCTCTTAATTTTTGTTACATTCTAATGTGCAAACATAAAAACCCTTGCTTTTAAAGAGAAAATATATTTTAAAAGCATTTAAAAGGGCATCAACAATATAAGCAAATATTTGTACTTACTTGAATTACGCTAGTCACGCTGACGCTAGTGGCTAACCCTAACCACCCTAACTAACGCCCGCCAAAACAATATTTCTTGCTTCATTTCACTTGGTTTGTGTGTGGGGTGAAATTAAACACAAAAAAAACCGACAATTAGTATTTTTTATCATTATTTCCAATTATTTCAAGCAAACTGTCCATGTTATTGAAATTTTTATTTTCTTTTTTCATTTAGGATGTTAGTTCGTTGAGTAAATAGGTAATTTTTATGAACTGAATAAGAATCAAACCAATCAAAACAACCAAGATTCGGTAATAAATCACTTAAATAGTTATTAAATATCAAAGAAAACATTTTTTTTTTTTAAATTTTAGTTTAACAAACTTGTTAAATAATGAATTTTCCTCATTAAATGACAACTGTTTACTCTCTGGCATGCCCATGCCTCATGTATCATGGAGCTGTTAAGCCTAAGCCCTGCATGTGACAACTGTGGGAATAAATAAATTTCACACGCCACATTAGTGAGATACGCTGTACGAAGCGTCTCTTCGAGTTCCACAACATACTAAAATTTCATCGAAATCGGTAGGCAGGTTTTTGAACTGGAATTTTTTCCAAGTATTAAAATACACCGGATGTGCAAGTAATTAAGCTAATTAAGGGACTTCCCATAAAGCTAGGACCATGAAATTTTAATATGTTGTTCATGGTGTGAATTCAAACAATCTATTAAATTTTCAGGGTCCAATTTCAATTAGGGGGCCGAATACATAATAAATACAGTAATAAACTTGAATAATTTATAAATCCAGAACTAATTCATCAACCCCTTATTGCGATACATATTTTTGTTCGTCTAAAGGTCTACTACAACATGTTAAAATCTTAAATATTTATCTCCATATTTGGAAAAAATTTCAAGTAAAACGAAAATTCTTTGAACCTAAATTACAAGCGCAATATGTATATATTCCCCTCAAAATTTCCAATTCCTAAAATCATTTTTTATAAGCTTTCTAAATATGTAAAGCATTAAAATCTAACTTTAAAAGTAAACAAACCGAGAACTCAAATCTGGGAAATATTCCAGAGTCATTCGCGTCAAAGACCAGTAAGCTCCATTCTGCTTTCGAAAATTCTCAATTACGTCATAATCACCATGAAAACCCGTAATTCTGGAAAAACTTTGCCATAACGGTCCTTTACTCATAAGTAAAATAAAATAAAAAAATTAAATAATATTTATCGATTTATTAAGCAAAAATTGGACTTGTGTTTTTTAACGATCCTATATATTTTTTAATAAGTCTAATAACTTACTAAGTTATAAAGATTTTTTCATGAAAATCGGATATGACATGAATCTCGATGTATATTTTAAGAATCAATCACCTTTTGAACCATTATTAAAAAAAATAAACCGATTTATATAAGAATTATCGGCGATTTTCGGTAAAACACCGGACATAATAGAATCCGTTTAATTAGAATTCTCGTAAGAAAAATATGTTCTAGAATACCAAAATTAAATATTTGTTGCAATAAATATCCTCTTCGTCTCAATCAACCACCATGATATTGATGTAATCAATGCTATTAATCTTCTATCCTACTGAAACCTGTTGGGGTTTTTTTAGCTTTTTTCTTCTAGTAATTAACATGCGTGTTGTTAAATGCTTTTAATTATTACTAACTGTTTTTATGTCAACAGAAAATTAATATTACTCATTAAAAATAAAGTATCATATTTCATCGTTATCTCATTAGTATTTCAACTTTCAATGACCAGAGATAGTTCTAAACAACACAAACTTTGGGGAAACATTTAATGGAATTTTCAGGGATGTTTTTATGCACTTTTCTCCAAATCTTTAATTATATTGTTTTACGTAGTTAACGATAGTTTATAATAAAATTTCATAAGTCTTTATCTTTATAGGATGAAAATTTATTTGTATATTTAATATTCTTGGTTTACACTGAACCAACAATTATTTATTGAACAATTAAAAAGGCACACTTATTTTCCCATTTTTGTATTGAAATCCTTTAAACAATATATTAACTAGAACAAAAACTTTTAATGAACTTTCAAAATAATTTTAATCATTAAAAAACTTTTACTACCCAAGCAAAAAATCCCTTGCTGGAAAAATGATCGAACTAAGTTTGATCAACTAAAGCTTGTGATTCGCTTGAATTTTCAAGCAGTTGAAATGATTGGAATATATTTTATTACACAAGCAAGAAATCCCTTGCTGGAAAAATGATCGAAGTAAATTTGATAAACTCAAGCTTGTGATTTGCTTGTATTTTCAACCAGCTTTAATGTTTGAAAAATATTTTATTAACCAAGCTAGAATGTCCTTGCTGGAAAAATGATCGAAGTAAGTTTGATAAACTCAAGCTTGTGATTTGCTTAAATTTTCAACCAATTTTAATGATTGGAAAATATTTTATTACCCAAGCAAGAAATTCCTTGCTGGAAAAATGATCGAAGTAAGTTTGATTAACTCAAGCTTGTGATTCGCTTAAATTTTCAACCAATTTTAATGATTGGAAAATATTTTATTACACAAGCGAGAAATTCCTTGCTGGAAAAATGATCGAAGTAAGTTTGATAAAATCAAGCTTGTGATTTGCTTGTATTTTCAACCATTTTTAATGAATGAAAAATATTTTATTAACCAAGCGAGAAATTCCTTGCTGGAAAAATGATCGAAGTAAATTTGATAAACTCAAGCTTTTGATTTGCTTGTATTTTCAACCAGCTTTAATGTTTGAAAAATATTTTATTAACCAAGCTAGAATGTCCTTGCTGGAAAAATGATCGAAGTAAGTTTGATAAACTCAAGCTTGTGATTTGCTTGTATTTTCAACCAACTTTAATGATTGAAAAATATTTTATTAACCAAGCTAGAATTTCCTTGCTGGAAAAATGATCGAAGTAAATTTGATAAACTCAAGCTTGTGATTTGCTTGTTTTTTCAACCAACTTTAATGATTGAAAAATATTTTATTAACCAAGCTAGAATTTCCTTGCTGGAAAAATGATCGAAGTAAGTTTGATAAAGTCAAGCTTGTGATTTGCTTGTATTTTCAACCAACTTTAATGATTGAAAAATATTGTATTAACCAAGCTAGAATTTCCTTGCTTGAAAAATGATCGAAGTAAGTTTGATAAAGTCAAGCTTGTTTTTCGTTTGAACTCTCAAGTTTGAAAATAGTTGGATTTTTTTCCATCTTGAAACATCCAGCTTGAAAATTAATTGAAGTAAGGTTTTTTTGCAAGTTTGACATGTCAACTTAAATTACAGGAAATCTCAAACTTGAAGCAAGCATACGTGCTATCTGGGGTAAGACGCTATCGCTCTTTTTGAGAAAAATGTACGAAACAAAATGTTTATAGACTAGTAGCCAGGAAACTAGGCTCAACTAGTTGTAAACTGTCTTGGTAGCCAATCTGACGCGCTCGAGTATGTCCATGTAACTAGTTTTCTTTCAAATTTTGACGGGCTGTTCTAAACAAACCCACCAACATGGAGAGCTTATATTTGGTGGAGTTACTCAAAAGCATGCAAGGTATCTCCCCTATGATTATCTGACGCGCTCGAGTAAATCCACATTTAGCATCATGGGCTCCCCTACTAATAATATCGAACTCTTTCAACTAAATTTAATACTTGGCGATTAGATACCTCCCCCTTTTGAAAACAAATTATTTATGTATTTTACGTACGTTCTTAAATATGTTTATAATTGATAGATGGTCGGTCATTAACCTAAAATTCGGTATTCGGGTTTTATTTTTCATTTAAAATTTTGTATTTAAAAAAAAATGTTTTTCTTTGTTGAAACACTCATATTAGACCCTAAATTAAGATAATGGAATCAACGTAAATGGTTTATAAGAAATCCCAATTTTAAAAAAAAACTGCTTTCAATGAATAATTTCGCTTTAAAATTAAAAAAAAATAAACATGTTTTGGTTAAGGTATTTTTGAAATACTTGGACAGAAAAAGGTTTCGGTAATTCTTAATAAATTAAACAAAGGAAGAAAAATATAGGGTCACTTGGGGTAAGTGGGACCCCTTTTTGGAACAGTACATTTTTGAAGCTTCATAAAATTTTTTTGAAGAGTCTCAATTTGAACTTAATGACATATTTTATTTAAGACACTATTTATGAACAAAAATGTATAATTAGGTTCTAAAATAATGTTCTACATTTTTCTTAACTGGTCTTTTTGTAAAAAATGAGACGGGTGTCCCACTTACCCCATAGGAAGGGGTAAGTGGGTCCCCCCCTCTTTATTTTGATTGAAAGCAAGCAAAACTTAAGAGGGAGTAAGTGGGTCTTACTTGATAAAGTATAGAAGTTTTAGGTACAAAATATTTTATTGTAACTTAATTCATGTAGGAGATATCTACTCACATTTAAATTAATAGGGTTGGTTGGGGTAAGTGGGACCCCTTTTTGGAACACTACAAGTACAGAATGTTTTTTTCAGGTTCGAATGGTTCGGGAGACTTATAAAGAAACCCTCGAAACTATTCCCCCACCCCACTGTGTGCTTTAATTAATTTCTCGGCAACGTGAATAAAAAAAACACAACTTAATAGTTTACTTTACTTACCACAGCCTTATATTAAAACGCAAAATTAATATAAAATTTCAATAAATTACTTATAAATGTTTCAATAAACATTAAAATGGTGAGTCTAGGGTGTCCCACTTACCCCATAATGAGGGGACCCACTTACCCCTACTATGCTTAAATTACGGGGTAAGTGGGACCCCCCTCTTAAAAAATTTTAAATAAGAGATTTTGTGAAAATTCAAATTGCAGTATGTATTTTAAGTCAAACCTGGCACAACAGTTGAAAAAAACATTAAAATATAGTGAAAACTTTCCTGGAAACACTTCTTGGAAAAATGCATCTTGAACTCTCCAAAAAAAAAATTATGGAAATTTTTTTACAATAGTTCTATAATCTTAAAAAAAAATAACACAAAACTCTAATATATGCAAAACCCATCAGTGTGACAAAATGTAACATGATCAATGTGAATAAGTGTGAAATGTCCTTTACATAGTTTAGTTTGACGGGGGTGACCCACTTACCTCAGGGACCCACTTACCCCAAGTGACCCTACATGAATCCCATCCATTCCATTTTCTTTCACTTTCAATCAAATAAAATTCTGCCCGGGCCTAGTGACCCATTAGGCGGTGCACATCTCCGTTTCATTAGCCTTTGGGCCTGGGTGCTAATTACTTAGCTTGTGCTCTACGCTGGACCCCCAGTTGATTCCCCAAGCGAGCTTGGTGCTCATTTTATCGACCCCGGCTGGATGAATAAGGGCTGAGTTGAACCATGACCAGCTACCCAAGCAGGAGCCGCAAGTTCTTTAACTTTACCTTATTTAAATGATCGAATTCTTTTAAAACCATTTTTTTTAACTAATCATGAAATTTAATTACAGCGCGTGATTACAATGTGAAGAAAGCTGAATCTATGATACGAAACGTAAGCTCCATTTTTTTTTATTGGTGTTTAGTGAATCAAAAACCGGTAGAAAAAACTAAATTATATTCAAGAAACACAAACTTCTTTAAAGATACTTAATTAAAAGCGCACATCTAAGGTAACAACTTTCTCTTTTAAGCTGTTTCCTAATGTTGAAAGGATTCTATATGGTTCTACACGTAAATGATAGAGCAGGGGTTCCCAATAGGTGGTCCGCGGACCCCTGGGGGTCCGCGGGCTGTGTCCAAGGGGTCCGCGACATGTCACCGAGAAATTAAGTATTTTTTTTTTTATTTTTCTTAATTTGAAGTAACCATTATCCTACTCAGCAGTTCATTCATTAGTTTTGTTAGTTAATTGTCACTGTAGTACAAATAGATTAAATTTTTCAATAGCGAAAATATCGTATAATTTTGGCTCACAGCTCGTAAAGACTGCAAAAAACTCGGTAATAAGGCATTAAAGGTAATTCTTCCTTTTCCGACCACCTACCGATGTGAAGAGGCCTTTTCATTTATGTGTTTCATGAAAAAACGAAATAGACTTGACTTGGGATCGAATTTTAGAGTTAAGTTAAGGTTTCAACTATGGAACCTAACATTTAAGAAATAATGAGCACGAAGGAAAGATTCCACTTATCTCACTAAAATTGTACAGTTATAAATTATATTGATTGATTTGTATTTTTGTGTTGTATAAAATTTCCTTTGTATATAAAAATTTTCCGCACCATTCTTCACCATTATACTTACACTATAAATTACTTCATAATTTAACTCAAATTATAATGAGTGTAATATTTATGTAATGATTTTAATACATTAGTAATTTGTAGTAGATTCTATATAATCTACATTTTTAAAAAAAAAATCTAACCCTTTAAGTTTAAGGGGTCCTCGTCAGTAAATTAATTGTAAAGGGGGTCCTCGGCAAAATTTTATTGGGAACCCCTGTGATATTATACTACAACCTAGGAAGTCTTATAGCCAAAGTAAGAGTAAAATATTTTGAATAGTAGAATCACAATAAATCTCCGTTTATCTGCATGATACCTCTTAAAACTAACACTGGAAGGAATTTTTAATACTTCAACATTTCTACTGCAGTGAAATAGTGCTTAAAAAGTGAGTTGCAAATTTGCATACTCACCATTTGTAAAAAGCTTATAGCTTAACTTACTTTTCAAAAAACCCTGTTTCTTTAAGATACATTTTGTAAATAAGGTATTTGTTCCTAAAAGCAGTTTTTAATGATCTAAAAAGGGACGAAGGGAGAGAGCTATTTCGGAGATTTGCTAATACACAATACTCTTTAAAAATAGCAGTACCTTACACATACAAATAACTTAACCAATACCCACTTCCTAACAAATGCGTGTGTTTTTTTAACGTAGAGTGGTCTCTATCTAGAAACTTAACTAAGCCCTACAGATTTATTGCTAAACTAATCGGGTTTTTTTCCTCCAGAATATAAGATGGCGGAAAGAAATACAACTTGAAAATTTCCTTACAGACTTCAAACCACCAGAGGTGATAATCTTGTACTTATTGTTTAATTTGTTTTTATCAAAAATATTCTTACACTTTTTGATCTGTAGTTTAATGTACGGAGAAAGAGAATAAATAAAAGACAATTAAAATACTATTCGTTCAATTTAAAGAGGTGCTCTCTGAGAATTGTTGTTGTAAATACTAACTGTAATATAAAAGTTTTAAAACTTCATAATACTAATAATATACTATTATACATAATATAAAATATAATAAACGTATTAATAAAATACAAATAATAGTGTTTGCGGTTGTGAATAATTAGATTTTTTTTTCTTTTGCTTCCCTCTGAGATGATTATTTGGATTATTTCCCCCAGTTGATTATACGTAGTATGTATGCTGGAAAAATTACAGTATACTCTAAATATTAACTCATCTTTTTATTCACAGATATTAACGAAATATTACCCGATAAGTTTTCTTGGATATGACAAAGAGGGTACCCCAGTTGAATACTTGGAGTACGAAGGTTTAGATGAAGAAGGTATTTACATCATTTTAAACAAAAACTTTCTAACAATGACTGAACTGAACAATGACTTTCCGACATGCAATTAATGATTTTCAATCACGTAGTAGCACTATATAGTTTTAAACAGTAAATCAGTCGGAACTCGTGAAAAAGTTCTATATGACCAAGAGGGGGGGGTTGTATAAATAAAGGACTACGTTATCAAATTTAAAAAGGCCTTTGCTTAGTTTAATTCCCCATAATCATTTTTTCGCTCTTGTTATTTTCCCACTTACAATAAAAATGTTCAGATTTTATACATAGTATGTAAAAGATAATACTTTATTTAAGCACTTTTTTTGGGAAGGGCAACTGATGATTCTCTCATGTAAAAAATTTTTAAGTAAAAAGTAAGTAAGTACATTTTTTCATGTAAGTCTGCATTTGAAACTGTCCCATAAAACGGATTTTTAACGCATTTTGCAACACAAGTTTTGAAAAAACTAGAATCAATAGTTTCAGAAAAATAAACCCAAAAATGTTAACGACAAGTAATAGGACCTCAATGAAAAGAGAATCATACAAGTTTCTAAGCTAATCTAATAAATCTGGTTTTATTCAATTAAAAATTATAATTACCGGTGTGGATAGGGTATCTTTCAGGCACCTAAAAAAGTTATTTGGCCCACATAAACTTTTAGATTATACTTCAAACTCAGTAATGAAACCATAAAAAAGCAATTAAGTTCTCAGAAAACTAAGTTAAAAAAGAGATGGATGGAGCACTGAAACCATATGGGATACCGGAATTAAACATTTTTTGCTTTTCAAATCGTATTATAGGATCGAGTCACATACAATACATACATACATAAATAGTAAAAAGTCCGACAGCATAATTTAGTTAAAAATTGGTTTCATATTTTAAGAGTTTAAACAGGACTAAATTGGGTATACACCTGTCATCAACCTGTTCATTTTAAAATAGATACAGAATAACTTAGAATAACAGGATAACTGTTGACAATAACTTAGTCATTCTTTTAAAGTTTCCAAATAATTATAATTTTAATCCTTGTAAATGTAATTTTCAAATTTCAAGCTATTTTATACCTGACTTAATCTCTAGTTAACTAGTCTTAAAATTTTACAGGATTGTATAAAGGTGGGAACATCTCCCAACTCAGAAAGTTTTTCATTGGAAAATTTGAAGCGGATATAAAAGCTTTCAAGGTAGGCTCTGGTGAACTTTTATATTTCTTAAAATAATACTGGTTATAAGGGTTAAAATCATAATTAGTGATTTTAACCAAAAAAAAAGACCCATTTAAAAAATGAGCTTAAATAGAGTATCGATCTATGTATTTGTTGTTTTTTGGAAAAAAATTACTTCTCACTTCTAAGCTCCTTTTTTAAGTCGCTCTTTATTTTTAATGTATTAGTAAATTATTGGTATGCCTAATCCATATAATTCTAGATAATTAAAAATTAATTTTGATAGAATTTATTTAATCAGGTTTTATCTGGACCCCCTTTCACCCCTCTACCAAGTATTTCTCCATACACTATTGAAAAATTTTCAATCCAAAGTTTTTATAAATACATCATTGCATGTTTTTTTTTCTTTATTTTTCAAATTGACGGTATTAAAGAAAAATAGGAAACAAATTTGAGATATCTTTTTAAAATATTTCACTCATTTTATACCAAGTTTTATTTAAAAGTTGATAAAGTTAGTTATTCAAATGAAATTGTAATTTAATAAAGGAATATCATTATGGTAATGTAGCTAATGTTTTTATTTTTTCAAAAACTTTTAAACATATAAAATAAATACCACTTCATATTATTTGAATTTTAAAGAAACGCGTGTATTCAAAATTTTATCATGTGAAACTTTTTAGAAATTTACAAAAAAAAAAAACCGGGATTTTAAATACACTAAACATTAAAAATAACAAAGAATTAATAATATTATTAAATCATGCATCAAAAGTTTGAATCTCCGTTTAAAAAAAAAAAAAACACAATTTTTGTTCCACATATTAGACAATGAAAAACTTTTTAACTTACTTTCTTTCTCATTTTCAGCAAGGGGGAGGAGGAGACTCTCCGAAACTATTATACATTCACAATGTTTACCGGTTATCCTTTTCACGGTTCCTAAACAAAAATTGTAAGTTTGAAAAACAAAACCATCTATGTTATAATAACTTTATGGTAGCTTCAAAAAAGTTATATAACATTACTTCCATTTACTATAATTAATCTCGGATTATGGATGTCTGGATCTTATGTACTATTTATAAAGATTTTTATTTGGTCATATTTATTATGTTTCATAATAAATATAAAAATTTTTTAGAAAGGTTTTGAATTATACTATACAGAGCGTATTTTGATTGCAATATCAACCTTTCTTGTAACCTTCAGTGTAGTTCATGTGTTTGTGAAGTAATTGAAAGAGTTGACACGATTAAGTACTTGGGACTTAAAAAAATTAAAAAAATAAAGCTATAAATTAAAAAAAAAATTATTGATCAGAAATTTTTAACAATGTATTTTTCATGGATTCAGTCACTTCTAAATTATGGTGTTACTGTCTATGCATCTGATTATATAAACAATATTAAACCACTTCTTCATTTGCAAAACAAAATATTTTCCCACTTCAGACATTTTCAGCAGTCATTCGCTTTCTTAAATGCACGTCAGCTTTTTTTCAGGCTATTATTATTTATCTTTAAAAACAAAAGTTTTTATGAACTTATACTAATGAAATATACTACTAGAACTAGAGGATCTAAAGGTAATTATTTTGTACCAAAATCATCTAAGGAGATTTTTCACAAATCACATGCTTTTTTGGGACAATATATATTTAATAAATTAAACGAAATTATACTTAACTGAACTATACTGCCGTCCTTAGCAAGAAGGGCGTATCTCGGATTTTGGCGATTTTCAGGTTTTTTCATATCTGGAATCTTTGGAGTCTTCTGCACCTTATGATACCTCATTCATGTACCTATGGGTACGAAAAGGTACACAAAAACGCTAGTGAAAAAGGTCGTATCTCTGAAATTTCTTGAAATCCTAAGGCGAAAAGTGCTTGTTCTGAAAATCTTGAATTTCGGAGATGCGCCCTTCTTGCTAAAGACGGCAGTATAGTTCTACTGAATTTAAATATGATGTTCATAAACTTATCGAGGCGAAAGAATCAATAGAAATTCTCTTTACAATAGCCAAATAATAAACAACTACCATATACGGGCAAATTTGCCTTATTGGTATCACATAAATTATTTTTTTCTTTTTATTATTATTATTTAATATTGTGTGTCCAATAAATTCAAATTCAATTCAATATTAACCCTTTGAGTCAAGTCAACTTAGTTTTTATCAGCGAAAAGAAGATTTGGATATAAAAAGGAATCAACTAACCCCTCTCGCAATATAGGTTATCAAGCATTTACGAAAATCTCCATGGAGTTCCAAGACAACTATCCAGAACATGCGAAAAACATCATAGTAATAAATGGTAAGTATGTTTTCGAAAGTTCGTAATTATTATTACTTCAGTGTGGATTATTATAGCTCGGTAAAAGCAACTCAAGCGTAGCATCGCTTAAAATATTTTTTATCATTCTTCCCAACGATGTGAACAAATGAAGAATCCGATCCTTCCACTGGTACTACGTATTGGCTACGTCATGATGAATAGGAAATTTTCTAAGCGTTTTACAGGTCGTGTCGCCATTTTCCGAGCCATATTAACCCACCCTCATTTTACTCTTTTGTTTTATCCCCGCCCCTTAACTTTTTTTTTCTCCTCTTTTGTTAGCATCTCCGGCCTTTGCAGCCATTTGGTCCACGATTAAAGAATGGATAGGTTCGTCTCTAATGAAAAAAGTCTTGGTTTACGGAGAAGGTATACTATATATTTATGTAATTTTTAAGTAGTATTTTTACTTCAACTATAAGGTTTGAAAGCTTTGAAATTTTCTAAATCAATCGTCATAACATTGACCATTGATTAAAAAGTGGGCGATAAAGGGCCGTTCATGTATTACTACCTACCTATGCATATTTTTGGTGATTTTTTTTTTACCCTCTCCCCCCTTTTAGCAAAAATAAACAAATCCAAAACTCCTGTTATAATTACGTAAGCAAGCAGTCGAAGCTCCCCTTCAACTGTTCTGTTTTTGAATGAACGCTAAACGGTAATAAAAATATAGAACTTGATCCATATAAAAAGCTAACTTGTCTTGAAAAAATATATTTAATTTCTTAATTACTAATTAATTGTTTTATTTAATTTTGCAAATCACAAAATATTTTTTTAAATAAGAGTGTTTTTGACAACGTCTTACGTAAGTATCCCTCATTTCCACTATATGTCAGCAAAAATAAGCAAATAGAAAATTCTCCTTCCGCTCAGGTGCTGAAGTAATATTTGAATGGTCCCTAAGTATAAAAGAATGTTGATTATTCCTTGTAATAGGGGAGATTTTAGAAATAAATGTCGAGGTTATAGAATAAATTAGTTTGTTTATTACCTCAAAAAAAAGTCCGATAACAGTTTTTTTTCCTTTGTTGGTATAAAATCACTTAAATAATTATTTACTGTGCACAGAAGGATGGAAAGAAGAGCTTCTCAGAAGGATCGATGCTGACGTTTTGCCAGCTTTCTTAGGAGGAAATAAAAGGGATCCAGATGGAAATCCACTGTGCCTCACAACGGTAATTTACTTCAAATGCCTAACACTATAATATAGAATTATTGCTAAGCAACTTACGAAACCTTTCACCAAAAAGCGAATGGATATAGTTAAAATATCTAATTACCGAAAAAAAAATCAATACAAATATTTTTTTTCATTGGAAATCGGATTCTTGAACAATAATAGCCTCAAAACTTCATAAGTAATGTAAAAATTATTCCGCCGTATTTCTTTCGATAGGTTATAGCTCTAATGAAGAACGGCAAACTCAGTGCGATTCACGCGATTGACACGCTCAGGGGGATTGGTCTTTTCATTGGTTCTGACTCTGAGGGGTAAAGACTTTAGTCCTAATAACAATGGTATGCCGTATCCCCCCCCCTAAACGCATGAGTCGCGCTGCAATTGCCTAGCCATGGCCATCCGCCATCTTAAGTAAGATTAGTAAGAAGAATTCTCAAAAACACATATTAGTTAGATGTGTACTTATCTATATGTGATTTGTTTTATCCTTATAGGTGAACCATGGTGGACCTGTTCCTGAAGAATATTTTATTAAAATAGATACGCATAAATTCCTACAAAACCGTGGAGCTCTAGCTGCTAAAATTGGTCGCCAGAAGCAATTTACTGTACCCGTTCAAGTTGCTGAATCCAATTGTATTATCAATTGGGAGTTCATTGTCCAGACTTATGATATAGGTTTCGGGCTATCACTCAAAACCGAAGGTGAAATGTTTGAAGAACTTATACCTGTCCACAAAACAGAGACAGAGAGAGCTCCAGAATGTGGAATCTATAGATGTAAATCTCCAGGGAGCTGTAAGTATGATAATTGTAATATTTTGATTTGAATTTTTAAAAACGGACCATTTCCATTTTCAGAGGGAGACTTGACCTAAGATTCGGTTTTGACTTATACTGTTCTTTGTACAGCAATTTAAAAAATACTAGTCGACTCCGCTTAATGTGATTGCTTATGGCCGAAATAAAACTGATAACAATATCAGATTGATAACAATAAGCGAGTTTCTGAAAACAAATGTCAAACAATGAAACTAGAGTGTTTGCTTTAAAATCAAAGTTATTTAGCCTTAAATACCGTATGCAGCATAGGCAACTTTATTTTTTTAGGAAAAATATAAGAGTAGTGCAATTAAAAAAATACCCTGAAACCCTGAATACCCTAAATAGTAATTTGAAACACCCTGTATATTTTTCTTTGTCCATATGCTCTAGTGTGTTCTTATCTTTCATTTAAATTGGGTTGTTTTTTTGTATAGAGCCATATAAGTAACTGTAATATTTTTATGTGCTGTCCATTGCCATATATCTTGTAATTATTTCTATTTTTATATTTTTGATTTATGTACTTAATTTCTCTTTATCTATATATGTTTAATCTAAAAACTTTTTGTTTTCACTTGGAAGGGCCAATTTTGGCCCCTTAGTGAACAATTTAATATTTTTTTTTCCTCTCTCTCTCTTGTAAAGGTTGCAAAATGTTTCATAATAAATTTTTAAAAAAATCACTTACTTTGAAAATTTTCCCTAACTTCGCTAAAATGTCGCTCAAAACCATAAAATAACTGCAAAAGAAGTAATTAAAACGGTTTTCCCTAAGAAATGACCTACATATTGGATAAATTTTCAATTTTTGTGGTTTCCAAAATCGACCACTTTTAAAATTCCTGTTTTAAAAACGTTTGAGGCATTTGCCAAATGAATGGTCACAGTTAAACTCGTCTCCAATCCCTATTTCTTTGTTTTAGATTTCATCATCTTCGACAACTCCTACAGCTGGATTCATGCCAAGGATATTTGTTACAGAATATGGGTAACGTCAGCTGATTGAACTAAACTGGTTTATTGGAGATAAAATATTGTATATAGTTACATTACATATTTATATAGTTAAGTTATTGTATAATTTATTAAGCATGAGCGTATATGAGGGGGCGAGCCCCCCCCCCTTAATTTCGGACTAGGTGTACTAAACAAGTTACAACTCTGTTTTAGGGCCAAATTTCAAAATAATTTTGGGGGAGATACTTCCAGACCCCTATTTTGTGCTTGGAACTATATTATTCACATTTCTCTTTAATATTCATTTTACCAAGATGCGAATCATGCCTAAAAATATATTAAAAAGCTACTTTGAATCTTTAAATATGCATGGGAGGGAGGCTTAGGAATATCCTTGAGTTATCTCCCCCGGTGCAAAAATCTAGCTTTAGGCCTTATAATAGCTAAAAATTTTAAAGGATATTTGATACCCTCCCGAAATAAATTTTTACACACGCCACTGTTTACTTCAAAAAAAAGTTGAAATTTTTATCATCGATTAAATTGAAGAATTATAATATAAAAAAGAATGTGTTTCAATGCGAAAAAAATAAATGTTGTTGATAGCTCATTGTGTTTGCTGGTGTTATTTTCTTTTATATATACTCTACTGATATGGATCTCAAACTACAAATATGAACAAACAACAACATTATAGAACTCAAGAATCCAATAAAGATTTTCCTGAGAAACGTCAAAATTGATACAAATATACAAGTTATAAGGATCACGTAGGAAGGTAATGAGAGATCTTAAAGCTCTTCATTTCAATACTACTTATGATACAATTTCTCCATTTGTGATTGGAGTTTTTCATAGGAAATATAAATTAAGACTACGACGAGCGATAAGGACTTATCCATCTTAAAATAGCTTTTTCAAAAGCATGGGGAATCCAAACATGATATCGCGCGAATAGCTTTCGAAAATAAAACAATACTTCTACTCCAAACTATACATATCATACAGAAAAATCTTGTAAAATAAAGTTTTTTAACTTGGATATTTTATTATACTTTACGGCTCTATTCACCGCTAACCTGACCTAAGGTTAACCGGGAGTCGAATGTTTTCGCTAAGGCCGGGCGCGCACGGGCGACTAAAGTCACGGTGACCAGGATTACTAGTATCAAAAATATCATTAGAAAACAATAGAGCATTTTCAATCACATGACTTTACCTAACAACGGCCTTAGCAACGTTGTTTTTATCCTCCAGTGATCTCATGTGCGAATGCTGCTATTGGATACTTCTATGTCCCGCCCCTAACAACAGCCTTAGCAACGTTGTTTTTGTCTTTGTCACCGTGACAAAAGTCGCCCGTGCGCGCTCGCCCTAACTCTGATTGACGTATAACTAGTTTTCTTTCATTAACTAAAAAATCAGACGTTTTAATCCTCGGTCAAGTTAGCGGTGAACATGGCTATTAGTGATAAGGAATTGCTAAATATCAATTAATAAAACTAATTGCATTTCAATGCATATTTAGTATTAAAAGCTAGTAACAATATTTGAGACATCACTCTTCCCTATTTTAGTTAAGCATTTGAATAGAATCTGATGTTGAGAAATTCGTCTGAATGTGACAAGTCTAAAAGGGAAATGTCCTGAAGGTCACACGATATAAGCTTTCGTGCGTGACCATCCTGCTGATGAATATCTTTTGTTTACCTTTTTCTTTGCGACTCTAAGAGGGTATTTCAAAAAGTCCGCTCAAAATCTCCTTCTTGCGTGGAGAACATAAATAATGCTCGAAGAACTGTACCTCTACGACCCATGGGCAAAATGCGAACGAAAAATATTTGATGTCATATCTGGTTCATGAAAAAAAAAAGTTATGAAAAACAAGAACATATGCATAATATATTCGCAAACTAAGATGCTAAAAACGTTGACAGTGCATATCAAAGCATGAATGCGCGCGTGGTGGAATGAAATAATAAAGTTTGGATACAATGTCACATTTTTCTCAAAAAGAAAAAAAGAGTCGTAGAAGTACAGTTCTTTGGACGTTTTATGTACTCCACGCAAGGAGTCTAGCATATTTTCACAGTTTGGACGGGCTTTGTTGAAACACTCTGTATAATTAATAGGTTAGAGTAGAATGTTCTGGATACCCTTTTGGACATACGTAATTTTAATGTTACTATATCCATGTAAACGGCAGTCCTCACCCGTGAATTTCAATATGCCGTAAGTGTTCATAAGATACGTACTTTTGAGGGATTCTCGGGGGAACGGCATTGACGCTCACTCCCAGTAACCGCCACTGAACTGCTTATGGGGTCTACCCTATGATACATCTTTGTTTAGCGGCTAAGTAACGAAAGTCCCAAACAGAAACGTTCAAGATTCGTCCGATTATTGTCATGCATGACAAAATTTCATTTACTTCTAGTTTCAGGTACGTAAACTTGACACATTTGGTATGAGCTGTGCTACTAGGAGTATGACATATTTCAAAAACGCACAAAAAGAACAGATCGCGTCCCTTGCCCTTGAAAATCGAGAGCTCCACAAACATTCGAGCGATACCAGAGATTCCAGAAGATAAAGAAAACACTCTCCTCGCAAAATTTAATCTTCGCCTAAAATTCGTGGATCTTCGAGAAATCTTTGTCAAGCATGAGAAAACTAGAAGGATCCGTGTGCTAACCAGAGTGGGGGGTGAGGATGAAAAAGAATGTTCTGGTCGGGTAAACATTTGGATGGAATTTCGCGCTCAGAAGCAATATGCGGAGTTTGTAAGTTGATGGGGAGGAAATGAACTGTCACTCTTTTCCAGACTGAATCTAAATATTTTGTGTCTCCCTTGTGTTGCTGCGGTCAGGAGTCTTACGTTCGACTTTCTCTCCATCTATGAAATAGTTTCCCCAAGATAAGATAATTTTCAAGAGTGGGGAATGGGATGTGTAAAGGTTTTTATTTGGTGGTACTATTTGAAAACTGTGTTAGTTCATGGTTACTTGTTAAAGGTCCTTTGACCTCAAGACTATTACATTAGATTATCCATAGGTTAAAGATCCAATAAGATCAATTGCTGTTACTAACAAACACAAAGTATTTCAATTACTGTTGAAAAATTAACAATGTAATTAGTGTTTATTCAGTAATTAATGTAACAACAATGTTTAGAACCAGAGATATTTTTAACTCCTCTGAGAGAGTATTTCACTCCTTGAAAATCGGAAATACTCTTTAAAAAACTAGCCAGGAGTATTTTCAATCTTTGAATTTTTCACAAAGGTTTAGCTTTAAAAATGCACCACCGAAATCAACAAATAATATTTTTCTACTCAAAACATCAACTGATCTCATCGGAGACATTTTCGCCCGACTTCTGGACAAAGCCAATTACCACGGCACCCTAATTATTATCATACTTTTTAATTGTGTTTTCATACAGCTATAGTATTTTTTTTTCATTTATTGTTCTGATGCTTAGGGAGTTTGATTGCGGTATTCGTGTCTCTGTATATGTAGTTCATGCTATTTCTGTATTTCACTTCTCATAATTCAATTTCACTCCTCCTAAAAAAGTCAAGGAGTATTTTTACTCCTCCAAAAAAATCCTAGGAATAACACTGTTTAGAACATTATTATAGAATGTATCAACAAGTCCACCCTAACTCTGCTCAGAAAGATCCCCCCCCTTGTGTGGAGTTCAAAGAACTATGTATATATTTTCTATGTTTATTTTTCTTATAAATTTTCCATATTTTCAAAGAACTATCATACTACGACTACGACTTTTATTTTTTCAAAAAATGTGAAGTCATATCCGAAAAGCCGGATAATCCGATGAATCGGTTAATCGAAGGTAAGATATTCGAGGTAATATTGTACATATTTTGTTGTTACAGTAAAATGAAAGAAAGTTAGGAATTTATCTCCGTTTTTATTCGTACAGAAGTTTCCCTTTTAAATGGGTAATTCTCAACTATTCAATTCTAACAATAAACATGAGAGCAAGGAAGTGGTTGAAAAAATGCTGGCTTGTGGAAATTTTTTAAGATCTTAAAAGTCTTTAAACTAATGTAACAATAAAACAAAAACAAATAGTAGTGTTTTACCTGTAATCTATTGCTTCTGTTTACAAGTATGATGTCAAATTAAAATGCCCCTTCCGCTCTTCTTATAACTTTATTTTTATTCCATTCCATGTGATTCCATCTTCACCAAAATGACCAAAACAATTTAACGAAATTTATTTTCATGATGCCACCTTTTAATTAATATCTCTACTTCTACAATTATTTTAAAATGGGTGAAAAAATATCTTTTCGTGCAAATTTTAATATCGTTTGATTTAATATTAAAATTAATAAAAGTCTATTTTAGGTAAAAAATATTCGTCATTTAATGGTGTGAAAATTAGTTCTCAAATTCTTTTAGTTAGCGATTTCTTTAAAAGTTTTTTCTTCAATGTATGTGTCTAAGACACATATTTAGAAGAAATAGACGACATTAGTGTGACGTCACTTGCTTGTTTGGAAACGTTGATTCTATCTGTGATTGGTTCCGTGATTGGAGGTAAATCCGTACCAATCCGTACGGAACCAATCACGGATGGAATCTACGTTTCCAAACAAGCAAGTGACGTTTTGACTAATGTCGTCTATTGCTGAAGACCAATTCAATTATGGGACGTCACGAATCCCAAGAACTCGTGAGACGTGTTGTCACTCATTTCAACGGTTCAACTCGTCTATAAAAGAATATTTAATTTCTTTATTTTATATTGTCGTTTTTTCGTATTTCTAAGAAGTTAAAACTAAAAATTTAATGGCAATATTTTTCAATATGTTCGTTACACTGAGCCGAGTGAAGCTTTGAATAAATGTAAAAAATGTTTGGAAACAAAAGAATTTCTTTTGAGGGAGAGAAATTACTATATGGAAATTTAGTTAGTGTTTACTAAAGAAATTATAATAAACACATATTTATATAATTTTCCAATTTACGTTCAAAAATGTTATAAAACAAAAATTAATGGGTGAAATTTACCATTCTACTAGCTATATGATAACCCCTTAACTTTAGACTCGTCCATATAAAAGTTCTCTCTAGGGTAGGTTGCATTGAAGTAATTGCCCCCTTAGGGTATATTTTCGAAATCCAGAACCATGGGTGATTACAGGTTAACATAAATGTTAAATTTTCTCATCCGTAGTTATTCACTGGAGTTATTCTCTAAACGCAGTTCTCAAGTCTATCTCATTATTTTTTCAATATTTCAACTGTATTAAAATAAATATTGTTTTTCTATTGTGTTTTATGATTCAGAACAAATGGATTAGTACATCCGATCTTGAAGTTATTTGTTTCAAGACAAATGTTTCAAAGCCTTGTGCCTTTAAAACATTTCGACAGCATTCAAATAAACATTTTATGAAAGCAACAATGTAATACTTTCTTTTCTCATCAATTATTTTTCTTGTTGGTTGGTGCTACTTGTAAACATTCTTTCTTCTCAGAGTTGTCCAGCAATATTCGATGTCAAATCATAATAAAACACTCGCTTTGAGTTGATGTGCAGCTGAAAGAACGTAAAGGGAGTGCATCTTCTAAACTGAGAAATGCTCCGAATTGTTGAGGAAAGAAGTCATTAAATTCGAACGCATGATGAAGCAGGCATATGGTAGGTGGAATACAATTCCGTCTCTTCTGTTGTATTGTAGATAATTTTAAAGGTAACTGAAGAAAATGGTTCGCTGAAGTTACACCCGCTGTTGTCATGGTAACAGAGACACAAATTAGTGTCTTTTACGTTTCCAAACTCAATTAACGCTAGAATGAACTCCTGAATGCTCCTTTCATTATTCAAACTATTCTTTCGAGTCATATTCGGAAAACAAGTCAAAAATGTATCTAAGAATTAAACTTTCCTCGCATTTTCGCCTTCAGTATTCTATTAATATACTCCGCAAACGAATCATAAAACAAGTTTGCTCGGCAGATTAAAATCGGAAAAATAATTAATTCCACTAAGTGAAAGATAATATATACCTCGTTCGAAAGAATGAAACAGTGGAAAATTATTCTTTTAACTGAAGATATAAAAATAAACAAATTGAAAATCCAATTGCTAATTTCATTATTCAATTATACCATTTTTAGAAAATCGTTTTAATTATCTTTCACTTTGAAAATGTAGTACCTATAAAAGTATCTAAGTAAAAACCTAGACGGGGTGTTGTTTTTTAAATGTACGTGACTTAATTTAGAAACTACTTGAATTTAATTAAAATATCATCAAGAGTTCCTGAGGATATCATTAAGATTTTTTTTTCAAATGCATCAGTTTCTTGCATCGCTGTTAATTGAACATTGGCTTAATCAAATTAATTTTATTATCATTTTAAAAGCGTTTTTAAAAATATACGTTCAGTGTGACTATTTCTTCAATGGTTAGTATTTTTTCATAGCTTTATTTTGCCCTTTTTTAATCAGCTAGATAAGCTACGTCTTTAGTGGATTTTTTACTCTAAAATGTGTCTTCTTGGAACTCTCGTTGGTGGAGTTCCAAATGCTCCACAGTTTGGAAAACACTGAATCAGAATGTAGTTTATTTTAAAATACTGCTTATATAAACTATTTTTATCCTTAAATATTAAAGAAAAATCAAAAAAGTGAACGAAACTTTTATGAACAGGTCAATGTAAAAGGGCAAACTTTTACAGGGAATCAAGGCTTGGAAAGGTTAAGTTGAGGTTACATGCACGATAATACTAAATTACGGTGTCTTTTTGAGAAGTACTTAAAGAAAAACTAACCCCTCTTTCATATTTTGTTGGAAAAATTCATTTTAGATTGGAACCCAATAAATAAGAATTTGTTACAGAAAATGTATACAAAATTTCTCAATAATTCTGCAATAAGAAATTATTCTATCAATTTTGCCAAAAAATTTTAATCTTTGAAAATTTTCCTTCCTTCTTTGAAAAAGTGAAGCCTAAAATTTTTCGAAACTATTTTTCTAAAGGGGGTGAGATTCCTTTTGTCTTAAACTCATTAGGTTCATCCCAATTGTGTTCAATTCAACCAACCCTAACCTGAGGCCCTTACTATTTATGACTACATTAGACACTACTAGACCAAACTGCATTTTTATCTAGGAAAAAAACATTCATTACGCTTCACCTTTGTTCCAATTTTACATTGTTGAGTTTACAAAGAGATCCCGTATTATTTGTATCGTCTGTATAAAAAAAATCAAACAATGTTTTTCACAACAATGAATTTACTGCAACACAAGAAAGTTAAGAAAATAAATTCACTGCGACTTAAAACTTTTTTGAGTAGTGAGCGAAAACATACACTGCGATAAAAAAAAGCGATTTATTTTTAAAAAACAATTTTTACTATTGATTTTTGTCAAGATGCCTTTCAAAAGCATTTTGAGCTGCTTCACAGCCTGCTTCAGGCCGAAAAAACAGGGCGACTGCAACAGATCCCGAGAGGACCCTGATGACGTCATTCCAGCGGCCGTTGATGTCATGGCTCCAGCCTACGAGAGCCCTGTGGTTCTTCCTGAGACCCCGGCAGCTGCTGAAGATGTGGGCTCAGTTGCTTTAGCTGAAGTCCCCGCTAGCAAGACTCCAATTGCGGTGCCTGAAAAGACCTCAAAGGTCGTGGTCGGCTTAGAATCTGGAGATGCAGCAACAGAGAAGCGTGCTCCTGACACTCAACAGTCTTCGATGGTGGAAGGACATCCTGATGTTCCAGCAGAGTTTGAAGTCCAGGCCAACTCCCCTGATGACTCGTCCGAACCAGTTCCACAGTCCAAGCTGTCCATCTGGCTGAGGCAGGATTTCGTTCCTCGCCCTCCTTCCAAAGCGATCGTCGAGCTGGAAGAGCGGATCCGAGCCCAACAGTTCCGGTTCCCTCGCATCCAACAGGACTGGCTCAGGAAAGAGATCCTCAAGAAGAACTGGACCAGGAGCGTACAGAAGATCCACAAGGAGGTCTCCGCTGTCCTACCCCTCTACCCTCTGACAGAGGAGAAGATCGAGCGGGAAAAGGCCCAGGCGTTCGAACAGGCCAAATCGAAGAGGTCCGACTGCAAGTGGAGGGCCTTCGTCTTCCCTCGCATGCCTTCCGATTGGCTGAGGAAACAGATGCTCCGGGAGGCCTTCATGGATGACGTCAGAGGTGCCTACAAGGGCCTTCAGAAGGTGTTGCCTCTCTACAACGACACCATGGAAACGTTGTGCGCTGCTGAGGGAGAGACCCTGGATAACTGATTCGGCCTCGAGGGTCCCAAAAGTCCTTACAAAGCGTGGTTCCGGAGGACAATGCCCGGATTAAATACCCACCTCAAGCACTTGTCGACCCTACGCACCAATGCTCATGGATTGAATGGAGCCCATCTCATGGACTTGCGTTGTTTTAAGGACAATGTTGAAACAACTTTTGAGAGGGTTTCAGAACTGTTTCCGTCTGTGAGTGTTCGGTGTTTGTGCTTGAACTCCTCACAAATACACCAGAAACTGTATAAACTGAAAAATTGTGATGGAGCTTCCAAGCTCATTTCCGAGTTCCTTAGAAGTTGGTTCGGGAATAACCACTTGGACTCGTCGACCCTACGAGACCATAGTGCTCATCGATTGAAGTGAGCCCCCCTCAATGAACTTGTGTTGTTTTTAAGAACTATGTTGAAACAGCTTTTGAGGGAGTTCAGAACTATCTTCGTCTGTGAGTGCATGGTAACTCTTTTTGATCTCTTCGCAGAATCAGAAACTCCATAAACTGTAAAACACTGTGATGGAGTTCAAAATGATTTCTTTGAAATCTGAGATTGATTTCTTAATTCTCTAATTTTCTTTGGCTTCAAAAGATATCCGAATCACCTATGATTTTTTTGGCGTATAATAATATATTGAGTATTAATAGGGGGGTTATTGGGGGAATGTTTTGAAATATCTGGTGAAAACATGATGACAATTTCGCGATCCACTGTCATTCAATTTTAATAAAAACATTTCATCTAATTTTTGTCTGTTATTCTGCTTGTTTGTTTGTGCATTTCTTAATATTTTAAAAAAATCATTTTAATTCTATCTATATGCAATCACAACATTTTTTATTATTTTCTATCAAAACTCACATGATTCAAATTGCGGAAATTGCAAGTATAAACTAACTGAAATTGATTAATTTAGTGCTTTGATGTGTCTTAAATTAAGAAGAAAATTTGAGTATTAATTAATAAGAATGATCTACAAATGTAGTTATAGAAGGAAAAGTTAAGAAAAATATTGAGACATCCGAATTATAAATAACTTTTTCTGAATTACAAAGTGCGTGATATCGTATTGAGTTTATATAGATTCATTTAGTTCAGCTAATTAGAGAAAAATGAGACGTAAATAATCTGCTGGAATTTTTTATTTCAACTTTGTTTAACACGCAAAAAACAGCTTTTTTTTAATTTCAAACTGGTGTTTTTTCCCTGCATGCTTTTGATTTCTGTAAAACAAGTTTTTCCTTTATAATACGTAGTATGCAAAGAAAGAAACTTTACAACAAAGTTTGGTAGCATTATGAGTATGAGTAGTTTTTCGTCAAGTTAGAATATAACTGGTAATATACGTACATTTAAAATTGTAGAATAATTTAAGGACAATACCTACGATCATCGCTATTTTCAATGACAAAATAAGATACAAACGTTCTACGATGTAATGGATTTTTTAATTGTATAATATAAATAATTTTAAACAAAAGTTTACTTGTAAAAAAATCACTTGACTTGAGGAATAAGAACCTCGCTGAAAGATTGTAGGTACAATTTGCCGAATATAAGAATTTTTTTTTATTTCGTCGTATACGGTCATGGGTAGAGTAATTATAGACACTTCGACATTCGACATTTTCGTTCTTTTTATTATATCAAAATATTCGTTATAAGTAATCAGGAGTAATTTCGAACTTTAAGAATAGGATTTTAAAACTTTTGTTCGTTAGTGATTTTGTGTTTTTAATCTTATTGAGGTGATCATATAAGTACTCAACTTAAAAGTTTTTATTTTTTCATACCTCCTGGCAATCTTGTTATCGTCATTTTCAATAATTATTAAAAAGTATTAGTGTATTTAAATATTAACTTTTAATTTCCAGGTTTTATTCGCCTTTTGAGCTACATAAACTTACTCACACTCGATAGAGCTGATAGAATAGAACCCAACCTCCCGATGAGCTTCTCCTATTTCAACCCTCAAAAACTTTTGAAGACACCATTTCAGAAAAAAAAAACTTTCAGAAGCATTTCATTTCACTCAATTTCCTCCTTCTGCAATGAAGCACGGTGAAAAAGGTCCGCAATGAGAAAAGATAAAAGAAAGCTTTTTGCGGTTCACTTCACTTCGTTTGTGATGCGAAAAAAAATGGCGGGTTTCTCCTCAAACTTTCTCCAGCGCGCCTCATTAAACTGGAGAATGTGGGCTTCTGCGTTTCAAATGTTTGATCGTCTTGCTAGATATGAAGAAAAGTAATGATCAGATTAGAAGATAGTCGTTCTAAGCCCATTTTTTTTCAGGTCTCTTAATGTTATGTTGTTTGCAAAGCACTTATAAGACAAGCTTACGTTTTTAAATGTGCCAGGCATTATGTGGGCATTATTAAGGAGAAAGAAAATATTTAGTTTAAAGACGCTCTTGGAATGCATATTAAAATAAAAATGTATAAGTCTGAAGGTATTGTTTTCATTTTTAATGAACATGCCTTTGCTCAGAAGGAGTGTTAAAGGACCATGAACACTTTCTTATAGCTTTAAATGGTTTTTAATTCTATAAAAAAATTTGTTGAACATTTTATTTCGATACAAGTAGGTAATTCTAAACTCATTCGTACTTTGTGATTTTTTTAACAAAACTTTCATATCCGGGGGAATTATTAAACTCATATACTTCCTTATACATCCTTAATAGACTTGATATTTTCAGTGAAAAATATTTTCTAAATGTGAGCTAGTTGGTAATATTTTTAAATAAGATAAACCTATATTTCTTCATGAAAATGGAAGAGTTTTGCATGGAGTAATTTTTAATTGCAAAGGGTGTTTTTGGCTGAAAATAATCAAATTTTATTTAATGATTAACAGATTTTTTTAAACCCTGATATTGTTCAAGTACTATAAATACATTTTCCAGAAATATTTTTCTAAAAAACTCCAAAATTAATTCCAAATTTTAAGGGGTTTTCCCAAAAAAACTCTTTAATTAGGTTAAAATAATTCTGTACTTTATGTCAGGAGTTCCCACGCCAATCTAAGTCCTAATAAAAAATACAATTTCTCCAGGCGTCCATATTAATAAAATTTCCCCTAAAAAAATGTTCTGCCGGAAATGAGCTTGTTCAACCTGAAAGAGACACAGCACTCTCCTTAAAAGAGTCTGCAAAAATATTTACTTTTAACTTTTATGATCTGAATAAAAATTTAAGAGTGATCTTATTTTGCACTCCAAAATCATTTAATATCAACTTGTTCACATTGAAAAGTTCTGAAAGATAGTGCCCTCCTAAGTCCGCCAAATTTAGATTTTATCTGTTGAAGGTTTTCTGTAAGGGTACCTGTGTTGTTTCTTCAGACAAGGCACGAGACTGCTTTTACAAGACAAAAATTATCTTTTAAACTAGACGAAATGAAGGATTTAAAAAGAAATTAAAATCCAAGCACACCTCTCAATATCTATTTTTGAACCTAGGCTAGTTCATTCTGAGTAGTTTAGTTTATGCAAGGTGTTTGAACAAGTCCGTGTTAACTCTGCACAGAAAAATTCTTACAATTATTATTCTTACTTCAAATAGAGTGTAACAATATAGGCTATTTCTTAAAATATTTCCCCTAGACACATAGTTCCAATTGCAAATCTTCATTTTAAGAGGTGAAAAATTAGATGAGACTAGTTTCAACTCCATGGGAGGTCTACTTGAGAAAACACAGAAAAAAAAATTTATACAGCGCCTTGTAGTTTAAAATTTCCAATTATCAAAAAATTTTCTTTATTATTTCCTGAATAAGACACATAAAATTCTATCTCAATATCTTCAAAACTCGCCAAAATAATAAACATTTTTAATTGGTGAGTTATACCACTCCATAACCCATTTGTGACAACCCTATAAAAATTTAAATTCGCATACCTCAGTGAGTTTTGGAAGATATTGGGATAGAACTTTGTGTGTCTTACTCAGGAAATAAAAAGAAATTATGGCTAATTGGAAAGTTTAAACTTCAAAGGAAGTAAAATATTTATTTTCCACATTTTCGTATGCCCCTCTGGAGTTGAAACTAGTCTCCTCCAAGTCTTTCCTCCTTTTACCATCTCTCCACTTGATGAACACTCCACTACCCGAAATAGCACCCTTGGCTTTACTGTCATCTGTATAAATTTGCAGCACATCATGGGGAATTTGATGGATTACTTCCAAAGCTAGCCTCTAAATAGAAAATATTTTCAAAAATTTATTTCTAAAGAGTACAATTAAGACAAAAGCATAATTTTATACTTATGAAATAAATTGAAACTTCAGGGGTTTTTAAGATACATTTAAGAATAACATAAAATTTAAAAACAAAATTTTAAAGTTTTACTAAATTTTATTGTTTGATAAAAAAAATATTTGTTAAAAACTGTTTAATAATGTGTACAAAATCTATAGAAACCTTGGTAATCCTCCGAGCTAACTGAAACAGCCTTGCATGGAGTTAGCTCATTATTGCTGCAACTGTCTCAATTAATGCTATAAAAAAACCCTTTCTCTTTAAAATGTTTCCAAAAAATAGAACATACCAAGCTTTTTGTGACAAAATTAAAATTTATTATGGCAGCTATAAACTTACACAAAAATCACACAACGCATATGATAGTTTGATCACAAGTATAAAGAACAAAAAAAATCACTAAAACAAATGACAGATCTTATTCTACACTGATACAATGATTAGGAAACATAACAGCTTATAAATTTAAAAATTGCACTAGATACCAATTAATGGTTAATTATCTATAATTTTAATGAGAGATTCCTTTATCTTCAAAAAGTGCCGCTTGAATTCGATGCCGTCTCCCTAGAAAAGATTTTTTGACAATTATAAACAAAAAATGAAGATCAAAAGCTACGCAATGTCACAAGTTATCAAGTCTTTAAATATAAAAAACACCAAGAGAGTTATAAAGAATACTGATTAAAAAGTTAGGTTTTCAACAAAATAAAATAATTATAAAACCTTTGAAAATAAGAACATAAGAAATTGGCATTGAGAGTTTACTGATATATTGTAATAAAAAACTAAACTATTTCTATCACTACATTTGAGTAATTATGAGTACATAATATTTTTAATCAGAAATGTTTTTGATTGTTTGACAGTGTTGATCACAAAGAAATTTTTTTAGAAGAATTACAATAAATAATTTTCACACATAATTAAACAAACATTTAAATTTTTTAAAATGAAGTTTTGTTAATAAATCAATAAAAAGCTAAAGAAATCTATTGCTAAAGAGTAGTGTTCGGCAACTAGTGGTCAAAAAATAGTTAACCACCAACTACTAACTAGTCTGAGAAATTGTAGTTGTAACTAGTAGTTAACTATTTTTCCCCGGACTAGTTGCAACTAGTAGTTAACTATTTCTCAAAGTAGTTAACTAGTCTATTTAATTTCATAACCTACTTTTTGGCAAAATTCTAATACATCTTTCTTATCTATATCAAAAAAAAACTTTATACTTTGAGCAAAAATGGTCTTTATTTCTGGTTATGGTATTTGAGTACTCTACCTTTGATAAAAATCTTAAAAATATCTTTTTAAATTTTAAATAACATTTTTTTGAAGTAGTTGAAAATTTGAAAGTAGGTAGTTTTAACTAGTAGTTGATAAAAAAAAAGTAGTTAAACTAATAGTTGAACCACTTTAAACTAAAAGTAGTTCTAAAGTAGTTAGTTGATTGGTAGTTAACTACTAGTTGCAACTAGTTCTAGTTAACTAGTGCTGAACACTACTAAAGAGTAACATGAGCGTAATATATTTACTCTTGATCTCCTGAAGTCTACAAGAATTCTTTCAGGCATGGGAATGAGGTTTGCCTTGAAGATTAGTAGATTCTTCCGTCTGTCTTGCGTTGTAACAGTCACCTTTTGGGATGAAAGCAAAAGGTAGCATTTACCAAAGAGCTTTTAGAGAAATAGTGGTACTAAAGTACAGATCTATAGTCAAATTTTACAAACTAATGTAATGTAATTTTAATGTAAATGAAACATTGGTAATCCCAGTGGATTCTGCCCTAACAACATCAAAACATATCAAACCAAGACAAAAATTTACTTTGATCAACTAGTTATTTAGAAATTGCAACTGTATTTTGACCAAGTATATAAATTAGAGTTCATAAAATCACTAGAAAAATTTAAAAAGACCATAAACTATTACTTTCAGCCAGTTAAATACATTTTATAAGACAAACATTCCCACAGATTTAAAAGGAGTAAAGGGGGCCATGGCTCTACCAACTCTGAAGAATTTTTAATTACCCGAATAGACCCTAAAGAACAACTAGCCCCCCAAAGATTTTCACTATCCTTTCCCTTTTAAGTTTGCTCATAAAACTAATTAAAACTTATTCCCTGGATAAATAATTTAAGAAATAAAACTTTTAATGATGTATTAAAGAAAGATAAGTTGAAGAGAAAATCTTTTTACCTGTCCTGGACCGCTTCTTTTCCAACAGTATCCCAGTTTCTCAAACGTTTTAGTAAGCTCTTCATAGACTGTTTCAGAATGCATTCCAATGCAAAATCTTGTCAGTCTAGTACCAATAGGCAGTACAGTCTGCCAGAGAAGAAAAAAAAATGAATTAAAAAACAGAAATTTTAAAAATAGATGCTTTGATATTAGTATACAGATTAAGTTACTGTCATTTTCTACTATAGCTGTAAAAATATTTCCCCATCAAACTACTTAAAGTTAATCTCCTTAATGTGATCGCTCTGGGCCAAGATTAAACTGATATAAGTAATTCAGTAATATTTGTAATATTAAACTGATATAAGTAATTCAGTAATATTTGTGGCAAAAATTGCAATTATTATGTATTGCTTGAAATCATACCGACTTAGTCATCATTTAAGAGTTTAAAAACAATTTTATAGTGTGTATTTTTCAACTTAAAATTCTTCCAGAAAAAAATAAGAATAGCTACATGAATACTAATAATCACTTTCTTTGGCTCATTTTAGCTAGTTTATCAAAGCAGTTTAGATTTTTCAGGTGATAATTTAAATTCCAAATTTTTCCCTCTTTAGCTCCATTTAGTTTTCTATTGAACACCACTCACAATAATCTAAAATCTGATAAACCAACTACAACATCAAAAGGCAGAGACATATGCAAAGTGCAGCACCTGGACTGCATATCTAATATCCATAGACCAGTCAAGCATGGATTTTGATCCATCCTATGACTTTTTTTCTATTCTGAGAATGTTTTATTTTCTTTTTTTTTTTTAAATCTGAACAGGGCAACTTACTTTCATTTTTAAAAAAGCAACAGATGATTACTCATAGAAATTTTCCTACAAAGCTCAAAAAATGACTGTTTTTGCAGGGGATAACAACTAATTTTGATAACATTAAACGATGTATTGATTCCATAAAAAGATACATCTTTCATTAAGTTGAATAGGAGTGATCAGGACCACTTTATTTTGATAACTTTATCTGATTGATAACATTAACTGTGATCACATTAAGCAGTCTACCGTATTTCAATATACAAAATGTACTTGAAAGAACCATTGAAAAAATATACCTTAGAAATCATTTGAGAGGCCGAGAACTGAGAGGTGAGAATCATGTTCTCTGGATCAACAGGCTGTGAGAAAGAACAGATAGTCGTACCACTAAAATCCTGAGGCATACAGTCATTCTCATCAGGTTCTCTTAATGTAGGAGCAGGTTGAGAGAGGGTCATTTTAGAAACACTCTCTTCCCTAGAATCGGGCAATAAAGTCAGAATTAGATTTTCTAGAGACACATATTAGTCACAGTTTATGTTCAAGCACGACATGATAGTACCGATATAAAAAAGACATTTATAGATAAATCACAAGTTTTTATCATCAATATGGTATTTTAAGGCAATAAAACTTTATAATATAATAGCATTCCAGCAAACTTTTTCATCTAAAACCTCTCACACACTTTTTAAAAATCGTGTTTCACAATGCTTTTAAGAGTTCACATTATTTCACACTAAGAGTTTTTAGATAGATTACCAATAACAAGATTTTAAAACATTTGCCAAGAGTGTGCAGTGCATGGTTTAAAGTGCCAATTAAGTGCTTGTTTTTGTTTATATTAGCTATTCAACTACAGAATGCTAACATGCATTACATGTTATTAGATTGAATGCCTAACATAAACTGTTACCTTATGACTGGTGAATGGTCAAGATCCGAGCACAATCGTTTGGATGCATTTTCGCCATTCCATCGGATTGCCGGGCCTGAATAAAACAACTGGCATGAAACTATACAGTAAAGGTTATACGAGCAGAAAAACTTAACATTACCGAATGCTCAAAATACCTCCTTGCACAAGAGTCTTTTTACACCACAAATGGTTTTGGGCATCTTTAACACTATATCGTTTGCTGGGAGAGTAGCACAACATTTTTCTTAGAAGAGCTGAAAAGAACCAACAATATATAATCAAAACCCAAAAAACTAAACAAAATACATTTCCCATAATTTTGAAATTGCTTGATTAAAGCAAATGTAAAAAGAATCTCTAGGAAATTAGTTAAATCATACAGAAAACTTGAAGTCTTCATAATATCAAGAAAATCCGTTCATCTAAAAACCGTGTAATTGAAATATTGGATTCATATACTTGGTTGATTTTTAATTGGTAAAAATACCTAATGGCAGATTGTCTATCTTAGTCCATGGAGAAATAGTAAAGTTTGATTCTGTCCAGTGAAGAAATTCTTTGCAATCATTGGTGGCTTCATTCCAAGGTAGCTCTGTAAAAATCAGTTGAAAGGTACTTTATGGATGGAATTAATTTTAAAATTAGCAAAATAATCTGTTAACATGTGAGTACATTAGTTAATAATAAAGAGTAATGTTTACTAAAAAAACTTTCACACTCAAAAAACTTTTTTTCATTTGAAAATAGAACAGTGAAAGCTAAGCAATGGGTGCCTATATCTAGACACAATTTTAATGAAAGTACAAATGTTGCACAGAAAAGGATATTGCAAACCTAAGAGCTTTTTTAAAAGGCTAAAAATTCTAATAGCATGATTCATAACTTCATTGTTTTAAAAATTTTCAGTTTTATCCATAACTTTAAAATGTGATCTATACTTAGCTTTTAACCTTTGTATATTCTAACATAGCTTGTATTTATTAAATCCTAATATATGGTCAAAACCAGCTATAGTGAACTGTATAGGACCTTAAGAAACTTCACTACTAAACAATATTAAAATTATGAATACTTTCATTAATTTTAAAGGTTTTTTAATTAGTTATAAACTTGGGTAATAAAGACTAGATTAAAAAGTAATTGCAAAAACTATTTCCATAAAAAAGCTACTAACCGCCAGCAAGCATAACAACAAGCAGAATACCACAACTCCATAAATCAGCAGGTTCTGCTTTGTACTTTCTAAAAAACACTTCAGGGGCAATGTAGGGTAATGTGCCACACCTGTTATTTAGTATTCTTTCTTTTCCTTTATGACGGAATATGGTTGCCAAACCAAAGTCAGATATTTTTACGTTATCTGTAAAGGAAGAAAACATTAATTAAAATTCAGAGAATAGAAAAAGTGTATCATTCTAAGTTGATATTTTTACCATTCTCGTCAATTAAGATGTTTTCAGGTTTGAGATCCCTGTGAGTAACTCCGACTGAATGAAGGTATTCCTGAAATATAATGGAGAATTTTCAAGAGAACCACAAATCATTTAAAAATTGTAAGACTTTTGACTTTTGAAGATTGACTTTTAAAATTGTAATTTTAAATCATTGTAAGATTTAATATTTTAACGGAAAAAAGTACAATTCTGTTATCTGTCCCATTAAATTGCCAAGCTCTTTAACCCTTTCAATCCTAGAACTCCCGAACCAAATGACAGAATTATCGATAAAAATTGCAAACCAACTTAATAAAATATTGATAACAATAAAATAGATGATATTTGTTATATGGCATCTAAAATCGCTAAGTGGATTTTAAAAAAACAGATAACGTAATTGATCCAGAAAATAACAAACTCTATAAAAACTACCATTTTTTAAAACTTTTTAAACTTTTGAAAAACTTTAAACTAATATTTATCGTTATAAACCAACCACATCAGTTTCATTATTAAAGAAAAGCAGACGATTCTGAAAATGAAACCTGAAATCAGTTTAGTATACTTGCTTGCATGTTAATATTTTCAGTTGAAGAAAATTCCTTGTCACTAAACAAAAAACTATCAAACTGTCTAAAGTCAATATTTACCATCATTAAACAATTGAGAACAAAACAGATAAATATAATTAATTTGCATAAATTTAAGAAAAGGCTCAACTTACAACTCCTTTTAGAATTTGTAAGAAGTATTTTTGGGCTGTACTATGAGACATTCCAACATCAGGTTCTGAAATGAATACAAGAAGTGAGAAAATATACTAAAAAATAAATACATAACAGCAGCCTATTTTAAATATAATACCTATTCTATCAAACAATTCCCCACCAGGAGCATATTCTAAAAAGATATAATGTATAGGATCTTCATCTCTATGACCAAAATATCTTATTATATTTTCGTGTTTTAATCTTCTGTGGATAAAAACCTGTAGAAAGATTATGATAAAATATATTAGAAACAAAATCATAAATATAAAATATATATATATAAAAAAAGAAATCTAAACATACTTCTTTACGTATGTTGCTTTCTGCTGAAGGTTCTTTACGTATGTCAAGGTGTTTTACAGCTACAGCTTCACCAGTGCTGTTGTTCACAACTAACTGAACCCTAGAAAATTAAATGAGATAATTGGAAAACATTGTCTGATTTCACAAAAGGTTCAGGACTGAAGAAAACTTTTAGAAGGCAATATAGTACTTACTACCATGCAAATTTAAAAATCAAAATGAAAGAGTGAAATTTGCTGCAGACAGCAGTTCAATTCTGTTAACTGCTCTGCTAAATATCACCAAACTATTTTAGATGCCAAAAATTAGAAATATTACCAAATTTTTACGGTTGACATAATTGAAACTATATTTTAATCTAAAGGCAATGTAGAAATTCCCGGGATGCTGAGCCACGGTCCATCTTGGTAAAAATCAAACGTTTTGTCGTTCTCTGCAGAATTGATTCATCAGTGAGTTAAAAATTAAAAAACTAAAAAAAAAATATTTTAATCGATTAGTTGGTAATTTTTAGTACCCAAAATAACTTGGTGATATTTAGTTGGACAGTTAACGGAATTGAAATCAGACTACAATAAGTCATGGCCTCCAATATCTACTCATATGTGTAGCATTCTCTTTTATGTGTCAGTTCTGGTGTTAGCAAAATAGACAATGACTTAATATGCAAGTCTGAAGAGTCTATGATTTTTTCAAGCAAGTTTTTAAACTTGCAATATTCAAAGTTTTGATTTAAAAGTTAAATGCATTTTAGTTATACAACTGAATAGCAAATTTAATGGGTTTTTTCCCCATTTCTATTTCTAGTAAGTGAATTAAAATAGGTAACCTATTTTAATTCACTTACTAGAAATAGAAATGGTTCGTTACAAATTTAACCTAAGGTTAAATTTGTAACGAACCCTACTAACAGGTGGACATAGTTCAAAGATTCAAAATTAGCTATTTTGTTAAGTGAATCATGCATGGAATTAGCCAAATATATTTTTTCAAAAGTTAATTAGGACTTAGTTAAGGAAAGTAACAAGGAAAACTTAAGGCCTGTACATTAAGCTGAATCTGAATACTTTTTTCTCCAATATGGTTATTTGAAAAATGTACCCCTATAGTGTGCCATTTTTTATGCACATCTCTTTTCATATCCAATCAGGGTTGTTACATTTAAAACACTTTGTTTAAAACACTTGTTTTAAACATGTTTAAAACAAAGCAAAAAAAACATTGTTTAAAACACATTTACTTTTATAGGAATTATTTTTTCTATGAACAGATTGCATTAGTATATAAAACTTAGTATTTACTTCCAACTGTTTTATTTTATTTTTCTAGACAGTCATTTAATAAAAAATACGAATAAACTTGTTAAAAAAATCATATTTTTCTATAATTGACCTGTTCTTATGTTTGATTTTAATATTTAAAACGATCAATGCTGCTAATGTCGTCAAAATATGCAATGAACTGAAAGGAATATGAATGTAATAACTTGTGAATGTTCAGCTTGTATCTTAAACCTTTTAGCAAAATATATCAAAATTTCTAATGTTAAATCTGAAGTTGTTGACATAGTAACACAGTTCCAAAACAATCATTTTGCTTCAGCCAAGCTTCAAGAAACAGGTGCTAAAAATTGCTCAAGATGCCATCTGATATCAGGGAGAGCTTTGATAATCCATTTTCAATTTTAAAAACTTGATTTAATTATTTTTAAATCATGGATATTTTTAGAATTTCTGTGTCGAGGGTAAAAAAAACAAATAAAACATTTTAAACTAAAAAAACATGTTTAAAACAAAAAAAACACGTTTTTTGGGGGGTTTTTTTAGAAAAAAACATGTTTTTTTCCAACCATGTATCCAATACATACAGTGCATTAATTGGTACTTGCGTATCATCCCATCGACCATTCAGCTATCGTCAAATTCAGCGGCACAGCACATTCAAAGCAGTCAATTCAATGGGCTGATAACCTTTCTGGATTCAGGGGAACAGTCGACAGGATAATGCGTATGAACCAAAAAATTTATTTATACTTACTCTCCATATGCTCCTTCTCCTAATACTTGAACAACACTCCATCCTTCAACAAAAGTTTTTCCCATAGCTTAAAATTGTCCACTCAAAAGTAATCTAAAAAATAGAATACCTTTAAAACTCATTTCATTTAAGGAACCTGTTACACCATCATAATTGATCAAATACATTCCAGCTGTCAGCTGGGATGAAAGAGTTAATATGGAGAAAATATTAACAAATTTGCTTTGGTTTTATACTATTTATACTAGACTGGGTTCAGCTTTTACATAAACAGATTAAATTTTTCAGACGAAAGAATAGAGGATTACAAAGTGCAAAATACAAAGTTGAGATTTATTCACTCTAAAAAACTGTGTAACCAATTTAATAAATGTTAATATTTTTTTATCATAATTTAAACAATTCTAATGGGGGAAGGAGCATTACCAAGAATATTTTTCTAATATTTAACCCCTCTTCCCGGTACCTATCATCAATTTATATGATCAAGTACAGGTATACACTTTTAGCCTGTAAGCATCGCTCAATAATCAAAATCATACCCAACGTGTATGAATAGTGTTTAGAAATGCAACAGTTTGGTCTTGCCATGTGCATGCGTCAAAAGAAAGTAGATGTTTTAATAAGTTTTAAAGTTTATGAATGCCTGCTGGAGCAGTGGTAGGATGCTTGCGTAGCATGCGGCTGTTCCTGGGTACTATCCCCCGTTATTATTTTTTTTAAATTTTCTAAAATAAGCAAAAATCAAGTCCACATGCATGCGCATTAGATCAAAATGTTGCATAATTAAGCGCTCGTATACCAAGCCAGCATAAGATTTTGATAAATAAGTGAAATATAGTTACTGAAACTAAAATAACAAAATGAATTTAACATAGTATTTTAACATTAAATTTCACCAAAAGGTCAAGTGAAATAATAATAAGATTTAATTATTTTTGTTAAGCACAACAGTTTCAAAATTTTATTTAAGACTTAAATCATTTCCTTATACACCTTTAATAGATAAATGAAAATAGAACTCTTAATTTAAGTTGAAGCATACTAAAGATCACAAGCACAGAATCTAGATGCTTATTAGAAAAAAGTAGAACCTATCATTACGTACCATACGAAATTTCTTGCGAAACACAAAACTTATCAATCTATAAAAAATTATAATCAATTTAACGTTAAAAGCGTAAAGAAAGCATACCTTTACACAATGCTTATGCCAGGTGTATCGCGTTCAGGGTTCAGAGCATTATTTGTCTCTAAATTTTTTAGAAGAATACAACCATAATTACCAATAATTATAAATGATTAAGTAAAAGAATGAATCAGTGCAGTTTCTTTCTTTGATTTTCAAACTGGATCACGAATTTGGGTTACAATAAAATAAAATTATAAGAAAAATTGCAGGTTGCAGCTTGAGGGAGCAGGACGAGTTTGTTTTGTTTAGTTTCGCGCCACATGTATTCCTCTTCTTTAGAAGAATGCCTTTATTATTTCGCGAACAAGAAGTGAGAAATTCGAAGCGACAACGGATGTAATAAATATGCCCTTAGATAATAAAAATTTTATGAAATTAAATAATCATGAAGGGTTATTTTTTTATTCTTATCTGCATATCGAATTCCTCAAATCGATTATTGCCAAGCTCAAAAAATTTTTTGTTTGTAATTTCTTGCTTGACTGCTCTCTCATCTCATCTCACTCGCAAAGTTTTGTGTTTGTGTTTTTGGGAAAATACATTAGAAATTATTTGAAAAAATTTCTCTTTTTAAAACTATCTCACAATGTCATTACGTGTTTTAGTTGGATGTAAAAGAGTCATTGATTATGCAGTCAGGGTAATTCATGTGTTTTATTATCTCTCTCATCCTTGTATTTCATAATCTTGATAGGGTTTTGACCCCAAACTTTACATACTTAATCTTTTAAGAATCGTATTCAGTGTTAAAGTATCTATAGTTTTCTTTTCTCGAGTCTAAAATTTCCTAGCTTTCGGTTCCATATTTTAATTTTTAACGTGAAACAGAGTGTAAATAATATATCCTTTTCAAAAGAGTTAAGATAATTTTAAGAATGAATTATCAATCTTTCAAGACTTCTTCTGAACCTTGAAGGGAATCTAAATGCATAATTGGGATGTCATGAGTGTGTGAGATGGTTTTTATCACTTTGATCATTTGTTTCATCAATTTAACAAATTTTTATACATATTTTTCACCTCTTCCTTTTGACTCACACTCAACTTTTCTTTGCTTGTGAAATCTTAGATCAGGATCAAGCCAGACAAGATGGGTGTTGTGACTGAGGGAGTGAAGCACAGTCTTAACCCTTTTGATGAAATAGCAGTGGAAGAAGCTGTGCGAATGAAGGAAAAGAAGCTGTGTAGTGAAATCATTGCTGTCTCGTGTGGCCCTACTAGTTGTCAAGTATGTATAGAAAAAAAATTGTGAAATAGATTTGCAGGGATGAAAAACATGCCCAAACGAGGTTTAGGGGAAACTCAGGCAACTGTGGCAAACTTTTTGCTCAAGTTTATTAGAAAAACTGAACTAATCCAATTTTTACTAGTGACAAAGAAGTAAACTGCGGAGTTACATATGTAGAGTTTAAAACTACTGATCTATGTACTCAAGAAAAAGTTTCCTTGTAAAAATTTAAGTATTTTTGTTTTAGGGGTATTTCACGGTAATAGTATAGTCCGTAACATTCAATTTTGTCTTTAAAAGTTGAACAAATTTCAAATTTTTATAGTTTTTCTGTGTTAATCTGATGTTTACAGGCTATGTTAGTATGAGAGCGGAAAAATTTGAAATTTATACAACTTTAAAAGACAAGATGAAATGTTACGGACTATACAATTTCCATGAAATGCCCCTTTAGGTGGATAAATATGGCCCTAATCTTTCTTATTATTATGCAAATTAAATTCAATGACTTAAATATTCATTATGAAGTTAATTTTATGAAAAAGTATAGTAATCTTTGAATTTTAGATCCAGATGAACCCAAAGGTTAGCTCATGAGTTAAATTTCATGTACTTACTACTATCTTCATTTTAGGAAACTTTGAGAACTGCATTGGCTATGGGAGCTGATAAAGGAATTCATGTTCAAGTTGAAGGTAAAGATTATGATACTCTTCAGCCCATTCATGTATCAAAAATGTTGGCTGCTTTGGCCAAGGAAGAGAAGATTGACTTAATCATTTTAGGAAAACAAGTGAGTGTTAATTTAATTAACGAGTGTTAATTAAGAACCATTCTCCCTTGCAGTGAGGTTTCAAGCTCAAGCTAATATTTTTTACAGAAAATAACCGCAATATTAACGAGATTGATTACATTTAGTTTTCCTTTTATGAGTACTTCAAATTGGAACTTTCATTATATTTATAACCATGGCTTGATTTTTAAAAATACAGATACCAGAATGGTAACATTCTATAAGGGAGGTGGGGTATTCCAAAGTAGGGTGATTAAAAGGGATATTCCAATTCCTAGAGAGGTACTGGAACACCATTCTGATTCAAATCAAGCCTTGTTTGTAACCATCCAGTATATTGAGATTGCCTATTTTGTTTTAGGCTATTGACGACGATGCCAATCAAACTGCTCAAATGACTGCTTCTTTATTGGACTGGCCTCAGGTAACAGGTTTTTCCTTATGAATAACATCCTTTTCGTTACTCTGCTTTAGCTTTCTTTGTGTAGAATTTAACTTAAAAACTTCAATGTAACATATATATCTTACCCCTAGGGCACTTTTGCTTCCAAGATTGATAAAACCAATGATGGTTTGGATGTCAAACGAGAAGTAGATGGTGGATTAGAAAACATCTCGGTCAAGTTGCCAGCAGTTGTCAGTGCTGATTTGAGGCTGAATGAACCAAGATATGCCACATTGCCTAACATCATGGTATGTTATAAATACAAATTATTTACCAATTGAATTTTCCAAGGGTCGTTACGCTTTAAATATGTTTAAAACAGCAAAAAAACATTGTTTAAAACACTTGTACTTTTTAACTAATTGCTCGCTTTATTTACACAATGAACTCACCATTTTCATGTGTGGATCATCCTGAGTTTAAAAACATTGGTGTCAATTATAAGCCTGGATGCAAACCACTGACATAGGTGGTACACTGTTTGATAAAGAGCATGGTTTTGTAATGAAAAGTTACGAAAATCATTTGAAAAGACAGACTGTTTGCACTGTATTTAGAAAGTATAGCTATTATCAAATTTCAATTTTAAAAATCAAATTTAATTTTTTAAAAAACATTGTTTTTTAGCATTTCTGTGTCAAGGGTAAAAAACAAACAAAAAAAAATTTTTTTTTCATTAAACATGCTTTCCAACCCTGAGTTTTCATACAAAAAAAATTTAATCATTCGAGAAAATTTGGTCAATGCAAATATTTTCTCAATAATGATTCACATTATTAAACAATATTTTTCATTTTAGAAAGCGAAGAAAAAGCCTATTGCTGTAAAGAAACCAGCTGATTTAGGAGTTGATGTTTCTCCTCGAATTCAAGTCATAAGTGTTGAAGATCCACCAACTCGAGAAGCTGGAACTAAAGTTGAATCAGTAGATGAATTACTTCAAAAGTTGAAGGATCTTGGACGGATATAAATTATTTAGTATGTTACTCCAATTTAAGTAGTATGACTGTTGACTCTATACTATGTACTGTGAATAAAAATGTTTTTTATTCCAGGGATTAAGGAACTTCTCTTTTTAAAAGAGACTTTGTCTGTGGAGATTATCTTTAATTTGCCCTGTATAAAGATTTATAAATAAATGTAAACTATTTTTGAATTCTATAATGCCATAAAGTTTTTAATAAAGATTTTCTTAATACTGGTTGATTTTTCTTCCTGCTCCTTGATTTTTACTATTTTTAAGGTAGAGTTTTATTTCAGGAAAATCAAAATCATTTAAGTATATAGACCAGAGAAGTCTGAAGTTTCCAAGTTTTGATGTAATCTTGACTTGATTAAAGGTCAAAGTTCAGATAGAATGAAACTAGTATCTCTTAGGATAATTATTACTTTAAGTTAGGCTTGGACAACCTTTAGAAAGTTGCAGGCCAAACTTTAGAATGATGATGCACAGTTTTAGGCTGTAAAGGTATGATAGTTGTGGGAGAAAAAATTATGCAGAAAGACAAATTTCATTCTGCAGTAGGTGAAATCTGACAAGTTTTAAGAAAAGCAATAGAATTTTTAAAAAATTATTTTTTGGCTTTAAGTTAGTTTTATATGTACTTTTAAAAGGTTAAATGTAAAGATTACTATACCCTTTACTTGCCTTTCTAAATTTTACGGATAACGTTGAGATTTATGTAACAGTTCCTCCCGAGAAAAGTTGGGAAATTTTACTAAAAAAATAGTACTTACTTATTTTTTGTATATTTGACATCCTTCGCACAGCACCCCTCCTTGCTCAATTTCTCCAAGTGGAATTTTTGGGCATTTCTGAAAATTTCCTTATTTTTATTCAAAAAACCTAGAAGAGAACATATCCTAAGCCAAAGGTAAATGAGAGGGGTCCTACTTCAGATAAATTTTTGAATCTACAAGCTAAAGTGTTTTTAAGCTTCTTTTGGGGGGATTAAAGGACCATAGCCCTAATAACCCCCTTCCTGGAGTCACCATTGAATGATAGTTAATATTTTATTTGGCATGTTACCAAGTGTTCCACAGGCCAGATCAAAAGTCGGGGCAGGCGCCCTCAGGCTGTAGGTTGCTCATGTGAACACATTAAAAGGAATGACATTACATATTAACTTTTATGTAGGAGTTGAGTTGTCAAGCTCTATTCTTCTGTGTTCTAGATCTATCACTTGCACAAGGAATCTTGATTTTGAGAGAATAATGACAAAATAAAACTGCACAAAAACAACTTATTTCATAACTTTCAATCTAGGTATAAAAAAGCATTTCATTGTACCCCAAACATTTGAATTAAGGACAGGAAAAAATTAATTGCATTACGAAAAAAGCATCTCAAATCAGCTGACATAGGGGTACGCTACAGTTTAAAATTGTTGGATTCTATCTAATGTTATTTTGAAATGTTATTTAAAATATTCCCAACTAATTAAAAAGAGATACTGAGAATAAAAGAATTTCCACCAAAAAAAATTTAGAAGACAGAAACAATTATTAGACTTTAAAAAGATTTTGGGACTCTTTGCATCAAACTGAATTTTTAAACTGTACTGATGATTATACCTCACTCATACTGTACCTCATTTCCCATGGCTAGTGAATTAGTTCGATTCAATCCATAAAAATTATAGATTGCTGTAACTAATAAATGTATTTATTTTAAACAACAAGATTGGGTATTAAAAATTTATTTTATTTTAATGTGAAAATAGGACAGTGAAAACAAATTAAAAACACTTTATAAAATGAATGTTTACAAAACATGCAATAAGTTATCAATGAAGAACTTGCTTATCTATAATTCAAACACAAACTAATTAAATTTACATTATATTCTCCACCCCACAAATCACAAAGCTTTAGGATGAAAGAATATAGCACAATCACAAGCATTTCATAAATGCAACATCATGGAATACACTATGGGAATGCTCTGTCAAAGTACTATACAGCCACAGTTACCTCAATCAGCCTTTTGGAATGCCAGTACCTCTGCACATCAATCTTGCACATGCAGAAAAATCACAAATGTATCACACCACATTCAGTACTGAACACTTATTGGTTAACAGAAGAAATAACTTACAGCAGAGAAACTCTTAGCAACGGTTTATGCTTATTAAAAAACACTAAATTTAAACACATTTCACAAATTGCTATGGTAGTTATTTCAGAACTGTGAGCTACCGTGTTTTTACAAGTTAGAGTGAAAGAAGTTATTTCATAATAGATTTCAGTAATGAAGCTTTAGCATGATTTTTGATAGAGCCCCTAAAAAGAAGGCCAAAGAAAATCTTTAAATCTAATTTCAGAAGTCTTAAAATTGGGATGCTGATAAATTTACTAGATGCATCTCATTTGAATATAGTTCATCAGAAGGGAATGTTATTGAGATATTTAGTTGCTAATTAAGGTTGTTGATAGGGTTGTTTAAATTCACATTTTATTTATCATCACAAACTGTAATTAGTTGTACTTATCTTATAATACTTAACTTACTCTAACTAAGGACAGCATAGAGTATAAAAAGTTGTATTCAAAAAGACACAGCAGTTTAAGATGTTTGAAAATCACTCATTTATAATCAAATTATTACAAATTTTTAAAACATAACCAAAGCCCAATCCAATAGTATAATTGAACTGTTGTACTAAAGAGATATTGCAATTATAAATTATACTGACGAGTTATATTTATTAGGACTGGTTCCAAATCCCGACAATCAATTGCCGGACATCAGCTTGCCGCTAATGCAAACGATGTCGGGAATTTAAGCTGTCAGGCAAAGGATCAGATCCCATATTTGTTTTATAGTAAAGCATTAACCCCACATTTTAAAAGCAGTTTGCCAAGACAAAGAACCATAATGAATATTGAAATTGATCTGCTGGACTTGCGAGATGCTTCAAGTGTAAATTATACCGACTAGCTTCAATACAGTACAAAAAGCCGACACTACATGACGAAACAAAACGAGAACTAGTCACATGCTTTTGTGGAAATGACTTTTAAATAGGATGACATAACTGAGATCAAAAGATAGGAAATTCTGGTGTGTTTGGTGCTTGCAACAAGAGAACAACAAGAGAGACAAATATATGTACAGCTAATATCCTTACAAAGGTACTAAAGCATGTCAAACTGATTGAGAGGGCTCAGAGATGGGTCGGTGATGGATATTTATCCCCACAAAGTTCATCTAAAGCTATGTGATTTGTGGCGAATTCCTAGCAACCAACAAGAGGTTTCGTGTTGAAAATGATGGAGGAGCGTTCGTTTATGAAGTACACAGAAGCGATGGAAAGGGCAAAGATGATGAGGCCAGTCACCAGAGTTAGGGCCTCTTGCGTTTTCCCTGGCTGCACAAATATGCGAGCAGATGTCTCCATCCAGACACTCTCGGTCCATGTGGAGTACTCTTTGGAATTCCAATCTGGGGAAAAAGACATGTAATGAGCAATAATGTTATCCCCTTTTAAGGATAATTTTGACAATTATGATGTACAAAATTCCATTATCAGGGATGATAGTGGATGGAATAGATAGATAAGGGCGATGGACTTTTTTTTGGGGGGGAGGGGAACTAGAACAGGTAAAGCATGTACTTGAAGACAGTGGCGTAGGCAGGGGGGGTGCAACGGGTCTTTTGCACCCCCCCCCAAACTTTTTCCAAACATTTTTTTTTCGTAAAATAAAATATTTTCAAATAGCTTTTTTTATTTCCCTAACATAATTGTACTACATATTTTTTAAATCTAAGAATGGGATTGCACCAGCGGTACTCTCTCCCAGCTGCGTGACTTTCATTAACACCCTCCTCATAAACCTGTCAAAAACTGAGGGTTCGAGGGACACCCACACAAATGGCGGGAACTTTTTATGTTTTCTGCCCCCTCGTATCTTGAGTGATATAAACAAGAACGCTCTTCGAGACGAGGGAGAGAAGAGAATGGAATTAGAACCGATTTTATCGAGGCGACCACACCAGACTTTGGAGCTCTGATCTCTCAGATATCAAAAATAATTTTAAATTTCGTATTTATAAGTGTAAATAATATATCTAGTTCTTAAACTCTAGAAGGGGTCAGCAGAAGGTATCAGTTTAAGCTTAGTAGTCGCATTTTTATCCGTCTTCTCTGTGTCCGATAGACTTGAGATAAAATTGCCCTCTTATTAAAATGAATCGCAAACGAACAACTAATGATTTTTTTTCTAAAAATACATCTGTGAATGACAACAGCTTAAGTGAAAGACCACCTGATCCAAAAAGACGCCATGGATGCGTTATTAATTCTTCTACAATCTACAGAGATGGTAAGTGGTATTTTAGGTTGCCAATAACTTTAATTAATGACGAAATGCAATTTTGATTTTGTTTAAATTTATGGTGATTTATAATCAAGGAAAAGACGCAATTTGATTTTTAAAAATAAAAAAATTATTGAATTTTTATATAGGATCATTATTTTTATACATGGAAGATTTTTTTTATTTATACTTTTTAAAGGTTATGTAGTGTTTGTGCAGGCCTATGCGTCATCCTTCTGCTTTTTCAGTTTCTTATTTTCTTATTATTCCCTCTCCATTTTTCGTTTTTTAAAAGAAATATTAACTTCTGATATAGAACTTTTTTACTTGTCTATTATGACACAAATATGTAAATCTGTACCACTTTTACGAGTTATAATTACTATAGGTAGTATGTTAATCCAACACCTGTGAAAGAATTCAAACTTTAATTACTCTAAACATTCAGTTTTTGTTGCAGTGTGTTTGAATATGAATATTTATTTCTATTTAAAAGATAATTATTTTGATAATTTTACAAATGGAATAACACTTTTTTAGAGCTACCAGTATTAACAAGTAGTATCATGTCCAATATATAAAATAATACTTAATTCAATTCAGAAACACTTATTTGTAGTTTAATTGCAATTAATTTTTAAATGTATGAGAGTAGTATAGGTGCTAGAATAAGAATAAATGTCTATCTTATTCTAGATGGATGGGAATCTCCTGGATTGAATGTGTAAATATTTCATGCAAATTTCGTAAGAGTTACATAAACATTCGGGGTTAAAAAATTTACTCATCAAATTCAGGATGAGTTTAAGAATCTACAGGGTGATTCAGAAATAATCATCAATAATTGAGGGGGAGGTAGAGGGGCCCTAGACAAGCATATTTCTAATAGGGATGGGTGGGGCGCAGCCATACCGTTAAAGAGCTAGGACCTTAATGTAGTGCGAGTGCGTTTCAAAAGGTTTCTAAAAACGGCCTTTTGAAACACACATTAGGTCCCTATTCGAAATATGCTTGTCTAGGGCTCCTCTACCTCCCCCTCAATTATTGATGATTATTTCTGAATCACCCTGTATAATATAAATTGTCAAAATTTGATTTTACATAATACATATAACTTGAAACAAATTTTTACTTACTGTTAAACTATTAATATTGTTTATGTTCCACAACATAATTTTACCTCGAAATTAATTTTGCCAGTGTTTAAAAAAAATTCCTGTACCTGTACCTATCTGAATTAACGGGAGAGGTAAAATCTGCATAAGTAGTAATTTTAACGAAAATATACATAGCTATGTTGCTATCATGACCCTAAATATAATACAGAGGGTCATGTAGCATGTAGCTGTGATACTTTTAAAGGTAAAATTATTCAGTATTAATTTTTTTAGTTTGATTATAAATAACGATACCGCGTGAAAAAATCATTGTAAGTCCGTTTAGGTCAAATAGTTAAACTTAACTCAAGAAAACTAAAAATCAAAAAAATAATGTGAAATAAATGTCAAAAAAATTGTAACTCCTTGTAAAACGAAAAAGATGGGGCTTAATATTCATTAGATAATTCCTCAGTTACTGAAACTGTCCATAATGAAAGGGATAAAGAATGAATACTAAGAGAAGCCGGCGAATTAAGTATGTAATGCATGAGCCCCTCATTTTTTGTTTTACAAAGAGTTATATATAAGATTTATTTTACACTGATATTTTCCTAAGATTAATTTAATAATTTATTTATTGTTATTGTATTTTTTTGGTAAAATTATAATTATATTTGGTATAATTATTTTTTAACTACGGTCAAGAAAGATTGATATTAGTACATGGCTAGTTTTTTCCTTATGGTAATATAAAACCTAAATTTTTCTTCTTTCTTTCAATATCATCGTGCACCCCCCAAAAATAATTTCTGGCTACGCCACTGCTTGAAGATGGTAGGTAAATGCTTAATGATATTTAAATATATTATTGGGTTAAGTGTATGAAGCTTAACAATGAATTCAAAGTAAAAATGTTGAAAAATTTAAGCACTTCACTAGGTCTATGAAGTACTTATTGCTCTGTTTGACCATCATAAAAAAACTTGGAGATACTGATAAATAGACTCTGTATAAGAAGTGAAAGAAGCAGAGGGATATACATTAAATTAGAATATAATTAAACAAATTCAATGTATTATTAATCAATTATACATACCTTCTATACAATAAATTAGTTTGGTACATTCATGTTATTTTTAATTACATACATAAATGAAACTTGATAATGGAGAAACACTAAAGAACAAGTGAAAGAACTGTAAGTAAATATATTTCATCTACTTACCATTCAGAACATAAGCAGGCGATTGCGCCAGTGTGTACATAACAGTAGATTTGATACAGACACCACTTTTATTATTGACTTCCGAGCCCGCCATCCAGTCATAGTGATAAATCTATAGTTGAAAAAGATGTTTAGTTGCACTGCAGTATTAGATATATAACCATTTTTTTTTTTATAATCCAATGTTCTTATATCAATCCTTAAAATTACTCTGCTGAATAATAGGATTATTCAATAAAATTAGCAATTTGTTGAATTACATTAAATTAAATTTATGCAGTTAGTAGTTTTACTACATAACAAAACTTATTGGTCATTAGAATCAGGTAACGAAAATGAGCATCAGAGAAAATTCCCTTATTAAAAATTTAAAAACTTGTTCAAATAAGATAAACTACTTTATGCTTCAGATATTACACTTTATTTTATTAAATTACCATCTTGTCGCTTAAGACACAACTCAATTTTCAGTAAAGGAGAAAAACTAGATTTCCATAGCATGTGGTAACAAAACTGATGATTGCTGCAATTTAAGTAAGTTTTATGCAAAACAGTTCAGTCGATCTAACATCAAACTTAACATTAAGACTGATGCATAACTCAAAATGGACAAACATTTTCATATTGTGCCTTCAGAGACAATATATTCTTATTTCAATGGTGTACACTTGGATGTCAATCCTTGATCGTTTTGATCTATATGCATTCATAAAATCAAGGATTGATATCCAAGTATCCACCATTTGAAAAAAAGCTTTTCGATGTTTTTTGCTGCATCCTTAGGGATATATGTCAATTTATACAATTCATTTTTAAATTTAAAAATAAGTTAGAAAGAAGTGTTTTTATAACAACCAGCACCTTATGAGAAATGTTCTCATGCAGCAACAATTAAAAGAGGGCTAATACCTGATCTCGAGGCTCTCCAGTGCAGTTCTCTCGCACTCTAGTAGGTTCCTCTTCACCAGTTAAATATGCTAATAAGTACCGAGTATAGAGAGTGATTGCATTTGCTTTGGCATGACTTCCACTATCAACACTCACATATAGGGGATATGGCTCAACACCTGAAAAAATATTCAAATGTAAGTTAAAAACTCTATGGAAACATAATCATATTGTAACTTTCCCATTAGAGGAGTAAACTGTTCGGATAAATAGATTAAAATTGAAACATTAAAATTTAAAAAATAAAAAACATTTCAACTAACAGTGTTGTTTTTGTATTTTGCGTAATTCGTAAAATATTGTCATTAAAGTCTGATTAATAAGATATTCAAGTCCAGCTAATCCAAAAGTACCCAAACATTTGAAAGTATTTTTTATAAAATATAATAAAAAAGCACACATATAATTCAAAAAAAATTATCACCAACAGGAAAATCTAGTTTAAAATAATATTTTTACAAAAACTTGCATTAAAAAAATAAGAATGAATAAATACAAAACACTTACAAAATAATTTATTAACACTAAAAATATTTCAACACATTTTTACTGGAATTGTTTCCAACTTTGACAAGTTGATCTGTTTGAAATATATTATTTAAACTTACACATTTCCCCAAAAACTAGCATGTTCAAATTTTTTAATTAAATTACTATAAATAAAATTGTTGCACTCCTTAAAAATTCCAAGGAAATAGTTCATTTCCCCAAAAACTAGCATGCTCAAATTTTTCAATTAAATCACTATAAATAAATTTGTTGCGCTCCTTAAAAATTCCACGTAAATAGTCACTTATTTTTTTTAACATTAATATTTATAATTATTCTACTTATAGACTTTGAAAAATGTAAAAGAGCACCTCTCGTGATATTTCTTGTAACAAATCTGCTTTTATTACCTGCAAAGAAATTGTTTTTTTTTTTTAAATCAAACATTTAGTTCGCTATGCTTCTTAATTTTGGAGAAAGTTAGATTAACAGAATTTGTCTGTAACTTATGTGATAAAGGTTTTTATCTTAGGATTTAAATATATGTAGGAATTAGCTTCTTTTTTAAATCATGTTTTTTTATCAGGTATCTAAAAAACTAAATGGCTGGAAATTGGACATTTCATTCAAATCCTGGGGGAAGTGCCTTGTGTCTTTTCTTATAGAAATTTTACTAATGGAGAACTCATTAAAATGAAAATTTTTCTAATTTGAATTTAAATGCATGATATAATAGTTATTTTAATTCTAGAATTTAGTTAGATGTTTGTTTGAATAAATTAACATTTTATAAAATCTATTTATTTCAGAAAGTGGCTGATATCTTTTGAGATTTTAAAATTCCTATAATATTTTATACTTAAAGGATTTTGTAACTGGAATGATGCAATGAGTTCATGGTTTTCTTTAGTGAAATAATTGGTGGGAAACTATAACAGGGTGGCTACAGAATCTGTGGAAAAAATTTCCCTGACTTTTCCCTGATTTCCCTGACTATAATTTTAAAATTTCCCTGATATACCTACATCAAAATTTTTTTAACGATAAATATTAATAAACTGTAATTTGTAAACTAGAAGTTATATAAACTAGAAATACTTGAACGTAATAAGCATATTAAAATATTAATTACAATGATATATAATATTTCTTATGTAGAAATAATACATAGAATATTTTAAAATTTTAATCAAAAGACATATTGATTAAATATGAATATTCTTTTTATTCAAATCTTCAGCTACATACAAGTAGGAAATATAATGTATTATTTTCAATTATTCTATGTATTTAATGCTTATAATATCAGGGTTCATACAATTTTTAAGGAAAAAAAAACTCAACAAGGATTTTCAAGGACTTTTCCAGGCTACCAGATGAAAATTTCAAGGCTGACCGATATTGTTTGCAATAATTTTTTTTAAGGAACATGTGTTTCATTTTGTACAACTATAACTATTAAATAGTTTAATAAAAGAATTTTCATATAAGTTCCTAGCTACACAAAAGGGTTTGATTAAAAATGTAATTACGCTATAGTATATTAACAAAATATTTTCATGTAATTTTGAAATAAATGAACCTATTTAGACAGCAGTGGCATACACAGGAATTTATTTCGGGAGGGGCCCAAAAATACTCCTCAGCCCCTCCCAAACATACTTAATAGGTCCAATGTAGCTTTTTAATACATTTTTAGGTGATTAGGCCCTAAAAAACTTAATATAATAAAAGTTGTGAGGAGCATAATTACAAGTACCAAAGGGGGGGTCTGGGGGTCCTCCCCCAGAAAATGTTTGGAAATTTGACTCAAAAAACAGGTTTTTAACTAGTTATGGTACATAGGTAGGATTTGGATGAACTTATTATAATAAAGTCGGTAATAATATTTTCCAAGTACAAAAAGGGGGTTGGAGGTCCTCCCCCAGAAAAGTTTTGTAATTTGACCCTAAAAGCAGGATTTTAACTTGTTTGGTACACATAGTTTGAATTTCGGGGGGGGGAGGCAAGGCCCCCCTTATATACGCCACTGTTAGACAGATTTAATTTCAAAAATTAAAAACTATCTTATACTTTTAATAAAAATATAAATAATGATCAATAGTTATTCTAATGCATTGACTCAAAATGTATAAATTGCAGAAAATGAAAAACTAAAACAATCTGAAAGGAATAAAAAAAATTAAGTCCAAAAAGTTTAATTTCAACCCCAAAAAATTACCCATATGGAAGATTTTGTAAGATTTCCTTTCTGATACTTTAAAATATTCATATATCCTATTATCAATACACCTTGAAATTCTTTGATATTAAAACTCTAAAGTTCGAAACTACAAATTTCTATTTGCCTTCTTGCAAACAACAGGAAATTCCTCTAAAAAACCTCTTAATTTGCCAGCTAAATATTCATCACATTTGAACTACCAATCTCCAAAAACAAGCATTTAAAGCCAAGGATATTGACGCGAAGTTTGAAAAACGCGATCGCGAACCTACCGTGAAGTTGTTTTTTCCGCCCGCGTTCACGCCGAAAAAATGCCAACTTTACAGGCAAACGTCCGGAAGCATCCGAATTTCCGGCAGAAATCCGGAATTTTTCATTAAAATTCCAGATTTGTATAGGAATTCCAGACTTTCCCAGCCACTGAAATGAGTGAAGGATGCGATCTCGGATCGCGCGTATTTGCGGCGTGAATTACTAAAATCTTCCCTGATTTTTTAACTTTTTTCTGAATTTCCCTGACTTTTCCCTGATTTTTCCAGATGAATGAAATTCCCTGACTTTTCCCTGATCTCCCTGATTTCCCTGATCTGTCGCCACCCTGTATAAGCAATATTAGTGTCTGATATTTCAGTTATAGAGAGGACTGTAAGAACTATAACTAAAAAAACATTAGTCTTAAATTAGTTAGCAAACTTACGCAGTCTTTCAGTCATTGATGGATCAGCTATTTCTCTAAATAGAGGACAAGAGGCATTCTTCAAGTAGCATTCTAAAAGTCCTGAAACCTAAAAAAAAATGGAAAAGTAAGGATCAGTCCTAGGAGACCATTCAAATATGGGGAGGGGATTTGTTATTTGCATGGGACATGTTATTGACCTGGGGAAAGGGTGCATATTAAAGCTTGTGCACTTCATTTATAAATGAAATGCAATGAAGATATTTACAAAAATGTAAATATCTTATTGCTTGCAAAAAAAAATAATTTTAAAAAAATATTAGTCGGTAAAAAGGTGTTAAACTTAAATCATTTTTAAATTGAAGTTCTTAATTTCACTCAAAATTTAGACATAACACTGGGAACTACTTTGTTTTGTTTCTACAGGGTCAAGTAACTTTGCAGTCTAGCATAGTGTCAAACATTTTGACTACATGAGAAAAACAAACAATAAACAAGACAGATGTTTGAATAAACATTTTGTACTTTTTGGATTAAGGTTTAAAATTTTTAAAAAATTAAAATTAAGGACAATGGGAGGTTGGGCAGTTTAAGTACATAATTTATAAGAGTTTTTTTTTTTATTTTCTTAGTTTTGCTGAAAAGGGGCAAGGTCAAACATTTTAAGCACTCCCTTCAAACTCATGGGCGTCATTTAGGGGGGCAGGGGGGGGGGGGGGCAATTCCCCCCCCCCCCAAGGTTTCCACTTTTATGTGAAAAATAGCTGCAATGCCCTTGAAAAATCTGTAACTTCCACAAGGAGCATCGGGTGTAACCCAAATAAAAGCCGCAAAAGGATTTAAAACGCTACTTTTGGTGTTTCCCAAAGAGTTTGAAAAGGCGATAAAACACTAGTTTAAGGGGGCAATTTTGAAAATTTTTTTGTGAGGGCGGGAGAACCCCCAGCCCCCTCGAAACTTTGACTTTTATTTATAACTTTTTTATCTTGAAAAATCTGTGGTTAAGAATGAACTGTTCTCTTTGGATGTAACCCAAAGGGCCTCAAAATGAGCTGAAACACTACTTTTAGAAGCAAATTTTCAAAATTTTTCTGGGGGGGCCCCATTTTTACTTGGAGCTCACGCTGTAAAATTTTAACATTAGTATGTGTAATTTTAGGTGATCTAAAACTTAATCAAAAGCCTAATTAACCCTAAAAATCAAAAGTCTGGTTACGGCGTTGCCCCCCCCCAACCAAAAGCTGAAATGATGCCCCTGTTCAAACTTAATCCAACCAGTTTGGTTTTTGAATAATAATTAATAACTTACAAATAAAGAACTTTAAAGACTGATTAGTTTTACTGATTTCTTAAAAAAACACAAAAAAAAAAAATGTTTAAAAAGGATAAAATGTTTAACAAAATTATGTTCTAGCTCTAGCCTTGATAAAATACTGCAATGTCGGCCCAACTGTGATCAATACTAAACCAAAAGTCTCGATTGTAAATTAATTATAGGCATCATATTTAAAGTCAAATATACAAATAACTAACCAGGTCTTCAGAACTACTGACAGGTTCAGCAAGCACTTCATTGGTCAAAAGTTGGTACAATGTTCCTGAAACAGCTGCTGCTGTGTTGCTCAAAACTTTAATCAGTTGTGGAATATCAACAGCAGCATCAGAGTCGAAAATGCTGTTATAGTACCTATAAAATCATAAAATTTCATTACAAATTATACCAATGAGATTTATTAAAATCCAATGATAAATTAATTAAATACATTTATTTTTCATTCACTATATGTGATGACACAACTAGTAGTAAAATTAAAAACTCTTAAGTAGTAACTCATATCATTAAATATTTTGCAATATTTCAAATAAATACTTTTCATAAATAAAAGGTTTATTGAGGAACTGAGAACCTTGCTTTATTGTTCATGGATATATTCCAGAATTAGAAGTGACAATCAGACAAAATATAGGATTATTCAAAAATATGAACAGGATTTCTAAATAATCTCTGGTGATTAAACCAAAAATTTGATCAATTTATTTTTCACTACATACAAAGTTATAAAAAGGTATGGCAATTTTATGAAAATAAATTATAAGGACATACATTGGAGGGCATTAATTATTTTAAAAATATATAGGAAATATAGGAAACCAGTATTTGAATAAACACAAAAACCATTCTTTCTATCTTTGTAATAAATCCAAGTTTACCCAGTAATCTTTAAATTCTGCACAAAACCACATACCTGTTAATAAATTCTTCTTCATGATCTGCCAAAACAATGCCAGGAATAGAGGAATCATTTTTGAGAAAACTTTGAAATGAAGCTGGAGGTAAAGGCATGTCTTCAGGTGTTTGTGAGACTTGCACGCCTTTTCTTTGAGCTTCAAATTTTAGTATTTTTGATAATTTTTCAACCTAAAATTTCAAATCATTTTATTTTTAGAATACAAGATCATTTTTAAGACATTCAAATAAGTAAGCAAGTTTTCTAATTTTGGGACACTGACTTCTCTAGTCTTTACACAGGGGTAGAAGTGACCAAATAAAAATAGATAGGATTTTTAAAAAATAAATATAGGACAAAAACCAGAAATGAAAGATAAATACGGGGTGGAAAATTAAGTGCTTTTTGTATTAGTGCTTACAACATTTTTGTTACTATTCAATTTAGTAGCAGGGAAAATTGGATTTTAGTACCCTATCCTTTAGTTTAGTAATAAAATGAATATACCAAACTACTAACAAGCACAAAATTATAAGTAACTACGAGGCATAAACAAGAACAAAACCTTATACTGTGATGTGAAAAAAAGCATGTGTAAACGCAAAAATAAAGCTTTCTGGAGAAGGATTTTCATGGACTTCATAAGTAGCCAATGTAAACAGCATTTTGATCAGAAACTCATAAAAATTTTCTCAGGTAATATATTTCAAACAAAAATATACTTCTATTTTTAAAAAATACGGGAATTGTCCATTCATTTGATGGAATATAGGATTATTATTTTTTGAAATATAGGATATATAGGATTTATAGGACGGGTTTTTTTTTCATGTTTTTTGAAAATATAGGATTTATAGGAAATATAGGACGACTTCTACCCCTGTTTACATAATAATTACCTATGTTTTTAAATAGATCTTCTGGTTTTGTGAATACCAGTAATTGAATGTCATCACCATGAACAAGACAAACATGTGGAGTAATTTTTTTGTAAAATATGAAATATATACATAAGTCAAAATATTACTATACATTAATCAAGAGCTTTAGGGGCTTCTAAGTAGCAATGTGTCAGAGAAAATATAGTCAAGCTGGCAAGAGTTTTTCAAGATAGGAGTTGTCAGAAGTTATATTACAGCTATATCAAATCTTAAGATTTCAACTTACAGTGGCAAGTTACTTAGTATTTTTCATGGAGAACCCCTAACAAATGGGGTTCACTGAATGAAATCGTGCAAAATTGGCGAATTTTTCCAAAGACCTAGTAGGGTTGCCAAAAAAGAAAAAAGATGACATCAACATCATCACATTTAATTATTCATTGCCATGGGCAATACATATGATTTGGTGACAGTGTGCTGAACCCTATTTATCAGTTAATCCACTTTTCACTGTATTTTTCATTGATCTTTAAAGTATCAATGGTCATAAAATGAAAAATTAAGTTAATTCTCTGCAAGATTTGAGGTTATCTCACTCAAATTAAAACTTTTATGGTGCACCCTTCATAGAAGTTGCCTTTTCCACATAGCAATTGGGTTTCAAAATACAAATATTAAGAACAATATGCAGGACTTACTTCTCCAGCCACCTCAGGATTTTTGGCTGAGATTGGATCAGTATGTAGCCAAATTTTTGGAGGGTCGTCAGTTGGAGCTAGCTGGCTAATCTCAATGAAATGAGAAATATGAGTTATGTTTATAAGTGCAGGTTGATCAGTTATGTCATCTGACAAAGGAACAGGAAACTCTCCGTTATGCATGTCAAAAACAATTCGGCTGGAACCGATATAGTCAAAGGCTTCCTGAAAGAAATTTAATTTGTTTGATAAGTCACTGAACAGCTTGTTGAATGATATGCAAAAAATAAAGCTACACATAATTCAGATTAAGGTAACCTTATTTAAAATTTCAATTCACTGTTTATTGGTACTAGGTTTTTATATAAAGAAGCAATGATAAATATTATGCTATTTTAACAGAAAATAGACATATACTGAAATTAATAATGTAATGGTCAAAAAATACCCCACAAAATAAATTATAAAACTTTTAAAACAGACAGCTAAATTCAAAATATTAACTGTACAAAGTATTTTGTCCATGGTATGGTTGAACGAATTAAGTACCCACCCTCCAAGTACCAGCCATAAAAATTTATGTGTAGAAAATTTTAGAGTAGATATTGGATTTTAGAAACATTTAACTTCTTGATTCTAATAAATTATAGAAAACATCTAATAAAAGTAGAAAATTTTTTAAAAAATTAAAAAAAAAACCAGCAGAAGACTGCAGATTTTGGGAAACATCTATTTCTATTTCACGAAATTTGAAAGAAAAGTATTTGGTAGTCTTCCAAGTAAATCAGGAGAGTTAGCATGTAAGGGTTGAATATGAAACACTTCAACCCAAAACAGTTAGGAAATGAGAATGAATATCGCTATTCCTGTCAAACACATGAAGTTCAAACACTGGGCAAATTGTTACAAGCACGATTGAACTTAAAGGAATTAATTAATAAGTGTAAAGTAAGGCAATACCATACCCCATTGAAAATAATAAAAAGAATATTCTTTTGAGGAATTCCCTTTTCCTCAATTTTCTTCTTCAAATCAACCATGTGTTTTGCTACTGTAAGCAAAGTCACAAGCCCAGTTACAGTTGAGTGAGCACCAGGAGCTAGCTTATCAAACATTGAAAATGCATCAAGCTGTAATTAAAAGAAACCAATTTCATTAAAAACATTTCAAAACATGGTCACTTGAGCGTTAACAACACAGTAACAAAACTAACTTACTCGAGCCCCAATCACAATGATGGACTTTTCAGGAGTTTCGTCAACTTTGTCCGTGGGGTAGAGGGTGTTTACAACATTCTTGTCACTAAGAGGGTCACATGTTTTGACTATTGAGAGAAACTCAGAATTACAATTGGGAAAAGTCAACTGATAGATAAAAACAAATCAATAATCAAAACCATGATTTTAACCTTTAAAAAGTTGTTTTTGCTTTTTAAAGGCATTTAAGAGAAAACCTGTATAATTCACACTTGAACTTAATTATCTAGAAATCTATGTTAAAATTTTATTTTAAAGCTAACTAAAGAATTTCAGAGAATATAATGTTGTCTGGAATGATTTCTGGTCCACAAAACAATGTCTTTTTAAAATAAGAGGACGTCCATAAATTACATTAGGCATTTGTTTTTAATTTTGGACCCCTCCCTCCCCTTTCGTGAGATTTAGCAAGATTTTGCTGGACCCCTCCTCAAGATCTCACATGAGTTTTCTCAATAACTTTTAAATAAACAAATTTTTTGATATGTTCTAGCCACTTTTCCTTCATCTTGTCGACATGACACTCAACAAACACATAGCAAAAATTTTGATACAAATCCATGTTGAAATATGGTCTAATACTTAAATAATTATCACGACTGACTGGCTAATGATTCCATGTTTGAACTCAGAAAAAAAAATTTAATATTATCTAAACTAAAAGCTGCCGAAAGATTATAATTGACTTCCCCTTGTGAGATTGTGCTTGACCCCCTTTTGACCTCACATAATTTATGGTCGTTCCCTAAGAATGAAATTGTTTCTAACCTTCATTCAAATTTGCAATCAGTTTATTTCTCCTCATACAAGTTGAACTGTCTTTAGCTGCAAGCATGATACTTTTCATCTGAACAGAACACAATGGTTTATCCAGGGAGGTGTCGTTATTAAAATTAGTGAAGCACTAAAAAAGAGGGAAACAAGTATTAGTCACAAATTCAAAATCATGAATACTCTTTTTAATACATCCTTTTATTAGTTTGTCAAAATTGCAAAACAAAACAAGTCCCTTTCCCCAAAAAAACTGCAATTTACATTTGAATGTAAGTAAACTGGCCATGATATATAAGTTGCAAAAAATAGTGAGGAAATTTATATTAATTTAAAACTCATAACACATTAGAAAAACTTTCGTGACTTTTATATTACCTTATTGACCATACAACTGAAAACGAAAATGCATTGCCAAAGGCCATTAACTTGCGACACTGAAATTAATGATCGACGGGATAATATGCAGAAACCAAATTTTCTTTCCGAACTTGGATGCAATGCTACAAATTAAAGCAGTGCAACCCCCATTTTGCAAGCTCAGAGGAAATCAAGGTTTAACAAGTAGGTAAATAAGAATTAACCCTATCACTCCTAGCCGCCCCAATTTTTCCATTGGATTCAATAGGAATCTCGTGCGGTCTACGACAAAAAGGGTTAAATATAGTTGGTTGCACTTAACATACTATTAAGTTATTTAACAAGGAAAATCCACAGTGAATCTTCCATGAAGAGTTCTCATGCACCACTGCCTGAAGCTAACTTGAACAGAGTGATGAAAAAGTTAAAGCTTACATTTCTAATACTCGTGACATGAGACTGGTTGGTGATGATAAAAATGGGCATGGCCCAGTCTTCAAACATCATGCCTAATGCTTCATTCCCTGGTAGCTTGTTCCACTCCTTTTTCTTACAAGAAGCATACTCCTTGTTTAGTTCTTCAGTATAAAATCCTAATTTCAAGGGGGGGAAAGAAATAAAAGTCTGGATCTTTAAAAACACAATATTTGTCATTTTAAAATAAAGGAAATATGAGAACAGTTAAAACACAACAAAATTTTGATATTATACAGATTTTTAAAAATTTATTTGGAAGTTAGTAGAAAATAAATAAATTCAATAGTTAATTAAAATTATTAAAAAAATATATAATACTGAAAATTAAATTATTAAAAATTAAATTTCTTACCATAGTTTCTGTTGGGGCACGACTGATCTGGAGAGAAAGATTTAGGTGTCTCCATAATATCAGTTTTGAATATAAGAACCCCACGGATGTTTTCAGTTTGTTTCAGCTTCTTCATATTTTTCCTTACAAAATAAAGATACATACAGTTTTTCTAAGAAATTTTTTTACATAGTATACTTTGAATGACAAAGATTGAAGTATTATAAATTATTGTCACCTCAATTAAACAATTCAATTAACTTGATTGGTCTGGTTTGTTATTTTTGGTGGAGTTTTTTTTTTCATATATTTTAACATCCAAAATAGCATTGTGAATATTGATGACATGGATAACAGAAAAGTACCATATTATACTTCATGAGTTTAAGAAAAACCTTGTGGCAGAATGTTTAAAGTAAAATGTTGAGAAGAAAAAAGTTTTGAAAATATGCTTTAAAGCAAATATAAATTAATGATTAAAAGAACTTTTGAGGAAAGTATCAATCTTAGAAAAAGTATCACAAAAGATAAATAAACGTACATATTAAAAAGAGAAATAGGAATAGCTGCAACATAGGCCATTTGAGGTTCATCTCTTGTAAGGTTCTGAAGCCCTTCTTCGTCATCCACAATGAAGAGGACACCAACATTTCCACTGCTGTGTGCTGAACATAAAATATACTCTTAGAGAACATTTATAGAATAATAAGCAGTTCTTAAAGTTTCTTCGAGATTAAGCATACTCACAAGAACATCCTATTTGGTGGGTGGCATTGAGCCTCCGGAAGCAAAATATGTCACTCTGAATGTTTTCGTAGATTTTTAAGCTGGTTCTGTCACCAAGTGCATCTAAAAGGAAAAATTCAATTATTTCATTCATTATATACTACAATTAATGCAATACAAATTTATAAATTAGGTTATACATAAAAGTTTAAAACTAGATTGTAGATTTAAGAAGAAGCTTCATATCTTTGTGATACGCTTTTCATTTCTTGGGAGTATGGGGCTAATCCATAGAATATGGGCTAATTGCCTAGTTTGGTGATTGTTAACAGGGTAGATGATGAAATGGTACCGAGCAATGGATAGCTTAGAGAGTAAGAGTTTTCTGGTCAATTCTTTACATTGGAAACATCTTTTCTAAGTATAGGCGAAAATTCTTTAAATAATAAGGTAAAATTCTTCATTTAGGCCAGAATGACACTAGCAAAACCAATTGCTGCTTAATGTGTAGTTCTTTAGATTAATCTTTATGAGTAAATGGTTCAATTCCGTTAAGAGTTCCCGCTAAATATCGCCCGGTTCTTTTGGACACATTATACCCAAATATCAACAAATTTTTCTGACTTTTATTAATAAACTGAATAGTTATTGATCTAATTAAACATTTTAATTCAAGAGTTTGAAATTATTTATGAATATCTCTACTTTTTGTTGTCTAAAAGAACCGGGCGATATTTAGCGGGAACTCTAACGGAGTTGTACCAAATAAACCAAAACTGAAAATTAGAATTAAATATTCAGAATTCAAAACTGGGCTAGAGACTGGACTGATGGCCTCAGATTTCCGCTTTGTTGAAGGTGTCAGAAAGGACACCTCAGGAATAACGGCCAGTAGGACCTCTCGACAAGGGTCCAATCTTTGGCCCCATATTTCAATAATGCCCCATGTTTTAATTGCTTATATTTAATTTCAATTTTGGTTTTCTAAGAGGGAATGTTTTCAAGAATAAAATTATTGAAAGATCAGTAGCCTCGTGAAGTAAATAAAAAAAAGGGGGTGACAACCCAAAAAATCTATGGCATTGTCTACACTTCCCATTTTTAATCAATTGGTTACTCACTATTATTTTAATAAGGAAAACAAACAATCCAACACCCTTGTTAAAACGCATCACAAATAATAAATTTAGTTGTTTCTTAGTTTCATTACAGTTGTAAGTAGACGGGTAGACGGCTGAATTTTATACGAATTGAGATAAAAAGAAGTTTATTTGATCAAATTCGACCTTCTTTACAGGTAAAAAAATTATGCCGCATTCTTAACAACCACAAAAAGTTATAACCAAAATCAATGAAAATTCATCGAAAAGGTACCTTGAACTTGATCAATAAGCACACCTAAGAAAACACATGCAATTAAGATTTTCATTGGATCTATTTGATTTAATTTAAATGAAATATAAAAATTTCACAGTAGTCACAAGTCCATCAACAATAACTTGTACAATAAACAAAGTTGAGTTGAAATCAAAACTGATTTCCAGGTTAAAAAAAAATAGTTTTTCTATATGCCAAGCCGCCGAACCACACCCCGATATTAAGGGGACCAGAAAGTAAATCGGAATGTAAAACTTTTCAAAATTTCTTGATATTACAATCTTAAAAATGAACTGCTTTTGTGCTCTTTGCAGGATTCACTGGTAAAATTAAATTATCATTTTTTAGCTCATCTCCTGAATTTAACTGTAACCTGTAACTGCTATTATTTGTTTTTGTTGTGGTTTTGCCATTGCCCCAGTGTTGACTGTAAACAATATAATTGAAGCTGTTTCTGCTTGAAACCAACAAAACCTCAGAAAATAAGCCATGGCTTCAGTTGCAGAACCATTGACTCTGGAAAGGGATGTAAAAAGAGCCATCGAACTCCTTGAGAAGATTCAAAAGAGCGGTGAGTTACCAAACCAAAAATTGGCAGCTTTGCAGAAAGTTCTCCAAAGCGATTTTTGTAAAGCCGTCAGAGAAGTGTATGAACATGTTTACGAAACAGTTGATATTTCTGGTAGTCCTGATATTAGGGCTAGTGCGACAGCAAAAGCTACAGTAGCAGCTTTTGCAGCGAGTGAAGGCCACGCCCATCCAAGAGTTGTGGAACTTCCTAAAACAGATGAAGGTTTAGGATTCAACGTCATGGGGGGTCGAGAACAAAATTCCCCGATTTATATATCAAGAATTATTCCTGGTGGCGTTGCTGATCGCCATGGCAGCTTAAAGAGGGGAGACCAGTTACTCTCTGTCAATGGAGTGAGTGTGGAAGGGGAGAACCATGAAAAGGCTGTGGAATTGTTAAAGGCTGCTGCTGGCACAGTGAAGCTTGTTGTGAGATATACTCCGAAAGTGTTAGAAGAAATGGAACTGAGATTCGATAAGCAACGAGCTCTTCGAAGGCGTCAGAATCATTAGCAGCTTAACTTGTTCCTGTTCTGTGGTTTGGTATTTTTGTTCGGGGTTTTCGATGTCAGGTTTTTAACTTATCTATGAAAGTAGGATCAGATTGATTTTTAGCATTCCTTTTGACTGTATGGTGTGGTGTTTAATGGTTTTAAAATGTTCTTTTTTTGAAAATGTGCATTGAATAAAGTATTTTAGAGTTTGTTATTAATACCTGAGTTATTAATGTTCTTACTTCTGATTTTGTATTGAAATGTGTGTATTACCTTGATGTTAATAATCTCTTCTGTTGACCCTACTGAAATAGGTCACATGATTTCAAAAGACCCAGTAATCATTTTGGAAATGGAAATAGAAAAAGAATGTAGCTCACATGGAAGCTGCTGGATAGTTTCACAAAAAGGAAAATATAATGTAAATAGTTACTAAAACATAGTTATAAAATTGATCAACCACTTATTTAAAATGAGGTATTAAAACAAATTTATCATTCTTCTAACCCTTTAAAGTGTTATAAAGTTAAAATCAAGTATGCTTTAAAATTTTAGGGTTCTCAAACAGTCAAATAACATCTAGCTGTAATTTATTTGAATAGCTATTGCAGTTCCCCTTATTATATTTTTGCATGAAATTTTAAATTATCTCAACTGTGTTTTTCAGTGATTATACTCTTTATGGTTTGGCATACATTGCTGTCAATTCCTCACAATCTATTATAAAAGGGAAACCTATCAAATTTTCAGAAATGTGTAGAATCATGGTGTGAAGATATAAACTTATATGTGAGAAGTCAAAGAAAAGTCATGCTTTTAGCTCATTGTCAGAAAATTTCTTAAAGTTTACTATTTAGGCACACACCATCTGTTTTTTTTAGGATTGACCTCATTTTACTGTTAAATACTCTTATTTTGTAACTTGAATGAGCAAGCTCCTTACTATCAATTGCATTAAAAGGTAGTATGGTGTATTTTACTAACATACTAATTTGTTTGTGTATTTCTATTTTTCATTTATGTAAATTTTCTTATTTTAAATTTATTTACAAACTGACTGAGATATTTGTTGTCTAATAAAGCTAGTTATTTAGCGCAAAAATGTGTCTTGATTGCTCGAGATCTGTTTTCTCATAAAACCTAAGTAGTAATTTTATGATTCCTAGCCAAATAGTTGTTTTATAAAGTTCAAAAAAAATAATTTGGATTCCCCCTCCCCCATGTAAGTAAGTGTAAAGAAAGTGCCCTGTGAGGGTTTTTGCTACTAAGTTATGTTTGAAAATATAAAATGAATTGTTTTCATGGCAATTAAATTTATTTAGATGGACTATGGTATGATGATCGGCAATACAACCACATTTGTTTTTATAGATATTAGTAGTTATACTGCCTGAGCATTTTCACCTTCATTTTTACTCCATACCATTTCTGTTACTTCTATGGTTTTTTTCCTTGCATGCTCTGAATTTAAAATGAGACTCAAAAGAAGAAAGTTTATTTTAAAATAACATTTCTCTAAAATATTAAATGTTTTAATTTTTAAAACCCTGTCTATAGTATCTTAATGTATGAAACTTTTTTTAATAAGCAGCTTAAATTCTTATCTATTGTGAAGCATTTTAGTTTTATTAACATGTAGTTATCAACTTCAGCAATGTTTTCAGTTTAATTAAGTCATAAACAAGGTTATATTAAAGTAAGGGTTAAATATTTTATTGTTTACTATCAAAAAGAAGTATGCAGAAAGCTGCCAAAATTCTTGCCTTCAAGTATAACAGAATGACTGAATTTTTCAAACTATCTTCCTATTTATAAAACTTAGTAATAAATTGACACATTTATTACATCTATTAAGAGTGAAAAAGTGCATATTTAACAACTTAATTTTTTTTTCTTTCTCCAACACAGTTTCATTTAGGCCAGTTGAGAGGGAATCTAGTGCAGTTAAAAATATCTACCTTAAAATACCATCAATAACATTCTTTTATCTAATAATAGTAAAATTAGAAAAAGCTAAGTGAAATCAGTATTTTAAAATATATTGATTACCAAATTTAATACACTGAAATTTTTAACATTTGAGCTCAAAACTTTTAATTAAAATGTAGTACTAATAATGTAATACCTGAGCTATGATCCACTCTGCAATTTCTACGATATTTTTCTTTAAGAAAGCATATAGCAGTGTTACCAAATTTTCTTGGGTCACAGGGCCCATTTGAAAAAATATATTTACGCGGCGCCCTTTGAAACAAAATTAAAGAAAACCTCAAATTGCATTATTAATAAAGGTTCCTAATTTTGGGAACTCGCTGTTTAGAAGGAGACGTTCTTGGAAATTCATAGCAATTTCTTAACTAAAATTTTACTGATACTTTTTAAATAAAATTCATTACTCGAACGTATTTGTCTTTGGGGTACGAAAACCCTATTTTTCAACTACGTTAAACCATCGAAACAAGGCCTTGACCGTGCGTACGAAACTAGTTAAGACACAACCGGTAAGTTCGCGTTATTCAGATCATCATTTCCGGAGAACTAACCAACTAACTGCCTTTGAAGATTGACCGATTTAAAATGGAAAAAAAAATTACAGACGCTGTGTTTTGTGAATTTTTTTTTCCCTAAACTCAACATGAATATCAGCTAAATAAACCCAGTTAAGGAATTCCGTTAGACTAATTAGTGAAGTTAAATTAAAAGTTAAGAGACGATTAAAATGAAGATTATATATTTTTGTTAGCTCTTAATGGATGACTATTACAAAAAGGAGTGTTGTGACTTGTGAACGAAAAGTTTGAACCATTCAAGCGAATTTACCCTTATTCGAGATGCTAAGAGTGACCTACTTCATTCATTCATAAAACCATTTAAAAAGAAGATAAAACTAAAATTTATTTTGTAAAAATTCAAAACCCCTTATTTTTACTTGGGCTCTTAAAGTGTCACGCACAAATTTTAAAAAATATGATACGTTACAAAATTAAATGTAACTTTTTCAAATGAAAAAAAAAAGATGCATTCATCTTTGAATGTATGTGCGCATGGAATTAATGTCGAAAAATTAGACGATGAACCCCCCAAAAAACTTAAATTCACTTACAGCACTTCGGGAGGCATGAAAGTTTTAGAAAGACATGGGGGATAGACACAACATGAAAGAATGAGATTTATTTTAATATTCTGAGGCATATTTGGATGCCCCAGAAATACATTTTTCGAAGCAAATGAACTAGACATTTAATTTCTGAAACAATTTCTTCTATAGTGAAACTATTAGTGATGGATGCCTTTTGATCTGTCATAATTTTTATGTTATTTTCGACGTTTGCATCATCAATGACACTGCTATCAAAGAGATAAAACAGCTATAAGTCGCTTAACAAATCAGATAATCTTCTATCATTATTTTTACAAGAGATAAAGTAAATTAGTCTGGCTTTAGAGCACCAGTTTTCTCTTACAACCTAAATGGAGGATGAGGCGACTCGTCGAGAATTGTTGACCTCTCTTGTTAACGTTTTGTTTAGTTTTGCTCATTCCAATTAAAATCTTTAACTGACCCGATTTTTACACCGGAGTCTGCAGACAAAAGCTTGGGAGTAGGAAAGAATACTCGTGCTTTTTGTTAAACGTCTCTTTGAGATGCTCCTGAGGTGACAATAATGATTAACTCTGCAAAAAAATATTAACAAAAGAGTATACAGCGTTTATGTCTTAAATAGAACCTGGGATTCTCCTTTATTTTTCCATGAAGAATTGTAAAAATATGTTACTTTTACTAATTAGTAATTACCCATGTTTCATTACTGTTTCTCATAAAGATCCTCCCGTTAGACATTCTGTTCTTATCCCTGTCACACCGTTCTCTATTCATTTCCTACTTTTTTTCTTTGTGGAACTATAAGTTTCTGCCCCGTTGAATGAAAACGCTAATATAGCCTTGGTTTCTCATTAAGTTCCTTGAAACTATCTGACATTTTTGGAACGGTTTTGCACTTTTGAAAATTAAGTCAATATTTTTCCACCCACGCTCTCTTGGTTTTTTTTCTGACGAGAAAAGCCTTTACACTACACAAAGAATAAAATAACGTACTATTTTTCTGAAATGAATGCTAAATGAACAATCGTGTCTATGCCACTTTAAAAGCGGTTCCCTTATTCACTTCGTATAATTCATCTTTAAATATTAAGGTGAAGTCTGGGTGAGGTAATAATTATTTTTCATAAGGAATGAATTTCGTGGTTACAGGTTTGGGAAATTATTAAGATTTTTTTAACATTTCTTTAAAGATGAAAAAAAAATAATAAGTTTATTTCAGGTATAGTCAGTAAAATTTCAAGAGGATGTATTATAATTGCGGAGAATTTCATTGCTTTTTTTTTAATACTAACGAAGAAAATAATTTTAAATTTTCATGGTTACTATATTTCTTATATCCCTCTTCTTTATGTCTAGGGATTGATTCCCATTAGTTTCTTATAACAAATTAGCAACCATAGTTTGTTTCGTATCTTAGAAAGAGAGGGTAGAAGTTTCTTATAGATGTACTAATTTCGATAAATTATTTCTCGACATTATCCGTACTACCATGCGGTGTCACAAGTACATTGATTTTCTGAAAGTGATAAAATAATCTTCATTCAGGAAGTTCTATATCTGCACCTGAAGATAGATAACGCGGATATCTTATTTAAAGAAACAATTCTGACTGGAACTCTTTCTTACCAGTATCAAAAAAATAATGAACTTTCCATCTGGGAAGAGATTGTTCAGCTTCGAGAGAATAATGATAAAAATGAAAGGAAACCGTCAATCATGTATCCAGAATTAAACCAGTCTAAAAACTAGGACATCTGAATACTTCGGAGAATCATTAGGAAAGTAGAGTTTCAATCATTCCGGACTCGGGAATTTTCCGATGATAAGTTCATCAACTATACTATAGAATGTATTCAAAAATATAAATGTAGAAACAAATTTGGGATATTGCACATATGCATGTACCAAATACAAGTTATGGAGTAGGATGGAATTTTTATATTTTAATGAAAAATAATTAGAACAAAAATTAATTAATTTGTAAAAATAACGTTCTTTTTTTTTTGCTTCGAAATATATTTTAAACCAAAGTAAATTTTTATTAACTAAAATCCTTGACCTCCATTAAAGTAAAAGTTAAAAGTTTTGTATAGTTCTCCAAACATGAAAATTGCTGGTTATTCTCGAGAATGCGCCCCAAGTAGCCTAAAACACTTTTTTTTGGCATAATAAGTACATAAATTTAATTTTTATCAGCACCTGGAATAATAATTCAATAACACTCAAAGTTCTTTAATATTTTTAAGTTTTTGCTAACTTTGGTAGATTTAAGAGCAAAAAATATTTTTTAGGCCTGAAATTTACTGAAAGTGATTATTAATTTTAATTATACGAATTTATAAAAGATATGGAGATTGTTATTCTACTTAATTCAAAATTACATCCAAAACATACTTGCTTTTCATATTTTTAGTGTAATATAAAATATTTTGCTAATTTTCATTGTCATTGTCATTAGAGAGCGGAATATATCTCGCACAAACAAACTTAATTTTCTGGGAATAATCCTAACTACTTAATTAATTGAATAATTTTTACTTTTCAACCAAATTTAATCCTTATGCTTAGAAATCTATGATACTGTTACTGATAATTTCTGGGTTTTTTTATTCACTTAGTACAAATCTGAGTTAAAAAGACATGGGTAGGTTAAAAAATAAATATAGAATTTTAAAAGAAGTAATTCTTTTTTTACAGGTGATTAGTCTCATCTGACTTATAAATTTGCGGACCACTGCCCAATAGGGAGATATGGAATGGAATACCCCCCTAAAAAAGATCATCTCCAAAAGAGGTGGTTATTGTGTTCCAGTTCCACCCCCTTTCCCCGAAATTTTCATGGTTTTAAGTGTTTTCCCTTTAAAATTATGCGGGGTACCACGAAAAATTAAAGATGAAGAGCAATTTAGGGAAAGGGGGTAGTATATGGTCCAATAAAGAGAATTTCTGTGTTTTGTAAGGGGGGTTTATCCCAAAATTTTCGTTAAAAAATAACTTGGAACGCTATATCTAGGTCAACTTATTATGAGAACACGGAATTATATTGTCTAAATCTAAAAAGCTTTTAATCCCAAAACAAATGTCTAGTTACAGATTACAGCCGTGACCCCCAGAATATACCCCCTTGGAGAATCCCTTCCTATATGGGATATGGTCTGGTGTTGCGGTGTGGTCAAAAGTTCCAAATATTGAACCGAAATCCCAAAAATAAACTTTAATCAACATTTAAAATTATAAAAATCCATAAAATCAGTATTTTCGCATTTCTAAAAGAAAACTGAAACCTGTAAAAAACCGAAACCCAAAATCCGCAATCACTTTTTGCGTTTAGAATTTCAAAAAGAAATGGCTAAATAACTTTTTCCAGAATTTCAAAATTAAAATTTCAAATCATTTTGAAAAGAAATTGAAGTAAAGCTTCATTGGAATTTAATTAAAATGCAAAATCAATTTTTTTTCTCAGTTTTGGAACAGTTTAGTATTTTTTTTTGCAAAGTGTTGCTGGACGGTTAATAAAAGATAATTCCTTTCTCCTAAAAAAAAAGATTGTGTTTTCATTGGAATAAAAATCTTCCTAAATTAACAGCAAAAACACGATTTAGTTAGTGTAATAGTTATAAATTCTAAACCGAAAATAAATTTCAGACACAACACCACACACACATCTATGTCTATACATTATTGTACCAATACGTCACCCCGCCGCTTCAACACAGAAGGCAATAGGTCGGCTTCTATATTGAAGCGTGACGTCAGATATCCTAATTATTTGGATATACCGTTCGGAAACTACTCCTGGTTATCTTTACCAGCAAATAGGTTTCGAAAGAATACTTTGCCCCGAAAATCAGTCTACTTTCAGCGCTAAATGATAATTTCTTCGAAAATTATAAGAACAATTATTTCCTTCCGTAGGGTGGGGCAAAAATATCCTTCCGCTTGCAGCAGCGGCTCGGTCTCGCCGCAGTCATATGTGAGTGGATGCTAGAGTTGTTTTCCCTGTCTGTCGATTGAACATAATTCTTGTGCTGTTGAAGGTAAGATAATAATTATTTATTGCTCACCCTCAATGTATACTTTGCTCTGAATTTTGTACGTTTTGTGTGTTGTATTTACCTTTGCGTTAGGCTTAGACTAAAAAACCCGTCTCGGCATCATAGTAAATAATGGGTGGGGTCAACACCGGGTTTAAAATTTACTCATCCATTGAAAAGAGCAGAGACCTTTACTATCCTAGACAGGAAATGAAAGCTTAGAAATGTATTTGGATTCGATCGGAAGCTGTACGGTGTGAATTAATTACTAATCGTTTGATAATTTTCAGTGTTGACCTCTTGCCGCTTGACACAATTTAGCTGGACTCTAGCAGCTTCACTACCTAATATTCGATCTAAAATCAAAATTTTTAGTTTCGTATTCGTCCCGATGATTAAAATAAACTTAAATAGTCTAAAAGAATCTTATTTTAATTTGGTTTGTTTGGGGGACTTTCAAGCGATTGCTTGAGGTTCAAGAATATTTAACGTAGTAATAATTACAGTTAATAAATTTTAATTTTCAAGTGTCAAGACTCTACCTGATACCGCATGTGCATATGGATGAAAAAACTTTGATATTTCATTATCGATGTGTCTATCAAGTTGGATACTATATACTCAATAACCTGTATTATTGATTAATTCAAGGTGTAATTGCTGTGTTGCTGTGGTAAAAGTTCTTTTCGACTATAGTTATTCTTTTTAGAAGGTGTATTGCCCTCTGCTACTTCCTGTTTGATCCGATATTATTGCTAATTTCTTTAAATAAGTAATAAGGTTTTGAAATAATAATTTTTTTTTTTTTTACAATTTTATGTTTGATTGTTATGCTTACACTGGTGTTTACTTTTCCTAGATGTAGTTGCATAGAAAAATATCATCAAACTTTTTGGTTACCTACAAATTAATTTTAACTTAGCTTCTTTATTATTTCCTCCTTGTTTGAAATAGCATATTAAAATTTCCTCTTGCTGGAATTTGTAAATTTTCTTCTATTTCAACCTAACATTACACAGCATATTTAAAGTCTAATTTAAAACAATGAGTTGAAATGAAAATTTACCTACATCTTTTAAAGCTGTTAAAAATAGAAGTTTTAAAATTAAGAAAATCTTTAAATTAATCAACTTGTGATATTGAATTATTAAAAGATATTGCCACAGAGAATGCTATTAGTTTTGTATCTAAATAGATTTATGTAGGACCTATTAAAATGCAATAAAGTGTTGTATTTGAAAATTTATATTTAAGTTTTAAGTTCATAATTGTCAAGTTTTCTTCATAGAAATATTACTGTTTCACTTTGCCAAAAGATCCTTTTGTGAGAAAAAAAAACTCTTTAAATTTTTTCTTCTTTCATAGTTTTTTAAACTTAAGTGTCTGATATAAAAAAATGCAGAGGTGCTGAACTGCACTTCCCTCTGTAATTATTTTGTTGTTTTTCTTCTAACTTTCTTAGAAAAAGGCTAAGATTTACATTTTAGTTCTATTAAAAAGATAAAAAATTTTCACGATGGGGTGTATGGTTCAGGTTCTGCCCTAAAACGAATAGTGACCAGATCGAAATGTACTTTTTAATAAAATATTTTCTAATTCTTAATTTGTTTTCTAATTGTTAAATACGGTGATTTATCCCATTAATTGCATAGCGTTATTGTTGGAAGTTATGAACATATTCTTTGAGGCAAATAAAACAAGAAAAATTGCAATTTTTAGACAGTCCCCTCTTTCACTTGGACCTATTGTTTTAATCAACTGAGATAATGCCATCCGGATGAAGACACTCTCATGACTCAGAGATAAAATTAGATGTTGAGAATTTTTTTTCTCTTGTCTGCTGCTCTCTTGGATTTCTTCTCATATATGAGACATAATTTTTCTTGTTTGTATTTTGAAATACTAGACTCTTCAGTTATTAAAAACTGGAGTAGGCATTTATTTCATTATGTTGATAAAATGAATATATATTTAAGAAATAATTTATTCTCTTAGACATACATATTGAATGTTGAAGAAGGGGTCATTCAAATATTACATCAAGCACATAAGGGGAAAAGACATACATATTGAATGTTGAAGAAGGGGTCATTCAAATATTACATCAAGCACATAAGGGGAAAGTTTGCCATTTGCATTTTTCTGACAAGGAGGAAGGAGGGATATAAATGCTAAGACATTAAAATACTTCATTTTCTAAAATCTTGCAGCTTGAAAAATATTAATTAGGTAAAAAAAAATCTTACTTGAAAAATTTAGTCAACCGTCTACTTCTGCTTGATCATGTTTTCTAAATATTTAATTTCAGTATCAGGTCCATTTATACTATTGATGTGGAATTCCTTTTCATAGAAAGATACTTAAGTGGAATTTAATTGGTTATGTTAAATACAAACAATATTTGATCTTTTTTATTTTATTTTTTTTTTTTTGCTTGGTCAGGTTTAAGCAAACTACAAAATACTGGGTAGTTAAAATATCTAAAATAATCAAATAATATCAAGAATTACACTATTATTTGTTTCTAGTCAACATTGAAATACGTGAAGCATACTTTTGTCTCTTGTTTAAATTTGTTCATCAAATAAAAAATCTCATTCTTTCAGGGCTAAAGAGTGAAAATGACAACAGATATATCTGTTGCCGTTCGGTGGGATCCTAGTAATCAACAGGAACTGGATGACTATGATTATGATGGAGGTAACAGCTCTTCAAGGCTGTTTGAGAGATCAAGAATCAAAGCGTTGGCAGGTATATTGAAAATTTTTTTACTGACCTTTATATAGTTTCACAGTACTTGCATATTATCCCGTTGACTATGACGCAGAGTCCAAAGAGTATCAAATCTCAAAGACTGCCCTAAATCTGACTGCTGCTGAACGGTCCATGGGCTAATACGCAAGAAATAGTTTTACTTTTTATGAAACTTAGAAATAGACTCGTAAAGAAATAAAGGATCATATAATAAAAGGGTTCAGGTGCAGATCCAGGTTTGAACTCGGGGCACCACAGTTAAAACATCTGTCACAGTAAAAATCTACAATATTTTTAAAAAATATTGAAGGATAATGTACTTTTTTAGTCATAAAGCTATATATTGCAGCATTTCAAGCTTCCAAGTTATGATTTATGAAGAAATTATCTTCAGGTGTCATTTTATCCTGTGATCCTTCTGGAGGGGGCACGAACCCTCGATTATAAGTTTCAAAATACTTAGCCTCATTAAGAACCTTAGTGTAATAAACCTCCTTGTTAAAACATTATTTGAGGTCTAGTAAAAACAACATTGGCTTAAAATAATTTTATTTGCATCTGTATTTTTTTTACATCCTTCAAATGGTAAACTGTTTTTATTCAGAAAATTAAAAGTAGTGAAATTGTAGTTACAGAATATGCAAAGGTTTTGTTTGAGAATTTTGATGATTCATTATTTTTTTTTTTAGAGGAGCGTGAAGCTGTGCAAAAGAAAACATTCTGCAAATGGGTGAATTCTCATCTCGTTCGTGCCAATTGTAGAATCACCGATTTATATACTGATCTTAGAGATGGGAAGATGCTGATCAAACTCCTAGAAATATTATCTGGGGAAAGACTGGTAATTACAAACTATAAATACATGATTTCTTTCAACTATTTAAAACCAACTTAATCTATTTTTCCATTATAGCTTTAAAATGTTATTTTTGAGTTTATTGAACATAAAATTTGTTTGTATGAACGTGTTATGTTTTACTTTTATTGTGGAATATTATATCTTGTATATTTCTGCAGGAAATCATAAATATGCCCCATACTTGAGTAAGTAATTAAGCATGGTGTGTACACAACTAATTAGTTGTTCCTCTGCCCTTGATAGAAATTGTAACTATTAACTTAGTTAAATTAACACCCACCTAGGAAAAATTGAATTAAAAAATGAAAGCAAGAATTAACATGTTTTTTTTTACCCGTAATAACATGAACATTGATCCCTATAATTCTGTCATCTATCCTGTTAAAATTCCCAGAAATAGTTTGGATGTTATGTAATCAAATATCCCCAAATTTTTATTTTTTATCATTGTAACTATATTTTAACTACTGGTTTGCAATTTTTGGCAGTGTTTCTAATCTTTGGTATCCAAAACAGTTTATCAATTTTTAATGGGATAGATAAAGAAAAATACCCGAATTTATTTCCTTTTTTGCATGTAAAACCAAACAATGAATATTGATTGTTTTTAAGGTTTTATTTTCTAGTTCTTGAATTAGGTGGTTTAAGAATCATGTAGCATCATTAAATGTTGATTTAATATCAAAGCTAACTCAATAGTCAAAAACAAGTTTCTGTTTCACATTTTCACAATAATTGCTCTTGAAAGAAGTTATAAAAGATAGGGTAATTTATGTTTTCATGTTAAAGACCATACCATATTAAGATAGTTCTCTATATGTTAATGAGTGTAACTAAACTTTGCTTAAAACAACTTTATTTAGGCATAGACACATTATTATTCCTGTTAATATTTTTGCTTTTAAGCATAGGAAATAATGCTGTGTGCTTAAATCTTAAAATTGCTACTTATCTGTTAGATGCAAATTTAGTTTGATTTTTATGAATTTTTAATATGTACCTACATTTTTAAAAACTAAAACCACTTAAAAGAAATTCAACCAAAATAATTCTTATATAAACTTTCTAAATTAGTGCCTGTTATTGATACTTCTAGTATCATAAATTTAGCATTTAAATGTTTCATTAAGATTCAGTATATAACAGTATCAATTGTGTTGCAATTTTTTAAAGCCAAAACCCACTAAAGGAAAAATGAGGATTCACTGCCTGGAAAATGTTGATAAAGCTCTACAGTTCCTCAAAGATCAAAGAGTCCATTTGGAAAATTTAGGTTCACATGATATTGTGGATGGCAGCCCTCGCCTAACTCTTGGCCTTATTTGGACTATCATTTTGAGGTTCCAGGTAATTTATTTATACATTTAAAATATTAATTTTAAAAGTTAAGGGCAATATTGGTTTGCTTGTTATAAATTTTGAATGGTTTATGAAAGTAAAGCAATTTATTGAAGTAATTTATATGTACTTTTTTTTAGATTCAAGATATTACTATTGAAGAAGTAGATAATCAAGAAACTAAATCTGCTAAAGATGCTTTATTACTGTGGTGCCAAATGAAAACGGCAGGTTATCCTAACGTTAATATTAGAAATTTCACTACTAGCTGGAGAGATGGTTTAGCATTTAATGCTATTATCCACAAGCACAGGTACAAATCAAATTTTTGTGACTCAGTTTATTTAGTCTTATTTTGAACAGTCCTTTCTTTATTTTAATCTTGACCAATAAATTTTTGCAAACACTTAATTTCCCGTAATTTAAGTTTCAAGCCTATAGCTGAATAAAATGTAGTTTTTTTAAACACATCTCTTTATGTTAAGTAAAACTTTTAAAACATTATTATTTGATGTATTATTTTAAAGTTATAACTGTCATAAATCATAAAGGGAATATCCAACAGTTTCATATATTATTTTGTCCTCCACTTAAAATAAAATTTTAGTTAATAAACTTATATTCAGTTTTGTCTACGCAGGTCAATAGGGAGTCCACTCTACTCATTTTTACAATGAGACTTCTTTTTTTTTTTCATAAATTATTTTTAACCTTTTTTATTTTAAATTTTAAAAAACATTGATTTATTAATTAATCATCAAACTGCTTTTAATTTCAAAATTATATAGATATCGGTGGCTTATGAACTTAGCATGTATGTTACTGTTCTTAATTGATTCTGTGTAACTTGGATACTTAATTTTTCAGGCCTGACCTAATTACGTATGACAAACTTTCAAAATCAAATGCAATTTACAATCTAAACAATGCTTTCTCCACTGCCGAAGAAAACCTTGGTGTTACTCGATTGCTTGATGCTGAAGGTATTCATTTAAATTTCATTACACTGAGACATTTTTAAAAATACTTTTGTTTCATTATAATAATTCACTTATAGTTAATTTTAACTCGTCTATTATATAACATTTCAGACATTATTGGTGAGTAAATAATCACTAAATACTCTGAAATGTGTATAACAACATACAATATATTTTTAATATGTACATGGATATTACTATTGAACCAAGGTTGATTATTGATTTTCAGTGTGATTTTCCTTTTTAGCATTTTTTGTAAACTATGTTTATTAATTATTTTAGATGTGTATGTTGAAAGCCCAGATGAGAAATCAATCATCACATATGTTGTCACTTACTATCATTACTTCTCAAAGATGAAGGCAGAAACTGTACAGGGTAGAAGAATTGGAAAAGTAATATTTATGTTCTTGTGATGATACTGCTTACCACTAAATTCAATTATTTAAAGTTTCGTTATGGTTGATTTCTTTGTTTAACGAGTAATAAATCCTCTTAGGTTGTCAGAGCAGCTAAAGAGAATGATGATCTTATTGATGAATACGAGACCCTCACTTCAGACTTGCTACAATGGATTGAACAGACAATAGTCGCCTTGTCCGATAGAAAGTTTGCTAACTCCTTAACTGGTGTGCAACAGCAGCTTTCAGCTTTCAACAACTACAGAACAACTGAAAAACCACCCAAGTATGCTTGTCTTGTCTGAATCAATTCTTTCTAATCTGGATGGATGTCTATTGCTTCAGCAAGTTCTTAACTTTATGTTTACTTTGCAGATTCACAGAAAAAGGCAACCTTGAAATTTTGCTTTTTACCATAATGAGCAAGATGAGAGCAAATAATCAGAATCCTTATCTTCCTAAAGAAGGACAAATGATTTCAGACATCAATAAAGCTTGGGAGCGCTTGGAAAAAGCTGAACATGAAAGAGAATTGGCTTTGAGAGAAGAATTGATAAGGTATGAATCAATGGAAAATAATTATAGTTATATATGTTTTAAAAACTTCAGAGAAATTTCATTCTCCTCTGGTTTCCTTATGCTTAATAAAAGATTTCTTATTATTAATAATATCTAAACGTTTAATATTTTTTGCTTTCATTTACAGTTTATAACAAACAAAAATTTTAAAATGGTTATCAGATAGCTAAATCATATTTAGATAAAACAGAAACTCTGCACACAAAATTTCTTAAAATATTTTCTGCAAACTAATTAAGTGTTCCTAGTCGTTTGAATTTCGACAAAACATAATGACAGACAGTCCCATTGGTCACCTTAATACTGTAATATGCTTCATAAGCAACTATAGTAAGAAAGTCACTTTATTTATCAAAAATTTAAATTATTAAAAGAAAATTTCTGCAAAATTCTAAAACTCTCTGAACTTGACATGCGCGTGTGCTTCTATATTATCTAAGTCTGAGCTCAATTAGTCATCAAATACAGAAAACACCAATTCAATGTTTTTTTGTACTTACCTTTCTCTTGTTTACTACTGTAGGGCAAATCCTTTATTAATATAAAAGCCATCATAGATACTTCATGGAGTTTGGAGTTGTTGTATGTTTCTATATTTACCTAATCTGTGCTGACTGTCCTTTTTTATAACCTAGACAAGAGAAGCTTGAACAGTTGGCTGCCAGGTTCGATCGTAAGGCTGGAATGAGAGAGTCATGGCTGAGTGAAAACCAGCGGCTGGTATCGGCTGACAACTTTGGATTCGATTTGGCATCTGTTGAAGCAGCAGCTAAGAAACATGAAGCTATTGAAACTGACATTTATGCTTATGAAGAAAGAGTTCAAGCAGTGGTTGCAGTTGCCCAGGAGCTTGAGACAGAAAATTACCATGACATTGACAGGATAAATGCAAGGTAATTCTAAATTGTATGTGAAATTTAAAAGGAAAATTATTAGATTTTTAGGTTGAGATTTTAATTTGCGTTGCATTTTAATTTTAGAAAAGATAATGTCTTGAGACTCTGGAACTACCTCCTTGAACTGTTACGTGCAAGACGCAGTCGCCTTGAGAGATCTATAGCCTTGCAACAGACCTTCCAAGAGATGATTTTCATATTAGATTCAATGGAAGAAATCAAGGTAATTTCTTGGCACTTGTTCCCTTAAATGTGTTACATCTATGGATCATTGCAGTCTTTCTGTTACTTTTTCAATATTTTCTGTTTATGCCAAGATTTAGACTGCAAAAATGCTTTAGTTTTTATAAAAATATCCAATTGGAAAAATCTATATACAACAGTATATCTAGATATCTAACCAAGAAAAAAGTATTAATAGATTTTCATATTTTTCCATGTTAAGATCCTCCAAATAAGTTATCCATCTCCAGTAGCATCTTTTTTCAGTTAAATCTTTTAAGTATTATCCAAGTAAATGGGTAATATTGTTAAACTTGATAAGCTTATATTATTAATTGCTCTCTAACACATAGCTGTAAATTTTTTTCTAAATATTTCAGGGTAGACTTCTATCTGAAGACTATGGTAAACATCTTGTTGGAGTTGAAGATCTACTACAAAAGCACAGTTTAGTGGAAGCTGACATAAATGTCCTTGGTGAAAGAGTAAAAGCAGTTGTTCAGCACTCTCAAAAGTTCATCACTGATGAAGAACATGGTAATTAAATACTTAATAGAAAAATATGTAAATATTTGTTGCTTGAATTTTGGTTGAATTGTAAATGTAACAAAACATTTGCATGGGTTTTTCAGGTTATCGTCCTTGTGATCCTAAGATAGTGACTGAGAGAATCAACCAGTTAGAAGCTGCTTATTCAGAATTGGTTCATTTGGCTCTTGAACGTAGAAATAGGCTTGAAGAGTCTAGGAAGTTGTGGCAGTTCTACTGGGACATGACTGAAGAAGAAACTTACATCAAAGAGAAGGAGCAAATTCTCTCATCTGAAGAAATTGGTCATGATCTTACCACTGTGCATTTGCTTATCAGCAAGAATAAGGTGTGTTTAGCTTCATCACTCTACGGGTAAATATTTTATGTGATATTATGTGTAGTGTTTACAATCTTTGTTTTCGAGTAGGGTATGGAAGATGAAATTTCTTCCCACGAGCAACAACTGCAAGACGTCATTCAGGTTGGGGATGATCTCATTTCTGCCAACCACTTCGGATCTGAGAGGATCAGAGACAGAATTGGGGAAGTCCATAGCATGTGGGATCACTTGGTGGAGCTGCTGGCTTCGAGGAAGCAGAGGTTGTACGATGCTGTTGATTATCACCAGGTAAGCATCTGTTTCAGATTACTAATAAAAAGTAATTTTTTCTGTTAAGTAGATGGTGGAAGTAATGGGTTTTAACATTTCTTTGGTAGTTCTTTGCCGATGCAGATGATGTCGATACTTGGATGTTGGATGCTCTTAAACTGGTTTCGAGTGAGGATGTCGGACGAGATGAGGCTAATGTGCAATCATTGCTGAAGAAACACAAAGTAACTTAACTTCCTTTGTATGAAATATGCGTTTGTGTTTGTTCGTATGAAAGCATATTAAATATATCGGTTTATTCATTGCAGGATGTAACAGACGACTTGAAGAATTATGCCAACACAATTGATGGCCTTCATACCCAAGCCCAATCCCTTGGAGAAAAGGTAACTACTCTGAATTTATTAGAAGATGGTTGTTAAGTCTAGCATAAGTAGAGAATTCCTGATAAAATTGTGTAAAATTTTAAAATCTAGTATGCTTTCTTAAGTCAGTGAAGATGTTTCATTTAAAGTTTGTTTTTTTGAATTCAGGATCGAGAAGCTCCAGAAGTTTTGGAGCGTCTTGCAAGCATCGACCGTCGATACAAAGATCTTGTTGAGTTGGCTAAGCTCAGGAAGCAGCGCTTGTTGGATGCCTTATCTTTGTACAAGCTGTTCAATGAAGCTGATGGAGTAGAACAATGGATTGAAGAGAAGGTATGACTTCATATTTTGATTGATTAAATTTAAAATTTATTGAACTATTCATAATAGTGGGTGGTAAGTTTACTTAGGTATCATCTGATCTTGATTCTTGAATGTATCTTTCACATAGGAGAAAATGATTGACAGTATGGTCATGAGCAGAGATATGGAAGATATTGAAGTCATGAGGCATCGCTTCGAAGGCTTTGAGCAAGAAATGAATGCCAATGCTACTAGAATGGCTGTTGTGAACCAGTTGGCTCGTCAATTGTTGCATGTAGAACATCCAAATTCGGAAGAAATTTTGGCTAGGCAAAATCAACTCAACCAAAGGTAAGATTTAACAAATTATTCTTAAAAGGATTCTCATTTGTAAAGGGCATGTAATTACTATTGTATTAGAGAGAAGCATTTCATTTGTAACTCATTCTTACAACTTTGAATAGATTTTGTATACTTATTCAACATACTTGCTCTGGAAATTGGCTAAATCTTAGCATCTTTTTTTGAGAATCTTTAAAGAAAATGTAGGACTAAATTTAGAGATCTAAAACTACTAAAATACTTTTTATGTGATTGAAACACTATCTATTGAGATTTTTTTCACGGTCTCATAATTTTGTGGTATGTATTTGACAGAAATATAACTAATTAATACTTGAAGGTGTAGATTGTTTGAAATTTTAAAGAAATTATTTTTACTCTTAGTACACCCTGATACTAAATTGTCACAAAAATTAGTGCATTTATTTACAAACCTCTTGTTCACAATTTAGATGGTCTTCTCTCCGAGAAGTTGCAGAGCATAAGAAGGAAGAAATCAACTCTGGTCATGGTGTTCAAACATTCCATATTGAATGCAAAGAAACCATTGTAAGTGAAAACGTCTATTGCTTTTCTCTATGAACTTAGTAAGTTAACCTTTTATGCTAGATGTTTGTAACACTTTCTGCTCATAGACCTGGATTGAAGAAAAGACGAAGTTGCTTCATGCTACTGAAGAGCTGGGCAATGATTTGGCCGGTATTACAACCTTGCAGAGGCGGTTGAGTGGTATGGAACGTGACTTGGCTGCCATCCAAGCTAAGGTAAGTTTATATTTTAGAATACTGTGTAGGCTACATTGTACAAATTTGAACTAATCATTCACATATTTTTTTCATGTACAAGTGTAATAGCTATTTAATTTCCTTTTGCAGCTGGATTCATTGGAAAAGGAAGCAGACAAGATCCAGAAGGACCATCCAGAGGTAGGTTTTGAATTCTACAAAATTAAACCAAATTTATAATTATTACTTTTTTCATGTTAATTAATGAGTTTTCTTGTGTTTCAGGAGGCTGAAGCAATCAGGGAAAAAGTCACACAGATCAAAACTGTCTGGGAGCAACTCACTCATTTGGTAAGATGCCTTAAAATATGTCTGCTTTTATTCTGTTTTAAATACCTTATCTTTTTGATGCTGTCTGCTTTTATTGTGGGTTTATGGGGACAAACACAAACAACTAGTTCATTGTGCTGGATAAATTAAGTAGGAATAAATAGTAAACTGGAATTGATTTTTGAGTTATGTTCTCCCCTGGTCCATTATATAATGTTCAAGTCTACTTGTCGAAATGAATTCAAACTCGCACTAGAGAGATTCCTAGGTCTCTTTTCTCTTACTGCATAGAAACTTTTAAGGTTATGTGAACATTAAAAGGAATTTCCCTCTTAACATTTGCTTATCAAACTGTTAAAAACCATTTATATTTATTACTCTTTAATTAAGGTGTTTTCAGCAACAATGAGCCAACTCCAATAGCTTTACATTTGAGTTAGCTTGTTGTAACGAGAGCCTCAATTATGACATCTCTTGCTCAGCTTAAAATACTTTACTCTATAGTCTTGTTACTCATCCTTGTTATCAGACATATATTTCTAATTTAAAAGATACTGGTTATGTCTTGTATTGTAAGACTACACAACACAAGGAAACCCTTGAAAGGTGCATTTTGATTTGTTTCCAAAATCAAATAATCTAGCGGGAATTCACTTTAATTCATTAGCCTTACGAAACAATCTAATGCATTGCCTCACTCTTACAGCTCAAGGAGCGTGACTCGAGTCTGGAAGAAGCTGGAGACCTGCACAGGTTCCTCAGGGATCTGGACCACTTCCAAGCCTGGCTCACCAAGACTCAGACGGACGTGGCTTCTGAAGACATTCCGTCCAGTCTCTCTGACGCTGAGAGGCTTCTCAGCCAGCATCAACAGATCAGAGATGAAATTGACAATTACACTGAGGACTATAATAAGATGATGGAGTATGGTGAGAAGGTTACTGAAGACCAGACAGACGCACAATATATGTTCTTGAGAGAGGTAAGCACACTTGGGAATGTCTAGGTTTATGGTGGTTTTTATCACTAGATTGGTGCATTTCGAATTTGATGTGTCCACAAGTTTTACTTTGCTATTAATTGGTTCAAAAGAAAAGCTACTAAGTTCTTTATACTCATTTTCTTTCTATTGACTATAAAAATTATTATAAAGTAAGTTCACACGCCACAAGAAAGGTGAAAATTTTCATTTCTAAGGGGTTTTTTTTTGTTTATCTAACATCTTTATATTTTTATGTCTTACTATCAATTGGCATTTTTAGGATTGTATCTACAACTGACTTAATATTTTAAATAGGAATTTGTGGTGTATGCTTAGTATGTTATGTAGCATAAATCACTGTAAAACATGCTATACATTTGTAATAATATTTTATATAATTTTAAATGTCTTAGGAAGTATCCAGATTAAACATTTTAAAATTCATTTAAGAGAAAGTAGTTAAGTATCATTAATTAAAATGTTCTTAATGATATTTCAAATAGACACACTTTCTGATGCCACTTGAATATAATATTGTCATTTGCTGGATGTTGTTAAAATTACCAAGCTTGTAAGTTGTAAAAAATCCTTTTTCAATTCTAGTAAAGGTCTAGTTTAGAAAATATAGCTCCTTTAATTTCTAAAACCTAAATTTTCTCAAAAGTTTGTTTCAACCTCTTATGAATTAATGATCTATTCTTATCACACTGGTTCATTTCATAAAGCTCTTTCAGAAAGGAATGTAATTAATTTTTTTATCTTATTTCAGAGACTAAAATCTCTGCAAGATGGCTGGACTGAACTCCACCAGATGTGGGAGAACAGACAGCAACTGTTGTCGCAGAGCTTGAACTTGCAGATGTTCATGAGAGATGGCAAACAAGCTGAAGTAATTTTGAATCAACAGGAACATTATCTGTCTAAAGATGAAACACCAGTAGGTTCATTTATTTACTTTTTTTTTACATTGTGATTGCTTGACTACTTTTTTTCATATCAAAGCTTGCTTATGTTTGAGAAATTATTTCTTTCATGTAAAAGTAGGTTAATATTATACATGATTTAGTTAGCAAAAAGTAGTTTCATTTGCTGATCATTCAAGGAAATAATTGTCAATTTGAAACCTAAAATCAGTAATTTTTTTACTGTTTTTTCTTCTAATTTTTAAATCTTATTACATATTTTATCCTAGACTAATTTGGAACAAGCTGAAGATCTGATTAAACAACACGAAACTTATCTCGCAACTATGGAGGCTAATGATGAAAAGATCAATGCAGTTGTTTTGTTTGCCCAACGGCTATGTGACGAAGGAAACTTTGAAGCTGACAAAGTTCACAAGAAGGCCGAAAACATCACAGAAAGGTAAATCGCAAGTTAGATGATTTATTTTGTTATTAATAACGAAAAATTCCGTTTAGCATTAATGTAATTTTGATTACATTCTTAATTTCTTTTGTGATTTAGGCGAAATGCCAATCATGCTCGTGCTGCTGAGTTGATGGAGAAACTGAAGGACCAACTGATGCTTCATCATTTCTTGCAAGACTGTGAAGAGGTAATCTTAAATGGCTTTTAACTAACCAAAAGTTTTATGGAAAATGAATGATAATGAGGATTTTTCTTGACACTTAATTTAATTTCAGCTGAATGAATGGGTTCAAGAGAAAACCATCATTGCCCAAGATGAGACCTATCGCAGTGCTAAGACCATTCACAGCAAGTGGATGCGACATCAAGCTTTTGCTGCTGAAGTAGCATCTAATAAGAACAGATTGTATCAAGTGGAACAGGTGAGATTTTCTGTGCTATTTCATCCATCCTACTTATTTGCATAAACTTCTTAATTATTTTCTTGAGAAAAGTTCATTTGACAAATATTTATTTAAATGTGAATGTTAAAAATGTCAGTTTAGATGACAAAAGAGTTAATACAAACAAGTTGTTCCTTACTTAACTATCAATTTAATTTCTTTCTAATGTTCAGCTTCTTAGGAAATTGCTTTCTTAGTTAAAGCTCTTCATTTCTTGTTCTATTTTCTAGTAAATTTAATAACTTAAATGTGTAACCTTATTGTAGGATAACATCTTAAAGACCTGAAAACTAACTCAAACTTGTAGCCTTTATTTTAATGCTTCATGATGTATGAATGGAAATAAATACAGTTTTCATTTAATTTACAAAATCATTAAAACACTTGGTTGACTTTTTTTCTTGTTAAATGGTTAGTTAATACAGTGTTCAAAATAAAACTGGTAAAGTTCTTCCAGTTGGCTTTGTGTCTATGCTTTGGTATTTAAAGTTTTGCGTTTCCAGGCCGGTAAAGATCTAATGACAGAAAAACCAGAAATGGGTCCACTAATAGAACCTCAGCTGTCGGAAATCTCTCACCAGTTTGAGGACCTGGAGAACAAGACTTCGGAGAAAGGTGAAAAACTGTTTGATGCCAATAGGCAGGTCTTGTATGAGCAGACATGTGACGATATCGATGGGTGGATAAGTGAGCTGGAGAACCAAGTTCTCACCGCTGAACCAGAAAAGGATGTGATCAGCTTGACAGGTGTCAACCTCATTCTGCAAAAGCAGCAGGTAATTAGATATTCTTTCTAAAACACTATAGACTGCACCATAGAGTTAGTAAAGGTAAATAGAGCATGCGTCAGGTTTAAATTCAGTAGTAGCAGCAGCATTTGCCAAGATTGCCTGACCATGTTTTGTTTTACCATGAATTTTGTCTACATTCAATGAAATTTGTCTCTAGACAAAATGTTTATGCCATACTCCTCATTTTATGCTTTGTTTGGTGGTCAAACTTGTTGAAAGAAGTATACAAAGAGTAAAAATAAATGAAGAATTCTCTATAAAATGTAATAAGTATAGAAATGTGTTTGTTTTTCCCTGGGTATTTATATTTGTTCTGCTAGTACTTCTAATGAGAATATCTTGCAATGACAATTGCAATAAAAAAACATGTCCTCCCTCTTATAACAATTGAATTAGGATACATACTCATTCCAACAAAACATTTTTGTCCATATGTTCTTATATAGGCCTGGTGCCCTTAAACCCTAATCCAACCAATCAAGTTTTTTGTAACATCATGCATCAATTGTAATTTCTACCCAAAACTTAATTTAAATTAACTTGTGTGATTCTAGATGATTGAGACCCAGATGGCTGTGAAAGCTCAACAAGTAACTGAGCTGAAGAGCCAGGCTGATTACCTGAAGAAAATGGACCCTGAAAAGGAAGATGAAATCGTTGTCAAGAAATCATACGTTGAAGAAAGGTTTGTAAAAGAAACACTTCTACAAATATTTTAAAAACCTTATTGTAAGAGTATTTTGGCTCATCAAATAAATGTAAACAAGAATAACCAAGATCCACAAAATTATGTTAGACTTATACTGTGCTATTTTCGCGCCTTAGCCTTCGGTAATAATAAAAAGTTATGCTTGATTTAAAATTTTATGCGTGCTATCAATTTGGCAAGCTATATATTTTTTGGCTGTTTGAAGCACTTATAACTGGGAATGTTTTACGATTTTCTTTCTATCTATTTTAGATTCCAAAGATTGCAAGCACCTTTGTTGGAGCGCAAGGCTGTGCTGCTTAAAAAGAAAGAGGCTTATCAATTCAGACGTGATATTGAAGATGAAAAGCTATGGATATCTGAAAAGCTACCTTTGACAAAATCTACTGATTATGGAAACAGTCTATTCAGTGTACAGATGTTGAAAAAGAAAAATCAAGTAAATATATAACAAGATCTACTTTAAACCAACTTTCTTTTTTATAAATATATAAGCTTTTCAAATATGAAATTATGTTAAAATCCATTTTCTCTTTTAGTCATTGCGAACTGAAATCGAAAACCACGAGCCAAGGATCAGAAACATCTGTGAAAATGGACAGAAACTTATTAGTGAGGACCATGAAGATTCTGCTGAATTCCAGCGAGTGATTGATGACTTGTTGCAGCAATGGAATGACCTGAAGAAAGCATTGGATGCAAGAGAAGAAAAGCTTCTGGAATCTGAGAAGGCCCAACAGGTATGCATTTTATATCAGGATTTTGTTTCATGTGTATTCATGAAGTAAACTTAATACAATTGTGCCAAAACTGTTCTATAACTTTTTTACCGCGAAATGAGTTCTTATGTTCAGGGCCTATTTATTTATTTGCAGTGTAGCACATAGTGAAATTTACTGTTAAAACCCATTGCTTACTTTGAAGCCTTCTGAATTTTTTAAAAAAACTTTTAACGATTTTGCATTTTTTGTAGTATTACTTTGATGCCAGTGAAGCCGAAGCCTGGATGAGTGAACAGGAGCTGTACATGATGGTTGAAGACAGGGGCAAGGATGAAATCAGCACGCAGAATCTTAAAAAGAAGCACGAGGGCTTGGAGAATGCTGTCGAGGATTATGCCGAGACGGTGAGGCAGCTAGGAGAGACTGCTAAGCAGCTATCTTCAGAGGGACACCCTGAAAGGTAATGTTAAGTTTCCTGAAAATTAAAATATCAATGCTACTATTATTTTTTTGGTGAGGGCATAATCCTAAAAGGACCATGGGGAATGCAGTTAAGTAATTACACTTAAGTTATATCAAATTTAACACACTGGTGCAAAGTCATTTAAAGATAAAGGTTGATAACATGGCAATACCATAAAATTGTGATCTTTAGATGTGTGCATCTTGCTTGGTTTGCAGTTTTTTAATGGATTGAAATGGTAATAAGCCACCTAGCTGGTTTTAAACTCAAATCAGTTACATTAATGTTTGTAGAAATTGTTTTAATTAGTTGTTCCTCTTCCTTTAGTTAAAATAGTTCTTGCAAACTATAGCAGAATAGATAGATATAGGTTGTTAGATTTATAATGTAGATATATAGGAAAGAAATAACTGGAATATTTTTTTACATTCAACAATATATTCATTTCTAAGTTCTTATCCACACAGAACTGTAATTCAGTATCTTATTTAAAAAAAAAAAAGTCAGGCCAAATTAATTCTATCTTAAATAAAAAAAATAATTCAAATATCATCAGTTATTGTAATTTAGGACCACTTTTTGTGATATAAATTTACAAGTAAGATTTCCTTCCTCAGTGACCAAATCATTGTAAGGCAGTCTCAAGTTGACAAACTGTATGCTGGATTGAAAGACTTGGCCCTGGAAAGACGAGCTAAGCTTGATGAAGGCTTGAAACTGTTCTCACTCAATAGGGAAGTAGATGACATAATGCAATGGATCGCCGACAGAGAGTTGGTAGCAGGTTCTCATGAATTGGGACAAGATTATGACCATGTTGTGGTTAGTATATCTTTAATTTATTTTAAACTAGGTATTACTCTTATTTCCTAGAGTTTTTCTTATAAACAGTATTTTTACAACCCCTCTGACCCAATAAAATTCAATCGGACTTCAAAGGCCAAAATTTTTATTGAAACTTCAGGGTTGGTGTGTGATTTTCCTCTTGTAAGGTCCTGATGTCACTATAAAAATTAGATATGATTATGTGCAAAAAAAAAAAGCCAACTTAATCCACATTCAATTTACTCCTTTTCATTAAAGATTTTCTTCAAAAATCGATATTTCTCTGAAGAGATTTCTGTTCCAGCTTAAATTAAATCTAGAGTCTTTATTTTTTGGTGAAGAATTTAAGATACACTTGAAAGACAGCTGTAATTTTTTGGTACCTAGGAAAATCAGAATTCTGGGAAACATGTCTTCTTAAATTGTCTAATATATAATTTCTATAGATAGAAATATCTTTACTCTTAATGAATATGATAATAATTTTAATGCTTTTTGTACAAATAGAATTTTTTTGCAATAGAAAATTTTATTAAATTGTCTCATAAGTTTTACTAGTTCCTCTTGGAGAATTGTTATTAAATATTATTTGGGGGTTAAAGATTGTTGATGTAGTTCAGTAATGTTGACAGTGTTTGTATAGTTTTGTTAACAGACTGCATCCTGAACAGATAAAATAAAAATTTCTCTTTGCTAAGAGTTATCTAACTACAAAATTACGAGCAATATTTTCATCTACAGACATCTCAATGAGTTTTTCTATAATTTCAGATGCTCCAAGAGCGCTTCAAAGAATTTGCTCGGGACACTGAAGTTATCGGTACCGAGAGAGTCGGCGAGGTGAACGAGAGTGCAGACCAACTAATTGCAATTGGACATTCTGATAGTGCTACTATTGCCGAGTGGAAGGACACTCTGAATGAGGCCTGGGCAGATTTGTTAGAACTGATTGACACCAGGACTCAGATGTTGGCAGCTTCCTGGAAACTACACAGGTTCTTCCATGACTGCAAAGATTTGCTTGGAAGAATAATTGTAAGATTTACTAGTACATAATATACCAGTGGTCTGTCCGGGGCAATTTTACTACCATTTTGCGGTACCTTCGCAAATTCACCATTGATAAATAGGTACTTTCACAAATTCAGTTTTAAGAAAAAAGGTAACTTTACAAAATACATTTTTAAAAAACATTCTTTAATAAGCTATATTATCTTAATTGTTAAATATTTAGCTCTTCCAGACTGTTTTTGTTTTGTTTTCAATGTTTAAAAAAACTGTACACATGTTTTTGTGTTGATTTTGCACTTAAATTTTCACAAATTATAACCAAATTTTCACAAAATAGATACCTTATAAAAAAACCTGGACAGACCCCTGTATACATACATTCGTAGTTACTTTTAGCTTTATTTTGGTACTTACTAAATGGTACTGGTCTATTAATGGCACTAATAGTGTATGTCTGTTAGAATCTTTTACCTTTTATTATTATTATTTTTGAAAACTTACTGCTATGGCTTACAATTTGATGGTTCTTTAAAAATAATTTAATGGATTTTAAATGATATAGGAATAAGTATTTCTCTTCTTACTGAACTGTTAATACAAGGTAAGAAAAAATCACTTTAATAATTGTTTTCTTTGTGGAAGAGTTCAATGAATAGAGGTTTACATACATACTTTGTCTTCAAAAAGTAAAGTTTTGTTGACTCTTATGCCTTAGCATTTTTGAAAAGAAAATTTTCATCTTAAAATTTTAAAGATAAGTTTCTAGCCCTAAAATTGGAATTAAGTATCAGCAATCTTAAATGGGGCTTTCTGGTTTCAGGAAAAGCAAAATTCTATGTCAGATGAACTTGGTAAAGATGGAGTTAGTGTATCCAGCCTCCAGCGAAAGCACGCCAACTTTGAAAATGATCTACAAACTCTGGGAACAGCTGTGAGTAAATTTTTGTGCTCTTTTTACATCACTACCAATCAGCAAAGCCATAAACTCACAAAAACTCTGGTTTTCTCAGGTGCAACAAATACAAGAAGAATCAGAAAACTTACAGAGTGCCTATGCCGGTGATAAAGCTAAAGAAATTACCAATCAAGAAGCTGAGGTTGTGGGTGCATGGCAGAAACTATTAAACATGGTGGAAGGAAGGAGACTCAAATTAGCCGATACCAATGACTTATTCAGATTCTTGAATATGGTGAGGGATTTGATGTTGTGGATGGAAGATATTGTTAGGCAGATGAACACATCTGAGAAACCGAGGTAAGTTTTCATTTTGTGGTGTTTGTCTCTGGTATCCATTTCTTTTGTGTGTATTCGTATTTTATTTACTTAAGTTTTTGTGCTTACAGAGATGTATCCGGGGTGGAGCTGTTGATGAACAATCATCAAAGCTTAAAAGCAGAAATTGATGCCCGAGAAGATAACATATCTGTGTGTGTGAATTTGGGCAAAGAACTTCTATCGAGAAACCACTATGCATCTAATGAAGTAAATGTGTTTCCTTTTTCCTTTAAGTGTAAAATGATACAAGAAAGAAAAAAAACTAAGATACAAAGTTTTTGCATCAGATAAAAAGTCTCACTTAAAATGTGTTTTCGGTTTTGTTAACTGAATCTTTTTATTTAGATCAAAGAAAGACTGCTATCCCTTACTAATCAAAGAACTCTGATGACAAACAGATGGGAAGAAAGATGGGAACACTTGCAATTAAGTATGTATTTTTAAAATATGTCGGTATAAATTTCTTTTAGTTTTCAGATTAACTAACGAAGCTTTTTTATTTGTCCAGTTCTGGAAGTGTACCAGTTTGCCAGAGATGCAGCTGTTGCAGAAGCTTGGCTTGTTGCACAAGACCCATACCTTCTCAGCCAAGAACTTGGTGTAAGTTAAACATATTTATTAAGTCTGCTAGCTCGACAATCATCTGTTTGTTGGTATTGAATTTCATTGAAAAAGTTGGATGTTAAATATCATGATTTTTTTTTCAGCATACGATTGATGATGTGGAGCAACTAATTAAGAAGCATGAAGCCTTTGAAAAATCGGCGGCGGCCCAAGAAGAGAGGTTTGCAGCTCTTGAACGCATGACAACGGTGAGTCCATGAAATACACCTATTTGTAAATTAGTGCATTTCATGTTTATGATAGCTTGTAAAACTAATGTTGAGCATACTTGCATTTGATTTTTCTGTTTATTTATAATTTTAATGGTGAATTTTAGTACGAGTTGAAAGAATTCCGACGTAAAGAAGAAGAGGAAGCTGAAAGAAAACGACAAGAAGAAGCGGCTAGACTTGCTGCATTAGAACCACCCCCTCAAGATATTCCAACAGACAGGTACATAATCTTATTAAGAATCAGTATAGTAATGTGATAATTTTGAGAGAATAACTTAGTAGTTTTACATAAATAAAAATATCAATTTCACTTATAATTTTTAAAATATAGTATGATTTTACTATATTTGTCATGTTTTATGCATCTATACATTTTTGTGTGTTGGTTTCAAGTCATCTTCACTGCAAAAAAATATTTTTCTTCATTCCCAATGTGCTAGCTTAAATTGTATTAAATTTGAAGTTATTGAATCCTTTTATCTTAAACTCAAAAAAAATGTTATAATTTTTTCAATTTGAAAAATGCTGCTTTATTAGAAGCAAAGTTTGCTCCTCCCTAGTTTTCAATTTCAAATTAGTGCAAAACTTAAAAATCTCGTTAATTTCCATTGTGATTATTTTAGGGTTGACGGGGACAAATCTCCTGAAAAAGAGGTTCTCTCGGTGAGGAGTGAACAAGAAGTTGCACAAGAAGGTAAGGCTTATCTCCATGCTATTAACTTTAAATATCACAATGCAGCTTCTTGTTCTGAATTCAACTTGCTTTATTGTTTAACAATTACTGTGACTGATATTTAATTTGCTCAGAGTTCTTATAATGCTTGCCTTAATATATTGAGCATGTTTGTGTAAGCATGACATGCAGTTTTTCTTCTTTTTTAAATCTCAATGCACTAAAAATTAACAACTGCAGTATTATTTTTTAATAACATATATTTGTGGAACTAATGTTAAATAACATTTTAAAAATAGTATTACAACTAAGATTACTAGCAATTAACAGATTTATTTTAAACTAATTTCTTAAAAAATAATTTTATTCGTAGGAAATATTTACTCAAGTTTTATATAACATTCAATGATTTATAGAAAGTCTGTAATTAGTATTCAAGTATAGATTACTTTCTAGAGTAGAAATGAAAGTGTTAACTAATCTCTATTTTGAAAAGGTTGATATAATTCTAGAAAACTCCATATTCTTATCGTATTACAAATGTGATCTTGACAATTAAGATCATTTTGATCTTTTTAAAGTGAAAGAAGTATTTGGGGAATCTTTTTAATTACAAGGTTAAGAGAATTCATTAATATTTAAAGTAATTTTCTCTAAAATTTCTTTTTCTCATTAATAAATACTTCATCTTTAATTCAATTTCTGTTTACCAATAATGACTTTGTCTTCTGACTCTTTGTTCTTAAAGCCTTTTCTGATGTCTTTATAAATTTCTATTAGCATGTTGCATGATTTGTTTCTTTTAATGCATGTCTGCCTTCTTTATCTTTATTTTGCGCACAGAACGAAAAAAGGCTACTTCTCCTACCGTTAAGAAGGAAGCTCCATCTACATCTTCACAGACTAAGAAGACAGGTATTTCTGCTTTCATTGCAAGTGTGCATAGAGTTAGAAATATCTGTAGAGCATTAGTCTGTGTGTTGGTAGTAGCTTTGTCCGTTCTCGCTTGTGAATTTTGTTGCTGTGAATGTTTTTACTGTATTTTACAAAGGAGATTATATGTATTTGGTCATATCAGCATAGGTTTTATCGTAACAGTCAAAATATTCAAAAATAAATAAACATAAATTATTAGGTTTTTGATGTTGACAAATTTAAGTTGTTCTTAGAAAAGGTATGTTTCAAAAAGCATACAAATAAATGACAACTGAAAATTTTTAAAGCTACTGTGTCTTTTAGCATTTAAATTTATCCTCAAATATTTAACAATACTTCACAAAATTTATACCTTAAAATCAACTTTAAAAAAGTTACTGATTCTAAAAAAGGAATTAGTAATAGTTGGTTTTCAGAGTTGATTACTCTTTTAAATTTTCAGCTAGCCATTCAATCTTTTTCAGAAAATAAATCCACTCTTTAAAAACATAAAATTCCATTTAGATTGTAATGAAACAAGGTTTGCAAGTTCAGCTGTTTGATTAACTGAGGTTAATAAAGGTATTCTACGCTTTAAAGTTGGAAAACAGAAGAAATTGAAACTCCATGAACCCATTCTCAATTCTCTGGATCTGGAACTACATATTTTTTTTTCAATGTTTTAATCGGTTTTCTTTTCTTTTTCAGCTACTACTTCATCACGTAGTGGTCTCCCTCAAGAATCACAATCAGCTCCAAGCAGTAAGTTTAAAATTTTTTTTAGTAATGCCACAGTACTTGGGGGACCATTCACAAATTGGATCACACAATTTCAGACCTTCTTTAAGTTGTCCCCTTTTGATCATCCCTTTCCAAATTGGAAAGTCCCTCTTTTGAAACTTTAAAATTAAGCCTAAATTTAATAGCATCTCAAATCTTCTTTTTTGTTACTTAGAAACTAGTAAGTCTTTAATTACTGATTAGTCAAAACTAGCAGTGGGAGAAAATTCCCCCTTTAGCATTTTAGCTATTATAAAGCAAGACATGGCTTTGGTGGTGACTAATTTTTTACTGTGTGTTATATTACATGATTTTTTTAGTTTTGAGTTATTTCGGTCTCAACTTTTGAAACTTTCTGGTTTCTTCAAAATGATCGCTTTCCCCCCATTTCCCCCAACATATGCTTCGTTACTGCTTTTAAAAGAGTATTATCACAAAATTTTTGCCCCTTCCTTCCCTCCAAACATGCTTGGAAAAATTTGTGAATATCCTCGAGATCATCTGATCTCAACAGTTTTCTGGTTGATTTTTGACATGCGTACTTGACATGTTCCCAATCGAGATCTTTTTAAAAACACTGTTTTTTTGCCTACCTCTTTGAAAGCCCCTTCTCCTGAAAAGGACAAGAAAAAGAGGTCGCGATCAAAATCACCCTTTAGTAGCTGGCGGAAAAAGAAGTCACCAGTTGCTGATGAGGATGACGATGGAGAGTTTTTGGGTAAATTTGTGATTTTTTTTTGTGCTGGTGATGGGGGCACAGGTGGTGGAACGGAATGGGCTTTGGAATGCACTTTTTCAGGTGATCAGAATCTTGTTCTTCCAAACATTGTCTCTCCACTCAAATTATTAGTTTCAGCTAGTGTGGCAATGCTTGCATTTTGAGAGTTCAGTTCTGTGGTAAAGTTATGATGGGAAAAAACTTGCATGCCAATAGTAGCTGTTTCTAAGGAACTTTTATGCTTTAGGGGTAACTGTCCTACTTCTAAAGCAAACTTTGCATAACCAGATTGACATACCTCTGGGCTTGGGTTTTTATTGATTCTCACAATTGTTGTGTATTATGTGGTTGTTAACCAATGTTTCATAACCTTGATAATGTGTTTTTCTACGCTTGATAGTACTGAGATAATTATGTAAATCCTAAATAATAATTATTTATTTTTGGTGAAAATATAGTAAAACTATGTTTTGAAGAGTCATAAGGTTAAAAACTATTGGTCTGAACTATTTGAACACCTGTCTATAGCAGTGGTGCATGCATGTTTTAGATACAATTGCAATAAACTATCATAAAATGCCCATCACTATTTAGAACTATTGTGAAATGTTAATTAATATACAAGCTTTCTACATTTCGTTCTTTTTTGGAAATAAAATTTATTTATCTACTTAATAACCTGCAGTTACTAGATTTGAGAAAAGTACAAAAAACCCTAGTTATTTGCAGGTACAAAGATTTATAAATATCTTTGGATTCAGCTTGTGCCCAGCTTATCTAATTCTTCCAGAATTCATACAGCTGTCTTATATTATGAATATTTGTGTCAACCAGTAAACTTAAAAGCTATTTCAAACCTTTCACAGTTCCTTTGGATGTAATCCTCTTTGAAATTGCCTTTCTTTTATAAGTAAAACTTATCAGCTCCAGATTTTATCATAAGAATGTATTTCATATCATATTGGTTTCAGTTTTGTGTTTAAAACAAGTATTTAAATGTTTGACTAATTTATAACCAATTTAATGTCTTTTTCAGAAAAAAGTCCAACAGCTACCTCTTCCGATGAGGAGGTTCAATGTGAAGGTTTGTTAGGACGTAAACAAGAATGGGAGTCCACAACTAAGAGAGCTAGTAGCAGGTATAAATATTATATATTTGATCATTTTATTTTCTGAACTATTGAAAATTCCAAATGATCTACCCCTCTCTAAATTCCAAGTATAGTGCAGGTATCCCTTGAATAGCACAGTATTTGAACTGTACAAAATCTCAAGCTATTAAATTATTGCATTAATTTGATAACTTGTTAAGCTTAATTTTAATACAAATGAACTTATATATATGAACATTTGTTGTTTCCAACTAGAATCCCTTCCTGGCTTTGCATATGCAGTCTTTGAATATATTATTAGCAGACTATTTGCTACAATAACAGTGTTTTTTGTAGTCAGAGTACTAATTATTTTTTATTTAATAGGTCCTGGGACAAAATCTATATTGTGCTACAAGGAAATAAATTATTTGCTTATAAAGATCAAAGGCATTATAAGCAGGTGAGTTTAGACTACATACATAACACATTGCAAGTTTGATCATGCACAACTATCTATTCTTACAAATTGCAACTTTCTTTAAATTTTTTCTTTTGCAGGAGCCTGAAAACTATTACCGCAATGAAGCACCTGTTGATCTCAGAGGGGCCACAGCACAAGTTCCATCAGATTATACTAAGAGAAAACATGTTTTCCGTCTAAAGTAAGGATTTTGATTAATTGAATGAGATATAATTTTAGGAGAGTAAAAATTATGAATTAAGCTATTTTAATTTTTACTATGGTTTTTAATTTAAAGAAAATAGCTAGACATAAAATCTAATTTAAGATTCATTATAAGAAACTCAAGTTTATTAAGGTTACTTTCTCAGAAACAATATTATGTCAAATATAACTTTAGTGAATTTCTTTCTGATAGATACTGTTTATTTTTGCTTTAAAAATGAAACATTAATATCTCAAGATCATTAAAAGTACAGAATCTATAACCACTAAGTAGGAGTGTTTTATTCTGAAAGCACATCTATTAAAATTGATCAATATCTTGGGCACATATAATAGCAAGAGTTTATTTTTCCTTTTAAAACTTTAAAGGTAAATATGTGCATTTTAAAAGTAAGAATTTTAAATTTCTTTTAAATGTTAAGGGTTATGAAGTATTTTGCACCTAAGGGAATTGTTTTGGTACATTTTATACAGTCATCTGGCATATTAAGTACCTTACATAATTAAATTCTCTTAATTTTTTTTAGGTTATCAAATGGTGCTGAATATCTCTTCCAAGGAAAGGATGATGTAAGTACTTTTCTTGATACTACATATATAAAAAAAAATGTTTTGAGTTACTGGAATTGGGATGTAAAAATCTGGTTTACTTAATTGAATTTTGTTAATTTGATTTTTAATAGACTAAAATTGGTTCTCTTATTTAATAGCTTTTTTTTTGGGGGGGGGTTCTATTATTAACAATCCTATATCCATTATATCATAAAGACAGTGAACATGCAGGAGAATTTTTACTCTCAAAAAAAGCTTTTCTAATCTAGATTCAAATGAGGAAACCTTCCTTCAAGTTTTTCCTTGTATCTCTCATTATAATAACTGCATAATATACCCTTTATAAGGTTACATTAACCAGACACTTTTTGAACAAACTCTTTACATAATCCTCTTTTATTAATAATAATATAATAGTGATATATAATAATGTAATATAATTTTATTAATATAATAGTGAATTAGATGAACTAACTCTTCTTGACATTATCTTTTATTAACAAATACATAGTGAATTAGAATGTGATGTTTAGTTTCAAGTTTCATAGTTTCAAGTTTCATTTTGATGTCTCATTCAATCTTGGTTTCTGGGAGGGTTTGTAAATTTTTGCTGATTAATTAAATGGAATATTGTAAAGAGAAATGTTAATGAAGATTGAAGAATACAAGATATGGTGGATGAATGATTTGTTTGTAAAGCGGCTTTTTACCCCCTGTAGGATGAAATGAACCAATGGCTTCAGCGTATTCAATCGGCAATCGGAAGCGAGGGATCTGCGGGACCATCTCGTTCTCAAACACTGCCAGCCGGTGACAAAAAGGATGAACACAAGAAGCGTGGCTTTTTTACACTCAAGAAGAAGTAAATGATTCACACGGAAGCGCTTTCAATGTGTCAGACTGTCGGAAGACACCCGAGGAAAAAAAAAACATTCCTTCTGACTACTTCCGATTTGCTGCTTTCGATGCAGACAACTTCCTCATCTGCAATCATTCCTTTTCTATAAAGTAAAAGTTCTCTCGCTTAAAAACCTGTGCGGTAGTGTGGAAGAAGTCGGTTGTAGACAATGAATGTTTCTGCTTTAAAAGGCAACACAATCCTTTCACTACTTCATGTATAATATAGTGTTCTATATAATAATTCTTGAACTTTCATTCCAATTTTGCTTTATTGCATTTACTCTGTTCACGTCATGTTTACTGTTAAACCATTATCATCAGAGTTTAGTTGTCTGCACCCTGAAGTCATAAAGGATTGTTGTAAATACCACTGATCAGAAAGATGTGGAAAATTCTTTGCTTTGGATAGTTAAACACTTAAAAAGAAATCTATGTCAAAGAGACAGTTGAGTTAAATTTATGCATAGTTAGTCATTTTGTAGTTTATTCTTTTTCAATTGTTATATTTCTAGTTAAATTGATTCAAACTCGGTGTCTGTCTCTTTATTGTTCCTTTAATATTTCCATTTTATCTCGTCTCGTCTTACTCAAATCTTTTAAAAGAAGTAAGTTGTCAGAGTATATGCAAATTGAAATCAGATGGAAATCGCGTTGATTTTAAAGACTGTTACTGCTTAAGTTTCATATCCTGGTTTTATTAGCACTGGTCTTGAGGTCGATTTTACACTAGTTCTATTCCTTTTTATGTTTGCTTTGTGTTTATTTTCCAAATGTTGTCTTGTGTGAAGAAAAAAAAAGCTAAGCTTTATATATTTTTATTTGAGAAAAGAAGTGTAAAAATAGATATACTTTAAATGCTTTTGGCAGCTTACAGTGTTTTATTGTACACATACTTTAAGAAAAATAAAAGTTAAATTATGTGAAATGAATGTCTTTGTTTATTGTGTGACTATTTTTGCATATTTCTGGTAAGAAATTAACCTTTCAGTAAGTATTAAAAATTGTCTTTTAATGATAATTTCCAACCCTTATCTGATTCAGTTTTCCTCAATTTGAATAGCTTAATTCATTGTCTTGATAGTTTCCCTTTGTAATAATATCTTAAAACTGAATTTTGACTAACAAAAGTAAACCAATCCATAATAATTTTTAGTCTGAGTTTAAAAATAAATAACAAGTCTCTCCATTGATAAAAGCATTAGTATGTTTGCTGGAATTTATACCTACATTAAATGTTGTTATTAATTATTTTTTACAAGAAAATAAAGGAAGATCACGAAACAGGAGACAAACTTTCTCTGGCTTCTGTGCATATCTGATTTTGATATTGTAATGATTTGTTGCCAATAGATGCATTTGAGGCAGTAAGTTAAAATGAATGTGGCTGGACGAGGTTGAAGAAGATTTGAGGAAATTAAGGGTGAGAAATTGGAAGACAAGAGCCAGGGATCGGAGAGGGTGGAGCTGCCTTGTGAGGGAGGCCAAGGTCCTACATGGACTGTAGAGCCGAGGAGGAAGGAAGTTAAAATGAATGCAGCACTATTAAGATTTAGCCCAAAGCCTCACATATTTGTCCAACACACTGGACGGTACTATTAAAAACTCAAGAGCTAAGATCTCAAACTCATGTGTCGGCAGTTGGGTTATGTCATGAACTATGAATGAATTTCAATTTTAACATTGAAATAATTTTTATAACACTTTGGGATAAATCTTTCTACAATACAAATGCAGCTTCTATTTTTGTATTGGCTGTTTGCTTATATACCCCTAATTTTAGTTAGTAATTTAGAAGTGGATAAGTTCTAAAAGGCACAATACCATTCAAATCTAGTTGAGTACAGCAAGCTATCAGAGCTATTCGTCTAATGAACATTCAACTTAAATGATCCTGGTGTAGTTTTAAGGTTAATATGCAGAGTTGGCTTATAAGCTTTTTTAGAATGAAATTAAATATACAGTGGAAAAATATTGAATTTCCTAGAATCTAGATAAATGAAACGAAAATTTCCGTTCTGAGCAATTCCACTGATCCAGGGGAAGATTCATTCTTTCAAAATAAATAAATTAAAAATTAAGTGGAATTGGTGGATAAGCGAAGCTAGTAACATTCATTTTTACAAAAAAAAAAAAAATTAAGTGGAATCTGTGGATAAGGGGAGCTAAGAAGATTCATTCTTTTCTCAAAATTCCAAACTTTAGAAAGAAATCAAGCCTTTTAACATACCAAATTAGTTCTTTAATTTTCCACCGTTCCTTTTGTATCTTATCAAGACATTATCAGTTTGCTTTTCAGAGATTTGAATCAAAGCAGTAAAAATAGCCACCCCTGCTGAGATAAACTTCTGAACGAAGCCTGTGTTAACGCGCTACGGCCATTCTAATTTCAGATATCCTCTTGGTGAGTATTAATATATTTTATGTATTTTTGAGGGAATGGTATAGGATGCTTTTATAAAGGAGTGACAAATTTTAGATCAACTGGCGGTCCGCATCCTGACAGCGTGAGGTAATTTCTTGGATCGCCAAAATGTTTTGAAAAGTGTTCGGCACTAGTTAACTAGAACTATTTGCAACTAGTAGTTAACTATCGATCAACTAGTAGTTTAAGGCTGGGCGCGCACGAGTGACTAAAGTCACGGCGACCAGGTACTAGTATCAAAAATATCACTAGAAAACAATGGATCTCTATGAAGAAATTCTTGGCAATCGGCCAACTGTCACGTCGCCTAGTGCGCGCACTCTTCAATCACTCTTCAAGTGTTTCAATAGCCAAAGCAACAATTTCACCGTGACAAAAGTCGCCCGTGCACGCTCGCCCTAACTACTTTTTGTTTAAAGTAGTTCAACTATTAGTTTAACTACTTTTTTAATTAACTACTAGTTAAAACTACTTTCAAATTTTCAACTACTTCAAAAAATGCTTAATTTAAAATTTAAAAAGATATTTTAAATTTTTATCAAAGGTAGAGTACTCAAATACCATAACCAGAAATAAAGACCATTTTTGCGCGAAGTATAAACGTTTTTTGTGACATAGATAAGAAAGATGTATTAGAATTTTGCCAAAAAGTAGGTAATGAAATTAAATAAACTAGTTAACTAGTAGTAAACTACTTTGGGAAATGGTTAACTACTAGTTGCAACTAGTCCCAGGAAAATATAGTTTGAAATAACTAGTTAGGTACAACTATAATTTTCCAGACTAGTTAGTAGTTGGTAGTTAACTATTTTTTGACCACTAGTTGCCGAACACTATTAATATGTACTATTATGAGACACTAAAAATTACAATCTTACCTCCTATCTATACAATTTAACCTCCTTTTAAAGGTCAAAATTTTAATGGGGGCCCAGACTCCCCTTTGTACTTTGTTTTGTAAGCTTTTAATAATTTACAAGTTTTAAGACAAAAGTTTATTCAATGGTTTAAGATGTTAAATTTTAGGAGATGTGCTGTAATGTAAAAAAAGTTTACTTTTGTGTAGTAATTAAATTGAGGTTTTGCAAATCTTTCCGTAGAAGAATCCCAAATTCCTGGACCATCAACATATTCTCTAGCTGACGATGCCCAATCGTTTGAGCGATAGCTTTATGAATGCTTATTTTTTAAATATTTTATAAATAAGTAAAGCAAGTAAACTTGAATTTTTAAATAGTGTTTCTGGAGTATGAAAAGGTTTCAATGGCAATTAAAAATAGTTTTGTGTTATGTAACAATTTAATTTGTGTACTTCTCAATTTACACCTGTAAAAATATCAATATGTGTATCTTAAGATGATAATTTTAAAGTAAATGCCTTTTTTTTCTCTGGACCTGGATAAAAATCATCAAAATTATTTGAACCCCACTTGAAATAACTTGCCGACCCCTGCTTTAGATTATCGTAAATTGCGTCATATCTACGCTATCAGAATGAGCTTCGTTTGTAGCTTTGAAACGGTGTAGTAATATCTTTGTTTTAAGAAAGATAGCGTAATTTTTTCATTTCACTGTGAAACTCTGGTTTCTTAATATTGTTGATACTGTATTATGTGATTAATATCCTATGTCAGTCTTATATTCTATAGCTCGATATATGTATGCATTGATATCTACAATTTTTATAGTATCGATAACCTATTTGAGTTGCATGTTTTGAGAACTTCAAGGACGTTTAATAAAAAGGACGTTTAATATAATTTTTTTTACCAGAATTTTCTGACCGATTTTTAGATTGACCGGTATTTTCGCAACACCGTGAGATTTATTCTATAACATTTAAATAGTAATTAAATTTCTTTGATATGGTTATGTATTTATATCTAAGCATTAATTCTGATGTCTTCTATAAAATAATATATTATATTTATTATTATTATTATTTTCAGTAGTTTTATTAACGTTTAAAATAATTTATTATATTTTGTTCATTAAAAACTAAAGAAAAATTACTTCCAGTAAAAACGACACATTTGTGTATTTTTTTTTTACTTAAAAAAAAATAGAAGAAAAATTGTATATTCTCTGAATTAAGAGTTTACATGATATTTTTGGCCCCTCCCCGCTTGTTAAGGGTCTATGAGGTATTTTCAGACCCCTCTTATGTTCTATGTATGCTCATTGCTCACATATGAATGGAGATCCCCATATATGGTTAGAAAACTCGGCTCAGAGTATTTACATTTTCCTGCATCAAGAGTTCTCGTGCAGTGAAACAACGTTTAAAAATTCAAATGAGTTTCGGTGTGTAAAAGCCCCTTTCCCATTCCCATATAGAGTTTTATAAATTCAGATACCTTTAAAAGTACATAAAAACATTATAAACTCCTGAATTAATTTTTAAGACTTATTGTTTTTTATACCAACGTGCAGCACTCTTTATTCTTCACATATAAAGATTATTTTTAAAGTCATTGCTTAAATCTCGAGTTAAAATATTTAAATAAAGTTAAAATTATGTTACTATTTATTTTTATGGTTTTTTTTTTAATTAATTTCTTTTTTTTTTATACAACACTCCACCAAAATTATAACTCATTACAGATGTGATTGATTTGAAGGCATTTGATTAAGGCATTATTACATAAAACCAATAGGTCTGGGTAAGCAAGTATACTGAAATTTCAGTTCTTAAATTGGTTTTTATGTAATAAATGCTGGAATCGAAAGATTTTGTTGGTTTTAATCTAATCTTATAAAAGGTTACGTGCCAATTTCCACTGGGGATTATACAACCTCCCATGCCCGCTTTTAAATTCCGAGCCCCCTTTCCTTTGTAATTCTGGGTCGTCTTAGGGCATATGACATGGAAAAGAGTTAAAATTTTCTTTTTAAAGGTTTAAAAGGAACTTACTAAAATCACGGGGTGAAGTTGAACCACTATTTTTTAATTAAAATCCCCAATTCTAGAAGAGTATCCCCAAGCAAAAAACCTGGGTATTTCCTCACAAAATTGAAAAAGCCTAATAAGCAAAAATCCTTTACGAATGTCCAATAGTTTCACAATTAATTCAATTTAGACATTTTTTTTTTATAATTTGTTTCATTTTTAGGTTGAGTTTGCATTTTGTAGTTAATAATTACAAAAATTAAAATTTTTTATCAAGCTGGTATATTTTTTTTATACACCGATTGGATTTGTTTTAAAACGAACGACTTATAATTTCCTGTTATAAAAATTTTAAAATATCATAATATAATATTAATAAGGGTTCCCTAAAACTTGAACATTGTAAAAAGGGTTCTCTGAGGCTCTGAGGGTGAAAAGGTTGGGAAACGCTGATTTAAGGTATGCTCTTGAAACTTGAAATTATATGCGAAAATGCAAGTTTTATCTGTATATTCCAAAGTTACTATTTTATATTTCCCATATCTCTCTCAAGAATTCGTTCCTCTCCTATATACTGCCTTGAAGAATTTATGTTGAGAATTCTTTCAGCATAACTTTAGACATTAGTTTAGTCCAGTTCAATCACCCCATTTTGTGGCATTCTGCGGGCTTGCAGGATCAATATACTCCATATTCGACCGGTGCACCAGTTTTTTTTTTTTCAGTGTAAATAGCTACAGATATTACATATTCTACCTCTTACATTCGTGCGACATACTCTCTATTAAGAGTCTAATTAATAAACAAACACAATTTTTTTAAAAACTAGCTAGCAAATTTCTTTAATTACATTATCATAATCATGATAGCATTACTATTTCATTAAGCACCTACTAAAGTGGAATATGCAGGACAAATGGCTATAAACCTAAATTTTTGTTAGATTTTAAAGATTGTTAAAGATCTCTCATCAAACAAACCGTGAACTGATGAGATCTTTTTCGTGCTTTTTAAATGAAACTTTATTCGAAGTTAAGCTCTGTCATATCGTCACTTAAAGTAATCAATTATCGTCTGAAGATTCAGCGTAATTAACTATTTGATACACTGACACAATATTCAGGAATAATTTATTCGCGGTTGAGCGATTTTCACAGAAAGGCCAAAGGCTCAACCGAGGTTATTCGTTATTCCCACCCAACTCAAATTCCGATCCCATAAAACAACACTCATCGTCAAAGTTCTAGGTGGGGGAGCAAAAGTTGCCGGCATCATTACAAATTCACGAGAAAGCGAAATGAAATTAAGAACGAAAAAGAGCGCTAAAAACGCATTGACGCATGTAGGAAGCCATCCATGTAACCATAGCAACCAGCAAGCAAGCGATTTCTATGGAGACAGAAGGCCATCAGTGTAGGGGCGCTGCGATCGGCTCGTCTAATGGAAAGCAATGTGAAAACTTTTTCACATGATAACACGGAAAAAATAAAGATTCCGTTCGGTTTTTGGAAGGTTCCTAACCAAGAAATGAATATCCTTTAGGTAGGTGATCTTTTGATGCTTATAAAGGTGTATTTTGTTGTGAACACAAATCCTTTTGTCTACTAAAAGCTGTTTCTTGTCAGAGCCGGATTGTGTACCCTTGAGCACATGTTTTATATTTGTTTTTGTTCTTAAGAAAGCGTTTGATAAGGAGCGACGTTTTCTCGGGTGCATTAATTATGAGGAAAATAAAGGAAGTCTCTTTGTAGTAATGGAGACTGATGTGAATAGGAATACTAAGATCAAATTTGAGTCAAACAATGCCGTCGTTTATTTTTTAAAATTATTTTTAGGTCTTTTGAAAATGCCGGTTTTAATTAGAACTCATTCTTAATGTTATTCACCAAATTAATTTGTACTTAAAAATGGCATTCTCAGAATATTTATTTAGTAATTATTATTTTAAAATATCAATATTCAAACATGTCATGCATGAATCCAAGCTTTAAGCGATGATACTCATACCATTTGTTTGCGGCGGTTCAAATATTACGTAAACATGTTTTTGATCATTTTTACCCACCCCCTCCCCCTTGTCTGCAAAAATAAGCAAACCGCAATTTCGAGATTATTTATGCAAGAAAAACAAGAGATTTTTGGAAATGCATACGAGTTTGAGTGATGCTTACGTAAGATGTTAACATCTTACGTAAGCATCACTCATACTCGCCCTCCCCCCTTGCAGGCCTGACGAAAGAGGGGGGGGCGAGGGGGTACGTTCCGGGCCTCCGGTACGAAACCCCGGGGCCCGGGCCGGTAGGGGGCCCGGTACCCAAAGCTTTTCATATTGAATACTAAGACTGATATCATTTTGAATTAATTTGAAATTAATTTGTTCACATAAAGGTCCAAAAATGAGTAAATTCCCAGTTTTCTAGGGCATATTTTCAAAAATTTTCTGGGAGAAGACCCCCAGACCCCCTGCCCCCTTGTAAGGAAAATAAGCAAATAGCAAGCAAACTCCCCCTTAGGTTCTTAGGCCCCTTTTCACCAACCCTGTACCGTGTTGCAACTGAAAAATTTATGGCTTCTTTTAAGACAAATATTCTGAAAAGAAAAAACATGTATAAGTTATAATGCTTATGTTATTAAGTGTTTTCTTTAAATTAAAGGGCACAATGCAGTTCTGTCTAATATTAAAACGAGATATTAGGATTTTTAATTTTCAGGATTGGTTTAAAAACATGGGTTTTCTTTAGAAATATAGGTGTGAGGCATTTACAGAATTAGCAAGTTCCCCCCAAGAAACCTAAACCTTGAAAGCTAAAAAATAAAGCCCAAAAAGGACAAGACTTTATTATATTGATTTTTTTTGTGATAATATGTTAATCGAAAATCGAGGTAACTAAAAAAATAAGCTTTCTTTCAAGAACCAAAAAAATTTCTAAACTTTTTTCCGAGATAAGTCTATGTAACTCAATTTCTCCAACTCTTAAGGAGAGAAGAAAAACTAGCTCTCTTGAACCACTTTAACGTGCATTTCTATGGAAGGAGCGATAACAAAACTCGAAATAGCCTTAGTTCTAGAGTGTTTTTCACAAAACAGTTTATTTCAGGATGTTATTTTTCCATATGGTTATGTTTTCAAAATTTAACATATGTATTTCCATATGTTAAATTTTGGATGCATAATTTTTAAAAATCTGCTTAAGTCTATTAAATGTAAGATATCAAGAGAACTCTGTAGGAAATAATATTTAAATTTAAGGAATGCATGAACATTTAAATTTTTTATTGTTTTGTATGGATTTCATTAAAATAACCAGGGCTTAAATTCTAACCAAAGAAGTACCGGAGCGCAACTATTTCAGCTTTACAAATATTTACTGATTAATGAATAAATATCAGTAAATATTTACTGAAAACCAAGAAGTACGGGAGCTCCGCTCCGGTGCGCTCCGGTGCAATTTAAGCCCTGAAAATAACTATATTTCAGGGTGTTTTGACAAGTCCGCATAAACTGCACAGTGCACAGTCAGATTCTTTGCGTGGAGTATATAAAAATGTCCAGAGAACTATACCTCTACAATCTATGATTTTCGAGAAAATTGCGCCAGAAAAAGGAATCGTTATTTGGATTTGTTCGCACATTAAGACACTAAAATATCCATTGATCATGCATGCGCCCCCCTGGAATGAAATAATTAAGCTTTTATCGGATATGACGTCACATTTTTCGAAAAAGAAAAGTTTTCGTAGAGGTATAGTTCTTACACTGTAAAAAAACCAGTCGAATTTACAGAAAAAAACTGTCAGCCAGGACGTTAGTTTTTTCCCGTTTATTTCACAGATATCTTCTGTGATATTTTACAGACTTTCCATTTTTTTAATTGTTATTTTTTTATAAAATGGAAAGTCTTTAAAATATCACAGAAGATATCTGTGAAATAAACGGGAAAAAACTGGCGTCCTATCTGACAGTTTTTTTCTGTAAATTCGACAGGTTTTTTTTTACAGTGTAGGGTATTTTTTATGTACTCCACGCAAGAAATCTTTTTGTGCACATCTTGGGTGGACTTGCTGAAACAGTTTAGTGCCGATTCATCCGTTCTCAACTGATCCGTTAATGAAATATTCTCCCAACTCACCCGGTGAGGGTTATATGAATTCTTATCTTGTGTCAACTCATCCGGTGGGTTCCCAAGTTACCCCAATTGGCTTAAAAGCGCGTTCGACGGCGATTTAATCTCCCTTTAAGCCCCCCAAAAATGTGGATTTTTAGAAATTATAAACAAGGATCCGCACATGGACGTATATAAGGGGGGGTTTAAGGGGTCCAGACCCCCCCCTTAGCCCAAACCTTAACACACATTTTAAAACTAAAAACAAAAAAATTATTGTTGTTTCTATAATTGTAATACATATAAATTGTAGTAGCCAATTGTACAAATCAAAAAATATGCACATTTATCTTACAAAAAAATCATAAATTTGTAAAGTCAGAGACAAGGATTTTATTTTTAACAGTAAAATAAGTTTATTAAACTTAAAATTAAGGAACCTAAAGGTTAAAATCTTAAAAATAAAAGTATTTGATGAACAGTTTTTTCAGCGAAATTGGGTGGTATACCCGACTAAGAGCCAACAAATTTATTTTAACGCCAAACTTAGTTTGTACCGCCAAACAATAACTCACCGGATCAGTTGGGAGTAACAAACCATCATAAATCATCACACCGGATGAGTTGGCACAATTTTTGACAACCGGATCAGTTGACACCGGACGAGTTGGCACATCACCGCTGAAACACCCTGTATATTTTATTAACAATATTATAATAATTTAAATAGTCTTTTGAGCAAGAATCTCCCAACTTTTCCGGATATTTATTCAGCATCAAAATGTCAAACGAGCCGGATAGAAGATGCCCACTGGCTAACTCAGATTTTCTTTTAATTTCGACGAATGCAAGAATTTTCGAAGGATATAAAATTATTATTAAATATGACGAAATTTTTTTTCCATAGAGTACAAAATCTGAACAACTGTAAAAACATTGACGGAATATGAAAATGCTTACAGAGTAGTGGTGTTTTTTTTAAAGGCCGATGAAGATCTGTTGCGTGCTCGAGGTCCGTAGTTTGAAAACAAAGATCTAATACAGGCAAATTAGACAAAAAAATAATACCCAAGGCCAAACCCGGACATTTGGAATAACAAGCTGAAAATTGGTGGAAATGTAGAGGATAATGTTTTGACTGATATCCCGAAATTCCCAAAAATCAATCCTGGGAAAAAATCTAATTGTGTTCGTTTTTGCTCCAAATTGTTTAATGACTAATGAGTATTATAAATGAAAACGTCAAAGCATTTGAATTAAAATAGTTAATTTAATGTAATACTTCGGGGCCGTTCAAATATTACGTAAGCACCTAAGGGGGGAGGGGTAATTATAATGAGTGATGTTAACGTAAGATATTACAAACATTGCATTTTTGAAAATCTCATTTTTTTTGCACAAATATTTTCAAAATTCAACCAAAAACAAATTTTATTTTAAAATTTTTATTTCGTACAAAAAAAATCAAAGTGAGGGGGGGGGTTCTTACGTAATTATGAGGGGGAGAGGGTTTGCAGTTTTCTTATCTTTGCTAACAAGGGGGGAGGGGGTCAAAATAACCAAAAACACGTTTAATAAATATTTGAACAGCCCCTTTGTTGGTTTAAAATATTGGTAGATATTCAAAATATCTGAAACTTTATTTACGTGTAGTATGCTACTTTATTTTGTTATAAAACTCCATACGCAGATTTATACCCTAATACTAATTGATTCAGTGTTGCATGTCATTTTCTGTCGTCCCAGCATTTCCGTGTTTGGGAGACATTATAACCATTGTACCACTCAGACAGAACTGATGATAGGGGCTGCTAGACGGGTTATTCAAGTAAGCTTTATTGAATTCTTCACCTGGCGTGCTTATTTGTTTCTCCTTCCGTTATGTGCATTAAAAAATACATATTTTATGAGCTTATGTAAAGGGTAAGTCGGGTATGGTAAAGTTATATCCTGCCGATTTTTGCTGATTTTTAGTTTTAGTGTAAGAAGATAACTTCATCAAAATTTTCTTTGCACTTCGTAGTTATAAGCATATTATATTTTAAAATTTAGAACTATATTATAAAGAAAATTTTTTCATAAGAAAAAGGGATTTTTTTAGTAGACGAACTGAAAAAAATTGCACTGTTTTATTTCGAAATACTATATAAAACCTTTTATTGCATTTTATTAGTTTTTACTTAATACATGTCTCCACTTTAATACACTATTTTTAATACTATAACCTTATATTGTTATTTTCTATAATTAAGTCAAATATCGTTAGTAATAAGTCAAAGAATAAAATAACCAAATAAGGGACTCTAGGAATAAAATATTTTCACCTTCCTCGTATTGAATTATGATAGTTAGCTAGTTAAAATTATCTATCTCCTGATATCGCTAATAATAATCCATTAAATTGAAAACCTGAACGTTTGCTTTACCAAAATTTCCTGGAGTGTTTATATTCAGTGGTCTTAGCTCAGTTGTTAACTTAAAAGCCATTTTACGGGAGTTTTAAATTGCTACAATCTAGCATTTACTTTAACGAGGTTCCTCTGTAGTTCTAAAGGGTGTATCTGAAATGGTGCAACAAACTTTTAGATGGTTTAGACTGCCTTGTGCCTTAATTCAGAATCCAATAGGAAAGTTATTTTTCTTAAATGATTTTTATTGTTTTATTTCCATGTGATTTTGAATTGTCTTGTCTTAGGGTAGTCCACCCCCCCCCTAAAATATTGTTGAATCATTTCAGATATTCCTATATTATATTCATCTGGGCCTTTACATTTACATGTTATTGTATGTTATGTGTATGTTATTATACTCTGTGTAAATAGAATCGGCGGTTGACCTTGAGTTTTTTCTCAATGTATTTCTTCTGCGTTGCCATGGTAAAGAATGACGTCGAACCGCCTATTTTATTTACACACAGACTATAATACATTTGCAATTTGCATGCATCTTACCCTCAAATCAAACCCATAAGACGTAAGATTCTGATTTATGTCGCAGTGGTATCTGCATCTGGTAACATAAGGAGCCTCGACCCCCTGAAACATCTGCTTCTCAAACAATTTATAAAAAATTGAAATTGAACCCCCATCTAACCTTTATGTTAGTTTTTTATGAGCCCGCCCTCCACGATATAAAACCTTTCGAGGGCTGACCCACGATTTTTTACGATTTTCTGATCCACGTATCGATAACGATCGAATAATCGATTCCTTGGTATACATGCGATCGTTAAATAATAATATGTTTCGTCGCGTGTTTTTATGTTTGGCAGAGAAATTTTAGTGTCGAACGCGCCCCGTGGTATTGGGGGAAAAAATGACCTGAAAAAATCGTCTGTAGTGACCAGACGCTGTTTCGTAGCCGGGTTCTCAAATGATTTGCTTGTGCTATTTATTCATTGATCGAGAGTTTGTCACGGTATTTCGGTATCGTTCGTGATATTTGAGAAACTGTTTTTGGCAAACATCGTATTGTTATTTTCAATTGCCAAACTGCCGAAAACGTTGAACAACTTCACAACGTTAATATCCTCCAAAATAACCGTTTCATTCTAAAATTGTGTCGCTTTATTTTAACTGACAGAGCTGAAACTCCTTTTCATGATGGCAGAGGTAAGAAAATTAATCAAGAATCTTAATCTACCTCAATTTCAATATTATTTTATTAAAAATTTTTTGAAGGATTTAACATTATTTGTTAGTATAATTTCTTAGTTAAGAGATACCTACTATTCACATAATTAGTCCACCCACTATTTCCCTTAAGACCTTAACCTGATAAATGGTTCTGTGAAGTTCTTGTGCTGAATGCTAAGGTGGGGTAAAATGGTTGTAACAGATGTTTTTTGGCATGCAAATTTTTCTTGAGGCTGAAGTGAAATCAACATGTTGTAAAACATTATAAATGTAAACTGTTAAAATCTCGATATTCATTTTACTCCGTTACAACCATTATACCCCACCCCACTCTACATTTTAATATTTTTACGTTTGATTCCGGATTCCTACGTACTGTTTTTCCAAGTAAAATATAATCGTTAACTGAACAGTGCGATTTCCATATAACGTGCTTAGTTACTTAAACGTGCGCTCTACTATACTAATAAATGGTCACAATTATTCTCTCGCTTTTGTATGAACTCGCGTTATACCACTCTATTGTATTTTTCAAAATTAAAAGTACTAAGTAGGAAATGGCATTTCTCTTCTGAAAAATAATTTTTGTTGACTCTCATTCCGGAGCCCCCCCCCCAGGATGTGTGTCAGGGTCAGGTACCCTGTACTCCGAGTCCGAGGGCGCCTAATGGGCTCGAAACTGAAAGAAGCCCACCTGTATCTCAATCTCAATGGAGGATGCTGATAAATAATCATGTCTGTATAGGTAAGATAGGCTACAACTAAGAGCATTTGGCCATTAGGGTCATAGTCCCTGTGGCGCCCCTGGATAAACTTGTTGGGTAGGGAAAGTTGTCTCTGCAGTTAGACCTGTCAGAACCACTCTCAATGTGTATTTAATTCAGGGACAACATGGAGGACCAGGAATCCTAACACCATTCCAAAATCATAACCTTTCGTCATCATTATCCAAGCAGCACATATATTCAAAATTCGTCCAATTTTTGTCACGTATGGCCATTGGACAAATTTCGTTTCCTTCTGGTAGCATTTACGTAAATTTGACGTATTTGGTCTCAGTTGTGCTACTAGGGTACACCATCACAGATCCTTTTTTTTTTTAATTTGGACCAAGCAGCTCTGAGAGTGCAAGCAAATACCTTTATAATACTCCAACCGCAAGATAATATTGATAGGGGATCTCTGTCATATTTTGTGTTTGAAAAAGACTAAAAAGTCGTAAAGAAAGAAATGCAGGTATGTTGTTATTTCTAAAATCTCTACATACTTATAAAATTTATCAATTTCTAATTCTAGCTAAAATGTTTTCGACAAATTATTTTTTCGTTCTTTTGTGCCATTAATGATCCCAATTATAATGAGTATAAAATTAAGAATTACCTTCAATGCAAGTATTGTTTTTTTTTTTTTGTAATATGTATACTTGGCGTTTAACTTTTCTTCTCTCGACATTCAATAGTAGCATTTTAGTGGCTGACTTATACGTAGATTCAAGAGGAAGTAATAGAGTTCTTTTAAGATACTTTTTATTTCATCTTTTTCGAAAATATTATTATAATCACGATACATTTTTTTCGACACGAAAAGTGGTTTCATTTTCCGGTTCGTCTTTTGTATATTTTTTAATTCTTGACGTTATCTTTAGAGAGCAACACTCAAATTCAGTTTAAAAAAAACTGAAGGAACCATTTTCTTCCTTATTCTTTCAAAACACTGATGACCATGATGATCTTTGAATCGATCTGCAAGACCTGTTCTTTTTGACGCTTTTGTCTAATCTAGGAAGTGCTGAGCTTAACCTTTTGGTAACCTGTAATTAAATTATACATAATTTGAAGGGTTACAGATATCTTCAGTTAATATTAAAATCTAAATTTATTAGGGTTTTTTTTCGAATGAGCTGATTTTTCTTGAGGCTCAAGAAAAATTTGCATACTAAAAAACATTTTAAGTTTTATAAATATAAACTGCTAAAATCCATACGTCCATTTTACCGCCCTATAATCATTTTACACCAATTCACCCTATAGTGCTTGATGTTGTCTTAAATTTTTTCCTTAACTTCAAAAGAAAGGAAAAATTAGTTATACCTTTAATAGGGATACTGCAAACTTAATTTGTTATTCATTTTAATATAATATATTCACAATCAATAATTTACTTACATTTACAATCCTGTTTGAAATATCTTTAGGCCACAAAAATGGGATTTCATATACCATACATCAATAATTTCAGCTTGAAATTCAAGATGAAATTATTGATGTATGGTCTTGAACTGGGGATTTTGAAGAGAAGATTTTGAAAGCTGTTTCATTTAAGTAAGTTAAGCACATACACATTGATAACAAACTGACCAAATCATTTGTTGCAGATAGTACCGATTTATCCCATACATTATTGTGATAATCATGTCATTGTTGAGATTTTAAACAAGAGCTCACAAGATTGATTGTTGCAAATTTTATATTCTTTATTCCAAAATCGATTCAGACTCACTTCATTACTATAGAATTTTGGGGATATCAACTTGTAATTTATTAATTGGAAAGCTATTAGTTTATTTGATTACGAATACATATAACGAAATGTTGCACTGTCATTTTTTATAAATAGTAAAGGGACACAGAGCATAAGTAGTTAAAAATACAAAAAAATTAAGGATTGACAGCTTTCCAGTTTTTTTATTAATTTACATAAACTACAAGGTCAGAAATTTAAAAATCCTACAAAAAAATTTAAAACCTGACAAAAAAAACAGACTCCTAATCTATAAAATTGGATTTTTTTTATAATTATGATGTCACAAAGTTTGAATTGCCCTCCCCTGGTCACAAACTGTCACACACAGAACTCCTTCCCCGAAATGTATGTAATTTGGGAATAACCCCTAAATATGTATAGTTATTACGGAAAATATTTTTATCTTCGTATTTTTACCACCAAGAAAGATGCTGAATGTACTTGTTTGGCGTAAAAAAACCATAATAAAATATTGATATTGCAGCCCTTCATCCCTCCGGGGTCGATAAAATGAGTACCAAGGTCACTTGGGGAAATCAAGAGGGGGGTTAGCATCAAGCTAGCCACTCCTCAGCTGACCGTTGACCGTGACTTTCAGTCACACGTTCTGTACAGCTCAGCTCAAGCCTCACCCAGTGAGGCTAGTTATACTGGAGTTTGAAGGTCCAACGACCTAGGTACTCCCTCAAATATCCCCCTTGATTCTTGCTGGAAAATACCCTAACAAACAACATTTTAATATCCTATTCATTTGAATTCTTAAAATTTTTTGATGAATTCTTTTAGCTTAAATATATTACATCAAACTACAAGTTTTTATGCGAAAAAGCCTTGAAAAAAATCATGATAGTGATGAACCATCCTTATTTTTAGTCCTAAATTTTTTTTTCTCAATTTCATCAAAAGGAATGGTTTGTTTTGTCACTACAATATTTTGAAGCATTCTCGCGCTTTACACTCGAAAGTATAAAAAGAATAATATTGTTCATTAAAGTACGGTCAAAATAGAGGTTTTACAGCTGCAGAAATGATGAAACGTGAGTCAGTAGAATTCAATAGGATCAGCTTGAGTTATACCTTTTCTTTGAGAAACTTCTCAGAATAGCTAGTTTTGTAACTGCAATGGTTGAGCTATTAATTAAAAAAAGAATTGGTGAAATTTATTCATTGCCAAGTTGATGAGGGATTTAGAATTCATTTTGTGTTTTGTGGGTGCATTGTAATGTTCTACTGATATTTCGCTGAGTCAAGTTCAAGTTGATCTTCTTCCATACTGGTACATTTTTAATTCATACAAAAAAATATCATGCATAAAGATATGGTAATACAATTTTTATACATATATTATAATCTACCGAATTTTATTTCTCATAAAAGTGCACAATGCACTTCACACTTAACAGCTTATCACCTTTTGTGTTCATTTTGGAGGAATCATCCAAAGTGAAAGTGTGAATTGGCGTTTCATTCTTTACTCTTTCACTTTTCACAATGAAAAGTAGCGATTCACAAGAGTGAATCACTCAGGACGAACAGTGAAAGTGAAACAGTGTGCATGAACCCTTGGTTGGATCTGTTTCTGTTTGCGTCTCTCTGATGAAGATATCTCATTCAGAACCTAAAATTAAACCTAATTAATAACCTAAACCAATTTCTGGTTCTTACGTATCAGCCCGTCGACCGTTCAGCGACCGTCAGATTCAGTGGCACAGTCCATGAGATTTGGTAATGCTTTTCGTATTGAGAGGCACGGTCGATGGGATAATACGTAAGTACCCGATTTCTCTCATAAAGGAAAGGATTACACTTCTAACCCATTCATCCCATATCTAACAACATCTTCCTCTCTCAGCATCACCTTGTTAAAGAGTGGAAAGTTTATTGTAAATACGAAAAGATAAAAATTTTGAACTAATTTTGCTATTGCTCCGTCCAAAAAAACAAAAAAAACAATCACGATTAAGATTTTTTCTCCTTCCCTGAGAAGTTAGGGACATTTAATAATGCTTTGCTACGCCTTAAGCTTCGGTATACAGGGTTTCTCAAACAGTTCTCCCGAACACTGCACAGGCAGGGTTTGTGCGTGAAGTACATAAAAAATGTCTTTGGAACTTAACCTATGCGACCGATAGTTTTCGAGAAAATCGCGACAGAAAAAGGTATGACGTCATAGTCAGTTAACGCTAAGAAAAGCTTATGGGAAAACGCGAAAAAATGGTTCTTTGGACATGTTCGCACACTATGATGTTGAAAATATCCATTCATAGCGCATGCATGCGTGCATCGTGGAACGAAATAATAATCAAGTTTTTTTCGGATAGACGTCGCATTTTTCGAAAAATAAAAGTACACGTAGAGATTATGGATCTTCGGGCAAATTTCATCTACTCCACTCAAGAAGAGTTAGGGTGGACTTGTTAAAACACCCTGTTACTTCTATGTATACAGGGATTACAAAACTGGTGTTATTTATTATACGTTAACGTATTTGTCCCTCCATGTGACAGGTATCCACTTAGGACATCATGGAGGCCATGGACATCTTCCTGGCGACGACCAAGGAAGTGTCGTACCTGATCCTCCACCACCCCTTCCTGTCGGCCCTGGGGAGCGTGGGGCTCTTCTTCTCCATGCTTCGCTTCTACTGCAGGCTGACGCTGGGCATCTGCGACTGCGACCAGGACATGTCCGGCAAGACGGTGCTGGTGACGGGGGCCTCGGCGGGTATGTTATAGTCCCTTTTTTCATTCTCCTTCCCTCTCTCTTTCCTCTCTCATTCTCCTTTTTCCTCTTTCCCTCTTTCATTTCTCATCTATTATTTACATATTTCTCATTTTATATACAGTGGAAGCTCTTATAGCGACCTGCTCTTATAAAAATACTCTCTTATAAAGACCCAAAAATTAGTCTCTATAAGAGCACTTTTGTGCTCTTATAAAGACTAATCTTCGAATCGATTCAGCTTATCGAATACTTTTCTGGATCGGTTTGTGTGCGTCACACCAGAATTAGACAATAAACAAATATCAGAGTATGACAAACAGCACCAAGTAACGATCGCATCTTCTTCTCGCTTGCTTTGCCCGGGGTAACCGGCTACAATCCCAAACGAAACCTTTCGCTACCTAATGTCCTTGTTGATTTTAGACTTTAAATTTACTAGCGTATTCATTTATCTTTCTTTATTTCCAATTTTTTTACTTATATTTAAGACATAAATTTTTCAAATTGCATGCAGATGCAGGTGAAATTGATGTAATAAATTTTGTTAAGCATCAGACCTTTCTAAGGAAGCTATGCTATGCAATAAATTAATATCAAAATCAAAATTTAAAAAGCAAATATTTCAACTCTATAAAATATTGATCTTAAACTTTATATAAATTAAAATAAAAGCAAAAAATAAGGTAATATAACATGAAATTGGTAGAATCAAGACTCCATAAAATAAGAAATAATTGTTTAAAGTGAGGAAAGATAAATTGGATGATTTGAACTGTGTTCTAAATCCCAATGATATCGTTTTCAGGTTGAGATTTCCTCCAGACTTTATCAATTAGTCTACTAAAAATACATCATTGAGGGAATCGAGTCCTCCACCTTCCCGTAAAGCATCAAAATTGATAGTTTAGCTTAACGAGTTTATTGCTTTTAAACGAGTGATATTCTACACTCGAGTGTATCACTCGAAGTTTGCTCTTATAGCGACAAAAAACTCGGTACGGATTAATTACGCTATAAGAGCTTCCACTGTACTATCATTTCCTTTTTAGTTTTCTCTTTCATATACTCTATCGTTATACTATCTCACATTTTCTTCTATGTTTTCCATTCCCCTTCTCTCTACCTCTTTCATTCTCATTTATATAATTTTATCTCATTTTTTCATTATAATAGTTTATCATTTAATTCTTCTGCAGTGGCGCACCAGCCCATGGTGGGCCAAGGCCTTCCGCAGAATCGATTGCCAGGTTGCCCTTATCTTAGATAGACTCTTATCATTTCATTCCCCTTCCCTTTTTTCTACCCCTCTCTCTCTTTTATTCTTCCTCTACCACTTATTCTCATATTTTCATTCTATTTTTATAATGTTCATTCCCTTTCTCTTATTTTCCCATTTCATGTACTCTCCCTCTATCATTTTGTCTCTTTGCTTCTCGTTCCATTATTGGCAACATTTTAAAAATAAAACATTTTACAATATAAAAACAATCAACCAACACTGCTAGATGAGATATTTTAACTCCTTTTTATTTTGGTATTTGATCTTTTGGGTGATTCTTCATAAAACTTGGCACTTGCACCCTGTTAATCCCAAAATACCAATTAAGCTATACAGGGTGTCCCAAAACGACCGCATAAACTATGCATAGCTAGATTCCTCGTTGGGAGTACATAAAAACTGCCCAAAGAAGTGCCCCTCTACGATCCATAGTTTTCAAGTTATAGGAAAAACAAAGTATGGCTGTTACCCCTGTGGTCCCAGGTCAATCCGCATGCAATCCGGCAGCAGAAACATCAGGAACGTTGGTCTCTTAACGTATGGGCCGGCATACTCGGGGATAGACTGCTTGGACCATATCTGTTGCCTGAACGGCTCTCGGGACAGTCATACTTGGTGTTTCTCAATGAGGTCTTAACCATGGTCTTAACCGAGTTCCGCGATGACATACCTTTAGCGACAGTACTGGGACTTAGGTTTCAGCATGATGGGGCTCCGGCGCATTTCTGTGCTAATGTACGTGGTTGGCTCAATATGGAATACCCCGGCCGCTGGATCGGACGTGGGGGTCCGGTTCTATGGCCGCCAAGTGGGGTAACAGCCATACTTTGTTTTTCCTCTAACTCGAAAACTATGGATCGTAGAGGGGCACTTCTTTGGGCATTTTTTATGTACTCCCAACGAGGAATCTAGCTATGCATAGTTTATGCGGTCGTTTTGGGACACCCTGTATAATGATACCCCATCATCTCCTTTAACTTCAACAAATGGGGGATAACCCCTTACAAATCCTATTGGTAGGTTCCTGATAGCCAGTCTGGAAAACTATCTCATCAAATCCCAGAATAAAGGATTCTCATCTAAAATTGTTAAGTAAATTTTAACACATTTCGACTTCACAAAATAATTGTGAAATAGCCTATATAATTTTAACACATTTTCGACTTGACAGAAACTTAATCAAATTGAGAAGAGTGGAAGAGTGAGCTAGTTGTTTTCATTTTATCCAAAAATACCCCCCTCTCACCTAAAAAAACATCACCTATTCCAGTTTCTTATCTTTTTAAAAATTTTAGTATAAAACCCATTCACAAAAAAAAGGTTTTTAAACATGATTATGTGTATGTATCAATGGCCTTGCGAATTTGACACCAGTAGCGTAAAAAGTATATGGATGACTCAAATAAACCTCTTCATAAATATGCTAAATTCTGACTTACTAATTAATTAAACTTCTCAAGAGCACGAAAACAGGCGTTTTATAAAATGTGACCTGATACCTACACTCATTCCAAACTTAGACTTTCTTTTTATAGGTGATAATTTTCTAATGACCTAATGGATAGTTATTAGAGGTTAATAGTCTGGATCATTTCTCAACGTAGGTGAGGATAGTTGACTTTTAATAAAAATAGGGGGTCAACGTATTTAATTGTGGATCTATCCTCACTAGATTAACATATTAGAGGGTAATTACGCCAAGCGTTAATTACTAGTTGTCTTGCTAAAGGTAACGATACACTTACTTACACAGTTGTGAAATGTCTTCTCTCTGTCGGTGGGTGAGATTGGACGTGATTAGAGTGTGCGTGCGTCTAACTTCTTTCCACTTTGAAGTGATAGACTTATCAAAGTCACAAGTGATGTCAATTTAAGCTGGGTCGTTATTCGTTCAATTGTTGGAGTTAGTTTTCTTTAAGCTCCTTAATAAATTGTTATTACTGTCTGCGAGTTGTGTATTCACTAAGGGCAATCTAAAATTGTCTAAATTGAACGGTAATTTTTTTTTTGGATTAGAAATAAAGGAATTAAGTAGTATTAAAAGTTATTACTATCTAGGGTGTCCCTAAAAAGACTAACACATTTAAAAAAAATTAATTTAAAAATTAAAAAAGATAAAAATACGGTTTTTTTTTGCATCCTACTCTGAAGACTAAAGAATTTTATGACACAAATTTTCTTAAATCATTGTTCCCAAATCCCCCCACAGGGTATAAAAGGATCAATCTTCCCATAGAAGATAATGTAAAATAGTGTTGCCACCTGTCGGGGGATTTGGGAACTACGATTCACGAAAATTTGTGTCATAAAATTATTTGGTCTTTAGAGTAGGATGCAAGAAACCGCATATTTTTTATCTTTTTTAGTTTTTTAGTTATTGATTTTTAAAATGTAATGTGTCAGTCTTTTTTGGGACACCCTATATTATGGGGTGACATAATTCAAATACAGTAACTGAAATAATTTTTAATTTCCTGAAAGAAACCATGACCAAGTGTATTAGAGGTGGTAAAAGGTGGTACGCGAACGATGCTATTTGAAACAGAGTGTGAATCACTGTACCAAATACACAGTAAAGGTCTGCACTCGCTAACCAGTTCTTTTCCCATCAGGCATTGGCAAGGCGACCGCGATGGACATGGCTAGGCGGAAAGCTAGGGTCATCCTGGCGTGCCGGAACGTGGGCAAGGCCAGTCGGGTGGCCCAGGAGATCCGGGCTTCCACGGGCAACCAGGAGGTAGTGGTCAAGTGCCTGGACCTCTGCTCCTTCGAATCCGTCCGACGGTGTGCCAAGGACGTCCTGGAGACCGAAGAGAGGCTGGACGTACTCATCAACAATGCGGGAGTCTCAGGTACTACATGTTTCCTGTCGTTTCTGTGTTGTTAGTTATGATATTTCTTATGCACCGCCAACTTGATCGGTGGTTAACCAGGATTCAAACCTCTGATTGGTAATTAAATTAGCCAATCAGAGGTTTGAATCCTGGTTAACCACCGGTCAAGTTACCGGTGAATACGGCCGTTAGCCGGCTGGTGGATAGGTAAATCCGTGGAAATTATAAAATACTTTGTGTATCGATGAGAAACTGCGCAAGTGCAGATAGTTATAACGGCGAATATAGCTGAATAATGGTATCAACTTTAAATATAGGTATATCAACACCAAAGGCGAATATCTAGCGCAGGGGTGGCCAAAACGTGGCGCATCAGTCTGTTAACTAATTTAATAGATAGCATCAATTCATTCGAAATTAAATTAAAACTGCTTATCTCTCAGTTAGAAAACGATGATTTGATGCTTAAGGATAAGAGTTAATGTGCTGAGAATAGCAGAAATGTAATTAAATGTATTGAAATAATGTGTTTGTTCTGGCTTAAAAGGAACATGTAAGACTACATTAAAGGCTACGCATATAGAACTTAAAATCAATTTTGGTTAAGATATGGGGTTCTGTACTTCGTTGCTAAAGGCACATCATGATATAATGCAATTTGGACCATTTTTAGTTTTGTATCAATTTTTATTTAAATTTTGACGATGGATCACCTTTGGTACGATAAAACAACTCATATATCTTCTATCACCTGGTTTATGATTAGAATATTACCACTATATTTTTTGTCTAATGAGAAGTTTAGAAAATTGATATTTATCATAATCAACGATTTGATCATTCTAACCTTTATTTACTTTGGGCCCAAATCAAAAAGCTTAAACTCCAAATATTTCTCATTTCAGGAATAGAAAAAGAGATCACTGAAGACGGATACGATAAAATGTTCCAATCGAATCATCTGGGCCACTTTCTGTTCACTCAATTACTCCTTGGTAAGTTCGAAAATCATCTTCTTACCCTTTTTATGTACACGAGCTTTCTGTTGTATTCTGAGCCAAAATTATTTCCAGATCTCTTGAAGAAAAGTGCTCCTAGTCGTATCGTCAATGTCTCGTCTTATGCCTATAGTTTATCGAAACCAGAGTGCCTGGAAGACTTTAGAAATGACAAGGACTTGACCCCTCTGAATGTGTACTCCAATACCAAACTTGCGAATATTCTGTTCACTAATGAGCTTGCCGAAAGACTTTCAGACACGGGTAATTATCATTTAATTTAATAATAAAAAAACAGTATTCTATTTTTATTATATTATTTATACAGGGTGCCCCAAGATAAGTGGCCACCCCTTCAATATTTGAACCCCTACAGATATTGTTATAAAAGTGTTGTATGGGATTATAGTAAAATGACCATGCCCCATCCAATGCAAAAACTTTCAACACCCCCTAGTGACAATGTTATGAGTTATAATTTTTATTTTAAAAAAGTTTTAGAAATTTGCTAAATTAGTCAGTTATAAAGTTGTAGAGCAACATCGATTTAGTACAAAAAGATACCTTGTACAGAGAAATGCCTCGAATAGAACCCCTAAAACGCACGCTCAATTAGGTAGAATTTAACAAGTTTTTACCTCCTAAAACGTTGAAAGTTGGTTATATCTGTAGGGGTTAAAAAGTTAAAGGGGGTGGACACTTATCTTGGGACACCCTGTTATAAGTAGTATTATTAAGTAGAGTATTTTGAATTTTTATAAAAAAAATTGTAAAGTTGGTAGAAATTTCAACAAAAAAACAAACAAATTTTATAAAATTTGTGCATTTTACAAAGAGGTTGTCCGAATATGCAATTTCCTGACCTTGCAACTAGCCTAAAGAATAACTTTTTATAATTATAAACAAGTAGCAAAAATAGTTGTTGATTAGTAAATATAATTTTTCTCATTAAAAGCTGGTCAGCTTGATGCACTACAAATTGACCCCCATTCAAATATTTTTGAACCTGCTGTGATTCTACATCAACTAAATATTCTGTTATTTATTACATTACCTGTCTTACATTAATGTAATGAATTTAATTGCAACTGAAATAAAACTAAACTGACCATTTTTCTTGAGTGTTAAAAATGATTTATCATTCTTTGCTTTAGGTGTGACAGTGAATTCACTGCATCCAGGTTGTGTGAAGACTGACATTCTCAAAAATGTATCAAGTTTGTTTGCTGTTCTGACCCGAATTTTATTTATCGTTGTGGGAAAGGTACGTTTTTTATTCGAAAATTTTTTACTACTTGTTCATCTATATTTTTTAGCCTTTTTATCTGTGAAAAAAAACAGTGCCCTAAACAACTTTAAATTGTGCACTATCTTTGAAAAAACGTTTATTGTAAGCTATTAAATTTTAATTAAATATTTATAGATTAAATATTTTTAATCCTACAAAAATGCAATAAAGTCTTTGAAGTTTTCCTTCATATTTTAATTAAAATATCATGTTCAAACATGCCTAACATTTTTATGGGAATGAAATTCTGGAATGAACAGTTTATGCCTTATTAAGCATTTGGAGATGAACCTCAAACACCAGACAATAATTGAATCGTCAGTTTAAAAAGGGGTATAAGTCTAAAAAAATGGCAAATTGACTTATTGTGCTCAAAAAAAATCTCAAAGCTTCGCTCTACACATGAGTGGGAAGATGAAAGAAATAACTACCCCCTATAGGCAGATATAGCCCCTTACAACCATTTAAATATACATAAATATTTAATTAATATACTACAATGTTCTTAATAATTAAGGATGTTATTAACGCATTAGTAATCCACCTGTTTCGAAAATGAAAGCGGAAGAGCACTCCAGCAATGTCTGACTCATCCGTCTTCTTCATCAAGGGCGTGTCCCGCAGAATGCCCAAAGAGCCATTTATTATTTCACTCCATTAACGGGACTCTCATTTGTTTCCAGAGCTGCGAAGAAGGGGCCCAGACAAGTATTTATTTGGCCGTCCACCCCGAAGTGCTGAAAGCTACCGGAAAGTATTACATGGACTGCAAGGAGGAGCCTCTGAAAGAGAAACTGGTCACCAAAGAGGCGGCCAAGCGTCTGTTCGAGGCCAGCGAAAAGGCCACCGGGGTGACATTTTCCTAATTATGGGTATTCTTTTGGAAATGTGCCTTCTAGAATCATATTTATCAATCATTGAACTTATACTTCGTCCATTCAGTTGAGTTTCAAGTGAATTTGTGGATAGATGTTAACTTATGATTATTAAAACTTATAAAGGACCTATAAGGATTGTGATGTTAACGTATAAGGACGCTTTTGGTAGCGAAAAGTCATGTGATCCAGTTAAATGAATGTGTTGCGTGAAATAAAACTATTTTTTGTATTTTATAGTTTTTATTGGAAATATTTTGCGGGGTATTTCTTTTTAAATTAAGTCTGGTTTTTAGGTGTTAATACTGAAACTTTCATCTACGATTTTATATAGTCCGATTCAGAGAAGGAGCTTCTAATCAATTGAGTTACAGAGTTTAAAAGCTACTTAATGACAAACGTTTTTTAAATTGAGTTATTACTTGTATTATGAAATATAATATTTTAGTCTTTTACCAATTAATGTAAGTATCAGATTGGAAAATGTTCGCAATGTCGTTTTGAAAAGTTTTTTAAACATAAATTCAAAATGTCGTAGTGACCCTCTAAAAATGACTCGTGACCCACAGTTCGGGTACATCTGGTATCAAATGGGAAAAACTTACAAAAATATCTTCAAAAGACCCTTTTAAAACTGCATTCTGCTGCAAAACCATCTGATCTGAATCTGTATCACTTAGCGTCTTTTTATGGCACGGATTGAAAACTTTCGAGACCCTTGCCTTTAAATTTCTGCTGTTTATAGTTTCTGTAAAACTAGTTTTTCCTCCTTAGTGGGCAGATTGCTGGAAAAACAACTTTGTACGATGTTTTTCCACCATCGCCTAAAACTTAACATTAGCCTCTACAATCTACTGAATGCTTTCCTCAAGTTGTCGAAAAAAAAATTCACTCAGTGCCCGTTTTGATGATAGATTGTATAAAGAAAACAGTTTTTTTTTTCATTTATTTGCCTGTGTCTTCACATTTGAGGTGTCACGAAGATTTACGCAAAATGCGGTGCGTGAACAGAATAATATATTCGTTGCATTAATTCTTATTGGTATAGAAAAAGCAGGTGAATAAACCGTACAAAGGACATTTTATGGTTGTTGTTAACAGATTCTAAGACGGTCACAGTTTATGTGCCTTTTGAGGAAAGTAATAAAATGAATCATACTTGGCATTATAATGAAGATGTTGGGAAATCTTGAACGAAATCTTAGCTTTTGGTTAGATTACCTCAGTAACTATAATTATCATCTCAATTTTTATTTCTAATGAATTTAACAAATTTTTAGAACTACACGCGACTGAAACTGGTTATTCATATCAAATTTTCAAACCTAATTTTGAGTGAACAAATCCATATTTTATTATAATCTTTTAATAATTTAATAAACGATATTTAAAGAATCAAAATGAAAAGTGGAATTGTTGTGCTAAATTCTGAAATTTATTTTTTAATCATTAAAATTTTTAATTGAAACTATGCCTTTTCTTTCTCACAAGTTTTGTGTTAAACTTAAAAAAAATGTGATCTGAGGCTATAATACTGATACTATTATTCAGTTATAAGTTTCTTAAAATGTTTCTAATTACGATATTATTTTTAAATTTATGTTTTTATCTTTATGATTTGCTTTCATCAATACTTTTTTCCAACTTCTTAAAATATGTTGTATTCACCACTAACTTGACCTAAAGTTAATCTGATACCAAGTTTTTTTTTACAATTCTGATAGGTTTAAATAAACTTGTTTGCCTTTTTCAACAACCAATTAGAAGTTTTGATTCCAGGTTAACCTTAGGTTATAGGTGAATACGGCCGTAAAAAGTATTGGTCTACTGCTAACCTTAATGTACTCCGACCTCTATCTATATGTTACGAGCAAAGTGATTAATAGGGCATTATTAATAATGCCCGAAGTGAAGGCGGGCAAAGTGATAAATTCCATTGAATTTATCACATTGCCCGGGCATTATTAATAATGCCCGGATTTATCACATTGCCCGTAACATATATACTGTTAGGGGGCTCACAAACTAATTCATTCATAAAGTAATTGAAATTCGAGTCAATTGAAATAACCATTCGAAATGTCACTGAAAAAAGCAGTTTATTATAAAATAAATATTCAGCCATTACATCAGTGGAATCAAGGATTCTTCCAGAGTGTCTGCTGCACACAATGAAACAATAGGCACCGTACACTTTGATTGCTGTGATGCTATGGTCCCCTATACATTCAAGCAGACAGGAACGAGGCACTTTGGTTATGACTAGAATCGTTCAGCATTCCTTCAAAAAAGGGCACCAGCTTTTTATATATGCATTGCGACACAAAATATAGGCTTTACGAATTTCTTTACAAATATATATAATGAAAAGTACACAAAACTAATCAAGTACTATATTACAAAAATACAGTGCCTCGATTTTCGAAGGCGTCAGTTGCACGGATTTTAAAAAGGTCTTTGTGGGCAGTATGCTGAATAAACAAGGCACCTAAATATTGTTACAGGTGTTTTATTCAATATAAATAGATAGTTAAAGTGTGCTATTCGAGTATGAATATGGCTTTTGAGTGTATAGGCACCATGAGTGGTATTATCACTATCCTTATGTGAAATTCCCGCACTTATTGACAAGAAGAAGAAACAATACGCTTTAACTACTACACAAAGCACATTAACTGATACAAATGAATGATTGACAAATGAGAATGAATAAATAATGACGTGAAGTTTAGGAGTCACCTTAAAAAGGTGAGTAAAAAGTGGGGAAGTTAATATTAATTTCATATTTATATTTTAATCGTAGTTATTTAGCTAGGTGTTGACTAGAATAAGGAATATTATTTATTAGACAACCTTAATCGTTTAAGTTCAAGAACGAATCTAAAATAAATTTAGTCATTCTGACCTAAATTACACATTTTAGGATGAAATTAATTCCTCACAAAAGCTCTGACTACAATAAGATTTTTTTTCCATAGGCAATAGTTTATTCCCTAATAAATTGCGTAAATACACTCTGTTTGAATATTTTAAAAGTGGATATATGCAAAATGCAATGATATACATTTTCCTGAAGCTCATAAAGAGAAGCATTAACTAACTCTACTAAGATTTTTTTTTTCTGCAAAAATTTATCCTAATGCCAAAAAAGTAGAAACTTGTCCTGAGTAAATCTTTAAAACAAGATAAACAGAACTTCAGTTCCATAAATTTCTCCAAAATGTTCTAGTTTTACTAAGGTTTTGTAAATGTGATGTAGTAAAATACAGATTATCAGTAAAGGCTAATATTATCATGACTAACACCAGATAGTTTTTAAATACATATAAACACTTATTCACATCTATCTCGAAACATTCTACATATTCACACAAAAGCCATTCTGGATCATTACATATTCACACCAGAACAATCTGATTCTTATTAGGAAATTAATATCCATATAAATAGCATTTCCATAGTCTTAATAGTATTTATATCAGAATATTCTAATCGTGCAACATGCACTGATCAGAACATTCTCGACATACTGGAGGTTTCCGAATCTCAGATCAGAGCTAAACTGTAATCCGATCAGAGAATTTTGACCTCCATATGATTTACCCTAGTATCTCCGGGCTACTTTCAATTCCTATGGAAGTGCTTAGTACGCATGCTCCGGAACTTAGAGCAGGAAGAAAATTCCATTGAAATGTTCACAGCTTTTAATTCTTTAGCATGCGCACTAAACACTTCCATAGGAATTGAAAGTTGTCAGGCTAGGTCATAGACTTGGTATAGTTGCGTTAGGTCTTTTTATCAGAATATTCTGCATGTGTATCAGAACATTCTGATCCTCAAAATGCTACAAGTTTCCGAATCTCATTTCTGACGGTTGAAGGATTTTAAATAGTTACATATTCGCACCAAACACACTCGGATCAGAACATTCTAATCCTCTCAAAATACACCAGAACTTCCCGAATCCGACAATTCCAACCACATTCTCAACAATTCACAGTCACATGTTCATGTTCATCAGAACATTCCGATTCTCAACAGTCAGTCCAACGTCATCGGAGCTTCTGAACACATTTAAATGCTGCAGCGAAGAAATAACGCTTCTTCACGCCATTTTGTTCTGACTCTCTCGTGCTGATCCCTTATTTTCACGATCAGCTTTCTCGGCTGGTGGAAGGCTGAGGTGGCGATCAGCTGATGCTGCAGTCGGTCTTGAGCTTCTGTTCGAGCTCCAGGAGCTGACCCATGAAGTGCAGGTTGGGGGAGATGATGGGTCGCTTGCTCTTGACCACCCGGTAGGCCTCCATGGAGCTCATCTGGGCGTGGTACATCAGGTAGCCGATGGCGATGGTGGCGGAACGAGAGATTCCGGCTTGGCAGTGGACCAAGACGGCACTGTTCCGTTTGCGGGCTTCGTCTGCAAGAGAAAAAGAATGGTCAGATGATTCAAAATCTCAAAAATATATTATTATATAATATTGCTTTAGTAGTTTGGGTTCTTACGTATTATCCCGTGACCGTGCCGCTTAATACGAAAACGTTACCAAATCTCAATGACTTTACTGTAACTATGCCGCTGAATTAGACGGCAGCTGAACGGTTGACGGGATAATACGTAAGTACCGTAGTTTGTAACGATTTGAGCATACAATAAATATGGATATTAAGCCTTCCTCTTAGGGACAATTCACAAATTACATAATTTTATGGGGTAGTTATACCCCCCCCCGAGTCAGAAATTGCCATACTTCAATAATCCCCCTCCCTATGATTTCACACTTTTAAAACTAAAATTAAGTATAAATTTAACACCTTTCAAAAAATCTTACTTTATTTATAAATTAATGCCGAAGATCTGGTCCTATCTAAAAGTTTTAGGAGTGTTTGAATTTACCTTTCCTTTAATATTTACTCTCATTGGTCATAAGTATTTATTAATTTTAGAAACCAGTTTAAAATCAAATTGTTCGTCACTACTTTTAAAATTAATGTCCCACAACCCCTAACTCAATCATTATTTTCTTGGTGCTACAAATATTTTACTACTGAATAAACCCGGGATCTCAATTCAAAAAGCTTTTCATTGCTTCACGGGAGACACATCAGCGATTTAAAACCTTCCGAGATGGTTGGTCCTGACGCGTCTTTTGGAAGTAAGGGTCAAGGAAGAAGCCCTTCAAGAGAGCATATCGTGCGGCCATTTGTTGCGAGGGCGGAAGATCTTTTCAGGGCGTGAACCAAACCGTGTAATTTTATTCTCTAATACACAACGGCTCTATCGCAAAGGTCGTTGGCATTGCATGGGGCGCACGTTTGTAAAGGTGTTTTGCATTGCGAATTTCACAGAGAAGTTAATCCTGATGTCTTTGTTACTGATGGATGTGCATCGTGAATTTGAAAGGTTAGTAAATTCTTAAGTTTTTAGATCTTTTTCGAATTCGAAGCTAAGACGACATTTTTTTTTTGTGTTGTATGTTTGTATGTCGTAGTGACTTTTTGATCTATTAATATTGGGAGGGTTTGTTTGATTGAAGTGATCTTGAGAAGAAATATTTATGTTGAATTGAGAAGTTAACAAGAATACCAACTATTTTGTACCAAAAGCAAAGTCAATAAGCATGAAAATCGAATTATGGCACAGCTTCGATAAGAGTCTTCCAGCCGCCACGTTTACCCAAAAGCACAAATGATGACAACACGAGCATATTGCTGTGGATAAACATAGCGGCTGGACTACTCTTATCGAAGCTGTGCCCGAATTATTCTAATTAATCGAGTATTCAGAAAGAGTTATATATTAATTTCACTTTTACACCTATATAAATTTTAAACTCAGAAATTAATTTTGATCTTGCAAATAACTTGTAACAGTATAACAACATAGTAAACTGATTGTTGAATTGCAATATACACACAACTTTTTCCTCCTCTAGAAACTCATTCATTCACTTAAATATATTATTAACGTAACGATTTAGTTATACAATCATTCAATCAAGTAATGATTCTACCGGTATTGACTAGTTTTTGCTCTTCTTACACGTTCCGTTCACGTGAGCAGCAAAGTGATTCATTTGATCTAAATCACGTTTGATGCAAATGGCTGAGGACTGCGGAAGGACTTTCACCGATCCAAGGACAAAATATAGGTGCCGGCGAAGGAAGGTATTTTCCGCACTCCTCAAGGAAATGCTAAGTAACGATTCGCATTAATTTCCAATCAAGTAATTATCTACAAGATTCCATGTAACCTCAGGCGAGAAAACTTGACATAAATTGGTCACAAGGCGTTCCTTTAATCATATAGACTCAAGCAATTTGCTTTGTATTTAATGATTGATTTGTGATGGGAATGTTAAATTCCTTTTTGAGATAGTAGGTGTTGAGAAGTCAAATTTAATTCTTCTTTTATTTCATCCATGGGCGGATTTACGGGGGTCATTGAGGATCAGTGCTCCCCCCAATTGTTTCAGAATATTCAACTTTTTAATGGTAAAGGATGTTTTTAATGCAATATCTCAAGCATGCCTTCATAGAGCTCATAATCTCATCTTTAAAAATAAATCTTTGAAATGGTTCTCTCGGGCAAAATAACACAACATATGCATTTTAGTTTTAAGGGGTTAAAAATTTAATAGGAATGGTATTATCGCCGAATTTGGCTCAAGATGTCTTCAGAACATTTAAACTTCATCGATCCTCTGTAAAGATCGCATCGACCCTTATGTGAGTTTATAAATTGATCATTTGCTAAATAGTCTAGTACAATTCCGTTATCTATCCCGTTGAAAACCTCCAGAATATCTTTTAGACACCAAATATTGAAATATCTCAAAATTCTAATACAAATATAACCTCGTTATCTCAAAAACCTTTATAAGTCGAAAAAATATTTTTTCCTCTTGAAATTAAGTATTTCTCAATATTTCCTTGTTATCTCGAAAACTGGCCCTCGAAAAACTTTTTTGGGTCCTTTCGATTTCGAGGTCATACTGTAGTTGGCATCAACCAAAACCATTAATTTTGATCGGCTGGTTTACAATTTTTGACAACACTTCTCCTCTAACCATTGCCGAAACATCTCTAAATTTTCTAACGGAACAGGTAACAGAAAAGTACCAGCAGCCTCACACCAATACATCAATTGAATATGTTCCCTACCTATGAAGGCAAAAGCCCTGTTGAAGTACTGCTTGATGTTCTGCTGGTGAGAATCGGCGGCTGGTAGTCGCAGGAAGGTGAAGTCGCGGTGGTCGCAGTACTCTGGGACGTGACTGGTGACGTTCAGGACGTAGCGGATGCCCAGGGCTTTGAGGGTGGAGAGGTCCTCTGCGTCCCTCTCGCTGCCCACGTACAGGAAGGGCAGGATGGGGGTGGCGCGCAGGTCGCTAGGGTGCTGCGCCGGACAGCAGTCCTCTTGGGGAGGTGCGGGCAGGGATAGGCAGGAGTCGCTCTGGCTTTTGGAGAATTCTTGCCAGCCGCCTGGAATGGAAAGGTGCGGTTATAGTTATGCAATGGTGTAAATTGTTCAGTAATAGTGATTAAAGCGTGTTTGTTGAGTTTAGAACCATGGTGCTGCGGAATGATTTAGTTGGACCAGGAACGGCGTTTTTTTTAAAATATTTTTTAAATAAAATCAAATTTGTTAACAAAATGAAAAGTTACTTTCTTAGACACATAAAAGAGCAAATTCAAAATAAAACGTTTGTTTATTTTAAAGGAGTCACGGATTGTTTTTTGGTTCTCAGATTTCTTTGGTTAGTAACATAAGGTAAAGACGTAAAGAAAAATAAAAGCTAAACCTGGCTGAAAAATACAAAAGTTTTAAATGAGCATGATTAAATGAGAATTATTTATACAATAATAATAACATTATCCTCCCCATAGTATAATAAAACGCATATTTATTTATTCCATGGAATAATTTGAAATACCCATGAGATATAATATTGGTAGATACAAAGATACAAAGGGAGTAATGTAACAGAAAAGAAGTTAGCATAAATTAAAACACTACATTTTACACAATGTAGATTAGAAGACAAATCAGTTCTGAAGTTTTCTTTTTACAAATGTATGCCGCAGCATCATTTCGTGCTGGTTTTTTGATCATAATTCTCACAAAATCAGTAATAGCCAAATTAAGATCTTAACAATGTTTAAAAAAAGAAAGATGTAAAGTTATTTTTTTAAAACTATCTCCCATGACTACTCCCGCTCATGCAATATTAAGCATTTTCACATGACCCCTAACTTTGACTACTTTGCCTATTTGTTTACATTTGTTTCATCACGGCATAATAACAAAACAAATCAATTCCTTCACACAAGTCCAAAATATCAGAATTTAAAACCAATCAACGCATTTAAACCTAAAACCAAAAACAATTAGCGAAAGTAACTTACAGAGAGACGGATTCCTTTTCACAGTAAAGCAAAAGTGTTTCTTCATTCTCGCGCCGAAGGAAAAAGTCGATATCAAAAAATGAGAACCGATCCGATTCGCTTTCTCGGAGGGGAGTGGTGAACAAAACGAAGCCTCTCCTCCTCTATCGGGGTTTACTCACCATCACCTCCCACAATCTCACCGAAAACCTTAACCGTGACTCACAGATAAACCGCCGATGAGATAAGCTCACTTTCAAGAGAGAGAGGAGGAAACGTAAACCAAATGATTCGTCTTATTGTTTATTGGTTGGTCACTAGTAAAATATCTTCTCTATACAATATGAAAAGCCACACACACACCTTGAAAATTGATCAAAGTTCTGATAGAGATAGATTAAAAAATTATGTAAACTTGCCTTGTACTGGTCACCTAAATAATAACGTATCTTGTAAACAATATGAATAGCCGTACATACACTTTTTGAACATCCAATTATTTAAGGATCCAACCAGTAGGGAGAGATATCACTCTGTCCAGATAATTCTGTCTCAGAGATTCGGAAAACCAAACTAATTTGTCTTAGTATTGGTCACGTAACTTATCTTCTTCGATATGAAAAGCCGTTCACCTTGAACACACCTAACTCTTTAGAAGAGAATCAAACCACTCTGGGACTGTGTTACTCCTTCAGTGTAACGAAAACTGCACCGGTTATAAAATTCTGCCCCGGGGATTTGAAAACCAAGTAGTACCGATCTTCAGTATAAAAAGACGCACAGATCCAACTCTTAGGAAGATAAATTGATCAAACTACTCTAGGAGTTATTCCTTCAGGATAACAGATAAACTTCTAGTCATGAACTTCATCTGTCACAGGGAATTCACAAAACAAATGAGTTTGTCCTAAACTGGCCACTAGTTAAATATCTTCTTCTGTATGATAAACCGCACACCTTGAACATATATCCAACTCTTTAGAAGAGAAATGTTGAATGGAGTTGCTCCTTCAGGTAACAAAAACAAACCCTGTTTTGAAATTCTGTCTCAGGGATTTGAAAACCAAGTACTAAATCCTTTGATACTGATCACAAGAAACGCATCTTCGTCAACACGAAAAGAGACGAGCACACACCTTGATGAGCACCCAACTCTTTAGTGATCAAAACCACTTGGAGAAGATGTTACTCATCAGTCAGGGTGACAAAAATAGCCCCGGTTGTGAAATTCTGTCGCAGGGGGATTCCAGTGTCGCCCTCGTAAACCGCCCTGACAAACAACTCAACGGGAAAATACATTCGTCTTTCCGGGTGTGTAAGACTCCTCCTAAATATTTACCACTTTCTCCTGTTCCCAAGGAACTGCTGAAACTTCGTAAGTGGTGTGTCACCTGTGATGACACCCTTCCGCAAATTATTTCAGTCCGCGTAAAAAACCGATTCTGGGAATATCGATCTTGTGATAACGCCTAATATACCAAAATGTTGCGCAATATTTTTTAAGTGTGGGGTGTTAAGTGGAACAATGGTTTCTCATTTCCCTGAAATGAAAGATTTGCGATAAATTTTGTTGATGTTACCAAACCCTCATTAGTGATGCCGGTTATACTCTATTAGGCGAAATTTTCTACCAATATTAAGATGGAGAAAATATTATTGCTATACATTAAGAGCATGACAAATATTTTTCTAAATATCAGCTGTAACCAGTAGGAAAGCTATTACTACATTAAAACATAATACTAAAACCTTGTCAACTATTTTCCACAATTTGAGAAAATTACCCATAGTTGATGATAAAATTTGTTTGCACAAAAACTCAATATTTTATCGCTGTTTTTTGAGAGTTTTTAAACGCTTTACTAAGAACGTAAGAGCTCCTCACTTCTTTGACGCCCCATAGAATAACATCTTAAAGGAACCAGAAATAATAACTTCATCCCATTACCTCAAAACGCTCAGTATGTAAACGTGCCATTAGCATAGAATTCTGAGTAATTTACTTGGTTTAAATGGTTAAGTGAAAGGGTTTGTCAACCACAAAGTAAGGAATAAAATCCCGTTTATACTTTACTATACAACATCCAGGGGCGCCGACTCCGGGGGTGCTGGGGTGCTCTAGCAACCCCCATGTTTTTTGTGGGGGTGCGCAGCAACCCCATGAAAAACCTATTTCTAAAAATTTTAGAAATGAGCTAAATCCAAAACCAGGACCCCACTCCCACGAGTAAAAACAAAAACTTGAAAAGGCAGAAATTGGTGACTCGACCTATCGCAAGTTCGAAGCTTCCTCCCTCGTCTCGAACAGCGTTATTGTTTAAATCACTCAAAACACGAGGGGGCAGAGAAAACACAAAAAGTTCCCGCCACAGAAAGGGACCTCCCGGCTTTTTCGAGAACCCTCAGTTTTTGACAGGTTTAGGAGGTTATAGTGATGAAAGAATACCGCCGGGGCCGGGTGACGCTATGCCTTCTCTTCGGATTATCTTTAAAATTATGGGACATGTGACCAGAAAAAAGAGTCATATAGGGGGTGACATTTGTACTAGAACAAGAAGAGGTCATTTGCAGTTGTACTTTGACTTTGGTTGTGATCGTATCTGTCTCTTAACGTTTTTCGCCTACATCGCTCTCTGGATTTTTGATTTTTCATAGGTAAGAACGCTTTTATAATTACTCGAAAAAAGTGAGGGGAGCATTGATTATCCTTTTTATTAATTAGATAATAATTACTTTTGATGTTAAATATCTTTGTGACAGGGGATTTTAAAAACTACCTATTTTGGTCTTAAAGTTAATAAAATAACGCTATTTGTTTGAAATTATTTTTATCCATAAGTATGCTTTTGAATTCTATGAAACCTTTTTATTGGTTCCCAATTCAAGACGCATCCTCGAATTGGGAAATACTTTTGAATCGACAGTTTGGAAAAGGGAGAAGTCCAAAAAATGAAAAATTGATGTTAGTGTGCTCTAAACTATCCAAGCTTTTCTCTATACGCGAGTGGAAAGCGAAGAAAACAAATCTACCCCTTATAGACGAAATAGCCCATTAAATTTGCGAAATCCATCTCCATTTATCGTATTTTTAACTTTAATTTAAAATTAATTATCCATGGAATGTTTGACTCCATTCATTCGAATTCATTTTTCATCGATTATGCCTTAATGACTAGTATTCTTAATAATTTTGAATTTTATTTGTCAGTCTTTCTATTTCTCACTTTTGTTCTGTGAACTGAGAAGAAATATAACTTAAATGTCAATTTTATTTTTTTGAACTCCTGTTACTGCATGAATATCCTAGGCCAGTGGTTCCCAAAGTGGGGTTCCACGAAAAAATTTAGGGGTTCCGCGAGACAAATTTTATTTCCTTAAAGAAAATAAAAATAGTGTTTTTTTTATATTAGTTCATCAAAATGCAAATCCTACTAAAAATATGTATTAAATTCTTAAAAATGTATGTCCAAAATTCGGATTAGGTGTACCAAAACAAGTTAAAACCCTCTTTTTATAATCAAATTTCCAAAAATTTTCTGGGGGAGGACCCCCAGACCCCCCTGATGGTTTTTGGAACTCGCTTACTAACAACTCTTTTAACATTAAGTTAACTTGTTTCATTTAATATCAGATATTAAATTTTGAAAGTCGTTGATTTTAAAATATTCAGGGTTCCGCGATCATTGGCAACTCATTGGGGGGGGGGGGGGGGGCACGAGCAAAATAGTTTGGGAACCACTGTCCTAGGCCATTCTTATAAGATGTCGGGATATATGGATTACTTTGATATTTATAAGGTTTACTTCATTATTGATATTTTATTCCTCTTTTGCCTTTTTAATAATTTATTAAAAATTAGTTCTTATAGCAGTGGCGTAGACAGGGGGGTGCAACGGGTCTTTTGCACCCCCTAAACTTTTTCTTTCATAAAATAAAATATTTTAGAGTAGCTTTTTTATTTCCCTATAACATAATTGTATTACATATTTTTTAAATCTAAGAAAGGGATTGTACCGGCGCGGAGGTACTCTCTCCCAGCTGCGGGACTTTCATTAACACCCTCCTAAACCTGTCAAAAACTGAGGGTTCGTCGGTCGTTGGGCCACCCTCACAAATGGCGGGAACTTTTTATGTTTTCTGCCCCCTCGTATCTTGAGTGATATAAACAAGAACGCTCTTCGAGACGAGGGAGAGAAGAGAATGAAATTAGAACCGATTATCGAGGCGACCACACCAGACATTGGAGCTCTGCTCCCTCAGATATCAAAAATAATTATATATTTTAGTAGCTGATGATGTATTTATAAGTGTAAATAATAGATCAAGTTCTTAAATTCTGGAAGGGGTCAGTAGAAGGTATAAGTTTAAGCTTAAGTCGCATTTTTTATACGTCTTCTCTGTGTCCGATAGACTTGAGATAAAATTGCCCTCTTATTAAAATGAATCGCAAATCAACAATTAATGATTTTTTTTAAAAAAATACATCTGTGAGTGACAACAGCTTAAGTGAAAGACCACCTAATCTAAAAAGACGTCACGGATGCGTTATTTATTCTTCTACAGAGATGGTAAGAGGTATTTTAGTTACCAATAACTTTAATTAATGACTTATACAATTTTGATTTTGTTTAAATTAATGGTGATTTCTATTCAAGGAAAAGACGCAATTTGATTTAAAAATAAAAAAATTATTGAATTTTTAGCTGTATATAGGACCATTATTTTTATACATGAAAAATTTTGTAGCTATGTAGTGTTTGTGCCGGCCTATGCTTCATCCTTCTGCTTTTTCAGTTTATTATTTTCTCATTATTCCATTTTTCGTTTTTATTAAAAGAAATATTAACTTCTGATATAGAATTTTTTACATGTCTATTATGGCACGAATATGTAAATCTGTACCACTTTTACGAGTTATAATTATCGGTATAGTATGTTAATCCAACACCTGTGAAAGAATTCAAACTTTAATCACTTTAAACATTCAGTTTTTGTTAGAGTGTGTTTGAATATGAATATTTACTTCTATTTAAAAGATATTTTTTTTTGATAATTTTAGAAATGGAATAACACTTTTTTAGAGCTACCAGTATTAACAAGTAGTATCATGTCCAATATATAAGTAATACTTAATTCAATTCGGAAACACTTATTTGTAGTTTAATTGCAATTGATTTTTAAATGTATGAGAGTAGTAGGTACTAGAATAAGAATAAATGGGCTATATCTCCTGGATGGAATGTGTAAATATTTCGTGCAAATTTCGTAAGACAGTTACATAAACATTCGGGGTAAACAAATTTACTCATCAAATTCAGGATGAGTATAAGAATCTACAATATAAATTGTCAAAATTTGATTTTACATAATTTTTAAAAAATTATAAACTGTTAAACTATATAATATTCCTTATGTTCCACAACATAATTTTACATCAACATTAATTTTGCTAGTGTTCAAAAAAAAATTCCTGCACCTGTTGTACCACTTATCTGAATTAACGGGAGAGGTAAAATCTGCATAAGTAATTTTAACGAAAATATACATAGCTATGTTCCTATCGTGAACCAAAATATAATACAGAGACCAGAGACCGAGGGTCATGTAGCATGTAGCTGTGATACTTTTAAGGGTAAATTTATTCATATTAATTTTTTTTAGTTTGATTATAAATAACGTTACCGCATGAAAAAATCATTGTAAGTCCGTTTAGGCCAAATAGTTAAACTTCACTCAAGAAAACTAAAACAAAATAATGTGAAATAAATGTCAAAAAAATTGTAACTCCTTGTTAAACGAAAAAGATGGGGCTTAATATTGATTAGATAATTCCTCAACTACTGCAACTGTCCATAATGAAAGGGATAAAGAATGAATACTAAGAGAAGCCAGTGAATTAAATACGTAATACGTTAATGCATGAGCCCCTCATTTTTCGTTTTACGAAGTGTTATAAAATTTATTTTATAACTGATATTTTTCCAAGATTAATTTAATAATTTATTTATTGTTGTAGTATTTTTTTGGTATAGTTATAAATCTCTTGATTTTTTTTTACTACGATCAAGGAAGATTGATATTACTACATGGCTAGTTTTTTTTCCTAATGGTAATATAAAACCTAAATTTTTCTTCTTTCTTTCGATATCATCGTGCACCCCCCAAAAATAATTTCTGGCTACGCCACTGTCTTATAGCATAAATTTAAAGCCTGTTTCTTGTAATTTATGGGTTTTCTGCAGTGAATTTTTTAAGGTTTTAGATATCACTTTTTAGGTTCACCACTAGCTAGTAACTTTCTTTACAGTAATCGAAAGTTTATTCTCAACAGCATGAAATTTCATAAACTTATGTATTTAAAGATTTTTAAACAAATGAACAAGGAAATAGTGAAGTGAGAAATAAATTTTATCAATAAAATGAAGTCGAAAATGTTAAAATGTACAGTAAATATTTCCTGTTTAGCACACCAGTTTCTATTAAAAAACTCTGATAAAATTTTGTTATTCCTTTTAGTCTAAGGAAAACAATATTTTCAGAAATTTTAATCCAAGTTTTGATGTGGTTAAAAATTTTAAAACTACTGCGTGGCTGATAATAGTTACAAAAATTACTTCAATTGGAAAAATCTATAAAAAGTACCGATTAAAATGTGTTCCCCCCTTATTATATAGAAAAAGGAAATACCACTCATGATTGAATTTATCATAGATTTTCATAAGCTCTAATCTAGATAAAAATTTGAATTGAACGGGCTTTAATTCTTGTGAACTTCATCAGGGTATATAAATATGTATTAAAAATGCTGGTTCAAACAGTCATTTGAGCAACCCCACTGATTTTGAAAACCCGGCGCCCCTGACAACATCAACATTAAGGTGTTATTTCCGACGAAATAAAATTAGTTAGACGATTTTCAGTTGGAAGGCAAATTCGGTGCCGCATTTCACCCCAAAACTAAACAATTTTCCTTTTAGAACCAACCCTCAAAAATTCCTCACATCCCCATTTTTCCAGGCAACATCCATCCATCCGAGAATCGATTCTGAAAAAAATCGATCCACCCCCACAACTCGATCTTTCCCCCATCCATCCGATCCCTGCCCAGCGCGATCTTCTTCCCAAAAAAACGACCATATTAGCCGAAAACGGATCAGGAAGGGGGGCAAAGCGATTCAAACAAAAGAGACAATCACCCCCCCCCCTCGACACCGGTGGTGAACGAACGCTCGTGAACATGATGTCACCTCGCGGTGACGTCACGACGTGTGTCACTCACGTCATTCCCGCGCTTTGTGTCAGGCCCTAAATCGGGAAAGCACCCCTCCTGGCATCGGTTGGCAGATGAACACATCATCCGAGTGAATCACGGCGAGATGTTGTTTCACTTAGTCACCGGCGGACTGAATAAATATTTATATCGGCCCTGGGAAGGAGATTAAAATTCGGGATACTTGAAACGCCATCGCCTCCTTAGGTTTCCGGAGATGCGGTGTCCGAAGTCCGTTACTGCATCCCCTGCATCCTACTCAATGATTAGTTGGCTCCTGGTTTGGTCATTGGGTCATGAAACCCCAACTGAACCAATTTAAACTCCCTTGAGCAAATGTAAAACCCTTACTAAACCCTTACTCTGTTATTCGAACTTTATATTCGTTTTCAACTCTTTAGGAACTAAGGGTGGGCGAATCCAGGAGAAGGGGATATGGGGCTGAAGCCCCCCTACATTTTAGCGGTTCTTCCAATTTTTGTTAAATTTTATTCACTAGTTAGAACTTTTATCTACTTATTTTCATGACGAAAAAGACAAATAAGAAATTTATGGTGTTTTAAGAAAAATAACGACTCTTTTAAATTTGAAAAGACATGGTAATGATAATACCAATAGTGTTGGATCCTCAGCCAACACTATGACCCTTATGACTATGAGGGAGGAATCCTTGACAAAATCCTGGTATTGCCATTCTTATGTCTTGTTTAGCGCCTTATGATATGTCCTTATGAGGACCTGGTGACCATTAAACCCTAAACTAAACCAAATCCAATCTAATCCTGTATTCGTCACTGTTAGGAACTACTCTGATAATTGATAATACGAAGAGATTCCATAAAAGTTTTTTGAGTTATCCAAAATCTCAAATAAAAAAATTAATATTTATAAATTAGAAAGTTCAAGGGTTAAAAAGAAGTCTTCTAATAAACCTCAATCTCAAATTGGAGACGAATTCCCTATTCACCAGCTGTTGTTTCTATCACAGAAAAAAAGGATGCCTACAGGGAGAAGGATAAACCAAATGAAACAAAAAAAATTACAAAGTACGTAACAATGAAACGAAGAAACGGCATATGTGCGGTGAGTACGCCAGGTGAAACGAAAGTGCGTGTAGCGAATATAAAATGGGATTGCGTAAATTGTTATCAAAGTCGAATCAATATACTATTAAGTAGAACCATGGGTAGAACCGGTAGAACGGATGGGGTTAGGATATCATCAAGCCCAATCTGTAGTAAGGTAAAAAAGAGTGAGAACACGATGTTTATTGAAATACGTGAACACGCGAGTGACGTTAACCGCAACGTCAACGTCAAACATCCGTGGACGAGTGCATTTGGGTGTCACGCAATAGTAAGTCTTAAAATTTTTTAAATAATGTTATTATATAAACGCGGCATGAAAGAGAAATATTTTGTATTCAGAATTTTTCTTAGGTCTTAGATTTTATTCCGAATAAGCTAAATAGAGAATTTTAAATCATGATAGAAAATGGAGGAAAACAACCCGTAATGTTAAGAATACCAACCATGATTATATGATAAATAAGTAAAAAGCTTATTGAAAAAGTATTTACTTGGGCCCCATTTATCTTTTCTAAAAGAAGAGAACTAAAATGATAAAAAATGACGACAAAAAAAAGTTCTAGGTCCTATTATGGCGGAATACATTAAGACTGTCTTGTGAATAATTGCTACTATAATCCAAAATTAATAGAAGTTATAATACTAGAAATATAAGGTAAAAAAATTGATAAAATTCAGCGTAAGAATGACTAATCGCCAGGATTGCTCTCTTAAAAGGGTCAGTTATTGTAAAAGTGATTCTAAATAGAAGATGCTAAGGAGGTGCCACAACTGCAAACGGCCTTATCAACTTTCTCCACAGATTAATAATAAATTTGAATAGGTAGATAAACGGCAAAGCAAGTGAGTGTGAATCAGCAACTATCTCAATCAAACAGCTTTGAGTCGTAACGTCTTTTCACCGGTCGGTCACACCAGAGTAAACCCGTAGATAACACCCAGAAGTTGTGAATGATACTGGTGAACAAACACATCATCATCAGGTGTTACCTCCTTCACGCTTTGTCTTCCATCCAGAACAATAACTCCATCATCCCCCCACCAAATGAAAAGCGACAACGATCAACAACTGATCATCATCCATCTGGCCCGCAAACATTCCACCACCCCCGCCGATCTATTTATCGGAACCGTTACGGACCCTCACCTATCCCGCGGTCCCCCGGGTCCCTTCGACCCAGAGTGGGTCCGGATTGAAGAGCGTGTCTATTAGTCAGCCATTAACGGCCGACAAAGTGCCGACTCAGCAACCGTGACGTCATAAAAACGAATCAGGGGGGAAGAGAATGATAGGGGGACGATCATTCTTCCTACCTACCGATAACGGACTCGATGATGATGATGAATGATATAGGTAGTGACGTGGACATGTATTCGCGCTAAGTCATCTGATAGTGAGAATTGGGCATTTAGATGAATGTAGAGATTTGGTGGAGGGTTTGTGTTGTTTTTGTTCTAGTATTTTTCTGGTCTGGGAGCTGTCTCAGAAGAAAGGCATCGATAGCCAAGGACGGGAAAATGTCTCGTTGTTTCGTTACGTAACCTTGTCAGGCTTGTTGCGAAAGTTGGTTGTTGGTTAAGGAGATTAGATTAGGATCTGGTTTAAAAATCGTTTGCGCGTCTGCTTTGGAAGTGTTACTTGTCTTATATTGTTTTTTTTATTGTAATGATATTTTGATATTAAATCTCCGTCAGAAGGATAAATTAATACATAAGATGTATTTATAAGGCGTTTAAGGGGAGAATTCAAAGCTCAAATTAAACTATTAAGCATTCTGTTTATCAGTAAAAACTTTAAAAAAAAAGATTATACGAATTTCAAGACTACAATATTAAAAAAAAAAGATAATTTTCCCAACGGTTTTTGGCATCGCCCAATTGTTGTCAATAAAAGCTTTAAATATGCATGCCATTAATGCACTATATTGATACACATAAAACGTTGGACTCAACACATTATTGAATTAACAATATTTCATTGTCCGATATCCAATTTATTCGGTTCCATCAATGGCCAAAAAGAGATGATGACATTACAAAAACAATCAACTCTATGGAATCCAAAGATATAAAATTTAATTTTAAAACTCTAAGTAAAAGTATTCGGTGAATATTGTTAATACATTATCAAAAAATTGTACAGGAAATCTGGAAGCATCTGTATTATAGGGTCAACAAACTTTATAAGGTCTAAATAAATATTTTATCCACGCGAACAAATTTCTAAAGATTCAAATCTGTAGCGGTCTTATGAATAAAACCCAACACTGCTTACTTCACCCTTTCGCGTGCTGGAACGAACTGATTTGAACTCTTAAAAGTCGTCACATAAAACTTCCGACTCTTAGAAAAGAGAATAGCTTTTGTGCTCTTTTATGACTAACTCTTCTGCAGTAGAACGTTTCACGCTGTGGTGACAATAATCAACAGTGGCCATGTGGCGATCTCTATGACCTGTCTCACTCAGCAAGACAAAACACACTCAAAAGAAAAGTGAAATCCCAGACGAGGGATTAGACACGGAACCTGCACCCGGAATGGAAGCTAACGCCTCTCTCAATTAAGTCGTTTTCACTGCATAGTCACAGTCAGTGCGGCAAAACGGATTTACAGGCGTTGCTTGGGGAGTGAAGCTATGCGGGAAAAACACACATGCAAAAAGTCTGTTAAAGATCATGATTTTTGGTAATCTTTTCGATATCGACTATTAATTTTAAATAATTATACTGTCTATTTTTGCTGTAAAACTAAATATTTCATCCTTTGGAAACATAATATTTTCTGTGCCATAAAGGGTTATTTGATTTTTTTTTTAATTCCACGACTTAAAACCGTAAATGGGATAAAATTTTTAATAGTGATAATTTTTTGCGTAGTTATTTGAGATTAACATCCCTCCATTTGGTTTACTGAAGTTAAACTTCTTCAATAAATAACTAAGCACAAGTAATGCAACAAGAAATTTGGTTCTTACTCCTTCGGCATAAGATACAAACCAAGCTGTACATTAGTCAACTCAGGATCGACTCTTTAGAATTTAAGGTTAATTTTTAACTTACGAATTTTAACACAGAAATACAGAGAGGACATAGCTCAACACGCATAACTTTCATTAACACGATCTTAAGCAACGAATTTTCAGTCCAGAGAAATACAAATGTACACAGCTAACACGCATAACTTTCAATCAACCAAATGAATTCATCGCCACGCAGTAACACTCCACTAATAAAAAGACACCCGCCCCCTCAAAAAATCAACCCCCCATCGATACCCCTCATCATTAAGGAGTCCATGACGAATCCCCAGGAATTAAATTACCCACCCCCTTAAACAATACAGAAAGAGCACGCTACACAATAATAATAATACCCCCCAGACTCAAATTAGCCCACTCTATTTAAACCCACTCACTCTTCATATTCGAAAAAGGGGGAGGGAGGGTGGATGACTCCGCGACCTCAAGAGGGGGTGATAGGTAGGAAAGAATACCTGACATATGCGGTCAGTTTCCACCCCTACCATAAAACTGTCAATCACTGATAAGAAAGGCGCGCAATACTTGGCGACCCTTTTTCTCGTAGTGGCGGGGTCTTTTTCGCTAATGACCCTTTCCCTCGCCAAGTAAAAAAATTCGAATTCCTGACACATGCGGTCAGTTTCCACCCCTACCATAAAAAAAAATGTACGAATAAATATGAAGAAATCGGAGATGTAAAAAAATTTCTCTCAGCTATGTCATACCTTCAGAAATTAGACTAAAATTGTGTTCTATGTTATTGTTATTACGAGTTTGTCTTCTCATTTTGAAAGCCTTAATTAATCTATATTTTTTTGCATTTTGAATTATTGTAATATTAACGTAGAGTTATTGCATTCCATGGTATAGTTCAACACTCGTCTTTGGGTAACAAAAATGAAACGCTGTTATTATGTTATTGGAAAAGTAGACAGAATTCATGAAATAATATTGACACTTTAGGAATACAGGATTTTCAGTTGTGTATGTGTAAATACGTAATAATTATTTTGATAAACGCATTTTTCCGAATTTCAGAAGAATTTTAACTTTTTAATGAAATTTTGTTCTTGATATGTTAGTAAATGAATGCAACAATTTCGATTTTTTCCAGAGCTAGAAATGATTGTTTTTAGTACATTCTTCAATTGTAGAATACATTTTTCAGTTGTACATTGTAGAATTATGCAAATTATTTAAATATTGGTGGATTTAGAAAAACCACCTCAATGCAAAGTAAGTTTTGCTTGTATATTGTCTTCATCCACCATTAGTCTCTCTCTTGTGTGTTTGGGTGCTTTTTTATATCTACAGGAAATGTAAAGTGTTTTACATATAATTACTGTTTTAAATGCCTAAAAAACATTTATATTGAACAGCATATCAAGGTGTTTAAGTTCAGTATAAAAAGTATTTATATATGAAAATTTTACTTTTTAGGGTTATTGCATTTATTTACTTACATCTCAAATAGAAAAGGTTTTATTAAAAGCGTTAAGTTGTTCTGAAATCCATAAAAATATGTTTGTTGAAATTCTTAACTGTATGTAACCTAGAGATTGATTACTTGTAAATATATTAAGTATTGCAATTTGTGTTTTACATTTCTAAAAATATACTAAATAACTGTTAATTACAGCTTTTAGAGTTTTGCTTTGTTGCCGAACATGAGTATGACGTAGTATTTTAGATCAGTACTTTTAAAAAAACGTCAGGTATTTTTCTAATCAGAGGTACGAATGTCTCCTAAAAATTAAATAATGCTCCAAGAGTACCCAAAATGTATTTTCCTTTACATTGCATAAATGAAATCAGTCTTCAGATACAGAATGAAAAATAATGAATTTAAATGTTGTAATTAAACTTAATTTCTTAATAAAACACTTCAATATTCTAAAAATTAAATTTTTCACAGGGAAAAACTTTTAAATTGTATTCTAAATTTTAATCTTTTGTTTCTATGTTTATAACTATTTATTGAAGAGTTTTTATTCAATATTTGCATTCTTTCGAAAGATTTTGAATTGTTAAACCTGAAATAGATCCTACTTACTTGTCCATTACATTAATATTGATTTAATACAACACCTAAGTTCCTGAATTATTGCAAATAAATATTTGATTTGAACCTTTCTAAATTGTATTTGTCTTTAATAATTAAAAACAATTTGTGTGATTCGGGTCTTGTTTAATTATGAAAACTCTTGCTTTTAGTTTTTTATTTTTTTTATATTTTAGAACATAAAAGGATTGAATAATTTCACAATCAATTTGAATTAAAAATTTTATAAGATATGATTAATTATAGGCCATTAATCAAAGGCTAAATACAAGCATTTTTATTTAGTTCTTGGTTATTATTTTTATGTAGTTCTTAGGTGAGTATTTCCAACCTTTGTTTTCGAATAGCATTTTTTCATGATGGGTAATGAGGTATATATGTAAATAGCTTTAAAATGCTTGACACCGTGGATGAATTTTAAAGCTCATGATTTAAAAATAAAACCAATAAAATAACTTATAATTACAATTTACTTATAATTATCTATTGAAAGGTGGGGGTTTACCTTTAAAAAATTCCTAAAGAAAATGGAAAAAATCCCTCTATAATTTCTTTTCATAGGTTTTTCTAATAGTTGATCCACTGTTTCCGTGGAGTTTTTTTTTTACTTTATCATTTAGTTGGCATTTTTATCTTTAAAATGACATCAAACTTATCTATATCAGACGATAAATAAGAAAGTTATTAATGTTATTAGCAGTCGTACCAATTTTTTAAGTGCCGCCATTTTGAGGATTTGAGTCAAATTTCAAAAAATTCCCACATCAGTTTTGATCAAAAAAATTCTGAAAAAATCATTTTAGCCTTCTTTCATCATGTGATATCAAACCATGCTGTTAATAAACTAAATAGGACAAATAAATAAATCCCGAAGGGGAGACTGTTGTGATAACGGAAAAAATTGCATTTCTTAACTTTTATGAAAGGCAGATAAAATCACATTTCGACCATTGCTAAATTTTTTTACAACAAGCTCTTTGTTCTCCCCACGAACTGAACCAATTGTACTTATGAATCGCCATAAAAAGTGTTGAAGAAAGTATTACAACTAATGTTCATTGATGCATTACTTGTAATGAACCATTCCTCGCATATAATAAATTGGAAATCGATTGTTTAAAGCAAAGAATTTCTTTCTAGACCGTAAAATACTTTTTTAAAGGAACTTTATTTATTCATGTATTAATTTCTTACTAAAATTTTACAAACCACATAGAATTTTTAAGTTGAAATTAAAGTTAAATAATTTCACTGATCATGCTAACCCAAATTAATATCCTGCAAATCAGAAATAAAACCATAAAATAAATAAAAAATTGAAAATGAAATAAAACCATTGACCTTTAGTTAGGCCAATATATTCGTGAAAGTAACTTTAGCCAATAGTCGTTGGTAGAAATTTTTAATTCCTGAAAAAAGCCTTTAAATATCCAATTTTTATCCCCCTTTTTTTAGCTTTTGGTCCCTAAAGTTCCTTTTATTTCAAATGTAATCATGAAAATTTTTAAATTTGTACTAGAGGTACCAAAACTAGTTAAAAACCTATTTTTTAGAGTCTAGTTTCCACAAAATTTTTGGGAGAGGACCCCCCATGCCCTCCTTTCGTTAGTGAGAACATAATTACTTGTGACTTTTTAAGATTAAGTTCTTAAAGATGCAAATTATACCTAGGAATGTGCTAAAAAGCTACATTGGACCAATTAAATACAATACACATAAAAGGCTCAGAAATAAATTTCCATATTATGACACTGGTCTCAGATTAATCTGAGACCAGTGTCATAATATTAAGAAAGAAGAAAGAATAAAAAAATAAGAAAATTTTCTTAATTTTTGAAAATGCAGCAATACATAGTTATGAAATGATATCAAAATTCAGTGGCCTGCCTCAAATATTTTTTAAACTTTAAAATTTAAAAAAATGGCACTTGTGTGGAAATCTTTAATTGCCCTTAAGGGGATAGTGGACCTTCAAAACCTTTTTTTTGTTTATTGTTATATAATTCTGAAATTTGGTATATAGATGGAGTAGAGTATAAAAATATCATATCCTTTTAAAAATTTTAAAAAAAGATAAAAAACAAAATTTAAAAATTTAAAAGTTAAAAATTTTTAAGGCATTTTTTAAAATGTAACTCGCGACAGAATTTCACATATTTTTTTCTGATTTTACAATATAACTGTTCAAAAGTACATAAATAATAAATGTTTGTATTATTTAGTTTATTGAATTAGTAGTTTTTTTTCAAGAAAATATTTTTGACACTCATACTCAAATTTCATAAAAATTTCTCTTTTTTTAAATTTAAGGCATAATTTGGCATTCTTAATATTGATCAATTACTAAAAAAATACAAACATTTTTTTAACCATTCATTACGAAACTGTGTTGAAAATTTGGTTTGATTTCCTTGAAAACTCTGTCGCGAGATAGGTTTTAAATGTAAGAAAAATTCAAAAATATACAATGGGAGAAAAAGCCATTTAAAAGTATTTTGGTACTTACCTTAAATATATCATCTTTGTAGTGCATTAATTCCAATTTTAAGTGTTAATACTTATATTTAAGTATTTAATTTAAAAAAAAAAATATTTTGAAGTAATTTGAAAGTTAAAAAAAATATGATTGAAATATTTTTATTTGAACATTGTTTTGCAAAATTCAAACTTAATATTGTAGAATGTGCACAAAATGATTTTTAAAACTTCCCTGCCCCATAGGTATTGCCTTCTTTACAAACAGTTTTTTTTCTCTTTAATGACTTTGCCACCTTAACAGAAATTCTCTTTTTCTTAAATTCAACTGAGTTTGTTCTCTCAGAATTTGTTATTCTACGCTCGTCTTTTCTTTGAGCTATCGACACAGATTGGAAGTTAGGTTCCTCTTTCTTTGCATATAAAGTATTGAGGCAACCAAAATTAAATTCTCCGACTGCTGACATTACACCCATTTCTAACCTCTTTTTAGAAATAAATATTTCTTTCGAACAGTTATTCCATATTACGCTATGGAGACTTTCGTTAACGTTTTGTGTTTTTCCCGCACTGCATCTAGAGAGAAATTCATCATTAGCCAGCCTCTGATAAACTGGCAGTATTTTTGCCACTATATCTTCAGAAATTTTTGTCTTCATTGAAGAATGCGATTTTGGCGGCACATTTTCAGCCAGGGCCCTTTGAAAAAAACACCACGACTCATCGCCCTTCGGACACTTACTATGTTTTGGGGCTTTGTCCGTGGAGGAACAGTGATATAGAGATGCAAATATGGCACTTTTCATTTTTGGAATGTCGGGAGCATTGTCGCTGATGGCTTTACGATAGTAATTGGAAAGTTTAAGAATGGTTTCATCCTTCAATCTGCCTTCTTTCCGACCACCAATGGGAACTCCTTTGCCCTTCCATTCTGCAATCTTGTTGCGTAGCCCTGTAGCTAACCTTTTGGCTACGTGATTGATGCATTCTTCTTTTACTATGCTTACATCACCATAAATATTTAATGATTTTAAATGTGTATGGGTCTTTGCATCCCCGTCAGACAATATACTCACATATTGCATCCCACAAGTCACGATGGATCTCTTCCATAGAATCTCAGCTGCTTTCATCTCCATTGAGTTTGAAGACCCCGAGAAGTTTTGCGAGCACTCGCTTTGGTGACCTTCAAACCAAACAAAGAATTCAGCTGAATTTTCCCCCAAATCACGTTTTGCATTAGTGCACTCTGGACAGTACTTGGACAGGATCTCGTAATCAATTACCAGTCCAGTTAAAATTTCTACGACAATACCTATACCATACAAAGAGGTATGACCACGTCTGTGCCATGTTCCATCGTAAGAGACCTTTACATCAATAATGTGGCTACCACCAGCATTACCATGTTTTTCACGAACTATTCTTCGACACATTTCTAGCACATCTTCCTTCATCGATTGTCTCTCGGCATACAAAGAATTCAAGCACTTTGCAAAGGTTTTTTTATCCATGGCATGTATACCGAGAGCCAAGGAAAATGTCTCTAAGGCAGCATGCCCTTTGCCAATCGACAAAAATGCTTCCACAAGTTTTTTATTTGCGTCGAAACACCTCCCATTCTCTTCCCGCGTGCTCGAAAAGACTGAGCCATACTTTTGAGAGCAGTTCCTACAGTACAGTTCAATGTGTGTGGAAAATCCAAAGTTAGCATTGCTCTTTACGTCAAGTGCTTGCACTCCACACACATTGCATTGAACGTTTGATAAGAAGGATGACCACATGCCGGAACTCATAAAAACAAACGAGTTAGTTTTATCATCCATATTTTCAGCTGGTTTACAAGGAATTCCCATTTTTCTGGCACTTGGATTTATAGACAATCCCTCTTTTTCCATTAAATTCAAATCTGCATTAGCAGCACTATCAATCATTGGCACATCTGCATTAGCAGCACTATCAATCATTGGCACATCTGCATTAGCAGCACTATCAATCATTGGCACATTTTTCTTTTTCTCCCATCGCTTTTTTACGTTCTCGGCATTGACACGTGAGCGTTTATTACGCTTGCCAGTAAGTTTATGATAGTGTCTGTTTACTGGTACCATCTCAGTATCACAATACAATCACAGTAGATAAGAATCCAGTTGATACTAATAATATAAAAACTTTTACTAAACTATCACGAAGCAAATCACGAGCGTAAGTAAAATCAGCGCGTTCACTTGAGAAACATCAATGTTGAACATAAACATAAACAAGCATTAGAATACAACCAACAATTACAGTTAACTACAGTTAACTTTCTAAGGATTGAAATTTTAAAAATAATTATTTTAAAATATTTTAACAGTAAAATAAAGAGTGACAGCGAGTGACAGACTTGCGCGACATGTGTTTGTTTACATATTTTGACAGCGGTTACTCAACTTTGAATGCTTATAACTTTTTTATTTTTTCATATTTTGTGATTCCGTTTTCAGCTTCTTATTCTGCATAATTCTGAGCATTATAATTTTGAAAAAAAAAAATTCCAAAATTTAGGCGATTTTGGCTGTTTTGAAGGTCCACTATCCCCTTAAGCGGCCACACTTAGGCAGACTTGAGTGAGGCTTTACTATGATGTGTAGCATTATAAGGTCACCATTTAATTTTTTTAAAATTTAAATTTCTCAAAAAATGGGATTTTTAAAAATTTGTAAAAATTATCAAAAACAGTTTGTATTACCTATTTACTTATGGCAAACACTTATGATGGGATCTCAATGGAATTAGGCGATAGTAAAGCTCCCGAAAAACACGTTTTGTGAATAGTGTAAATTGTAAAAATCTTTTACAATTTTATTTTATGTGTGTACTAATTTTGCGTTATTTAGTTTCTAGGGTACGGTAACATATTAAGAATGTTGGGATTCCCCCCTTTTTTTTTAAAAAAAGTAAACTAAAATTAATTAAGCAAACTCAAAAATTTTATTTTAAAAACTGAGATGATGAAAGGGTTCTTAAGTGTAAAATAATTAAAAATTAGGTATGATGAAAATTTTAGTACATTTGCAGGCTTTTTTGTAGTGTTATGTTTCATTCTCTCAGTTTGAATTACAAGACAGTTGAATTGAATTAAGTAGAATTTCTAATAAAATTTCTGCTTCTGCTAAAGTTGCAATTCAGTATTTATTATTTAATTTTATTAGATGTATTTGTGTGTGTAATGGATACCAAATAAAGTACATTTCTTTATGCACAGAAACAAGCTTTTAAAAATCAGTCCCTTTTCCTCAGTAAGTCGCTTTTTTTAATGTTGTGATCCCTAAGTCCCTTTTTTTGAAGTACCAAGCTGCTAAATGTACTGAATATCATTAAAAATTGTTAATTCGTAATGGTAGTTATGCAAACAAATAAGTCTATCATTATCAATAGACATAATTTGCAAAAGAAGTTAGTCTCAATATCCCATAATAGGAACAGTATCAATATGTCATATTAGGAATTTTCCCTTTTTAGGAACAAGCGCAGATAAATAATTAAAGATGATAAATAATTAAAGACTGGTCAAAACTGTTACGCTATGTGTTTTATAGTCTCAAAGCTAACAAAAAATTCTATCAATAAATCTAAATTTTTACAATAAAATGAATCATTCTTTAATTCGGTACTAGATTAATTCATTTTAGTTACCTCATGTAGTACCGTTCAAAGGAAATTCTCTTATTTTAAACAAATTTGGTCTACTGCCAATCATTTTGAACCTAAAAAATTTACTTTTATAAAATCTAACAAACAAATTAAGTTATATTTCCATAATACTGTAATTATAGTTTAGTTTCAATTTTTAATGTAAACACGTGGCTATTGAAGTCCTTACACTTGTGGTTAAAAATCGTTGGCCGATATGCTACTGCCAGAAATGGGATGGTAATTAGGCGTGACCCTTTTCAACAGGATGTCAATGTCAAAGGCTATTCTGTGTAATGCTACAGTTATTCAATTGAATCGAATTGGGGAGACCTTTTCCCACGAGAGACACAAGGGGGGGGGCGTGCAGATAAAAACATTGGAATAGTTCAGTCTTGGCTATCTCGCCAAATACGGCAATCATTTAGCGAGTCTTGCACCCATTTCGGGAGATAACCATAAACAGCAGGGGGCTCAGGGGAAGCTGACCGCATATGTCAGGATACCGTAGGGGAATTAGGGGGTCCCCAGACCACCTGCTCAATGACGTAATGTCCGCGGGTGTGATTCAGGAACCACTCATGCCATGAATCATTCTGTATCGGTGTCGTCCACATCCAGGTAGCACCCTCCTGTGTTTTTTTTGGGTGGGTTTTATCAATGAATGAGGGGTGCGCCGATTCATTGAGGGGGTGTTTACGGCTCGAGGTGGGGGAGGGTTTGTTTTGGAGTGGGTGATTGGAGGGGATCGTCGGATTAGGGATCGGGGATCGAGCTGCTGTTGTTGTTGTTCTGTGGGGGGAAGTGGGTGATTGGAGGAAATGCTGTTTGTGTCTAATAATGGCCTTAAGTGGGACGTTGTGCTTTTGAGGAATTGTCGGTGAAAGGTGTTTATGTTTAAGGAAAGTTGAAATCGAGTAGTCAGTGCTAAATATTCCGTTAACGTGTTTTTTAATTTTAGTGAAAAGTAAATGTTATGAAAAGCGTCATTCACACTGTTTCACTTTCTCTGTTCATCCTGAGCTATTCACTCCTGTGAATCGCTAGTTTGAATAGAAAAATTAAGGAGAAAACAGTGAAAATCCAAGTTACACTCTATACTCCTTCATTTTTCTATTGGATCTTTGGAAACTAGCGATTCACACGAGTGAATCACTCGAAATGAACACTGAAAATGAAGGAGGAACAGTGACAATGAAACAGTGTGAATGAGCCTTAAGATGACGATCATAAGAAAGATGATTGAAGAAAAGCGCTGACAACCTGTCTTCATACAGCATACCCTTACTATCTCGTACTTTGATAACTCGAAAAACTTTAAGTCACGAAAAAATATTTTCCCCCTTGAAATAAAGTACAATTTAGTTTTATGTTTGGAGAAACCTTGTTATCTCGAAAACTTCATATCTCGAATTTATCTTTGGGTCCCTTCGATTTAGAGATATCGAGGTGATACTGTATTTGCATATATCCTATTAGTGCATCATCGAGCCAATCAATTCCATTTGGAGTTAGATCGTTGTAGCTGCCAAGCGCCACAATTTAAAAAAATTAAATCTCATTCAACTGAGGAAATGCAAAAGAGTGTCCTTATTAAAAAGGATGAGAGTAGTTCAAATGCAAACGAATCTGGCATTTACAATTTAGATCAGTACAAAATGTTGCGCATATCATGAGTTACAAAAATTTTCATGGAATATTAGCATCAACTAATAGTAATGTAGTATTTCTCAATAAAATATAGGGAAATAATATTAACAATTACACAGCATAGCTTGTTCACAGTGCTGATTTTATAGACACAATTTTGTTTTTCAAATAGAACTTTCCTCTTTGAGCAGAAAATTAGAGTATTTCAATAAACCTTGCTGGGAAAACACCACATGGTTATTTGTAAAAATTTCTACCAATAGATTTTTGGCTTATTCCCCTTTTCCACCAACTAATAGTAGAGCTAAATCTAGACATTCTAAATTTCCAGTCTCATTATCCAAGGAAACGAGGTTCCTATATTTAACAACCATCTACAGCGAAGATTCTCTCCGAGACACTCACCGACCTCATCACAGACGTTATTCTAACCTTAACCTCACTTACCCGCAAGAAAAAGACCGAAAAATTCCGTTCTCAAACACACCACCTCGTCACTCTCCAAACATGACGTAAAACAAACTATAATACAACATTCCGGCGGAACAACATGACGAATAATCCCCTCTCTTTAGTCACCGTCAATCAGTGCTCCGATGACGGGGAACAATGACTTCATTTCCCCCACCCCCTCTCCCCGCAGTGACTAACTGCCCCACCCAACATACTGTTGGTCATCCCCGATGACCCATGGATTCGTTATTCATTAGCAAAAGAGTGACTTAGGTAACCTTGAACCGCGGGGTAACACCTGAAGACGGCCGACCTTGGCAGAGAAAAAGGTTTTTTGGGGAATTCCCCTGGGACGGCATTCCTCTCGCGGATGTGGTTTTCCATCAGAGAGGGATGAATGGTCTTTTCCTGCTGCACCGATGGGGTGTTGCCCGGTTTCGTTCTGGGCGGAAACAATAAGGCGTTCAAGATGATGGTGCCCGTTTAAATCTAAGGAATTTTTTGGTCGTTAATTAGACTTGCTTGGAATCGCCCTAATGGAATTGATCATTCGGAGATGCACGGTTGGGAAAAATATTATTAATGCTTAGTTGCAACATTGGAAAATGAAAATTTGGAAGTCTTGAATAGTAAATGGATTCTATTGCACAAAGAATACAATGTATAAGGGTTTTTAAAAAGTTTAATAGCGATTAAAGATTTCAAAGAAAAAGTAAAATTTGTAAAACAATGATAATACAAAAAAAGTAGATTATCTTGCTTTAAATAGTAACTATTCATGTGATATCTTTCGTTTTATCATATTAATTTTTATCTATTCTAGTATATTAAAAATATCCGTGTTTGGCTACACAAAAATCCTTCTTTTTCCTAATTTTTGAAAAAAATTGGGAGATTTTATTATTGAATTAGGGAGTTGGAAAGAGATCCCATTGAATTTCGATAAATTTAGAAAGTTAGCAGTTAAGGTATGAACACGTTACCATCGCTCTTACTTTTTCGGTATAAGGCAATTGTTTAAAAATTTTAACAATAAAAAAAATCGATATTAATACCTCCTATTGGAGAGTACAGGGTCAATAAGACTTGTAATCAGCAAAACTATTGAAAACCAAACATTGTGGAAAGAGTTTCCAGATCATATGATCGCTTTATTTGTATACAAGAATCAATCTATGGTCGGATTACAGATGAAAACATACTGTTCTGGCTTATCTTTCTTATTTGTGCTTAGGGCATATGATGTAGTTCATGAGACTGGCTTAAACCTACATTTCCCATGAACATTATTATTATCAGGCCAAATCCATCATATGGTTTAGAAACTAACACTGTTTGCCGATTGTTATGTGTATACAGCCAAAAATAAATCTCTGAGGTAGGTCAGAACATCATAAATGTGTCGCTCAAGTGATTTCGCTATCTAGATGGCCAGATTGTTCCTAATTGGTGGACCAGATCAAGTATTGTTGAAGGTGATGAAGATAAGCACGAGTTTAAGTCACAAGGTGTCAAAAAGATTATAACGAGGGACCAGAATTTAGTGCAGCTGCAGTATTCAGACATCATTTCTGACTTGAGGGTTTAGGACAAATGAATGGAAATCGGAAGGTTCAGAAAGAAGATGGCGTATGAGGGAAAGAACATAAATTAGAGAAAAGACGCCGGTTCCGGGTCAACCAAATCATAGATGAGAAGGGGAGAAGCCTAGGGGTACAAGTCAGGATGTGTAAAAAAGTTAACTATACTAGATTACAACCTTTCTTGACAGTGAGCAGGAGAAAAACTGATTTAAAAGATCGTCTTGTGAGCTCTCATTGGCTGGCGCGTTCAATTCTAAATTGATGTTTTACACCGCGAAATCGAAAATCGCTAACATTTTACGAAACGTATGACCCACAAAAACGCAATATATGCATGGAATTAACAAATTAATCATATTTCTAAAGTTAAGTGCCTAATTTCACTCGGCATTCGGATATTGCGCTAGGAACTTCCTTTCCTTTGCTCTCAGCTTATTTCACCATTGTCAAGGTAATAACGTTGGAGTCTAGTACATAGAAGTACAATAGATCAATCTTCTAGAGTTTAATACGTATTATGTTATTTAAATTCCTCCAGGGTGGATCTACTAAACAGCCTTTTACTGGTAGGTTAATTTGGGTGTAATGGCACTAAAACAACTTAGGAAGCCAAAGGAAAGTAAAACTTCTTATCAAGAACCAACATTTGGCAAGTTTGTTGAAAGCAACGAACCTCATAAGTTATCTCACATTGTCACTTGTAACCCTTGGCTCCTCAACTACACTGCAAACGCTCGACACTAAAATAAACACACTTATGAACACTTTTTTGTCCTCAAATGAACAACACTTTTGCTTGTTTTCAGGTAGTCCAGGTGTCCCACTTTAACACCTTATTGTGTTGTGACTTGTGATAGTCTGAATATGTTAGAAAAGCAAAAGTGTTAATAATGTGTTCTAAAAATAGTGTTGAAAAATGTGTTAAGAATCTGAAAGTGTTCTTAAATTTGGTTCAGACACTGTGTTCTTATAAGAACACATTGTCTGACTCTGTAATTTTCAGCAACATTTACACAACACCATCTTTATCTCACACAGCACAATCGCAACATAAGATTAGAAGCGTTCATTATTGTGTTTACTGTCTGCCTATCACAAGATGAGCTCTCGTTTACATTTCTCACATCCATTCTATTGTTTCTAATAATAGCAACCATCATGCAACTAGTCCAGAGCACATCTTGCGATAGACAGACAGTACTTAGCGTTGCAAAAGTTTCACATATACTGTCTGTCTATCACAAGATGAGCTCTCGTTAAACTTTCTTACATCCATTCGTTTAGTATTGTTTCTATAGCAACCGCCACAACCAGGCAACTAGTCCAGAGCTCATCTCGCGATAGACAGACAGTACAAGTTTCACACATACTTAAATAACACTAACAAAAAAAAAGCAACACTCACCTCTGAGCAGCACAGGCCTAGCCCCCAGCTCCCTAATAGACGCTATAACCGGCGTCAGGGGATGGTCATCGGTGACCTGTTCGGCCTCCTTCGTCCCATCGTCATACAACACCACTTCCGACCCTCTACATGCCCTCAACCTCTCCCTGGCTTCTCCATCGGCCACCAAATCGCACAGCCCCAGCCTGCCCGTCTGCAGTCTTCTGCGACTCACCCTGTCGGCGCACCGGTGGAGCGACACTGCCCCACCGACGTGTCCCCGGCCGAAAGCCAGGGCAGGGCGGCAGTCGAGGACCAGGGGTCTGGGTCGCTGCTGGGCCAGTTCGGATGCCGAGAGCAGTTTCAGGCTGCCTCGTCTGCTGTGGAGGTTGCTGCTGTTGCGCTGGTAGAGCTGTAGAGGCCGGCCGCTGCGGGGCTGGTGATGGTGAGGCATCGGGAGTTGGACGTCCACGCCGCCGGACATGTCGGAGTTGTGGTGGTGGTGGTGGAGTGGGGTGGTGGTGGGACCTGGGGTAGAGAAGGGGTGGTTAGTGTGTGGAGAAATATAGTATTGTAGTTGTATGTTGTAATGATCGTTAAATGAGCTACTCAAAAAGAAGAGGGCGTAAGTGCAAGGTTATGAAATTTGGGGTTCAATTCCGTTTTTGGCAGCAAAAATTCAAATATCGCCAAATTTTTATGGTTGCCATTGATGTAACACCACTGAGCTGTAGGTATAATAACCTGGAGTGCAAAATCAGCGTGCCAAAATGAAAATGTATCATTACGTCAAGGGGGGCAAAGGGTCAAGATCCCCCTATAACTTGCATGTTGGCAGAATCCAACTCAATACGTTTATTTATTTGATGACATGGAGCGCAAAAGGGTATAGAACGATATATTTAGAAAATTTATTTTGAAAAACGATGAAAAAACAACAGAGTTCAAAAAATATTAAAGTTTAACTATTTTCAACACACGTGTTCCTTGTTTTAGCATTAATGTTTTGCACTCCAGGTTTTTTATATATAGCCCAGTGTATAACACTACATATTTTAAACTGATAGTTTGCAATTTTTGGCGTCTAAAATAAACTGACGATATTTAACGAGATAGGTAACGGAACTGAACTAAATTTGGGATAAACATGGATTTATGTGCCTCTAAGGTCCTTTAGGAATAGAGTAATACTAGCTTAAGTCTCAAGTTTAATGACAAATGGACAATGATAAGAATACCTTATCTATTTACTGAAAAATTGAGGGCATTGCTCCCATAACCCTCCCCCCTGGATAAATCAGTTAATTATAGCGAGCTCGAATAAAACGTGAATTCGGTTTTAACGATTAGAGATAAAATGGTTGTATAAAAATCTTTATCAGATAGAGTTTTCAAAACTTTTCGAAAGGGTTTTCAGATTTCAAAAGTCTAATTTAGGGAACAATATGTGAGGCTCGTTATAATAAACGACTATGGTAAAGAAGAAAGCTTTAAGAAAGTTCTGAGAAATGCTATATTACCTCGAGAACCTATGGTTGAAAATTTACGGAGAAAACTGAAGTACGATGATCCTCTTGTACGCGAATTTGAAAGTTTCAACGAACCTACTACATTCGTGATGATAATCAAAGGACGGATTGAGTTCTTCTTGCAAAAAGCTAAGCAACTCTTATCGTTATTATCTTTGCTATGATTAACGTGCAACTACCTTGGGCTGAGTGTCTTTTATTTCGTCTTCGAATGGACATCAATTTACTTAATCAATGAAAGAAAGAGAAACTTTTCAGCAAATTTCGTGAAATGTTAGAGACTAATGAGCAACTTTTACAAGTGAATACTGTCCCTCTTGGATGTGGGTTAGATCTATGTTAAATTTGTCGATACAAAAGAAACAATCCTTAAATTCTTTAAATATTATAATATTAAATAAGAGAAAACAGCTCTTACGTATTATCCGCATGCTCGCCATATATTTTAGTTTTTTTTTATTTTGTTTGATTGTGTTCTTATTAACCTCTCGACTTAGAGCCAATTGAATTATACTTATAACGTATATATATAAGTATATATATAAGTATAACTTATACTTATAACTTATACTTATTATTATTTTTTTTTTGCTTTTGAAAAAGTTGCCATTTTTGTCAATGGTATGCGGATAATACATAAATACCGAGAAAACATATCTAGCGCATTGCCATTTCAACCTCTAAATACACCTGTGCTTTTACCCAGAGGTGTACCCAGGTTTGAATAAATACGGAACAATTTTTTAAAGTATTAAAGGATATTTTTAAATATATTTTAATCGTGAAACTACTCATCAAAGTTATTCTTTCACTGCTTCAATAAGAACCTCATTGATAAAAGAAAAATTCGTATCATCTAGTGCTAGTGCATACTAACTCTTCTTTGTACGTCACCCTTTGAAGATCCACCCTACCCCTTTAACACATCACAGAGTTCCTCAATTCATCAAACGACGTCAATTTCTCCACAAGAATACGCACACGGCTCAAACAGATAGAAAAAAAAGTACAATCAACGTCCTGTTTCAAGATCGGCTCTTCCCCGAATTCGGGGCAAACAAACGCGCGAAATCTCTGCTACGAGCGGATGTCTATCCCTATCCCTTTTCGAAACAAGGGATAGCGGATGGGGAGGGAGGGGAAGTTACTTCCGCTGTGCGGTCCACATGGGAGCCATCTGCGGATCGCTTGAACTTTGAGACGAGGCCGGTACGGATGAGAATAATATGAGTTTGAATGAAAGAGGTGTAAGTCCACCAAACTTTTAATGTAATGTTGTTTTTATGGAGAAGGCATTTTTGGGGTGACTCTTCTAGCAGGCCAATATTATTTGACTTAGACAATTATCGCATTTATCCCTTCAGTCCTGTCCTAGTCGGTCCTAGTACGCCCGAAGGCACTGGGGAATTGTGGGCTTATCTTTCTCTTTGTTTTCAATACTCTATCTGAGCTCTCTCATGGAGGTAGAGGGAAACTTGGAGTTAGAAAAGTGGGAGAATGTGAGAAAATGAAAGGGAAAGAGAAAGGGAGACATAGTGAGGAAAAGCGAGATAAGAATTCTCTTCTCGCGTATCCTTCTCTTTTCATTTTCGATTACCCGGGGTTTTTTTTCTCTTATTTGGAATTTGTGAGAAGGTTCAGGGAAAGAGACTTAGATTTACATTATAAAAAAAATAATATATGTTAAGAGAAAGGAAAAGGAAGAAGAAAATTAATATAAAATGAAGACGATACAAAATAAGAGAGAAAAGTAGCCATGTAATTAGAAGAGAGAACGAAGTAAGGTAAAGAATGAAAGGAAAATGAGAGAGTAAGTGAATGAGTGAAAGAGGACGAGAAAGAAAGAATAAAGAAAAAAGTGAGAAAGAGAGAAAAAAGAGAGGACGAAAAAGAAAGAAGGGAGAGTAAAGAATTAAAGAAAGATAGAATGTGAAAGAAAAAATGAAAGATAGAAAGAGAGAGCAAAAGCCATTTCGGGCCTGAATAAATCAATAAGCTTCCAATCCCATCTAACTACAGATATAGAATTAGATAAAAGCAACAGAAAAAATCAATTTTTGCTCGAGCAAATAATATTCATATTACTTAACAGAGGCACTGTTTGTGTGCGTGATCCTTATCGGGCGAACCTCAATTCAATTTTCGTGTTTCGTTCGATGATTTATCAGCGAGTGCGTACGGTTTGTCATTGAGTATTATCAGCCCGGTGCACGATGACAAAAGAACCGTGGTTCAAGAATGATGATTCATCTTGTTGATGATTGTGTTCTTATTAACCTCTCGACTTAGAGCCAATTGAATTATACTTACAATTCTTTTTTTTTTTTTTGCTTTTGAAAAAGTTGCCATTTTTGTCAATGGTATGCGGATAATACATAAATACCGAGAAAACATATCTAGCGCATTGCCATTTCAACCTCTAAATACACCTGTGCTTTTACCCAGAGGTGTACCCAGGTTTGAATAAATACGGAACAATTTTTTAAAGTATTAAAGGATATTTTTAAATATATTTTAATCGTGAAACTACTCATCAAAGTTATTCTTTCACTGCTTCAATAAGAACCTCATTGATAAAAGAAAAATTCGTATCATCTAGTGCTAGTGCATACTAACTCTTCTTTGTACGTCACCCTTTGAAGATCCACCCTACCCCTTTAACACATCACAGAGTTCCTCAATTCATCAAACGACGTCAATTTCTCCACAAGAATACGCACACGGCTCAAACAGATAGAAAAAAAAGTACAATCAACGTCCTGTTTCAAGATCGGCTCTTCCCCGAATTCGGGGCAAACAAACGCGCGAAATCTCTGCTACGAGCGGATGTCTATCCCTATCCCTTTTCGAAACAAGGGATAGCGGATGGGGAGGGAGGGGAAGTTACTTCCGCTGTGCGGTCCACATGGGAGCCATCTGCGGATCGCTTGAACTTTGAGACGAGGCCGGTACGGATGAGAATAATATGAGTTTGAATGAAAGAGGTGTAAGTCCACCAAACTTTTAATGTAATGTTGTTTTTATGGAGAAGGCATTTTTGGGGTGACTCTTCTAGCAGGCCAATATTATTTGACTTAGACAATTATCGCATTTATCCCTTCAGTCCTGTCCTAGTCGGTCCTAGTACGCCCGAAGGCACTGGGGAATTGTGGGCTTATCTTTCTCTTTGTTTTCAATACTCTATCTGAGCTCTCTCATGGAGGTAGAGGGAAACTTGGAGTTAGAAAAGTGGGAGAATGTGAGAAAATGAAAGGGAAAGAGAAAGGGAGACATAGTGAGGAAAAGCGAGATAAGAATTCTCTTCTCGCGTATCCTTCTCTTTTCATTTTCGATTACCCGGGGTTTTTTTTCTCTTATTTGGAATTTGTGAGAAGGTTCAGGGAAAGAGACTTAGATTTACATTATAAAAAAAATAATATATGTTAAGAGAAAGGAAAAGGAAGAAGAAAATTAATATAAAATGAAGACGATACAAAATAAGAGAGAAAAGTAGCCATGTAATTAGAAGAGAGAACGAAGTAAGGTAAAGAATGAAAGGAAAATGAGAGAGTAAGTGAATGAGTGAAAGAGGACGAGAAAGAAAGAATAAAGAAAAAAGTGAGAAAGAGAGAAAAAAGAGAGGACGAAAAAGAAAGAAGGGAGAGTAAAGAATTAAAGAAAGATAGAATGTGAAAGAAAAAATGAAAGATAGAAAGAGAGAGCAAAAGCCATTTCGGGCCTGAATAAATCAATAAGCTTCCAATCCCATCTAACTACAGATATAGAATTAGATAAAAGCAACAGAAAAAATCAATTTTTGCTCGAGCAAATAATATTCATATTACTTAACAGAGGCACTGTTTGTGTGCGTGATCCTTATCGGGCGAACCTCAATTCAATTTTCGTGTTTCGTTCGATGATTTATCAGCGAGTGCGTACGGTTTGTCATTGAGTATTATCAGCCCGGTGCACGATGACAAAAGAACCGTGGTTCAAGAATGATGATTCATCTTGTACTGATAATGACAGAAAATACTGAATCTTTTCGGAGCCCGCAGAAAAGATAGACGAGGGACGATCTACTAATCGTAAATTTCATAGCATTAATTTCAATACGCAGAATGTTTTAGATAATGACTGAAAGGGAGATTGCAGATAGAAGATTAATTGGAATTGAGTTATAACAATAGGAATAAGGAATGGCTTTTAAAGAGATTATTCTATCCATGGGGTCCGTACACTTCCTCCTGACATCAAAACCTGTCCCCCCCCCCTTGTGGATGATAATATGGGCGTAGCCAAAAGGGGAGTCGGGGATTAAATCCCCCCTGAAACTCTAGCATTCCCTTTTTGAACCCTAGAAAGGTACTAAAAGTATTCCATACCCCCAAAATTCCTATTTCCCTCCTTATAATTTTTTCTGGCTACTCTACTGGATTATACGTCCTTATTTTAATAGGTTTCTTCCCGTATCATCCTATCTGGACTTCAACTAAGTTTCAATTTAAAGTGGAACTTTAAATTGATTGAAAATGAAGATGAAGATGCATAAGGGGGGGAAGGAAGTCGCTAATCTTTACTAAATCAATGAAATCAATATTTCCAAATTTTGAGAAACATTTCGCAAAAATTTCTCCTAGAATACTTAGATAAGGATCACAGTTACGGTTATGCGATTCATTCAAACGCAATTAAATGACTGGGCAAAAGGGAAACAAAACGGTGTAACAATTGACTAATTCTGAAAAATCAGTGTTACACTCTCTGAGCACAACAAAAACCGTGTATATCACAGGGCAAACCCAAGCAACACAAGTTTCGTCCAATTTTTGTCATGTAAGACCAAATTTCGTTTACTTCTAGTTGCAGTTACGTAAACTCGACATATTTAGTATGATTTGTAGGAAAGATTACCCAGACGAATTCGATAGACGGAGTTTTCTCACTCGACCAAACGAGATTTACCTGTTCCATCCGAAAGCGATGGGAGACAAGAAGAAGAAAAGAGGACCTTCCAAATCCGTATTCAGTGACTCAGAGCTCTCGCTCAAACGTTGCCAAACGGCCTTGTCTAAGTTCCAGCAATCCGAACAAGGTCCTCTGCTTTAGGAAAATGCTCAATGAGATAGACTGTGCTGCAGCATTACGGGAGGAAAAAGTGTTCAGCTCAGCAGCTTTTCGGTGAGTCACGCTGACCTCAAAAACCCGAAGACAGGTGGAAAACTACGACAGTTCAGCTTGGATGATGGCCGACTTCGCTTCCCTCTTTGATTTCGAGTGTTCTTTTTTTTTGTATAAAAGTCAGGGTTTTAATGGCTTGCCGAGAGTTTTTGATGAGGTTCTCCTTTTTCCTTTATTATTTGTTTGCCAGTGTCCCTAAAACTCTCCTTTTGCCGAGATAAGGCATGAATCATCGAGGCAGGCATTTCCTAACACCGAGAGTTTGAGTCATTCTCTTTGGAAAAACGCTTGTGTATCGTTTGTTTTTAAGGCGGTTTCCTGAACCTAACACCATTTTAGGGTTTGGTGTAGTTTTTTTTTTTTAAAGGTGAACGAATGACTGACTGATGCAATTTTGGTAACAAGAAAAGCTATGTGCAAATTATTGATTTCCGAAACAATAGACACTGTTATTTGAATCGTTTAAAAAATCGTCATGTAATAATAAATTTCAATTATTGTTTTACAGAAAATGTCAATATTTTAAAGAGAAGGATTTAGTGGCATGAAGCAAAATTCATAAGCAAATAAAAAAATCATTAGTATTTGAAAGTTAGCAGTAAATCTCACTAAATTTCTTTTAAAAGTAAAAAAAGCAGACATTTTTAACTAAATATTGCATTGCTGAAGGGAGGAAACCATCTTCACGAAGACGCACTAACATAACACGCAGGATGGAGAGACAGAGAAGGAAATTAAAACTTCCCTGTCTTATCAGCGAAACATACGACACGGCCTCTCCTAAAAAGACACTGCTCTTGTAGTATATCAACAACAAGGAATCCTTCAATCGGCATTCCAAATACGATTTTTTTTTCTCAAAGGTTACATGCCGCAACACATTAGGCAACGACGGGTTCAGCAACGCATGTCATTAATCAATGAATCATAAAGAAAGCTTTCCCCTCGCTGAATCAGGGCATCGTCATGCCGAAGGCCGGATTGTCGTGTGCCGCTTGTCGTTATTTATTTATATATTTATTTACCAGTACATAACTGGTAAAGCTATCGCCATTTTTGTGATGGTGCTGGAAGGGGAAATACCAGCACTGAGCAATAGATGTTTCGCACCAGGAAGTTTCGTATTAATTTGCAATTGCCGATTCTCACGATAAGTGTACAGAACGATGTCACTCTGATGAATATTAGTGACATATATTCGCGATGTATAACCACGTGACAACATGAGATTCTGCGTATTAATAGCTGAAATTCGAATCAAGAAAAAGTAAAGCGAAAAACAACTATATGAGAAAATAAATGCAAGAAAAGGTTTCATGATAGATAATAATATATACGCTTATAAACGCTCTAATAAATCTTATTTTTTCTAAGTGTAAATACAACACGCATGCTTTTTTTTATACTTCGAATGTAAGTTTTAAAAATGGCGGGAAAATTCGAAAAACTAACAAATATTAAACTAAATCTAAGTTCGATTTGTAGAAAGTAAAAACTAGAAAAGGAACAGTAAAAACTTACGTCCATCATGAAAGAAATGTTCCTGATTTTTAAAAATGCATGTACAAAATGGTAGACTACACGATAGGAAACATTCTGAAGAGGGACTATTCCTTTCCTAGGAATTCTAGTGATGAAAGGAAAAACCGCGGGTATTCTGAGGGAGTAGAATACAAAGGGAAAGGGGAGTATTTCAGATGGGAGGGGTCAAGAAGAATGATGATTTCGATTGTTGGGGGAAAAAGCACGTGGTTTTTTTTATCCCAAACATTTTACCGGTAGTTAGACATTTAAAAAAAAAACAATCCTAAATACTTCAAAGCCCTTATATATTTAATATTCTAAGAGAGAATATTCACTCTAATATAAAAAATACTTATTCATAACATTGAACGAAAGACAACTTTTATACAAATATGATCAAAAAGTAAGTTAGAAATATTAAAAAAATTTTTTTAATTAATGTTACAGAAAACGCAAAAATAATCTTAAAATATTAGTGACAAGAAAAATAAAACTTTCTGGGAAAAAAGGTACTCTAATTGCATCTTATTCAAAATAAATGACACAAACAATGACAACAAAACACATCTTACAAATGGCAAAAATATGATTTTTTTTTGTGTTACGGGAATTCTATAGTATTTTTAGAAGCAAATTATTATTAAAAAATTAAAACTAAATCTTGCCATTTAAAGTGATTAACGTTAACAACATAAGAACAAAATTTGGCACAGAATAAAAAATAAGTATTTTGTCAATAAAAATTAAGACAGCATATAACTTTATTTAAGTGTGTTCCTCAAAAATTTATTTTAGTTCCATGGTTACTAAAGCTTACAATAGAGAACATCTATTTTTAGCAAGAGAAGGAAAATCCAAACAAGCAATCAAAAGCTAAAAATTAGTTAATTTCACAATTAAACCTCAAAATAAACTTTACTGAAGAGTACAAAAATGCAGAGGTTTTCCTCCTTTGCGTCACAACACGTAACTTATACGAGTACCCTTTGATTATCCAATGTAAACAATACCAACACATAGCGCAAAAAGAACGAAAACTGCGCGCATTTTTGCGCAAAATAAAAATCCCGCACTTACTTGTATGGACGTTCGTTATTCCTGACTGGAATTAGAAAACTTGCAGGTTAAAAAAACTTCTTGGAAGTTGCGAAGAAACTTGACAATATTAAAATATAATGTATTGCTTTTTTCGCTCAGTCAAGTCCGCTGCTGCCTTCCAGGCTTTGCGCGGAACTCTGAATACTGCGTGCAGCTTGTTTCTCCAGCGGTCGCTTGCGTCAACAGCCCGGTGAGTCATCGGGTGACGTCAACGTTCATGGAGCATGACGTCACGAGCCATGCAGATCTAGGACAGCTATTCGCTGTCGAATGCATGGAGAAGTACGGGTGCTTTTTGTACTTCTTCTTGCGGAGTTGTGGAGAAAAGAGATTTGATTTGAAATAATGGGATTTATTCGAAAAGAAAATAAAGGCAGGGATGTTTCGTTTGTGAATTAAATTTTCCCTTTCCTTGAAATTTATTTTAAAGATTCTTTGATTAGTTGAAAGACTGTATCATTCATGTTTACGGGTTGTTAAATTTTACGTACGCATGTGTTTTTAAATTTGATAGAAATTAAACAACAATCCATAAAATTCATATTTTCTTTTATTTATAGAGCATTTTCAATCACATGGCTCGGACCTAACAACGGCCATAGCAACAGAAGATGTTACAGTTTTTTGCCCTACAGAGGTTAACAGTTACAGAAAATGACTAGCCGTGGAATTCTTCATTGGATCATTTGCAATCACGTGATCCCATACCTAAAAACCTCCTTAGCAACAGATACCTCGTTACCTAGCAACCGCCTTAGCAACAGTTAAAAGCCCTACAAAGGTTAACAGTTAATAGAAAATAGCTGGTCGTGACGTCACCTGAAAACACTCTATGCTTTTCTTCAGAACATAATTAATTTTTCCAAATTTAATTTTCTTTCACCATAGATTTTTTTTTAAATTGAAAAATAAGTTCTTATATGAACTAGTAAAATCAAATAGAACATTTTAATCAAAATTTAATTATACTAAAAAGAGATCTTTAAACTAAATTAAATTAAAAAAAAGAATAATACCTACTAATTTTATTAATATTAAGGAAAAAGCGTGTTCATCTCCACGAAAGGAAAATAATAAAATCATAAGAGATTTTAAAGTGTTTTTAATGTTTTACGAAACCAAATCTCATCTCACCCCTCATCCCATATCAGCAAAAATAAACAAATAATATCACCTTTTAAGTGCATACGTAATATTAAACGCCCCCTACCAATTTGGAATTTTCTCCTCAACAATTAGTTTACTGCATTACATTTGATACAATTATATTCAATCGATTTCAATTGCAATGCAATAGGCCTCAAAATGCGGGAATTTTAGGAAAAGCGCTAACTTGGGAAAACAATCTGGGATTATCGATTGTATGCAAATTTTGATGATAATATTTTTAAAAAGGATAGAAATTGTATACCATACAATTTGACATAAAAATTTTGTACTAATAAAAGTTATTTGGAATTACATTTATTGAAATAGAATTACTGTCAAATGTAAACCATAAAATTTAACATAAAAATTTTGTATTAATAAAATTTATTTGGGAATTACATTTATTGAAATAGAAAAATGAATATTATACATTGGGGTGAGTTGAGAAGAATGCGGTCCTCTCGCGTATCATGCTTCTTTTTTAGGGGGGAGATAATACAATTCTAGTTAACCAAGAATTCCATCATGGATAACTAAAAATTCTATCAACACATCATTAGGATTTCTTCATCACACTTAAAACAATTTAAATCTAAGAAAACTATTGAAGACTATTTTCTCTCCAATTACTTTTATCACCTTTGAACTTTTAATTAAAAAATTTACATTGATAAAAGTTAAATAAGAGAATGACTCAAGCATTGATGTTTTAAATTTTTAAGTTCGTACTTGCAGGGAAAACAAGTATGCGAGTAGTTTATTATAAACAAATATGTTTTTATCTCTTTAATCGCTTTATTTAAACTAATCACTTTATGAACAATGAAAAACTATATTCGTTCATTTCATTAGTAGTGTAGAATGATTATAATAACAATGCTAAAAAGTGTATTTAGAAAGTTGATACAATCTTAAAAACCACTTAAGTTGACAATGAAATTATATTTCTGCTTAGTTCACAGCACAAAAGTGAAAAGTAGGAAAATTAAGATAAATAAAATTAAAAAGTAGTATGAAACTGGGTCATTAAGGCAGTTTAATGAATATAAATGGAGAATCAATTAAAACCAACATTCACGGGGAAAAAGGTAAAAACACTTATAGATTTTAAAAAAAATTTGTTTTGGCTTAGTTTACAGTACAAATAATAAGAAAAAAGAGACAAATTGACTTGAATTTCGAATTAAATAAAAATTCAATGTATGGGCATCGATTTCGCCAAATTAAAGGGGCTATATCTGTCTATATGGGGAAGTTATTTTTTCTCTTCCCACTCATATGTCAATTTGCAGTTTTTTGGGCTTATTCCCTTTTTCAAACTGACGCTTCAATATATGTATCACTTGTGAAACGAATTTTTGTGTTAAAAAATATCAGTTTTCGATATTTTAGTACGATTTAATATTCAATAAGTGAAGATCATTTATGAAACATTAATTTTAAAATGATTATTGAAAGGATTAACAAGTTATTCAGGCAATATGAACATACGTATAAAATAATCTTGTACAGCAAAATTATTTACTGGGATCCGATTATCCAGGACGCCCAAAGGGTCTGGGTTTCACTCTACCTTTAATACGATCCTTCTTTCAAATAACTTTAATCAAATTTTTTAATGAAGTAGATACTTCAAGAAGATAGTACCATACAATTTTACCCTAAACAAATTTATATTCCCTAAACTTAAAACAATTAAGGTAACATCATCCGAAAAAATCTATAAAAAAAGGATTATGAAACTTGTTTTTACATCTTGTGTTACGATTATTTGTTTCCATTTTCCTCATTGTCCTTGATAAGAGAACTTGAGATGTCCACGTCGGGAGACATATACCAGAACAGGCTTTTCCGCTTTTCTCGTGGTTTCCCAGTGCGCATTTCGCTTCTATAGTATCTCTATCATGAGTGGTGTTTCCCAATACTTCGCTGAGTAACTTAAAATTTTAAGGTATCGCTGGACGGAATCAATAACAATAACAACAGAACCTCAGTTATTTTAATCTGTTTTACCTGTAATCTCATTTAGACAAAGTCTGTTTACTACTTGAGTTTTATTATGTTGTGTGAACATTTATAATTCTTATATTCTCTTTTGTATGACATTAATTAAAATACTTTTTGTTTATAATTATGATAATATAAATAAACCAATCGCATCTAGTTTTTTTTTGTACCGATGTGTCTACAACGTTACCTTTTAGAAGAGAAGACAGATACAACTAAAAAAATGCGAATTTTCGCTTTTGTTATTAAATAGATGGTGTATTTTTAAGGGGAAGATAACCCTAAATATAATTCGCATATTCGGTCACTAGAGAGCACAATTAAGTATCTTTTTTACGAGCGAAAATTTATTTTAAGATTTTCTCCCAAATAGGGAGTTATGAAATTGTAGCGGGTTTTTTTTTCAAGGAGGACCAAATCCTCAGGTGTTAGATTTACATTAACCCCCTCTCGAAATTTTAATGACTATTTATGTCCTGTTTTTTTCCCTTGCAAATTCTGTGGCGTACAAGGATTTTGTCTGTCCTCTAAACTAAGCCAAAATAAAATTTTCTTTTAATTTAAAAGTGATTTTAACTATTTTTTATCCAGTGAATATTTAACTCGGTTCATATTCACTTACTCCATTGATACTGCCTTAATGACTCAGTTTCATAATGATTTTGAATTTATTTGTCTTAGTCTTTCTATTTCTCACTTTTGTGCAGTGAACTAATAAGCAGAAGTTCAACTTAAGTGTTTTTAATATTTTTCTTCAGTTGAAGTTTCATAAGGTTGAAAAAGGGAATAAGTCCATTACCTTTTTTCAACTGTAAAATATTTTTGAATGTACTTAATTTTTTTTTCATTTTTTTCAATGATAGCTCTGTTTTCTAAATAGGGCCCTGAGTTTTCAGTAAAGCTTTGGTGGTTACACAACGGAAATTATTGTTTGTTAATTTGTTACACAACGAACTGTATATTACTTATACAGTTTTTTTTTCTCGATTTTCTCAAAGCTTTTTTTTTTTTGGACTTACTCCCTTTTTTTAAACTGACGATTCAATTTATAGGGAAGCTCGGTGGTCGGACGGTCGGACCCCTTGTATCGTAGTACTCTGATGTGATTCAATGCGTATCATTTGAACGGAAGTATGATGAGTCAATTGAAGGGGGGGATGGGTTTTTTTATGCATCATTGTCGTTGGGTTTCGAATTGAAGGCCGGCAGGGCTGAATCAACCGCTCATCAGGTTGCGGGCAGTGGCATTCGTAATGGGGGAAACTTCCGCTTTATTCTCTGGACATCTGCAATGAACCTTTGCGAAGTTTTTTTTTATGATGGAAAATACGATAGAAATGTATTGAATTTAGTGTTCTTATTCCAAAGGGTTACTGCTGATTTTAATTACTATTTTTCATTTAATGCTGCAGTAAAACTCGCCTTTAGAGAACTGATGGGATGTTAGAAGTACCCGAGTGTAATGAATAGATGAAAAATAAAAAAAAAATGAAAAAGTTAAAATGACAACATGTTTTTCTTGGTAAGGCGGCCTCCAATTTTTATTCTATATTCTTAATCATTACGCCGAAAAAATAACATTGATACCCAGTTACATTTTTTCCTAGGCAGCCATAGAAATTCAAAAATTTAACATTATAAAGTAGAAAAAATGAGAAACCAGAATTAGAAAGGGAAAGATGACAAAACATTTTTTTAATTTGTTTAATTTTTACGGCTCATAATATTTTTAAATGATGTCCTAGGCTAGGGAAATACCACAGGGTGTTTAAAGGGTGTTTTGATGTACTCTTTCAGAATATGTGATAAAAATAGGAGGACTGGGTCATAAAATGGAACACGTTGCGTTGCGTTACGTCTAAAGATGGCTAGAAAAAAATATCAGTTAGAGTTCTCGAGAACACGTTAAATTATGAATATTGGGGTTTAAAGTATCCTTCTAACTCCAGCCGTTCGCCCACAATGTGTATTGTAATGCTCCCCCAAGATTGCAAATAGAGGTTCCAAATAGAGGTATCAAGTATCAAGATTCTGTTTATAAAGAGAACTCCGATTTAATAAAAACCTTAGAAAGGTAGTTAATTTTCACCTTAAACTGATACAGGTCTTCTCAATCTAAATAAACAAAGGGAGATAATATTCCATGCATATTTTCACCATAAAATATAGAGATAAATGAAAAAGTAACCTTTGATTCATCATCCTTGGAAATAGAGTACAACTTCAACGTTCCTTCTTTGATGACGTCACAGATATGACAAAAAATGAAGAAGATTTGGTCAAACAGTTTATGTTATTCTTTTTAACGCAGAAAAATTCCTGAGGCGGAATCTTAAAAAATATGTAAACCGCAAACTTGAAAGGATTTATTTGATATCACTTATCATGGATGCCTGAAAGTTTTTGAAGCTTTGTGCGCTTGGTCAGACAAATACCTCGATGCATTTCTAATTCAAATGGAATTTGATCTTAATGCCATTTGAAAAAAAAAAGTTAAACTTCTAGTAATAAATTTTGCATGTATACAAAATTAATTTTTGTCCTTAATAATAAGTAACAAAATACAATACATTGATATCAATTTTTAATCTTATGATTTAAAATTGATAAGAATTAAATTGATAAAATTGATATAGTTACTTATCCTTAATAATAAGTAACTAAAAGCAATACATTGAAATCTATTTTTAATACACACAAAATCAATTTTTTATCCTTAGTAGTAATTAACTAAATACAATACACAGAAATAAGTCATAAAAAATTGACTAATTTTTACATTCTTTTCAATAGAGAAAACTATCAGATTAATAATAACTCACGCTAAAACAAACTATACTAAAAACAATGCACAATTACATCACACAATTTTAAGGGATTTCTTTTACCTCTTTCCAATATTGATCCACACTTTTATAATTTTAAAATTTAATCAAATTGTGGAGTTTAAATTTAAATTTTCTTTACTTGGTAATAAGATACCACTATTTTGCTTCTAGTAGGTATATCAAACCCAAACCAAACAGTGGAAGATATGCCTAGCGTAATTTAGCATTTTTAGCTGCAGTGAAAGAACAGTTTTTAAGGCATGATGTCACAAAACTTGAACTCTCTCCCCCCCCCCCCCTTTGTCACATTAATGTCACTCTTACACGATATTCTCCCTCCCATTAAACGTGTGACGTAATTAGTAAATGTCCTCTTACATCCCAAGTGTTAAATAATCTAGAATTATTGTAAAACCAGGTAAAAAATACTTGATCTTGGTGTTTTAAAATGTAATCTAATACCCATACCCTCTCCCCCTAGAAAGCATCAGCCAGTCCCTCTTTGGAGGGGACCATATACTGAATTCCGGCTGATACCGGAGCTTTGATAAAAACTGGTAGAAAAGAATCTCTTGATGTTTTTCAGTGACCTCATATCATCTTAGTATAGAACTTTCCTTTTTGGTTTTCGAAAGAGAAAACCTCTCAAAAAACTTGAACTACTGACTCCGGCTAAATTTGGGTCACTTTAGAGGAATTTGGTTAATTTGATGAAGGTCGCGGATATGAAGGAACCAGAATTTCGAACAAAGGACCTCTGATATGGACCTTTTCGCCCTACTAATCGTTGCAACGCGTAAAGGAAATCTCCTATCAATGATAGGGTGTCCAGACGTTCCGATTTTGGTGGGACAGTCCCGCTCTTTGCCTGTCTGTCCCGTCTAAATGTCCCGTTTTTCTGGTCTCGTTCCAACAAACAAGAAAAATAAAAAAATAAACCTAGATTTTTGAACACTTTTTTGGGTAAAGAGTTATTTTTCAAAAGTTCTCAGTTGGTTGGTTGAATTATTAAAACACAATTGATTTCATAAAATATTATACTGGGGGAGGGTGTGTGTCTAAAATTCGAATCCATGAGGTATTCTTATAGGTTTCAACCCTCCCCTTTTGTTATTATAGTTTTATACAAGTTTTGTCCTTGAAAATTCTGTTACGTAGCAAAAAGACGGTCTGGCGGTATGTCCCAAGTGTCTGAAAATGATTTGAAACACTATTTTAAAGAGTCAAATCAGCAAAATTTTTCCGGAGGACCCTAAGACCTTCCTTTAGTAGTATGAGACCTTAGATAAAATATCCTAAACTTCAAAATTAAATACAAAGTTTGAATCACATCTTCAGGGAATCTTAAAAGCTATCTGCATTTACTCTATTATGTGTGTGTGCATTTACTTTATAGGTGACTTGTTGAACCTCTAAAAAAAATTATAACCTCCCCTCGTCAGGGAAATGTGGCGATTTTTATTTGGACCCTGGTCACATTACCTATCGGTTGTGCCGTAGCTGTTACGTAGTAGTGCCAAGAACCAATGGAAGGGCCAGATTTTCCATTTATTCTCATCGTTGAAGAGGACGTTTGGAGAATAATTCCTCAGAGCTGCCTCAATCGCGTCGCGTTTACAGAGCCATGTAAACCTACCATTCGCTAGAACTAGTACTGAGTTATCTGACTCCAAAAAGTCGCTGACTCTGCACTTTCCTTTCCAATGAGGAGGAAATTCAGAGAAAAGGCACTTATTTTTGCGATTCGCGTTGAAATTTTCTTAGGCGGATGAGGCTAAGTCAGTGCAAGTAAACGATGTTATTGTTAGTAGAAGTAAGAAGCAAACAAGCTACGGAGGTTTTGGGAAATCTTTTATATCGAGATCATAGAGATGATACGTTGGCTCTTCAAGTTTTTTTTATCTATCTTATTTCGAGCTTGGCTATTTCAGATCATGTGTAGGTGAAAAAATGACGTATAGTTGCACTCCCCATAGTCGGAGTGTCTGAACTGCACTCCTTCTCTTAGAGCCTGATTTCCGGGAGGACATTCGCCCCCCCCCCCATTTCAAGGGGCTCCCAAAATGCTTTTAGAGCTATGCAAATTCAAACCAGGTTTTGAAAGAAAATTCTAAAAAAAAATTTTTAATCAGTATGCTTTTTTTTTGCATAACTTCTACTATTTTATCAATTTAGGATTTTACACAATCAAATCACTTAAATATTTTGTATACGACACCAGTAGCAGTACACAGACCCATGTATACCTTATACCAATGATCTGTATTAGAAAATACCTCTGTATATGTATATGTTACGGGCAAAGTGATTAATCGGGCATTATTAATAATGCCTGAAGTGGATCCGGGCAAAGTGATAAATTTCATTGATAAATGCCATTGAATTTATCACATTGACCGTAACATGTATGTACTTACTGTTTCTTTTAAATTTCCTTCATTTCACTGGATTGGTTTTAAAATAATTTCATTAGCAGGCTCCTCGTCATTTTTGAGAAGTTATTTCCGCTCTCGTTGCTTTTCCCCTCCCAAGAAAAAGGTTAAGATTTTAGTTATAGTTAAAAGAAATAAAACTCTCTAATTAGTTATTTTTTATTCTTGTTATTGTCTCTCCTGAAGTTATTTTTGTAGAAGATATTATACTATTTCTATCTCTCACTTCTTTTTCTGTAGGTCTGGAGGGTGGTTGCGAGTGAGTTTCATTGTTTCACTCGTATAGCTGTGACATGTTAACTTGACACTTTTCTTTAGGGGATACAGGGAAATTTAGATGGAGAAATTTTCTCTTCACACCGAATGATTTGTTAATGTTTTCTTTAGCTTCTACTAGTGTTCGGCACTAAGTTGCACTACTAGTTGTAACTACTAGTTGCAACTAGTCCCAGGAAAAAATAGTTAACTACTAGTTGCAACTAGATTTTCCCAGACTAGTTAGTAGTTGGTAGTAACTACTTTTTGACCACTAGTTGCCGAACAGTAGCTTCTACCCACAATATTTTGGGGAAGATAGATTTTTTCACTTCGAAATGCATTCATTCCATCAAATGGACACCGCATGTTACGAACTCCCTTTTGCCACTCACCCATGTCTGTCACGGGGGGTTCACCTACCAAACCCTCTCTTCTTGTATTACCTCTCTGACCTATCCGTTTCACCCATTGCTCTCCTTGCCTTACATAGCAGAAAAAAAAGAGAGAATTCACCATAAAAATGCATTCCATACCCACCTGTCCACCTAAAATATCCCACCTTTGGTCTGCCCCAGCAAGGAGAACAAAAGCGAGAGAGAAAAGTGTGAGTGGGTGAACCTTCGTGGATCAGAGAATTTAAGTTGAATAAACCCTATACCCTTGACATAGCGCTTTTCTCGAGAACTCATCATGCAATGTGTTGTGTATGGATGCTGGAACAGGTAGGGCGCATTGCCAGAAGGATGATGGTGATGATGGTGATTCATTCAAGGAGACACATTATCACTGCTGCTGCTGAATCCAAGTCCTCTGTTGGATAACTTCGCAGCGTCTGGAAATAGCCCTATCCATCCAGTGATCTTTTTGAAATCGATTCTATAAATAAGTTTATTAGCATCATTAGTTGGAGACATGGGCATTTATGGGGTGTCTGGGGTGAGCAATGTCATCACTCAACTTTTTCATGGTATTTACTTTGGTGAAGTATGTTTTCATATGCATCAGGGACAGCATACCTATCAAAGTTTTTAGGTTGCCCCCCAGGACTTTCCTCCTAAATCCATCTGTGGACAAAAACAATGATCGACATGCGAAGTGAGAGGCATAAAAGATTTGAAATATGTATGTTAATTGTGGGGTTCCATAATCCCTATTGATACTATTTACCTATAGATAACTATTAACACCTATAAAATTTAACTATTTCCTTGAATTAAAATTATAATAAAATCCTTATACACCCTTTGCCACTCTCTCAATTTTTCCAGTTAAGTGGCGAGGCCCACGTTCAAATAGAGAAAATTGGTTTGAAAGGAAAGGATTATAAATAAAGAATTTATTGTTAAAAGTTTTATATAATACATATTGATTTTATTACCTTAAATTTTAAAAAAGTTGGAAGAAAGAGGAAATAATTAAAACATATGTTATGGGCGAAGTGATTAATCGGGCATTATTAATAATGCCCGGATTTATCACATTGCCCGTAACATACAGGGTGATTCAGATAAGTGTTTCATAACTTCTAGGGGTGGTAGGGTACATCAAGACGAACAAGAATCGATATAGGTTAGGGGATCGCAAGTGGGGTCTAAGGGGTGAAAATCACGGGTGAAAATTAGCAAAAAAACTCGCATATCAGGCTAGAAAGAGATACAATTGTTCGATTCCGGCATTTTTTACATTCAACCAATTCAAATTTTTCATGTAAAAACGAGATGCAAGTGTTTATTGTAATCAAAAACTGACCAATAAATGAAACAGGCATGCGTTGTAAGTTGATAGACTGCAGTAGAAAGTGTCATGACAAAAATATCTTAATACTAAAGTTTTGTTGGTTATTATTTGGTTGGTTGGAGTTATATGGCGCAAAGAACTAAAGTCTGACCAAGGGACAATTATAACTTTAATCTTCTTAAACACAAAAAAACGCATGCCTCATCAGTGGCGGATCTAGAACATGGGCAAGGAGGGGGCTAACTTAATCTGATTGAGGATGATAATGAAGTAACAAGCCGTGCTTTTTACAATATTCGTTAATGTCTTAAATATTGAGGGCAGTGTTGAATGTAAATGACTAGTATTGATAAATATAACTAATTAATTAGTAAATTAAATTAGTTAATCATTAAATATATCAAAATATTAATAAGGGTGTGTCAACCGGGAGGGTTTTTTTTACGATGATTTGAGTCAAATATTTTTTTTCCAAGAATATAGATCAAATGTGAATTTTCGTGCACTTAATTTCAATGTTTAGCGAATAATACATCCATCCCGAGGCATAAGGGGGGTTTGGGGGAACCTCCCCAAGAAATTTTTTGAAAATTTGACCCTAAAAAGTTGTGTTTTGACTCATTTTTGGTTATTTGGGACCCTTTGAATGTCACACGAAAAAGATGATTTCTTGTACTCGTTTTCAAAGTTAAAAAACTGTAAGATATAAGAATTTCATGGGGGTGGTTTGAACCCCCTAACCCCGTCTCTATTTTCACAGAGTAAATGTTTTGTAAGAGACTTAGCGCATTAGACCCTTTTAAAAGTGAATCTTATAAAAACCAGGGAGTTAAAGATCTTGCAGAGGGGCTAAAGCTCATAACCTTTAAGTTGTGAAACAAATCTATAAAAATGTAAGGGGCTAAGTATTTTGGAGGTTATGCTTTGTAAGGCTTAGAAAGCTCATTGGAATCTACAAGTTCTGAATCGCATTTATATTAAAGTGCTGAAAGCTAAAGATCTTGGAGGGGGCTAACGCTTTTAGGCTAAAGCTCATTAAATTGCGAACTAAATACTATAAAACATCGCAAGGAGGCTAATTCTTTATGGGGGCTAAAACTCATTGGCCCCTTTAAATTGTGAATTGAATCTACACAAACTCAGGGCTACAAGCCTTGTAGGAGCTAAAGATCATGGAAGGATTCATAAGGGTTAAAGCTCATTAAATAGTGAACCAAATATATTTAAAAACGCAAGAGGGCTAAAAGCTTTTTAAAGGCTATTGAAAAGCATGGAGGGGGCTAATGTTTCAAAGGGCTAAAGCTCATTAATTTGTATACAAACAAAAAAACGCAAGGAGGCAAATGCTTTTAGGGGCTAAGCTCATTGGGCCCTTTAAATTACGAATCAAACCTTCAAACATGCAGGGGACTAATAATTTGTAAGGGCTAAAACCTCTAGAAATCCTTAAATAGTAAATGGAGTTTATAAAAATGCAGGGGGCTAAAGATCTTGGAAGGGGCTTAATGCTTTGTAGACCCTTTGAATTGTGAAAAAGGCTACAAAAAACTGAAAAAAAGTTAAAAATTTTGAAAATTTAAACAAAATTTTCTAAAGACTTAATTTTTTTTTCGAAAAAGTTCAATTTTATGTAGTGTAAACTTAAGTCCCAAGGGGGGGGCTATAGCCCCTATAGCCCCCCCCATAGATCCGCCACTGTGCCTCATCATCAACGCAGTATCTCTTTCTGCCCAGATATGCGAGGTTTTTTGCTAATTTTCACCCGTGATTTTTACCCCTTAGACCCCACTTGCGACCCCCTAACCTATATCGATTCTTGTTCGTTTTGATGTACCCTACCTCCCCTAGAAGTCATGAAACACTTATCTGAATCACCCTGTAGATACTATTGTAAACTGTAGTTGGGCGTTTAATATATTTATGCTGAACTGAAACCATCAATCTTACCATTAAATTTTGGGTTAAGAAATTAAATTCACACAAACATTTTTCACTTATTTCGAAACCAGATTAAATTCTTCTTTACGTAGGTACTGAAATTTTTTGATAATTTTAGAAAGGTTTAAGGAAGGGGATCGGACATAACTAGCAAAAATATTTTTTTTTGTGTGCATCACTGCTCTCCACACGTTTGGAAGATTTCGCACCAATGACATTTTATTCACCAAGAACTAATAATACACATTCCAACACGTTTTGAGGTTTCTCAATATGCACTATTTTTTGATTGAAAGTGGGATGAAGGAAATAAATTTAAATTACATTAAATGCAAAGGATTTTCGCGAAGGACTTTCACTTTAAATTACAAATGACCTTTTCAATCCTAATAAAAAAAAGGCTCAACATGATCCTATGTGTGTCAGTTCCTCACATCTCTAACCTGTATTTCTAATTCTCGTCTCACATTGCAGCGTCTGTTTCCTCTTGTTTGACCTCCATTGTCTGTCATCCCAGAGAAAGTTACTCTAATTATAATTCGATCCGCAATAAAAGGCTTTGTCAGGGATTTGACCACGCCTCTTTTTACTACATTCCTGTTATTTATTTATTTACATGCCTAACAGTAAAGCTAATCTCTTTACAGAGTACTTGGTGCAATGCAAATACGAAAAAAAAAACAATTAAAATACAGATAAAAATTTTAACACAATTACAAATAATGTTTGAATTATGAATAATATTTATTTAGTTTGATAAATTTATAAAAAAAATATCCTTAAGATCTCTACAAATTGAATGAATTGAATTTTTACTATAATTTAAATAACTAATAAGTTAATTTTAAACAACTAATAAATTTATTAAATTTGAATTATTTAAGTTGGTTGTTTTATCGCAGTATTTAGGTTCCTTGGATCGTACCGGGTATTGATTTCTACTATATTAAGATAGCAAAATATCATTGAAAAGCCATCCATATTATTAGAAAATAATGAGTTTTATTGCAAGAGAAATTAAGATATTACTATTAACTGTATCCAATCATGTTAAGGGAAATAACACAGATAGCCAAGTATCGAGCCCTCAACCTTTAACTATTGCATTGTAATCATATGGAAAAAGCATACTGAATTCTTCAATCCTCTAACTAAACGACTGAAATGCGAAAATCACGAAAAAAATCTTTCATGTTGTAAGGAAATCAAACAATCAATCAATTAATCAATACAAGCGTTTCATCCTTCTTTCCACGCGAACTATTTTTTAGAACGCCATGTTAAGAATTTGACGTCTTGTTAGTGCTTTCCAGTGTTAACTGCTAATTTCAGGCTTTGTAATGAAGTTTGACTTAGTCCTCTGAACTTTTCTATTTGTGTAAAATTGATTTCACGTTTTGAACTAGACGTGTGTGAATTCGCCGTAATGTCAAGAACTCTGAATTCGCATGTAAAAACTTTACTCTTTAGAGTTTTAAACTATCATGTTCTGTGCTAATACAGGTGCCATTAATTTGAGGTTGATTGGTTTAGGGTTTTATGGTGCCAGGCTCATATAAGGACATATTTCACCTACATTTATTTAAGGAATTACTCGGAAAACAACCGAATGGTTTTAAGAGACCCCAAGTAAAGTCTAGCCGTTCAAGATCTCTGGATGTTTTTGTGGAGAATGGCGGATAGCCATGGCTCAGTAAATTCAACGCGATTCACGATTAGTTTTTGCTCAAGAAATGCTCAAGTTCATCAATACTCGGGGAGAATAAATGTGTTGTAGTGTTCCAAGTTCCAACTAAGTCAACTTACGAGTTTTGATGTTGAAAATCCATCAAGGAGATCTAAACTATTAAATGTGTTTGTCTGTGGCTTCCAAGTATTTCTAGAGATCATCGCAGCACCGCTCATGTGAAAGCCATTTAACATCCAGCTAGCTTGTGGTGGTATTTGGACAACCTAATCAAGAATCTTTACAAATGCCCCTAATCCTGTAAGATTTGGTGTGGAGCTTCGGATTTTTCAAAATTCTATCAGCTGTTAGTACAGTTTCTCCCCCAAGCATTTCTTAAATGAAGTAAGGGTAGAAGGATTATTATATTAGCTTTTGAAGTTGTCACTTTCTTAGTTCATAATTAATAGTATGATGAATTAATTCTGAATATCTAGTTTTAAAGTTATAGTCTTAGTTTATAATTGTTATAGAGTTATAATTTTGTTTGCGAATGTTATTCTGCTGTATTTATTTGTAAGGGCAGAGGAGGAAAGCAATTAATGAAAACTTTAAGTAATTATTACAAGTTTTCAGTGATTTTCTTAGAAAAAACGAAATTAAGTTGCTCTAACTTAAAAGCAGTGTTTTGATATTACTCCTTGATCTGAATGAAATCTGAATTTCTAGTATTAAAATTATAATCTTGGCTTATAATTGTTATAGTTATAATTTTGTTTGCGAATGTTATTCTAGTGTATTTATTTGTAAGGGCAGAGAGGGAAAGCAATTAATGAAAATTTGAAATAATTATTACAAGTTTTTTAGCGATTTTCTTTGTAAAAACCATTAATTAAGTTGCTCTAACTTAAATGAAGGGTTTTGATATTATTCCTAGATCTGAATGATATCTGAATTTCTAGTTTTAAAATTATAGTCTTAGTTTATAATTGTTAGAGATATAATTTTGTTTGATAATGTTATTCTGGCGTATTTATTTGTACGGGCAGAGGAGGAAAGCAATTAATGAAAATTGAAATAATTATTACAAGTTTTTAGTGATTTTCTTAGTAAAAACCCTTAATTAAGTTGCTCTAACTTAAATGTAGTGTTTTGATACTATTCCTTGATATAAAATTCTAGTTTTAAAACTATAGTCTTAACTTATAATTGTTATAATGTTAAATTTTGTTTGCAAATGTTATTCTGGTATATTTGTACGGGCAGAGGAGGAAAGAAATTAATGAAAATTTGATGTAATTATTACCAGTTTTTAGCGATTTTCTTAGTAAAAACGAAATCAAGTTGTTCTAACTTAAATGTAGTGTTTTGATATTATTCCTTGTACTTGATCCTTATTTCTTGAAGAATCGTACTACATAATATTTTTTTGTTTATAAATTTTGAAAGCATTCTTATTTAAATATTTTTCAAAAGACTTGCATGTACTTTTTTTATCAAAAACTAAAATGTTAGTATATCACAGTACTAAAGAATTTGTTAAGTACATCAGAGTTAACTTATTTAAACTAAAATGCGATATTTTTAAAAGCTATTATAGTGCTATCGTGTGATTGAATATTTTTGTTGAAACAAATTTTAAAGGAATATTTGATTCATCACCAAAATTACCACAGGTATTATTTGTGAAGGAATAATACTCGTATATTTACATGACTATAAACAATTTTTAGAATATAAAACAACACAGATTAAAATTTTATTCCAAGTTTTGATGAATCAATACGGGGTAAATATAATGTTGCTTAACAGAAAAATAAACTGGTTTAAATAAAGTTATAATTAATAAACTCTTTTCTTAATATGATTTCCATTTATGGATCATACGTAAAAGAAATATGCAAAAATTGGGCTGTAATTGTAATTTAATTTTTAAAAAAAGTAGCCTCTGACTGGGCTGTTAAGCTCATTTGGAATCTTCTATGTCGAAATGTTGTAAGATTTATAACATCTACAAATACTACTCCGCTTAATGTGATCACGGGTTAATGTTATCAATCGGATAATATTATCGAAATTGACTGCCCCGATAACTCCTATTTAAATTAACTTAAAATGTATAGTTTTATGTGATCAGTATATCGTTTAATGTCATCAAAATTTATTGAAATCCCTAAAAAAAAACCCTCCTTTTTTCCTGTTGGAAGACCAATTTTTAATACATAAACATACAAAATAAGACATTCATGTAGTATACTCGACTGCAACGTTTCTTGAACCCAGTACGTCACAAATGCGAAAGGAGAAATCGGTAAACACGAAGCCTGTTGTGTTGATAGGAGGAGTTTCAGTACGCAAATCGTGATTGAAAAGAACTATATATACACAAGTTTAACAAAATAATCAGTTTTAAATTGACGTTCTTCATTTCTCTCAAAATTCAGACACCGCGATGGGAACTACTTTGTTTGTTGGTGACGTCGTAGGGTCAACTTAAGTTGCTGTCTAGTATAGTGTTATATGATCCGCTTTTATATTTTTGTTTAGGAATGTTTAAGTTGCAAAATATGTACTAGAATATTGTTTTAAATGCTACACAGTCGTGATTTTAATGCAAAAACACAAGCTACGGTGTTTGCCACTTTTCCCATAGAACCGCTTATTATTATCAATCGGGTATTGTTTTCATTTTTACCTTTAACAAATGTGATCACATTAAGCGAGGTCGACTGTAGTACAAATAAAACGTGTTCAGATTGAGGTTGATTGTTCACATTCAGCCCTCAAGTATTTTCTAATTGCGTATTTCTAATATCTTATTGTTATCTATTTTACAGGTTCTTAATTTAATGAGGTTTAGTCCATCGCATTTTATGTAGACACAAGGGTCCATCTAACTGTTATGTGATCTGTTGGGGAATATCATTCAAATGATTGTGCCGACTCCAATCTATACAGCGAATGACAGGTGTCTTGAAAGAATACATAAAAAATCCCGTGTACACTAGAAAGAGTTATCTAAAATCAAGGATTACTCATCATTGGCATAGACAACGCAAAAGTAAGAAATTGTATTTGGTGAATAAGTGTTTATTCAGTTAAATAAACGCTTTTGGGGGGGGGATATTTAATAACTTATTTTTTTACGCTGTAAAAAGTATTTCTGCATGGAGATCTAAGAAAAGCATATATTATTTTTAACGTCATTATAGTTTATGAATTCCTGATTGTTTTATAAGTTGAATGTGCAGGGGGGGTTAAAGAAATTAATTTATTTTTCCAAATGGTATTTGCATAATAAATAGTTGACTTTTCTGGGATGGGTTACATATTTTTAGATGAAATTATGATTTGAATGTTAATGAATTTAAAATAAGTTCATTATTTGTTATTTATAATTAAGTTAGAAAATATTAATAATGCTATAATTCATTTAAAAATGTTGAGAAAAATATTTTTTTTTTAAATTTTGAATTAACATTTCTTAATTTAATTTTGAACATTTTTTTAATCTGTCTCACAGCTCCATATAGAGCATTCGCACATGACGTCACTTGGAGGACAAAATCAACGTTGCTAAGGCTGTTGTTAGGGGCGGGACATAGAAGTATCCAATAGCAGCATTCGCACATGATGTCACTGGAGGAATAAAACAACGTTGCTAAGGCCGTTGTTAGGCAGAGTCATGTGATTGAAAATGCTCTATTGTTGGCGGGCTAGTGAAACTGGCAATGTTAAAATTTTACTTTTGAGATACGATAGTGCCGTTTGATGAAATAAGTAAAAATTTTCCAAATTTTAGTAATTGGAATTTTTTATCTATGCTAACAAATTTCATTCTTTTAAAAATTTAAAAGGAGCTCTTTCCCCCAAGTAGCCCAGTGATTAAAGGGTGTTCCAACAAGTCCACCCAATCTTTGCACAAAATGATTCCTTGGGTTGAGTACATAAAAAAATGTCCAAACAACTATACCTCTACGACGAATTTTATTTTTCGAAAAATATGACGTCCCATCCGATAAAAACTTAAATATTTCTATCCACTGTGTGCACGCATGCATGAGCACTAGATACTTTTAACATCTTAATCTGAAAACACATCTAAATAACCATGTTTTCAAGTTTTCTATTAGCCTTTTTACCTTATAAACCGGATGTGACATTTTTACTTCAAAAAAATTAATTCACTCTCCTCGCCTCCTTTTTATGTCTTCTCTGATCTGATGCCCTCTGAATTTTTTACTACCTTTCAGTTTCTCGCATCCTCTTGATCCTATTCATCTATTCTTCATTCCACTCTTCCTTTTTTTCATCGTACTCTCATCTCTATCACTCTTCTCATCCTCAACAATATTTATTGTTTTATTTCTGAACATAATTTTAGCGGCATTCGGTTTGTAGCATTAATATTAGTTTATAGGGTAAGTAAAAATTTGTGTCAGAGTGGTAAAGAAAGGAAATGTTGTCTTAAATAAGTAACTTAATATATTTTTCAAAATGATTGAATACAATCTTATCAAGTTAAATACTTCGAAAACATATTTTCTGCAATTAACCATCAGTCTATTTTAATATAAGTGATGGCGGTCTTTAAATGTCTCAATTTCTGGCTGTATACAAACCACTGTACAGATAAATCGTTAAAATGACCATATTAAGCCTTTTTCTTAGTTTACAAAAATTAGTTTAAAGTCACCTTAACCCAATAATTAAATAGTGAGAATTAAAAGAAACGGCGCTACAATTATTTCAAAATTTAGTTTCATAAAAACAAGTTTTTGTTTCACGAGTAAAATAAAGATGGTGTTAACCAATGGGCGGGAATCTTTAGATTCATCATCCTTGGCACGTGAATTGCCCTAAGTAGCAACTCTGTGTTACCAAGTGGGCACCAGAGCTACGGAGGAGAGGTACTGCTACCAACGCCACAAACAAATATTCGCTCGCACTACCCAGTTGATGTTTGAGATAAGATATATTTATTCAATTCACTTATAGCTCGTAACATGGGTGGATTCAAGGGAGGCATAAGAGAGTAATTAGCCACTATCTTTTTAAAGAACTTTTTCTTAATGGAAAATTATTTGATTTGCTTATGCAGAGTCATCAGGGTCTTTCACCTTAATCTCACCTTGGGTATAGAAATAAAAATTAAACACAAGACCACTACAGGATCATTAAATTAAAATACCATTTGAACTTAAAGATAACTTCCTCGCACTGATTTGATATTATGCGTTTTTCAAAAATTACAGGACTTTTCTAGCTAGCTTATCAATGGGTTTAACGAAGTTTTTGTCCATTTCTGGAGAATCCATGTGCCACATAAAATTACCTACAGTAATGTCCCCAAATTTTTATGACGAAATTTTGTATAAAACGTGCATTACTGAAAAATGCCTCCCGGATTTCATAATAAGTTTAAACTTAGTTACTTAGACATGATTTATAAGGGGTAAGAGATAATTTGTTAAGGGGAGTTTGCTATCTGTTCCACAACTTTAAAATCTTGCTCCTTATGTATTGGGAATAGTGGTTTGGTTAGTAATGAAGGAACCCAGAATCAATAGAAAGAGTTACTAGGGGATAGCTATTTCATAAAATCCTAGTAGACGATCTTTTTTTTGTATTTCGTATTCATTTTGTTGCGTGGATTTAAATAATTTTTCTTTTCAGATGAGTTCTGTGGAACAGCAGCTTTTGAAGATTGTTTCAATGCTGAACCCACGTTCAAGAAGACGTGAAGGGTTAGCTGAGAAAGTAACGACAGTCGAACAAAATCAAGGGACCAAACATCAGCAGGGAGATGATTAAAATCTCATGGATCGTTCATTCGCAAACATAAGTGAGTATGCTATTTGATGAAAAGGGTACACACATGTCACATTAAAGTTTTATCTTAATGCATACTTCAAATATTTTTCCTCTTTTTCAGGGCACCAATAGAGAAATTTCGTCTCACTGAAATGTCTAAATGACTAAAAGGATTGGGATACTTCAAGAGATTGTTACTCCAAGAGATGTCGTTAATGTCTCCTTGATTTCGTTCAAATCGACATGTTCCGGACGAAATGCTGAAGACCTTAAATTAACCAGAGGTATGCTTGCAGTCTTAGGGTTCATTCTTTCATAAAGGAAAAAGTGGTACTATCTTGATAATTATATCTCGTTATTTTTATTTAAATTCATATTTTGAACACTCTCTTTTCAGGCTACCTAACGTTCTAGTGACTAAAAGGCTAGAGGAATCCTCATTGTTCTCTCAAGATCCTATGATTAATTCCAGATTATCCAGCTAAGTTCTTGGTGGAGTCTCTTAGACGTTCGTGAGCGTGAAATTACGGTGTCGTATCTACGTCGGTTACCTTGTAGTACGTATAGTTCATTGTACTTACTGGTGAACTAATAAAGGTCGATGTTTCTTGAACTTGCGTTTTTATTTGCGTCTATCTGTCAGATTCCCTAGTTTTTGATACTTCGTCCACGTCGCTCAGATTGAGGATGCGCGTGGACTTAGAATATATAGGGCGCGCAGGAACTCCAAAGCGCATGCGCCAACTAGCCAAAGAGAAGGAGTTTGCCAGAATTAGTTTAGCCAAAAAAGGTAGCCAAGGTAAGATGGCTGAGTGAGTTGAAGTTCAAATGCTTTGGTTGATTAGTTAGGACTTGGAGAATACAAGTTGTAGTTACAGAGTTTAGCTTGGTTGAAAAAAGCAAGTACAACTCTTGAACAATGGTTTAACTTGGTTGAAAAGTTAAGTTGAACTTTAATTTTCTAAGTTTCCATTGACTAAGTTCAACTTAACTTTCCAACAAAGTAAAAACCATTGTTCAAGAGTTGTACTTGGTTTTTCCAACCAAGCTAAACTCTGTAACTACAGCTTCTATTCTCCAAGTCCTAACTAATCAACCAAAGCATTTCAATTTCAACTCACTCAGCCATCTTACCTTGGCTACCTTTTTTTGGCTAAACTAATTCTGGCAAACTCCTTCTCTTTGGTTTGTTGGCGCATGCGCTCTAATGATACCTGCGCGCCCTATATATACTAAGTCCACGCGCATCCTCAGGCTGAGCGACGTGGACGAAGCAGCACATGTGTGGAAATTGAATGAAAAGACCTATTAACAGAAAAATCCAACTTTATTGAGGAACCAACCAAGTATCAGTACAAAGCAAACTGCTACAAAAATCGACGGAGTAACAATCATCCACACTAATTTGACAATCTGTGCACCTGAAACGAAAAAAAAAATCAGTAGGATATTCATTAAAAGACTAGATTCCTGAAAATGTTAACAATTAGCAATAATTTAATTTGTAATACAGATATGAAAAAAAAAACATTAAAAAATATTCCATTTGAATTCCTCAAACCAATTTATTTTATTCCAATCTATGTAGTTAAAATATTTCGTTCGTTTTTCTTTTAAAAGCGTAGATAAAGATGAAAATAATGGGCGTTTGAAATTTTTACAGATTTCTTCTCTTTTACCAAAAGGGGATTTGCTAGTTTCAATTAATTTCTATCCTTGAAAAAGTTTTGACAAACCAACGAATTTAGCCAGAAATATACAGAAGGCTTAATGTTCAAGGGATGTATATTTTTTCGAAATGAATTAAAGGTTTTGGGTGGTAACAAAAATCGTAATATCGAGAGTACGCAAATATTAAATAACGGAATTACTAAAAACATAGGGAATACAAAGGATGCTTTTCGAACTTGGAGCGGCATTTAGAGATTTAAAAAAAAATCTTGTTTTACTCCAGCGCGTTTTTCCTCAAGTACTAATGGTTTTCAGACTCGTCACTTAGAAAATGCGATTGAAAACAATAAGAATTTTACCCGACGAGAAATTAAAGAATTTACTACAGGATGAGGACTAAAACTGCTCATCAAAACTTCAGGAAAACTAATCACTTAAATTTTTAAAAAAATCTTAATATTGAAAGAGTTTGTGAGCCGAAATTTTAAAGAGCATTAGTTGAGTATAAAAAGGAAGATTCTCTTTAGATGCCAAACGACATCAGAAACAGTGGCGTAGTTAGACATCGGCGGTGTCAGCCATTCTCGAAGGCCTCACAAAAATTAAGAGAAAAACCTTATGGTTATCTATAAAATATAATTTAAGTTAGGTTTAAGCTATTCGGATATCTTAGGATCATGAAAAAAATTATCCTTGATATGGACCTAGCGATGTCGGTCCCATTGTGACACTGGAAACAAATAGCTTGGGATTAAAACTCTGTTTTGGATTAGAACGCTGAATTCTTGACTTCGCCAAAAGATGTGTGGACTAAGAAATTATTTCCAACTATCTTTCAGAGGTTAAAGTGTAGGAAATTTGTTAAACTGACTTTAAGTTCTCAAATTTTTACAGGACATGGAAATTTTAATAGCTTACTTGTTAATTTAGTGAACAGTAATCTATGTTCTTGCGGTCAGGATATTGAAACTGTAAAGCACATTATTTTATTGTAATCTATATTCTAACCAAAGAAAAAGTTTAAAAAAGGAGTTGATACTCGGGCATTTCTCGGCCAACTGTTTTGTCCTTGTTTGTTAAATGCACTGAAAACCTAAATATGTTGCGCAATTTTGTTTACAGTTTAAACTTTTAAAAAATTTTACTGTTTCTATTGTAATTTACATTTGTACTTTAACCACTTACATCTGTAACGGCTGTATTCACCATTAACCTAACCTAAGGTTAACTTTGAATCAAGCTTTTTCTGCAACTCTGATTGGCTTAAAACTTGATTCCCTTTTTCAACTACCAATTAGAAGCTTTGATTCCAGGTTAACCTTAGGTCAGGTTAGTGGGGAATACGGCCGTAAGCCTCGTGTTATACTATGTGGAGCATGACGAGTTGTGCGATAAATTTTAAATGAAAAAAAAAATGGCTCTTGATCTTACCCCATCCTCTGACAACCGTAAAAAAAGAGTAATACGGAGACCCTCTTGCTCTTCTGCAGGGACGTATATAAGGCAAAGAGAAAGGGGCATCTAGAAAACGCACTTAAATGTTTTTTTTTTACACAACGACTTTTTTTAAAGCGAGTTTATATGATAAATATAATGAATTTGATTCTAGGACCGTACTTAGTCTAGCGACACCACTGCTTTAAAATCTCTTTTGCAGATAATATCTAGGTCTAGAGAATAAAGCAAACTACCTGAAAAAAAAAATAGTCTTCATCAGTTCCCATTCCACCTCACCTTAGTCAGGTCTGAGTCAGCTTGATGAGCTCGAACCATCAATTACATAACCTAGGAACTTTATAAACGCTTCCCGTTACTCGATACCAGGGTGATTCACTTGGGAGGAAAATCCATAGTTAGAAAAGAAAGTCAGCACAAAATATGAAAAATTAAGAACAAATTTGCAGTACATCAACATATAGGATCTAATTTCTATATTATTAGTCTTCTGCCCCACAAAATTGGCTCAGATTTATGACCTGTGGCAATTTAAGTTGGCCTAATTTTCCCCACATAAATGTTAAGTTGTATGGTAGAGGTCCTATATCTTCTAGAGCAGGGGTGGCCCACCTTTTTTTAGAAAGATTGCCACTATTTGAGAAACAAATCTAAGGCATGCCACTTCCACTTTTTTAAATCCATCATACAAAAAATATAAAAAAGGGGAAAATATTATTAACTGACACTGATTATGATAATTTTACACAAAAAAAACATTATTTCTCAACTACGTCTTAGTAGAGGAGATGTAAAAATTAAAACAGGGATACACCCCCGAAAGGTTTTAGGAATTCTCACCCAAGACGAATTTTAAACTTATTTTTTCATTCAAAGTAATTTGAAAATCATTTTATTAATCAATAACTTCAAAAAAGTATCAAAAACCTGGAAAAGTTTTCTACACTGTAATACCTCATTGAGAACAGAATCTTAAAAAAATTTAAGTTGCCCAATAAAGTTGGTTCTAAGTTAAGAAACTTCAAAAATGGGAGTGAATAGAATACTGTCATTCGGGCTCCTAAAAAGATATTGACCCACACGAACTATATTACAACTTTAGAAACTTTAACAAAAAGAACGATCGTAACAAAATATTTTAAAAAATAATTAGAACTGCGTTTAGAGTAGATGGAAGGAGCCCTGAAACCTCATTGATGACACCAGATAAAATTAATATTTTCCCAAATTCTTCAACGTCTTCGCGTTCCACTGTTTAACCTCACTCAGCCTAGACACACTGTTGGCCATCCCTGTTTCAGAGAATAAAGGTGTTAACATACCTTTCAAAACCAATTACGTCTTCGTAAATCTTCATTCCACCTCAGCTTAATTAGGTCTTCATGCTCTTTAACCATCGATTACACCTCGGAACTTCGATCTTCATAAATACTTTTCATATCTACTCGATACCAGGTTGATTCACCTTGGGGCAAAACCCCTATTCCCATAGCCAGGAAAACATGCAAAAAGATTTGAAAAATCAAGGATTCAGTTAGACAACACTAGTATCTTTGATCTTAAGACAAATTTACATTATGAATTTAATAATCACAGTATAATCCCCTTTTCCTCAAAAAAAATCTATAAACCCACAGGAGAAACCTTTGCAGACTCTTCAAATTACATTTTCCCCAAGTTTCTCTCCTGATTTTTACATATTTTTTCTTGGAAAGATTGAGAAATAGATATTCTTATTATCATTTTACACATTAGACATTAGTGATCACATTAAGTGGAGTCGGCTGTATAATCGAAATTGTAGCTTACAAAAGTTATCGAAACCTAGGCTTACCATACGTTCGGGGTCACCCAGGACAGTCCGGGGTTTTTAGAGCTGTCCGGGGAAATGTCCTGGGTCGCAAAAATGTCCGGGGTTTCATACATTTAAGATTTGAGAGACATTTTTTATTAAAAATTTTTGACCAAGATGTTTGAAATTGCGTTGTTTTACTTTTATGACTTAATTTCATCATAAAATTCAAATAAAAGTCAAACAAACAATTTTTGAAAAAGTTGTCAAATAAAAAGTACAAATAAAAAATAAACTTTAATATTTCTTTTCAATGTTTTTAGTTTGAATGTTTTTTACTTAGTTTTTAATCTTTGATGAATCGATATGGTACTTATTAAGTCATTTGAAAAATATGTCCTGGGTTGGACCCAAGAAATATGGTAAGCCTATCGAAACCTGGATTTACAAACATGAATCTTGATTGAAATTGCAATGAAAAATTTCGATATATTTGGAATAAACAACCGTATACAATTCCTTGTTTAAGAAAAATTTGAATACATCAGTAAACAAATATTTTATAATCATTATTAAATTACTATGAATTTCCCACGGTATATTAAATTTAATATTCCCGAAATCATACATCAAAATATACATAAAAAAACAATTAAATATTTCATAATCTTTATTAATTTCCCAAGGTATCTTAAATTTAATATCCCCAAAATGAAATGCCGTTTAGAACTCAAAACAAATAAAATCTACTCAAAATAAAATGGTTCTTGCGTGCGTATTATCAAATCGACCGTCTACCGCACAGTCAGTAGTCTGAGATTTTGTTAATGCTTTTTGAGGATTCAGCGGCACAGTCGACGGAATATAGTGAGTACCAACCAATATAAATTTATAGTATATTATCCGATCCTATCTAACTCAACTTACAACACCCTCAAACAACAGAGCAGAAAATACTGTACAGATTTAAAGAGAATAACCCCCCCATTACATAAAATCAAACCAACCATTGAATTATAAAGAGATATAAAACCTAAACTTACTTTTTAAGATAAAAGTGCTTGGAGAACACTTCTTTTGCCATACCTTGGTCTTGAAGTTTGCAACTAAAAAAGTGACGTCTTCCGGCAGATTAAAGTGAAGTTGAGATGTAACCTCCCTCGAAATAAATTACATAGCCTCGAACCCTAGAAGATCTCATATTAGTTACGTGAGAAGAAAAATGTTTAAAAAGATGTCAGGCTGATGAATTTTGTGAACACAAGAATTTGTTTAGTCTAGAATTATTTTCAATAAATTGAATCATAGAGTGGTGAATCAATAAACAAAATTAAATTTGAATTTGAAAGACAAGCAAAACTGCTCAATATTCAAGTACTTTTTTAGTGTGCTATTGTTTTAGTTCGATATTTTAAACTCAAAAAGGCAGGCAAAGGTAGTTGATTTGAGGAGCATTGGCAGTTTTCGGATTATAACACAGACCAACATCTAAACAAAATTGTGAGGTTGCATCTTAATTCTTTTTCATACGATTCTAGTCAACCACGAAATGCATTTTAATAATTTGTGCTTAGGAGAAATAATTTTATAGGTTAGAACCAGGAATATTACTTGAAAGTAAAAAACCATTTCTATCACCATTAAAAAAGCTTTAGGGATATCGAGGGGTAAATCTCAGCCCTAAAACTAACCTATTTTCTTTTTTAATTAAAGAAAACCACCATAATAGACTCTTCTCGTATCCCATATCTCCTTGATACACTATTATTTTTTTCAAAAGGATAAAAGAGAAATAAATTATAAATCTTTAAAAAAAAAGGATTTTAAAAATGTAATAGCACTTTGTTGAAAACTATTAGGTATTAAACTGTAAAATTCTGAATCATATTCCGTAAACACAGATAATTAATTAACAATTACCAGATACCAAGTGGGTAGGGTTTTTTTTTAGATTGAACCCCCCTGAAGGAAAAATCCTGGCTAGGCCTCTGCCTTCAGTTGTTTAAATTTGAACCTCTAAAAAGGCTGAATTGTACCGGTTTTACCACTAGTTAGCTAATGAATTGGTTCAGTGGCGTAGACAGGGGGGGTGCAACGGGTCTTTTGCACCCCCCTAGTCGGTCGTTGGGCCACCCTCACAAATGGCGGGAACTTTTTATGCTTTCTGCCCCCTCGTATCTTGAGTGATATAAACAAGAACGCTCTTCGAGACGAGGGAGAGAAGAGAATGGAATTAGAACCGATTATTTATCGAGGCGACCACACCAGACTTTGGAGCTCTGCTCCCTCAGATATCAAAAATAATTTTATATTTTAGTAGTTGTGATGCTGATGATGTATTATGTATTTATAAGTGTAAATAATATATCTAGTTCTTAAATTCTGGAAGGGGTCAGTAGAAGGTATCAGTTTAAGCTTAGTAGTCGCATTTTTTATACGTCTTCTCTGTGTCCGATAGACTTGAGATAAAATTTCCCACTTATTAAAATGAATCGCAAACATCGCAAATGAACAAGTAATGATTTTTAAAAAAAAATACATCTGTGAGTGACAACACAGCTTAAGTGAAAGACCACTTGATCTAAAAAGACGTAACGGATGCGTTATTTATTCTTCTACAGAGATGGTAAGAGGTATTTTAGTTACCAATAACTTTAATTAATGACTTATACAATTTTGATTTTGTTTGAATTAATGGTGATTTCTATTCAAGGAAAAGACGCAATTTGATTTAAAAATCAAAAAATTATTGAATTTTTAGCTGTATATAGGATCATTATTTTTATATATGAAAAAGGGGTTTTTTTATACCTTTGAAAGTAGCTATGTAGTGTTTGTGCTGGCCTATGCTTCATCCTTCTGCTTTTTCAGTTTATTATTTTCTCATTATTCCCTCTCCATTTTTTGTTTTTAAAAGAAATAACTTCTGAAATAGAATTTTTTATTTGTCTATTATGGCACGAATATGTAAATCTGTACCACTTTTACGAGTTATAATTATAGGTATAGTATGTTATATAGTATTAATCCAACACCTGTGAAAGAATTCAAACTTTAATCACTTTAAACATTCAGTTTTTGTTGGAGTGTGTTTGAATATGAATATTTACTTCTATTTTAAAGATAATTTTTTTGATAATTTTAGAAATGGAATAACACTTTTTTGGAGCTACCAGTATTAACAAGTAGTATCATGTCCAATATATAAGTAATACCTTAATTTAATTCAGAAACGCTTATTTGTAGTTTAATAGCAATTGATTTTTAAATGTATAGAGTAGTAGGTACTAGAATAAGAATAAATGGCTATATCTCCTGGATGGAATGTGTAAATATTTCATGCAAATTTCGTAAGACAGTTACATAAACATTCGGGGTTAACAAATTTACTCATTAAATTCAGGATGAGTTTAAGAATCTACAATAAATTTGATTTTACATAATTTGAAAAAAAATTACAGACTGTTAAACTGTATAATATTCTTTATGTTCCACAACATAATTTTACCTCAACATTAATTTTGCTAGTGTTAAAAAAAATTTCCTGTACCTGTACTTATCTGAATTAACGGGAGAGGTAAAATCTGCATAAGTAATTTTAACGAAAATATACGTAGCTATGTTGCTATCATGACCCTAAATATAATACAGAGACCGAGGGTCATGTAGCATGTAGCTGTGATACTTTCATTTAAAGGTAAAATTATTCATATGAATTTTTTTAGTTTGATTATAAATAACGTCACCGCATGAAAAAATCATTGTAAGTCCGTTTAGCAAATAGTTAAACTTCACTCAAGAAAACTAAATCTAAAAAAAAAAAAAAATGTGAAATAAATGTCAAAAAAAAAAAAAAACGTAAAACGAAAAAAAAAAGATGGGGCTTAATATTCATTAGATAATTCCTCAGCTACTAAACTGTCCATAATGAAAGGGATAAAGAATGAATACTAAGAGAAGCCGGTAAATTAAATACGTAATACGTTAATGCATGAGCCCCTCATTTTTCGTTTTACAAAGAGTTATAAAATTTATTTTATAACTGATATTTTTCTAAGATTAATTCAATAATTTATTTATTGTTGTTGTATTTTTTTGGTATAATTATAAATCTTTTGATTTTTTCACTACGATCAAGAAAGATTGATATTACTACATGGCTAGTTTTTTCCTAAATGGTAATATAAAACCTAAATTTTTCTTCTTTCTTTCGATATCATCGTGCACCCCCCAAAAATAATTTCTGGCTACGCCACTGAATTGGTTGATTGTTATAGTTATTTACTAGAACAACCCCGGATATCAATGTTTGTCAACTTCCCATCCAACCTAAGAGCTTAAGCGATGACTCACAAACATCCCTTCAAAAGTCGTTTCATCTCCTTTCCTGCAGAATGATGTCACTCAATGAGTATGCTATTATTTGCTAATTATTCAGATTTGTCCGTGAACCAATTTAAACGCTTTTTCTAGATTGCTATTTAATAGCATGGCAAAGGGAGGGATAGTTAGAAGTTCAACATCCAAAATTTTGACATTATTTTTTTTTCTTTGAAAATTTGTGACCTGCAAGGAGCGGTCCCCTCTGGGTGTAACCCAAAAGGTCTCAAAATGAATTAAAACACTAGTACTTTTGAGAGCAAATTTCCACAATTTTTGTGAAGTAACCCCCCCCAAAAAAAAAAACTGAGCTGCTTATTATATAAAACTGTTTTTCACGAAATTATTCCGCTTATAATGAGCAGTGTCCTTTTTGGGTGTAATCCAAAGGGTATCAAAATGAGCTAAAACACTATTTTAATGGAGGAATTTCCATACGAAACCCCCCCCATAAACTTTGAAGTTATAAATCTTAGAAATTATTTAAGCTATAAAAATAGACTTAAAATTAAAATGTGTACTATTACCATTATTTTCATTAAGCCAAATAAAAAATTCGGATGTTTGATTAGCCACGATTGATTAACACGAACTTTTTAGGTTTGAAGAAGGGTACCGTAAAATTAAATCTTTTTAGAAACAAGATATTTCTGATCAAAACTTTGCATTGGACGATTAGGATTAAAAGATTTAACCACCCATTCCCAAAAGGACAGTGAAAATTTTTCTGAAATGATTGAGGGTCAATAATCCCTTAACTTTTTGTAAACAATCATGACGAAGAAGGAATTTTTCAAAGTATGTAAAATAGTACCGATTAAATGATTTAAAAGAACAATCGCTTGTTTGTCGTCAGTCAAAGGATTTATCATTAATTACAGACTGGCAGCAGATAAAGTGAATCACCGACGGATAATGTAACGATAGCTGAAACAGGTACGGGCAAATTAGTAGTCAACAAACAACATCCCAATTGCTCTAATCATAGAATTGTTTAATTATGAATCACTCAAAGATGGAGAATTCTTCGGGGATGGGTCACGGGTAAATCCATTATGCCGACATTGTACATTTTTGACTGAAACTCTAGTAGTATTGAGGACTGTTGTATGATAAAAACGGTAAAAAAGGAAAAATTATTAAAGAAACCAGAAAATTTTCAAAAATGCTTTCTTTTTCTACACGGTTTTTTTGGTTTTGTCACTTTCTTGATTTCACTGCATGTGGCTGGGGATTAGAGAAATCTCCTCGGCAATGAAATAATTAGAGAAATAAACACATAAGTTAACACAGCAAAGAATTTTTCATACGGAATCAAAGAATTTTAGCATCTAAAACGTTGGAATAACTTCAGACTTCATACAGAAAAATTGTGCTATTTTCTTCAAGAAGTGCATAGAAAACTTAAGTAATTGGTTTTCATGATAAAAATATTTAGATAATTTTTTATCTAAATATTGTCTACCCTCACCAACACACGTAAATGGATTTTACGCTAAAATAAAATTCAAATATGGATCTTGAACTGTTTGTTATACGATGAGACACATAATCAAAATTGGATACGCTATTTTACAACATTTAATTTATCACTAATATCATTTTTCGAGCTCCAATGAACTAGCTTCAACTAAGAGCCAATGGAACTAAAATTGTGTATTTTATTATAACGGTACATACGCACATAATTAATAACACCCGAGTACCCCAATCAGTAGGAAGCTCAGCTCATACTACAAAAACCGATACAGGCCATATTAATTAATTAATTAATTAATTTATTTATTTAATACATTGCATTAATTTATCATACATTATTTATTTTAATGTATCATACATTGCAATTAAGAAATACATTGCCAAACAGAAGTGAAATTCCAATTACTTGGCAAGAAAAAGACACAAACAGTACAACATATTAAATATAAAAGGACACACATAACCACAAAAAAAATAAGCACTAAATCTACACAAAAGAGAAAAACAAAAAGATCACTGGTTGTGGGCAGATTATTAACTATTTTATAAAATTGATAAACAGTTTGGCTTGAAAGATAGTTCTTGACAATTAAAGGAATCGTGAATACTATTTTATTTCTTGTATATCGTGGAGGGATATGGAAGTCAAGTAACATAAGTAAAGGAGGGCAATCAATATTGTTTCTTATTAAGTTAAAATAAAACTTAAATATGGATAAATTTCTCCGTAGTTCCAAAGTCATTGGCCTTAAAGGAATATAGTTAAATTTGAAATAAACATAACCAAGAAACTTATTTTGAATTTTTTCTAAACACAAAACATCAATTCGGAGCACTATCACCACAACTTAATCCACCATAATAAAAATAATTGAGAAGAAAATGATTCAGATAAGCAGGTACTAAATAAGGATTGAATCAAAATAGTAATACCGAACTAGTAAGTAACCCACCTGTATAGATCGTGAGTCACTTAATTGATTCTCCAGCTCAAGGAAAGCATACTTGGCCGCAGTCACAAGCTGATAACTGAATATGGGTAAATCATTGAGGTCGAATGGTATGTGTTAAGATTGGCGTCGCAGCAGAAAAAAAATCAAGGATCGAACTTTCCGATACAAAATAGGTGGTTTTCGGTTCCTTTATTTCAATTTGGGAAAGAAGAAAAGTTTTTCGAGAATAGTTCATTAATAAAAAAACTTAAATGAACCAATGATTGGTTTCTTTCACATATTTGATATTCAGCTCAAGGGTGGTGATGTTGCATTTGCACCATGAAAACGGAGTTTTCTTTTACTTATTGTGTTTGTACATGAAATACTAATTGAGATTTAATTTACTAGCGATGTAGGAACACATTAGTAGTAGTAGTAATATGTACATAGTACTATTACCCTTCATCAGGCTTTGTTCCAGAAATGAAAATATTATAGGGCAATGCAATATTTTTTGGAGGATTCCAAGGATTCTTAATTTGATTTTGTCTTTATAAAGCAACAATTCCTTAGTCACAGAAAAGAAGCTTCTAAAGAGTTTAGCAATTAGTTGATTTAATATAATTTTCCCACTATTTTTATACAATAATTCAGATCAAATAAAGTTCCTAACAAACAACTCTTTTTATCTAGACTTGAATCAAAATAAGGGTATTTAAAATGGTTCTACTCTCAAACTTGAGCTTGTAGGTGAAACCAAAACACCTGTTTTTCCCTACATATTTCATGGTAATTATCAAATGGTTGGTTCGTAGTGGTGCAAGATCCAATTACAGACGAAAAGTGCCAAAGTAATTGTCAAATGAATTCACACAAATGCTATTTTGCAAAATGACAATTTTGTAGAAAAGCAGTAAACATTTAAAGGATCAGTGTAATTTCTTGTTGAATTTATATTTTAAACACTGATTTTGGAAATAGTACAACCTTAATATTTCCAATTAAAATTCACACTACTTGAAATTTCTATTTATTCTTTATATGATTGCAATAGATAAGATGTAAGTAAAACAGTTTCCTTTAAAGAGAACAGTTGTATGCAGAATTTTAAATTTCCAATTTAGTTAACTACTTTTATTTTGTGACCTAATTGACTTGATAAAAGATCAAACCAACTAAAGCAGACATTGAAAGGAAAACTATAAGCTTAAGAATAGTTCACAAATAAAAACAACTGTTTATCTTTTGTGCCAAGCTCAGCTGTCTGTGTAGAAATTCAAAATCGCATAAAAGAGCCTATTCTAAGAAACAATTTTGTAAAGTTTTTTTTTGTTATGGGTTCAAAGATCTTGTACAGCAAGTAGTTGGCTTTAGGCTGTGTAACAGTACAATAATAGTAATATAATTTAAAAAAAAAACAACTTACCATTATATACAGCTAACCACTAAGAACTACCAAAAGAAAGGGGGTATACTTGAAGGAGTACCTAGGTTGTTAGACCTTTAAATTCCAATATAACCAGCCTTCACTGGATGAGGCCATGAGCTGAGCTGTTACACAATGTGTGACTGAAAGTCAGTCAGCTGAGGCAAAACCCCTTGTTTCCCCAAGTTAACTTGGTCCTCATTTTATCGAACGAGGAGGATTGAAAGGCTGAGTCTGCCTTGCCCAACCAAGGCCTGTAGTGTGGCACCGAGATGCAGAGCCACTACACCACTGGGCTTAAAGAACTACCAAAATCTAGACAAGAAGCTTTGTTCCTTGTAAAACAAAAAATTAGAGATTAAAAGTGGTGACTAGTCAATAACAAGATCAAGAGGATAAGATATTGTAGTGGGTGTTTCAACAAGGCCTGCAGTGCCCCAAGCTCTGTACAGCCAGATTCTTTGTGTGGAGTACATAAAAAATGCCCACAGAACTGTACCTCTACTAATCTTATGGGGATTTTTTTTATAGAAAATGTAATATAAAATCCTAACTGGTATATAAAAAAATCTTTTTTATATTTACAGTGAAACCCCAATTTAGCATTTTTCAAGGGACCAAAGAAAAATAATGTTAAATGCAGGAAATCGTTAAATCGGTGTAGGACATCCTTTAAGAAATCCTTTGGGACCAATGAATTCTGATGTTAAATGCGGGAAATCGTTAAATTTGGGAAACATTAAATCAGGGTTTCACTGTATATATTTTTAATGGTCTATAGTACCTAGTCTGTTTTAACATATGCAATACAAAAACCTATGTTCTATTTCCTAACCATTTTTTTGGTTACACAGAGTATGACATCATGTAATTTTTTATCGCAAAAAACTGCGAGTTGTACAGGTACAGTTCTGTGATCATTTTTATCTAACACATCTAACTGTGCAGAGTTAGGGACAGTCTTGTTGGAACACCCTAAATTTATAAGAAAAGCAATCAAACTCAATAACCAGCCCATCTTAGTGAAATTGTTTTTATTTTTTACAAATGTTTGTACAGACCTATTTTACAATAAACAATACCGGAAAGCCAACAATGCATTCCCGAAAATAAATAAATCGCATTTCACTCGTGACGATGCACGTGTATAAACAAATATACAATAACACACATACACATTTAAGCACTATCTTTCCTCATTTCGACAAACTTCATACTATAGTTGCAAACTGACTGCATCGAGTGATTTTGTCTTTGCATAATGATAGTGTTTGTAGATTAGTGTAAATTGCATACATGTACTGAAAATGGTCCAGTAATACAAATGATATAAGGAATTCGCTACAAGATAATTAATGTTCCTCTTGCATTATAAAAGTTTTTACAATTAAAAATAATTAAAAAATCCAGAAAATGACTCCTGTTGATTGTTTTCTCTATTTTGAGAATTTGAAACCTACACATAACCAAATTTCAAGCAATACTCAAGTTAAAATAAAGCCTATTAGAAATCGGGATTAATTCAGGTCAAATGAATGCCCTCATGTGAAAAAAAATATATGAAAAATACAAAACATATATTTTTGTAGACTTAGAATAATGATTTGAAGTTATTAGCATTAAAGTTCTATGGAATATATTTTAACTAATCAACATAAAAATAGTACAACCTATGGAGTTATTTTCAGGATAGTACAAACAAACCAGGCAAGTATGTTTTGTAAATTTTCACCGACTTAAAAAAACACAAAGGCTAGTTTTAAGCATTACTTAAAATTATTGCATTACTTTTAAATAGCCATACAGTAAAATATATCTGGAAAAGTAAATATAAGATTTTTTTTTCAAATGCACACCAATGTTTTTACACAAAGTATGTAGTACAAAAATATAAGACAGGCAAATCTGCACCATTTGTAACATTAATTTATCTTATGGTAAAATTTGCTAGCAGTAAAAGTAATTCTTTCAATTTGTCATCCACAAGAACTTCACAAAACTCAGTTTGTTCTTGAAAACTTTATATAAGCCTTTTACATCAACGATTTATTGCTTTGTAGAAGGGGAGTTTAAGTAAGGCAAAAAAATATTTCAAACTAATTTCAATACATTAACTGATGTCTAAAATATAAATATGTTTTAACTAAAAAAAAATGTAATGGGGGAACAAGGGTTGATGAAAGATTCAAAACATTTTCAAAGGTCGAAGGTATCAAAGAAAACCCAAAATTTCATTAAAAGTAAATTGAGTTAAATATCACAAATTTACTGAGCTCTTCAATATCTTGTAAATACATGCGGTAGTAAATTGCTGACATACTATATAGAAATACTTAACTCTTCAGAAAACTAAATCATTAACAGCACAAGACTGAGTTGATGACTTTGACTTACTGCATTTTCTAAAAAAGCAAATATAAAGTAGAAATCTCTCTTTCAGGTTTGCATTCTCTATTCTTATGCTGACACAAAACACTATTTATGGAAATGTCAAAGGCCGATAAATGCTATTTCTGTCGTTTTTGAAAATACTTATCACAATGCAAAAAATTATATATATTTATGTAATCCAAGTGCTTCCTTAGTGCGACTCTAGTCATGTTTTGTAGAATTTAAGTAGTAATTGACTTTATAAAAAGAAATATTTAAACAGTGAAATTGCATAGATTAGGTATATTTCCAATATGCTCACTTATTCTAAAGATGTGACATGTGTATATTGCAAAGTATATGGTAACAAGTGCAAAGTGTTTAATTATATACACTATAAAGCATTTGATTATATTCATATAATACATATTGGGAATTTCTATTTTAGAAAGAATAACCTATAGAACTCATTTCAACTAAATGTTATTGGGAAAACACATTGAAACCAAGTATTAAATAAAATTTTAGAATGACTATTAACTTAAAATTGAAAAAACTGACTTTGAAAACAACTTGTCATAACTTATGATCTCTTATTGGAAAAAGATAGTTTGAAATTATCATATTAGGTTTTGTAAGGCTCATGTGTAATTCACCTATTACCATCATGTGAGCCAGTTGTAAAAAATGTCCAAGATAAGTAGCAACATTACCTAAAATAAGTAGATGCTATAGTAACATGTGCTCAGGTCAACAGCTTAAACTAAACAGTGGTAACAGCATTCAGAAATCTCTACATTGCCAATGAGAGTAAAACAAATGTGATGTGCCTAAGAACATGTTAAAACTTCATAGATTTTAGGTTGAGTGAGATCGGAACTGATGATTCATTTTATTGGAGATCATATGCAAAAATTAAAGATTATTTGTTGATACTTAATATCTTAACTTAAGGATACATTCATAAGTGTATGCAATATTTAAAAGTTGCTGACATTTAAAGGCATAGTATCTCTTAAATATATATATTTAATAAAGTTTTACACCTAAAAATTAGAGGGCTTTGAGCTGCAATACAATGGCATTGTGGAAGCCTTTTCGTTGCATCATTTCATTTTCATTCATTGCTTCTACACACCACAGGTAGCATCAAAAGAAGGAATCCAACCCAAACTTAAAATTTAAAACAGAATTCATAATCAGCAGCAAATTCATGCATTGTACACAACATATAGCGAATACAACTTTGGCACAGAAATATATCCAGAGGAAGGAATTGTCAAAAATAAATGCTGCCGAATTCCTTAAGGTCAAATCCTTACAAACACTGAACGGAACAGTTTTAAAATACGACCGTAAATAACAATTCATGTTGACTGAGAATCAAAGTATGATTTGTTTATATGAGGGTTCGATAATTTTAGCTTAAGAAGCTGCTTTTAAAAATGTGGTAAAATTCTAGTTTAATAAATAAACACAGACAAAATAAACAATTAAAATCAAATTTAAAACTTAATATTCTAATTTGAATATAACTCTAACGAATAAAATTCAGAAGAATGTGTAATGCAATGTCGAACAAGGCCAAACTCAATGAACCTTTGGTGGAACATTTGCAAGCTCCATACTGAGCATTTCATCTGTTAAAAAACATGCATGTACATTGAGACTCGCAGTTTGCACAGCAAATGTATCCAAACTATGTAAGTCTGTTAAGAAAGGTGTAACACAGGCATAAGAGTTCCTCACTAACCGGCACATTGGACAAAACGTGGAGGCTTCGAATATCATCACTTCTAACGCTTTATGAGCTTCATTTTAAAGGATTGTGGTTGCATAGTTTGAATATGAAAACACAGCACCGCTACCAGTTAAATTATTTCTGATTGTTTATGTAGGAACACAGCAACAAATGACACTATATCCGAGTCACACACATTTCATAGATGTGTGTGGCCACACAGGGAAACAAAGAGGAAAAGAGTAGATTTACTTTGCATTACTTAAGGTTAACCCTGTATGCTATAAAACAGCATAAACCATCAGAAATAAGAATAAACATTTCTAACTTTCACATCAAGTATTGCCATTGTGAGAAAAATGTTGCTTTTATATAAACAGTTCACTATTGCTATATATTTATAAAAAACATTACAAAAAACTCTCGACAGAGACTATGCATAGCCAATGTACACAAAGCATGTTTTTAACTCTACTATTTATGGAAACACAGATATTGCTTCTAAAAAGCACATGCATCACAGAAACTCAAGAATCGGCTGCGAAATCATCATCAGGACGGGTGGAGGAAACGAACGGGGGGAGAACTACCATCGGGAAAGAAAAAAATCAAAAGCACCATCTTTTCGTCTATCGTACCGACCGAAACAGAAGAATGAGGAGAGAAGTAACGCTTCAACATATACATACACAACACATGCCCAATCAAATATTATCTATTTACACGTTGTTGAGGATCACAGATGAAGAAATCAAACGAAATCGGTAACGAGACAGCTGCAAGGGGGCGAGTAATCATCATCAGTTTTAAGTACACCGACAGTCTTCGTGGAATGATATGCGGCCGTCCAGACCGGAAAGCCCAGATGATTTTTGGAAGCTGTCCATCCAACATCTGATATGTCATTATGTACATTCCTTTCCCTTTGACTTGGCCTGGATGGCTCCAGGAGGAACTGGTGCCGGGGGGTGCGGCACCGTAGGAAGTGGCACTCGTCAGTCTCAGTGGTGTTGAGCTGCTCACACTAGAAAGCCCTCGGACATGTTGGCGTTGAGTTGGGCCCGCATCGTCTGGATGCTGTTGATGATCTTCTTCTGGTGGCCCACGAGGGTGACCCCGAGGGCTGTGAGGTCTTTGAGTGTGATGCGGGTGACGGCGTCCATCGTCGTGACCCCGGCCGCCTGGAAGTTCTCCTGGTAGCGGTTCATCTTGATGCCGCTCAGCCACTCGTCCACCGTCTTGAACTGCGTCATGTCGGGGGCGTTCGGGTCCAGCGGGTTCTGGTGTCTGCAAGAGACAGTATTTTCTTAGGAAAACTGTTTACCATTGGAGTTGCAGTCGGAAAACAATTACTATCATTTCAAGAAAGTTTTATTTACGTTTTTAATTGAAATTGACGATATTGATTTATTTTTCCACATTTAGAAGCAAAATATTTTATTTTATATTTTCCAGTTTGTCCAGAATGTTTGATTTATGTATACTTTGATAAATTTATGTCTTGTGTTTATTTCCTAGTTCAAAAACCTTATTTGTTTTCCATCATTTGTGTTTTGATTTTTGTAAACTTTATTTTGTTATGTCATGCAAGTAGTCACCAGTACTGGCTCTGTTGCCTCTTGGTGACCAATTTTTATTTTTTGTAAATTGTATTTTTTAAAAAAGATAAATAAATTATTATTATTAAAACCAGTGTGGTTTACGTTAATTATGTAAAGACAAAAAGAACGCAATGGCTGGGACACCTCGAGAGAATGGAAGAAGATAGGGGCACTGGAAAGGTTTTCAAAGGCCAGTGCCAGGGACAAAGGAAAAGAGGAAGGCCAGTTAAAAGATGGTTGAAAAAGACCTCAACATTCTAAGAGTCCGTAATTGGAAGCAAAAGGCAAGAGACAGAGGGCTTTGTAGGAAAATTGTTGGAGAGGACATAGTCCAGCACGGGCTGTAATGTGAATGAGGTTTACAAGATGGAAACTTTTAGGACCTTAGCCTCCAGGAACAAAATCCTGGATGACGACTACAAATAAATCAGTTGTTGGAGATATTTTGGAAAAAAAAACCAATTAAATTATCTTTAGAATATTATATGGGCATTTAACTAGTTTTTTTATCTTTTAAGAGTTATGGGAAAACTTAGTCACAAAACCTTAAAAAGTTTAAAGAATTTTAAATCACCTCACAATTTATACATTGAAAACTAGCTGTATATACAAGTAGTTCCCAAACTGCAGGTCACCATAAAATTTTAATGGGTCACAACAAGATCTTTAGAAAGTGCTGTGTATCATTTTTGAGTTATCTAAAAGAGGGCCTAAAAATGTCTTTTATAATTTCATTCCTTACTAAATATTTTTAATGATGGTTGAAAGTTTTTAGTGTAAAAATTATTCTGATATTACTTTACTGGTATCAATGGCACACTTATCAAATTTTAAATATGCACAACTATGCACCATAGAACTTAATTAATTTCTTCATTCAATCAATTTGTTATCAGAATTAGGAACTTTATAATGTTACCTCAAATTATTTCAACATTAAATAATAAAAAATACTTTTTCAAACCAGTTAAACTCACCTGTTTTGTGCTATCTTCTTTAGGCTCTCCGGACACCTCATCAATTTATCTAATGTTTTGACTATGACTGAAAATGTGGGTCTATGAGCTCGCTCTTTTTGCCAGCAATCCAACATGAGTTGGTGAAGAGCTTCTGGACAATCCTGTTGGAAATCAAAGGTTTGAATTTCAAGGGTATCAAAAATTACTAAGCACAGAACTGTATACAACACTGATATTAGGAGTTATCTTGTCATTTGATTTATTTCTTAGCTGGTAGTAATGACAAATACAAAAAACAAGTTGCTTTACTACTGTATAAAAGTGACAATAAATGAAGTTTAAAGACAAGATTTTTTAGCCTATGTAAATAAAGACCAAATGAAAGTATTCCAGAATTTTATTGTCTGAAAGGCTGCAAATCAATCAGACAAGGTTTTTACAGTTTAATTCTGTTATCTAACCCTTTAAAATTATTGTCAATTTTTGTTTTCATTAATATAAAAGTGTATTTTGCCAATATTTTTGTAAGTTTGCACAGTATAGAGAACAGAATTGTACCATTTTTAGATTAACATTGCATTAAAATGTTATCAAAATTTACAAAGGGGCTATCCATAAAAGATGTCTCACTTAGAGGGGAGGGAGGGGGTTTATTAATCTATGACACTTTTACAAGAAAGAGAAAGGGTTACAAAAGTTGTGACATCAAATTGGAAACAAACAAAAAAAATCCAAACATCATTTTTTTCTGGAAAATGTAGTACATAATATGACATTATAAAAATTATACTAACAAAATAAGAGTTCACTTTGAAATTATAAGGAGGGATACACTTCAACTTTAATAAAATTTTTTGGTTCCACATTCTTGTCAACCATGTTCTTAACATATTATTGATAGGAGAGTGTGACATGTGACAAAGTGGAGTATGATGAAGTGTGGCCCCTTTGCTGACATAGAGGAGGGAGGGGCCAAAAAAGTGTAACATCATTTATGGACAGCTGCCCCAAAAAGCTATCAATTCTTAACAATATTTTATCTGAAAATATGCACTCTACAATGGTCAACAGATAGTCAATCATTAACAAAGGAAAACATTTGCATCATAAGGATCAAGAAAAATTATATGATTTGCATAATGAATAATTAAATTCTAAATCATACCATGGGAGCTGGAAGCCTGTATCCCTTTTCTATGCTCTTTATGACATCTTGATTGGACCAATTCCAATAGGGACGCTCTCCATAGGACATAACTTCCCAGAAAACTATACCAAAACTCCACACATCACTGGCAGAGGTGAATTTTCTGTACGCTATGGCTTCAGGAGCTGTCCACCGGACAGGGATTTTACCGCCCTTTGGAAAAGAGAGAGAGGAGTTTTAGCTTTTACTCGGTATGAAATACACTTTTCACTGTATAAAGCAGTTTTATAAGTGCTGAAACAAAACAGCTATTAACAGCTGAACAAAGCAGCTTATCAATTTTCACTGTAGAAAGCAGTTTTATGAGTGGTGAAACAGCAGTTTTTTATGAACTATTTACTGCTACAATAAAGAACTTGTACCAACAGATCACAAAGGTAATAAAAATTAAAAATTTTGAACACTTATAGAATGGGAACTTTCTTTCAGTCTATTTATTGAAAATAAAAGCAAAAAAGCCTAACCTAGAAATATTTTTTACCAAAAGCTTTTTCAATGTTTTTTACTTAGGCATAGCTTAAATAAAACATAAAAACTGAAGTTACATGATACATTTACATTCAGCGCACTGTAATTTCATTTACTTTTCATAAAAATAAAAAAATGCATTTCCAGTGCACATATTTTGACTAATTTCTAGTATAACTTGGCCATTTCTGAGTGAAAATAGTTCAAATTCAATGGACTATTTAAGAGCAACATAAAAATGTTTCATTAAGAAAACAAATAAAATTGTAAGAGTTAATTTATATTATAATTCTGAAAATAGTCATACTCTAGTTGTATATGCTCCTTCTGTTGCACTTTCAATTTCTCTTGAGAGTCCAAAATCAGCAATTTTGCAGATTAAATTGCCATTGACCAGAACATTTCGAGCGGCAAGGTCCTGAAAAGATTATACAGAGAATTGTAGAAAAGAAAAGCAATAACTAAATTACAGTATATTATAAACAACCATACAAAAATAGGAAACTAACATTTGTATTATCTTTAATAATACATCATAATTATCAATGTTTAAAACTTCTGGGTATCTTATACCCAGCTTTACATGCAATTATGAAACAATGCAGTTTGTATTTGCTAAATTAGTTGATATACTAGCTTTAGCTTTTCATATCTAATCAATAAAAAAACAACCTCTAAATATTACTGTTTTGTTCAATGCAACTAAATTTTGAGCTAACACTTTATTACTGATGATACTTTTGCTGTAGAACTGTCTTTTTATGTAGCTTGCATTTAAAAAATCTATTGTAAGTGTTACGATTGTGTTTATCCACCTACCCTGTGCACATAATTCATCTCTGCTAAGTACTGCATACCAGCTGCAATGCCTCTTAGCATTCCTACTAGTTGAATTACTTGGAATTTGCCATCATTAGCCTGAAAAAATACAATTCAAATTGTAATCAAAGAGAAAAACAACAACATGAACAAGTTTAAATTATATGACTAATCCTAGATCAGAGTTATGTTATGAGATTTTAAAAAACCAAAAGTTTGGCCTCAAAGTTACCATATAAAACAAAGTATCAAAGAGCTCTTATCAGAAGAAAATGTTTTACTTTATCTCAACAATAGTTTCATGCATACAAAAGTCGAGTTTCAAAGTTTTAAAAACAAAAGGAGGATAGTATGAATGACAGTACAAAAAGCATAATATAAGGTCAGATAATGGATCATAAGTGCATCATAAAAAAAGTTACTTAAATGTGACACATATATGTGAAGTTTTAGTTGAAAGTAAAAAAAGCATACCCTTAAGAATGTATCCAGGGAGCCATTTTCCATAAATTCAGTAATGATCATCACAGGATTACTTTTTGTCACGACTCCTTGCAGATAAATAACATTGGGGTGATCAAATTGACCCATAATGCTAGCTTCTGTCAAGAAGTCCATTCGAGCTTTGTCCGATGAGCTAGGTTTCAGAGTCTTGATAGCCACACTTACTTCCGTTTGACCCTGGAGCTTCAAACGCCCTTTGCAGACATCTCCGAACTCACCTACATTCAAATAAAGAGTTAGAGTGCTACAATAAAGCTTAATCAAAATGTAAGAAAGACAAGTGTCCTCTTTTTAGCAGATCATGGAATAATTTTAATACTTTACTACAAAACATTTTTATTCGACCATGATCAATGAGTAAGATAATAATCACATCTTTTTACTAAAGAATTATAGTGTTAATATTATAAGTAAAACTATGAAAAAGATAGGTTATCAAGTATGACAATCCTTACAAACTAATTTGATAGCTGAAAGCCTCCACAATCTGTTAATAACTTTATTAAGCTTTAAACCAAAATAAATTTTAGTTTTTTCTGATGAAACTTAATGTATTTCTAGCAAATCCAAATCTTTTCTCAATTTAAAAGCCTACAACAATTTTTCTTGAACTTAAACAAAACTTTAAAAAGTTATAACAGCTTCTTCAGTTGTTATAATACAGATAATTTATGAATATATTTATGAATTAAAATTCAATTAAATTATGAATCAAATGTTTACCTCCACCAATGATTGATTCAATGGTGATGTGAGAAGCATCAATCTCTTTAGTAAATTCTCTCACAGCTTGGTTTGGATCTTCGTAGGTATGAGGATCAATATAAGCTCTAGCAGCACCACATTGAGTGAACAAAGGTGTGGTCACTAGAAAAGGGAGAACAAAGAAACTTAACAACATTTCTCTTCCATGATTACTTTAGAGAAAAAATTTCAAGCAGAACATTTTTCACGATCTATGTTTTAGTTAAGTAAAACAATAGATAGGCAACACATGCTAGTAATTATCGATACTAGGATATAGTCGGTTGGTTTATAGGATTTTTATGGCACTATGTTTCAAATCAGGGTATGGGTGGAAAAGTGCCAAATAAGACAAAGCTAACACCTTACTCGGTTATAATACTTTGCTGTTAATCATGTTTTGGACGCAAAAACATTCAAAATGTAAGTAAGTTTTGTCCATCACTAAAATGGACTGGAAAATGAGTGATATGGCTTGATATTTTCTTTAGACACAACTATTACAAAATTAATTTAAAAAACCAATGCGTACCTTCCAAAATAATTCATTGGTGGTGTTTACAAAGATAGAATTTTATTTTAAAAATGTATGAAAGTTTTATTTAGGGCAATATTTTGAAAATAACAAAATTTTATTGAAAGAATACTAGCAATTTGTTTACAAGGATATTTTAATGGGATAAGGTTGGAAGATTTAAAATATTACATAACACATGAAGTTAAAATCTGAGCTTACTATAAATATTTTTATGATGGATTAAATAAAATAGCTTAGCAAGAGAAGAAAAATGGGGTTTGGCAAACTGCCAAGGAAATGGAATAGGTCCAAGAGTAAGAGCATGTAGCTGTAAGAGAGGTGAAAATCACCTTTGTATCAGAATTGCAAATACTAAAATCCTATATGCAATCTCAACTTGCTTTCCCGTGACCCATTTTTCATCTCTGAATGAGTAACATGAACATTTCATTTAATAGATGTAAGGATAATTGCTTTTTCAGGAACTTTTGAGTATCTCAAGGGGACGTTTACATAAAAAAGGGACACAGGGAACAAACGGATAGCGCAGATATTATTAGAGACAGCAAAACAGCTACTTACACCATGCAGTGGGAACAATAGGTGGGTGTACAAGTGCTGGCACTACTGTTAGGGGAAAAGGCAGATATATAAGTTGAGAGTAGTTACAACTATATATTAGAAAGAAAATTATTGTGCTGTTTCTCATTTTGCTTAAAGGTATTTATGAAACTGCACAAGGAAAATGAAATTGCCCCTTTACCATTTAGTCACTTGCCTAAATCAATTTATGAAAATTAAATACATATTAATGATTGTTTAGAATCATTAGTACTTTTTCTTATTATGAAGCATATATTTCAATTGATTTAATTTGGTTGGTAGAAAAATATAAGTCATAAGTAAAGCTGTTGTACTAGCACATGAAAAATAGAATATCCCTAACAGGAACAAAAATTATTTGTTTAACTTTAAAACACTAAATTTCTACAATCACTACTATTTTTGAGGAAAAAAATCTAAAAACTAGTTTAAAACCAAATTTTTCAAAGGATTTACGTTTTCCTAATAATCTTATTATACATTTATCCATATTTAGGACTAATTCAAGAAATAATAAGAAGCAGTCACTGCATGCTTAGTTTGAAAGAAAAACTGGTGGCATTGTTAAATTATTACTGTTAACTTAGCATAACTGCAAAGGTAGCTAACTGCTGTTAGCAAAGCTGCTAGGTAAACATTAAGTAAATAAAGGTACCTATCATTCGCATCTGAAATGCAAATGACAAGCAAATGGAAAAACAGAGTAATTTCTTTTCACTTCATAGTAACTTTTAACAATTTGATGTCTCCCTTTGGTTTTAGTTTAAGCTCCAGGCTAAAGCATGTTAACTATTGAAAAACATTTCTAGCAAATAATTTCCATTATAACAGAACAAATTTATTAGCTGTGCAAAGCAGATAATCAACTGAATTGTTGGTATGAAGCATCATCTGCTAACAATTTACAAAATAAACTCTGGCAGAAATAATTTTCACATTTTGGTCATAAAATAAAAGCAATTTTTGTTTATGCTAAAATAAGTATAACAAAAGCTTTTATTTTTAAAAAATATAAAAATCGTGATTGACTGCAAGAACCTTACAACTTCTCCAATGAATAATTAGGCAAGTGACTTAAAAAGCGTTACAACTCTAGTATAAGCAGAATTACTAAGCTATGCATTGAGAAACTGTCGACATGCACACATTATTATGACAAAACACACAGAGCAGGTTTAAGCAAAATCCAAGCCAGCCATCAACCATCACCAAGTTATGAGCAAAAGCTTCAGTAAAACAGAGGAAAAGCACACATATAAAGGCAGTAAGACCGATAAGGAAATGATGGTGGAAAAGCATGGTCTTAGGTATAACTGTAGGTTGATGGAGGCCAACTAATGACTTCTTCTAGTTGACATCTTTGAATGTGTCAACCACATTAGTTTTCAAAAACATTATAAAAGAATACAACTTTATTAGCTGTAAAAAATAAGTAGCAAACATTTTTGGAATGTTTCGGTATGTATGTTGGGCACAGTATCAAAGTGTGCATCTAATGATTTAAAATTATATGTGAATAGAAGTCTATAAACTTTTTGAAGAGCAGCAAAAGAGCTGTTTTTTTTGGTTTCAATAGAATTAATTTAATTTTCACACATTCTTATTAAATTTTTAATAATATTAAGTACATTCATAAAAACTTTAGTGAGGTTTGACAAAGAAAGTATTAAGTGTATACTGTGAAATGTGACAGATATTTCTTAAAAAGCAACTTATTTGACATTCATAAACGAACTAAAGAAAACGTACGAAGGGAAAATGGAGTTGAATGATATTTTAACATATTGATGTTATAATTTTTAGTAAAATATATGTGTAACTTAAAAGTGTGTAAAAAAAGGAGTCAGTATTCATGGATGAAAATAAATAAAAAAAACTCAAAGAAATAAAAATAAAATCAAAGAAATCCTTACATTTCTTACCTTCCCCATTACGGTACTCAAGTGTATCGCAGTCACTTGGTTGCTTCTTGTTACATTCATCAGAACTCCTGTGAGGATTTAAAGACATCCAATTAAAAACTAGACACTGAAACACTTTAAAAAATCTCTAAACCTTATCTATAAATTTAAGTATCCAGACAAAATGTCTTGTGTAAGAATAAACAGTTAAACCTAATATTTATTTATCTTTTTACAACTATCAGCAATCATAAGCATAATTTTATTCTGTAGTGATAATTTTAGTATGTTTTTATTTCTTTAATAGCTTGTTACACTAGATGAAACAAAAAGTAAAAGCTAAATAAATTATGAATTAGGTTTGAAAAATAAATAATGTGCACAGCTTTTTAAGAAAATAGTTCAAATATTATCATTTCAAGATCTTACCTTCTGATGTATAGGACAATGATAACAATTACAACCACTACAAGTGCAATAATGGTAACTGCGACACCAGCAATGATTGGTACTTGCACTTGATCATCAGTAACAAGTTCTAGACAAAAGAGATGCAAGAGGTTATTTTGTAACAAATATTTGTAAGAATGTTTAACTATAATATTGGTACATTATTAACAAACAAGGAAGCAGAATATGCTCCTAAAATTACACTTACCACGAGTAGCAAGCTTTGCTCCAGTCATTTTGTAAATGGTTTTGGTGTAATCTCCCCAACCATGGGTAGTTTTTGCACGAACCTAGGATAGGATAAATTTGTGAGAACAGAACTGAAATGCAAACTATTGCATTTATACAATTAAATAATTCTTATGTGCTAAGTTTTAATTTATTTTATCCCAAACAAATTACTCTTAAAAGCAACAGAATTGACAACAGAAACATGACAGTATCATTAAGTGTAACTTATAACCAAAAGCTCTATTATTAACAATTTCTTCTTTAAATTTGCTTTATAAACACTCTGGAATAATTAGATTAATTGCATTATTGAATACCAGATTCAGTATCACTAATTTTTAGTTGTGAGGTACTTACAAAATAAAATGAACCATCAATAGGCTTGTTTTTTGTTCCCGCCCAACAAAATAAAAGAAACAGTAGGTGATACACTGGTTTGATTAGGAATAAAAACTTCACAGAGTGCACAGGGTATCGACATTGTGTTTATGTAGTCACTCAATTTTTGTACATATAATTTAAAAAAAAAATCTTTTTAAATAACCTGAATGGTGTTATAGCCCAACTAGGGACACATGTAGTATTATTCTTAGAAAATTACCTGAAAACCGTAAAGGGTTGATTCTTTTAAGTTATGTATTGTCATTTCTTGCTTTGCAGTAGTAGTTGTAGAACCATTCCTTTCGTGGCCTTTCTCAAAGTACCTCAACTCATAATTTTCTGTATCAGAGAAGGGATCATCTGGTGGGTCCCACTCCAGTGTGATTTCGGAGCTTTTTACAGCCTTTATTCTAACATTGGAAACTATGGAAGGTACTGAAATAAAGAAAGATAAATTTAATCCATGCTTGCATTTAACAGAGAAGTCACGGACTGGTTTGATAATTTAAAAGGATATCAGTTAAGAAATTTACAAACAATGAATTCAGAGTCAAGTAGCAAACTATCGACCATCTCATCTACAGCAAACTGTTCACTAAGAAGTTACTTTTAAATTATAGTATTTGTACTTTTTGGAAACAAATATAGTGTTGGCAAAATGTTTCAATGTGATGCTTCATGCTTACGTAATATTTTACGCATAAGCAATAAAACTATATTTATTTTGAAACCTTATTGTAAATCTCAGTCATAAAAGTTTTTCATGCTAATACACCAAAACTTCTCCTTTTTACAATAAATAAACAGATAATTTACAACATTATTTTCAAGCTTTTGATGAGTTTTAAATGTACTTATTTTTAACAGCTAAAATACATAATAAAATTTTTTTGGTATAGTCTAATAGATAACCCTTAAACAAAGCCATAAATAACTAACAATTTCAAAGAAGAAAATACTTCTAAAATACAGTAAATTTATGTTTTCAAAAAATTTAAAAGAATAAGAAATACCTGAAGCTTCAGTTGTAATTGTAATCTCAGCATAGCTGCTACTTGTAAAACTAGAAACTCCATTTTCAGCATAGATTCTAAAAGTGTAGGTAGTAACAGGGCTCAAACCAGTTACAGTGACTTTTGGCTCAGAGAATCCCTGCTGCGATGGTACATATGTTACACTGTTGCCACACTTGTCGCATGTGACTTTGTAAAATGTGTCGTTACGGCCACCGAGGTATTTTGGAATCTGCCACGACAATAACACAGATGACTGGTCCACAAAGGTTTCTGATAAGTTGAGTGGTTTAGTAGGTGGTTCTGAAATGAAATTAGACAAATAAGATAAAACATTCAGGCAGGTAGAAACTAGATATATCTTATTATTATACAAGAACCTTTTTTTTAAATTTCAGATTTTATGTAGTTTACATCAAAAGATGTTTTTGATAAACTTTAGTAGCAATCCTGAAGCAAGAGAATCTTAATTGAAGAATTATCTTTTAACACAACTAGTTATAGTCTTTCTTGGTAGGGTGAAAGCAATAACAAAAATATGGAAAGTGCAATTAAGTTCTTTAAAATATTTTAAACTTTATCTAATACTATGTTCATTAATAACTTTTTAGTACTCAAGCTTGAGCATTTGCTTCAATTGTATTTTCAACAAAAAGAAATGGCTTTATTGCAAGAAAAAGAAAGAAAATAAGGTACAATTCCGTTAGAGTTCCCGCTAAATATCGCCAATATCCAAATCGCTAAATATATCCAAATATCAACAAATTTTTCTGACTTTTAGTAATAAACTGAATAGTTATTGTTCTAATTAAACATTTTAATTCAGGAGTTTGAAATTATTTATGAATATTTCTACTTTTTGTTGCCTAAAAGAACCGGACGATATTTAGCGGGGACTCTAACGGAATTGAACCGAAAATAAAATAAACATTAACTGTTTGGTTTATTACAGGTAATAAATAAAAGGTGGCCTTACATCATGGAGCTGAAAATATACATAAGTTAATTTCAAATCTCTATAAATTTCTTACCAGAACAAGGCCAAGACTTGGGGTCTTTGGGAGATCGATAGTAGTTTTTATCACACTGGCACTCCACTGAGCCACTGTAAGGAGCAGAGCTGTGCAGAGGGCAAGGCATGCAAAGCTCATCACCCACATTTTCTTTGTAGGTTCCAGTAGAGCACACTGAAAGAAGAATTTACACTGTTGAAGTACTCAAAACATGTTTACTATTAGTAAAATTGTTGAAAGAAAAAATAACACAGGGAATATTTTAAGAACAGATAGTCAAGTTGGCATGGATTGGGGTAAAACCACATTATGTATGTTGACCAATGAAGTTATTTTTGGGGCAGTATAACTGATCAAGAAATTAATTTTAAGGAGACACAATGTAATTAATTTTATAATTTACAATACAACTACTTTTAAGACACGTAAAACTTACCAGGCAGAAAATCTAAACCGAAACAAGGGTCGATTGAAAATGTAAACAAAAACAACGAGCGAGTGTTGCCACACCGGTAAAAAAAAACTACCGTTGCCACGCTCAGCTCAGTGAGCAAAACAAACTATTTTTTACAAATTTCATAACTATTTTTGATAACACAGTCTATTATCAAGATATTTGAGACCATAGCAGTAAAATAATATTTTTTCAAGGACCCCAAGGAAGAAGAATTGTCTTTCAATGTAAAACACTAATTACGGGTTAAAATCATTATCTAACACAAAAAACACCCTCAAAAGATAGGTGAAAAACACCTGGAAATAATTTTTCTTTGGGCTCCCTGAAAAAATATAATTATTTTACTACCAATGTCTCAAAAAAAATAATAATGGACTGTGTTATCAAAATTTGTTCCTGGAATTAATCAAACAATAATTGCTATCTTTTAACAATGCCAGAATAGAAGTCTTGAAGGGTAATGTGGTTGATGGGAACATCATTTATTAAATTGCTGATGAACCAATGTTTTTACGACTATTGATAATCAGGATGACGTCATGGGCACATTTAAGAGGTCATGATCCTCTGACCTTAAAATAATGAAATAACTTGAAAAGTTTAGAATGTTAAATGATGTCTCCAAAATGATCAGTAACAGAATGCCCACCAAAGTCTCTAGCTTGCCCCTACACGGCATAGGCAGATAAATGAAGGGGTTATGGGGGTAAAAGATGATTTCGATCTTTCAGAATATTCCCTTTTTTAATGACCCAGAGCACAATCAAGGACAGCGTTTCCAATCCAAGTCTATTAGCTTTCCTCCCAGGGACTACCCACAGAAACCATATTTCAAGATCTCAAGAAAAAAAGGAATACTCACACTGGCACGACTGGTCAACGGGCTCGTACCCGGCCACACACTTGCACCCTCCGGACGGCAGCGTCCAGTTCCCGTCCCCCTTGCACAGCAGCCGCGGCGTGTCCACGACGGCCGTGTTGGCGACGCACTGCCCTTCCGCCGACACGATGGCGGGCAGCTCGCTCCCCGTCGGGGTCTCAGGGAACAGCGCGAACCCCAGGGTCACCGAGGGGCAGGTGACGTAGAACACCTTGATGGCGATGAGCGACAGGCACGCCCCCTGGTCCCGGAACGCGAAGTACACCCCCTTCTTGGTGATGGGCACGCTCCGCACCTCGGTGTTGATGATCACCTCCGAGGTCGAGGTGAACCTGCCTTCGTCGGCGGCGATGCGGTCGATGAGCTTGTACGAGTCCGGCTCCCAAGGGGGAGGTTCTTTCGTGGCCGCGTCGAACTCGTAGTAGAGCAGCGAGAAGGTCTCTTTGCAGGAGAGAGCCATGCCAGGGAAGAGGTTGCAGTCGCGCATGCTGAACTTGACCTCGATGTACATGCGGTTGGCGTCGCGCCGCTCGATGAACGGCGTCCACAGCCAGTTGTTGACGTTGTTGTAGGCGACGTCGCACACCACGTACGAGCGCCAGTTGATGCCCTGCTCGAAGTTGGTGAAGCTCTCCTCCACCCACTGAAATGCAAAAGAGACTCGTTAGGCCACACTCACCAAGTAATATGTAGTAATGCAGTATTAAGGACAACGAAAAAGATTGTAATATACTACTTTTGAATTGTCCTACCACCTCAAAAAATTCAGGGGTTATGGAGTAGTTTTATGGTCTTATTCACTGCTACCTTATTCACTGACCAGCGGTTAACCATCGGTTAAAGAAGAATTCCACCAATCAGAGAGTCAGCGAAAAGCTAATTTTCTTTCTATAGCTGCTGGTTAACCACTGGTCAAGAGGCAGTGAATAAGGCCGTTAGTAGTTTTCTATGGTGAAAAAACTCACCCACTCAGTTCAGTGAATTCAAATGCAGTATGAAGGCCAATAGGAACAATTGAGGTGCTTGAAGCAACAAGGAGCCAGGTCTATTTCAGAGAATAAGACCCCAATATTTTTTAGCCATTTATGGGGGGGCGGGTCCGGGAGGTGAGACATAACGAGACAAGGGGAGTCCCACTTTGCAACACCCCGTTTAAGTTTCATAAGAGGAGGAAGTCATTGAAATATAACTTATATGTAGAGGGAGAAATATAAATACACTCTGATTGTTGTGTGACATTAATTTGTGAATGGTTTTGTCCAATCGACAACTTAAAACCACCGAGTTCACGAAAGGGACCACAGGGCCATCACTCCCACACATTGTGGGAAAACATGAGTCAATAAACCTAGATCCATTTCTACGTCTTAAAACTGGACTTTTCAGTTAAAATGTTTAAAATTAGACAAAATATAACCAGCAAAAAAAAATCACGCATTGGAGAAATAAGGAAAAGAAACTTACACCAGGTGTTCTTGCTTGTGGCCCATATGGATACCTCGTCCATTCCAAGGAACTTTCTGTTGTTGTATCTAGGAGCACCACTGTAAAAGAAACAAGACTTTAAATATATGCTCACAGACACAGATTAATATAACATGGTAAATAATAATAATGTGAAGTGCTTTTGGTTAGTAAAAATTACACAGCAGTTTAGATAAGCACTAAAGGTGGTAATGAGAATAAAAGAAGAAATTAAATGTCGAATTTTTTGGGTAACTAAAAGACTTCTTATCTATAACAACTCCCCTACATCATTACATTCACGATTTTGGTGGGGAAAAACATACAAGAAAAAATTTACAGCAAAACTAGGTAAAAAAAAAAAACACCACGTAGAGAACACGCGCCCAAAACCTATTAAAAACATTTATCTACCATCTTTATCCAAGAGGGGAATGACAACGCATTTGCTTACAGACGATTCCCACAGCCAGACGCAGCAGCAGAGATAAGTCCAATGGATGGTTACTCACAAGCTCTTAAGAGCGGCTCCTAGAGCTTTTTGGGGCCTTATTTATTTCCGAGCACTCACGAACATTAAGTAGAGGTAATTTATAGCCTCCCAGAACCACACGCGCTCTGTCCACACCCAAAAGAATAGAAATACAAAAAAAAAAACGCTTTACTATTTGCGGTTAATAATCACCCTCGGAGCCTACATCAATGACATGCTTACGTGACACCCATGCGGGAGTTGGCCACTGAATGGGTAAACCTACCGACATCACAAAGAAAGAGAAGCAGCCGATATTTCTAATCGTTTCTGATATGCTTTTTATTCTCTAGTCCACTTCTTTTCATAACCAGTTTCCTCTCTCGGTATCGATTTTTCTGCCTTGAAATTACTTTATTACCGCCGATTATATATACGTAATAGACGAGAGTCGCATATGGAAATGGATAGGGGATGGTAGCAGCGAATGTGACAACGTTACTGCCTGTCTATCGCAAGATGAGCTCTGGACTAGTTGCCTGGTTGCTATAGAAACAATACTAAACGAATGGATGTAATAAATGTAAAAGAGTGTTCATCTTGTGATAGACACAGTAATGAATCGAGAGAGGGATTTTAGTGTAAGTTCTATAAAAAAAGTTGTCGCTACAATTTTTTGCCCAGTCCTACCTAACGTTTGAATAATCTCTATTCGCTAAAACCGTGTACTTGTTAAAAGCGAGTTGAACTGTATTTCACAAAAATAATTCTCGAAGCATTGACGAATTCAAGAGGTGCACTAAAGGGGGGAACTGTACTAGAGACATTGTAAGCTAAACCTGAATACATTGGCTTATTCTAAATCTTTCAACCAGTTTGTTCTTAATTGCTATTTTATCGAAAAAAAGAAAGCATAAAGATAAAGTAATTTATGAGATGACAGATAAAAGAAACCCCTTTTATTCCAGTAATGGTATTGGGTAATGTCGAAACGATACGAAACTCCAAGTCCCAAAGCACGATAATGCCAATAGTTTTATCTTTCAACATCATGAAAAACCATGCCGTTATCATCATGGAGATTGAGGCTATGAGCTTTAGGAGGAAGCACAACCACAACCATGAGGTATTCAAAAGGTATCTCTGGATGGTTAATCTTCTCAGTTGGCTTATATGGCAACAGACGGACTGGTTGAAACTATTTGAATGGTGAGAATGGCAACACACCATCGTCATAAGAACCATGTAAATTTAACCCAATGACCAAATTAGAGGAAGAACATCAGATTCCAAAGATTAATCATTTCAGTAGGAGAGATACATTAGAAAATTGTTTATATTGTTTTGCCTTCAAGATTTAAATAGTGTTCTACCACACTCCACAACTCTTCCTAGCCACATCTGTTCCGAATCCGCATGGAACCTGTCAGTGATAAACGACAAGCTGACTTCCAAACGACAACCAAACGCTTCAAACACCCGAAACCCCGACGCCCTCCTTTATTTCAAGCCAGCCGACAACACCGCAAGCGCCAACTCTTAATTTCCTCAAGATAGATGCAGAGATAAATCACGTCTTAAAAAGAAACGACACAAAAGGCGTCCTGTCTCATACTCAACCCCATCTGCAAACGGAGTCTGTTGCCATCTGCGCCGAAGAAGAATTCCCCAGGGGACTATAGTTGTAGTAATCTTCATAATTCGAGAAGTCCTCAATTAAGTAAGTAACCGCGCGTTTTCGCGACGGAAATAAATATGGCGGCGGTGAGAGAAAGCCAGGGTTCCTTAATAGCGCCATCACGCGTCGTTACCAAAGCCATCACAACACACAGCCCCTCTCTGTTCGCTTTTTTCTGGCTCGCAAAAATAACTCTTCACGCTTTCTGCGACACCGAGAGGTGTCGGGTTCATCCCCGGCTCGTAAATGTTCCGAGACGAATGGAATTTTTTTTTATGTGGTCCTCGAGTTTCTTCCACTTCCGTAGAGGATCTCTCTCTTTCTCCCCCAAGAGAGATATTGTCGTTGAGGGCATTAAAAGCTAGACAGGAAAGAGTTTATCGAATGCCGCTATCGCGGATGAAGAATTAACGACAATGTAATGACATAATTTGGGTTGGGGACATTAGTGTTGGTTGAGATGCGGGGTCTCCTCCAAATGAGCTTTTTACACTACTGTCCCATCTGAAGCGATCGCTCACTTGAGAAGGAATTTCAGAAAAAAGACAATTTAAACATTCTCTTTCATCCGTACCATTCCCATTAGCTAATAGTAGGGGGAAAATAAGGTTTTTAGGGGAACAAATTTGAACAAATGATTTGTCAACAGTTTTCGGCTCTACTAGATGTACTTAATGGGAAAACGAAAGTTTACCAAAATTGGATCGTGGGAAGTGGGTTTTTTTTTCAAGATGGCCGCCATACATGGAAAATCAAGAAATCCTATAAGTTTTGTGTTTAAAACGTATAATTAAACGAACTTCAATGTCTGATTTGCGTAGAATAAGTATGGTACTGGGTAAACTGAATGATATAAAAATAGTTTGCGAAATCTGGCAACCGGGAATGTTTTTTTTTTCCAAGATGGCGGGAGGAACTTTCATATAAAAGGATGTGAATTATTATGAAATATATTTTCACATATTTTTATAAAATATATTATTTAATTTATTCTTATTTTAATAATTTTTTATTCTAAGTAATGTAATAATGCTCAGATACAATTAAGATTTTATAAGATGCAGTCAGAAATGCGGGGTTCATTATTTGGACCATTTTTGATTTTGATGAAATTTATATTGTGGGCTCTTCTAATGATTTTAGAATACCAGTATTTTTTCTTTTTCTCCCAAAAAAATTTTTCGGCCAACAAAAATTCCGAAAGTTGGTCGCGACCCAGTATTTTTTTCGAATCGACATCTTTTTGTACTCCTTTTTCTCTGTGCATTGAGGGTCAATCAAAGTAATTCTGGTGATAACAACATGACCTTAGGTAGCTAAAACAAATTCTTTTGTGAATTTCATGGTTTACCTTCAGTGCAACCTGGAAGGGTTCGCCAAACTTTGTCGCGGAAAATGAAAAAACGCCAAATTTGAGCCCTTATGCACCCCATCATTGAGGGTCAACCACAGTTTGGGGGGTTAACTTGTGTAGTACTACTCAGTATTAACTTATTTAGCCCATTTATTGCCTCGTTGACCCTCAGAGCTGCCGGAAAATAGCTACTTTTATAGCTAACAAAGCAAAAGTCAGTTACAAAAGTCAGTTTTAAGTACTCGCAAGGCCGAAAACCAAAGATCTGTCAATTGTCTCTTAAAGTACAGGTCTCATACTACCAAATGCCATTTTCAAGTTCCTCATTGACCCTTAATGCTCTGAAATACAGGGTCACCAAAATGACCTTTTTTTGCTTTGTTAGCTACAAAACTAGCTATTTTCCGGCAGCCATGAGGGTCAACGATGCAATAAATGGGCTAAATAAGTTAATACTGAGTAGTACTACACAAGTTAACCCACCCAAACTGTGGTTGACCCTCAATGATGGGGTGCATAGGGGCTCAAATTTGGCGTTTTTTCACTTTCCGCGACAAAGTTTGACGTACCCTTCCAGGTTGCACTGAAGGTAAACCATGAAATTCACAAAAGAATTTGTTTTAGCTACCTAAGGTCATGTTGTTATCATCAGAATTACTTTGATTGACCCTCAATGCACATAGAAAAAGGAGTACAAAAAGATGTCGATTCGAAAAAAATACTGGGTCGCGACCAACTTTCGGAATTTTTGTTGGCCGAAAAATTTTTTTTGGGGAAAAAAAAATACGGGTATTCTAAAATCATTAGAAGAGCCCACAAAATAAATTTCATCAAAATCAAAAATGGTCAAAATAATGAACCCCGCATTTCTGACTGCATCTTATAAAATCTGCCTCTTAATTGTATCCTGAACATTATTACATTACTTAGAATGAAAAATTATTAAAATAAGAATAAATTAAATAATATATTTTATAAAAATATGTGAAAATATATTTCATAAAAATTCAGAATCATCACATCCTTTTATATAAAAGTTCCGCCCGCCATCTTGGAAAAAAAACATTCCCGGTTGCCAGATTTTGCAAACTATTTTTATATCATTCAGTTTACCCAGTACCATACTTATTCTACTCAAATCAGACGTTGAAGTACGTTTAATTACGTTTTAAACACAAAACTTATAGGATTTCTTGATTTTCCATGTTTATGGCGGCCATCTTGAAAAAAACCCACTTCCCACGATCCGATTTTGGTAAACTTTCGTTTTCCCATTAAGTACATCTAGTAGAGCCGAAAACCGTTGACAAATCATTTGTTCAAATTTGTTCCCTAAATGGCCCTTTTTTTAGCTATTTTCCCCCTACTATAATAGTAACGATAAAGTAGGCTCACAAGAACGAGTAAGGGAAGCCATTTCTACTATTGTTTAGTCAGCCATCAGTCCATCATTGAACCATATGCACCGATCGCCAATTTCTAATGAAAGAAAAGTCCAACTTTCCAACGTAAAATATACCTTTTTATCACAGTCAATTTAAAGTGAGTAAGTCAATTTCATCAACTAAGTGGAACTACTTCTTTTGTCCAACCCTTGCTTAACTTGTAAAAAGAGAGCAAAATGCTATAGTAGTCTTTTCGAAACGGAGCAATATCGAGTTAAGCCACTTTCACCACCAGAAGCAAAGCCCAAAGGCGGAAACCTGGATATTGCACTCTCTAAAATCCAAAATGACCCCACATCCTCTCTCTTTTTTTTAAGCCGGCACCATAGGAAAAAACACAATTTCCCCTAGAGAGGTACATCACACCGAAAGAAGATTACCACCACCCGAAAAAGCGACGATTGATCCCGAAAGGCCCCCCTCATTCTTTTCAACCAACCAAAAAGTTCCGGAACCTTGACAAATGCGTAACGAAAATTCCCTGTCGCAAATTATCAATCACGGCCATCTGGTGACAAGAGAGAGCAATCCGCCCGAGAAAGAAAATGCGCGGAACGCAATTTCGGTGACGAGCGCTCGGCAGATGTCGGAGGGGTCCGCCCCCTCCGTTTTAAAAATAAAAAAAGAGGGGGCAAAGAGGGAAGATTTTTCATCAGGTGGCGGAGACTGATTGCGGCGAAGACGCAGCGTGACGGCTTTTCTCGTCGGGGTTGCCAGGTGGGCCTCCATTAGCCAAATTGGCTAATTGCATCTATATGATACGGGGGTTAAGTTAAGACCCTCGGGGGTTAATATAAGTGCAAGGGTTTCCATCTGTCGGCCCTCGGTATTCTTTTGAGAGACCTGCAAAGCCTTCTGTAGAAATAACATGCCAGTAGCGGTTCCAGGAAGGAGACTGAAGGCAATTTGAAGAACCCCCCCCAAAAAAAAAACTTATAAAGCATCTTATGGTACGCTAAAACTCAAAAATTTTCCGGGTTCCTCGTATACCTAGACTACCTAGAGCTTAGGGAGTAGTTTTCCATAGTGAAAAATTATGGGGCGATCCTTCTTGGGTGTTACACAAGGGGTTTCGGATATCTTAAAATGAGTAAAGTAAAAACACTAATTTCATTGAAATTGAAATTCCTAAAATTTGTCTGGAGGAGAACCACCACTCTCTGAAATTTTTAAAATTTCATATTGCATATCATGTAAATGAACTCCATCCCTCCTTTGCCAGAGAAATTCCACATTAAAGACCCCCTTCAGAAAAATATAGTATCATTGATATGATATGAGCTTGATTACTTTGCGACCCGCCATTAGACTTCGAGGTAAACCTTTACAACTTTGAGAACGGGCCACTTTCATGCCCTGCTTTTTAACTTAAGATTCGGCTCCATACTGGTACTCATTAAACATATTTTTCCTCAAATACACACATACACATTGAGTTTTCCCTTGAAGAACGAGGATTTCTCGGAACACGAATTGAGGAAATCCAAACATCCAACGAGATCCTACAGATGTACACAACGAAACCGTTGTCAAAAAAGCGACAAATTTTGACTAATTTCTCATCACCATCGTTTGCCGACAACCCCGCCGCGCTGCGATTATTTACATTCATTGCAAGCGAGAAGACGGTTGCCAACAAAGGCTTCCGAAAAGTCAGTGGGAAAAAAACTCTCGACAGATGTCGCACGAGCCGACGAGAAGTGACATCCGAGAACAATGGTCGACTCACGGACTCGGAAAAAGAGATCTCGGTGACAATCTCGGAAATTCAGAAAGGAATTCCGCGGATGTGGATCGCCGCATCGAGAACAATGGGATCGCTTATGAGGAGGAGGAAGAGCGAGAGAGTTCCGTTGGTTCTGAATGAAAGGCAATACCTCATTGAGTCGGACTCCACTAGTAGGTCAGCAATAAATTTGCGTTTCGGATGACATAGTTCATAATTCATAGCGGGCGTACAGGAGTCACAATAGAAGTGATGGGCAAAGCAGGTGTGTACACTCGAACCTGGACAAGTGTAATTCTTATATTTGTGTAGCAAAAGTGTCAGTCCTGGCACCTACAGTCAAATCCTGCTGGAATACAGCCAAATCCTGCTGGAATCCAGCTAGATATAGCCAAATCCTGCTGGAATCCAGCTGGATACAGCCAAAATCCTCTTTAAGTGAGATATCGGGTTGAAAATGTATTCGGTGTAATCAAAAATGAATTCCCTATATAAGTACAGTCTACCTCTACAAGTAAAAAGAACCATTACGCGTTAATTTCATTAATTTGTCATCATTTTTTACCTGGATAAGTGTGTATGGTAACCACACTCACCCTGGATATTGTTCAAATAATTAAAATGCAGTATAAAGGTTAACTGAAACTTATATAACAATTCTGAACTATACGTACTTTTGAATTATACAAGTTTCGAAATGGACTACTTCAAAATAAATTGCTGTGCACTCGGTCGCCAGAAGTGGATTGAAATTGTAACTCCAAACATGTTTAACTGGAATACCTAAGTGGGATTTAAACGACAGTCCCCAGCTATTACAATATACTATAACTGACTACACAGGGTCGTTCTGAATTTATGGTACAAAAAGGTTTATGGTTATAAAAAGTCATGTCTAATGAAAAATACAACAGAATAAGAGAAGTTTCATTAAACTGTAAAAGATTTTTTAAAATAATTTCAAAACTACGTCCTGGGTAGTGCGAAAAAACAACCTACTCAAACTGCTCCCGAACACAACATCACACTTAATTACCCACCCTCAAATCATCCTCTTCACGATTTTATACACACACACAAGGACGACCAAAACAAAACAAAAATCCACAAACACACAGAGAGGGAACTTTGGCTACTTCCTACTCCGACCATTGCCACACACACACACACCTAATTAAGCAGCGAAAATGAGAGTGGAAAAACACGCCTAATCCTTTTAGCGACCAGAAAAAGATGGTGTTAATGGAGTTAGGGTTCGCCTCTGCACACACCCGAATCCGCCTTAACCGAATTAAAAGGGTTCTTGGATGGAGAGAGGGAAATTCTCCATGTTGTAGCCTTTGCTGGATGGTTACACAAAGTAGTCGGTAAACATACACCGGAGTTTGGAGAAGGAGTTAAAGGAGTTCGTTGTTTGTGTAAATGAATGCGGCCAATTTGTATCTGGATTGGGGAGAAGAAAGTACGACTGTTATACAGCAATGTTTTCTGACCCTATGACGTCACTACGCGGAAGGAAAAACTGAGTAAACAAAAAGCCTGTTGGGTTGCTACGAGGAGTTTCGATACGCAAATCGTGATAAAAAGATGCTTTTTATAACATTACTTTCATATTTTTAAATTGACGTTCATAATTTCAGTCAAAATTCGCTGCCGAGTATAGAACAGCAGTTGAGTTTAACAACTTGACATGTGGGCAACCAATTGCAACAGGATTTAACGATTGAGCTGAGCAAAATCGTCACAAATACTGGGAGGAATAAATGAAAGGAAGAATAAGAGAATGAAAGAAAAAATAATTCAGATAGTAATTCTATAAAGATTCAAATCAATAATAAGATTCCAATACGTTACGAGATGACTAGAACCCTACATCGCTAACTCGATTTTCTCAATTTTTCAGGAGAGGTGGACATTTTTTTCTATGGACGGGGGGAAAAAGGTTACTCAAAATATAAAATTCATTAGTATTTATTTCAAGGGGAAAATACTTTTTCGAGATATTGAAGTTCGATGTAACAAGGTTATACTGTATAACTCAAGTGGCCGGAAATTGAGTTACAAATGTGTGTGTCACGGCTATGTACTCATAACCCTATCATCTAAAATACACTAATAACTTTACACTTCAAGGTGTTTTCTTCGTATATTCATATTATCTGGCGTATAACGTGTAAGTTTGCCAATTACATTGCGGAAAAGAGATAGGAATATACTTCGTAATAATTCATACGAAGAGAAGGTGAACGCCATCATTTCTAATGACCCACTTCCACAAAAGCATTTTGCACAAGAAATCTACTTAGAACTACATCAAATCGCGTCTCACTGTCACATTACTTTCTCCACACTCCATCAGCATTGCGTAAGTTGGTAACCATGTTCCCACGAGGAGATAAACCCCCCTGAAAGCTTACTACACACAAACGATCCGCAACAAAACTACAAACCACTGTCAAAATGCTACTTAAACCGTCAACCTCTTTGAGTGCACAAAGACAAGAAAAAATCTTTCGCAAACGGCAACTAAGTTTCAACTATTGCACATCCCGAGTAACAATATACTACCACAAGCCGGTTAGCTACACCCGTTGCATAGCGACCGATTTATCATGGGCTCAGCAACCAGGAAGGTAAGGCAAGACTGTCATAACTTACTATTGAAAAGTCCACCTTGACAATGTTTTTTTCCCTTTGCCCAAAGAAATGTCGGTTCTGTCAGGTCTTTAACAGAGTTTCTACTACTAGAAGCTTTTTGTGACTGTCTGACAGACTTGCACAATTTGTTCTGATGCATGGACACCAGGTTTTTTTTTTCTCAGGCGGGCTTTGTGAACGTTGCTCGCGAAATGTCACCGTTTAGGGTCGAATTCGGAATTCCGCCATCTCTTAACGAGGTGTCAGCTTGGGTGGATTACTACAGGTGTGCTTTTAGCCCCAATGCGTGTGAGGCATGTGAACTTGAGTTGTAGAATGGTAAGGTGGTTTTTCGCAACGTGTACTTGGCTGTAATACATACTTTACGGAAAGATTATTCAGTACATTAGGGAAAAAATTCATTTTCTAATAGATTTCTTTAAAAAACCCCCTGAATTATTTGTTTTAGGGAAGTCGAAAAGTCTTGGAACATATGAAAGGTGAATCTACACGATTAAAAATAGAAATTCAAAACTAAGAAAAAATGCATTAAATTCGTCAACTTTACTAGCATTTTTGTTTTTAAGCAAGTTTTTAAAAATAAGTTTCCAGGATCTTTAGTACAAAATAATCACTAAGAAGAAAAAATTTATAATTTTCAATAACTTAAATGAATTCTTAATTTTTGAAATAGAAACCAAGAAACAGGTACACTTGCAACAGTACTACAGCTCAACCCAGTTCAACCCTTTTCCAGATTTTAGAATATAAAAAATTCAAAAATTTGAATTAATTACAATGGGTTTTTTTATGAAAAAATTAAAGAATAAGGAAATTATGATATAATTGAAGAAAAAAAAACTATTAAGGAAATTAACATTGCTGAAACAAACATTCTTGGACCAGACAAAAATTCTTGATTTGCTATTGCCAAAAAAGGCTTACGATTTTAGCTATATTAATATCACCCTTTGGTTTCGGGGAATGCAATTGATGTTCACCCCTTTTTGATACTTATTACCTCATATATATGCTTATAATAATATCGATTCTTGGAATAAATATAATCACACTCAGACCGTTTAACATTAACAACAATTCAAAATTTTCCAGCACACAGAAAATAATCCGGAAAATGGAGCCATTTTTAAACAACATCAAAAAAAAATCGAAGCGTTCCCCCATCCAGATAACAGGGTATATAATGTTTTCCTACAATATAATGCCTTGGGAAAATAGACCCCATTATAATAAAAGCTACTCTCAAGAGATAAGGTTTGCTGTTATTCCCATCCTCAAACTCTCATGGTGCGATCTTGCGCTCGAAAAACACAGATAAAAGTTATCGATTGTTCTTAATGTGCTTTTCTTTCTGGGTGGGAAAATAACGGAAATCAATTAAAAGCTTTCAAAAATATCTCCGCGCCAACACCTAGTACAAGCGGCAATTTTCATGTAGTGCTTCGGGGATCTTATGATGTTTAGGATATGATAATGGTTTTAATGGCTATTCGGGGATAAAAAGTAATACTGTGGGCGTAGCAAGTAAAAATTTACAAATCCATGTACTTTCACGACTTTTCAGGTGAGTATTCACAGCTTTATTCAATTTCAGATTGACGTCTGTAGATGTCCAGGACAAAAAACAACGAGTATTTCCACATAATGATTGCTTTTTGCAAGATATCATATCGGTCAACCATAGCGGATGAGAACTTAGGTTTAGCAAATTCCAAGAGCTAACTCGATAAAATGCGGTCTAAGGAAAAACAACACGATTGAATAACCTTTCATAAAGGTGAACTGAATAACTTGGAGTCATTCTGTGAATTTTGGGAGGAAATAAAGGTGAAATAACTAGACAAGAAGGGTACACATGTAGATTAGATTCTCTGAAAATTGATTCGTGCGGTGAAAATAAATTTGACCACATTCTCACCCTATATCCGAAACATGAAATGATAAATTAAACAGTACGTAGTAAACCCGAACCTAATTAAATTATCATTGGTGATGATACCAACCCTTCCACGGCACGGTCATTAAGTCTAAACTATTGAAACCTCAAAAGTAATCCAGTCCCTCAACCTGACTACTAAACTTAAAGATACTAGGAAACTCTTAAATCGGTGAACCTTAATAATAGCTCTCTTTAAAACAACTTAAAAAGCTAAGGAAATGTTTTTCAATAATGGGGAGTTATAACGGAGACATCCAGAGTTAAAGGCAGAACTCCTTTTCAGTGGCAGGCAGTTCAAAATTACATGAATCAACCAACCTCAATCGCCTAATTTTAGGTCAGTTAAGACTCGCCTTCACAACGGGATTCCGAGAATATTCAAGAAGCACGTCTATTGTCCATCCGGAAGAAAACTCAATCGACCCTTATAATTTCACAGGATCGGCTGTATTTTTTCATTGTACTTCCTCATATTAGGGCTGGAACACACAGTGGCTTTTGGCTTAGCCAGAAAAAAATTTCGGAGGGAGGTACTGCATCAATACCAAAATCATAATATACTGATTTCATATTATTTTATACTATAGACTGCAACGTTTCTTGACTCTATGACGTCACAACGCGGAAGAAATAACTGAGTAAACATAAAGCTATCGGGTTGCTAGGAGGAGTTTCGGTACGCAAATCGTGATAAAAAGACGCTTTTTATACATGGGTTTGACAGACTAATCATATTTCTAAATTAAAGTTCTTAATTTCACTCAAAATTCAAACACCGCGATGGGAACTACTTTCTTTGTTTTGTTTCTCAAGGGTAATTTTTTTGTTTCTCCTAAGGAAATCGATATTTTTTACTCAAATCACAATTGCACGGAAAGAACAAACGATTCGATGTTTCCACATTATATCTATAAAAGCTTTTCAGCCATTAATTAAATTCCAATACAAAAAAAAAATCGCAAAAAAAAATTACAAAACACATCGCATACTATCACTCCATCAAAACCCCATTTGATTATTATACCGCGGATAAATAAATCCCTTTCGCAACATCCAATACATAATACGCTCTTCGTCATTCACACCTTGAACTCCAAAACAATAATGAAAACCGCGCGCAGCTTTCGCCATAATATCGATACACACATACAACAATCGATTCGGGGCCGGGCTTCGCTCGGCAACTTTCGCTGTGACCCGATTTCTCCCGACCGAGAGCGAAGGCAGGTGCCCGCGGGCCTCCGACGAGTGGCGTGTTTGCTTAACCTTTCGTCCATGGGCGGCGACCGAACAGCCCATTTACATGCGCCGCTCAGCCAATGGGAAGCAGGGTTAAATGAACCTTCGCATCAGGTGCGGTTTTCAGGGACGCGTATGAGAGGAATATGATGGCTTGTAGTAGCGGCGGATCAAAAATATAGAGGCGTTTCGGAACCCCGACCTAACGTTTCACGGATTTAACGATTTCCCACATTAATTGTCATATTTCGTTGGTCCAAAAAAACAAATTAAAGCTAAAACAATATGGATTTAACGCTAACAATGTGGAAAATTCTACATTTAACGATATAACTGAAAAATGGGCTATTATATAATGCACAATTCTATGAATTAATTTTTAAAACTGTAAAACGCTTTGGATACATAAATACAAGTAGTAAACATGTAACTCAGGTTTGGAGATTTTTATGCAGGAGTCTCCATACTTTAGTCCTTCAAAAGTTTTCTCTAATTAGCTTTCTAACCGAAGACAACCTTTCCAATAACCCTCAATTGAGCAATATTTTACTTAACATAGTAGTTATTTAGTTTTCGTTACTCACAGACTTAATTCCCTTTTAATGCTTGCAGAGGGGCAAGTTCCCGGGGTCCTGCTCAAGTAGGGAGTGTGAGAAAAATTTCTTGCGATAATCTTAAATAAAAATTATTAGAATTCACGCTATTTTTCTGTGACAAATAGACAGTTAACAACAAAAAATTAAATTCATGGTGATAATTGAATCTACATCATTGCTTAACATGTAAAATAAGCACTATAACTCTCTAGAGAACAATAATATAGTAAAGTGATCTTTTCATAAAGTTTCCTCCAACGCAATGTCTCAGAAAGGCACACGCGTCCCAGGAGGACCCTCAATATTCTAATAATTAACCCAACATCAAGACATTTAACGACCACATAATGAATAGTGGCATTCTCCCTCTACAAGGTCGGTTCACCAAGTTTTATAGCCGAGAGATATTAAAATGCAACGAGCCTGTCGCGCAAAAGCAGTATCAAGGCCAGAAGCCCCATAGGCGGAAAAACAGAGGACTCCTTCAGCTAAAAGATGGGAAAAGAGGCTTCCTTGTTAAAAATCCGCCCGATCCACCTAGGCGGATGTCTGGGACGCGGGATTCCGATTTAATTGCCGGACTCCTGCCGCCAAAGGGGCATGCGGCCTCGCATCACTCAAATCGCAGCGGCACGAGGGGGGACATAAATCAAGAAGAGCATGCGGCACGCCGCCGGGACCCGTGATTGCGAGAGAGGCTCTTGTGAGGATACGAAAATGAAGGGATGATTTCCTCTATCGAAAGTATGGGGCGGGAGAAGTTTTGCAGCACGTCTCAGGGAAAAGGGGTTGATGAGAGAACAAAGAAAATGCCACTTGCGGTCAATTGCAAACCCCTTCTAGGAAGGGAGTGCGAGAAGAAACCCCCAAACCACACAAAGAGACGGGGCCATAAAAAGAGGGCTTGTAAAACTATCTACTGCTCCTATACGTTCGTATCCAAAAATATTGGGCTAGTAGTGTACCTTTTCATCAAGGGATGCTGCAATTTGCCTGTAAGGTCAGGGATTGCCATTAGGCACACAGAAGTCATAAATAGTGACTCTTATAAATAAGTTCCCAGAACAGTGGGTGTGCAAGTGCATGCGAAAACGTATGGCGTGGACTTCATCTTTGGGGCTTTGGTCCACAGGTGCCCTCTGTGTGACACAAAGTGGGTATTGATATCACCATGTTATGGATCTCAGGTAACCCCAAAAATCCCCCCATAAATAGAAACAAAATTATTATTTATAGTCCCCCTTAATCTAATACAACTGCTTATCAATCCAAAAAGTATATTTATGGATTGATAAAATTAAATTTAAGTTAAAACGTAGACTGCCAACTATGAGATATCTTGTAGGTTGTTTATTTGTCCAGTCCAGGGGCCTACTACGAGTTATTTCGTCCCTTCATTACTTGCCATATTTGCACAGCTACGAGGAAACTCGTAACATAACAGTGTTAGTATGAATAGAGAATAAAAAATCAGGTAAGCAACTACGGGATGTCTTTTTTAAAACCTTAAAATGAAATTAATCACTGCTCTTTGCTTTCAAACACCCAGAATGTTAAAATTGATTAGTAGGTCAAAGGTAATAATCGGCAGTAATATAACAGCAAAATATACCATCCGAAACTAACTACTTTATAAGCAGAACTTTCTAAACATAGAAGAAACAACATTCAAACATCATTTCTTAGTATCAACTTCCAAACATATCAACTCGGTTTAAACTCCAAGAATAAAACGGGGTAAAACATCTCGATGAAAACATACCCCACGCACTCTAAACCCCCATAAAAATGCCCTTTTCAAAACCCCGGTCAAATAAACCTAATTTTGGTGAAATTCACCGCCCTAACCTCATACATTTTTCCACAAAGTCAGCAGCACTTCTTCCATCTCACTAACCACCCCACAGCTAGGGGGAAAAAACCTACGTCATATATTATTTTCAGCAAAAAAAAACCTTGGCCATATATTATTATCATCATTTCCAAGTTTCTCCAAGTTTTCCGGCAAGATTCTTCGGGTCCAGCGCCCCGCGAAAATTCCCTGACAGAGAGTGATTGCCACATGGTCGTATAATGAAGCTTCCCCTCATAATGGCCTGAATGTTCTTTATAAATATTTAGGGGGTGCTTTGAAATATTTATTAATCTCTTTTCTTGGGACGGTCAGCGTCCGCGCTGAATATGTATGGCGGGATTTGAATTCCAAAGGAAAATGTAGTTTGGGAGGTTTATTTTGAGAATTTTTGAGAAGTTTTCCGAAGAACAGCCCTCTCATAAAGTACTAAATATATTCAAAGAAGTTTTTTTTTATGGATGTTATGCTGATTTTTTTTAACGGTAGGCTGGTTTTGAATATTTGAAGGCAACGATGAAAATTAATCATGCCTTTAAAAATTCAAACTGGTACTTTTAAAGCAGGGGCCACAAACGTTTGGTCAGCAAGAACTTCCAATGTGGCCTTTTTTGGAGAAGGTCGATAATCAACTATAGCAAGCTCTTAAGTCAAACAAATAAAAAAAAGTCTTATCAAAGTATTCTCAAAATTATATAAAATTGGAACGAATTTTGAAAATAAATGAATAATTAGAAAACAAATATATTATCCTTAGAGCAGTGTTTCCCAACGTGGGGCACACGCCTCTACCGGGGGGCAATATGAACTTCTATGGGGGCAACTTGAAAATTTTCAACCAAATTGTCCCCCAAGTAGGGATGGACCACCAGGAGCACATACTAAACATCGTCTGCTAAATATTTGTATCTATTGACTCCCTCTACTATGTCAACTAAAAACCAATCCAAAGGTATAATTCCAGAAAGGTCACTAGTGAACTCCATCTACCACCATCCTCCCCTCCTTCGAGACCAACTGCATAAAAAAGCATCGACATCAATGTGTCTTCCTGAACTACTGATCCAAATCCCAGGAAAAGTAAATACACTGAACATCGCCTGCTGAGATTTATATCCTTCGAAGGATACCTTTTGATTGTATTTTACCAGTGGATACTTATAAGAGACGAAGGCTTCGACTCTAATAAGTATCCACTGGTAAAAAACAATCAAAAGGTATCCTCATGATCCCAGTAAAGGTCACTGGAACTCAAGTTATCTCCACTTCACCATGGACCAACTGCACAAAAAAAATTCTTCACAAAATAATACCAACAACACACGCTCACTCACGAAAACGATCTCCCTCGCTGAGAAGAAGAAAAAAAAGGGGTACATCGCCCTGCTAATCCCATCATGGTCATTCTCCAATGACCACAAGGGGTGCTCGTCACTATTGGTCAAGGAAGGAAGGAAGCAGGAAAAGTCGGTGAGTGATGGCGATGACGGGTTGCTGTCAATACGAGGAAACCCTGTTTGCTCATGGTTCAGAGGCCACGTGGAGTTCGTGAGCGAAAAATGGGACATCCACATCGGGAGGGAACACGATATCGGGTTTTGTTTTATACTGTAATCCATTATAGAGGGAGGATTTTCATTGCCACGACATTTCGGGGGATGTTTCGATGTTGAAAGAGATTGGTTCTCGCAAGGTTAATTACACGGCGGGCGGGGGGTTTCTCGATGTAACAACCACAGAAGTAGGAATGTAGGGAAGTATACCCTTAACAAGGTTTCGGTATATACAGATAGAAACTTGTCTGTAACGATACCGTAAGGACTAGGAAAAGTATTGTAATGGACAGTTTGCTGTTGCTGGCTTTGACCTTGCCGGGACCATGAGGAACCATCGTTTTACACAAAGAAAGCAATTGAAGCCAGTTAGTAGGTTGAGGCTGCATTGGCTGTGGCACTGTTATTTATTCCTCGTATGTTTTGGAAAAAACGTAATGGTGTTTCAGCACATTTCAACTTCCATATTAATATAAGTAAAGGAAGTTAAATGTTTCATTATGGATGGTTTTAGATACTATTGAAAAAAAGGGGTTCCTATAATTGTGTATATGCTCATCACGTCATTTGAACCTTGAAGAAAATTGACAAATTTCGAAGTATAATTTTATTATACCATATTTTCGAGGTAGTAATCGACAATCGAGTAGACATCGAGGTAGTAATTTAAAAATTTCACAATAATTTAGAGACAACTAACAATCTAATACAGCCTGTAAATAAAATTATATTGAAACTTTAATCATGATATTTGTTAATACACGCTGATCCGTAACTCCTATACACGGCGTAAGAAAACAAAGTTAATATCTTTAGATAAAATACAAATGCCACCAAAAATTAATAAATAAATCAAACTAAATGGAATAAATAAGTAAAACACACAAAAAAGTTTGAAAACCTAGTTCAAAGACCAAATTATCTCAATAACCACTTACAAATCCAATATAAGATTTGATTATAATAAAGTCACTTTTCTTAAGTTACCTGCTTTGACTAACATTTCTTACATGATGACATAGACGTAAAAACTGGGGTTATTAGTCATACAGGTAAAACATTAATATCAATCGTAGAAAAACTAACAAAGCTGTAAATGGACGACGATTAGACGAATCACTCGATTCAATCATGTGACTCATCAAACGTAAAGAATAACCTCAAGCTTGAACCAATAAGTACTGAGAAACCCGGCAAAAAAAGAATACTGACATAACCGCCAATAAATAATAATTTTCGTATTCAATCAGACTCAAACTAATTACCAAGCGTTGGAGCTAAAAACTGCTATATTGCAATTCGAATCCAAAACAGCCAATGATATTCATTCAGAACAGAAGGGAAGATAGAATTACTAATAAACCACATCATCCCAAAAAATAACGTAAAACGAGTTATTAGGAGCGCTTTCTCCATGAGACACCACTCAAACAGACCAATCAGATGAAAGAGACGATATCAACCTACACATATCAATCAAAAAACCAGGAATAGGAAGAGCCAAGAAAGAAAAAAGCGGCAAAACGCTCGACTTCTGCTCGAAATTAACATCAGGAGGATCTGGCAACAAAACAGAGTCCGAAATGACACATGTCCAGGCTGGGATGACAAACCATGATGGATGCCACGAGGACGGTTTCGGGAATATAGGGAAGATGGATGGATCCAGAGTTCCCAGAAGAACGAAACTCCGGGTCGATTTACTGGAGATTATGGGATGCAGCAGACGAATAAGAATTTTTCGTCCGCATCCTGCTGCGGATGGGGAAATAAAATATGTTGGACGGTCAAACCGGACCGTGGATAACCCGGAAATGTGTATTTTTAATGTGTGAGTAGTTATCCTGAAACGAAGTTATAAATTCATGTAGATATTATTAAACAACCAAAAAGTATACAATAGAGCATTTTCAATCACGTGTCTCCGATCACGTGATCAAGCTGGCTTGGAGGATAGACAACTTTTCTTTAACATTAGGCTCCCATAGAGAATACGCGCTGCATTTAGTTTTTATAAGAAAAGTTCATTTAAAAAGATTCTTTAGGCTCGGTTAAAGATCGGAATGAAAGAATAATAGTTATTGAAGGTAAGTGCATATGTTTTTGTGTTTTAGTGGTAAGCTAAATTTAGAAAAAGACTTATTACGAGGTGACATGTTTTTGTTTACATTTGTTAGAACAATATGCGAGTCCGATACATCTGTAAAATACTTATAATATGCTACTAAAAATAAATATTGAATAATTAATAAATAATTAAGAATTTTAAAATATGTTAGTAGCATTGCGAATGGTACTTGCAATTAGAACACTGGCAGAAATGGTTTCAGCAATTAGAACACTGCTAAATATAAAATGTAGTATTATTGAATGACTTATAATATGCAGAGATGCTATTTTAGAGTAAATAAAGGTTACTTTAAAGTAAACTTTGGAGAAAAACATAAAACATCCTTATTTTTCAAAATTCACATCAAAAGTAAACAAATAAACGATGTGCATCCTATAGTTTTCCATCATACTGTCTGTCATCCAAGCCTCTGACGTCACAAGCCTGTGACGTCATGTGCGAATGCTCTATTATAACAATGAAATTAAGATTTCAATATCAGAGCAAAGCCCCTATTTCATTCCCTTTTACCTTCTATCCTTTTCCTTAGGAGTTCCCATAGAGGGAGACGGGGCCTACCGTCTACTTACTATATTTCTCTTGTAACCAATCTTAATGTTTGCCCTTACCCTTAATGTGTGTATCCTTTAAGATACTACAAACTGAAGGGTCTCTGTTAAGAGAAGTTTCAAGGTTTCCTTAGTTTGAAAGAAGTCCACAGCTGTACAGGGATGTCCTGTATATGAAAGCCTTGCTGATCTTGAATTACTTTAGAGTAAATGACTATGGAATGTCTAATGGGCTACTGCTGGACCTTAAGAGTCCTCCCCATGAAGGATCTTCAGCAACAAACCAAGATTTTAACCTGTCCCTCCAGAGGCGTAGGGAAGGGAGTATTTTGGAATGCAGGATGCATCCCACAGAATATCAGAAGTTTTCCCTTGCTGACCAAAGAAAACGAACGAATAAAAGTACGCTATGCAAATCCATCGGGAACTAGTTTGAATGGACAGGTTCGTACTTTCGGTTCCTGCAACCATACGCCATGTGGTATCCTGCGCATTGAACTGTATAATAGAGTTAGAAGTTACAACCTACCAGATGGATAGGTGACCCCCGAAAAATTACAATACCATCTAGATCATTTCAATAGCTCAATATGATAGCGGTACAGTTTCAGGAACCGAAAGGACGAACCTATCCATCCAAACAAGTTCCCAGAAGAACTCCCGATCGATTTGCTGGAACAGATGGATCCCCACGCTGACTTCAAAGATACAGAAGAGGAACTGGTTTGACCGGCACATCACAAACGCGTACCTGCTTCTCCATGCGAGTCAATACGATGATGATATTCCGCCGCGGCGCTGACAGCAGAAAAAAAGGGTTGAATGGGGTTGTCGGACACACGCCCCGAACCGAGTTGAAAACGGATCCCGGGAGATGACATTCGCGATAGTACAATTTGTTTTACAGATTTTTCTACCTGTCCTCTCGGCTCGATATAAAAGGAGATGCTTTTTCTCGGAGGTTGGTTCTCTGATTTGAGTAGGAGGGGAAGTGATTGAACTGGTTGGATACATTCAAGCTCGTTTATACCGTTTAGCAATTGAAAAGATAATTACTTGGTTTCGTTTCATTCAACTTTCATTAATTTCAATTTCAACCTCAGTATGTAAATGATTCATGTAAAAGACTAATTTTTTTCTCAATTTTAGTATACAGGCTTTTTATGACTTTTATTTATGTTTGCATCTAATACTCTTTAGTAAAATTGGAGTCCTGTTACATGTTTAGTTTGTCTAATAGGGTCCACATAGGTATATCAACAGGTATCATGTTTGCCTCAGAATGACCCTGATGATGTATAATAATGACAAAAATATTGAAAGAAACATGGTGAAGTTTTAGTGTTTTTTTTGGTTGACATTTTATGTAAGACATTTTTAAACAAGACACAAAAAGCGAATTAGTATTTGTTATGAAATATTACAGGAGATTTAAAAACACAACAAAGCTTAAAAATTGAGAAATGGAAATGAGTGAGAAAATAATGTATGTAATAATAATGTAATAATGTAATAATGTAATAATGTAAGGACACAAAGCTTATCTTTCTTTGGAAGGCGGATGAGAACTGCAGAAACGTGCCTTCCACAACACAAAATTCCGCTGTTTCCAGCCACCTTCCGAGAAGAAAGACAAGCTTTAGCTAGCTAAGAATTTTGGAATACCCCCTCCCCCTAACAACAGTAACCCCCATACTACCCAGCCGACCATACCCCATACTACCATCGTCCAAAAGGGAATCTTGAGTGATACTTTTTAGAAAATCCCCAACATTATGACATTTTCTCAAAAGGTAAAGGTGATGGTCTAGAAAAGTGCCCCCCCCCTTAAAGCCGTGCTGGATCAGCGCTTGAATTGTTTAGGATACCTACAAGAGTGTTTCCCTTCCAAAAAGACACCCCAAGTCCAGCAACCACTTACCTAACCTAAACGAACCAACCCAACAAATCGCCAATTAAGAAAAAACATCACAATCCTCGAAAAAAAGATAGGCAAAAGAATTCCAAGCATCCCATACGTCACGTTCGCTAATGGATTATGCAAATATAGCAGCAGCGAGCCAGAAGAAGGAGTGGGAGGCCGGGGCATCTCTGCCGAGCGCCCTGCTTTTAATAAGCCCGGGCAGAGAGCATCAGATCGGGCGGCAGATAGCGCAGAGAAGGAAAAAGGCTTTTAAAAATAAATACCGGCGGTTCAGTGCCCTGAGGGTTATGTGCATCCCCAGCGTGAGGTCCGACGATCAGGTTTGGTCCAGACTGGTTTTTATATGCGCAACTGCTTCGTTTACCTGCCGGTTTTTTTCTCTATCTCCTTACCTTGTGTGAGAATGGGTTCTGGGCGGAGAGTTTTTTTCTCTGGGGGACTTCACCCCGCGTAGAAGTAACGATGTGATACACAATCGAAGGGTTTTCTTTTCTTTTTTTTTGTTGTTGGACGGGACGTTAAACGCTTTTTTGGGGGAAAGTGGTCGGTTTTTCGTTCGGTTCTATCTGGGCTGCTTGACTTATTGGGTGTTGTTGTGAGGGATTTTTTAGTCAGAGAATCACTACTCGAGGTTTTAAGGTAACAAATTAATTATGTACTGGACAGGTAAAGTAAAGTATTATTTCTATGTCGATCAATCAATGAAATCATGGAATCCAAGTCAAGTTGGTGACTTTCAGCGAGGTGTTTTGTTGCCAAGTGCTGAAAACTCCATTTGCAAAGAGAAACACATGTTTATATCTTGTCTTTTCTCGGATACAACTTTCACCATACAAAATTTCACAATATCAAGCTGCCTTCCAGTGAAAAACAAGCTAAACTCAAAATTTTGGTGACTTAAAGGCTTAATAGGCCACTAGAATTGCTAAAAGTAAAGCTTTCCGCTTGGAGACCAGACTCAAGGATTTAGCATCTTGTAAAACGTAGAAAAGGATCTAGGGAATTGGAAACAAGGGGGGATACTTGAGGGAGTACTTAGGTTGTTAGACCTTCCCACTCAAGTACAACCAGCCTCACTGGGTGCCGTCATAAGCAGAGCTGTAACAGAACGTGTGACTGAAAGTCACAGTCAGTTGAGGTAAAAGACCCTTGTTTCCCCAAGTGGGGAGAGGAAATTAATGCCAAGTTTCATAGGGCGCCCTACCCCTAGAAAACCAAATAAAAGACCCTCTTTTCAACGACCCCAGGACAGAGCAATCCCTTCCTTACAAAGATCAGAAGTTTCAAGTACCATCTGTTTTACCATCAATAATAATGTCATCCGTTATAACAACCGTTTGTTGGTCCCAGAAGAGGTCCTTTTATCCAAACAATTACTTCCAAACTCGCCTTCCGCATCCGGATGACACACCTCTCTCAGCTACTCAACCAACACAAAAACAAAGAAAGTTCCAACTAACAACATTCCACCTAAGTACCACGCCTCATCATCAAGAGAGAATAGGTTCCAGCATTCAGTTCCCTAATTAATCCACAGCAACGGACCAACCTACGCCAAAATACCATCCCCATAGAAAGCATCTCCAGGTAAACACGTCCCCTTGGCGACTGAACCGGACAATTTGGCAGGGGGCGCGAATAACGAACCGGACTGGTTGCCATGGGAACTCAGGGGAGCCAAAACCTATTAGTTATGAATAGAGCGATCCGAAGGGCCTAATGCCGGATTTGACAAACGATACCGGCTTTTGGAATGGGCGCAATGGTGTGTGAAAGTGGGTGCCGGGTGGGTTTTTGACTCCCGAGTTTTTTATTTCACGCTTGTCCCGGTCCCGGCCGTAGCCACTTTATTCCAAGTTCTTTGAAGCGAGCATTGTGATGTGAAAAATCGATACTATTAGGTATCGAATCCTATTGGGCATAAAATACTTATGGTGTCGAGTTCTTTATCGATAACTTTAAAGTGTCAAATACTTAAGGAAATGCTTTTATTTACTTACAGGTATTGAAGAGTGCTTAAACTCTTTGATTTAAAAAAATTCGAACTTAAACTCGATACCCAAAAGTACTTATGATTCTCCCCATCACTACGAGAGTCATTGGAGGGAGTTAGTATGTTACTTTTTAAGGGTGTTGGGGGACTACCAAAAGACGCTCAACCCTTATTCTGTGCCTTAAAAGGAGATAAAACAGTAGTTTACTTTTTTTCTCCTTTAGGTTGTAAATGCTACACGAAAGAAACTGGCTGGACCCCTTGTATAGTTCAGTCGTTAATAACAAAGGTATTCCCTTTTATTTTCAAATTGCTAATCACATAACAAAATATGTCAAACTTTAATTATTTCGTTATTCTTCATTGATAATCCCGGATGTTGCAATATTATTCTCAGAGAACCTTCAGGCATTCGCAAACTTTCCAGGCGTTCTGATAGAACGACCAATGAATTATACTACGAAGTGAAAGAGATAAAAATCTAACTAAATTTCAACGTCACCTACATGTCACCAATTCCCATCAAAAGAGCCTATTCAGCTACCGAGTTAACTGTATTGTATTGCTTAAGGACGATGGAGAAGAGAAAGTAAAGCCAAAAAGAATGACCTCGATTGCTTAATAATGTCACACAATACCACTCTTACTAAGCCCTCCAAAGGCTACAAGAAACAAAACTGAACCCTCTTTGTCAGGGGATACCACGAATTCCGCAATAACCACGTCGAGATAAACGAACAGCGAGTTTCAAAACAATAAACAGCGGTCGAGAAGACACGCTAACGAGACTGAGACAGTATATGGACAATGGCTGTACACCTTGTTTTCCACACATTCTAAACAAAAGCGAATCCCGTCCCAAAAGTGGAACGCTAGAAAAGGATAAATCAAATCCCTAATTTAATTTCGATGGACTGAGTATAGAAGCGGATGCTGGTAACTAGCGAAGCGTTTTTTGGCGTGAGATACCACCAGCGTACCTTGAAACAGGACACTGTAACCTTTAATAAAGTCACGAAAACCTTTTTACTTTCTGCGCTCGGCTTGATCCTACTGTCACTGATTGAATATCATGGAAAGTTTTCTTATGCATTGTTGCAATGCCAACCCATTACTATAAGCGTGTAATTTCGTTGCCAATGATGTAAATATAATGATTAAATTCAATAAGTCTACTGGAGATTCTTTCTTCGATCCAGAAATTGTCCTAATAATTAGGCAAATGGTAAATATATGTTTAAAAAAATGTGTCAGAAATCGTAAATACAGCTTAGAGTTGTATATTAACTTTAATAACTAAAAAAAATTCAAATGTCATGAAATTGCAATTAAAACTTTGTTACTTGATACTTACAAACGGGAGCACATATTTTATTAAATTATCTATTTTCTTAATCTCACGATCGAGCACTAATGAATCTTTAGATTGAGTTCTAGGTATACTAGGTATATAGAAAAATTTAGTTGGCATAATATGAGTCACATCATAGTTAAAGATGTGCTCTCTCTCTGGTCACATTATTATAATTCATTACAAAAAAAATTAGTCAAATAGTCATTAGTCAAAATTTCATGATTAAAAAAATCTAAGCTATTTAAGTTTAAAGTTGAATAAACATAAAATAATTTTTTTATGCAGATGATGTTTCAACACAGAACGGTATATTGTTGTAGAGCCTCTAGGAAATATGCTTACACCATTTTTTAATCTGCAAACACATTCATCCGAATTTTCAAGCAAACTCTTCGCCTCCTCATAACAGCACCATAAACACAAATTGTTATTAAAACATACCGGCTCAAACAACCACCCGAGTGACGGCAACAATAAAAACCCAAAAGCAGCTCCGTCCACCTCCAAAATAACCTTTCTTTAGATTCAACAGCGCGATGCAGTCTACACCACTGTAGTTAATGGAGAGCATTTACGCACTATCATTCTTCTCTAAACGCTGTTTTATACCAGACTTGCATTCGTAACCTTTTCGAGAGAGAGGTTACATCGGGTTCATCACTAACCAGCATGTAATACTCTGAAAAGCCATTCAGGTGAGAGTCTCAGCACTCATGGTTAGAATGATGGAGGTATGGGAACTACATGATTACTACATTGTGACGTTATCTTTCTCTTCTGGTACAAGGGAGTAATGGTTGTAGACAGTGGTAAAAGAAAGGTCAGTAGTGAAGATAGTCCGAAAACCTAATCACCAACCATAAATATACGTAAATGAATAAGTTATTGCATTCTGAGTTTCTTGGGAAGGTGTTAGTTTTTTTTTTTAATCAATGTATGATGTTAACATATTGACGTTATCAATGGCAGCCCTAACCAGTTACAGATTGGAATTTGGAAGTTATTTCAAAGAGATTCAAACTTATTTTGGAGTATAAGCAATATAATAGGGACCCATTTTATAGAAACAAAACAGTATAACATCGTTATCTCGAACTTTATTTTCGGGTCCCCTCGATTTCGAAACATCGTGGTTATATACTGTATTTTGAAGTAAAAATAGGAATTTTTCCTTAAAATATCTGAAAAATTTACTATTTCATGGTTAGTAATATAAAAGGGGAAGTCAAACACCGCGGGGACATGCTATTCCTGATTGCATTGAAAACATCCTTTACCATAAAAAATGGAATATCCTGAAAAAGTTGGAGATAGGCGCGGATCCAACACGGTTCCAAGGGGGTGCACTTTTCCAGATTCAATCAAATATATTAACTGGAATATTAAACAGAAATCAAGCTATTAATGATCCAGGTTAGGCAAATCAATTTCAAGGTTAAAATGAAGTTAAATTTCAATCAAATATATTAACTGGAATATTAAATAGAAATCAAGGTATTAATGATCCAGGTTAGGCAAACCAATATCAAGGTGAAAATCAAGTTAAATTCATTCAGATTTAACTGGAATATTAAATAGAAATCAAGGAATATTCCAGCTCGATCAAGCTAAATGCAATGCCTGCAATCAAACTGGAATCAATCTGGATGTGCGTCAAGTGCCGAAGTTGGGTCCAGCTAGATGTCTAGTAATAATCCAGGTAGAGCCGGTCAATGTCAAGTCGGAAATCCAGCTTGATTCTGACTTCCTGTGCCGTCTGGGCTTGGATCAGCTCTTGGTTGGAGAGGGGTATTGCTCCGAACTGCAAAGGCGAGCCCAAGTTGACATTTCCCACAACCAAATCACTGCAATCCCTCTCTACACGAGTTCTTACGAAACTTAACAACACGACAATCCCACATCAAAAAAAGGACACGCAAAACAAAAAAAAAAATGAGAAAACAAAAACGTCAAATCCCGATTTCCCACTCCAGAAAAAAAAAAGAAGAAAAAATCACATCGCGTGCGACATCACGCAACTTAACCCCAACTCGACACACAACAACACTGACTCCGACACACAAGCAGCGTTTAAAGGTCAGATGCGGTAACAACACAAGAGGTTGCCATGACTTTCCCACCCACCGGGGGCACGCGGGAGGGACCTGCCCCGTTTATTGATTCCCGAGGTTTTGTCAACCTTATCGAGAGGGAGGTGGGGGGAGGGAGGGAAAAAAGGGCGCAGGGGCTGCGCGCGCACCGATGCGCCCTCTCGCGCCCCGCGGATCGATACGAGGGATCCTCCCGAGGAAAAAGTGGGATGCCAGCGGAGATGGGAGAGGGAAGAGGTCGCAATAAGGTGGGTTCGGTAATATAGGAGGAGTGAAAGAGTAATTATCTTTAAAGTGCACTTCTATGGACAGAGAGATAACAAAGCCACTAACTCGATAGCGCGGAAACCATCTTCTTAGTGTTTTCGCTCACACGTTTATTTCTGCAATTTTAAATGCAGATTGCAGTGCATATAACTCGAAAATTGAGTTTTCATTCTATTGAATAGTATAAGCTGTTATACCAAGAAAACGCTGTAGGAAAATTATATCAAAACTGAAGAAAAGGGTGACTCAAAATAGTGAATTCATATGGCGTCTTAAACGACTTAAATACTGGTGAACTTGTTTTTATGTGTAAAAAATAAACTGAAATTTCATTTTCATAAGTATAGCTCCACTATAGTAGCTCCAATTGCATATTTTGCAACACATCTGAAAAGTAAATACAGTAGAATTTTGATACAGCGACTGCTTCTGGGACCAGCAATATACATCAGTCGTTATAAGAAAATTAAACAATTAATAATCCTGATAAAAAGAATCTTGACTTTAATACAGGTCGTTGTAGTGGAGGGGTTGGGAGAAGAGGATTTAAGTATTCGGTTTTTCTCAGAACCTCACTTCTCGAAATATAAATAAATTAAATGGAACTTTACAAACAGATACATATTAGTAGTTGTAGTAGATAGTAAGTAGAACGCCAAGTGTTATTAGAAGAATATTCAGACCAACTGATCTAAATAACTTCTTTGTGGTACAATTTATTTTAAAATAAGTAACATTTCAAGAAGCCTGTAAACTACTAATTTATAGATATTACTCCTTTTTGAAAGCTATTAAGAGTTAACGTCTATTTTAGGTTAGTCTACTAAAAATTTCGAGAAAAGAAAAGTGCATAAATAATACATAGTTCATAACGAAACTATAATTCAATAAAAGACTATTTAAGAACTATCATTTACTCCTATAAATACCACAAAATAAACTTCTTTACAAAGCACGAACGCTAAAACGACGCCTTTTAAGTTATTCAAAATTCGATTAAGTAGGCTATGGGGCATTTATTATTAGCTGGTAATAACTACGAAATGTAGTTTATTGATTCACACCCTCACACGCGGTGTATTTTACATCCATCCAATACAATGGCAGCTTTCATTCATTTCAAAATTATTCATTATTTTTCAACAACACAGTGAAAACCAACATAACCACATTCAAAAAGCAACAATGATAGGTATAAGGTGATGGAGGGAGACCGTTACATTATGATGGTCAAACTGGACATGAATTCAACAAGGCCAAGTGGGAACAAAGACGACTTTGACCTACATGAAGACTGGTTGTTTGTGCTGGGGCATCAAACCCCTGGCACTCAATTCACATAAGTGTGTGGAAGATTAGAGATAACGAAAACAATAAATGGCGAGGAAAACTCCCAACTGCACGATGTACCTACTACTGAGGTATTTTATGGCTTTGAGAAAATAGAAGTGTGGTAGCACTGATCGATCAAGTTTAATTAGATTGGGTATGGCCTTATTATTTTTATTTTGATGGATTAGTTTGAATAGGAAGGTTAAGAAAACTAAATATATTCGTATTTTTTAACCTGTTAAGGGAGTTAAACAAGCTTTTATATGAAAGAATTACGTTTAAACGCATTGGAAATTCCCCAATACATTCACTATAGTAAACGATTGCTCTCATTAAATGGTATATATCCTCTATCTCTATCACTGTTTACTCAAGGCTGATGTAAGCATACACCACAAGTAAATCCAACAGATAATTCTGTCATACAAAAGGTAAATAAACAAGTACTAAAGTGATAATTCAAAAACCTCATAAAGTTTAGATGGTTTAACTAAAACGTAAAGTACAGGGTTTGAATTAGGATTAATTCAATTCGTTTTTTAGAACATTTAACGGAAATAAAAAATCATATAAATCTATAAAAAATCAGTGTCAGATTAACAAGAAAACAGTACAATGTAGGTCAAGAATAAAACAACATCGAGTCAGGAAAATTGTACGAGGGGGTTGTTTAACCCTCTAACCCCCCTTCAATACCACCCTGCCATGTTTATCAGGAATACTACTGACTTCCAACTCAAAATCCCGGAAAACCATTTGAGTAACGAACCTTTTATCCGGAATCCCAAATTCCGGAATACTCTAAAATCCGAAACGTTTACGGATCTTTGATTTTCAGGGCCTCTAATCACATAAACTTTAAATGATTAGGCCCAGGAAATCAAAGACTCCTCGTCTTCGTTCCGTTTGGAGCATTACCACACAGAAAAAAACTTAAATAAGCAAGGAAGTTCGGCAAGTTCTTACCCCACACGCGAACTCACTCATATATACCCTGAAACGTGCCTCGTCCGCCATTCCCGTCAAACAAAATCCTTCAACGCAAATTTCCCGACAAGCACCCCATAACTCACCGAAAAGATAACGAACCCTCAAAAAAATGAGGGGGCCCCTCGAACCCCACTCCATAAAACCCCCAATTCACCCTCCCCACCCGCCTACACAAGAGAAAAAAAAAACGTATGAAATGAAAGCTAACAAATCATAAAACGGCAAGCGCAATGATCGTTAAACAACGCACAGAGAGTATTTATTTATAGGTAGAGTGTGAAGATAGAGAAGGAGCACTCTCCCGCCTTATCTACAAAACCCACCCAATCTATCCCACACCGCCCGAGATCCCCAATAGATCCTATTGGATATTTGGGCGGCCAGGAATCAGAGGGATCCGGCCCCCTCCTGATAGAAACAAAGAAAAAGCCTAATAAAACTCCTTTAAAAGCGAGCAATAAGCAAAGCGAAAAAATTGGGGTGCATTAACTGTAGAGGGGGGAGGAGGATAAAAGGGGGTGTGCATGAGCGAGATGGAGAAAGGGTTTTTTCATGAAAGAGGGGAGGAGGGGCAACATAACAAGGGGAACAACTCCGCTGGATATGTGTATTATTCGTTCCTTTTATTTGAGTGGAGATGATGCTATTGAATTATTTTTTTTAGAAAACGCCATAGCTCGTTAAAAGGGTTTCTGGTATTTTGAGCGAAACAAAGGCCCTGGTAATCCTCGGGAAATGTGATTAAAATAAACTTGAGAAAAAGAATAACTCGGGGAAGACGATAATTGCAGTTTTGCTCCAGGCGAATTAGGGAATACTACTAGAAGTGTGTTGTTGTGGGGAATTGGTTTTGACTGTTGGGTTTTGGGTGCAGACGCTGTCTGGAACGATTCCTGTTTGCTCATATAAGCTGTTATTGTGATCAAAGCTGCAGCTTATATCAATAAAAACTTAATAAATCTCTAAACTACACGGAAAATTCCTACCCTAGCCTAACATTTATTTTCTTGAACTCCATAAAATTTTGAACTTTTCAATTTTCTTGGGTAGTTCAAAAGACTTTGATAGATTACCAACAAAATTTTATGGAGTAGAGGGAATAGAAATCTTCGAGTGCATAAGTTTTAGGTAAGTCTTGGTAAAGGGTTAAGTCAAAGATAAAGACAGTACTACATAATTGTTATTGACAACCATCGTCAAATATTTTGCATAAAACATAAAGCAAATGAACAATCCACCCAAATTTAAAGTGTATCAGAAATGAAAAGGCGAATAAATGAAATAACATAACACATTTAAAATGTTAATACAAAGCAAAAGGTGAAGGGGATTTAATAATGGGGATATCAAAAAGCAATCTAACGGCAAAAGATAAAAATAAATATTGCTCGATTCGATGTGCTGATGTAATACTATATTCACTCAATAGATGAATTAAAATCAACCACAATAAATACATATAAACTTCAGTTCTAATATAAAATCAAACCCATTGTACTAAAAGAAACTCGAAGACTGGCCTCAAAGGGGTCAAGAAAACGAAATCAATCTCAGAGGTGTTCTACTTTAATCTATTCATCCCCCGTGCCCCTCCCTTTGACTCTGCAATCCAAACTTAGTCGTCTCAAGAAAAAGACAGTCTGACCACATATAAAAAGGACCTCTGTTCTCTGATCATGATCAAACAGCGATGACGCACAAACCCTGAATGGAGAAAGAGGGACCAGAGAAAAAAAATCCTGTCCATTGTTTTGTTTTGAGACCAATATAGGTTCAGCCAAGACTCTGTAGATGAAGCCTTACAACTCAATTTTTAAGTTATAATAAATCAAATAACTTAAATGTAATTTAATTAACTTATAATTAAAATATTCGACAATTTTTTTTCTCTTAAACAATTCTTATTCTGTTATTTTACTAGTGTTTTTATAAAACTTTTTCAGCCAACTTTAATAATACTAAGGGACAAAACTTACACCCACTTACGTCAATCAGGTTAAACGAAAATTGAAGAAAGCTGTACAAAATTAATAAAATCCTGATATGAAATAAAAGTTTTTGAGTTTTTAAAATTATTTTATCAGTCCTGAAAAGATATTAACCGTAAGATTTTACAGTACTTTTTTGCCCATGAAAGGGGAGCTCCCACATACCATAACATCGCAGTTTTCACCATACCTATGACGTCACGGACCGAGTTGTAAGGCCAATATATAAGTATAGAGAGAGGGTCTTGGTGGCAGCCAATATAATCAATAAAAATCAGATCAGCCGGATCAAATTGATTCAATTGAGGCATCTCCAATAACTGAGACTTCGTTAACCAAGTAAATAGATAAACACCAGTGATCGGAAGAATCTCTGTTGTTAAGACAACTATTTGATACCTAGTAATTCGATATTGATTCTGTCTATCGTTAATTAGAACTAATATCGATAAAATAATGAAGAGTATAAAAGGTCTGCGTGCGACCAGTTGAGTACAACAAGCCGAGCTGATCGAAAATCTATCGGAGGACTATAGTGGTCATTAAAGAACTAAAGTGTGTGTTAGGTTGTGGTAGGAATTAGGTCTCGAAATCGTTAAGGGTATTTATCTACAAGCATTCGCCTGTTGGGGCGATTGTGTACAAGCATTAAGATAGATGTTGGTCGATACATCGGATACAGTGTTAAATAAAATGGATCAGAGAATTGTGTACGAGGTATAATGGGGGTTTTACCTAAGTTTTGCTACTCTCTGAAAGGTTAAAAGTGGTATATTACGATTGAATCGGTTATCTGGAAAGCGATAAAAATCTTACATAGCAATGAATGAATGGTAAGTTAAGGTTTAGAAGAGGAAAAATATTTATAAAAAGACAACCGGACAAAATTTGCTGAATGTAAAGTATTGAGAACATTGTTTTAAACGTTACATCGATATTATGATTAACCGATTATTCTTATTAAGGTACCCATTTAAATTATTCTTATATTAAGGAACTTATCAAAAATTCCTTCCCAGTAAACATACATCACAGAATGCACTCGACTGGGTGGAACCACAGAATTTTCCATTTCTAACTTATTAATTTCAAGTTTTTCTTTTAACTTTTTGACTGTTATTCTAAAGATATAACTAGTAATTCAACCAATGGAGGTATTTAAGGGAGGTATTTAAGGGAGGGTAAGGGAGGTATTTAAGGATATATCCCCCCCCCAGACACACAGAAAATTTTCCTTTTTTGACCATAGAAAACGAAAACTATCCCATATTACCCCAAATTCCACTATCGCCCTCCAAATTTTTTCCCAGGCTACGTCACTGAATTCAACAGAACCAAAGAATACCTTTCAAAGTAAACTACTACAATACATAGTAGCAGGGGCGTAGCCAGAGGGTGGATTTGGCGATATATCCCAACGAAAGTCAGAAATTTACCTTTTTTGACAATAGAAAAGGAATAAATTTACTCCATATCCCCTCCCGAAATTCCAATATCCCCCCCCCGAAATTTTTTTCTATGCACATAGTAGGAATTTCATTTACCCAGAATAACCATTCGTCGTTAACTTCAACCACCCAGTTCCATACACACTATCTCGAAAATGAGAGGTTATCACCAACATGCAAATCCAAACATAATTACCGCGAAGCCTCGCATGATTTCAATGGCTCAAGATGCCAAAAAGCCAATCAATACGGAAGCTGAGAATGGAGCGACGGATATTCTAACCCGCCACACCTCTCGGTCCGACTCATTCAAGGAGGAGAGAGGAGACAATCGGAGAATCAATGGATGCCCGGATCGATGGGATGGAATGAAGGCTTTCCCAATTAGAGCAGCATCCTTCCTCCGTTGCTCTGAGATGAAGAAAGGAAGCTTTGTTTTTCTCCGCTAAGGAGGTATCCAGTTGCGCATTCATCATTCATTTCTTCTATGATGTGGGGAGGTTTTTTTTTTTATCAAAGGGTTGGTTTGGTTTGTATCGATACTTTTGAGAATCGGTTTTGTTTAGGTATCGAGTAATTTCGAGGAATTGAGGAGGTGTGTGTGTTTCAAGTTTCACCTGTTTCAAAAATGGAGGAAATTTATGCAGTGTACCCTCGTTGTCTCGAACTTTGATATTTCGAAAAACTATTTCCCCCCTTGAAATTAAGTATTGTATATTTTTCCTTGTTATCTTGAAATTCACTATCTTGAAATTTTTTCAGGTCCAGTTTATTTATACTGTAGTACTACTGTAGAGAGGAGCCTAATAACTAACTAAATAGTTAATAATAGTAAATAACTAATAGTGAACCCCCCCAGGAGTCAAACCTGGGCCTCCCCTCAGCAGTTAGCTATATATCACCCCCTAGTATAATTGCTGATACAATATTTTTATTTTCTTGGAAGTGCATGAAAAATAATTTCAAATATATGTCTATAGAGAATCCCAAATTTTGCACAAAAATACTTTTTTTGCTAATATCACAAAGTTTATTGATAAAAGAGTCTTCGAAGGTAAGTTTCACACCCACCAGACATGCCATAATCACTAAATAATTTTAAAATCTTATAAAACTATTTTTTAGTCTTGAATTTCTAAGATACATAGATGAATGTATTCGGTTAAATTAAGTTTGAAAATTAGCATTCGATATCCATATGAACTCGATACTATATATCGATTCTTTCACTAGTTTTTTATCAATCGAATTTCGCCGGAGGGAGAGTCGGGTCGTTTGATGTATGAGGGGGGATTCATTGGACTAATTCATGCATCTATCATCGTTAGAGCGCATTGATTTTAAAGTAGGGAAGAGAAGATCGAGTGCGTCATTTCAAATAATTTCGAAATTGGGAAATAATTTGGATGAATCGAATGCGGACGGTTATCAAAACAGTGCTTATTTAAAGACAAAAGTGCATTACTCATGGGACTAATTGGATTCTTCATACCAGTGTGATAATTTTTTAGCACATTAAAGCCATAATATCAGACGAAGAACTAAAAGAAGAGTGCAATAGCTGCTAAAATATACCCCTCCAAAAAATTAACTAACCGTCGTTGAAAATTAAAAGCACAATCACGTTTACTACTGCTCGACACAGAATACCTACAAATTATGGTGATATTTTTAGTCGTTAAAGATGACTAAAATATACAGTTTGATAGTTAAAACAAAGAAAGCGACATCTATTCTCAGAACTGAAAGCTCACCTTCAGAACTATCCACATGGGCACTGAACAAGCCGATGAGAAATATAAGTGTCCACAAAGCACAGTAATCCATATTTTGGTAACTTTTCTTCACAAGGTTTCACAATAAATGGAATTCAAAAACCATTATTGGAGCTTACCTAGAAAAGAGAGCAAGGTTTAGAATTCAAGTAAACGGAGGTAAAACACACACAATATTCTTAATGTTATAAATGACATAAGTACTATACTTAAGTTCTAATGTAAAACAAGATTCAACAATGAAGGTGGCAGATAATATGGTTTAGATGTAACTAAACCCAACATTCTAAGCTGTTGCATATTTATCAAATGATTGGTTGGGTATAAAGCTAGACGGTTAATATATACTAAATACAGCCCTGTCACTATCATATCAAATTTATTAGATGTAGCTTAATTCAGCCTGAGCTGAATCACAATTGTTGACACAAAACCTCTTTGCCCAGATATACAGATTTAAGGTTTCCATAGAAATAGACCTTAAGATTATTCAAACTGGGGTTTTAGGGTGCGTAAAATAATGTCCAGCGCATAAATTTAGCTTGGTCCTACCAACATCCTGTCAAATTAGAAGCCATTCAGCCATACATGAGTTACAACTTCGCTGAACAAACATGCAAAGCAGTTCAACGACGGATAAATTTAAAATGCCAGGTAAAAACAACTTTGTCCACAAAGGAGAACACGCAATTCAACAAAAGATTACAAGGCCCAACGAATCACACCCACCATCTTACCTGAAAAGCTACAACACGGGAGAACACGCAATAAACCGCTATCTCAATCCACCATAGGAGAAAAGAAGCATTAAAATCTCCAATCCAATGGGTTCCGGTTACCCACAATGGCGGCCCAATCTCAGTTTTGTAAATTACGACCCCCTCGTAATAAAGGCATGCAAATTGAGTTTTAACATAACACCCCCCCGAGCACCCAACCCCCTAAGCTACAAAGCCCCCTCATTTCCGATTTCTCCGCTTGCTCTACCCCGAGCGGGAAGGCAACCACCTGATCAGACCCGGTCCATCTGGCCAACAAAATAAGCGATATCATTCATTGTTTAATTCCCCCCCTCCGGCTTATATAATATGCGTATATAGCACTTTACGACGTCGTTCCGTGGGGGGAGACGTCTTAACTTACGACGGTTTGTGCGCGACAATGGGGTATTGTGCATGGGGGGCACCGCGAGCCCACAATTTGCACACAAAAAGGTTTCGACGGTGACAATGTATGGAGGGGAGGAAACGACACTGTTGTATATGTTATTTTTTTTATGCATATATATACGGGAGCGATTCGACAGACGCAGGGGTCCCTATGGCCTGCTGTGCGCGACTAGAGGGAGAACTTTTTGATCTGGGGCACAGAGTAAACGATCGATATTTTTCTCTTTTCGTGTCGAGGATTCTCGCTTTTCTCCAGACGCAAGGGAAAGTAAGAAGACTTCAAGCTTGCTTCCAGAAGTGCTCAATACACGAATTAGAAATTCACGAATTAATTCATGCATTTTGGAATTGACAACTATATTATATTTTTTAACGAATGTTTGGAAAAGGGACCAATTAATAGGGGGAGTTAAAATGTAAATACTTGTAACAAACGCCATATTTTAATACAGTACAACTTGGATAGCTAGAAACTCGCATATCTCTAATTCAAAGTAAAGGATAATTCGAAAATTTCTCTTGACTTGATCCCTTAAACTTATTTTGAAACTAATTTTATTTTTATTAATTGTCTCTCTACAGCTCTCCTTTTTGTCCACTATCCAATTTACACTGCAGATATCATTTATTTATTGAAGTTGTTATTGTAGAGACATATTAGAGACACACGATAGTTATTGTTTTAACCACACAAAAAAAGTCTATTAGCTCCAAATTAATTAGCTAGTAGTCCCTTAATAGATTTTCACCATATTTTACATCATTACTTCTTTTTGTCTTTTCTTCACCACTTTACACATAAAAGATGTTTCGAAGCATGTAATATGTTTCCCATTCCATGCATATTTTTTTCCTTACAATTGATATTCGGGCATTTATTTTTTATTAATTTCCCCACAATGGTCAAGTAAAACATTTTGTGAAATATTAAGCCATGGTTCTATAAAGAAGCAGACAACCCTAGTAGCACATAATATCATACCAAATATGTCAAGTTTAGGTAACTGCAACTAGAAGTAAACGAAATGTGACCATACATGACAAAAAATGGACGAATCTTGAACGATTGTGTTGCTTGGGAACTAACTTAGCTGTCCATTCTTGCTTTGCAGTTCTAACATTGAAAGAGAGCTTACCTAATACAGCATGAGCCTTTCAGACACATCACTATTTTTCTCTGAGGTGTTGAAAATTCAGAACCACCAAGAGGTCAGAAAGAAAAACAAACTCAGAATAGACCCCTCCATGCCAAACTCCGCAGGAATGCCACAGAGGCGACCAAATATTTGCGAAAAATAGAGGGAACCCCCTTCCAACAATACAGTGTCAACACACAAACCAGCTGATACAAGCGGTATAATATATCACAACTACACGGATGCCAGCCATCTCCCTCCATATTTACCTCCATACAAGTCAGGGGGAGCGTATCCAACGAACAAGACGTTCTTCGGTTACAGTCTGAGGCCCCCGTAGAATATACAAAGCTGGGTTCTGGAGCACAAAATTGCTACTCCCCTCACTCCCTTTCACACTGCCCCTCATTGTTGGGGGCTTCCTCCTTGCTGAGGAATAACACTAACAGGTGGTCAGGAGGCCTTTTTTTATGCAACAGGGACGCACTGTGAGATGATATTCACATCTGCACCACCGAGAAAAAGGCATTCTGGGCGGATTATGGGGCACAACTATGGCCGGATTAGGGAGGAAGGATTAGATATCGTGTTTGTTACATATCGCTGGAGGTTTTTTTTGAGGCATGGGAGCGTTTTTAAGGTTTGAAATAATCGTAAGGCATATCTTCCCTGCAGAAAAGAGCAGCCTCCCAGTGGGATTAGGTGGGACAAAAGGCGGATTAATATTTCCAGTCAAAGGACATTTATATCGATTCATCTCTCCAGCAGAGCCGTGTTTTCGAAAACAACTGACTTTGGTGTTTACACTTCCTTCCCAAACGTCGGGTTCCCCCACACAAAAAGACTAAACCAACAAGGAGGCTGAGCTGGTATCCGGTCATTTATTTGAGATTACAAAGTCTTTAGGATTATCCTGGACAACAATAATAATGTCAAGGCCCGTAGTCAGGCGATGGTGGGGAATTCAGACGAAAAAATAGTCCAGCATAAACAACTTGAACAACATGAATGTTTTCAGTACAATCTAGTAAAGAACAACTATTCTTATATCTAGTCTTGGTAATAACACCACAATTAACAACAAAGAGAAGAATTTTAGTTGTGAAAAAACTATTACATCCTTCCGTATTATGTTCCACCCATATTATGTTGTGAAAATTACAACCTTCTTATTACTCCCAGGAATAAAAAAAAACAATACTATACTTTCTCCGAATTTAATTCAGGCTTTAATTCCCAAATGATCCAGTACGTTTTTAAACGGGGCTTGTTTATTTCACAAGTTTTTTTTAATTCCATCAAAAATTATATTTGGGAGGGCATAGGAACCTTGCGTCACTAACTAGCAGCAATTCACAAACCTAACCTAATGATAGAGGGTTACACCACTTACATAGGATTTGAAAGGGGCGAATAATTCACACATTAAATATAATTCACGCACTGAAAACTCTTAACACCACCAAAAAAAAGATCCCTCATGCAAAAAATACATCAAACGAACTAACGGAAGAAATACCTGATGGTACAAGGAAGGAAACATCAAGCCTCATAAAACTCATACTTTAAATCAATGTTAGTAACAACGAAATTCCACCCCAGACGGCCCTTAACGTTAAATAAAAGATAAAGTACATGCACTGGGAACAAGGGCTGATCTATTGGATATCTCGAACAACCCTTACCCCAAGAGGCCCATTTACATATAACTCTACGTAGGTGAGGATATCTAATAAATAGGAAGGTTACCTCCCCATAAAAATGTACCAGGAGGTCGAATAACCATCCATAATTCAGAACTTTGATTCGCTTATCGCAGGCTCATTGATTTTTCCGCGATGTCACGTAATTTATTAGCATTAGCGTGACGGTCAGTTTCGTGCGGCGATAGGAGGACCGTTTAGTACGGACAAGGGTCCAGCGACCTTATATGCTGGCTTTTTTTTTTAACAGGACCCGCCCTTTATTACTACAGAGAGTAATGACTGACCACACGGTAGCACGACTGGTCATTTTTCGACACACGGAGGTTAATTGGGTGAGGTGTGTGGTCAACACGTAACACGAAGAAGAGTGGGTTTTTGATAATGGTATAGAGATCCTACTCGGTAAGATTCTCAAGAACCAATCAGAGCGACTGGTAATCCCATATTTGGGAATTACATCCTTCCGGGAAACCTATCAGATCTTTTGACAATATTAGTAGGGGGAAAATAAGGTTTTTAGGGGAACAAATTTGAACAAATGTTTTGTCAACGGTTTTCAGCTCTACTACGTGTACTTAATGGGAAAACGAAAGTTTACCAAAATCGGATCGTGGGAAGTGGGTTTTTTTTCAAGATGGCCGCCATAAACATGGAAAATCAAGAAATCCTATAAGTTTTGTGTTTAAAACGTAAATAAACGTTCTTCAATGTCTGATTTGAGTAGAATAAGTATGGTACTGGGTAAACTGAATGATATAAAAATAGTTTGCAAAATCTGGCAACCGGGAATGTGTTTTTTCCAAGATGGCGGGCGGAACTTTCATATAAAAGGATGTGATGATTCTGAATTTTTATGAAATATATTTTCACAGATTTTTATAAAATATATTATTTTATTTATTCTTATTATAACAATTTTTCATTCTAAGTAATGTAATAATGCTCAGGATACAATTAAGAGGCAGATTTTATAAGATGCAGGCAGAAATGCGGGGGTCATTATTGTGACCATTTTTGATTTTGATGAAATTTATATTGTGGGTTCTTCTAATGATTTTAGAATACCCGTATTTTTTCTTTTTCCCCCCCAAAAAATTTTTCGGCCTAAAAAAATTCCGAAAGTTGGTCGCGACCCAGTATTTTTTTCGAATCGACATCTTTTTGTACTCCTTTTTCTCTGTGCATTGAGGGTCAATCAAAGTAATTCTGGTGATAACAACATGTCCTTACGTAGCTGAAACAAATTCTTTTGTGAATTTCATGGTTTACCTTCAGTGCAACCTGGAAGGGTTCGCCAAACTTTGTCGCGGAAAGTGAAAAAACACCAAATTTGAGCCCTTATGGACCCCATCATTGAGGGTCAACCACAGTTTGGGGGGTTAACATGTGTAGTACTACTCAGTATTAAATTATTTAGCCTATTTATTGCATCGTTGACCCTCAGAGCTGCCGGAAAATAGCTACTTTTATAAGTAAAATGCTCTGAAATACAGGGTCACCAAATTGACCTTTTTTTCGTTTTGTTAGTTACAAAAGTCAGTTTTAAGTACTCGCAAGGCTGAAAACCAAAGATCTGTCAATTGTCTCTTAAAGTACAAGTCTCATACTACCAAATGCCATTTTCAAGTTCCTCATTGACCCTTAATGCTCTGAAATACAGGGTCACCAAAATTACCTTTTTTTGTTTTGTTAGCTACAAAAGTAGCTATTTTCCGGCAGCCCTGAGTGTCAACGATGCAATAAATGGGCTAAATAAGTTAATACTGAGTAGTACTGCACACGTTAACCCCCCAAACTGTGGTTGACCCTCAATGATGGGGTGCATAAGGGCTCAAATTTGGCGTTTTTTCACTTTCCGCGACAAAGTTTGGCGAACCCTTCTAGGTTGCACTGAAGGTAAACCATGAAATTCACAAAATAATTTGTTTTATCTACCTAAGGACATCTTGTTATCACCAGAATAACTTTGATTAACCCTCAATGCACAGGGAAAGAGGAGTACAAAAAGATGTTGATTCGAAAAAAAATACTGGGTCGCGACCAACTTTCAGAATTTTTTTTAGGCCGAAAATTTTTTTTAGGGGAAAAAGAAAAAATACGGGTATTCTAAAATCATTAGAAGAACCCACAATATAAATTTCATCAAAATCAAAAATGGTCACAATAATGACCCCCGCATTTCTGCCTGCATCTTATAAAATCTGCCTCTTAATTGTATCCTGAGCATTATTACATTACTTAGAATGAAAAATTATTAAAATAAGAATAATTTAAATAATATATTTTATAAAAATCTGTGAAAATATTTTTCATAAAAATTCAGAATCATCACATCTTTTTATATGAAAGTTCCGCCCGCCATCTTGGAAAAAAAATCATTCCCGGTTGCCAGATTTTGCAAACTATTTTTATATCATTCAGTTTACCCAGTACCATACTTATTCTACTCAAATCAGACATTGAAGAACGTTTATTTGCGTTTTAAACACAAAACTTATAGGATTTCTTGATTTTCCATGTTTATGGCGGCCATCTTGAAAAAAAACCCACTTCCCACGATCCGATTTTGGTAAACTTTCGTTTTCTCATTAAGTACATCTAGTAGAGCCGAAAACCGTTGACAAATCATTTGTTCAAATTTGTTCCCTAAATGGCCCTTTTTTTAGCTATTTTCCCCCTACTATATCTTACCGAGTAGTATCTGTAAATGAACTGCTCAGAATAACAGTGGTATAAGTCCTCTGGACTAGTTTTTAATAGTTGAAGGTGTTCTGTAACTGTAGCTGTGTTATTCTTAATGGAAAAGGTATATTTGGGGGCTGGGGGAGGCTCTTACAGTCCAACTATTGAACTTTTGACTTAGGTAACTACCATTTGATATAAAATATCTAAAGAACCCAAATCCATGCTTATCTCTAACTTTTTATTTTTGAACTTAATCTACTCTGCTTTTAAGTAGCTCAAATATACTTTGATAAACTAGTAAAATCAAATGACTTCCTTTAAGTTATTTGAGTGATCTTTAAAAGTGATAACTTTGGGCTCTTATCTTCCAAAGGGACTTTATTAAATCCTCTTAGGAGCACTTGAGCGTCGACAGCGGCAGTTCACTTAATCTACAAGATCAACTCAAATAAGCTATGATATCGAAAACGATGCTTTGTTTCGGCGACTTTGAATTCATAATAAACACTTGAAAGAAAGCACGCTGGGATCACGTATGGATAGAGCCGCATATTGACATATTTTTAGTAATTTAGAGTTTCTTTCGAGTAGCAATTACAAGATTTTTAAGTACATCCCATTTTACTTTTTTAAGTAAATCCCATGGGCATCACTGAGTTAAAAAAGAATATATAGGTTTAAGGGTCTTAGTAATACACCATTCAATAGATAAAGTTATTCATTGGGTAATGCCGTTTGGCAATGAATTTTAAATGTGTGGTTAGACAAGATGAAATTACTTTAAAAACGTTGAAAAAAACAACAACTAGCACATTGTACCAAGCAAAGGCTATGAAATATTTACCATTTTAACCAATATAAAAATGAAACATAACTACAGAATCATAATCAATTGGAAAAAATAGAAGCGAAATACTTAATTTTTTGTCGCAATGACAAGCAGCAAGAGAGATTAAAGATGAAAGTGTGTCCAGATGTTCTATCCATCAAATGAAAAGCAGTCTTAAGCATTTTGACGTGCCTAAAACCATTAAACCTTAATTCATTCTCCAGTTAAGAGGGAAGTGGCTACACCAGATTACAATCTATCAATAACGATAAATAAAAAAAGACACAGGACCATGAAACATAATCCCAGCGATAATGAAACACCCCTAATGAAGTCGTCAGAACTCCTCCTTATCTGTGGCAGGTAGGGAGGACCCCTTCCAAATCCATTAATCGGATTAAAGGCATCAATGATCAAACTCGGAATCGAGACTGAAATCCCAGGCACCATTCATCAACCCGCTTTGGATTACCATTACGGGGAACAAAGGCGGCCATCTTGCAATCCTCCCACGTTTAGAACTTTTTTACTTTTCTCCCATTCGTCCTGTGTGACATCAACTTGTTACGCCTCTCGTTGTAGTAGATAGAATAAGAGACCATCGCAATCTGTCAAGAGAGAAGCAGTTGTCAGACAGATTTTTTTTTCAGAGCGTTGTTTCCGCGAGAAATGCGAAAAGCGGACAATACGGTGGATGTCAAAACAAAAGTAAGGAGCCGGCAAGGGCAACGGCCTCGGTCATCATCAGAAACGAGACGGAAGATGAGGTTTTTGTAATAATAATTACTAGTTGACGAATCTTGTGAAGAGTCGTTTTCATGCTTGGTGAACCCAGAAACTAGAAATGGGTTCGCGATGACAGCGTGGATTGAAACTGTTTACCACTAGGTAAAATTATTTCAAATTTGGCCACTGATTGTCATGGAAGAGATAGAATGTTTGAAAAGTGAAGAGAAAAGGCCGGTTCGAGAATAACTATGTTTAAAATGCTGTGGATGCAGGCGCGGATCCAGCACCCTCCAAAGGGGGGCACTTTTCCAGACGATCACCTTTATATGAGAAAAATGTCAAAGGATTGGGGATTTTCTAATAAGTATCACTCAAGATCTCCTTTTGGTACCACTGGGGGGTATGGGGTCCTTCCCTCAGAAAAAAATTTGACCTGTAAAAGTAAGGTTTTAATTTAACTCAATTTGAGTACTTTTTTTAGGTCCTAGGGAGGCACATCCAGAGTGCCACCCTTGTGCCCTCATCACAACCTTGGATCCGCGCCTGTGTCTGTCAAGTTATAGTTTACATCATGAACAATTTTACGACAAATAACAAAAACAAAGCCTTAAAGTTTGTTTGAAGAGTAAAAACGGATGTAAACAATTTTTCTGTAGTTTTTCACGTCTATCCTTACTCTTTACAATGCAACAAAATAGATGTTTCAGTAACTAATACTTCTACTATGGGGAAATAGAAACTAAACACTCCATAAGAAAGTTAATACTCAGCACAATACACGAACTGCATTACTGTCATGACAACGATATATCGCTCTGAAAAAACTCATCAGCAAAAGATTCTCGCAAAAAGCATCTCGCCACTATTCTTCCAAGATTACTATCACCTCATCAAAACATTCAATTTGTGTCCACTAAAAACCACTAAAGAAAAACACTACATAACAAAGCAGAACTCATTAAACGAGATGCCCCCCAGCCAATGCAAATAAAGCAAACAGAAGAGGCCGAGAAAAAAACCCAGGGCGGATATCCCTTGGAATTATCTCCCGGAGCCATCGGGCGGTTTAAAAAATTATACAGCATCGTGACTACAGTCCCAACAAACATTTGGGTGCCTCTTTATCGGGGTTCAGGGTCTTTTGTTTTATCAGGACCATCTTTCTCGGGGGGAACGAATGTTGGTCTTCAGCAGAAGGGACACAGAGCAAGCTGCTCAAGAGCAGTAATTGAGAGAAACCGAACCGTCGTGAGAATGAAAAGGGACCTAACCACACACGTGCACGATGGCCAGATTAAAAAACTCTTTTGGGGGTTTATTGAGTTGATGATCCCGCCCAGTTGGTTGGTTGGTTGAAGGGATGGTATGCGGAATGTGTGTGCATGGAGAGAATTGCTGGATAATTACTAGTTGGGACTGGTAATTGTGGTTTGGAGAATGATTAATGTGAAGGACTGGTCAATCAGGAGTTGAGGATTTGTAGGTGGGCTATATCAAAGTACGCCTTTAATGTATTTTAATGGAGCCGTTGATGTAGATAGAACGTGGTAAATACAATAAATACCTGCTCCTAGTGTAGCTTTCGACATCATAAAGATACAACAAAGTGAGAAATGGAAGACAAGATCTGGCAAATCAGATATGAGTGGGTTAGAGCCAAGGGGAACAAATGACAGTGAGGGATAACTTAAGTACATGAGATAGCTTGGCAAAGTTAGCGATTTTTTTACTATATACAAAGGAAATTTGGTAGATAAGTTTAATATATCAGAGTGTATAGAGCAGTGGCATAGCGAGGGGGGGGGGATTTTGGGTAATATCTCCCACAAAACAAAATCAGAAATTATCCTTTTTTGGCCATAGGAAAGGTCTAAATTTACCCTCATATCCCACCTACAATTTTTTTTTCTGAGTCAAACCCCTCAGAAGTTTATTCAAGTGAATATTCAGTACTTACAATTTCATGCAATGCATTGTAGTAAATTTCCCACATATCGTTCCCATTGGCTTATCATTACGTTTTTTTATATGATGAGCTATAACTTTAAAAATCAGTTAAAAAGTTTTGTCATCTTCTGAACCCTCTCTACTTAAATGAACTACTCCATACGAAAAAAGTACACAGAATTTACAACAGTTTTACAACAAAAACATTTTTAAAAAACTGTTTAAAACATGTGATACAGTGCAACTTGAATAACTTCAAAGTCTGTAATTCGAAGTCATGGGTAATCCTCTGATCGATTGAATGTCCTGTTACTTTTTCCGATTCGAAACGTAAAATAAATTGGAAACTTTTTGGTGATCCCTTCAGATGTGAATTTCCCATATGACACTGTATCAACATACAAAGTTTAAATAAACAAATTGGTATATGAAATCTCACAGTAGGACTGGAATAGAATTAAAGCCGGAATCGATTCCAAGGACTTTTGATGCAGGTCAGTGATAGCAAGCAACCGGCAGCAGGCTTTGACCTATCACTTCTGCTTGCCTCGACACAGCGTGATTAACGACCCTGGACTCTACCGATAGTTTTGACACGGTTATCAATAACGTTGAATTAACGAGGACTCATGCATCCAGTGGTGAAAGGGAGTCCGTGTGTTTAGGACGGCAAATAAATCGAAATTCGCGTTGGTCAAATGTCCGAATTCAAACATAGACCAGACACAAACTGATGTAGCATTCACAACATCACAACATCAAATACCCGTGTCGACATATTCAAATAAGTAACCTGTCCGTCTAGACGACTGATATACATATTGGCCCATTTCAATGTTGTATCTACCTATTTAATTAAAAGCAAATATTAGAGGATTCAATTAAATATGTTCGTTGTAAGGTAACCAACTTTTTTCAATTAGAAATGTCAAGGAATAAAATCAGAAAACAAAAAATTATTCAAGATTTACAAGCACTGGAAATTATTTAAAACCTGAATGTTAATACTACATAAAATTACAATTAAATTACAATTTCAATTAATTAAATAATACATAACACAATTACATAAAAACTTGATTATAATGAATAATTTAAAGGTTAGCTCTCCTAGTCAACGTGTCTTTACTGTCTCGTTTTACATTTTAATAAGCAACTTGAGTAAATAATACTCTTACAGAATAGTTCCGACTGTGCTGTATATATTTCCTAACCTTGCTATTTATAGACATTTACAGATGCAATAAAACACAAGTTGGTTGGATAAGATTTAGTGGCCCAAGGACCATGTTAGGTCATATTGAGCCTACTACTCCATAAGGGAAAAAGTAATAGTAAGTAATTACTACATAAACAAGCTCTCCAACTCAAAAACTACAAATTGTTTCAGGTAAAAGAAAAATGAAGTAAAGAAAACTGAGTAAATTAAAGGGGAAAACATGAAGATGCAGTTACACTCCCCATCCTAAATTTAGTTTTCTTGTTATGTAAAAAAGCATAAAAAAAGATACAACTTCAAGAGATTCACCTCATCCAAGATAGAGAGCAACCACGGTCAATTCTAAAATAAAAGGCACACAAAACGAAACCCATCCAAAAAGGACAACCAAAACCAGAACGCTTTTAAGGCATTTCCCCACCCCACAAATCATCCATTTAGCTTTCTCCCTCTCCGCTCAGGTGCCCCCCAGAGGAACCTGCAAGGGAAGGGCCGACGACAGCTGGGAAGGAGCCCGGGGCCGCAAAAGAAAAAAAATCATCCCCACCTTATCATCATCGCTCCACGCTGCCCCTGTCAAGATCGGGATCATATATGCCATCGAAATATAGAAGGCATCTACCGAAGGAGGCCCAGGATGTCGCAGAAAGGTCGAGTTTAGGTTGGGATAGGAACCCCAGGTTGTAAATTCAAAGAGGCCCACCTATCCTGTTAAATACGATTAACTGGGTTTCATTGAGGTTGAGTGAGTGAAGGGAAATGCAATGAGACAATGGGTCGTGTCTTTTCCGGTGGAGATCCATTCCTAGGGGCTGGTCTAGGGTTTGACTTCTTCGGAGGGTACAAGGTACATGGACCAATTTAGAGGGTCATCGTCCTCTTCTTTCAAAATACTCGAGACGTTAAACACAACTTATTATTTTAAGAAGAGCAATAGGTTGATATGTTAAGAAAGAATTATCATAAGTAATGAGGAACTGGAACATATAGGATATGTAACGATAACAGTAAAGAAGTTAGCCCCTTTTTTAAAGAAATAATAAATGTCGATTGATAATGGTTTTATTTAATCCTAAATATTTAGATATTTAGATTCAATTACCTTTTTTGCATTAACTATGAATTTAGCAGAAAAATATTTATTTCATGATTTTGATAATTTGTTCATGTTTTTTCAGACATTAGGGCAGAAGATGAAAAATATAGTTTCCTTGTTTCCTTACTCGTGAAATAGAAATTTCAATTCTTGTTACATTTATATGATTTAATTAATTTAGCATTCAATATCTTATCTTATTGATGTCATAATAAGATAAGATATTGAATGCAATAATGGAGATTTTTTAGAAGATTTTCTCTTTTTAATGTTTATTTCGGTATTTATACCAGGATTTATACACCCAAAAATCACCTTTGGTTGCAACTTTATGTAATATTTAACATTAAAAGAGTATAAAAGGATAAGCATAGAGCGAATATATTACATTATTTACAAGAAACATGAATGCTACAAAAACTAACTCCGATATCCTTATCCTTAAAAATCCTTTCATCTTTTCCCTCGCTTTTAGAAGCAGGAATCCCGTTCGAGAAAATATATAAGAGCATTGCAAAATCCGCGCATTCTTTCCAATTCTTTCCCATCAGGCCACATAATGCAGGATTTTCGACAAAAATCGATTGCTTTGTTTACAAAAGGTAGAAATCGATAAGAATGTTGACTCTGAGATAAGCTAGCACAATATGTGCACATCACTATCTGTCACACGTGTTGTCAACAACGTTGCCAGGTAGGCTATTTTTTTCGAAAGGAATATTTCGTCCTGGTGGTAGAGTCAAAAGTACTACGTTTGAAATCACAGGTAAATAATGATTGTTGTGATGGTGGGGGAATATTTTGATAAGGCCTTATCACTCGGGTTGAAAATCAATATAAATGGTAAATTGTTATGAAAGAAAGTTCAAGATAAAACGCTGTAAAAAAGGTTATTTTGCACACCCCTAACTAGCCATTTATTAGTAGGTAAAGTTAGTTTAGTTTTTTTAAGTAATAATAAACATTGAAGGCAACTAAAATGTTTTTTTTTTCATTCTTGTGCATTTGAAAATTTTTAAAATAATAGTAGTTTATTTTACATGAATTAGCTAATACATGTTTTTTCACCTGAGGTAGAATACCTGATTTAAGATGACTAAAAACTAAAATAAATTATCATGATAGTAGTTAAGTAGTACAAATAAAAAGTAAACATTTGAGAGCATCAAATGGGATATCCTTATTTATATCCCCATACCATATGATTTTAAAGCTGTCATCATTTCAGGCATGTCAAAATATTCCTAGTTTAGAAAAGCACACTTAAAGGCTAACCAACATTTAGAAAGAGTATTGAGTATTCGTTGATAAATAATTGGTTGATTTCTTGCAGTATCGTTGATTACTTTCAGTACTGCCATCTAACCAATAACCAACTAAAATGAATGAATGTATTGACAGAAGGAGGGTACATAAGCAAATTCAATAAAATATACGGAAATCACGATACATTAGTTCCCTTTCCTGACACCAGGACACAACTGATATGTCCGAATCCTCACGTACGTTCTAGTTTATGGGCCCAAACAAGATTCCCAAGCGCACTAAAACTAAGACAATTTCATCAGCAGCAGGACGGGCATAAAACACAAGACAAGCGCGGAGCAATAACACCGCAATTAACAGCTATTAAAACATCCCGGGAGATTCGCACCCTACCCCAAAACAAATTACACCTCCGCTGGTGACATTCCGGACCGCAATAAAACCGGAGAATATTTCAACCTTTTGTCCCTTCCCGAATTTCTTGAGAGAAAGAAAAAGAAGGCGGCGGAGGCACCCCCGCCATTACAGCAGGGACGGCCATTACCATAAAGGCAGCAGAACACGAAATTTCCTATTAGCGGCCATTAGACCGCCATATTATATTTTCCGTACGCTTTAATTTATCGAAAAGGGAAACGAGCGCCGCTCGGGCATAACGACCCGGGCCCTGGATTTTTACGGCCCGGTTATTTTCCATTTCCACCTTTTTCTCGGATCCAGGCGGGCCCGGAAATTACGGAACGGACTTTTATTAACGCCCAGGTAATGTTTTTAAAAAATTATTACGAAGGAAGGGACCTTTATTTCGGAGGGGCATGTAATGTAATGAATAGAATCGTTCCACGAACGATGGAAGGTATTTATCGTCTGCTGGGGGTTATATTGGGTTCCGGGGTATTTTCGGAAAGGGCATTAGTAGGAAGGGGTGATTCTCGAACGCGCGATGGTGGAATGAAATTGGGGGATGGTCTTATCAGTTTCGCTAACCGAAATGAGGAGTTGCACGTATATTAAGTCTGAAGAGAAATGAAACTCGTTATTATTACAACCATGGAGCTCTTTACCTTGGGGAATTACAGGTACAAAATTATTTTTCTCGCATATTAACTATGAAGGGTTACAGAGATATTAAAATGAGTTGATAGAAAGCTGGCATCCACAGCAATGTAATTGGTAATAATATTGGAATACATGGGGAATGTGTACCACAATTATTTCACTTTCCAGAAAATATGTTTTGGGTGCTTTTTGGACTTACATTGAAGTAAATATCGGAATTGTGCTCAATTGCCCTCCCCGTAGTTGATTTGTTGTGCTCTTATAATTTTCACCCGTCCAAAAGAGGATTTAGTTAAATTGATTTTAGTCAAATACATCATAAAAAGGTAAAACTCTTATTTTTTCACGGGGTAATACTGTTGTTGTTGTTGCAAATCTCCTTTGTTTAGCAACGCTAAACCAGGTCCATGAATTCCATCACTCTCAAAAAGTCTAAAACTAAAATTGGATCCGTCAACAGATCCAGCCTGGACAGTCCCAGGCAATCCAGAATATGGTCAGGAGTGGCCTGATGGGGGTAATACTAATATACCGATATTATAATGAATGTTATATGTATATTATTTTGTGAAAATATTAAAAATTTAATACAATATCAAATTTTACATTAAGAATTTAAATGTTAATTGTAATTAATCCGTTTTTTGTGCTCTTATAACTTTCACCCGTTCAAAGAGGATTTAGTTTAAATGATTTCAGTCAAATACATCATAAAAAAGGTAAAACTTCTATTCACTGGTATTCACATTTTTCACTGGGTAATACGCCGATATTATAATGTTCTATGCATATTATTTTGGAAAAATATTTAAAAATTTAATACAACATCAAATCATACATTAAGAATTTAAACGGTAATTGTAATTAAACCAGAGTAAAATAAATTAAGTGTATAGTTCAAAATAATTTTTCCCTAGAAAAAAGCAGAGGAAAGACAGGCACAATAATCCAATGTCCAAGTAATTTTCCTTCAAAAACTATTTTCTCAAAAAATGAAAACAAACCACATTTGAGAGGATTAAATCCTAACAAAACAAAATCCTGCAACCAACGCACTCTAAACAATAATGCGCCAATCCAAGCGAGACCCCCAAAAAAACGTCTTTCGACAAGGCACGACATCCTACGTCGCCATGTGTCTTATCCCCTACAGATAATTCATTCATGAACCGGCCAAATTGGAAAAAGATAATAATTGGCCAAACGCCTTTTTTTTATTTTACTGGAGCATCGAGCACGCGTTGAAAGAAACGCGTCCATTGGAAATCCTCGTTAATACTCTCAAGAAGTAACAAGAAAAGCAATTACATTTGTTATTACCGAAGCGTTACTGGAAAAATATCATTTATGTATGCATCATGCAGAGATTATCTGGGATGGGATCGGGTTATCTTGTCCGGCATTATCGGCGGCGGTGACAGGATGGTTCCTTGTGGAGATTTTTTAATGAAGAGGACAACGACTTCAGAGTGAAATGCTTGATTTGTTTAATGTTATTCGTGAAACTTGAAACCGCCTTGAAACGCGACTCCTAGGCGTCTTTGGGTTGTAAAAAAATTCGAGCTGGTTGGTTAGAATGAGAGTGGCGTATGTCCGAAATTATTAAATCTGAGATTAGCCTGGACTGGATTTCTTTTCTAATCCTTTATAGTTTATGAAGCGATGGGGTAGTTTAATAAAATCACTAGTTTAATGATAAAGTATCCTTCACCATAGGAATAACACAGGTCTTGATGTCACAACCTTCAAAAACCCAAAATTAAGTTCGTTGACTTACAGCACTATCATTTTAAGCAGCTTATTAAAATGATGAAACATCAACAACATTCCGTGAAAAGAAAAGGTATCGATAAGAAAATGCTAGGGGAAGCGGAAAGATTCAGCACCCAGTTTGCTTACGTAAGTATTGAAATAATAATTAAAATTGACAAATAGCAGAACATATTTCAAAAAATTAGATACATAAATGAATTATTATTTAAAGTATGGAGGTCTATAGTATGTGAGGGAATCATATACTACAACGATTCATTCATTAAACTAGACTGTTAAAATTTATTTATTTTAAGAATCATAAATATATAATTTCAAGTTACTATTTGAAATAAAATAACATTAAAAAGAAATCTGACTCATGTACTTGTTTATTCAAATTAAATTTAGTAAAACATCTTAAGAACTAAATAAACACATATTTTTGAGGTTTTATGTTATCAAAGACTGGACTCAAAATCATTAGTTGAAAAGAATGGGTCTGCACAGAGAGAAACACTAAAGTTGTTTACAAAACTAACGAGTGAGATGGAGGCAATTCTCGGAAGTACCTAAATGCAAATTTCAGGTCTTGAAAAGAATGATTACAATGAAAGCAATTTTAAAACAAAATTGCTACAACACATGTTTTAAGGAGATGGACCATAATGAGAATTTTGAGTCCCAAACAAAAATGCTGTGAGATTCCTTCTATGGAAAATAGTTAAAATAAATAAGGATTTGCGTTGGCCAAGTCGTTCAGGTTAAATTTCTTCAGGCAATGGGAAAAAACGGGAAGATAAGTTGTATAACGATGCCAAAAACACATTATTATAAAAATGTAATGGAATTGTACGTATGAACTAGTTCCTGACATTTTGAAAGGCAGGTTAAAAAGTTAACAGTGGGACCTTTTTTAAAAGTCACTGAAATGACATAAAATGTTCTATTCCTTCTCAAGTTAATTAAAGTTCTCAATTTTAAAATATGCCAAGAATTAAAGCTAAATGCAATTATTTCTTAAATAGCGTTTCACATACCATTCATTATTTAATTCATGTTTCATTCTTATTTAATCAACATTTCAAAGATAACTCTAGCTAGGATCAGTAGTAATCGTTATTAAAACATTAAAATAAATGTTTTTTTCATGAATGTTGCAATTTTCAAAGAATTTTTGTAACAGCTAAAGAAGTGAGAGGCCAAATCTTTAACTGTTACAAAAATTCCTTGAAAATCGCTACATTTAGGGGAAACACATTTACTTTAATGTTTTAAATCGATTATCACTGATCCTAACTAGAGTAAATATTTGAAATGTTTACTGAATTAGTAAGATTGATAGAGGTTTCAGTTTCAAAGACCAAGAGATTCTAGTTTGATCTTGTTGTGTTGGTTTTTGACAAGCCAACTTCCAACTTAAGTAAACATTCAGTGTGATTCTAAGCTAAACTTTTCCCATGGCTATCGGACTTATTGTTAGGGTATAACAAAGTGTGCTTTTAATGGTTGAGATTCACTGTGCTTGGGGAAATTTAGTTCAATTAAGTTCTAATGATGTTGTATTTGCGACAAGTCTAACAGCACGATTTCATAATATAAAAGCATTTGGTAGAACTACATTATTCCTACAGGGATTACGGGCTAAAAGTTAAACTCCCAAGGTTTCTAATGGTCATTATAATGATACAACTCATTATAATGAATAAGGATACTAAATATCCGTAAATAAGAACCCCTCTAATTTGTTCCAGCCAGACAGATCACAGATCAGCTGCGCATGCATACAATGAGCAATCCGAATTGCTTGGCCACTAATGTCCTCCGGTTTTAAATCCATTAATTTTAGGTTTGATGATTCATTAAATCGATTCTGCACAAACGAAAAAACTTAAAACGGTGGATGAGTTAAAGATTCATTCACCGAATTCGGACTCGATTCAATTTACTTATCAAGAAATTTCCAAACAACTCCGCTACACTAACAAAACACGGATTTTCGTTAAGAAGTTTTTCGTGCTAACAAAAGAACCATACCAAACGCATCGAAATTTTTGACAGGGACTTGGTCAGATGTTCTTCCTAACGAAATATTCGTTTCTCAATTTCTGATCGGCAGATCCCTAACAAACAAGCATCAAACTTCTCCAGAAACTACTCAGCATCATAGAAAAATAATCCAATCAACCAGCAAGCACCACGGCAAAGATGAAGAAAAAAAAACCCGCTCATCAGCAATCCCGTCTCGGCGCAACTACCTTTCTCCTCCTCCCAGGCCGAGAGAAGAGAAGAAAACCCGAACCAACACAACAACCTACCTCTATTATCCTGATATCCGAACCGGGTTTCGCACCGGCACAGGAACGTATTCCACAGGAAACACAGCAGCGGGAATATCCATAGGCGAGGACACATCACACCGACAAGTCGCATAGCGTCCACACAAGCACAGATAAATAAATACACAACACCACCACAGACGCCAGACAGAAATCGTTTGGAAGGAACGCCACTAGTCCGCCCCGCGTCTCTCTCCCTCCATGGCTGCGGCGGATCTGGCAGGGCAGGTCCGCTCGCAGCGACACCACGTGGCCGGGCCACCCACTGCGCCTCCCTCCCCTTCCCCTCTTCTTCGCTGCTGTTGTTGCCCAAGGGGCCGTTCGAATATTGCGTGTTTTCTTGCTGTTGTTGAAAAAATATTTAAAAGGACGTGTCGTTGATTTTCCCCATTTTTTCTCTCGATTTTTTGGTCGAAAATGATATGTTTGGGGGGTACGGCGCCCCCCTCCAATCTCTGTGCTGTTTTTAACACCCCTTTTGCAGCAAAAATAGTTCCCTTTAACTGGTCAAAAAGGAAAATTTCTGATTTTCGGTGGGATATATCCCCAAATCCCCCCTCTGGCTACGCCCGTGACCATATTTTTAGAATTACGTAAGCAACTGCACAACCTTACCAGTGATTTTTTTTGTGTTACAAAACTTTTAGTAACGATCTATTTTTAAAAATTTAGAACTTAAATATAATGCAAAAAAATAACCGGGCTTGAAATAAAAAATTAATGCTTCATTTCTTATAGAATCATTAGTTCATTTTTAAATTAAACAATTATTGCAAAGTACAATGTTTTTTTAAAAATACTTAAAATCATTATTGTCCTGCTTAATCAATTCGCCCCACCCGTTTTTTATACCAAAAAATAGTAATGATATAATTAAAAAAAAATAAACTTGAAACAAAAAATGTCTGCTTAACTTCTTAAATAAAAATTAATTTTAAAATAAAGATTTTTAAATAAAATTATTTTTGCAAATCATAAGAATATTTTAAAAAATACAAAGTTTTAGCATCACTCAATACTCATATCTCCCCTTGTCAGCAAAAATAAGCATATCTCGATCGATATCTCGAAATAGAAGGAACCCGAAAATAAATTCGAGATATCGGAGTTTTCGAGATAACAAGGTTATTCCAAATATAAAATTAATTAGTACTTTATTTCCAAAGGGGAAAATATTTTTTCGAGAAAAAAAAGGTATTCGAGATATCGAGGGTATACATACCTGCAGCAAATCCCCTCCCCTCTCACTACATGCTTGCGTAATATTCGAACGCCCCCCATATCCCTGAGTAGTTTATGGCGGATCGCCCGCTTGGTGGACAAGCCATAGAAATGACTCATGCGCTCTTCTTGATATTATTTTAATAATAATTCCAGAAACAGGAGCATTCCGGTAACAGCTGAGGGGGGTGGTAGGTCCTCCGGCAGCAGAACTTTTCGGGGGTTGACGTGGCGCGTCCAGATGGAATGTGGGTTGGATCCGTACAGGGGGTGGATCATTTTTTGATTGGCGGTCTTTTCCATTAGCGATTTGAAAAGCGTTTTTGATACCCTTTACACGTGTCGGTCATGTCGGAAATGTTCGATTTGGGGTACCGCGGGGAGATAATGGATTAGGGGGATTAACACTTTTTGAAAATAATCGATTCTTTCGACCAAATGTTACATGGGGGAGATTTTTTTTTCTCAAAAGTTTGGACTGTAAATTTCAAAATGAGAATTAGAGGTCGTTGATGAATTTCTAGTGGAAAATATTTCATCTTCAGCCCAATATAAATGTAACCAACAAACTCTATACTATTTTATGAATTGAACATTCATTATTCGAAAACTATCAGTCAACTATGATATTATTGAGAAGTGGTAACAATGATAACAATCTCCAATTCATCTAGAAGTCAGAGAAAAAAATATTGATAGTTTATAATTTACTGTTTATTCTAAAAATGTATTAAAATACATACACCCTTTAAAATCATTTGTTAGAAAAAATTTTAACTAAAAGAAAATTATTATTAGTTGTATTGTTCTAATAAATTGTTAACAATATTTTCGATATTTATGATTTTTGTGGGGTCAGAAATGTAGCCAAAGAGTAAATTTCGGAAAATATCCTCCTGAAAGTCAAATTTCCTTATTTGACCTAACCATGGAAATCAGATATCCTCATATTCATCTCCCCCTAAATTCCAAAACCTTCTATGAAGTTTTTTCAATTTTCTATTAATCTTCATTTATCCTAATCATAATACAACAACCAAATTAATCAAAAATATTTCCACAAACGGGACAATTTTTTTCATCTTTTCCTTCAATTACCAGGACGAATTCAGCATTTCAAATGCAATGTTTTCTCAAGGTAAGTACAGGAAAAGCAATAAATATTTATTATGACAGATAGCACAGACCAAAATTAGAAAACTGTTGACAGAAGATAAAACCCCCACAATCAGCTCTAATTCACACGCCTGCTCAGTTTACTAATCAACATTTTCCACAAGAAGAGATAACGAGCGAAACGTCAAAACCACAAACAAATTAACACCGACTCAATTAACAACAACAACAATCAACAAGCCAATCGATCACGCAGACAATATCTCTCTTTCCATCTTCAAAAATCTGCCCCCAGAACCCATTTATCAGTCCGTAACCACTTGTTAATTAACCCCAAAAGTGGCACAAACAAGACCACACAACCCCATCCTGTGTTGACTTCTTTCTAGGAACGAAACCCCATCCGGGGGCATGCGACAACAAGGCGGGGGCAAAACCGGGCAGAAAGTCACCAGTCACTTCCGAAGGGGGCGTGACCGGTGACGGACAGTCGTCTGTCAGCGAAATTTATGGAAGGGGCGGAAGTTTAATGAGGGGGCAGGATACTTGACTCCACCTGTGGAACGTCTGTAGTAGGAAATACCAACAGAGCTATTTTTTTGCGGGGACAATGGGTTATTTATGGATGGTATGGAGACGGGGGCCTTTTTGTGTGAGGGAGGAAGAAAGGGTCGGAAGGTGTAATGAAATGCAAAGGAAGTTCCTGGAGAAGTTAACGTGAGCTAACGTGAAAGGAATGTGTGGATTCTGTCTGGATAGTGTTGTGTTAACGTAGTTGAAGTTAAAGTAGTTTCAGTAAACGGTGTTAGGTGTTAGGGACCATTTACATATTACGTAACACTGTAACGCTTTAAATACAAGTTAATGAAATGAATTTCAGTAACTAGAATTAATTTTATACAACTGAATCAGTGACTGATTTCCAGGGTGTAATCCAGGAAGGGATATTTGGAAATATACCCCCAAACTCAGAAATTTTCGGTTTTTGACCAAAGAATACAAATAAAACTACCATATATCCGAAATCCCCCCCCCCAAAAAAAAATTCCAATATCCCCCTCCGAAAATTTTTCTGGCTACGCCACTGTTTGCATTAATCTTTAATTTTTTTACACAAATATAATATTATTTTTGTAGTTATTGATTCAATGAATTTATCTGGAAGAAAAATATAAATAAAAATGGTAGAGTTGTATAATAATTAGAATTATAAAATAATAGGTAAATAATAATTTGTAAACTTGTTGAGACGGTTTTGGCACTCTAGTTTTGGCCTGTCCTAGGCTGTAGTGCCAAAGAAGAATTTGTAATAAAGTAGTTTGTACGATATTTTTTATAAGAATAGTTGTCTTGTCGTTCTTCTTATAGTCTTTGCAGGCAGTGAGTTTTGTGCTGTTTGAACGGAAAATCATAAAAATATAACACCTTACACCCTTACAGCATTCATTAAGTAAAACTTTGTACGAATTGTAGTACTAATCCCTCATAGTGTAGATAACCAATAAATAGGTAGCCAATACTCAAAACCCGGAACACGAAGATAGATAGATATAGAAGCACAAAGCAACCAATCACAACCAAAAGAAAAGATTCGACTGATCCCCAACCACATCCACAATGACCTCACCTTCCTTATCGATAAGACTCGTCAACAGTCCAAAAAGCGACAAGCAGCCATAGAGCAAGCAGCACCCTTGCATCAGAATCGTATGCAAATTTAATGTTAATGGAGGGTAGGGGGGGTGCAGGCGAGAATGGGAACGAGGGTGGAGGGGGCTGATAAATGTTTCCTTTATTGCCCCTCATAACTCACGGGGGACAGCCGAGATGGCTAATTGCCCGGTCATCTGTCAGCAACAAACGATACAGGGATTTTTGGACCAATGGGAGACTGTCCGAATCGGAATAAAATCAATGAGGGAAAGGGAGTTTAGTGGAGTCTAATTTAAACAATACCGGACAGAGGCTTGATCTGCCACATTATAGACGAAAAGAGTTGGAAGCCTTTAATATATTAGATTATGCGGAGTGACTTTAAGAGGATTTATGGGGGCGGGGGAGGGGTATTGAGGGGCAATGCCCTTGGAATTTTAAAAGAGTCGGTGTAATGTTTCGGTTAAGTCGAGACTTGATTATGTAAAGACCCATACTTTACGGATTTCCGAATAGAGGGAGTCAGTTTTGGATGGGTAAGAAATATATTATGTATTTCAAAAAGTTTTTACATTTTCATGTTTTGCCAACATGGTTACTGTCAACCCGTTTAACTTACTATCCGTTGTAATTACTAGAGAAAAAAGAAAGAAAAAAACCTCTTTGAATAATAAAAGGGACTTTAATTTTGAATTAAAGTACCATTTAAAGAACTAAAAATCGTTAAATTCAATGATTAAAGTGGTGGAAAGTAATGCAGTTCTTCGATGCGTCTAGAGTTCAATGATAAAGGTAATGGAACTTATCACTCGAATAACTTTTACTACCTTTTTCATGAATGAGTGCTAAAGAGTGAATTTTATAGCCCGTTATAGTTTATTTTAAAGGATCATAAAATATACTCGAAAACCTTTCCTCTTCTTTATTTGCCAAACCAATCTTCTCAAAGAGCGTTTTCAAGAGACTTCGATTTAACAGCCTCTCGGAACAGAATGGCTGCTATACTTAAAATAATAATTTTATAATTTTTTACAATGAGTGAACTTTGAAAAAACTGAATAATCAAAATCACAATTTTTTGAATCACCAAATCCCGGTGAATTGCATTTAGATAAATCATATAGTCAATGATATAACAGTTGTAGATCAGAGGGTTCACAAAGTAAAGGAACCTCGGGCGAAGATATTATCAATTGAGTAATTTCTTCCAAGAAATTTGATTAGTAAAAAATTCCAACACTTAAATCGATTTTAGGTTAGTTCTTGATGTCTTAAAGGGTGTGTAGAAATTAACAAGAAATATTGAGGTTACAATGTCACCAAAACTGCAAAATTAAATTATCACAAAATCAGTAAAATTAAACAAAAAAAAAACACACAGAGCTATCAGTGTTGATTAAGCAACTTAAAACACAACTTACACCTCCTATTAAAGGTATTTCCGAAAGATCGAACAGCAACAAAATGCAAGACGATCACTTAAGAATCGACAGGTGTGATTAATTGGAGAAATTCCAGTAATTTGCCCACATCAAAAAAGCAGTCGTCAACAAGTTGACTTTGATAATTGGAAACGCATTCACGCAGGTTGCTGAGTCCCGTGACCCAAATCGAAGCTTTTTGGTATACGCTCAAAAGAGTCGATAACTATTAATCTGATGCATTATTGTTCCATTCCAGGGTCATTACTGAAAGGTATAGGGAGTGTTCTTGTCAACGGAAGGTGATTATGAAAACGAAAAACCTTCAACAAGTAAAGTAAAGCTTTTTAGGTAACGTTAATAAAGTGGGGTATAAACACTAATACTAGTTTTCTTATTAATCGATATACAAGTAAACTATCAGAAGACAATCGATTGATAGGGTGCGGGTATTAATCATTTTGGAAGTCTGTAGGTCGTAAGCATCAGGCTGATTTGACCGATTGCATCAAATCAAATCCAGTACCGCGAACTTCAGTCAAAACTCATAGAAATATCGTTTTTTTTTCATTAGTTTTCTTAATTTCGTAAAAACAAAGTTTTATATTGAAGTTAATAGTAAGCAAAAACTTTTAGTTGACCAGTAAGACAATTGGAGCAAGGTTGGTTTAAAAGAGGAATCTTTAGAAACGAGGATGTGTTAATTTTTTTTTGTTAGAACACGCCCTAAGCCTTAGGGCGGGTAGTACTAACTAAAAACACTGGGTCAGGTTTTTATTTGAAAGGACTTGAGAAGGATTTTAACCAAACATATTGTATCTTCAATTAATGTACACAAAAAACAAACTGAAATAATTCTTTTCAAAAAATTAAAGCTTTTGATTGCTATTTAATAGGCCATAGATAAAAGTATCGAGTGGTAAAAACTTTTTTTTAAAAAAATGGTGCCTTTTTCTACCCATTGAACGTTCAATTCTTTCAAAATCATGTTGAAAACCCTACAAGGAGAAAGAGACTTCAAAGTTTTTAAGTCATTTGGGTCTTTGAATTCTTTCTTTTTGAACAGTCATTGACAGACAGTACTCGTCGAAAAATTTCACCAAGTTTTCAAGGTGCATACTTGATTCATGCGCCCATAAAACTATAACCAAACCAAGTTTTCAAACAACATCAAAATCCGATTATGTAGTATTTTCAAAATCAACTTGTGCCCTCAGAAAATCTGAATCACATAATCTCAAGACCCCATCCAATTCCAAAAAGAAGGACCCAAAACGTAAAGTTCGAATTTCAAAACTCCTCTTCGGAAGGCTTTTCGAACCAATATTTGCTAACAAACCCCTCGAAGCATGCTTCCCAACAAACAAAGCCCTTGTTGCCCCGAAAGTTTTCCTCCTTCCAGAGTCCGAGAGCACACACTCAAAACGAATTAACTCCGACAAACATTCAGATAATTCCGCCCTACCTTCCTCCTAAAGGCGAATTTACATGGCTCGATAAACGCGACTCGAACGTAATGTAGCAACAGTTCAGTTATCCTTTACACTGCAGTTTAATTTTTTGAATATTATTGAATTCATTTTTCTCCATGAACACTTTACCTATCAATTACCAATTTTTTTTGTGAAATTTATTTTGGGCGGAATTTAGAATTTATTTATGCAAGAAACAAGAATTTTTCGAAAATGCAGTGTTTGTAACATCTTCCGTAAGCATCACATATACCCCCCTCCCACTTGTCAGAAAAAATAAGTAAATAACAAACCCCCACCCCCCTTTAGGTGCTTACGTAATATTTGAACGTCCCCTTATCAGGCTCAAAGCTACATTTTTGCACTGGAGGAAAAAACCCAAAATTATTCCTAAGCCCCCTCCCATGCATATTTAATAGGTTCAATATAGCTTATCAATACATTTTTTCATAGAATTTGCATATTGATGAACTTAACAAAAGGGGGTCTCCCATAGAAAATGTTTTGGAAATTTGACCCTTAAACAGGCTTTTAACTTATTTTGGAACACTTAGTATAAATTTCGTTTCGTTTTTCACCCTCATATACGCCCCTGCGCTACAATAGCAACGATAATTTGACGTAGGCACTACGTAATAATACCAGGAACCAATGAAAGGACAAGATCCTTCAATTGCTCCCATCGATAGGGAAATTTTCAATGATCAAGTCGCGGTAACCTAGTCATGATGTAAATTCGTCCCTAAAACGTAATGGATTTTAGAGGGAGTCAACACGGGCCGTTTATCTCCGACAATGGTCTCTCAGAGTGGAGGAAATAAAATATTGATAACGCTCTATCTACTAGTAGCTTCCTGATGGGATTGTTTTCCCGCAAAATCGCGTTTTATCTGCGAGGTATGCCTTCTGGAGGTGCCCGTTATCGTGCAAAATGTGGAGGGCCGCCACTTTTTAATGGATTGTAGAGGGGGCAGAAATTACTTGTTTTGTCGTAGTTTCGAGTGGTGTCGCTTCAACTTTTGCACACGAGGCTCCCTTTGGTTCGAGTGTACTGTAATTGGTCAAAATATACCGTGAGATTGATGACCTGAAATCATATTTATCACAAACCAATCAAATGGATTCGTACGAGTGGAGCCTCTTGGCTGAAGAAGTTTCTGCAGTGCGACATTCTGGAGTTAATGTGAATGAGGCTGAAGTTAGAGTTTTGAAGTAAAATTTCAGAAGAATGGGAATTTGAGTATGTTCCATCAATGAATGAAGAACTATTGCTACTATTTGAAATTGTATCAGAGTAAAAGCTTTGAAGGAAACTAAGTTCTACATTACTTGATCTTGATCTTGACTCTTTCGAGTTACAGAGATTTTATTGTTTGGAGTTGTTAAATTGGAGGAATCTTGAACATGTGTGCTGCTTGGGTCTATCTTAGCACCCACCCGTTTGGAAGAGCATGAGAAATGCATGCCTGAAGCGACAGACTGTCCAATTCTGAACCAGTTTAAGAAAACTAAAATCAGACTTGGGTGCCTCAAAGTCATCTCTCACAAAAAACAAAAAATCCGAAATTCTCAAGAAAAAAAAATTGAATATAAAGATGTCATCAGAGAGACCACATCTAATACACGTCTATCCACGACGAAATTTCCATCTAGAATAAAAAAAAACATCGTAAACAGCCCAAGAAAACAAAACCAGCAGAATGAATATCAACCCAGACTGGTTGGTCAATACTCGTATTCAAGGCCAGCAATGCCATCACGAAAAGAAAGCACCCAGAGAAAAACAACCTCCATTCAATCAGATTCAATCCGAAAACATTCCTTTCCTGGGGATTAAGGAGAGGAATTACGACCCTAAATTAAGCACTCCAATGGAAATCTGAGGGAGGGTGCCCCCACCAAATCGTGCGCTCCCATAATCCAGCATGAAAAAGGTTTCGATTGTGATACAGTAAAGCGTAATAAATCGACATCGGTGGCTTCGGGAGATCTTGGTGTGGAGGGCATTTTGTGGGAAAGGTTGTTAAACTTTCTTTTTCTTTCTTTTTTCTCTCTTTTCTGAGGGAGGGATGGAAGCACAACAATAGAGGAACGTTTACGCGGATGAGGATTATTAAAAGGGAAGGTTTTTTTTTGCTTTTGGTGGGGCGAGATTTGCATATTCTTTTTCAGGGAAGAAATCGCAAAATGAAGGGACTTTTTGTTGGTGAGAGGGAGTGAATGATGCAAATTCTCGCATTTAGATTCGAGCTTTCGGTTGATTGAAAGTTCTAATTAGAGTGATCTATTTGCGATGATTGTTAAATTAACATTGCGATGAGATATTGTAATTTTATCAATGCTTGTTGAGTTTTTTCGCAACTGGTTCAGAGGACAGGAGATATTATAGAGTGTTTTCAGGTGACTTCACAACCGGTTATTTTCTATTAACTGTGTACCTTCTGTACGGCTTTTAACTGTTGCTAAGGCCTTTGTTTATCTGTTGCTAAGGCGATTTTTAGGTATGGGGTCACGTGATTGCAAATGCTCCAATAGAAGAATTCCACGACCAGTCATTTTCTGTAACTGTTAACCTCTGTAGGGCAAAAAACTGTAACATTTTCTGTTGCTAAGGCCGTTGTTAGGTCCGAGTCATGTGATTGAAAATGCTCTATTATCTATTGGTGGTGTGTGATTTCTATTGTGATGCGTATCAATTTAAAAATGTCCAGTATAAAGAGATCTCAGATTGTTCCATAATGAATTCAATTGTAATGAAAAGCGAATGATTCCAAGTGAAAATATTTTGGAACTTACTCTTAAAAATAATGAAAGAAAAATGGAAATTATGTAGCTTAAAAGAAAAAAAACCACGAGTTTTACGGGCAAAAAATTCCATTATTTAGTCACAAATTTCACGATAAATCAGTGTAACAAGCAATTTTAAAGACCACCTTTTTTAAAAATTAAATTCTTCACTACTCACTACTAGTTGGGAAAAATAACTAGCCCCTTTTGTTATCTTATAATGGACTCTAACCGCCTATCTGGTTCGAGACTTCACGGAACCAACACGTGACCTACAACTGAGCTTGCAATGGACTCTAACCGCCTATCTGGTTCGAGACTTCACGGAACCAACACGTGACCTACAACTGAGCTTGCGATTGGTTACCACAGATACTACACTAGTAGATCTACTAGTGTAGTATCTGTGGTAACCAATCGCAAGCTCAGTAGGTCACGTGTTGGTTCCGTGTGACGTCAGACGGTTAGAGTCCATTGGTTACCACAGATACTACACTAGTAGATCTACTAGTGTAGTATCTGTGATAACCAATCGCAAGCTCAGTAGGTCACGTGTTGGTTCCGTGTGACGTCAGACGGTTAGAGTCCATTTTCCCAATAACTTGTTTACTTTTACCTCTGCCTTAAATAACCTTGGTACAGGAACCCACGCTGGGAAAATCGTATAATTTTTCCACGAAAAGCTTATTTAGCTTAAGTTGAAGTGAAGCCATTTTTCCCAAACCTAAACAAGGTAACTACTTCCTAAGTTCTTTCAAACAATTTCAAGCCTTTCATTATATTGTTGAGTATATAAAACAACTAGAAATATGACCTTAACTTCTGTAGCAAGCTAATAGAAGTTAGTTAATTAATGCAAACCGTAAAAAAGTTAAAAATGTCAATTAGAACTAACGAGACGAAAACTATATTATTCCGAGCATTAAAAAAGCCTCATCTATCTTAAACACAAGCAAGCTCATCCCTCTAACAATAGAAGAATGCAATGCAATTAAAAAACAAGGTATTGTCATAACCTTTGAACAATGCTTTATTAAGGTAAAAGAGAGAGAATAACATACGCAGTGACGCCTACAACCAAATTAAATGAATAACCGTAACCCACGGATTAAATTTAAGGGGAAAAAAACATTCCCACCCAGGGTTCGAGATCCTCAATCACATACACAAAGACACGACTATTTTTAAACAGGTTGGGAAATTTAATTGTTTTTCTCCTATCTTTTCTCTTAATCAGAATCTAAAGAAGCATTATATAGCAAAAAATTAGTGGCCAGAATTAGCCATTTTAATTACCCATTAGCCATAGCTAATTTTTCTCAGTAATAAAATAATAGGGAAAATCGTTTTTTTTTTCAGGGGTAAAAATTAGAAAATATAAATGGCTCAAGGATTCACTGCAACAACAAGATGTCATAACCCCATAGCTGACAACATGGGATAATTACATCTATATATATAATTCTCTTACGTGGCTTACGAATTTGGCAGTATTTGTTTTCTCCCGTTGGCAACGGTTGGTTTGTTGTGGTTTAGTGTTTTGTTTACGTTTTGGCGAGTGTATGTACAATGTTCGTAATCACGAAACGCTCAATAACCTGGGTTCAAATCCAGGTAGTACACAATCTCAGCTAGGCTGTACCAGCGTATGGCGAGCGAGCGTAGCGAGCACAGGATTGCGAAGCAATCCTAGGGGAACTGCGTCAGCAGTTCCCGGGGTTTGGCGAGCGATAGCGAGCAGGCGGCGATAGCCCCCTAGTATTATAAAAATTTCTAAACAAAAGTATTTTACAATAAAAATCTGTGTAGGTTTTAGTATGGGGGGATTTTAAAGTTTAAGAAGGATTTTGGGAATGAGTAAAATAAAAAAAAATTGACTTGCTGGGTCTTCCCCAATGTTATTCTTCTATTTCTTGTACATTTTTTAGGAATATGATAAAATTGAAAAGATAATATTATATATTTTTGATAAAATTTAGAAAATTGAGAGATATATTCATTTCAGAGAAGGGAGAATGAACTGAAATTCAAAATATCCTGAATAAGTCGGAAAAGCTGGGCACGTATCTTAATCCATACTTTTTCACTTGTTGGTTAGTTTGTCTCCATTAAAATTGAAAAAAAAAAAAAAAATACTAATGGATCCACATCGACCATCTTTAGACTATAATTTGCTGGCCCGTAGCACGATTACAGATATTTGGTCAAGCGGTAACAAAAATATTCCAAATTAAACTTCAAGACAAGTATTAGAATAAATTAGAGTTCAAGACACTTTATTGGATCCGTACAATTGTTGACAATATTCTGCTATTAGTCCACTGGATGTTTTTGTGGTCCTTGGTGAAACGGTAATAACATTATTTAAAACTAAATTCGAGACAATTAGGCAACTTTGGGGAATTTCACTGAAAATACCCAACCGTTTTGGCCGTTTTTTTGACCATTACAAAGGTGAAAGTTGTTTACAAAACGTCTCCAGGAAAGTCAACAGATGACTAATTAAGCGAGAACACCCCTGTTGTCCACGCAGGGACTTCATAATACACCAAGAAAACGATATCTTTCGCACAAAGAGAACTCGCTTTTTTTGCGGTGCCAGTTAAATAATTATTGCGGCACTCTCTTCTTTCTGAAATGACATCGCGAGCCATAATAATAACCAGTTCTTCTCCCAGAGAGGAGTTAAGTTGTTTTTCGGCTGGCGCGACGATTACGTTCGTACGAAAAACAAGGGCATCAGAGAGTGAGGCGATGAAAAACAAAGAGGGGGCCGAGACATTCGCTTGCATAAACAATGGGTGGCGATGGAGTGTGGAAAATGATGGGGTCCCCCCCAGAAAAAAAAAGTCTCTCGTTCCATTGTCGTATTGAAATTGGAAGACAAATACCTGGGATTTTTCTTGTTCGAGAATCCAGTTATTTAGTTCTGAAAAAACTCTGAAACGCAACTGATCAGTCAAGTAGTTTTAAGAAGGACTCAGTCTTATTTTTGCCGACCAGATCAGTAGTATTGGAATCTTCATAAAATTTAAAATGTTTCTAGAACCCCCCCAATAAACTACAATGCACTTTTTGTGTACTAATATAGCTTTGATCATGAATTAAATATATATATCATGAACTAAATAGCTCCAATTGTGAGGTTTTTACAGCAACCAATGAGCTAACTCCAACAAAAATTTAATATGTTTCTAGAAGCTCCCAATAAACTACAGTGCACTTTTTGTGTACTACTATAGCTTTGCTAGATATCATGAATAAATTAGCTTCAATTGAGGTTCTTGCAGCAACAATGAGCTAACTTCAGCAGCTTTTCATTGTAATTAGCCTCTTGCTGCTGCAAGCAGCTCAATGGACTCTAATCGCCTATCTGGTTCGAGACTTCACACGGAACCAACACGTGACCTACTGAGCTTGCAATTGGTTACCACAGATACTACACTAGTAGATCTACTAGTGTAGTATCTGTGTATAGTGTACACGGTTAGAGTCCATTGGAGCCTTTCTAGACTGCTAGTAGGTAAACTTAACGAAAGAGACTTAAGCCTCGTTTCCACTAATATGTTCTGTTGCGTTAAGGCAGTCCGGCAGAACCAATGGAAGAATCATCACAGAAAAGTGACGTCATTTTGACCTGACTCGCTGTGATTCGTCCAATTGGTATTGCCGGTACTGCACGTGGAAACACAAAAGTTGACCACAGAGGCTCCCAAATTGAAAAATGTGAACCACTAACCACTTGTTGGTATACCACAGGATATCCCCAAATGCTCCACGAAGATATATATTATTAAATATCTATTCTAATAAGTGCAAATTGTAAATCTTTTTCATGAAAAATGTACGAAACTACCTTTCCTTATGATGAAGAGGGAGGGCACTGGTATACCTCATTAAGTTATAGAACCGCTGGGGTGGATCAAATATATTTAATTGATGCTTCTTGCAACTTTACTTATTAATGATAGAGAAAAAACAAAAGGTAGAGAATGAGGAAGAGCACATATAAGGAAGAATGAAGCGCAAATAGTTTAATATTGAAAAAAAAAATTGAATGAAAAACATAACTACGACAGCACTTACAAGTACAAAAACTATCCCAAGCATAGTCAACACTAATTTACTAGCCCACAAAAATGCAGGAAAAAACACCCAATTAAAACCACGCACACAACGCCACATTACAAAAAAAAACAGAGACTCTAACTGAAAAGGCAACAAAACAAAAGACATTCCACTTCAACCTTTTGTTTCACGGCACCCTTTGTGAAACCACAAAAGAGAACGGACAGCTATGAAAGCAAAACCATATCTCGTATGGCCGTTTCTTCTTCATTAAACTCCAGTTAGAGGTTGGTTCAAAAACAACACATACTCGAAGAGAAAAGACACGACGCATCGTAAAAAAACACTTTTCATAAACAAGAATAATACTTGCGACCAATATAAAAAGACAATATGAATGAAAGCCTTATCCCCATTAATAACTATAGAAATGCTTAAGGTTGTCCGTGTCCGTTGCATCCTTTACAGGTCGAAGATTAATGACTTGAGGTAATAATGACTCATTTGCAATATTTCTTGCTCATGACAACCATATACATACATTAATGTGAGATAAAGGATCTTCCTTAATACCAAATGAAGATGAATTTTAAGTATAATTTTAAATTATTCTGTCGTAATCACTCGTGCATTTTGACTAGAATCTGGCCTAAGGTTTTAACATGCAGAAATTGTGGATTACATCAAAGAATGGAAATGACACGTTTTCAGTATTTGATTAATGATTTGGTTATTCAAATGTGTACTTTTCCTGTAATTAATTATCAAGCTTAAATTCCACAGAGATTTTTTTTCAGTTTTTTTTTATCTTACTCACATGCCATTTCCTCAATATATGTCTTTACCTTCTTAGATATTTAATATTTTGACATGCTTTATCAAGTTTAGTTAACTATAGACAAAATTGATGCTTGAATTGAAGGTATGAATATTATTTTATCAGGTTATAAAATAATCGAAGTCAATAAATGGCACTCACGATATCTCAAACACCTTGATATGTCAAAAAAAAAAAAAAAAAATCGAACTATTATTTCTATCAGCAAATACATATTTAAAAATGCTTTTTCCATTTTCAACTTTGAAATACTACATGATATGGTACCATACATAAAAAATAAAAAATGAATATTTTGTATCTTAGAAGTTGTACTTGATACCTCAGAAACGATAATACATTCACTAATTGATCAAATCAATCCCTAACTGCAATTTGATTCATAAATTCACTCAGTCGTATAATTAAAATAAATCTTAATTATAACCCTTAGAGTTTCCCGAAGTCCAACTGTCTATTATTTCTCCATCCAAATTAAAAGCAGACTTCCCTTGTTTTGAATTTACACTTTATTATTTAACAAGGGAATCATTTTTAAAAGTATTTTAGAAATAGTAATCTCTGAGAGAAGGTATATTTAAATCGCTCATTTTACACGGTTCTTTCTTATTCTCTCTGCTGCGTCAAAATAATCATCAAAGAACGGCTGAACCGGTTGTGCACAGGAGAGAAGCTTTTCTATCTGGTGTCGGTGGCGTCGAGATATTAGATGTTAAGAACAACAGTGGTCTAAGTCTAAAAATACCAAAATTGTGATAAACTGGCGCTTGGGTTCCTTTTTAGATTCTTTTTATTTAGTGTTGTAGTTGTCTAAGTCTATGTTCAATAACTGATGGCCCCTGTTAGACAAGCAGCCTCAAAAATGCTTTCTTGATAGCAGTGGTTCCCAACTCGTAGAAGTCAATTGATATCTAAGCCTTCTATTGGAACTTCTACGGATCACCACCAACATAACTTCAAATCCTTTACCCTCAAAAATTGCAAAAGTATAGCTTATTATTTTCTCCACAATCAAACATGGAAATTTGTATGTTCTGATATAGAACTCCAAATATGTTAAGAGGAATTTAATTTGCTCTCATGAGGGATAGCAATTTTTGTAATACAATTAAATCTTTGGAACCCACGAAAAATGTCACCACTTTACTTCAAATATACAGTATACCCTCATTATCTCGAACTTTGATACATGATAGTCATGATACCTCGAAAACCTTTATATCTTAAAAAATATATCCCCCCCTGCAAATTAAATTTTTCCTTGCTATCTCGAAATATTTTTCAGGTTACACTAATAGACCACCAGAAATTATTATAATCAATTTAGTGGTGACTGGGATCCTTACGAATTCAACAGCCTAAATTCATTGCCACAGATAAAATTCACTTCTCGAACAAATCGCTCAAATTTATTTTCTCTAGAAATTGTTTGTGTGCTACCGGGCCTCTTCTCGGACCATTGGTTTGGGCACCACTGCTCTATAAGTAGCAAAACAGAAAAATCTTCAATCACTCAAAATACGTCCGCTGGTGGACTTAGACTAGTATCGTTCTTAGCAGGCTCATATTATAATATCGCGGTGGAGATCTCAACGACATTGGGCTTCCGAAAATGCGTCACGTGCTCTGAATTGACAAGTCGCTCGTGGGGGAATAAAAAAAATCGTAATTAAAACTTTTTAGCTCTCAACTTTCTTTTTTTAGAATGAATTTATTCAAAGCTGATGGTCTTGAACTCGTTGTATGTTTTTTCGTTTATATTTTAGTTGTAACAGCCGAGCGAGTTTTAATTAAAAGTAATGTGATAAAAGGAGTATTAATTCAGGATGAAGTTGAAATCTTAAAGAATTTATGTATAGATAGAATGGTTTATCTCTGTTTTTTTTTGCTTAAGAATGTCGGGTCAATGAAGACCTATCAACGACCTTTCGTAATATTTCAATAGATTAAAAATAATTTTAAGTAGTTTCTATTTGTATTGAAACCTGCTCCTTAGATTTCAAGACTTCATGCTTCTACTTTAATACTCGCTTTTCCTGTCAACAGTAAGTCTATACTTGAAGACCTAATATCTTAATTTCAATGCCCATTCGTTCTCTCCTTATTGCAAAATCTTCAAAGCCCAACTTTTTTATTTCATAACCAAGCCAATTAATTTAGTCCATCCATTCCATCTATCTTAAGATATATATAGATTCTAACTCAAAACCTATTCCTCTCTCTTATATTAACAGATCTAGTCGTCAATTAAATTAAATTTGTTATGAATGAATTTATTCAATTCATTAAATAAATTCATTAATTATCAATTTAATTAAAAGTAATGTGATAAAAGGAGTATTAATTCAGGATGAAGTTGAAATCTTAAAGAATTTATGTATAGATAGAATGGTTTATCTCTGTTTTTTTTTTTTTTGCTTAAGAATGTCGGGTCAATGAAGACCTATCAACGACCTTTCGTAATATTTCAATAGATTAAAAATAATTTTAAGTAGTTTCTATTTGTATTGAAACCTGCTCCTTAGATTTCAAGACTTCATGCTTCTACTTTAATACTCGCTTTTCCTGTCAACAGTAAGTCTATACTTGAAGACCTAATATCTTAATTTCAATGCCCATTCGTTCTCTCCTTATTGCAAAATCTTCAAAGCCCAACTTTTTTATTTCATAACCAAGCCAATTAATTTAGTCCATCCATTCCATCTATCTTAAGATATATATAGATTCTAACTCAAAACCTATTCCTCTCTCTTATATTAACAGATCTAGTCGTCAAGACCCATCATTTCCAACTTTAGACCTGGCCATTGCCAGTGGCGAACCCAAGGGGGGCACTCTGGACAGTGCCCCCCTTGGACCCAAAAAATCACTCATCAGTACGAAAAAAATTCCCAAAAACTACTCAAAATGAGTTAAAACCTTACTTTTACAGGTCAAAATTCAAAATTTTTCTGGGGGAGGACTCCCAAACCCCCTAGTTGTACCAAAAGGGGATCTTGAGCGATACTTTTTAGAAAATCCCCAACATTTTGACATTTTTCTCATACGGTAAAGGTGATGTTCTGGAAAAGTGCCCCCTCCTTGGAAATGGTGGTGCTAGATCCACGCCTGGGTCATTCTCTACTTCAAGACCCTCACCCTCCTTCCATTTTTGGACCAACACATCAAGGCCTATCCTTTCCATCTTAAGACCTAGTCCTTCCATCTCAAGAACTATTTCTACCATCTCGAAACCTATTCGTTCTACTTCAAGACCCTCATCCTCCTTCCATTTTTGGACCCACACATCAAGGCCCATCCTTTCCATCTTAAGACCTAATCCTTCCATCTCATCAAGAAGTATTTCTACCATCTCGAAACCTAGACAATTCTTCTGTCTTCAGACATAGTCTCAAGACAAATTTCTTTCATCTTTAGACCTAATAGCCATTCCATCACAAGTCAACCAATCACAAGAACATCGGGCTTCCTTCCAAACCAGCACTATTCCTCCTCGCAATTCCAACGCATCTTACCGCCGCATATATGATGCGAATCCCATTAATACCCATGCCCACCTGCCCGGTCCGTTTCCGCACTCGCCGGACCCTCTTCCTGGGCGAAACGTGCATCGCGTGTGACCAGCGGTCAAGCGATTACCGCTCGCGTGAGCCACTCCATTTGAGCCCCGGTCCCTTTTCCATGGGTTCCCGACTTCATAAAAAGGCAGATTTTTCGGGCGTTTGGGTGACCAAACGGCGGGAATAGTTTCCGATCACGGACGCTTATAACGGTATTGTTGTGCATTAATTTTGAATTAAGGACGTTGAGTGTAAGATGGTCCTTAAATGGCGAGAATTACGCATGGTTATTTAGATTCGTAATTTCTTCTAAAATATTCTCTTAATATAGTGTAATAAACGCACTATTAAGCAGCGTTTCCACTTATTGCGTTGCAGACAGAATTTAGGAGAGACCAATTGGGCGAATCACAGAGAAGCAACTCAAGATAACGGCACCAAAATGAAATGCCTCTTCTTTCATTGGTCTCGCTGGATTGCAATAATTCAACATATCTGATAAATAATTAGAAAGTTCCCTTCAGACATGAAATGACCGTATTCATCGCTAACCTGACCGGCGGTTATGGTTATCCGGCAGTCAAACTTCTGATTGGTAGTTAAAGTATGAAAATTAGTTTTCTGCCAATCAGAAGTTTACTGCTGGTCAGGTTACCGGCGAAAGCTGCCGTTCATGTTCATAACTGATAAAAATATTTTTTTTTCATCTTTAACGAATAATTTACTATGAGACAACGAATCAACGATTAACTTCAGATGACAGAATTCCTTAACAGACACAATTACTCTGATAGAATGAAGGTAACGTTAAAACGTTGCAAACCCTATCTTGTTAAAAACCTTACAGATTAATTTGAATTTAATTATTTATCATTATTCACAGTATTCACCGTTGATATTGATGCAAACGTAAATTTTGAATAAAAATACAAGAGAGATTCAACTAAGTTAAAATTTAAGGTATCCCCCCTTCAGTATGTTCGTGCTTTTGGGACTATATCCAACCGTCCCATCAATCCAGTAGGAAGTTAGTAGTAGACTTTTTGTATATCAAGTGGTTCATTAGTCCGTGCGGCTGGCTCAACACTGAAGTAACCTCTCATTGATTTCGGAGGGATCAAAGGATGGGTTGACTCATGATGAGTTGTGACCTCATACCTGGGGCAGCAGAGCACGAGCATAATCATGGTATGGAGATGCTCCTGGTCATGGGTGATAAAAAGCAAGGAACCTCATTTTACATCATTCTGCTGCGTTCAGGGACATGAAATGATGCAGAAGACGACTGAATTTTTTGAGATACTGTAAATAGTTTTGAAATGTCCGTTCAATGAATGTGAGGCGGCCTTTTGGATAACTTTTGATATAGGTAATAATTAGCGAGCTAAACGAAGATATTCATACTTAAGTTAGTTCTTATCGTATTTCTATACTAAATTTTAATTATAATTGTAATTATATTATACTACTTTAATAAGTTCTTAAACTGAATATTCCAAGAGTAAAAATTTTTTATTCGGTTACGAAGATGAGAAATTGTTCTTGACAATTATAATGGCCATATTCACCTCTAACCTAACCTAAGGTTAACCTGGAATCAAAGCTTCTAATTGGTAATTGAAAAAGGGAAACAATTAGAGTGCTTGATTCTAGATTAACCTTAGGTCAATTTAGTGGGGAATACACCCATTAATGTGGGTATACTTATTCATTTTAAGTTTCATTTAAAATTAAACCAAGTTTTTTTGTTGCTAAATTTGGATATTTAAAAAAATTTGGATTGTTATAAAAACTCAGGCAGAGATAAAAATCTATCAGTTTGCTAAATGTTGGCGTTTTATAGCATTAACCCCAAAAAGCGCCAAGTGGGAAAAATGTAGAAATATAGGAATCACAATCACTGGGAATAAAATAACTTTTTCCCATGTGCTTTGATCAGTGGCGTAGCCAGAAATTATTTTTGGGGGGTGCACGATGATATCGAAAGAAAGAAGAAAAATTTAGGTTTTATATTACCATTTAGGAAAAAACTAGCCATGTAGTAATATCAATCTTTCTTGATCGTAGTGAAAAAATCAAAAGATTTATAATTATACCAAAAAAATACAACAACAATAAATAAATTATTGAATTAATCTTAGAAAAATATCAGTTATAAAATAAATTTTATAACTCTTTGTAAAACGAAAAATGAGGGGCTCATGCATTAACGTATTACGTATTTAATTTACCGGCTTCTCTTAGTATTCATTCTTTATCCCTTTCATTATGGACAGTTTAGTAGCTGAGGAATTATCTAGTTTTTTTCTAGTTTTTTTTTTTTTTTGACATTTATTTCACATTATTTTTTTTTTAGATTTAGTTTTCTTGAGTGAAGTTTAACTATTTGCTAAACGGACTTACAATGATTTTTTCATGCGGTGACGTTATTTATAATCAAACTAAAAAAATTCATATGAATAATTTTACCTTTAAATGAAAGTATCACAGCTACATGCTACATGACCCTCGGTCTCTGTATTATATTTAGGGTCATGATAGCAACATAGCTACGTATATTTTCGTTAAAATTACTTATGCAGATTTTACCTCTCCCGTTAATTCAGATAAGTACAGGTACAGGAAATTTTTTTTAACACTAGCAAAATTAATGTTGAGGTAAAATTATGTTGTGGAACATAAAGAATATTATACAGTTTAACAGTCTGTAATTTTTTTTCAAATTATGTAAAATCAAATTTATTGTAGATTCTTAAACTCATCCTGAATTTAATGAGTAAATTTGTTAACCCCGAATGTTTATGTAACTGTCTTACGAAATTTGCATGAAATATTTACACATTCCATCCAGGAGATATAGCCATTTATTCTTATTCTAGTACCTACTACTCTAAACATTTAAAAATCAATTGCTATTAAACTACAAATAAGCGTTTCTGAATTAAATTAAGGTATTACTTATATATTGGACATGATACTACTTGTTAATACTGGTAGCTCCAAAAAAGTGTTATTCCATTTCTAAAATTATCAAAAAAATTATCTTTAAAATAGAAGTAAATATTCATATTCAAACACACTCCAACAAAAACTGAATGTTTAAAGTGATTAAAGTTTGAATTCTTTCACAGGTGTTGGATTAATACTATATAACATACTATACCTATAATTATAACTCGTAAAAGTGGTACAGATTTACATATTCGTGCCATAATAGACAAATAAAAAATTCTATTTCAGAAGTTATTTCTTTTAAAAACAAAAAATGGAGAGGGAATAATGAGAAAATAATAAACTGAAAAAGCAGAAGGATGAAGCATAGGCCAGCACAAACACTACATAGCTACTTTCAAAGGTATAAAAAAACCCTTTTTCATATATAAAAATAATGATCCTATATACAGCTAAAAATTCAATAATTTTTTGATTTTTAAATCAAATTGCGTCTTTTCCTTGAATAGAAATCACCATTAATTCAAACAAAATCAAAATTGTATAAGTCATTAATTAAAGTTATTGGTAACTAAAATACCTCTTACCATCTCTGTAGAAGAATAAATAACGCATCCGTTACGTCTTTTTAGATCAAGTGGTCTTTCACTTAAGCTGTTGTCACTCACAGATGTATTTTTTTTAAAAAATCATTACTTGTTCATTTGCGATGTTTGCGATTCATTTTATTAAGTGGAAAATTTTATCTCAAGTCTATCGGACACAGAGAAGACGTATAAAAAATGCGACTACTAAGCTTAAACTGATACCTTCTACTGACCCCTTCCAGAATTTAAGAACTAGATATATTATTTACACTTATAAATACATAATACATCATCAGCATCACAACTACTAAAATATAAAATTATTTTTGATATCTGAGGGAGCAGAGCTCCAAAGTCTGGTGTGGTCGCCTCGATAAATAATCGGTTCTAATTCCATTCTCTTCTCTCCCTCGTCTCGAAGAGCGTTCTTGTTTATATCACTCAAGATACGAGGGGGCAGAAAGCATAAAAAGTTCCCGCCATTTGTGAGGGTGGCGCAACGACCGACGAACCCTCAGTTTTTGACCATAGAGTTTTTGACAGGTTTAGGAGGGTGTTAATGAAAGTCACGCAGCTGGGAGAGAGTACCGCCGCGCCGGTACAATCCCATTCTTAGATTTAAAAAATATGTATTACAATTATGTTATAGGGAAATAAAAAAGCTACTCTAAAATATTTTATTTTATGAAAGAAAAATTTTAGGGGGGTGCAAAAGACCCGTTGCACCCCCCCTGTCTACGCCACTGGCTTTGATAGATCGACTGCTATAATAGAATATACGTAATTGGAAATTTCTACCCAAAAACCTTTAACAAAAATATTATATCCCCAAAGCCTTTACTGTCATAAATCCCTTCCGACCTGGATATAAAGCTCAAAAAAATTCCTCTCACCGGCAGCATCACTCATCCCATTTTATTTTCGTCCAGCACCCCGATACACCGGGACCAAATCTACCCCAGCACTCCTTTATATAGGTAATTAACCCTACATCCATTTAGAAAAGAATGCCAAAAAGCACCTCCCCACCAACTGAACTATAACATTATTACAGCGATTCATCACATCAGGGAGAAAAAAAGTTCGAGAGGGGGCTCGAGCCCTCGAAATAAAAAAAAATTCGCCAAAAAAAGAAAATATTACCTCAGCGATGGAAAAAAAAGCCCGGGACCTCTCGACATTCCTGAAATGGCTCGGCCGAATGCCCCGCGCATCAATCATTGGAAGTCCCCAGTTTTTTTTTTTTTTTTTTTTTTACCTCCCTCTCATCCGTATTATTCTTCTTTCGCTGCTGCTGAAGAGAGAAGAAACAAAAGAAAACGCAAAAGTGTCCGTTTTGTTTCGCTTAAAAATCCTGGGGAAAAATTCCGCCGGGCAAAAACGGGAGAGAGGGCGCATTCCGGTTTTTATTGCGCGGCGGGTCGGAGTAATGGCAGGGACAGTTTGATTCTTCCTGGATCCTGGGGTTGATGGAGGGTGACAAATATTTTTTGTCTCGTATAGTTAACTATTCGCCTTTTTCCCTGCTGCGTCGAATTATTGCGTTTTATTGTTGGGCTGACGGCGACCTATGGAAAAGATTGAGTTTTGGGAGTGATCTGTGGGCTTTGAGAAGAAGCTAAATTTTATTGGGTGAGATTTCAGTGGAGTATAGATATATCCAGGAAGAATTCAAAAAAGGATGAGCTTGGTTTATGGGAATACAAGGGGAAATTTTTAAGATCAAAGGGATATTCCTCCTTTGTCCACCTTAATCCACATGGGCGGATTTGGGAGGGAGACCCTTGAGCAGGGTTCCCACTCAATTTCAGAAATAAAATTCCCTGACTTTTCCAGGCTATTTACGGCATTTTTCAGATATTTCTTGCTCTTATGAACATATATTTTCAATTAATGGTCTATTTTTTCCACTTTCTAAATCCAAAATTGACACCCAAACATTAAAAATTGTTCATTTTCCAGGTCTTCTGTATGATTTTCTAGGTTTTTGGCCAAAATGAGCAATTTTCCCTGACTATCCCCTGACTTTTTAGCTAATATTAAAATTCCCTGACTCTTCCAGGTTTTTCAGGTATTCCCTGACCAGTGGGAACCCTGCCCTTGGGGCAAGCATGCTCTGATACTTTGGAGGCATGCTAGCTCTGATTGTATTTCAAGCTTTGTTTACCATTAAAAAATTGAATTGAATATCCTGAAAAACTTTATGGAGGTAATGCTTCACCATGATCCCTGTATGTGTTCCTCCGGTTACAATCCTATTTGAATTGTCAAACCATAAATTCATAGCATAGGTATAATATATCGAGGCCGTACCGTACAAGGAAAATCTACTAAAAGTTCAAAGTTAGAGGGGGTTTTGGTGTAGCTAATGGCTCTACATAGACTTGTTGATAAAAGACAAGACATAAACACGTGTACTACGAAAATACTACTGATTTTATGGCTTGGAGACAAGTGTACTACAGGAGTTTATTTTACAAGCTTCAAACTTGTATTAGATTTTCCTTGTGTATACAACCACGATATGATCAGACTTTTTTCTGGGTGGATGTTTTTTCCCCTATTGTTGGAAAGCTAACCAATAGCATAGTTAGGTGTATTTTGAGAGACAGCTCAAATAGTTCCCCATTTAATGATTCATGGCACACTTATGAATCTCCTGAAGAAAAAAAACAATACTCTCTAACAGGAGAAGGGAAAGGAGGGCCAAACGGGGCACAACCAGAAAATTCGGAAGCACTTGACCATTTCCAAAAGTTCTCCGTTCTCCTCTTACTTAAAAATCATTCACCGTAGCAGTTGCCATTCCAGCCGAGCGAAACTTGGACGTGCGCCCGAAAAAATGATCAACTCCTCTGAGCGAGAACACCTTTGGCCTTGAAAGCCGATCCAAGGTTGGGCAAGAAGAGTTCAGCTCCAAAGAAAACGAAAGGATGATGATGATGATGATGTGATTCCTTTCATTTTTTTTTCTCTCTTCATTCGCTCTTTAAACAAACGCCGCTTATTTGCAAACAACTCCGTAGGGGAGGATCAATGAGACTTAATTATTAAGCGCCGCCTTCGGCAAGGCGCATTCAATCCAATGGGCGGGGGGAACTGGTTTGCTGGATGGAACTGGATTTTTTTTGTTCACAGAGGATCGCAATAACCAATCGTAATGATTAACAGCTGTAATGCGGCACCGAAGATTTCACCTCGAGCCACACGAAGACATGCTGTTGTTTTTGAAGATGGAGACAAGTGATGGAAAAAATCGATACTTCAAGTATCGATATTTAGTTTTTGTTTCTATGTTATACGTTATAGTACAAGAAGTGATAGGCCATGCCGGCCATAACCTCTGGCAGCTAGCAGCCCAATAACAATTAGACATCAAAATCGGTGGCTTAGGTAAGGGAAATGTATCCCTGTGCAAAAATTGGAAAATTTTCCTTTAAAGGCATAGGAAATGACTAAATTTAACCTACATCTCTCCAAAAAAAAAATCCAATAACCCCCTCCGAAATATTTTCTTGTGTCACTGTTCCAATTTGAAGTAGTCAAGTTATGTTAAACAGTAATCACATCCATCTCCATCATCATTTTTTTTCGAAACCGTTCCTTTCAGGTGCGTTTTGGTGTCAAAAGTTGTTTACAGAAACAGAATGATGCATTAATCTAAATGGCTAAAAATTGAGTTATGTCATATTGCGCCTTAAACGACGTTTAGGCAACTCCACCAATACGGTAAAGGTGGCTTGGTAAAAAATGACGACCAGTAAAAATACGAACACTCTTGTACATAAAAACATTTCAATATCACTTGGCAAAGTCAGGGTTCAAATACGCTAATAGATTTCAGACCTCATCCTCATTCGTTTCAAAATATCATTTGAAGAATGAAATTAGCTAATAGTTTCACCCATCGAGATGGAACCTGCCAGTCGGCTCTGTCAAAGTAGCAAGCGAAGCCTTGGACAGCAGCTGTTGGCATTGGAGAGTTTTTGATACTTCTGATTGTTAGGTAGTACACCACGATCCTTTGATAATGATAACGTGTCGGTTTGGTTAGTCAAAAAGTAACATATGGAGGAAAATACGATTTACGGACCTTCGTGCAACGTTTTTCTTCTTTATACGAAGCTTTCCTTTGAGTAAACCGAACCTTAGGACCTCCAGTCTAAGATGATAATGCTTAAAAATTTAAAAATATAAAAAAAAACAGGATTTTTTTAATCTCTCCTTAAAAATGAATACAAGTCCACAAAACACATTTTTAAAAATATTTTAAAAGGCAATTTTTTTCACAAAAACTAGGAACAGGTATGCTAAGTTTTAATCAGCGTTTTCTTTAAGTTTAAGTAAAACAGTTAGTTTTTTTGTCTTGGAATTTTGTAGGAAATTCAAGCAGTTATTTTCAAACTGGATAGATAAATCCGACTCACCGAGATTTACAATTTAAAACGGGAAAGAAAAGCCATTTTTCTAAGAAATTTACAATTTATTAGATAACTACTTGAAAATGAGATAAAGGCTTTTTTCTACATTTAAGGTTTAACTTTTTGCAAAGATTTAAATTCGAACAAAAATTGAAATGAGATTATAATGAATAAATAGTACCCTTATTCCTATAACATAACAATTTGAATAACAAAGCTCAACCTAAATCGTATTTGGTTTCAATAAAGTTCTTAGAAAATGATTCATAAATTTAAATTGAAAAATTAACTATTACGTATTACTATTTATCTATGGGTTATGAAAACTTTGAAAAACAGAGGTCCATTTTTTATGATTTACTAAATAATTCTAGGAAACACAAGAATATTTGTTGGTTTGGCTAAAGCTAAAGTAAATTAAAAATATGTAAATTAGGGATAAGGATAATTCATTTTTAGAATGCAATATGCCAAATGATTTATAGACATTACGATTTAGGAAACGTCCAAAGCAGAACAGTTTCAACCGCACAACAAAGGTTTAAAAAACTATAAAGGCCGGATAAAGAGAGTTAAAGAACAAGCGAAAATGACATTCAAACAACGAATTACAACATCCAGAAGAAAGCCCATTGAAAGACATCTCGTTTTAAACCGAATTTATAGCAGCTCCTAAAACGAAAAGAAGAATGGGATACGCGATGAAAGTTACGAACGTCAAAACAACTATCCATTCATGTCTTCAGAAACCCCGAGCGATTCCCATCAAGTACATAACGGAAAGCGTGGCCACAAGAGACAATAACAACCTCATAATCATAAACCCAAGAAAGTTCCTTGTGAACCAGCAGTCCTCCCATTCCGGTCACACAGACCAAACGACCCAAGACCAAACTTTTCGGTTCGATACATACGTCTATAGACGGCCATTCCGAAATTAGGGATGCGGTGTCCAAAACAAGGAGGAACTATTTCTGGAACAAAAGCGCCATAAACCACCGACCAACCACTTGTCGGACTTTCTTTCTCACGAAAAGACAAGTCAATAATTGCATATTCGACAGAATGCTCTACTTCTGGGGCAGCTGTTTCCTCGGGAAGCCCGGCCTTGCAGAAAATTGGCCTTTCTTGCAGGTTTTTTCTCCAAAGACGTCCCCTTCGATGAATGAATGAATGGCTATTTTGATGCTAATTAGGCAAGCATATGGGGAGCGGGGAGAATATGCAAGAGGGGACTACTTCTGAAGGGGGGTTCAGCCCACTTAGAACGTTTTACGTGTTCTCCAGTGATGTATCTCGGGCGGGAGTACCCCTTTTTTAAGGGGGAAGGCGGAACGTTTTGATCATAACTTCTGGAGAGGGGGTTGTTAAACGGAATGGCGTTTTCCATTATTCATGGAGGGAGCGGACGATATTAATTAGGTCATGAATTTATTGATTGTTTAAAGGGGGTGTTGCTTTATTTGACTATGAAAATGCCTATTCTTGTGAGGATTTTTTAATGTGAGGCAGAGGAATATGAACTGAATGAATGAATGAATTAATTGTAGAGGGGTGGCTACAGGAGCCTTAGCACTGTGACCAAGGGTCTATTGTACTGTTAGAGGAATATGGTTTGCAATATTGTGTTTTAATGCTTGAATTGAAGAAAACTTCTTATTTGAAATAGGTATTTTTTCTTTATTTATTTATGTTTAATAAATGAAAGGTAATCTAAAAAAGGAAGGGGACACGTCAAAAGATTTTTTTAGGATAAGGATAGTTTTAGTTTCATTTGTTGAAAAAAAATAAAAAATAAAATAATTTAGTTGAATAAGTTTAACACACTGATAAAAAAAATACACGATTCTCCTGAGACGCACAAACAAAAAAAAAAAAACAAGTGATATCCAATAGTTTAAGAACGTCTAATTATTTCTCTTTGAGGTAAAGTACTCCTCGTACGAATGTAATGAAAACCTTTCCTTGAAATGTCCCATAACCAAGTTTTCAACTAACCTACCAATAAACCATCCCACCACGAATCTATCGAAGCAAAGCTACTCTCAACTACACCAACCACTCCAAATAGACAATTAGTTTTACCCCTTTCACCACGAACAAAGCACAGGATTCCCAATTAATCTCGAATCAAGCCTCATAAAGCACAGGATGGGCGCAGTGAGGGAAATCTCAAGAAAAAAAAAAACAAAATCCCAGGTAAATTAGACACGGCCACGTCTATGACAAAAAAAGCGACATTTAACAGGATTCCCTCGCCTCCATTCAAGGCCCTCGCGGATTAACGTTCTCTTAACGGGAGAAGAGCCACTCTCCAGCAGCCAAGCATGGGACGGACGGTCCACCTGTCACCGCGGCGTGATTATGGAGAATGCCCTCTGCGGGGGTGTGCAACCAGCTGGTGACCGAACGACAGACACGAAATGGAACGGACGGACGTCGTTTTCTCTGTTGTTTTTTTGGGCGGAGGGCAATGCTCCTTGGAAGGTGCTGTAATAAAGGAGTTTTTCAGACCAATTACGGTGAAACCTGTCTACTAATATAATATTCTAGGTCTAGGGAACTTAGGTGCATCCTAAGGGACATTAGGACTTTTACTACGGCCGAAGAAACCTCAGTTTATGGCCTCGGTCTCTTTGCGTGGTCAGTTAGCCAACAATAGGAAACCCCGCCTCGGAAGGGAGTGCCGTGGGGAAACCCCCAAGTCACACAAAGATATCGGGGAGTTAAGACTGAACGTCATAAAAATTTTATAAACCAGAGAATCCCAATAACTGTGGGTCGCGAGTGTATGTATATTCTAGGTCTAGGGAACTTAGGTGCATCCTAAGGGACATTAGGACTTTTACTACGGCCGAAGAAACCTCAGTTTATGGCCTCGGTCTCTTTGCGTGGTCAGTTAGCCAACAATAGGAAACCCCGCCTCGGAAGGGAGTGCCGTGGGGAAACCCCCAAGTCACACAAAGATATCGGGGAGTTAAGACTGAACGTCATAAAAATTTTATAAACCAGAGAATCCCAATAACTGTGGGTCGCGAGTGTATGTATATTCTAGGTCTAGGGAACTTAGGTGCATCCTAAGGGACATTAGGACTTTTACTACGGCCGAAGAAACCTCAGTTTATGGCCTCGGTCTCTTTGCGTGGTCAGTTAGCCAACAATAGGAAACCCCGCCTCGGAAGGGAGTGCCGTGGGGAAACCCCCAAGTCACACAAAGATATCGGGGAGTTAAGACTGAACGTCATAAAAATTTTATAAACCAGAGAATCCCAATAACTGTGGGTCGCGAGTGTATGTATATTCTAGGTCTAGGGAACTTAGGTGCATCCTAAGGGACATTAGGACTTTTACTACGGCCGAAGAAACCTCAGTTTATGGCCTCGGTCTCTTTGCGTGGTCAGTTAGCCAACAATAGGAAACCCCGCCTCGGAAGGGAGTGCCGTGGGGAAACCCCCAAGTCACACAAAGATATCGGGGAGTTAAGACTGAACGTCATAAAAATTTTATAAACCAGAGAATCCCAATAACTGTGGGTCGCGAGTGTATGTATATTCTAGGTCTAGGGAACTTAGGTGCATCCTAAGGGACATTAGGACTTTTACTACGGCCGAAGAAACCTCAGTTTATGGCCTCGGTCTCTTTGCGTGGTCAGTTAGCCAACAATAGGAAACCCCGCCTCGGAAGGGAGTGCCGTGGGGAAACCCCCAAGTCACACAAAGATATCGGGGAGTTAAGACTGAACGTCATAAAAATTTTATAAACCAGAGAATCCCAATAACTGTGGGTCGCGAGTGTATGTATATTCTAGGTCTAGGGAACTTAGGTGCATCCTAAGGGACATTAGGACTTTTACTACGGCCGAAGAAACCTCAGTTTATGGCCTCGGTCTCTTTGCGTGGTCAGTTAGCCAACAATAGGAAACCCCGCCTCGGAAGGGAGTGCCGTGGGGAAACCCCCAAGTCACACAAAGATATCGGGGAGTTAAGACTGAACGTCATAAAAATTTTATAAACCAGAGAATCCCAATAACTGTGGGTCGCGAGTGTATTTTTGGAGGGTCCCAAGGTCGCTACTATAAGATTTTAAATTCGCCAAAATATGTCTCCTCATAATTTAAAGAAACGTGAGATATTGGCTTCACTAGATCACAGAAAAGAATTAGTTAATAATTAGAACAATCGCTTAATCTAATGAGTGAAATTGGTTTCAATAGTTCAATATCCCATTGGCGATTCACATACTGCTTTTCTTTGGTTTTAGTCACTTTTGTTTAGTTTAGGTACATAAATAAATTTAATTTGTAAAAACATTAAAGTGAGGTATTCTTTCAAAACATGACGTGTTTTTTTATAATAAACTGCAATACAAATTTTAGTTGAAAAAAAAAAAAAAACAAAAAAAAAAAAAAAAAAAAGTTAAATAAAGGCGTATTTGAGAACTTAAGATCTTTTTTCATGATGTCAAAGCAGGTCATTGATTTTAGCAAAAATATCGAAACTTAAAATACACAATGCTTTTGCTAAACTGCAACTTCCTTTCAATAAAGGGATTTCCCCCCATTAAACTTGACGAATAAAGCCAAAAAAAAAAAGCTTTTTATACCTCCTCAAAAAGGTCAACCATTATGTTCCTAGCTCTCCACCACTAATGGACAAGAAGAAGTCCAAGAGATAACTCGCCTCAACATTTGTTCCACGCCGTCCGACCACTTCCATCCTCCAGCACACAAGAACTTTTTCTTCGCCTTTTCTTATAGCATAGCATCTCTATTAGTCCCCTCCATGACAGATGTTTAAAGCGAGTCCAGTGCCGATGAAAGGCCTCTGACCACGCAGCGAAAAAGGGCAAAGCGCTTTTCAAGCCGGTCCCCCATTGAAGGCTACACCATCTTCCCAGCTGGACACAGATTCCTTTTCCTTTCTGCTGCTGGCTGTTCTTTTTTATTCTGCCGGCCTCCCCTCCCTTTTTAATGCTTTTTTTTCTTTTTCATTTATTTTATTTGCTGTTGTTATTATTATTATTATCATCCCCGCTGTCCGCTTCGTTGGTCGAACCGGATTCGGCTGTCTGGTCGGATGACTGGGTTGTTTCTTCTCGTGGAGGTGGTAGGTGGAGAGGGAGCATCGGTGTGGTGACCCAGCGTGCCGGCATGGTGAGAGTGGCAAAAGAAACCCGTACAAGGGAAGACCCATAAACAGGTGAATTTTGGTGGACAGGAAATACAGAAAGATGATCAGAAAAGGTTACGAACAGTATTTTACGTACGAGAAACATCAAACATCATGAAATCGTTCATTGGAAAATAATTTCTACACCCTAGTGTTCTTTAATCTGCAGTATGATTTTAAAACACCACGGTTTTGGGAAAGAACGACTCCTAAATCAATATTTCGGTTATTACGAGAAGAAATTATTTTTATTAAAACTACTCTCAACATTTAAGAAGGACATTTCCAGTCGTGTAGCCAGAAAGAAATTATTGATGGGAGGATTTTTTGGGATTTGGGGAGTTATGAGGTACCTTAATTTAGACCTTTCCTATGGTCAAATAAAGAAAATTTCTGACTTTCGGGGAAATAATATCCCCGAATCCCACCAGGCTACGTTCCTGGACCCATCTAATCCAATTTCAGCCCTTTCTGATTCGTTTAAACAAGTATATAATATAAGGGTAAAAATCGTTGTTAGTTGTAGCGGTTAAGGTAGAAAATGAAGTCTGAAACGTTTGTCAGTAGATCTTGCACAGCTAGTTTCCTGAATGGCTTTGGATATGCATGCAACACCGGTAAAAAAGATAATATCATATCCAAAAAGAAAAAAAAAATGTCTTATACTTCAACTTCAACCCACCGTCTGTCTTTGGCATAAGATGATGACCACAATGGTTACAATGGAAGCAGATGCTCAAAACACTCTCTATACATAACACCTGTACGATTCTTCTCCTTTCTCCCCCTCTCCCTGAGGTACCAGCCGACCTGCCTCCTCCTCAGGGATGAGGGATGCTGAGGGGAGAGTCGGAGTTATTTCCCTTTGTCGAGAGGGCGGTTTCTTCCGGTATGCAAAGTGTCTGCCACGATTCTTCTTCTTTTTGGTTACATAGAAGAAAGGGTCACTATCGATTGTGTTGTATGGCTGATGAGGAAGAAGGGGCTATTTATTTCCTGTGGGCAGGGATTTTTTTGTAGGGATTTGCCGACATAAGGGGACTATTATTCTCTTTTACCGATCGTGAATGAAATGTTACAAATCTTTGCCAACGACAGTTCATTCATAAAAATGTGTGGAGGTGTTGTTTATACTGTTATTTTCCTTACATAAAATTTGACGGATAGGATTTGATCAGAGTCATGGCATGCCAATGATAATCCAAACAAAGTGGACAATCAATCGACACGAAACTTCTGAGCCAAGTGAGTTTTGCTGTTTTTTCCTACAAACGAAACAGAACGTCAAAAAAGGATTAAAAATATCCCTCTTGGTTGTAAAAATAAATTATCCTGGACGTAAGATGCATGATAATTTTAAGTGAGATAAAAAAGAAACACAGATTAAATGAGTGGAAATTATGATATTTTCAACTATAGGTAGCTATATTAACTTAAATACTATTTGAAAATCTGTGCAGAAATATTACTAAATATTTGCAATTAACCTGAAAAAGCTCACAAGTTCTTAAATTCCAACCGCATCCTCCTGATTTCAAGTTCAACAATACAAAATTTTAGGCGAAAACGAATTAATCTGACTGCTTAAAGGTTTCCACACGTCCAAGATCACCCAAGACAGAGATCCCAGAAACATTTTTCAAAACTCCACGATGATGAATTTAAGACCTCATTATCCCCTCCACTCACCCTCCATAAACCCCTCGCATTATTTTATCCCAGTTTTCCTCCGCCTTAACAACCCCTCAAAACTTAACTTCCAAAACTGGAATTAACACACACACGTCAAGGTTTCAAAACCATTCCGTTTAGCATCGACACCACCGATTCAAAAGGTATTGGGGCCATATTTTAACCATTCCTCTGGATGAGTGTCATCGGTTGCCATGACAATCCTTATCTATGGGACTTAATTTCCTCCCCAAAGGAAATCCCCGTGTAATCCCTCCCTCTTCGTCCCGGGTATAATCCTCCTCGCCAAACCAAAAGAGCAATGGCCTCCCCACGACGCTGGGTGGTCAAATCCTTTCGTCACCACCTGTGACCCCCGTAGGGAGAGTGACGTGCTGACCTCCCTTTTTTGATCTCTTTTTCTGCTTGCTCTGTGTCAAGGCAGATCGTGATAATAACCGCCATTTTTTGATCCCTCTGCTTTTCAAGGTTGGCCGCACTGGTCATCACTAGTTATGGGATTTGGGATTTCTGGGTTTTTTGGTCTTTGGTTAGGTTAAATTTAGTTAGTTCTTTAGAGAGAGTTGAAGATCTTCTATCTGTATTAAGGGTGATGTCAAGGATTCAAAGATAAAGAAAAAATATTGAAAAAATTAAAAGGGGATTTTTATGGAAAATCTTGGAACGAGATCTATGTAGTTTTTTAATAGTTAACATTTCTTCTCTCAATTAAAATTTAAGAACAAACTAAATACGTAATGATTGATAATTTCTATGTTGTGTTTGATACCATTAGTTTGCTGAAGTAATTATTTATTTATCTCTGTCAAACAGAGAAGCTCCAAATTCATGGCAGGAAAAAACAACACAGAACTGTTAAATTTAAAAAAAAAAAAAAACCCTCAAAATTATTAAAAGTTCAGGATTTATTCAGTTCATTCAGGATTTATTTACAAGAAAACAAATAAAAAAACAACTATACAGATATTAAAGGTGTCCCAAAATTAACGCAAGATTGTTTGCAACCCTAAATAAACACACGAACAACATATAAATCTAATTATTATTATTAATTATCATGTTAAATTAATAAAAACTGTGTTTTCTATGTAATTCAAATCTGGCGTTGATTTCGGGAGAAGATAAAATTTTTGATATATATTTGGCTTGGTTATTTAAACCTATTTTTTTATTTACTATTCGGTAAAGTTCTGAAATTGTGACTAAGCTGTGGAAAAACTATAAAATTCTGATTTGGATTTTCAATCTTCGAAAATATATTTGTCCATAACGTCGCTTTCGGTCGTTATATAAAGTCAATCACTATGAAATCACTTCAAAAAATCAAAAAACCATTTTTACAAAACAGACACATTCCAATATTCAGCCCCAAGCGATACACCCCCATCAAAAAATCCCCACTCAAACAACCTTCAACGAATTTCCCAACATTCCACCATTCCCCCGGTCGAAAGTGTTCAGCAGTGAAGCGAACTTCCCTACTGCGCGCTGCAGGAAAAAAAAATCTCAGTCAGTCAGAAAATTTTCTCGGGTCGCGGGGCGAAATTATGTCTCAAGGCCACACGGAATTCCCCGGAAACAACCGGAATTGGATTCGGGAGAGAACGGGAGTTCGAAAATTGAACGCCCAATCTGTTCGCTGTAAAAAGTAGTCGAGAAATGTTTATGGCATTTTTCTTCGCTGGTGTGGACCGGTCGAAAAATTCCCTACAAGAACGAAATGAAAAGGGGAGGAAATGGTGGACTGGGGTATTTCTTATATCGTGGAACTTTTCTTCGCACTGTCGAAAGTCGCGAATATATATAAAATAAAACGAGTTGTCCGCCCAGTTAGGCACGGTCCAGACGTGACGCGAGAGTCAAGTTTAACTTCTTTTCGAGGGACACAAAAAGAATATATAAATCTGCTGCTGGAGGAAGAAAATTGAAACAAAGGGCTATCAGGATAAACTATTTTTTGCGAGGATAAGGAATAAGCTGCAGTAGCTATGAAGCAGGGGGAAAAGAGGAACATGCTGGTGGAACTGACTGTTTTTTCAATGAATGAGAGGTATTTGGAATGATTTGACATGATTTTTTTTCTCTGGAGAACAAATAAGAGGGAGTTTTAAGGAATTTCTTTTAGATGGATGACCAAAATCAACAGTAAGGAATTTTATGAACCTAATAATTTAGTTATGAAGGAAATATATTTTGGGGTATTTCCTTTTTTAATCTACTTTACTTAATATATCGCGCTTTCTGTACTCTATCTCCATTAAAGAACCTCTCGCTGCTTTATTCTCTATTTTATTATCAAGTATCAATGATATGAAATCAGGGTATTTCAAAACTTCAAGCTGAAAAAAAAAATCTCTCTTCAGCAAAACTTTTGAAATGGAAACTTTCGAATCATAAAAGATGTTATAAAAAGCTAATCCTCATATTTTACAAAAGGGATGAAACAGTAATTAAGATTTTATGTTTGTAAAACTGCTAAGAAGTTGAGAGTGATTTTTTTTTGTTTTTAAGGAGATACGCAAGGAGGTCACAAAATCAAATCTGAAACCTTCAAGTGAAACCTTCTGAACTCAATTGATAAATGTGGTGACCATAATTAACAAAATTTCTAAATTTTGCTTCGAGTAACCTACGAGCCTACCTACTTGGTATACGCAACTGTTTCACCACTGTCACTTGTCATTACTAGGTTTCTTATTGTTCTTTGAGTACATGAAAAATACAGTAAGCCGAACAATCCTCTTTGACATCATTAGTTATTTTTTGACAGTTTTACGACAACATAACCTCACTAAACGTGACATACCACCTCCAGAACAGAAAGTTCATTTCGCACAAAAAAAAACCCACCTCCCATCAAAAAAACAAAAGCGAGGTGTTATGACATCTGTCCTCCACCAAATGAAATCGCCGTCAACGAGACACGTGCCGCCGTGCACCAATCAGCGCTCGAGAATGCCAGGCACACCGCCGGGGTAACAAGAAGAGAACAACAACACTCAACAGTAGAAGAGAACAAAAAAACAAAGAGAAATTCCCTTCTCCTTCTAATGAAGCCCAAATAGAATGATGCTGCTGGAAAAAGAAGGGCGAGATGGAAAGAATATATTTTCTTCCACCACCTCCTCATCCGCGGAAGTCGTTGAGAGAGGAAGAAATAAAGAAATACGAGAAGAAGAAAATGAAGAGAACAAAAGAGCATGACGTCCATTTCACGGATCGCCGTCGATCGAGAGAACCGAATCGAACGAAAAGTCGGTCCTCTCTCCACCCCCCCCCCTTCCTCAGGAGCAGTGAACTCTCCACTCTCTCCCTTGTGATGAATGTTACCTAAAAATGTCGTCTGCAGGGCAGTAAAGACTGCACCAGAGTGAGTCAGCCTTTATTTTAGGGCGGAGCTGTTAATGCGAGGAAAGTGACACGTTCTCTGGGATCGACTGACTGAAAATGTTGCGTCACTTTTCGGGAGGACACAGAAGGTGTGACATAAAGGCTCATATCGTTAAAAAAGCCATAACTCGTCAAAACTCGAAATATCACTCAAAGCCATCATTAGAACAAAAGGTATTACATTTATATGTAGAAGAAGTATGACAATTTTTAGAGGAATTAATTGATATTATATTTACAATAAATGTTTCAATATTAATTATAAATTTTATGTCATGTATTTGGTTATCTATTATGATTCAGGGGTTCCACGACACAATACATTTCTTTACTTTGTTTCTTTGTTTTATTTTATTTATAAGTAACCAACTGGGAAAAAAAGGCGTATAGAGTTGCCTAGAATAAAATAGTACAGCAGGCCAAGGCTGTCAGGCAGGCCATCAAGGGCTGTAGGGCAATCAAAGAAGAAGAATGAAATATAATAAAAATCAATAACTCTACTTATTACTAAAATTAATTATTATTATTATTAAAAGCTTATTTTCAATACTTACACTTATTCAATACTTATTGCAATACATTATATTCTGTACTAAAATTTAATTTTTAAAAAAATAATGGACTCAAAAAAGTGTATAAAAAAACTCCACCAAAAATAACCGTTTTGAAGATATTTTTTTTGTCACTTTTCGATTAGCCGGCCAAGACACCAATTGTTCTGACAAATTTCTCCCAAAAAAATTAATTACCAAGTAAAAAAAGAATAAAAATATATCAACTAAGTGTTGCTTTTAATCGTGTTTACATTGTGTTGTCATGAGTAATTTGTAAAACTTCGCAAGATTCGCGCTTGGCTAATGGAAAAGTATCCAATTTTCAGTCTATTAAATTCTTTCACAAACTATAAATAGTCTCCAACACTATCGACTAACCTCTTCAACAACAAACGAAGATAAAGAAACCACAGCAGATCACCAAAAACAACAATCAACCACCTATTTATACACCACGCACGGGAAAAAAATCCTAATTCAATTTTCCCTCAACAACGACGTCAAGACCGTTACAACAGGGCAATTTGTTACTCCAGGTAAGACATTCATCAACCCAATCCCCAAAAAAGAGGGCGCTCCAAAAACACATCAGAAAAAGAGAGAGAGACAAAGCTATCTTACGCCGCCATCTCTCGCGAAAAGGTCCGAAAAGAAAACGCAACTGGAAAAATATTATATCATGAAAGGGGGAAAGAGAAAATGGAAGTTTTTTTTTCATATTATTATTTTTTTCTTCGACTCGTTGGTTGCGTTTTACCGTGCGGGCGTGGTGAGATCGGCCTTATTTGTATAGAGGAGAACTGGAAGGCCCTTTGTCAAGTCCACCGAGGTGTTATTAACTCCTTTAGTCCTGGCCGCCCAGGATTCAATGGTTATCTCGGGCGGATTAGGATTGAAGGAGTTGAGGAGAGAGAAAGTAGCGGGCATGCTAACGGGTACGTATGAATAAATCAAGGAAAAAGGGGGGGAGGGACTTTTTTTTGATAACTTCACAAAAGCAGCTAGTGTGGTGCCCATTGCTTTCTGATGTATAAAACCAGTAGCCATCAGTGTTTCCATTTCGTTGTTATTTATTATTTTGTGCTACCGACCTGTCTGGTAATTAAAGAATAAAGCAGTTTCTAATAATAATGTTAATGAAATTGCTGTCAGGGAAACGACTGGTCTTTGTGATGGCAGTCTTGAAAACAAAGATTGAGGCTTGAAATTAGCGATGGACGATACATTTTTTTTTGTGATATCGGATAGGCATCTAAAAAGTGATTGCGTACAATGTAAAAAAAATTATAGGTAATGTGGAATTTAATAACTAAGCTTGAACAATTATGTAAAAATAAAAATTAGAGGGTTCTTGACTACAGAAAATATAGCCAAATTTTGACCTTGAGGTCAATTGATATAGAGCTATCCAATGTGGCCCATCAGACTATTTGGCTCTAGGTCTAAAATCTTGACCCCTGCATTATATGGGCAATTCCACGGGTATATAACTGGCCGACATTTTTGAAAGAAAACCATAGTATTTCGTAATTTACTTCCCAAAAAATAAATTTAAAAAACTATTTTCACCCAGTTTATTGCTTTCTTGTTAGCTAATTCTAATGGCATAATTAAATTTTCAAATATATTTATATTTATTTGTTTTAAATTTTAAACAACATGGTAATTGACTGACATTTGTGCTGCATAAATGTCAGTCAGTTACCGCGCTGTGTAAATTTAAAAAAAAATGAAAATATATTTGAAAATTTAATTATGTCATTAGAATTAGCTAACAAGGAAGCAATATAAACTGGGTGAAAATAGTTTTTTAAAAATTTATTTTTGGGAAGTAAATTACAAAATAAATATTTTTTTCTTCAAAAATGTCAGCCCGTGGAATTGCCCTCAGTCACTATTGAGTTAGCCCGACCAATCGCTATGGATGGCATATTTGAACCGGATTGTAGGACTCATCGTCATGAAGTAACGTAAAAATAGTAGTTCATCTCAAGTACAGAATTAAGGTCAAAAGGAAACCTCCAGAGTCATTGTTCTTACCTATACTCTTATCAAATGATGAAACAGTTAGCGGATTTAAGCTCTGAATTACTATTATAACCGGAAAATCCGTTCATGGGAAATGAGAGCAAACGAATTGCGCCGGATGACGCAAAAACTAGCTCAGGATTTATTTACAAGTACAGACAGAAGGAATAAGCTGTCGTGCTAAATCCGATTTAAGTTATAGAACCACTAATAACAGCTCGAGTGACAGTAATATTCTTCTGGCAAAACGTGTCATCAGTATAAGAAAGAGAGACGTGAGAACATGTAAAAAAATGTCTCGATTCTCACGAAGATCAATGACACAAAATCGTACAGGTGATTTTAGGATTCTTTACCTCAGCATAATAAAGTAGAATTCTGTTTAGAATGAACTGGGGATTAAGATAAATAATATTGGCGAACAATATTTAGTAATAAATTATTTAATAGTTATTTAATACAAAATTATTTTTTTTTATTATTATAAACGTCTTGATTAGTATTTAATCTCATCACAATAATCAAATATACTACACTTTCAACATCTGCTACCATTTTAGGGGATGGAAAATCATAATTAGTTTTCATAAAAATCGTAAAAATTATCCAGACACCCCAGAAATCTTGGTAAAGGGGCAAAAGCAATTTAAAAAAAAAATAAATATGAAAATTTTTTAATGGATTTTCAGAACGAAATTTAAAATGTGATTTTAAAAGCACAAAGCTCATAGTTTTTTGTAAATGATGTTTCCTTACAATGAACACATATTCTGTAAAACTGGTTTCACTGCAAGAGAACAGCTCTTGCAGGGAAGCAACTAATAAACAGAACTTGAAATGCTACAAAAAGTAAGAGAATAGTTAGTAGCACAATGCTATACTAAAATTAAATGAAATGCATGCTCCATATAGTTGCATGACTTTATCTACTGTGTTAGAACCAAAAACAATTTCAAACCACTGGGGATGCCAGACCAAAAGTGATCTATAATACATGGAAATGACTTTCTATTTGTTCAGGTGTTACGCAAAGGATATCAATATTTGGGAATAGTGCTTGACGCTTTGGTGGGTCAACTAAAAAGAAGTGGCTATCTCACGAAGCGCAAACAAGCATCTGGAAGTCATAGCATCTTTATGAGGAATGGCACGATTCATTTTGTTCCAGAATCGATTTTTTTATGCTTGGAAATCGATTGTAATAATCAACTCAAAATAGGCCAAATCATAACCGCAAGCATAGATAAATCGAGAGATTTAGTTTCAATGGATACTCATTCACTGCAAAATACTGAAAAATATTTGTTTGGTTCTTATTGGCTTGAAAAATATTGATTGTTATAAACATTTCTAAAACACCAATTGGGATTTTGAAGTTATAATAGTTGATAAATGTGCGTGGTTTATTATAGTAGTACTAATAATGATACAAATTTATTATAAGGAACTAAATAAGATGTTCAGAATATACAGAATTTATTGGGTTGTTCTTACAGGTTTTTTTTAACTTTTAATTTTAGCAACTGCAGCAATAACACTAAATAAAGAATATAAAAAATCTCTCTATGCTTTTATCCTAAATTTTATGATTTTTGGCTCAGATGCAGCTCAAATTAAGTTTTTTATTTCAAGATAGCTTCAATTCTGTTTGTTAAAAATTTACTACTTTTACAAATAACTTAAGATATGACCTGAGATTATATAAAGAAGGAAAATCGGAAAAAATTCATCACACACACAAACTTCATCAGCAATCAATTCGATTAATTATTAAAATCAAACACCCAATTAAACCACAACAACTCGATTACAGAATCGATTCATTGGCAAATTTTGATAGGCCTATTCCAAATATGGATGCCGGGCGAATCAGAATGCTCTCTTCATTAATGTTTGTCCTCTCTTTTGGGGCACGGTAGTTAATGGAGAGGATGGAAACGCATAAATGTTTTCGTGACTTATAAACGAGAGGCGGGCGCACTCAAGCTGTGAAAACACGGGGTCGTTAAGTGGCCACGAATCGCCCGGGTTCCGTTATAAAATGCCGCAGCTGAATCCATGCTAAAGAGACATCCGCTTTTATATTCATAATAATAACGACGATGAGAAAATGGAGAATATAGTTTTCTCTTTAGATAGAAATAGACATAATTCTTGATAAAGCCAGTACATGGAAGTTCGTACATACATCAAGCCAGAATTTCCACTTAGTGGGCAGTGGAGCTTAGAAAATTTTTTTATGATAGGGTCATTTTCATGGTGATTCTCCAGCTCACATCTTGGAGTGCCTTGGGCACAATCGCAACGCAATGACCTATTTTCTAGTCCATTATTAGTTCTGGACTTTATAAGAGTGAATGACTTAATGGACGTGCCGTGATAGATCTCGGGGATAAGCAAAAACAACAACAAATTTTTCTGAAATGGATAGTTTTTTTTATCAAGATTTGTTTGTTTGTTTATTTGATAGAACATTTAAGGTAATTCAAAATAAGTAATATTACAAACGTGATTTGAAATAATGATGATATTGCACACTTAAAATGACCGTCACAATTATATTATTCGCAAATTATATTGAAAACACAAAATTGTATTTTCTTTTTCCCAAAATGAACAAAATCAGCAAGTACATAAAATGCCAAAAACGAAAATTGATGAGTGATAAACAGCCCAATTGCAGCTAGTTTTATTGTCATCATATAGTGGCCTTATTCACTGCTACCTAACCAGCGTTTAACCATTGGTTAAAGAAGGATTCCACCAATCAAAGTCAGCAAAAAGCTCACCTTCTTTCTTTAGCTGCTGGTTAACCACTGGTCAGATGGCAGTGAATAAGGCCATTTTGCCATTTAAGTTATAACACAAACGTAATTTCAAATATTTTTTTTCGGGAAGGGGGCTTTTTGCTCTTTTCTCTGGTTTTTATGATACATTGGAAAAATTCTTTCAAAGTATTCCTCAATTTTGTATTTTCAATGCAATTCTAAATTCACGATACTTCCCCTATGAATAAAACGGTTAGGTAGTACCTAATTTGAATGATGCTGAATACCTAAAGAACTCAAAACCCATGTTTTTACTAAAATTATCCTTAAAAACAAGTTTCATTTTATACTGCAATAAATTTAAGTTATAATGAATGCATATTAAGGCTTACCAAGAGAAGGATGGAGTTCATGTAGATAAAAGGTAAACAGTTCTAAGCTTTACAAATGAGTAGGGTTCGAGCTTACCTGAAAAATAAATGAACTAGTTAGACATAAGTATGCAACAATAATGGTTAAAAAACAATGGCTAATGAGAATACAAATAGTTATGTGCAAAAGCTAATTTCGTAATGATAAATATTTACGATTATTTTTTTTTAAATTAATGATTGCAAATGGAAAGAATGCTGAATTTGAGGGCTTTGTAAACGAACTAAAATTCAACCCTCATTAACCCTTAACTACCTGCTCTGGTATGTGGAGAATTTTTCTCAGTTTGAGATTTGACTAGAAGGCCTACTTTAATATTTCTGCTTCACTTTTAGATTTTTACTTCCATCTGTGTATTACAAGGGACTCGTGCTGAATGATAGAGTATAAAGGTTCTTTTTATCATTCATTCGAAATTAAGAGTTTGAGGGTCGTACTTGGTATGAGAGACAAAGAATGACCACAATAGAGTGTTATGAATGCAACAACACATTATTTACAAAGAACATGCCAGAAATTTTTAAATTTTAATTTTCATCATCGGAAAAACACGGTGAAGCCTAACTGATTAAGTACTACGGACATTTTGTAATTTAATGAACGATTGCAGGTAGGTAAATACAGATTTTCAGTTTTTTATTCATATTTTAACTCATAGTTATTGTATTTGTCTTAAAACTAACCCCATAATACATTAATCTTCTACGGCCTAAAACAAGCTGGTTAAGTTTATCGAACTTCGGAAATATTTCCAGACTTTGATGAACGACAACAACACGCCCACGTTTTCTACGCAACACTTCAAAGAGAGCTCGAAGATTGTGATGGATGACGCCACAAAATTAATCGCAATTAACCTCACACAACATCACAAAACAACACAACTCCGCAGAATTAGTTAGCCCACTCTTCAACTAATCACAATCATCCAGCTTCTGGTATAATCAATAACGAGTCTCCGCAACCAGCGATCACGAAGAGTGACATGGGAAAGAAAATCCGACTCACGGAAAATCCACAACACACACAAGACTGATAAAACCGGCATTAAATACCTCCATGAATCATTACGGTCCTAAATCCATTATCGGCGTCATTAGAAGCTCAGCTCCAGAAACAAACACGGGACAGATCAAGATGTAAACCCGGGTCCGGGCCCATATATTCCCAAGCGGACGGAAGACAGATTTACGGGCCCCGGGCCCCTTTTGCTATCCGGTCACGCGTGATCCCAGATCGAGACCCGATGATCTACTCCGACGGAGCAGAAGAAATACGGCCCTGGATCTGGATTTTTACGATCCTCGGAGTCAAGGGGCCACAAGAAAAAAATACGTGGAGAAGATCCATCTATCTCAATGTCTGGAGGGCTGATCAGGAATGGCTGTCTCATTAAAGACATGGGAGATCTTTTGGATCCTGTTATCTCTGGTCATTTGAGGGGAATTAGAAAAGAAGCGGGTTTTGACATTCCTCTGCCCAGATGCGAGCTAAATTTTAATTTTCCGCCACGCTGATCACTATCTGTCTCACTAGACTGGAGAACCGTGTAACTATCAGAAAACCTACGCCATTTCTCCAAAAGAAGAATTAAAGAGATTGTCTCTACGTTTAAAATGGTTACAGGGTTAGTAGCCATAAGGATAAGGAGTAGGAAAAGGAGTGCGGGATAACTACAATATTTTAAGCATGTAATTTAATGTAAGTTTGTTAACTTAAAATACAAGGTTAGGGGAACATTTTACTACTAAAAACTTGCATCAGCATAATAATCGAACTTAAATTTAAAAATATATTTTAGGGACTATTATTTTATAAGGTTCTCATCAAGAACCAAAGATAGCTCACTGAGTTCCCTAACAAGCTATGATCTGAACTTCCCCCCCCCCATAAAGGTTATGAGTTTAAAATAATAATTTTTAAATCCAATTTGAACAAATAATTCATACTATTACATCGGGATAATAATGAGGGTACTTTTATACTACACAAACGTACTCATATTAGCATGCCTGCTTATTTGTTTATAAATAAACGAATATGCAGTTTAGTTCCATCTGCTAATAACATAACATACCAGTGGAATAAAAATAAAGCTTTACATAAAATCAAAGAAGTAAGTATACTTTCGAACTAATGGACGCCAACGTAAAGTTGGAGTCTTTACAAATAATTATGTTGACTGAGGGAATTGTACACACACATAGAAGGGTCAACGGACTCCATTTTGAAAGTTAATCTAACTAGTAACTAGTTTCTTCCTACAAATGATGCATGTAAACACACAATAAAGCGTTAACTATGGTCGTACCAGTTCGTTACATAAAATATAACAAGCATTGTGAAAACATTTTTCATTGTTGAAAAAGAAATTAATTTATTCATAATGGTGCAAATATTGGCGCACTTTGATTATGAGATGTTTGCAGCGTGAATGGGAAGATGGAACTACTGAAATAGTTTCTGCGGTTTGCGAAAAGGTAAAAACAATCTCAGACCATTTTGCTTTAGGATTTTTATTAGCAGCTAAGTGGTAGTGTACTTCTGAGAAGAAAGGAAATTCATTGTTTAAAAAAGTTGAAAGAACGAGGTAATTTAAAAAAAAAAGACAATTGAAGTAGTTATTTGTGTCAGAGTTGTTTCCACGATTCCACGAAAAACGAGAATTTTTAAATTAGTTTGTTGGTTTCACTAGTTGACTTCGTTTGTGAGTGAAATTGGAAGTTATCCCTTATACTGTTAAAAAGATAGGTTAAAAGGAGTCTGCAGAAATACAATACAATGTAAGTTTTCGTAGAAAAATATAAAATTAAAATCTTGCTTGACACACCATAGTTAGCTAAAAACCATCTAAAAAACATCTAACTTTTTAATAACATGTTTGAGATTAACAAATACCAAATTTCTAAAATAATTTTTGCAAAATTGTAAGTAACAATTAATATTTAACTAACCAATATATTTGGTAAAACATCTGTGTATTCTAAAATCTAAAATTAAAAAAAAATAATAAAACGGTTCAATGCAAAAATTTTGAAAAGAAATTTCAAGCTTGTCTAGGGGTAAGTTTTTAAAAATTAATTAAGACATTACTGATCCCAAAGGAATCAAATACTAATCAATTACATGGAACTATCAACTATCCAGGTCCTAGTACTGTCTGTCTATCACAAGATGAGCTCTGAACTACTAGTTGCGTGGTTGTGGCGGTTGCTATAGAAACAATACTAAACGAAAGGATGTAAGAAATGTAAACCAGAGTTCATCTTGCGATAGACAGACAGTAGTGAACTAGTAAATCTATATCTGCGGTCAAACAACATCTCCCGGTGCTATTGCTATTCAACTGAAGAAGCTCGAAGACATTAGAAAAATTGAAATGAGTAAAAAGACTTCCTTCATCAAAAACTACCCGAGGGAAAAAGATAGGTTTTGTTCGCTTCTCGCTAAACATATGCATCTCCAGAAATGACTTATCAATGAGAACAATGTGTCCAATCAAGCATACTGAAGAGGGCAAAAGAAACGCTCTCACAGGGTAATGTCCAATAGAGTAAAAAAGAGCCGCGTAAAGATACAAAGCGCGCAGAGAGAGAGAATGAATGAATAATTCATTTCATCCCATCCAGAAATTAATTGAAGTGAATAAATAAATAAACAAACAACTAAAAAAGCAGCGAGATAAGATAGAAGAAGCCGGGGAGGTAATATTTCCCGTCCTGTCAGCGCCGTTTCAAAACATGACACACTCAGTTGAAGAAGAAAAAGGCGAAGGCCGTCAATGGAGATAGAAAAAGGCACAGCAAATAAAAAAACATGACTGGAAAACACGTTTTAATATTCAGATTTTCGCTGGGCGTGACATGCTGAAGACTAGACACAATCCTGGAGACTCCGTCCATGGGTTTATTTTCGTATTTTGACCCGGCGCGTGTCGAAATTTTTTTTCTCCTTTTCCAGAACTGGCATTTTATGAAGATTTTAATATTTCTTCAGCAAGGGGGGAAGGGAGAGAAGTGTATATGTGACAAAAGGCGACTGCTTTTCATATATCGGAAATCTCTGAAGGGGGCATTTGCATGTGAGGAGGGTGACAGAGGGAAAATAAGTTACTTAAGACGTCTTTCACTTTTGTCGAGAGGGTGCATTAAGCCAGCTGGAGTTCTTCTTGACATCAGTCAGAGAAGGGAGTCCCCTTCGTCTTTTTCACAGCTATTCGGATGTCAGAAATGAGACGAATTATACAAATAGGATCAACCCATCATCGGAAGCAAGTATCGTTAAGGAACGTTTCCATTTATGCGTTTGGTTGCAGTACGACAATCCGGCGAGAGCCAAAAAGTATACTTAAGGCGACTTAATATCTTCCACTTTTGCGTTTGGTTTTGGTTCTTGACCGGACAAATTACATCATTTTTACATGACACATTCGTCATTTGGTCAAATCTGGATTGCCGTACCCGCAACCAAACGCAAAAGTGGATACAGACCTTTAAATATTTATCTCTTTAGCTCATTATAAGCACACGATATCAACCGATATTGCAACGAAATTAGATCGAGAATATAATACTACTGTAATTTTACATTAGAGCAGGCCCTAACAACATAAGGCACGCTGTTGTGGCTTAATAAATCTCGAATGATTCTAATAATAAAATGGATTGAGGAATTTTAAAATTAAAAAGGGAATATTTTTAGCTTTACTTCATAGTTGGAAATCAGCATATTTAAATAATGATTGCTTTGGTAGGCAAGAAAAATGATTATTTAAGGAAAGGTTTAAAGAAATTATCTAAGATAGTAAATTATAGTAGTAAGAGTCTGATAGCTAAATTCTACACCGTTCTTTTTAAATGCGTATTTCTCCTGCATAAAATAATAGGTTCCCATCGAAAATTTCAACACATACTTAAAATTTTCATATTTTTTTACCAACCGAGATTTAATATCCATTCGAAAATTCAATTAGGTCAATTCAAACAGATTTTGCTGTTCATTCAGTAAAATATCAAAATGCCCTTGAAGAGATCAATACATATTTTAAATTTAAAACTGCCACGCCCTATCGCTAAATTAAAACCTCATTTCAATTCGAAGGGCACGAACGCGCTTCAAAATAAACAAACCCTTATTGGCAAGCCAAATTGATTTTCAATATTAAAAAAAAGGAACCAGAACATGTGATTGACAATTAACTACTAGAAATTGTCACTTTCTTGGGAAAGGTATGGTGAAACAGTTCAAACTGAAAGCGTAAACAAGAAGCACATTTCGAGACATCCAGTCCAGAGCATAGTCCAGAGGGGAGACAATAGAGATTTTATTTACAGTTTATAATATCATTATCTTGAACTTTAATACCTCAAAAACTGTTATAGTAAGTTATGGTTAAAACTATTTTTAAACGATTTTATTAGACTTGCTCTGGGCCGCGTTTCAAGGGTGGAATCTTACAACTCGATTTTCAGGCACTTCCTGATATGCCAGGACCCTGACACTTTACTGTAACCCTCATGACCCTGCAATACACAATTATTATCTAGTCAATAATCAAAGGATTAAGTTAATTAACGAGTATTTTTAACTATCGGAAAAACTGAAATTTGAGACCCTTCAAAAAGACTTTAGCTCCCCAAAAAAGAACAATACTGTAATATGCGTAGTACACAATTGGAATTTATTAACTAATAATTAACGATGTAATTTAAAAATGTCATTAATGAAAATACCTTTTTGACCTTATTCCTTTATGCAGATAATAGTAATTATAAGCGAGGGGCTTCGAGGAACAACGATTGAATAGTGTTAAATATTAGATAATATAAAAAGCTTTTGAACCTCTCTAAATCGAATGGTCATGATTGTTTGAATGCAAAATAAAAGAAAAAATTGAATTAAGGTCCCCTTCAAGGAAATTTTAAAAGCCCTGTCAATGATGATGATTTCGTGTCCCCGACGAGGCCAAATCAAATATTGCCATGGGCGGAGATGACAACCTTGGCAATCTCCGTAATGTTGTAATATTGTTGAGGTCGATTTCAGAGAAAGCACTGTCAATATTGGATTGTTAACGACTTCTTATTTTACTGGATGACAGGAGCTTTCTTAACACTAGAGTAGCGTCACAGAAAAAAATTTCGGAGGGGGGTATAGAAATTTTAAAAGATATGGGGTATATTTAAGTTTTTCTGTGATCAAAAAAGAGGGATGATTTGGGGGATACATATCAGAATCCCTTCACCTAGCAATCACTACAACCAACGTTTTATCTCATGTAGGGGAAATGCCCGTTTCTTCACCCGAACTTATACAAATTAGATGATAAACCACTACGATCTAAATGGGACTTACCAGTGTCACGAATTTCTTTTTGCAAAACTCCACGCAGGGAAGCCAAGCCAAAGGGCACTCTACACATAACCCATCATACACTTGCGTTCATTGAATTTCTCCGCGAGAAATAAACGAAACGGAATTCACAACTACGGGCTCATCAAGTGCGCGCGCGTCGTCGGGAACAAGATCATTAATCCCGTTCGAAAATTACGCTCCGGCCCACCTGGATTCCGAGATTTTCTCACCACAACGCCGAAATGGAATTATTTGCGGCGACCCAAAACTGTCGCCATCAGCGGGCTCCGAAAGAGAGAGAGAGAGAGAAGGGGTCAAACGGGCTTTTCAATCATCCACGCGCTACTGGATGCGAGCTGTGATTGCCTCCTTTTATAATTAAATCGTCGGAATGTCCGATGAGTGTGGAGAGAAAGGAGACACGTTTTACCGCAGAAAACTGAGTGAAGTGGTGAGAATTGAATGGAGTTACTGTACCATTTCTGAACAGTAGTCATTGATTATAATAAATTATGACAGATATCTTTTGGGTAAAAATAACTTGACGGGTTCCGAAATAGCCAAATCAAATACTGACAAAAACAGTTATCGTTGTCTAAGGGTTCATTTCCATTGAAAACGCGACGTTGAGTTCAACGAATCAGACAAGCGTTAAAGATACGCCAAACCTATGTCTTATGTTTTGGCAGAAAATAATATCCCATGACCTCTTCTAAAATATAGATGATATTTGATCCAGTAGTTGTCCTTTTATGGCCATATCAAAGTGCAAATTTCATATTATATCCACCTAGGTCCTAGGTGGATATAATATGAAATTTGAATTGTGAATACAAGCTTGTATTCACAAGAAATTTTTATTAAACTAATGCAATAAATTATCATTACTTGTGACTTGACACACATATTTCTGGCTTTGTGCGGTATAGTACATCCAGATTGCGTTTGTAACCCAACCATTAATTCTTATATGATTCTAGTTGAGTGTCGTAATTACTGACCTACATGAGAATTTTCAAACAATAGTTCTGAAACACACTCATTTTGACCAAATAAATGCACTACTGCGTAAGATGACTAAATATAGAAAATTTTGCTGAAACTTTATGAGAACGAATTTATTTCCGTTTCTTATCTCAATAATTGAGCCAGCTTAAGATCGTCAAGCTCTGCGGAGGGCGGATGAAGATGAGATATCAAGCTTCTGTTGCTCACAAGTCCGTATCACCTGTGGAAACCATACTTCATTCTAATGACATAATTGATGAATGTGTTTTTACTAACCCATTACCCTGGATATGCGCCCACAGTAGGAAAGATCAACTATTAGTTCAAGTTTATAGCTACCGATTTTTATAACTTGAATGGAATTTTTTGCTGCTTGTTTTATAACGAAAGTTAAGTTAGTTAATAAAAACATGAATTCATTTATTAATGTAATTGTTTCCAAAAGTTCATTGTAAAGGGGTGTAGTCTGAGGGGGAATTTCATTTGGGGATATATATCCCACATTAGAAAATTTCCCTTTTTTACCCATAGAAAATAGTTTAAAGTTTCAAATATCCCATATCCCCCCTAAATTTCAATATCCCTCTCAGAAATATTTTCTGGGTACGCCACTGTCGGTGTCGGTGTCTGTTTATTTTTCTTAATTTTATATTTAACTTATATCAAATGGAGGGGTTTTTTTTTGTTTACTGTTTATAGGATTACTACACGCAGGGACGAAAAATATACCCTGAGTTCCATTGGTGTACAAAGGACATGGCCTCCCCTGCCCATATTTTGGATTGTTTGGGTTTTACTAAAGACGAAGTCCTCAGAGACTCACAACTGTTTTTAGACTTTTTAGATATTTTTGGATTCATGGGGATTGTCTAGTCTTGCAAGACAATTCCGACATAAGTAACAACAACAACAACAGGATTACTACAATAAAATACATAATACCCTTATCAAACTCAGTTACTTCTCGCTTGTTTTGCATTTAAATAATCCAATACTAACATTAAATAAAACAGTTATTAATTGAAAAAACTACCAGTCCCTCTGATAGGTCATTGAGATAAAAAAATATAAGTTGCAATTCTATGCTTCTGGCTGGTACCTGTAGAACGGTTTTCTCCTTTATAATAGACAGTATGCGGAAAAAACAACTTAATAAACGACATGCTTTGTAGCTGGATTTTTGCGTAGAATGCAAATCTATGCAATAATTTTAGTCTGTGTAGTGTTGTATTTTACCTTTTGAAAATTCAAACATTTGAAATACAGAACACACTCTCAATATCTCGAACTTCGATATTTTGAACAGCTTAGTAATTCGAAAATCTCGATATTTTCGATATTTATTGACTTGGAGGTAATGGTAAAAGAAGTTGCTTTTTTACATAACTTCCAAAAAGTTCATTTGTACAAGATAGTTTCGATAGTGAAATATCGAACAGAACTAAATACAAATGAATGAAATGATTTTGTGTGTTCCAAGGGTTATAAAGGCAAATAAATTTATTCAAAATGACAGGTGAGAACTCAACCCCACACAGTACGTGCAAGCAACAAGACAATCCAACCCGATGGAAGCAACTAATGAGAAACATCACGCGAATTAATAAATAACAAGCACAGTCATACATAACAAACCGTTAGGGAAAAAACACTACGGAAAAAAATTCCCGATTTTCCACCAAGCATAACATAACACGCAAGGGTATGAGCAATGGAAAAAAAAGGAATTTCGAAACTTTCAATACAGACAAAGCCTGGACGGATTGCGGGGGAGGAAGCCTCTGCGTTTTCACTTTTTTTCGCGTCGAATTTCTGAAAATGGGAGTCCGTCACCCATATATGTAATATAACAAGAGAGAGAGCTTTGAACTTCAGTTCCCATTGTAGAGTGGAATGAGAGGGTTGCAATTTAAAGAGATTGTATTTTCATATCTGCCTCATTCAAGAAACTAGTATATCCAACTGCCAATCCTAATCAACTTCATTTTCTGTTATAGATGGGTACTTACGTATTAACGCCACCGCAGCTATTTTGAAAGTGTTTTGATTTTAAATAAAGTGTTTTATTTTACAGATAAAATTTTAAATAAAGTGTTTTATTTAAAATCAAAACACTTTCAAAATAGCTGCGGTGGCGTTAATACGTAAGTACCAGATGTAGTGTTCGGGCTATATCTTTTAGTTAGTTGGAGTTTGGTTAGAAATTGGTTGATTGAATGATTGTGACTGCTTCGTAATGGCTCAGATCGAGTTATAAGGGTTTATATTAATTTCTTCTAATAATTTCTCACAAAAATAAAAATTCACAGTTGGAAATCGTTCTTTCCCAAACCTCAGTGCTTCAAAATCATCGCAAAGGAAAAACTAACTTGAATGGAAAATTTTTTTCACACTGCACGATTTGACATTTTTTTCTCTCCTGTTATAAATTCTCCATAGTAAGGTCCATTTTTCTACTTCCATACGCATATTTCCCAATTCCACCTCACAAGACACGAGCAAGACCTATGATTGGTTCGTCAGATAATTGCCATACCAAATACGGGATTGCCAGGCTCTCAGGAAACGCTCTGATTGGTCCCTAAGTGAAAGTACTTAAATTACGTCTATGGGACTAATGTTACAGATTTCTTTATGCCACTGTTTTTTCCCGCCACAGGGATACCACACCAAAGCTCCCTCTTCTTGTATGACCTCTATGCTACCACCCCTCCGAAATGCACTCACCCTGGCGTATAGTGTTACGGAAAAAGAATTCCTGATGAAGAATAATTATGCTAATTCGGGCGGGGGCGTAATAGATCAGAAAAGCAACTGTCATTAAAAGGGGAGTTTTTTAACGTTCTTTTTTTCATCTTCACCCCCTGAGCGCGAACCTAAAAATAAGGAATAGAGGAAATTAAGAAGAGAGAGAGGGATGATTCGGGAGGACCTCTCTCCTTTTTTTTTCTTCCAGAGAAAGACCAATTTGGGAGGGTTTTTTTTAATTTTTTTCTTCTCAATTAAGGTGCAAGGGGAAGGAAGGAACCAGAAAACATACAAAGGCGGGAGACGAAATTGGATTAGGAACGCGTTTGTTGAAGTCGAGAGGTGGAGGGTTTTTCAATGGAAAGGCGATTTTGATTTCATTTTAAAGGCTGTTGCTGTCTTCTTTTATAAAAACTGACTCACAGAGAGAACACTCGTACGCCAATTTAGATGATTTATGGCTGTTTCAGATCGTTTCCCAACTACGTATTATATTATAAGACACTTTTCTCGTCGTTTTAGGACTTTTACCACTGCAACAACCCCAATACAGCTTCACTGCTGACTGAGATGAAGAAGAGTTATGAACCTATAACAAAAACTAATTCTTAGATTAATTTAATTGGAGACTAATGCCGTATTTCTTTACAAAACTTGAAATAATTATTATAGAGTTACTATAACAAATATTCAAAAAAAAAAAAATGTATATGAATACCTTCCTTTTATATGGCAACCACTGCATGTCTTCTAATGTGACCACTTATTATGAAGTAATCCGTTATATTTACAGTAGAATAAGAAAAGAGAAAAATTTTAGAGGATAAAACCTTCTTAAAAGAAATTTCAAATAGAGTTAAGTTGTGCCATGTATGAAAGGTCTTATAAAAGAAAAAAGTTTTGAATAAAACATCAACTCACTTCACATTAAGCTCCTACGCTTCATAAAACAGAATACTAATACGGTTTTTTAATTCAATAATTTTATTATTCTGATAGGGGAAAACATCCATCCGCCCTTTGCTATTAAATAAATAATAAATCACCACCTAGGCCCTCAAATGTTTGAACAATGAAATTTCGTTTCTTTAAAAATAAAAAGCATTACATTAAAAGCATCCCCACAACTTCTCCTACATCAATGACCAAAAAAGACCTGAATCTACGGTCAACCACATCCAAGTCCAAAACCGGCGACAAGAAACGAACACATTTTTCACACGCAAAACGTTATTAATCGATCCCCTCCTCCCGACGCGAAAGCTCGTAATCATAAGGCGCGCATTCTGGTCGCAGCAGAACTCATTTGACAGTAAAATTCGACCGACAATTAACATTCACAGGTGTGTCCACCCTACCCACTAGTAGAAGTGGTGACAGATCCAGCACACCGCCGCTCCCCGAGAAGAAGGAAAAAAAAATGTCGCCGCGGAATCAGGAATTCCATCTCGACACACGAGGTGAGGACATGTCCGAAGAAAAATATTCCTCGGTAGCATCCCACTGTTTTACGAGGCATTCCTGACGCGAGATAAATTTTTCTCTCTCCCCAGAACCTCGCTTTTTGTACATAAAAAGGAGATATTTGCTTTTTATAGTTTGGCAACGGAATAAGTAAGGTTTATTTTTTTTTTGGTACCGTTTTATTCTTTCGGGGAGAGAGGAATTGTCGAGGGAGCGCTGGTTCATTTTATTCGCTTTGGTGAGATGGACTGTTTAACATACAGGGTGTCCCACGAAAAGTGGCCCAACCCCTATAACTTTTGAACCCCTACAGATATAGTCATGAAAGTGGGGTCTAGGTATAGTAAAGTGACCATGCCCTATCCGATGAGACAACTTTCAACGCCCTCTAGCGGAAACTTTAGGAGTTAAAATTTTTATTTTAAAAACTATGTGAGGTATGTGGAAAAAGTCAGTGACTAAGTTGTAGAGCAGAATCGATTCATTATAAATCGACACCTCCACCCCAAAAATGCCTACAATAAAACTCATTAAACGCCCGTTTATTTGAATGTGATTTGGAACACTCAACCTCACAAAGCGCTTAAAACGCTTGCTTGTTTATTTGAGGTCTCGAACACTTAACCTCATGAAAATAAGCTTTTTACATTTACCGCTGATGCTGTATGTGCTTCCCGTCCGCGACAATGCACATTTGGACTCTAGATTGAATATCGAGTTGCTCATTTTACACCTCACACACAATTAAGCATAATTAAACAATAAAACCAAAATTCAATAGCCTCTTAAATAGTATATCCAACGAGATAGAGCGTTTCAAGCACCAAGTTACTACATGCAAAAGCGTTTCGTGAAGTTAAGTGTTCGAAACCTCAAATAAACAAGCAAGCGTTTTAAACGTTTGGTGAGGTTGAGTGTTCCAAATCTCAATTAAATAAACGGACGTTTAATGAGTTTTACTGTAGGCAGTTTTGTGATGGAGGTGTCGATTTATAATGAATCGATGCTGCTTTACAACTTAGTCATTGACTTTTTCCACATACCTCACATAGATTTTAAAATAAAAATTTTAACTCCTAAAGTTTCCGCTAGAGGGCGTTGAAAGTTGTCTCATCGGATAGGGCATGGTCACTTTACTATACCTAGACCCCACTTTCATTACTATATCTTTAGGGGTTCAAAAGTTATAGGGGTTGGGCCACTTTTCGTGGGACACCCTGTATAAAGAGACTTACTTATTCTGTAAGAGGAGAGTTTCCCTATAAATCACAAACGTGATAAGGTATCCGACTGGTCTGAAATCATCGTTTTCGGCAAAAAATGTGAAAATGAATTTATTATTTATTATTAAAGCTAGTTTAATAAGGTTTAAAAAAAGGTCTTACTTTTTATCCTAGGTAAATTAGAAAAAGTGTTATGGCAATTTTATTTTTCAGTAACGTGTCATACTATAGAGTGTTTTCAGGTGACGTCACGACCAGCTAATTTCTTTTAACTGTTAACCTTTGTAGGGCTTTTAACTGTTGCTAAGGCGGTTGCTAGGTAACGAGGTATATGTTGCTAAGGCGGTTTTTAAGTATAGGGTTACGTGATTGCAAATACTCCAATAGAAGAATTCCACGGCCAGTCATTTTCTGTAACTGTTAACCTCTGTAGGGCAAAAAACTGTAACGTTTCTGTTGCTAAGGCCGTTGTTAGGTCCGAGCCATGTGATTGAAAATGCTCTATGGCCGGAAATGTCTATGCACGCGCTTTGTGAGGAATGGTATTTTTGAGCAATAGGGTTCACGGAAAACAAGATCCCTCGTATACTACTCAAAGTACGATAATAAAACTTTCTGAGTTTGTTGTTCATATTATGATGAATGTTAAGTTCTATAACACTGTTCAACAAATTTGACCTTCAAAATTTTTTCTTTGATGAAAATAGTCATTTCTTATAGATTTTGGGTCGCTGAAAACGAAAATCGCCATCAAAATTCTCAATTGGTTCGGGATTTTCCGGGAACGGCCCCTCCCCCTTTTTACGTTTTTTGATGACTTAATGACTTTGAATTCGATTTTCAGTGTCAAAAAGCATTACTGAAGTCTTGAAACTACTCAGAAACGGACAAGGAAGGTTTAAATTTATAAAATGCGAAATTTTGTAGCAAATGGATAGGTTTAAGGGGTCATTACCCCCCTAAAAAGGCGAAAAAATAGCTAAAAATAATAGAGATTTTTATACGATATTTTTTCCTATTATTTTTTACGCAATTCACCTTTGAAGGGTCCTAACCCATCCCAAAGGACCCAAATTTGATGTCAATATGCAGCAATAATTTTTACTAAAAGCGGTTGAGGTGTTAGCGCCCCAAAAGCCCCCGCGGAAGAGTACGAAAGACCCTCTCAATCGCGTTGTCACTCGCGCGCTCTGGAACTCACGTTCAATTCGTGTTTCACCCTCGGATAACGCGATTTATGAGACAGTCATATAAACTGAGCTAATACATGGTTTGGATGTTACCACTGGAGGTATGAACTTATATGGTAATGTATCTCCTTTTTTTATATTCCGTTATTTATCTACTGACACTACTTGAAATTTTTCGTAACTATAACGCCCCATAGAGTAATAAAAAAATTAATTACTCAAGAAGCAGAGTAAATTAAGCATTTTGAGGGTGATTTTTGTGTTTAGCGACCCAAAATCTGTAAGAAATGACTATCTTGATCTCTAAAAAATTTGACGATAAAATTTCATATATAGTGTCTCTACACCAGTTCTATTCCGCCCGCGTAGTACCAACACCCTGTTTGACAGATTTAGTGGCCAATTAAGTTAAAAGGTTCAGTATACCATACATTTATATGCCCTTATGTATATTTTAAACTTCTCAAAGCAAAAATATTTTTTCCAGAGCACGAGTGACAAAGCGATTGAGAGAGTCTTTCGGACTCTTCCGCTGGGGCTTTTGGGGCGCTAACACCTCAACCGCTTTTAGTAAAAATTATTGCTGCATATTGACATCAAATTTGGGTCCTTGGGGATGGGTTAGGACCCTTCAAAGGGGAATTGCGTAAAAAATAATAGGAAAAAATATCGTATAAAAATCTCTATTATTTTTAGCTATTTTTTCGCCTTTTTAGGGGGGTAATGACCCCTTAAACCTATCCATTTGCTACAAAATTTCACATTTTATAAATTTAAACCTTCTTTGTCCATTTGTGAGTAGTTTCAAGACTTCAGTAATGCTTTTTGACACTGAAAATCGAATTCAAAGTCATTAAGTCATCAAAAAACGTAAAAAGGGGGAGGGGCCGTTCCCCGAAAATCCCGAACCAATTGAGAATTTTGATGGCGATTTTCGTTTTCAGCGACCCAATCTCTATAAGAAATGACTATTTTCATCAAAGAAATTTTTTCATTGTTGAACAGTGTAATCTAAGGCCAAGTTTTTAAATCTAGTGATTTTTCAAGTATTTTTACATAAAAAATTGTGTTTTTTTTTTTTTTGATAAATTTCTATATAAGTGATTTTGAACATCTGTATCTCCGAAACTTGCAATAATAATGTAATTGTTGTAGTTCCAAGCACAGATGTATAGATAAACTTCAATTTCTACCAACCAACATGTTTATACCTTGTGTAGAAATTTTATAAACGTGTTTGGCGTAACGTGAAAATTTTGCCTTATTTTCACTCAAATTTCTCAATATTTTAAAAAATAATTTTTAAAAAATTTTGATTTTTAGTTTATTTGTAGTTTTGAGACACATTCTCTTGAAAAACAACCTTTAAAAATTTATTTATGTAAAATTTAAAAAAAAAGTGTCCGAAACCAGTCGGATACCTTAAAGTTGGCTTTGGTTTAATAAGTTTTCTATTTAGGGGAGAGGGGGCACAAAAAATACATTTTTGACTATTTCTCCATATATTTATAAGATATTAAAACAAAATCTGATTTACTTAATAATTTACAGCTTTCTTGAAATTTTGGTACCCTTTTCAGAAGCATTTATCCAGAAATTTTAACTTGAATCATCATTCTAAAACTTGAAAAATTCTGTTCAAATGTGTCCCAGTGAAGGGGTACATTTGAACGCCTGCGTAAATAATACAAAACTCATTTTTATATAGAAGCTACAAAATTTATTCCTCATTAAAGTTTACACTTAATTAAACAAACAAATAGAATTACAAAGTATTATTATGAAACTGAGTTATTAAGTCATTTTAAGGAATGTCAATGAAGTACCAATAGAGCTAAAAATTCATTGGATAAAATATGTAAAAAATACTTTTAAATTGTGTGAAAACAAATTTCAATTTGGTTTACTTTACAGTACAAAGAATAAGAAAAGAAAGTCAAATAAACTATTTCAAATTAAATAAAAAATACAATGAATGGGAATTTAATTCGTTAAATTCAAGGTACTATACCTGCCTATAGGAGGTTAGTTATTGTCTCCCTCTTTCCACTCAAAAGTAGAGCGAAGCTTGGAGATTTTTTTGAGCACAAAAAAAAATCATTCGCTATTTTTGGCCTTTATTCCCTTCATCAAACTGATGACGATAGAGCATTTTCAATCACATGACTCGGCCTAACAACGGCCTTAGCAACGTTGTTTTAGCCCGCCAGTGACATCATGTGCGAATGCTGCTATTGGATGCTTCTAGTTCCCGCCCCTAACAACGGCCTTAGCAACGTTGTTTTTGTCCTCCAAGTGACGTCATGTGCGAATGCTCTATTCAATGAGGGAATTGCATTAGGTGAGGGATTTGCTTTATTTTACACTTTTTTGATACGTTATAGTTTAAAACTCTCAAATATCAGATTTTAAAGTTCAAAAATATGTTTTAAATAACTTAAAATTCGATTTTAATTTTGCCAAAACACTAGTAAAGTCATGTGATCAAAAAACGGGATTTGACGTCACAGCGCAGCGCCGTCGGAACTAGTGAATTGTTGAAAATAAAAGAAATCAGACTTATCATAAAACCAAAACACGCATAAAACTCGTCTGTTTCTCTAGTGAACGGCCAGAAAAAGAAAAAATTAAAACTTTGAATCCTAATAATTCCAAAACCAATTAATATTTTTTGAAAAACAAAATGCCAATCTTTTTATAAAAAATATTTGTATGTGTCTTTAAAATATCATAGTTTTTTAGTTAAAACTTTGTGAAGAATAGCAGAATGAAGCGAGCTAAGCATACAATAACATAGAACATAGCGGGTCCAAGTGCTGTGACGTCACACAGCAGCCATAACGAAATTACTGTTTTTCCCGCCAATACTGGAAACGACATTTTAAAAATTAATATCTTGGGGAATAGTTTTCCGATTTCAATAATTTTTACGTAATTTTTCATGGATTTTCATCCTCTATCATAATAAAATTAAAAAAAAAATGTGCAATTCCCTCATTGTACAAGTACTGTTAATTCAACTAACAAAAATTATTACTCGAGTCAATCTGATATCAATGGACGATGTTAAGAAGGAGTTAAACAGACATGTGTCAGTCACAAGGACACCACTACATTCTTTATGCCAGGGGTCCTTCATTTGAAATCCGTCCGTGTCTTCAATTCAAGGGAGTTTCTGAGATGCAAAATAAATTATTCAGGGGAGAGGGTCCCGCGAGTGCAAATTTCGCAGATCGATATAATTCGCAACCCTTCGGGTGTAAATATTCATAAGGCGCTGCTGGGTAGATGTGGGTTAGTGTCGAATTCCTGGGGCTCGCGGAGAGAATAGATGCTTTAAATATACAGGACTACTGTAGGGAATGGTTACACTGTATAGTTTTGAAGACGCTGTTGGATTGGTGTGAAGAAAATGTTAGGGGGATAGAATGGATAAAAAATTATGTTTGTGGAAACAGAATGTTTCAGAGGAGTTCTCGTTGCTGCCAACCGTTCCGATTTTTCCGTATTTATTGTTTCAATTTCCAATTCTTGTCACGAAAGAACAATCTTTTATTAAATTGTTTCGAAATTTAGCTGGTTTACCGGTATTCCTTTTTGAAATTGGAACAATTTAATGAAATATTTCATGACGTTTTTTACATGAAAATCAGAACAAATACGGAATAATCGTACGGTTGGCAGCTATGAGTTCATAAGTAAATATCGCATACATTTTTTTTTTTTATTCTACAAACCTAATCTCTAAAAAAATCAATCTAAAATTGAAAATAATTAATTTTTTCTCTGTGCGAAAGTTATCAGGACATCATGGACACGTTTTAGAAAGAAAAAGCTTTTAAAATTGAATTTATAGACCCCCCTAGTACTGTAGCTGGAAAAATAATTGGGGGACTCACCTTTTCTCAACTCTTTTCGTCAGAAATAAAATACTTCGGGGTCTAGACCAAATATTTCAGAAGATGGAGTATCACTGGACTAAAAGCCATAAAATGTTATAGACACGAGTAGTTTTTTTTAATTAGAAACTTTGTCGCACAGTCTTGGCATATAATATACTCAAAAAGAATTGATTTTTTTGTTCAAGAGAAGTTTATGTATAAACTCGACTGCAACGTTTCCTGAACCCAGTACGTCACTACGTTGAAGGAAAAAATGGGCTAACACAAAGCCTGTTGGGTTGCTAGGAGGAGTTTTGGTACGCAAATCGTGATAAAAAGACACGATATACACGTGGGTTTAACAAAATAATCATATTTTTAAATTGACGTTCTTCATTTCACTCAAAATTCAGACACCGCGATGGGAACTACATACTTTGTTTGTTAGTGACGTCATACGGTCAACTAACGATGCTGTCTAGAGTATAGTATGCACGTATATAATAGATTATATTACCCACCAAAATATTTTAATTAAACCTTTAAAATATTTCAAAAAATGGCCAGTCCAGAAAGTTGAGCGAAACAATTTTGAATTTAGTCCCCCTTGACAGTAACTTAATATTTATCACTACATACAGACACGAGTGATTTAACATATTTCATTTACTAACCAAACAGAAACAACAATTCGTTAACCATAGCATCCATTAATCAGTTCACAGCTCTCGGTCAGCGTTTGAATAATGAAGGACTCGAACGGGGAAGAGTCAGCGCGCATATCCCAGCAGATTTTAATTACTGTCACAAATTACATTAGAGCAATTTGTCCACCACTAATTAAAACATGAGAAATGGGCTCGAGAAAAGGGCGGAGGAGAACAAATAGGAAAAAAAATTCGCGAATCTGCATTTTTATCCGATTTGCAGAATCGTCTGCAATTATTAAGTTAGTGATGGGTAGAATCGATGCATAATAATAAGTATCGAATACTTTTTGGTATCGAATATAAAATAATTGAAAACGCGAGTACGAGATCGGATCAAAGGTACAGCAGGAAAAAAAAAACGTTCATTTCAACCGTTTCTGCAATATAATTAAAGAGTATAAATATGAAAACCACAAAAACACCTATCATTTTGTTATTGTTGACTTTAAGTACCACAAAATTTTATGTCATTCTTTTTCTTAACTAAATAAAGTGTTAGGCCGCACACTACATCAATATGATTCGGGTCTTTGGGGTTTAATTGAGAGTCTACTGTATATTACTTTGAATTAAATCTTGACTTTTCAAAAGGTGTAAAATACGAAACGTCTTTTCAATTATCTAAAAAGTACTCGATACTTAAAAAAAAAAGAATCGATTCATCACATCACTCGATTATTATACATTCGCGAAATGAGAAATGGGATTCAGGTAGATTAATGACGAAGGCGAAGAATCCATTCAGTCGCTTAATAACCTGCGAGAGGAAACTCTACACTGACTAAAACAAACAACGAATCCCCCGCTAGGCCGACAAATTGAAACACCCCAATCAGAATGAAGGAGAAAAAAGTTCTTGTCCCATCCCCACCATCAATCCTCCGTCTCGCGAAATCGTCTGACGACCTTTTGCTGATGGCCGCACACCCCTGATGATTCTTTTTTTGATTCCACCGAGAGGATCGTAATTGTTTGCTAACTGAATGAAAGGACATCGTATAAGTTACAAAGGAAATGTGGTGTGAAACTAAAGGGTACAAGTATACCAATACGGAATGACTTCTGAATAAGAGGTTGGTTGCAAACCTGATATTTTTACCTTCTGTTTTCTTGATAGAAAGCTTCTCATCCCCACGATGTTCAAGGATATTTTAAGCAATATATCAAACACAAGAAACTTTTTCCAATAAAATTTTTAGTAATTACAGTACAACTTCGTTACCTCGAACTTTGATACCTCGTAAACCTTCATATCTCGAAAAAAAAAATACCGTAAAACAAAGTAACTTGGAGTTACTTACCTGGTTATCATAAAAACTCGATTATTATCTAGAATTTATTTTTGTGGTTTTCGATTTCGAGATATCAAGGTTATACTGTATCATAATTTTTATCCACCAAAAATAGTAAATTTAAAATTCATTGTCACTTGCACCCCCTTTTGCAACTCTTTTCTTCACACCCATTTAAATGAGGCGAAAAGCATACAACTAGCTGTTTTGGAGTTCTAGTTCTTGCACATCATCTGTGCAAGGACTTAGATATCTCCATCAAAGTTATAATTTCTTGCACATCAGACGAAGGAAATCTCAATTTCTCAAGAAATTGATCAAGAAAAGGTAATCGTTTATCGGTATTCATCTTTCCGGCCAGGACAGTCAACAAGACAATAAAAAGGCAGTAGTAAAAGTTACATACTACCCTATTACAATTTTTACACCCAGGCATCATAATTATCAAACCCTGGGTACACAGAAGCTCGTGGGCGTGTGTAACTCCCAAACTTCATTTCCAGATGAGGTAGCTAAGACATCCGCATATTCAGCACTCATCTGCATTGCATACACACACACACACCTTCCCTTTCACGCACGAGGGACCACGTTTGGCAAACGATCTCGCACGAGCACCCTCTCAACTCAACACCCGTGTTCTCCGGTAGGTGGTTAACAAGGCGCGAGGAAGGATTAGAACGGATAAATTTACTGCGGCCCTTTGAAAGGGACAAGTGTTTATGGATCCATCATAAGAGAGAGCAGTGATCGGGAGCCAAAATTATTATATGAGCATAGGTTCCGAGAAGGGGACCGGATAAGAGGTCTTTTCCGGTTCATCGAGCAGCGGTGTCCCTTAACCGAAATTTAAGCCGGATCTTAAAAGTGGAGTTGCCATGCTTGGATACTGAAGTCTCATCTTTGAAATACGATCAGGGGGATGGATATGAGGAAGCATAAGCAACAGGTCATTTAACACATTCCCATAAAGCTTCTGTGATGGGAGGTCTTTTAAGCGATGTCCACACTGTCCCCATAGAACCACGGCGCAGTGTTATAGCAGAGTGAATGTTTACGGCAACTGTTTAATAGCGACTGTAAACACTGAAGTCTTAAAAATACAAATCTAGACCCTTTTGAGAAATGGTTTTGTAGAGGTGGTCTTCTGAGGGTGGAAAAGGCTTCTAATTGTCCATTGATGGGGTTCTCCGCAATGCTTGCTGCTTGACATCCAAAACTAAGATAAAAACTCTCGATTTTGATTCATATGCCCATCGAGACTTTAAACCCCATCCCTCCATCACCCCTTTGTATTTCACCACCTCTTTGTTACCATCTTTCTCTTCATCATCTCTTTGCACTTCAACATTTCATTGCTACATTTACTATTCAGTATTTCCCCTCTCTTGAATTTCTTCCTGTCCTTTTTCTCTATTTGCTCTTCAGCATCTGTTTGGCATTCGTAAATCCTTCTGGTTCTTTTTATTAACAATCCTCCCGTACAGATATACCTTGATTTCTTTTATTGGGCCACTGATGGTCCGCTGCTCAATTCCCTTAGCTGACCTGCCAGATACCGCCAAGCTGTTTTGAACGCAAAGTATTCAAATATCACCAAATTGTTTTGGTCGTTATTGATATTAACTGTTCATTTTTATTGGTTAGCTTGCGATTTTTGGCAATATTTCCAGATTTTGAGGTTTAAAACCCATCTTGGCGATATTTGACTGGACAATTCACGGAATTAATTGAACCCCATTCTTTTAGAGACCATTGACAGTTTCCTCACATTGACTGCTGTCGGCACCCAACAACTCTCGATTTTGATTCATGTGCCCATGGAGACCTCAAGTCCGTCCGGCGGATATTACTACTCTGTGTTTTATTCTCCATTGTTTGCAAGCCCGCGGTATTTGCCTGTTTGCCGGCGCATTTTATCGCTATGGCAATTAACGGCTCTGCTGTAAATCTCCCTCTCGTTTGACGGACGGTCCGATTCATAAGCGTTATCAAAGCGGGTGCCGCGTTTCTTCTGACAGGCGTTTGGCCGGGTGTCAAAATCGCGCTATGAAGCTCCCAGGAAGAGATTCCTTTACCTTATGCCGTGCTTTTTCCAAGGGAATCTGGGAATCAAGATACACCTACCAACAGACGATATACAAGAAATCCTAAATTCATGGTATAAACTTTGAGGATGTATAGCGTATATTACCCAAATACAACTGAAGGGTGGAGGGGAATAAGGAGGTATGTGCCATTGGGATTATTGTAGAGTAGAGGACGAATGGGTGGATCTGTGTAGGGTTTGACTTACTTTTTAGTACAGACACCATCTCTATAGTAAGACCCTAGTTAATAAAGATAGCAATGCCATGTAGGAGGTATGCGAGTAACAAATTAGTAGTCTTCTGGTAGAAGGAGGTATATGTAACATAAGAGTTGCACCTCTCATTCATTTAACACAAGTTATCAGCTGTATGGCATACCTCCTTCAGGCTCTCTACAGATTGTGAAATCTATGTCGGTGATTTAAGGTGATTAATTAAATTATTGTACTTTCTAAGAAAAAATATTATATGTGAATGAAATATTTTTACCTTTTTAATGATATAAAAAGAAAAATAATGAATTCACAAACTAACTTTTGCTTTGTAGTTACAATTTACAAACATCAATTAACATGAAAGTACCTGAAAAAAACTTTTAAAGCTAAATCTATCTCTGGACATCTCCGTATGCGTTTACCCAATTGAAATACGTAATTTATCTAACAGTATATCATTAGATCATGCTTCTTCAAATTTACGAAATTCAGGATATGTGAGTTAACAGAAAAAATTTAAGCATGGGATTTTTTAAAAATTATAAATGCATGAACTAATTTTTTTTAAAGTAATTTCCATACTCCTATATACATTCCACAATCTCTTCTCCATCATCCCTCCATCCATCCAGTAACGCAAGAGAATGACTATAAGATGCATGAAAAATACCATTCAGCAAATCAGTTAAACACAATGCTTCATTATCTAACTTCGTTAATAATAACCCAGCGGCGGAGGAACGGAGGCGGACAAGAAAGCCTTGAAATCAAATTAGCTCTTCCTAAGAAAAACCAAATATTCAGCCAACCAGGAAAGAAAGAGAGAGACAGAGGCTATTTTTCTCCACTTCATTTCTCAATATAAAAGAACCAACCTTGTAAAAGAACGGTCTGGAGAGGTAACGCACAACATCTGTACGTCTTCAGATAACAAACGCATGGGGAAACTTCCCTTTGATAAAGCGCCTCAATAATTTCATGTGACCGCCTACAAAAAACACCGTAGAGGTGAGCTTGAGAGCGCATCGGCAGAAAACCTTAGTGGTAAATGTGTAGTGTGGTGTTGAGAAATAGAAATAAGCATTTTCATCGCACAATGGTGAATTTAGGGGGAGGAACCACGGGGAGAGGTAGATACTTTTAGGGGTCATGCTGTCCCTCAATGAATTGAAAACATCCTTAACCAATGAAGAAAAAGAATATTTTAAAAAAATGGGAGGCATTGCCAACTGATGATCTTCTATAAATCAGCCAATGACTGGTGAGAGAATTACATGAAATTTTGAAGACCAGTGGACAAGTGGTTCCCAAATAGTGAAGATCTTGGAACTCCGTCGCACTCAATTTTACTACAGAAAAGAACTCCGTAATTTAAAATGTTTTGGGCACACCTGATTACCTTCTGTGTCTGTGATTAGTTAATTATGTCAATTAGTGAGAATATGAAATCTTCCACTGTCATGATGGATATTGTCAATTATGTACTTCTTAGACTTCTCCAATGGACTTCAGGGGTAATAGATAGACTTTTCTATTCTTATTTCTCCAAGAAGACAATTTATTGCTTATATCACGATTTCTGGTGATTCTGAGGATATAAACATAATATAAAATTCAATATTTTCCTAATAAATGGGAGACAGAGTCAAAACTGTAGCCATTGGAAACTGCAGTTTGGGACTTGAGATCATACTATCTTTTGGTTATTCCAAATACATTTGAATAAGTTTTGGGCCCTGGGCCTCCGTTGACAAACAATCCTCAAATTTTTTATCACACTTACTCTGATAGTTTTTTAAATAGTTAAAGGAAAGAATTTTTCTCCAAACTTAGGTGATGAAAGGAAGAGTTTTATATGCACACTACACATTTCTTCTCTACTCACAAAAACTTCTCCCTAAAAAAACCCAAAGCACAATGTGGTATCGCACGCTCAATCTTAAAAAAAACCCCGAGAGGAATGAAGAGATGAAGCTGCTTTTGACAGAGTGGTATCCTGCCAACCCCTTGTCTCGTAGTTTTGCTTAGGGAAGAGCGGGTTTATTTTGGGGGCTTCCCCAATTACGAGACAAGACTTCCACGTCGTGTGTGGCAGGGGGTGTCGCATGGGGTTGACAGTGTCTCAGCCCCGCATCATCAAACGGGGCCGGCTGAGTTACGGGGCGGCGGAACTTTTCTTTTGCGGCCCCGGCATTTCCGCAACAGCCGGTAGCAGTAAATATGGAGAAGGTGCGTCTTTCTGGAGTGTGTATATATTATTATTATTATTACGTGCGGAAGACTCGGGTGCGAATTCAGAGTGAGATGAGTTAATTTGAGGCTTCCGTTTTGGAATTGGCCCAATTAGAACGCCTTATCGCTGGAGAGTTTTCGAACAATGGTTGGTGTATGGACTAAAGGAGCGTTTCCACTTATCGGTTGCGGTGTGCGGCAATGCGCCAAGAACGATTAATTGGGCGAATCACGGCTAAGAGCTCAGGATTCAGCACGGCTCCAAGGGGGGGGGGCACTTTTCCAAAACATCACCGTTACGTTTTGAGAAAAATGTCAAAATGTTGGGGATTTTCTAAAAAATACCACCCAAAGATCCCCGTTTTGGTACCGCTCGGGGGTATTGGGGTCCTCCCCCAGAAAAAAATTTGAAGTTTGATCTGATGTAAAAGTAGGGTTTTAACTCATTTTGAGCACATTTTTTGGGTCCAAGGGGGGGCACTGTCCAGAGTGCCCCCCCCCTTGGATCCGCGCCTGGCTCTAAGTGGCGTCACTTTCTCTGTCTGTGATTTGTCCTTTTGGTCTCTTGTGAGTGACTGTCATAACGGAACAGATAGGTAGAAACGGACCTTGAATATGGAGCATTTTGTCTCCCCCTCAGAGCAAGACATGTCTGTGACTTTGCAATTCCCCAAATTTTAAAAATTAAGAAAGTCAGACAGGATTCTTTTTCGTATTTTAAATGAGAGTCAGTTTAAATTAATGTTTAGTAGTGGATTTTCTAATGGGAAACAATATACTGCATTTCAATACGAATGTATTCCGATATTCAAGTTTAAAAAATATGGGTACTCCCATTTTGTTATCCTAATCCTTTTAAAAATTGTCAACTGTTTAGAACGCCAAATATTCAAATATCTCCCGCCAAATTTTTACCCTTTTCATTAATATACCTGTATGTTTTAATCAGTTGGTTATCAATTTTCTGCGATATTTCTAATTTTTTTTTCATTTAAAAACTTCTAGGCAATTTTAGCTGGATAGATAACGTAAAGTACCAAAAAATATACCTAAAGGTTTGTATTTGAACTATCATTTTACACATTTCTCATAATGTCAAAATTCGTCAAAAGAAATGGTGACGAGACACTATTAACAAGGAAGAATCGAGTATAGAAATAGACATCTTTTCACTTCCCCAGCAGATGAGAATGATAAAGACGAAATAATACATTTAAAATCTTTAGCGAAATCTTAAAAGTGAGCTATTCATTCACTCACTGAACATCCCAGAGCTGAATTAAAACTCCCCCTGGCACACACCAGAAAAAAACCGATGACTCCCCGACTAATTAAAAAGATCCCCCAGGATTTCGAAAAATTTCAATGACGACACTCCCGATGTAGTACACGGACCGAAGGCGAATAAATCAGATCGAAATTAAAATTCCTCCACACTCCAAATCAATTAAGCGCTCGTCTCTCAAAAGTGCGTAGCTCACCACACTATAGTACAACCTGCACAACTAGCGATTCCGAACACGATAACGTTTCGTTATTGAATAGGCAGTTGAATCTCGATCGAACAGAACTTTTTTTTTCCTTCGCGGGTGGCTGAAAGAAAAGATCGGGGATTTTTCTCCCTGTAACTTTTTCAATCAGTCCGATCTCCTCCCCCGAAGTATGAAAGAAAAAAAATAATAAAATAATTAACTTAATTGGCGGATCGCCCGGGGCGTAAGGTACTCCCCCCTTTGGGTTCGCCGTCACGATCATCGGATCGTGATGAGGGGTAAGAGAGGGTTCGCAGTTCGCACGGTGGAGGGATGGAATTAGCCGGATTGGCTAATTTTAAACGCGGGATCTTTTTAAGTATGCGAGGTATTATAAAAGGTTTTTGAGAGACAGTGAAGTTTGAAGTGAGATTGGCAGAGTTTGAATAAAAGAATAGTTCACTTCATTGGTGTAAGTTTTGGAGGAATCAGATAAGCGAACATGAACTTAATTTCATAATCAATGAAGCCGTTTTAAATTTGCAGAACAATGAGTTTTTGCAAAGATGTGATGATCCTTGAGATATGAAAGTGAAAAAGTGAGTTGTGAAAAATCAAATATCAGAAACTCTGAATTTAATCATATAACAAAAGTTATAAATATGGTAGAAATAATTACGTAAGCAACGACCCAAACGTTCCCCCAGTTTCAAAACTTTCAGCCATGGAGTAACTTTAAAAATTTAGAACTTAATTTTAATGAAAAACTAACTTGGCTTGAAAAAATTATTATGTTGATTTTTTAAACTTAAAATTAAGTAATTAATGTTTATTTGAACACTTTAAATTTAATTATTTTGCAAATTACAAGATGTTTTCGAAAATAAGGGATTTTTTTGTGCCTCTTACGTAACCACCACTCATATCCTTCCTCCTCTCATAACAACAAAAATACCTAAGAAATTAGTCCAATAAATTAATGTCTAGTCCAGCCAACTCATCCAATTAGAAAACCTCCTCCCCTTTTGGAGCTTTCGTAATATTTGAACTTTAATATTTGAAAGTTTTAAAGGCATCCTTGGTTGTCATTTCACAATTTATCCAGAAAAGTAGCAAATTGCTATTAATTAACTGAAATTAATTCCTGAAACAGCTTGCCACCGACAGGGTTCCTAAGAAAATAACTACTACAAAATAAACTAATTTTGAGAACTACGTTTCTCCGTCCATGTTACTACGTAACCTGCTCTCAGTCTGATACGCAAACTGAACTTGAAACGCAAGCCATCCTAACAAAGAGGGCGCTGCACAGAGAGGATATCAAAAGCCCCCCTCACCCACTTAAAAAAAAACACAACGGATCGTGCGCCCTCTAAATCCTTTTATATTAAAAAGAAGTAATGTTCGTGACTGCGCGGCGCAGATCATTAATCTCGTCCATATTATCATTAGTGCGCGCGGACACTGTTATTGTGCGCCGTTCTGCGCCGCGCAACGTTTCTATTAGGCGGCCTATCGGTCCCCGGGATCGGGCCTAGGTGTGGCGCTTTTCCCATGTAATGGTCTCAATTAGTGAGCGCAAGCAAGGAATGTCGCTCACGATGAGCTAGGTTGGTTTTATAATGGGTAATGAATTTTGGTAGATAGACTTTTGAAGGGTAGAGATACACTAAATAAAGGTCAATGGTAAACAGCGATGAAGATTGTATTTGGGTAGAGGTTATGGATACTTCACGATGTCTATTTTGTGTTGAGTGAAACAGAAGAACTCGTTCGAGTCGAAAGGAGAAACTTGTTCTTGAAAGAAAATTCCTCCATTTAGAAAAATTAAATCACGTGTTTTTACGTCATGCGGAAATTTTCTACGAGTGGTTTAAAAGAACTGTCAAGTCAGTTTTAACTGTGCTTTGGATTAATATTAATAGTAGTGTTTGGTAGGTTTCGTATGTGCTGAGAATCAAATAATTGAAAAAGATTCGAAAGGGGAAAATATACAGTAGGGTGGGTCATTTTCCTATGGCGAAAATTTTTTTTTACAAATTCTATCGGGCACAGCAAGGAAAAGGTGCCAAATGGTCTGAAACTAACATGTGTAAAATATTATTCCATTATAATAACTCTTTTTGCCTCCGGATTGGCTTCAAATGGAACAAAATGATGTAATTTTTTCATTTTTTTTAAATTTTAGAAATTTAATTTTTTTTGTGTTAAAAATGTTTTAGAGCTTACAAATATGGGTCTTTAAAACCAATTTGAATCATATTAGTAAAATTAAAGCATTGTTAATACAAAAACAACTTATAAAAAAGGCAATATAATAGGAGCATATTAACAAAACAAGCATAGAATAGGAGGCTTTTTTGCCAACAAACAATGGATGGACTTTCAGTTTCACTGGTACAGATTTTAAATATTGGTAGATCAGATATATTCTCTCTCAAGTCTTGTCATTGTAAAACGATGCTTTTAAATTTTAAAAGTAGAAAGTGAAAATAGTATATTTTTCTTAAATTATAGGATTTCAAAATTCAGCGGACTGTTATTTCACTGATTGATCAATTTTGATAGTGTGCGAAGTAACTTTCTTTAAAATACTGGATAAAATTTAGTTTAAAATTTTAAAGTTTAAAAATATTGAGTTGCAGTAATGAATCTATACATAAGGAGCGAATTTTGACTGCAATCAAATAAGTTGGACCACATGAGAACTTTCTTCCTAATAATCGATTTTTCAGAAGCAGATTCTATTGAAGGATACACAATTCTACTAGGTTTTGTTGGCACTATTCTGTTTAAATATAATTTTTGGTTTTGCTTAGGCTTTAATGAAAAAAATGTGTAATTGGCTGACATACACTTTTAAATAGGGAAGGAAAATAGAGATTTTATATTATGTTTCTAAACTTTTGCCTAAACTCCTTTAAAGTGTCTTGGGATCCAAATGTGACCACATAAATATGTGAAACAAGTGTCGGATGGATAGTTCGTTCATAGGCAATAAGCAAATATCAGTAATGTCTCTTCACATTAATGATTTACCTAATTTTTTTTTCTATAGCAAATGGCCTGAAACCGAGGGCCATGACTTTTGGAGGGATCATTTACCCAAAATAGTTCCTTACGCGTATATTGTTTAAATATAGCAAATTTAGCTGGTTAAAACAACCACAGGTATGTTTTGAAAATTACTGTAGCTAATTTCAAAATTCTGATGATAATACGGAGCTTTAAGCTGAAAACGGGGATCTACCGCTCTCCTTAAGAAAATATTTCAAAATTTGACTCTTAAAACAGGGTTTTAATTTATTTTTTGACAATAGGGATTCGTTTGGGGACACTTGTGGTGGACTGCCCTTTATATGTCACTGAAATTTCAAGGAAATCCCAAATATTTAAACTATTATAGAAATTTTAACTGGGAACGTATATGCCATAATAGGTACCACCCTTCTGACACATAAATTTTTATGTGGTTTATTAAATTAAATGTTTTTACTATCCTATTCAACCGCAAATGAAGACTTCGCGCTTTTTTTTAATTCTAGCAAGCAATCCTTGATTGCCTGTTCTATTCATTGAGATATTTCAAAATATGTTGTGATACAACTGAAGTATTTTACCTCTGATTTCATTTTTAAGTATTTTATACCCTTCAATGATGATTTTTATACCATTCTAAACATTTACATTCGTGAAGGATTCGTGCAATCAAGGTAAAGCCTCGATTTTCACTTTTCCATTTTTACACGGAATTACTACATTGCTGGAAACTTTGAAGTCAATCCGGAGGCAAAAAGAGTTATTATAATGGAATAAAATTTTACACATGTTAGTTTGAGACCATTTGGCACCTTTTTGTCGCTGTGCCCCTGGCAAAATGTGAAAAAAAAATTTTTGACCCACCCTAATATACAGCAATAATGCTACATTAGCAATAATCAACAGAACGGAAAAGTCTTTAAATAAAGTGAATGCTACCATCCAATAAAGATGTTGATACAAATACATGTTGAAATAAAACAAAATTGTCTATACTTTGAAATTATCACGACTGGCTGGCTTATGATTCTTTTTTTTATTATATGTGCATTTTTCTTAAATTTGTCGTGATTAAAAAATCAAAGAAAAACGTATATATATTCTCTAAACTAAAAGAGTTAACATGAGATTTTAATAGACTCCCCCTTCCCCTGATGAGAGTTTGCTGGACCCCCCCTTTTTTTGACTGCACGTAATTTATGGACGTCCCATTAGAATAACAATAAGCAAGGGGCGGATTAACGTTTCAATCGTTAAAATTGTGACTCAATAGTGTACTTAGGAAAAAGTGTTAATCTATCTAACACTAACATCCAAATTAAGAAAGTCTGGATGAAAGATGAAAAATGCAAATTAAGATTAAAGAGATAAAGGGTTTGTAGATTCCGATTATTTTCCAACCAATTCCCACAGAGGATTCAACAAGGAGTTCCCCCGATCCCATTAGGTCAAAACAATGGAAAATCTCCCGTTTTCCCCTGGAGACGATCGCACAGTGGGAGGGAGTAACAGGAAAACATTCCTCTCCCACTACACTCAATCCAATCCTGCACCTTTTCATCGACGAGGTTAAAAGCCAATACAGCCAAATCGAAAAGAAGAATAAAATAAACCATTCATTCAAAAAAATCCCAAGCGGCCGAATCAAACAAATTGAGTGGACGGATGGGGCCCAAATGAACAATGCGGCCCCTCTGGGAGCCCCCCACCTTCATTATTCACATCAAGCCCCCCTCAATACTTTCTTTATCTTTCCGGGGTCGCTCTTGCACACCTAATACGAAGGGACGCACAGCACAGAATATGCAATTAAAACTGGGGGAACGGAGCGTCCCCTTAGGGACGGAGCAGGCCAATAATCGAGAGATGGGGGTGGAGGGAAGGTTTTTCATTGGAAATTAATGATCCGTTCCGAACATAAACGGATCGGAAGAAGAAGCGATGGACTGTTTTATTTTTATACGCCGGCAGTATATAAATTGCGCGAGGGCGCGTTTTCTTCTTGGGGATCAATTTTATAAGGGGGGCGAAACTACCGGTGTATAAAATTAGGTGAAGCTATGCGGAAGGTGGGATGAGGGAGATTGCTTCTTCTTCTTCTCTCGAGGAATTTCGGGGTGGTGGGTGGGTGTGGAAAATATATCGAGCCGGGCTTGATTTTGTGTATCTGACTGACTGAGATTGGCAGGTTTTTTTTTTATAAAGGTGGGTGTGATGAGTTTTCGGTTAGGGTTAGGATGGACTCGGTTGAGTGTAAATAATAAGGTAGTGGATGCTTGGTTCGTGGTGCAAGATGCGTTTTGCTAAGGCAAATAGCTTTTTGAAGTAACATTAAAACGAAGAGTATGTGAAATTTTTTTGATTTTTTGCTGCGTTGGTTTGAGAATGTTTTATTTTTGATTTTTGAGTTTAGCCATTGGAGATCTTATGAGAATGAATGAACGAACGTCACTGAGGGCTTTTGACGCAAACGTAAATAGCCAAATTCCTAGTCTCTCAGAGCCAGTAGTGAATCCAGTTTTTTTTGCAATAGGAATAGGTACTGTAAATATTTTTGTACAGGAAATTTATGTTTAATACAATCTAATGCTGGAAAAAGTATGGAAAGGATATTTACTATCATAGTGTACATTTTTCGTTTTTATCACCAAAAGTAAAATAAGAAGGCATTTAATCGTAAGGCAAATCAACACAAGAAAAAATCGCAATATATTTAATACAATCCAATGCTGGAAAAAGTAAGGAAAGAATATTCACCTTCATAGTGTGCATTTCTCGTTATTATGACCAAAAGTCACCAAAAGTAAAACATGAAGGCATTTAATCGTAAGGCAATTCAACGCAAGAAAAAATCGCATCAACATAAACTGATTCACGATCTGCATACTGAAATAGAAAAAAATATTACGAATTCAACTCTCTAAATTAGATTTATATCAAAGCTAATTCAAACCAAACAAGCCAGAGAGGAAAAACTGGATATCAACAAGGAAAACTAACCACTCAAAATAATAATACCACTCAGCACAAAAATATTCCACCAACATTCCTCATCATCATCATCATTCCCGCAATCTCAACCACCAGCTAATTCTAATTTGGCAAAACACAGACCGAGAGACCACAACAATAAAGCACATTCAAGCCGACCCAAGCGGAACACAGCAGATAAAAGAGAGATAATACACACGGCCGTAATATTTCATTCAAGCTCATGATTAATACCGGTAAGAGCTCATCTGGAGTTCTGGATAAGAAAAAAAAAAGTCCCAATTTTTCACCGATATCACGGTGGACCATTAGCCGATGTTTCCTACTAAACATAGCAACAAGGAAAAGTGGACCGTTATCACATGAGTAGGCTTTTGGCGAGCGGTCACCTGGGCAGACGAATGAATTTATTGCATTCTTCCGCAGTTGGTTCTTCCATTAGTCGGTAACAATGGTCATGGGAAGATAGTGTTATTAGATATAACGACGAGAAACTAGTTTCCTAAGTGGAGATAATAGATTTTTTGCGCAGAGATATTCTGTGAAGGGGAAATCATTGCGAATAATTTCGGTTCCTTATGGAACTGACCGAATAAGCAATTTAGTTCAATGACAATCACAATTTAATGTTAATGAAAGGTCGTTGGATATGTGTGCCAGTGCCATTATGGGAATACTATAAATAAGATGCTTTTCAGATGGTTTCGTAAGGTCTTAAAATTTAAGGTTCATGAAAAACATAAAATTGCATTAAGTTTAAAAAACAAATTTGCAGTAAAAAAACGTAAAATGAAGCAGGTTTAAAAATAAAAAAATAACCCTATTGATTATTGAATTTCAAATCCCAAAACTACCAAGTTATATAAAATTAGAAATTTTAGAAGGTAATTTTCTACAAATGTCAATGGTTGTGAGTTGATATGAAACACATTACTACTAACAATATTATAAATCCATTGGGCTTCTAATGTTTACAATTATTCATGAGTTTCATAAAATCAATATTTTTCTTATTTTTTTTTATTGAAAACTTAGTTTGTTGTGAGGTATCGATAAGGATCTTTACAAATTAGTGAAAAGCCTTTACCTTTGGTCAAAAAAGTCGGTATTTTCAAATGACCACAATTTTTGGCATTTTTGAGGACTTAGAAATTTGGTATATTTTCTGTATCAACAAGTCTCGATACATCAATCAAAACTTGATGAAAGTAATCAAGAGGGTGAAAAGCCACCAACACTAGAACTAAACCACATATCACACAACCTATTAAACACAAGAACTAAACCAATATGTGATTGAAAATATACATTCATCGAAAAAGATTACTGAAAGATAGCCTAGAAATGAATTTTAATTGTTAAGCATACTTTCCAAAAACCTCCCCCCAGAAAAAAAACTCAATACTAACCACAATAACAATACCATAACCTAGTTAACGTACAGAATATCAAAAACACAATAAATCCAGAATAATACTCCATTCCTTAACAGATTAGATCCAAACTACTCCTATACCCGCAACAAGTAAACCATGGAATCTACTGGAGAAAAAAAAATTCAGAAGAATTAAGAAGTGACGATGCTACTCTGTTGTTCTGCGAAATAATAAACAAGAGGCGAGGCTTGATGCACAAAAGAGGTAAAAGGCCACGTAGGCCTATTAATAAACACGCACAAAAAAGAATCGGGTACGTGGAACCGAACAATTAGCCAATAACGGGCCGGTTGGCCCAACACCACGCTTCCATCATTAGAGAAATGGAGAAATAATGACGATGCCAGATCCGTCAAACCCACTGCAAACGATATTGTAAGGAGAAGCCATTTATTTGCTCAGGCGCAGGCACAATGGGGGAGGATCATCCCGCGATTCGGCAGACGATAACCAACAAGCGATGATAATTATTATGCACCGTTATATGGAAGGAAGAGCTTCATTGTAGAAGGAAAATGGGGTTTCTGGTACACGGTGGAAAAAAGGAAAACTCTTTGTGGTCGACAAGAAAGGATGTCTGTCTATATATCAGAGATGCCGATCGAAATGATCACTATGGATTCTGGCGACAAAGATCCGGGGAATTTTATTGTGTAGGTATGAACCTATACTTTCAGGCATTGGTTTCCGAACTGCATCTTTCTAGTTATAAGTAGTGTTCGGCACTAGTTAACTAGAAATAGTTGCAACTAGTAGTTAACTACCGATCAACTAGTAGTTAACTAGTGGTTTAACTACTTTTAGTTTAAACTAGTTTAACTAGTAGTTGAACTACTTTTTTTAATAACTACTAGTTGAAACTACTTTCAAATTTTCAACTACTTTAAAAAATATTTTGTTTAAAATTTTTATCAAAATATACAAAAATTACACTGCTATTTATAACTAAAATGTCATGGTAGAGTACTCAAATACCATAACCAGAAATAAAGCACCGTTTTGAGCGAAGCATAAAGTTTTTTGTGATATAGATAAGAAAGATGTATTAGAATTTGGGCAAAAAATAGGTTATGAAATTAAATAGACTAGTTAACTAGTAGTTAACTACTTTGGGAAATAGTTAACTACTAGTTGCAACTAGTCCCAGGAAAAAATAGTTAACTACTAGTTGCAACTAGATTTTCCCAAACTAGTTAGTAGTTGGTAGTTAACTACTTTTTGACCACTAGTTGCCGAACACTAGTTATAAGTTATAATAAAAATGCGTTATAAGGGCGGTGAGTCAGCTCAGTAAGCCAAGGTCAACCTTTTTTTCATTAAGTAACTAGTAGGTCAGCTTAACTCATTACCAATTGTATCACTATGTTATTATACAAATAATAGTAGAATAGTAAATTCCTCCCACCCACTCATGATATGTGGGAGTGGGTGGATGAGACCAGTGTGGAGCTGGTCCCTTTGAGACCGACAAAGACTTCTGATGGAATGCCATATTTATGGCACTATTCACTACTACCTGACCAGCGGTTGACCATCGGTCAAAGAAGGATTCCACCAATCAGAGTCAGAGAAAAGCACACTTTCTTTCTTTAGCTGTTGGTTAACCGCTAGTTAAGTAGCAGTGAATAAGTCCATTAGACTTGCAAGTGGATATATGAAGTGCCTCTTATTCACAGGTGGAGAGAAACATTTTATTACCTGCACCAAGTACTATAAACATTAGACTGTGTATTGGACAGTTTGGGAAACACCAAGTCGAACATCTACTTACATCTCCTTCTTGGGATGGACTTCAGCAGTCAACGATCTCATGGATCTTGGACAATAAGGAACAACAACAGTTACCGAATGCATCTTTACTGCCACACCAAAAGTGTTAATCTACTTTTTTGATTAATTTTTTTTTTTTGCAAATTTTGCTGTCCACTGAGTGATTCTTCCCACCCACCATGACAAAGCCGGCATACATTATTTCCAATATACTAGTTAAATATTAAGCAACTAACTGTGAAACGTAACGTGAACAAAACTTCTATATTTAAAACGCTGTTTGAAAAATATATTTATTACTCTCAAATACTCTTAGGTCCAATCCACACTACAGCCAAACTCAACCGAAAACTATAAAAAACGATAAAGATGGTTATTTCACTTCACTTAATATACTTCACTTCACTTTTTATAGTTTTCAGCTGAGTTTGGCTGTAGTGTGGCTTGGACCTTAAAACCTCTGAAACAAAACATAAAAAATATATTTGAAATATGAGCAATAAGCATTCCAACATAAAAATATTTCATACCCAAGCAGTACAAACGTTCAAGACTCATCAAATTCCTATCAATTATGGCCAAATTTCGTTTACTTCTAGTTGCAGTTACGTAAACTTGTCATATTTGGTATGAACTACTAGGGTACTCAAGTAGTAATGATTTTGATCATCACAAGAATTTTAATTCCTCTCATCAGAAATGAATGAGAAAGAATGGCGATGAACTCTCTCATTCAATGCAAATAGTGTATTCTCGGCAAGCTATGCGATGGAATAGGGAAGCGTCAAAACAATTTCGAGGAAAAGCTCATGCAGGCGTTGTATCGCATTGTGCGGGCCCATCCATCCAGTATTATGTATTTCGATATGCAAATCTAAATATTTTAGAATGGGATTAAAATAAATTGCGGAGCGGTCTCATGCAGGTGATGATTTATGCATATGGGAAAAATCGGAATACATGTTTTAGGCGTGTTTGGGATTATTTTAAGTAGCTCGATAAGAAAGGGTTCAATGAAATTCATAGGCAGGCCTAATTGTTGAGAGGGCATGCAAATGTTTTTAAATATTCACTGTATGGGAATAATTGGTTGTTTTCCGAAATATATAAATTTTAAGGAAATGCCGCGTAGCATGAGATCAAAACCATTAAACTATTAAAGGATGGAAAAACATACAAGAAAGGGTGGGAAAAAATATTAGGGGTATACAATACATACCATAACACTTAGTATTCGAGACAACAAAAAGATTTTCCTAAGATTTATCAATAGCATTATACAAAATCTGCTTATGAGGACGTATGTCTCTCTACAACAGAAGGGTTGAGTCGAAGTGGTGTAACAAAATGCTTGTTTCGAGTTAGTATTTGGCTTTAAAAGCTTTCTGTAGGTATATTTTGGCCACATACCTCTTTTATGGCAAAGGTACCTGCTAATAATGACCCTAGTGAGATGGTCTCAGTAGAAAAATGTATGTCAAACATATCAATTCATTCATTCATTAAAATGACGCATTTTTTTAATGTCACATACCTTCTTCTTCCAACCACCCCTTCAAATTGAATCTATCTTTATAATGGTTCTAAAGAGGGATACATATGTAGAAAAATGCACATGTCAAAACATACCAATTAATTCATTACAAATTATTAATTATTTTTAATTCCACATATACCTCTTCCTTCGACTTCCCTTTTCAAATTGAATCTATCTTTAAAATTAATGACACAAACTAAACTTGCATATTGTTTTATGAAAGTTCTCCTCTAATCTAATAACCCAACAAAAGCATTTTTTTATGAATATTTTCTAAAAATTTTAACCATCATTATATAGAGCATTTTCAATCACATGACTCGGATTTAACAACGGCCTTAGCAACGTTGTTTTTATCCTCCAGTGATGTCATGTGCGAATGCTTCTATTGGATGCTTTTATATCCCGCCCATAACAACAGCCATAGCAACGTTGTTTTTGTCCTCCAAGTGACGTCATGTGCGAATGCTCTATTGATTTATTTACCAGAACAACCTATTCAATCAACTTCGCACATAAGAAATACAGAGAAAACGTCACAACAGTGGAAGCAGAAACTACGGAAGGGGCACAAAACATATCCTCTCAGGGAAACAGCATCCAGAAATGATCTCATCGATCGGGGACAACCAAATTCCAGGCTTATGCACTGAATTATTATACTCGAATGAACGCGAACCACCTGCCACCTCAGACTGACTGAGAAGCCATTCGAATGCTCGATCTGAAAATGATAAAGAACGAAGAGCCCCGTAGCGAATTTATTATTCTGTAAAACTGATGGAATCAAATCGAAGGAATCTCCTACGTTCGAGAACAAGGGAGATGTGGTGGAGTTATGGAATTATTCTGATTATGGCGGAAAACTGAGGCGTACATTTCTTTTTTTTTAGATGAAGATAGTGCAGACGTGATAATCATAAATGTCATTTTGGGCTGAACCTTTTATGGCCTCAGTTACAGTAAGACGAAAAAAAATTAAAGAAAAAAATTAATATAAGAAAGCTTTTAAATTTAATTTTTGTTGGCAATGGTTGTGAATGTAACGCATAGAGTGTTTTCAGGTGACGTCACAACCGGTTATTTTCTTTTAACTGTGTACCTTCTGTAGGGCTTTTAACTGTTTCTAAGGCCGTTGTTTATCTGTTGCTAAGGCGGTTTTTAGGTATGGGATCACGTTATTGCAAATGCTCCAATAGAAGAATTCCACGGCTAGTCATTTTCTGTAACTGTTAACCTCTGTAGGGCAAAAAACTGTAACATCTTCTGTTGCTAAGGCCATTGTTAGGTCCGAGTCATGTGATTGAAAATGCTCTATATAATTTTGATATTCAAGGTAATGATCAAATTTTAAAAAATAATGTTTCTATTAATCAATTTCCATCTTTTCGAAAAGCAACGTTTGATAAACTCTCCTTGCTAAACATTAATTTTTACTGTAAATTCTATACAACAATGGACGCGTATTCAAATTAATTTCTCTAAATTAAAACCTCAAAAAATCTTTAATCCTTCATCTTATTAATCCCTCATCAAAATCTAAAATCCTTCCACCAATTTAGACGAAATTCTGACCAAAAGATGGACTACAATCAAGAACTACAACTTGGGTCACAATACGAATGAACATCTAACGAACTAAACGTCTCTTCGAACCAAGAATAGGGAGGGGACATCAAGGATTCAGGGCGGTGAAGTGGTCGGAAAAAGAATCATCATCATCAGCCCCATAAGAAACCATAACTGCGTGCGTTCAGTCACGCCACGTGCACAAACTCGCTAACCTGTCGACAACCGCACATTCGATGGAAAAAAGCACATCACTCGGCATAATTTCCTCCTTAACAAGCCTCCAGAACACTTAAGTGCATCCGAAAAGGGGGGGGGGTGGAGCACACACACACAATAGTTCGAAATGGTGGAAGTCGAAAATACGGCAAAAGACGACTAGCGTCAACCACCTCCGGAAATTCCAGTTCCGTTTCCCGAAAAAGTTCGCAAAACCATCCATTTCCACTTCACGTAATTGCGAAAGATTCTTTCTCGCGTGCGCTACCCCCTCGCCAAACGATTTCCCAAGAAGGGGGGTGGAAACGGAATGAATTTTAAGTCGAGAACAAGTTCCACTTTGCATTTTTTTTTCTAAAAGGGAGCATAAAAGTATAAAATCTTTTTCCACACACCGGGGTGAAAAACGCAGTTTATGTTTTCCCAAGTTATTAACTCACTACAAACAGTGGAACGAAAAATTGAATAAATAAAAAAAAGCGCGTTCGCATACGTGAGAAATGATCCACTTTTGGCTTTTTGAAATGCGGTTCAAACAGTGTTTTTCAGACGAAAAGTTAAATTTTGTAGCCCGTGGAATATAAAATCCCATCATTAAGGAATGTTAATAGCACCAAAAAAAAGTTTGTTTTTCTTAAATGAAATAAACTCAATGGGAGAAGAGGGGAAAATTCCTCTTGGATCTAATTGGGATACAATTTGTACTGAAAAGTCGCTTGGATTCGAAGAATCTCATACTGTTGAGAAGTGAGAAGGAGGGACACGAAGAGAGATCGAATTGTTAAACTAGTTTTCAAAAAGGAAGAGAAACCAATAATTTCATCCTTTGAATTTCAAGTTGTAAATAACGCGATTTCCCAAAAGAGATGCTTTTTTGGCAGCAAGGAAAAAACCACACACCAGATCGAAGTTAAATGTTAGGTATTATTCTTTTCATGGAAGCGTTCTTCATGCAATGGGAAATGAAAAACTCGCTAGAAATGGGGCTGGATATTTTAACACTTAAGTTTTTATGTGTAAAAGATGGACACAAAGAGATAATGCATCAGGTCTTGCAAATACGTAATGATTCTCAAATACCTCACGCGATTCAGATGTAATGTTATTATTTATGGAGTTTAGGAAATCTAAAACTATTTCTTGAACAGATTGTACCTTTCATGGAAATATCCTTCATAATTACAAATAATTATTTAAATATCAAGGTCGACTCTCAGTAGCTATTCATCCCTTCAGTGGGTCGATAAGCTGAAGATCAAGCACGTTTGGGTACTAAAAACTGGGGTTTCATGTTAGGACTCAGGACATACCCAATATGAGATTTGTAGGTCTTGTCCCCATGGGCTGTTGCGCCAATGAGTTAAGTTCCGATTTGACTCCTATTGAAAAGTTTTCAATAAAAACGATTTAAATAGCTTGGTATCACTCTAACGAACGTATTATGGGAATGAAAGAAGGCCATCTCAACCAACTAAGCATGAAAAATATATCCGTAGAAAAATGTATAGTATCTGCTGGATGGGTTCAATTCAAATGAAGAAAAATAATTCTTGATCAATGCTGAGATTGCCATCCTACACTTAAAAAACAACAGCCACGATTTCATCAATTAAGCTCCCATCAAGATCAACCCAAATTCACCGCCATTGAAAACCCCATTCATTCAAAAGAATGCAAATAAACGCTGACACTAACGAATTACACTAACCCCCCGAAAAAAAACACGCATACATCATTCTCAAAAAGAGAGCCGCAAGAAGACCCAATTTCGTCCCAAAAACCCGCGATCTATCTACTACTAATAAACAACCAAGATGCATCATCCAGCGCTAATTTCGACTTAAAAAGGACATACCCGTCTCATTGACCACCTAACCCTTTCTTGCCATCATCATCAACAACAAGAACGTCATCCATCTTCGAAATATAGCGAAAGTACCTTGCGTATGGTATTGAGTTTTAAAAAGGGGGGTTTTCTACGTGGAAGGGTTCATTCTTCTAAGGTTGATTAAAAGGGGGAAGATGAAGTGGATACCGCGACTCGACTTGATCAATCTTTATTTAAACAAAGCAGGGTTCTTCTTTTGGAGAGAAGAACGAAAATGTGCTACAAGAGAGTGGGAGGTCTGGGAGATTGAGAGGAACGACTAGAATCTGACAGGTGTTTTTGGAGTTTTATTTTCCTCCGTTCATAAAATGTAGGTTATTTTCTTGTTGTTGTCGTCGGTGATGTGTTTAATCTTTTATTTAAAAAGCGTACCGTTGTATTTTTGGGGCTAGGTAAAATGAAGGTCAATGTTCACGATGAACAAGTCAATGGTCAGCTATTGTTAAGCCAGAGATATAAATAGTCAATTTATGGAGGCTTACCTGGTTTGTGGCGAGCACACTCAATTACTCAAATAGTCATATAAACTAGGGCATAAGTACCAATTGAAAATTATATAATTACAGATTCTTTTAAAATTTAGGATTTTCAGTTTGGCATCTATCTACGTCGCAGCCCCATGGCTCGCATTTACCATATTGGTCACCCGAACATGAGGACGTACTATACCTCTGTTGGAAGGCACAAACAAAAGTGGCTTGTGGCCAGAAAAATATAAGAAATTCCTACACTCCAAAAAAATGGAAATGCTTACAGCTGAGTCTCATTTATAAAACAAACTCAGCTTTCTCGGCTTTTTGAGATAGTTAAAATTCTTATCCCACACAGCGACAAATAATTTTTATTTCAAACAGCTATTAACAGACGGAAGTCAGAACAATTTTGAAGTCACGAAAGTACAGATATTTCCATACGGCTATACCTAGTTTAGATTTTTACTACTAATTTTTATTTCAAATAGCTATTAAAGAAGCCAAAACAATCTGAAGTCACGAAAGCACAGATATTTCTAGAGTTTTCTTTAGAATTTTTTTACACTTTTAGGTTGACAAGCAAAAATTATTAGGTGCAATTTGGATCAATAATAGCATGATAAGTTTCAGGAACTATTTCTGTAAAATTTTTTTTCTGCATTATGTTTAGTGGGCCCCTTTAAATTTCAATAGTTAAAAATATACTACGATGAAGAATTCTCAAATAATAAGCCTTTTTAGGTATATTTTCCTGATCCCAATCAGATAATTAATTACCTAATGATTCCCTAATCACATAAGTTTATTACATACATAACTATCAACGAATAATTTTACAAATGTGTGCAATGCACTACTGCTGTCTACACAAAGAACCTATTACATGTACCGTTTATTTAAAAATACCTGCAATGCATAACAAAAGGCTCAAAAGGCAGTTATGGTAAAACCATTAGACTTAAATATTTTCTAAAAAAAAATTTAAACGATATAGATGAACGCTGAAGGCTGTATCGATTTTCCACATAAAAACAAATTTAAACACGATGACAGCAAAGTTACAAGCGAAGAGAAAAAAAAAATTACATAAATGTGCATAGTAATTATTAAAGAAAGAAACTCGTAAGTGTAGACGGGTTATTCTCCGACGATGTCAAAATAGAATATAAGTGATGTTTAAATTTGAAATAAATGACGCTTATATTTGAACAAGCAGACATTACTTTTACACAATGAAAGGCAACGTCAAAAAAGTCGCATGGCAGACGGTGACGTGAGTTGACAGCAAACGATTTTCATTTTAAAAGCGGGACCCACCCTCATTCCATGCAAAAGACGATTAATACCTGTTCGGGTAGGATACAGCCCAAAAAAAGGTTTCAAGGAAACACTTCTTTCGGCTGACCTTGTGGTGGCTTCGATGGGACAGAGGTGTCTCTTGGGTTTTGCATTTTGGAGTCAGAATTTAGAGTCAAGAATCGAGTGACAATAGTCGATGTACAGAGGAGTTGAAATGTGTTGTCCAAGTGCTGTTATTGAATTATCAAAATTGTCCACTTATGTTCAGACATGATTTGTGTAAGTATTTATATTTAGAGCTTCATAAAATTTATGTGAAAAAAGCTCTAGACACGGAGTTGGAAGAGGGAGAAAAATAACTAACTCCCATGGTCAAATATAGCTCCTTAAATTTGTCGAAATCGATGTCCATTCATTGCATTTTTTGTTATTAAATTTGAAATTTAGGTTAATTAGTCTTTCTTTTCTTATTCGTTTTGCTGTTAACTAACCCAAAATAAAATTTACTTTTAATTTAAAAGTATTTTTTTTTATCCAGTGAATGTTCGACTCCATTGATATTTACTTAACTCCATTGATACTGTCTTAATGACTCAATTTCATAACTATTTTTTTTGTTACACTTTTTAAGATTTTTCATTCGTAAATTTGAAAAAGGTAATAAGTTGATCAATTTTTTTTCAACTATAAAATATTTTTGAATACATCTATATTTTTTTTTTCGATGATTGTTCTTTATTCTAAATACGGTCCTGAATTTCCAATAAAAATTTGGTGGTTATACAGCAAAAATTAGTTTCAAAAATTCAGTTTTTCTTACGATTTTCTAAAAACTTAGTTTTTGGACTTATTCCCTTTTCCCGAGCCATACCACTTTACACCTTGTATCACATTGCCGTCGTTAGTGATATATAGTTTAGTTTAGACAAAAACTAACCATTTCTATAAAATGGACTGCGGAACGTAACGTACGTGACGCAGCAGCGATTAGGCCGTTTGATTTTGAAACATCTCAATATATACCGTCATCAACATTCTGGAACCTATTCCAAACTTGGCAATCGATTTTTTAAAAAAAAAATCATCAAACCGCGATGTGACAAGCCATTGGCAGCGGAGCCAAAATGTTGTACCAGAAGACAGATCGGCCAACCAGTCCATGACCGCCCAATTTAAGAATGAGGCACGAGGCTGACCGAAATCAAACAAAAAGTCCCCGTTCCGTTTTTTCGGGATATCGCAAAAACGGGATAAAGATGAGTCCGGACCATTAATCAAGCAGGAATAGGCTTGTTCCTTCCTATTTCAGTCCGCCATTTCCAAATGAAATTGGCGCACCGCCAGCGGGTTGGATGAACTCCCGACGATCATTTTTCTCGGTGATTGGTGGCACCCCTTCGCTATGACACTTCCAGCTCTGATCGTCATTAGAGCCGACACGCGAGAGAAAAGGATTCCGTTACTCCAAAACACAGAAACTTTTTTTTTTCAATCCTTTGTGGGTGTATTGGGTTGCTCTCTGCTGCTGCACAATGTAATGTCACTCCAGGTTTTTAATTGGTGGACAGATGTCTCATCCGGGAATGATCTGGAACGATTTTTTTCAGAGTGGAAATGAACACCGAAGTTCGTTCGTTCTGTGTGACATTAATCGTGTAGGCGATACGAGAAACGAGAGGGATTCGTGTTTCCTGATGAGCAAGGTTTATGTCGCTTCTTGATTGCATTGAAACGCGGAGGTATCAAATGAAGACGTGAATAACAAGCAATGCAGTGCTAAAAAAATTACAATACAGTGACCACGAGGGAGTACAGAACCTTGTCTGATGAGACAAGTGTTTTTGTGAGGTCGTGTTTTTCCAATGATCACATATACTCGACAGCAACATTTCTTGAACCCAGTACGTCACAAATACGGAAGGAGAAATCGGTAAACACGAAGCCTGTTGGGTTGATAGGAGGAGTTTCGGTACGCAAATCGTGATTGAAAAGCACTATACATAAGTTTAACAAAGTAATCATATTTTTAAATTGACGTTCTTCATTTCACTCAAAATTCGGACACCGCTATGGGAACTACTTTGTTTGTTAGTGACGTCGTAGGGTCAAGTTGCTGTCTAGTATAGTATCCTCTAACTTTTGACTTAATGGTTGGATGAATGAAATGAAAGGTTCATCAGGCACGGGTCGAATTTCAATAAAATAAAAGAATTTTCATCTGTTAAATGATGCATATTTTTACGTGGTGCACGATATAAACCGAAAATGGTGAATATAAAGAAGAAATTTAATTAAAAAAGAAAATTACAGGTATAAAAAATTCTGAACTCCATAGAGGTCTTAATACCTGGGACACTTGGTAGAATATCAGGGAATTTTCGAATATTTTTTCTGAAGAATGAAATGAGAAAGCACAACTGTCTGCTTCTTATTTTCATTTTGAGACTTGAGGAAACACGCCATTTTATTTTTTGCCGTTCAGAATTTAACTGGATATGGTCCAAACTAAACTGTTATTTTGAAGTTATTATCGTTACTTCATATAGAATTATTACTGCAGGAATTCCCCAAACGTTTTGACTTGGCAGGGAAAATACCCGGCAATCTGGAAATATTCCAATCATTATAAACCAAGAACTATGGGACTTCAACCACCAGAGTAGCCACGGGAGTAGCAGTAAAATGCACTTAATATTGACGTATCCTTAATTTTTAATACTTGAGTTATTATGAGAATAATTTCTAAAATGTCGCCAATTAAAGTCCGATTAGTGAGATTTGCGCCCAGCAAATCCTAAAGCACCGAAAAATTATAAGACGGTAAACTAAGACCGTCTCGGCTGTTAAGTAATGAAATTTTTCTTAAAGAGTAAAAATTTCCTTTTACAACTTACAAGCACCAACTGAAATTTTTTTTGAAAGATTTTAGGTAAGAGTTCAGGGTGTTTTTTTTCTTTAAATCGTTTAATGGTGATAACTAAATTAATTATCATGCAATTCCTCTAAGAGAATTTATCGAAATTCCCATATTTTTTACTTTTGTAGTTACAAAAATAGAACGTACCTTACAATATTACCAAATTATCAACACATGCACGTCTTTATAATCTTCAGTACTGTATACTTTTTAGCTATTAAAATTCTTCTCGGCAGGCGTCAGAAGTAAAAACCAAAAATTTGCCCACTAAGTATACATGGTTTCATACACGCAACGCGATCGTAGCAACGCGGAGAAAATTTCCAAACGACGATGACGTAGCTACTATGTGGTAGCGCCAAGGACCAATAAAAAACCTAGATTTTTCAAATAAAGTTGCCACGATCGCGTCGCATTTGCCAAATCATACAAACCCGCCCTTACTACCGGTGGGGTCTCAAATGCAACACACAAACTCAGCACAACCCAAAATTTTACAGAAAGTTTTCAATCACGTAACACACGTCACTTCACAAGATTCTATTATGGTGTCCAAATTTACTTTCCTTAATAACTCTTATTAACAACCGCAGTTAGGGTAGTCCACACATCATCGAAACAAAATCAATTTTTGAATTTTTAAGAGTGGACGGACGAGGGGAAAAGGCTATTATTATTAAATGTCAAAAATCGAAATACATTATCAGCGGCCTTCAAACCACCATTGTAAATTGGTATTTTGAGAGTGGTTTTAAATTGAATGACAAGTTCGGTTTATAAAGGGGTTTATTTTCACTTTAGATAACGTTACCTCTAAACCACGTAGGGCAGACCATTATTATTATTATTTGAGACAGGATCACACTGGAATTACGCAGCAGGTAAGATGGGGTACTGAGGGTCGAGAAGAGTGGAATTACAATTGGATGCAAAACCAATAGAATTTTAATTTTCATTGCATTGGGAATGTTATTATGACCAGAGAGTAAATTATACTCACTGACTGAATTTCAAGATTGAATTCATCCAAGCTATGCGAAGTATTTGGGTTACTATCTAAATAGTGCTAAATTATATTTATAATCTAAAATGGGGAGGACTTTTTAAGGGGATGAAATTATATATATTGGTCTGGTTCATTTCTAAGATTATATTTTTATGATTTGATGTTCCATAAGCTTTTATTCGACAAAAACAAATGGAGAAAAAACATTTGGTTATGGAAATTTAAGAGGTCACAGAGAACGTTTTTTCATTAAAAAAATAATAATTTTCTCATAGAATGTTGTAATATAGAATCTTAAAATTTTTGTTAATAATATATTCAGAATTTGATAAAAACCAAAAACTATCCATGCACAAAATTTTCTGCAAAATTATTAAGTATTTTATTTTTTTAAATTTTTAATTCAAACAAAATGCAGGCTCACTTGTTCATCCAAAAACTACTGTGATTAATTCTTCTTTACCATCAGCCGTAAGAAGAATTAAATTTATTTATAAAACTTGAGATTATAAAAAAAAACACACAATATCCAAAAGTATAATATAGGGTAGTATAATATAGGGTTAGGCGTTATGTCTTATTATCCATATCTGGTAGCATGATCTTTGTTACTTCAAATAATTACACAACTAAAAACTTTTCGCATCTTTTTTGACAAGATAGCAAGAACACAGTTTTTTTTAATTCTTAAATACTTTACATTGATATGAGGCTACATACGTACAGGGATGGATCCAGGTCGAAAAGTTATAGAAATTTTGAAAATATTCTGCTTTTTTTAGAAAGTTTTTTTCTGAAATCATTATTTTAACCAATGCAGGTAACTCCGTGCAACCCCCTGGATCTGCCACTGCATATACGTAAACATAAAATGACGGTAAACTCAACAGCGTAAACTTAATAAATTTCCCTATTAACACGACAAATTACGAACAACACTTCAACAACATGGAACACCACGTCCCAGAACTTTTTTCTTTAATAAATTAGAAAAAAACCCCACGACTTTCTCTACCCATTCTCTTACATACAACTCATAAAGCAATTTACCTATAACAAACTCATTCACTCTCTCAATAACATGAATAATGACCCAAAAAACCAACAACGTATGAATTTCACACACACGAAAGAAAAAAAAATCTCAAGAAAGATCGCAAAACCCGATAAATCGCATAGTAGCAGCGGTCACCTTATTTATCTATTTATTATTGGCAAAACAATCAATCGATTCGGGGGTTGTGCAAGCGATCGGAGCGCATTCAAGTGGCACAGCGTGTAATTAAAAGGGAGGGTGGAGCCTCTACCTTTAAAACAATGTCACGGGGGGTGCAGTCGGGACAAATGATGAAAAATTGCCATGGCACAGATACGGGCGGGATGTGTGGGGACCGCGTATGAATTACGTCGTGATTACGTAATGTTGGGGATGTAGGAATTCACAGTTATTTTTAATACCATTCCATTCAAGAATAGCTTCTCTTAATGCTTTGAACTTTGAATTAATTAATGTTGATTTGAAATTTTGACTGATGATTTTGAAATATGGAAGAAATTATAAGCCTTGATATGGGCTTATGGGTATGGGTATGGGTTCTCAAGCAATCAAGCTTCTATTTCAAAAAAGGAATTTTGTAACGTCAGTTATTTTTAGAAGTCATATTAATCAAATATCTGAATATTCTTTTGACTGTTCTCTTTACACCATGAGTCTTCAAATTGGATTTTTTTACTGGTAGAACAAAACTATCCACCAGTAAAATGTGTCCTACCATAGCTGACTGGATTGATTCATCTAATATCCGGTTCGAGCTGCCCAATTTTTTCAGTGTTCAGAGTCAGACTTGTATGTCAGACAATGTATTATTTATTAGGGGATATAAGCAATAGCTAATTCAAAAAATGAAGAGTTGCGAAATTATAAACGCCTTTCTCAATTTAGAATGTTAAAATTAAAAATATTTAAAAAGAATAAAGCATACAACAATTTTAAAATGGAGTCGCTCATATTTCGATATTATAAACCTTGATCGAATAAAGAAGAACAAGCTTTATCTTAGCCCTTGGATTAAAAACTTCACTTCACCTGTTTTGCGGCTTTCCACTTCATCACTCAAGAGATTTAAAATGTATACATGAGGTTCAATTAATAACATTTTTCAACTGTTCATCCTTATTCCTGCATGCATTTCATTATATCTTAAAATCACGATAACTGATCCTTTAACAGTGTATACCACATACGATAAAATTGTGATAAAATTTCTAAATCACCCCTACAAAAAGGGTGCATAAGAAATCATCAGCAGAGCCCATGGCGTTGTATTAGTTGACTTAGAAGACATTAGCATTTTTTTTTCTCCGAAGACTCCTCGCGTGGGTAATTATCCATGGCATTGGGGGGACTTTATACTATTGGAGGTTCATAAAAAAGTGTATCGATTTCTATCTCGTTATTTAATTAAAAGAGGTTATTAATAATGCGAGGGTATTAAACTTGTTCTTGGAACAGGTTACGAGAAGGAAGCAGGTGGCGGATGAAGAATTTTAGGAGGTAGGGAGGGGTGGAATTTACAGGTGTCCTTTAATCCCTCGGGTGAGAAGGTTGAACGTGCAATTTTTACTTCTTAGACCTAAAAAACACTGCTGTGCAACCAACCACAAGTATGGAATGGTAACATTTGCGGGGAGAATACAGTGTTATCTCACTTAAAACTTCCCCTTCCCCCACTCATAAAAAATACCTGCATTGTTGCATTAAATACTTTTTTAAAACTTTTATGGTTCAATTTTGTTAGTTGTCCTGCTAAATATGGGCAAGCTGTTTTTAACACGAAATATTCAAATATCGCCAAATTTTTATGGTTGTCATTTATATTACTGTATATTTTAATCCATTAGTTTGGAATTTTTAGCAATAGTATTTTTAATTTTTGGCGTCCAAAATAGGTTGGCGATATTTAGCAAAAGTTAAGGTTTCTTTATAAATATTTTTTTATAAGTATAAGAAGTAAAAAACATTGAAATCCTACTTTTAAGGTAAGTTTCACTAACATCTGATGAAACAGAAGTTTTCCCGCTAATGGTGATTGAGAAATGAAGCTTCAATTTTCACTTACCTAAAATAAAACAAAGAAACATTAAAATTCAAATATAACTACTCAAAAAAAGCATGTAGTACACAAAACATTAATAACATCCTTTTCTTGCAATGAATTAAGAACTTAAACAATACCAAACTACCTTGATAAATCAAGGGGGATATTTGAGGGAGTACCTAGGTCGTTGGACCTTTAAACTCCAGTATAACTAGCCCCACTGGGTGAGGCTTGAGCTGAACTGTTACAGAACATGTGACTGAAAGTCACGGTCAGCTGAGGAATGGCTAGCTTGATGCTAACCCCCTCTTGATTTCCCCAAGTTACCTTGGTACTCATTTTATCGACCCCGGAGGGATGAAAGGCTGAGTCTGCCTTGCCCGTGGACCGGGATTTGAACCCCGGGCCTGTGGTGTGGGAGCGCAAAGCGCTTCCTCTACGCCACCGGGCTTCTACCTTGATAAATTAAAACATTAGCATTGATAGAACTTGATGCAGCTATGCATGTCTTCTTATAAATCAGTTTGAATAATTTAGTTTAATATCAATCAGCAGTTGAACATAAAATTAAAATTAATTTAGGAAGGTTGATCAATTTTGCGTCATTGAAGGTTGGTGTTTCTTTCAATTTACACGTTAAGGAATAAATTTATTTATAAATAAGCATAGCGAGCACTGGAAAACCTTCTATAAAAGATTTAATATACAAGGTGTTTCGTTTCAACAATATCTGCCGAAAACTTATAATATAAGTCATATTCTCTGCGTGGAGTGGATAAAAAATGTCCAACTACGACCTCTACGACCAATGGTTTTCCAGAAAATCCCTGGAGAAAAAGGTATGACGTCATATCAGGCGCGGATACAAGGGGGGCACTCTGGACAGTGCCCCTCTAGGACCCAAAAAAAGTACTCAAAATGAGTTAAAACCCTACTTTTACAGGTCAGGTTTCAAAATTCTTTCTTGGGTAGGACCACCATACCCCCAAGCGGTACCAAAAGGGGATCTTAAGTGATACTTTTTAGAAAATCCCCTACATTTTCCTTTTGACATTTTTCTCAAAAGGTAAAGGTGATGGTTTGGAAAAGTGCCCCCCCCCCTTGGAGCCGTGCAGGGTCCGCGTCTGCGTCATATCCGATTTGCACTAAAAAGCTTTGTAGGGGAAACGTGAACATAGTTATTTGTATATGTTTGCAAACTAAAATACCATTGCACATGCATGCGCATACCGTGGAATGAAGTAATAAAGTTTTTATCGAATATGACGTCACATTTTTCTAAAAATAACATTCGTCGTAAAGGTATGGTTCTTTGGGAATGACCAGAACGCCTACTGTTTTTCTTTCTTTCAAAACATCACAGTAGCACTAGATGAAATTAATGCACATTTATGACGAAACATTTTGAAATTAGCTATCAATCAGTCAAGCTTAGAGTCATCAAACAAAACACAAGACTGCGAAAAATCAAAACATACTTCATCACAATCCTCACAGTTTTTCACATCATCATTCACTCCAAATACCGAGTAACTACTGTAAGGCCTTGAAACAGTTAGCCTACACACGCCCTGACAAAATAATTACAACAACAGCAACAACAGGCATCACTCTCTCTAGCTGCCCAAACACAATGAGCAATCTAACAACTCCATTACAAAAAAATTGAGCAACTCTTTTGCCCCTCAAAACCACACGAGACATTCTCTAGTAGTAGGCAGTCGTAAATCATAATAATAATAAAAAAAAGGCTGGGCAGCTCTGGTAAATCGGTCAAAAGTTTTCGCCGATGAATGCATTAATTCGCCATCCGTCTTCTTCTGCCGGTAATGACCGCAATGAATCGCGACGTTCTCGTTCCCATTCGTCGCGTTGATTTACTACAGCGGCTGAGTGTGAAGGGCGGTTAAGAGGGGTTGCGCAAATTCGCAGATTGACTGAATACTCTTTTTGGAGAAATAGTGATGATTGGTGAGCGATTAACAAAACCATACTTTTAGGTATTTGAATAGATAGGTTAAATCCCCTTGTGGATGATGAAACCTTTTTTTAAAACAATTACAGTCAAACCTGGATAAGTAGAATTCTCTGGATAAAAGTAGAACCAAAGCCTGATCGATTCTACTTATCCAGGTTCACACATATCGAGATTTCTTTTGGTAATATTTTAACTATCTAACAAAGCAAAGACAGTGACAATGAAAATCGACCAAGTATGACTGATACACAGATAACCCCTGCTCTCCCAGATCTCTATACGTACTAAAAAATTGGTTGTTTTTTTATTCAGATAGCGTAAGTTATCACAATAGAGTTGGTGCCTTTAGTGTTCTATTAATTTTTACACAGGGTAGTCTTCATATAGAATGATGAGACAGTGATGTAAAGTAGCAAAACTTTCTTTGTACTGCGAAAAAGTTTTAATTTATTAAGTGCACATGCCTCACCAAGGGCCTGAATATTATAATGAACTTAAATGTCAATCTCTATGTATAATAAGAGAGTATACTTAGAGGTGCAAGTATATAAGAAGGTGGGTCTGGTTATAGTCACATAGTCGTATTACTCTTATTTTAATTATGATTTGAAGCAGTAATAAATTAGAAAAACTATCTTTATAGGGAGAGAGCACATTTGATACTACTAGATAATTAATTGTGCATGAAGTATATATTTTTTATGGTAGGCCAAGTATTGGTGAGATGCGATGATTTTATAGAAAAACACGCCCAACTTTGGCAGAAATTCCAAAAGGAGATGAAAATTTTGAATTAATGTCACGTACAGAGTAGACAGAAAATGCGCCGCACGACGTTTTATGCTTGAAACTATCGGCCCAACTATTTACATTTTAGGGAATATATCGCAGAAAAACATCGATTTTTAGGTAGAAAAAAAAGGCACGATACAGGATACGACCAAAAAACGCAATGTATAGTCTTCAGAATTCTTATCGAAGGGGTTTTATGTGAACACTGATTTAAAAGCACAACTATAGAGTCTCAGAACTGTAGGATTTGTAAACTAGATATAGGATTTAGGATTTGGTACTTTGGTCGACTGTAAGTACTAGTATACTGGGTGTATACAAGAATAAAGTTAGAATACGTTCTAGTACAATAATAAGTTCTGGTATATAAGACTAGATACTAGAACGGTTTGTGATTCATACAATTTAAGGGAGATTTTAGAAACCAACAACTTTTTTTTAGTTCAAAAGTCAATCTAGCTTGTAGAGATGGAGTTACATCGCACATCCCACAATAAAAACATTTTTGATGCATGAAACAAAAACTAGTATTGGGCTGCATCGATACTTATTTACGGGTCTGGTGCGAAATCCCGACAATCAGTTTCCCGACATCATCTCATCATCGTCAATGCGAGAATTGTCGGGCAAATGAACGTCGGGCAGTTGAGTGTCATGGCAAATGAACGGATCCTTTTTTATAGTTGTCGATAACTTTGAGGAATTACAGATGCATTTATGGTACAGCTCGCAAGTTGAAGTTGAAGAGTACCATGAGAAGCAGTAAAACTCGAACATCCGATATCCGATACTTTTAAAGTACTCGATACTTCAGAATCGATTCGTTACACATTAACGCACCGATTTTTTTTCTGTCCAGTCCACCAACAAAAAACCCATCTCCATTCCAAAGCATACAATGCGACAACGATTAACTCTCACTCTTAAACCAACTAATACCATATCAGATCCATGTCCCATTACTCCACTCCTATTTGTTTTAGGGAGAAAGAGAGATGATATATTCTCCTCCTGACAGACCTAATTAGATTTGTATGGTAATACCGCGCAATGAAGATTCTCCCTCAATTACAGCACGGGAGCAAAAAGGACCATTAGGCGACTCTCCGTAAGTATGGAATGTCACCAAGTCCTAATTGCGCTCTCATCAGCCGGACCTTGGCGTTGACAGGGCGGGTGCCCTTGGCGGTCGGCCGCCAATACCCATCGAACTAATTGTGTCGATACTCGTCATAACAGGTGGGCGAGGTTCGGTTCGTCGTGGCCTACTTTGTGTTCCATGGCCGATGTGGAGATCGATACTTTTGGGTATCGAGTACTTTTGAGAATCTAATCTGTGGTGATTTAACAGGGGAAATTATTTTCTAGGTGGTAGTAATGGTATAGAGGCTTCAATCATGGCCACCTAGACTCATAAGGCCAGAGAAGCTCGAAATCGTGACGTGAAATAGTAGGCTCTTCATAGCTATTTTGGACAATAGCGCAACTCCAGTCTGAAATATTGTACCTTGCGCTGTTGAAAAGTGACGTCTTACCTACTATTTCGCGTCATGATTTCGAGCTTCTATGGCCTTATGAGTCTAGATGACCATGCTTCAATACAGTTTATATTGTGGGTTACAATAAAACTTAATTTGTGTTTCTTTAATTAGTAATGTTTCCCAGTTATCTTCCTTATTTAGCCACCAAGAGAAAGGCCTAGAGATAGAGAGAGAGAGAGGTAGAAAAAAAGAGGGAAAGAAAAAGAGTCAGACATAGAGAAACGAGAGAGAATGAGGGAAATTTAATTTAGAAGTCAGAATGCAGAAGAAGATAGAACAAATGAGAGTGATAACTAGATAAGGAGAAAAAAGTGAGAAAACTTAAGAAAAATAGAAATATTCAATTACTAAAACAAAATGAGAGAGTATTAAAATTATGATAGAGATGCGATAATATGAATGCAAGAAAGAGGTGTAGTAAGAGAATGAAGTTGTTGAATGAAAGAAAGAAAAGTAGATATTGAGAAAATAAGAGAAGGAGAATGAGGGAAGGAGAGACATTTTCCAAAACTATATTTTGGTCCCAACTGTGTTAGTGTTAATAATATACTTCAGCAGTGTATTCGATCGAATGAAGCAAAAAAGTACTCGATATTCGAGTATCGATACCAGAAAAAGAATCGGTTTTGCCCATCAAAGGTGAGTTTTTGAAAGTGTCAGGCAAATGGGAGCTAATCTTAATAAATGAAGCGCAATTGGAAGCTATTAAGGGTAAGCAAGTTGAACGAATCGGTGTGAGGAGGGAGATTTATTTACTTTTAGGGTGATGGAGGGATATTATTGAAAAGCGAGGTTATGCCGAATGAAAAATGGATGGAAAAGATTAGCACTCAATTATTCAAATTACTGTCAGAGGATATTGATTGCTTTTTCATTAGCAATGCCTTTTTAATGGGAAATAAGGGAAAATAATGTTAGAAGAAATCTATCTCTGTTTATGAAAAGTTCCTGTACTGACCCAAAGCTTAAGTTGTGGCTAAAAGTTGTCGATTTCTTAGATGTTATTCTGTCTTTTTTCTATTAATATGGATTTCCAAAGACGAATTAATCAAAATTTGTTTAAGAATTCGAAGCAGGAACGAATAACTTAAAGCCGAAGGTCTACAATCAGCTTGAGACACAACTCATAAAAGGATATTTTATTAGTATCAAGTGCTTTAGAAAAGAGGTCTCTAAAAATTTAAGGGGTATTAAAAGTAATAATGATGAAATAAATACATTTGAAAAGAAATGAGGAGGAGTTCTACAACTTGTAACATTGCTTGTAACTAAATATTAGGGATTTTTAAATCCTGTTTTAATTAATAATTTGACTATAATGACTTGGATTCATCTCACAATTATCCGATGGAAATATCACCGCTCAAGATGCATAAGTCAATTTTTATGCCCTTTTGTATCAATTTCTTTTTAACGTAAGACAGTTTTTTTTTATTCTTTCTCTTGAAAAGTATGGAAAAATTAGTAGTCATTAGTCATCATGCGTCTTTATAGATATCTACATTCTACTTTCTCAAATTGTAACCGAAACATTTTCACACCAGAAAAAAAGGATACTACTGAACCCTGAAGGAAGGTTTCTGAACGAAAGAGAAACTTATAAAAAAAAAATAAACTCAACACCCCAAACTCTGTCGGTGATTCTCAAAGAATCCCCGCAGCAGAATCACACATAGCTAGGGAATAAGATGTTAATGTTATCCCCCACTGCTGCAGCTTCGCCAAAACAGCACTTTAATGGAAACACAAGAACACAATTCGTCGTGAATAGCAATCGAGAGTGGTAGTACGTCTCTCCTCAGAGAGAAAAAGTGTTCGTCTCTGGGGTGCATAATTGCAGAAGCAGAGCAGATTGCACCATAGAAAAGACTGCCGCCTACTACTACTCCCAATATTAACAGACAATTCGCCTCATCAAAAGATCCCCGAAGGAGCGAACCTAACTCAATATATTCGGTAGAAGAAGAAGACCTTTAAAAAAAGAGAACATGGGAAAAAGAATAAAGAGGGAGGGGTATAACAATTTGGTGGGCAGACCGGCTTCGATTGGAGGTGGTGTTGGTCCTCCCTCCCCCCCCCCAAAGAAAAGGAAACATCAAAAGGAGGAGACGAATATCGACTGCAAACGAATCGATGATCTTGGGTAAATGCCGGGGTGACTTTGTTTTCTCTTTTGCGACCAAACAGAGAGAGAGGGGAAAGGAAAATACGCTAACTGAATATAACCCAGGGATTTTTTTTGTGGGTGGAAGAACTAGGAGAAAAATTTGGTGTGGTGGAGAAATTTTTTGAAGGGAACTGCTACAGGGCTACTGTGGATTTTCGGATGAAAAAAATAGTGTGGATTTTGCTAAGTTCATTGTTACCGAATTCTCTTACGAAAAAAAAAAGGATTTCGAAACACGAAAATTGTTCGAGCACGGAATGCCGTAGGAAGAAAAGGTAACGAAATCAATGGTGTAACTAGAAAAAAAAATGTAGAAGGAACTACTAGGGGGTATTTGATCGTTTTTATGGAAGACATTTGAAATTTCGATAGATTGGAGATACAAACATTTTTAAGTCAAAGAAAACACTAAAATACGAAACATCAAACAAGTTCAGGTATCTCCATAAGAATTATTCAATATTAATGGTTAATGACGTTAAGTATGAAACTATAGTTATATCGTTAAATGATACATAAATTAGCAATATTAATGTAGTGATAAAAAATATAAAAATAAGCTAACAGTTAAGTATTATTTGCTACCTTATTGGTACTGAAAGGACACTGAAGTTTTTTTTTCCAGTTCAAAAATGCCCTATCCTCTTATCTGTAAGAATAGGAAAAACTACCGCAAAATCATATACAGAGTAAATACATCGTCAGAAAGTAATAACACATCTGATAGATATATCTTAAAATCAATTATCACTCAACAGTTTTCAGAGACATTATTAAAACAAGTTTCTCTACATCTCTCCTCCCAAACGTCTTTAAAACTTCATATGTATAAAAATGCAATGTTTCTGAATACCTGCATTTAAAAATAAGTCTTCCGAAACGAGATACATATCTCCCAACTATTAAAAAAAAGGAGGGAGGAGGGGGAAAACTTAAACGTCTAACTTGTTGTAACTCCTCAAAAGAGGCAGTCCCCATCCACAATACTAAATTATGCAAATAGAATAAATTGCCATCAAACATCGGAGAACCATAATTATAGCCAAGGCATGACTGTCGGGCCGTACGGCCTACATACTTTTTATCTTTCTAACTATCTTTCAACACACTCACATCATGCCATCAGCGCGGAATATTTATGAACCGGCATCATTAAATGCTTCTTGACTAACCATTCCGTTGCTTCGTGCATGCTGTGGACATAAGTGTGCATTAGAAAGAAATTTCCAAATGGAAGGGGCAGGGAAGGGCGATGTCAACTTCCCGGAGGAATTGTGAACCTTGAAGAGAAATAAGGCTAATGGGAAATAAAGGACTTAAATGGGGATCGACAACAAGCTTTTGCTACAACCTCGAGAGAGTAACCAGCATTGTGTTTGGGGTTTCGCAAGTTAGTGTCTTAATGGGACACGATTTTCTACTTAGTTTATATTCAATTTCGCCTCAATTCCATGTAAACAAAACGGTTTTCGTCAATAAGTAGGGGTATTATTAGATTAAAATACAGAACTGGTGATATTGTGATTTCTATTTGAATAAAAATGAAAATAGTATGTGAATAAATGTTTTTTTGTTAATGTGAAGAAAATATTTTTTGTTAACTTTTTTTTTGTTTGTTATGCATTAAAAGGTGTAAAAATATGTAATATAAATAGCACAAAAAATGGGAATTTAAAAAATCTAAGTTTTTTTCTAACTAACTCTTAAAACAAACTAACTAAATTTCTAAATTTTAAAATAATTACAAAAGCTATTTCCGTTTATTATCTCAATTTCTCAAGAATTTTCGCTCATTTTTCAACAGGGAGCGATGGTTGATCTCTAGGTATTAATGGCAAATACGTATTTATGGCTTGAATAATAAAAATATGTAAATAATATAAATGTGTAAAATAAAAATGGTCTAAATCGATCCAAAACAACTTAAAACATTTGGTATTTGAAAACACTCGACAATACCAGGTTTCTTAACACATAATATGTAAATAGATGGGAATTTTAGCCCTACTTATAAGACTGCATTAGCTTCAATTGGAAAAGATGGATTGAGGAAAATTTGTATAAATGACACACATTAATGTTTTGTATTTTCAGAATACGCAATAAATTGAATGCAGTTAATTGTTCATAAACCTTAGGGATATCAATCCGCATTTGACGTTTTGAAATGTGATATAGAAAATTAAATAAGTAGAGATTTTTAAAGTAGACAAACTATTCAACCTCAAGATCAAATAACTGTCATTATTAAGTAAATTTTATTCGCATTTATTGTCAGTTTAAATTTTGTCCTTCAATATAATGTGTGTAATCAAAACCCGCACAAATAATTTGGACAAAAATAGAGTTTATTTCTACAGCATTTACACAAAAAGGTAATTGTTACTAGAATAATTTTTGTGCTTTGAAAGGGTCCTTCTAAGGCTGTTAAATATAATTATGGAAAACTACCTACATGAAAAATGATTGCATAATCCGACTGCCACGAGAAAAACTTTGACAAAAAAACAAAACTTCGGAAAGGAATTCAAATCCAAATGTTAGTCACTGATTTGGCACAAAACATTTTATCAGAGTTTACGAATTACCATCAAAATTGAGAAGAATAACCAGTTTCCATAGCAATCGTCAAACGTTTTTCTGGTGGCTTTTGGACTAGTATGCTCCTAATTCCCGGAACTTAACTCAATAAACACACCAAACCAAAGTTAAAATAGTACTGATAAACAGATAAAAACAATCGATTCATAAGAATTCGATACCTAAGAGCATTCATTTTATTCATCACAACAGATTATGCAATCCGTGTAAGTTTCAAGCGATATCATTTGAACGAATATCAAAAGGCGGGCTTAAAAGAGACGCGAATATCAACAATTCAAAACCAATTTTTATTCAAATGCCACTGTTCATCAAGAACGTATCCTTCCTCACTCGATACTTCAAATCCAATACAAACCAACCGATAAATTTCCTCTATTCCACACGAATTGAAAGGAACGACACAAACATTAAACACAGCAATTACAAAAATCCGATAAACCAACCAGACCATCTTCAAAACTTGGCGAAGATGCCATCGGTTTCCGATCCACCCAAAACCATCATCACCATTGCCTTCCGATGATCCGTCTCGAGGTGAGGTCTCTCTTCTATCCCCCCCCCTTTCCCTCAATTAAGAGGGGATAATGACGAATTCGTCAAAGACGCCGCTGCTTCGATTCATCATCCAGAGGAGCGGAGGGATGACAAATGGGTGACGGATATTCGAAAGGGGGAGGGGGTGTTGTCATCCCCTTTGCGATCGATGTGGATTTTATAGGTGTGGGGTCGGGATGGTTTGATTCGGAATTAAGATTGTTTTAAATGAGACCTGGGTGCGTCGTACTGTAGACAGGTGTTGTCGTCGAAGACGCTTGAGTTGGATGATGTTATATAGGATATTTCTTAAGTCCATTTAATGGTTTTAGATTGGAAGCAATCTCGAATAGTCATTGATTGAAGAAATGTGTACTGCACATAATGAAGTAATGCTGAATATTAATAATAGATGGTTTACAGCGCTCATGGGAGGATTTAGGTGATGACCCTGGAGAGAAACAGATTGCAAACCTTTGGGGGGGGCAAACTGTCCCCGATGGCTCTGGAACATGAATTTCCCTCATAAAAAAGGAATTTTCTCAAAAAGTTGGGGGGGCATTTCCCCCTATGTACGCCCATGACAGCTCTCCATGTTGTGAAAAAGGAAAACATTTTAAACTAATTATTATTAGAAGGAAGGTGGGCATCTTGACGAGATCGTAAACGGGTTGAAGTTGAAGAAGACGTTTTACTTTTCCAAAGAAACGTGCGATCTTCTTGCAATAAATTCTGTCTATGGTTTTGGGAAGTTCCGTCCGGCCTGTCTTACATTGGAACGAGAAAGAATAAAAGAAAGAAAGTGTAGGGTAAAAGGAGATAATAAAGGTGAACAGGAAAAAGAGAATAAAGAGAGAAGGGTAAAATTAGAGTGGGAGAGGGGAAAATGAAGAAACATAATTAAAAAAAGAGAGAATAAGAGAGGAAGATAGAGAATAAGATGGCCAGGATAGAGAGAGTGAGGAAGAGTAAGATTAAGAGAATTATGAGAAAAGAGGATCAGGAAAAGAGAAAACTAAAGTTAGACGATGAGAAAAGACATAAGAACAACTCGTGTATTTTCCAAAACGGCACATTCTTGCTTAAACACATGTTTCAAGATTCTTACGGAACACAACTCACATCGCCGTCTAAACTGGACATCCAAAGTCAGCTTTGGAGAACGTTTTCTCCAAGCATGCGGAACAACACCATACACAACACCAGCCAGACACTACGTCCCCCTAAACATTAACATTCCGGGACTGCATTGTCTCGACAACACACGAGCAATTAACCCGGACAGACAGACAGCGGCGGACGCAAATGCACGGGGACACAAATCCCATTTCCTTCTCCTCCTCGGTGCATTACGACAAGGGGTTGTTTGAAATTCCATCTCGTTACCTAAACCCACCACCACAGAGAGAAAAGGAGAAAACCCTTTTATTAATTCAAAAGGAGAGGGCCTCGGGATCGATATCACGTGGGCCACTTATCGGCGCGGAACCCGAGCGGACCCGGAATTTACATAATTCATTCTTTTCCTTAATGAAAGTGGCAACGATCGCACCCAATTACTTAGAGAGCTGGGTGGGCCTCAGTGGTGACGTCACTTCCGAGAAAAAAGACGATACGTCTCTGCTGTAGTGTGTTGGCTGATGCCCCTTTTTGTGCGGATGGCCGTGTTGCTCTTGTGTCCATTGTTTTGTTGGAAGCCGCCGAGGGAATTGGATTTAAAAGCATTCGTCGTTATTAACATTTTAAGAGGCCGAAAGAAAAAAAAGGATTCATTAAAAGGGGTCCCGTGAAGATGATTAATAGCTGAGGGGTGTACGCGAATAGCTGGGGAAATAGTCGTTATTTGAAGAGCAGCCACTTGGAAGAAATTAGGGATTTTTTTGCCGAGGGAATAATTGAGAGCCGAAAGGGGTGTGGAGAGAGAATTTTTGGGGAAGCTGAATTTGCTCAGTTTTTGAAATTCATCTTTGGATATTTAAAGATGGGGGAGGTATGAGGAGAGAGAGAATGTTAATTGCACGTTCTTTTAACGTGAAGCATGGATTTTTGTCACAAGAGTGGCTGGTCCACCCCTTACTTTTTCACAAAGCATGTTGTAATTGCACTCATCATGAACGAACGCATCAATCAAAGCTGTAGAATAAAGTTTTTCCACTTTTGTTTGTTTTAAAACATTTTTTCCATGCATGTGGTTAATGAACACCTTAAGAATTAACTTATCGGGTTTAGCGAAACAAAGATGAAAAGACGACGATGTGTAAATCGAAAAGAATTCGAAAGATGGGCGTTAAGTTAGATCGTTCAAACAGAAGAACTTCCGAAGAAATTTAATAATGTAGCACCTTATCAAAATATGATAAAGTTAATTTTCTGTTACGACTACTATCAAAAAGTAGTCATATAAACAAGGGGAAATTTTTGGGTTTCCTTAAGTCGTATGGTCAAGAAGGATGTATTTCAGTGATTTCGGGAGATATATTCCGATAACCCCCTTGACCTGCATTTGAATACTTTAGTCGGTTAGATTCTGTTGTATGTCTCTTTACATATCTCCACGCTGTTTTCATCACCAAAGATTAGAAATATTGTCCAAACGTGCGAACGTACCGATTAAGACAAAGATATGAATGACGACAGCAAAAATTTACCGATATTTGAATGTTTGGCCATCAAACAGCTTGGCGCGGTACTTAATAAGACAGGTAAAATGAAAATGAAACCCAAAGAGTCACTGTCTTGATTATTATGGCAAGCTCTGAATGGAGATGGAAGATGTAAACTAGGCGGTCCCCCAAGCAGCAGATGTTCAAGATTCGTCTAATTTTTTCACGTATGGCCAAATTTCGTTGACTTCTAGTTGCAATTACATAAACTTGACATATGAACTGTGTTACTAGGGCCAGCATGTCATGCTCAGTATAATGTCAGTACTTACTATACGACCTTCCAGATAGACAACGAAAATCTACAACGAACAGCATTCTTCCAACCAAATGCCAACTCATCCCAATCCTCCTACACTCATTGAACACAGACAGCAGTCGTCTTTTTAGCAATTAAGGACATCTCTTCTGCATTTCTCTCAATGTCGTCTTCATTAAAAGGCCCTTAATCGTCCGTCCAACATCCCTGACGAGTCCTTTAATTACGACTGCCCCCAAAAACTCGTCAGATTCATTCCGAGCAATTATCCAGTTGGCGTCGAATGGATAGACTCGTCTACCCCGTCCGTCTGTTCGTTTGAAGGGTGTGATGAAAACGAGTGGTGGAGTGGTTTGGAGGGGCAGTCAATAGACCACTAAACCTGATTCAATTAGTAGTAGTGAGTAGGAGGTTAGATGGGGTTGGTATTTGCTAAATATCTTGATATCTCTTAATCCCCAGACCTAAACCCTATGGAGAAAATTTGGGGACACTTAGTTTTACTGTATGTACTGCACATGAATTTCAAAAAAAAAAAAAAAAATAATAATTTTCTTAGCATGGGAAAAAAAAATTAAGAAAAAAACTACTAAAACCCTCTCTTAAAGTATGGGGAAGAAAGTTTTCGATATGTTATCTCCAAAAATAGCTGTCCCATCCAATAACTTTTTAGGGGACATCCATAAATTACGTGAGGGTTTCCCCCCCCCCTCCCCCCTTGGTGAGATTTAGTGAGATTTTGCTTTACCCCCCCCCTCCCGCCCAAGGGAGATTTTCTCAACCACTAGTTTTGTTTTATCGGCATAAAAATTACCATCCAGATCGCAAAATTTTGATACAAAAACACATTGAAATCGAAAACATGGTTCTAACTTGTAATTATCACGACTGACTGGCTAATGATTTGCTAGTTTGACTAATCTGAGCATTTTTTCTGAACTTGTGCTAAAAAATATTAAAGAAAAAAACGTATATTTTCTACACTAAAAGTTGACGTGAGATTTTAATTGACTCCCCCCTCCCCCCTGGTGAGATTTGGGGAGATTTTCCTGGACCCCCCTTTTTACCTCACGTAATTTATGGATGTCCCCTTATTGTTTGTAGACCTATAATTAAAAGCCACCATATTTCGAGATAATATGTCATTTTTAAATGTTAATTGCTAGGGAATTCCTGAAAATTAATTTCGCTTTTAATTTTTTTTTCTTTTTTTAAAGTCAATTAAAGTACTCACAGCATACAAACATATAGTTTTTGCTTAGTTTTACAGAAAAATTTAAGTGGATCTATAATATGTGTCGCAGTGTATTTTCGGGACAATAGGCAATTTTTTTTAAATCCCAATGATCAATTCTATAAAATTTAATAGTTTTAATCCTAAAACTGACAGAGATTGGATACTTCTAGAGCCATTACATCAAAATCGTGGCCCCCAAAATAGGCCCATTTAATTCCTTATGATATGAATTTTAATTTCATTAATTCAAAGTTTTGGATGAATCGAACTTTTTAGGGGGTCCATTTAAGCTTTAAGTTGTCAAACATGCATGTAATGTAAATCTAATGTAGCCCCCACACAAATAAATAAATTCTTTTCCCGAAATAAATATAGTTTGGTTTGTTTCATGTACAAGTTAAGAAATATGGATATACAAGGATTCATCTCGACCAAACTCAAATGAGTGAAACAAAGTTATACAATTCCAAAACATTAGCATAATTCTCAAAGAGAGAGAAAGAGGAAAAACATGATCCAAAACATCGAAAGTGTTCCCATCAGAGAGATGCACAGATAACTCACAGTCAGTACAAGCTAACGTATAATAAATAAGCTACACACAGATAGATCCCAAACAACAAAACAAAAGATAAGACATTAATTGCAGACAGCAAGCCGTCACTTCACTTCACTTTCGTCGACGACACGATCAAAACAACGGCCAAAGAAGCGCGCCAAATCTCGTTAAAACCCGAAGGAACTGGATTTTGGGAAGAGAGAGAGAGAGACTAATTAGCATAATGGGAAGCATCGCACTTAACTGGCTGGTGATCCCTCCGAAATGACTTTTCTTCAAGAAAAGTTAATTACCCGCTGCCCTGACTCCTTTAAGCGGCCGGATCAGGGCCCAAATGAGTCCGGGAGTAATCCGGCAGGCTTGTGATATCAATCAAGTTTAAAAGCTCGCAGGGATGGAGAGAGATAGGGAAAGTTGCTATGCCGGATTTAGGTTTGTTTGGGTTTTGGTGAGGAATTTAATATGCGGGGTAGTTGTAATTTAAGTTCCGGCTGTGAAAGAAAACTATTAGCCTAAATGTTATTGAACTTGGTGAAGTTTGTAGAGGGAGGACGTGGAATTTTATCTTCAACCAAAAAGAAGTTAGCTCAAACACTCACAACCGTGGGAGCAATGGTGTTGTATGGAGTATGGTAATGGTTAATCGGAATGTGTAGGGCAAGATTTCAACCCCCCCATCAAACTAGCGATATTCTGTAAAAGTAAACAATAAGAGTAGAAAGAATAAAGGGAGAGTAATCAGACAAATAAAGAGAGACAGTAAAATTTGTGTATTATAGCGGTTCTAAGATAAACAGAATAATTGAGAAAATGATTAATGGAATTAGTAGAATAGAAGGAGATAGTTGTGTAGGGTAGGGGAATCCTATGAATGAGAAAATAACAGTGAAATAATCAAGGAGGGAAAAATAAGGAAGAGAGAAAGAAAGAAGGCAAGAAGGGAGATGAACTAATATTTCCCAAACATTTGTTTTGAAGTTTTACAGGCAAAAAAAAAATTAATTGAACCATATGGGACTCCGGATTATCCAGTTAAGCAGAATTCAGATTACAAAGGGAAATGAAAATATATTTAATATTCAATTGTAAAATTTACAATGTAAATGCAGTTTTACATAGTTAAAAAAAAGAAGCATTCTTGCCAATTTATTACAAACTTTCACATACCATCAGGGATACTGTTTAAAAAAGTTCAATAACTTGAAGGGTTCCAAATTCGAGAACTTTCGGTTTTTAAAAAAATTACGACCGGTTAGGGGATTTCCGGTTAAAAGAGGTCAGTTAAGAGAGTCCATTGAGGGACATTGAGAAAGAAAGTGACAATTTTGGAAAAAAAAAATAGAAAAGGCATGTTTAATGTTCAGGTGTATATATAGGAAAATAACTTTGTATTTTATATAGTTCATTATGGAAATAAAATATTTATTTATTTATTTATATTCAAAAATTGTACGTTGGTACATCAGGCAAAAAAAAAACCACTACCAACAAACATAACGAATCTCCAATTTTCCAACCGCATTATTCGAATTCATTTTCGCACGAGGCGCAATGCCCCCGGAATAAAAGTCCCATCCATCGCCATCAACTTCTATTCCACTCCAACCGATGATAATGGGGAAGTCGTAGTACCCCACCGAGCCAACATCCCAGAAAAATGCCCCGAACATTCCTATAGCTGAGAAAAGCCGGAACAATATTCCACGGTCCGGTCTCACTACTAGAGCCGCACGAGTGGATGTTTCGGGCAATAAGGAACAAGACGCACAGCAAGAACAATGCCCAGGTAACGAGGTCGTAGTATTTGACAATTTTTTTTAACGTATTTCGTATTTCTCTGGTATTTGTTATCATCGGGATCAATCGTTGGAACGATGATGGTCGTAGAGCGGAAACTTAAGTTTATGCGGCTTATGGATTTTCAGAAACTTAAGTTTATGCGGTTTAAGGTTTGTCTGTGCTTTTGATGGTGCAATGTAAATTTTGATGGATTTTTTAAACCGTAAAAGTCTAAAAAATTCCAAATATCAAGAGATTTGTTATTCCGTTTGGATTAACATAAACTCTTCCTTGACGAATCATGGCCAATATCTAAATCTCCTATGTTCAGGGTCATTGCTAGAGTACCTGTGACCTGTGAGAGCTTAGAGGCAAATTCTTATTCTCATTGGCACTTTTAACGTCTCTCATCAGTACAAAAATTATGAAGAAAAATAATAATTTATTTATGTAAAATAGTAACCAACAAACAGTAATGCAGTTTTACAGTGTATGTACTAATGCAATAAAATTTATGTACAATAGCTTCCTCTCTCCTATGTACTCTTCCTATATAGGAAGAGTAATTACAATAGAAAGAGTAAAATTTATGTTAAATACAATAATTTTAACAATAATTAACAATAATTTTAATTCATGTACAATTAGTTTATGTACTTAATTAATTGTATTTAATTTATGTACTTAATTTTATGTACAATAAAAAGAGTAATTAAAATAGAAAGAGTAAAATTTATAATTAGGTAAAGAGAAATAAAAATCAGACTATCCTCCTACTTTATTTTTAAATTTACCATCGGCCAACATTCTAAGTAAGTTAACGATTTTCAAAACGTATAGATAGTATTTAATCATTAAAACTAGATTCAAAGAATTCATTTTTGATTTTCCATAAAAGAAAGCAAACCAGTAACTTTTTTGGACATAAAAACTGAAGCATTTGCCCAAGGCCGATTATTTAATATAACCCAGAACAAAAACAATTCGATATCTAAGGGCCTCGAAAATAAATTCCAGTGCATTTTAACAAGGTAAAAAAATTTGATGATGATAAAAAAAGGAATCTTAAGGCAGAGTTAAAGCCTCGTTTATAAATATTGAGCTTTCAACTTCAATAATTCATTTTTAGAGAAAGGGGGAAAATGTTAAGCAAGATAAAAAGGGTTTTTCTTAAAATAAGGGCTTATTTTTTGGATAATTCCAAAGATAAGGTTTTTGGAAAATGGAGCACAAATCTCATTTGAGAAAGATATTAAATTAGAGAAAAACTTTCTGCTTTATATGATGATTGATGGTGCATAATAATCAATTAATTCAGAGATTTTTCTGTTTACTCTTTGAGATTTTGTTAGGATAAAAGGATTTCATACTTATGCACTATCTACATTTTCTTTTTAAGAAATAGTTTTTTCTCAGTTAAAATTGTATTGGTGTAACTAACATCGAAGATTGCCAAAGCATAAAAGAAATACACCACGAACAATCTTTAATACTATACGATTAAAATGGATAAACGTTTTAAAGTAATCTTTGATATTTTCTTTAAAATAATGTCGATTAGAGTAAATGTGGGAACTTTTTAACTTTAAATACTTTTTGTAATTCTCAATAGCATCACTTTTGAAGCCCTTAAAGTTTAAAGTAATTTTTACAGGAAAAAAAGGTACAGGATTAGAAATCTGTACTTTTATACTTTATAAAAATTTATACAATTATCTCTTAGAAAAACTATTTTAGCCAGTAAAGAATCAAGGAAAAACCAGCTATGGAGTTTTCCCCCAACTCGAAGTTTTTTAAACGTGAGAATGGAAACAGTGTCCCGAGGCTGGTTAAATATGAAGATTATATTTCACTTTCCACGAATTGAGCACCATTGTATACTATTTAATTCCAACTATCAATTTTAAAAACTCTTATTAGGAATCTTTTAGCTCGTTAAAATTCGATGATCTACCATAAAAAATTTTCGATTCCGTCTCTGATGATAATCCTGACTTCACGCGGCGAGCACAAGAGAAAAAACGCGCATCAAAGTCACGTACGACGGGGATTCAATACCGGTGATTATACCATCGAAAGGACATAATAATTACAACGGGGAAATCGCCAATTAATAGAAGGGTGCAGATGTCAAGCCGGCATTATAATATACCAATCGAGGAAATAAAAAAAACCTCAGACGCATTCCACCGATTTGACATCTCCATTTCCCAAATGAAATGATCGCTTGTTTTTAATACCATACACAGCTGAATACAAACAGTTTAGATCCAGACCAATTAAGGACGGTCCTTAGGTATCATTTTCACCTCGGTAATGAGCTGGGAAATTCAAATGATTCTTTCGGTTCGATCCCGATCCATTGACTAAAGGCATAAGTGCTTTAATCCCAGGGTGCCGAGGGGCATAGTAATGAGCTAATTTTCACACTCTCTTATATGAAGTCTCATTCATTCATTCATCGTCAGCTACTAGTGTTTAATTTTATCACCTCTCTCTCTTTCTCAATGGGATGTATTTATGCGCGATTTAAAGACCGGAGATGCGTCATGTTGTACAAGTAAGTGCAATCATCGAGTTTAATAAATCAGACTTGAGCTGCTTCGGAATGACAGTGATTTAAGTTTAAAAAAATACAAAATTTGAGAATGGATTTGTGTTCAATTTTAGATCTTATATTTCGTTTTTTAGTCGCCAAAGTCGATACCCTATTGGAAAAATTTGCATGATATTTCATAAACCAGTATCAAATCATACTGGATCCAGCATCATTTATACTGGTTCCAGTATCATTTATACTGGTTCCAGTATCATTTATACTGGATCTAGTATAATTTGATGCTGTTTTATGAAACATTATGAAAATTTTTCCAATAGGGTAATATTGGCCCGTAAGAGTCGTTGAAAAATACCTTCCCTGTAAGAACAACTCGGTTGCAGTTACAGAAAAAAAGAGTGGCTATTATCAATGTAGGTACCGAAAAAATTATTCGCGAATTTAGAAAGATGTCCATAGCAAAACTTTTGGAATGTAAGAAAAACTATTAAACAAGAATTTTAAAGATCGGTTTAATATGTGTCTTCATTTTGTTCGAAAATATGAGCATAATACTTTTTGTACAGAAATTTACACTTTACCACTCATTTTTTATTTGTATGGTTATAAAATGATAAGTCAATTACTAAATCAAAAAAATGTTTTTGTTTAAAAGTTTACCCTTCTCTCAATAAGTTTAAAAAGGTAAAGCAATTTACAATGCCTGTAGAGTTGAAGGTTTTTTTTTTGCATTCTTCCTGTTAGTTTAGCAAAAGACGCAGGGTTTCCCCCGTACAAGGCAAACCTCAATGATTTTAACCCACATCATGCCAATTTAACCAATTAGATGAATTTAAGGGGTCATGGAAGGACACTGACCCCCTGTCATTTTGAAGGTTTTTTTTAAATCGTCCCTATTTGCTCAATCAAAATCAAGTAAAGTTCTAAAATAAGTTATTTCAAAACGGTTATTACTTTGCAAATCCGGTAAAACGTCAGTCATCAATTCGCAACTCATTTAAGGCATTGTCAGCACGATAAGACACATTATTTAAGAATTCGTGAAATTTTAAAACATCTCTCTCTTCTTCCTCATATAGTAGAAGAAGAGCTAACTCAGAGCTCAAAATCGTGTTGTTTTAACCTTTGAGCTCGCGAAGATGGAACGTGACGAACAAAAAAGAAAGAAAAAAAAATAACTAGAAAAGAGGTCTCGTAGGGTGTAGCTTCAGTATTACTCAAGCTCTCACAATACGGTTCATAGCCTACGCTTTTAAAACACAGCTATAAATACATGTCATCTTAATTCATTTCTTCCTCTTGAACGAATTTCTAAGTTGGCTTTCAGGTTGGGATTCAGCAGAACCACAGTTCTAGAAAGGAGCATAATGGGATAATAATAGCCTTCAGTTATTCAAAACTGTCTTTTGGATGTTCGAAAATAATAATTAAGAAATCTCTAGTAGTGTGGTAGTTATAAAATCTTTAAAGGCAAGAATCTGAGAAATGTGTATTGTTAAGATTAGCTGTAAAAACTATACTATCCTAAAGGTTTAATTAGTTTGATATTCTTCAACTGAATAGGTGATGAGTTTCTGAAAAATATTAACATTGGTAAACATGCACGAGTTAAAAACTTCCTTTAATAGTAAGTAGAACCTCTTTACAACGACTCCAACGACTCCCCGTTATAACATAACGACCATGCGGACCAGTGCTTTGCCAATCTTACTGGTCCGCAACAAAAATCACTGGTCCGACAAATTAAAAAGGACCGGTTTAAATATTATTTTAAAGTAACTATTGGACTGTGAGTACCAAATAGTAATGTTAAAAATTAATACATATTCAATAATATTTTTATTTTTCACCGGAGACACCCCTATCCCATATCGCCACATTTCGGGTTCTGTCAAAAATATGTACTTGCTTCACCAAATGCAATCCTCCAACTCTTTTAGCGGAAAAAAAAAACGCTGCTAGAACTGGAGGCGGTGGGATATTTTTTCACCACAGACACTGGTCCGGCGGACCAGTGATTTTTTGATTCCACTGGTCCGAGCCGTTTTTTAGTTGTCCCGGACCAGCAAACCGCCCCAATTTCGAACGCTGGTTATAAAGACCCCTGCATTACAACGACCGGTAATAAAAGTACCTATTGTGTGTTATCATAGTGTAAATTTTATTCGTTATAACGTCCTTTCGTTAAAACGACAGCCTTTTGTTGGTCCCGAAAGAGATCCCTCTATCAAGGTTCTACTTCGTATGATCTTAGAATGATTACTGTAATAGAAAATCCCATACTTCTAGGTGTGGGATGTTAAGATGATGTAATATGAAGTTATTTTAAATATCAATTAAGTATCGAAAATTTTAAAAGTATAACTGAATAGGAAGGATGCTGTTACCAAGTGTAGATATGTAGGTAAAACCTAATTATTTCATATACTGAAGTATTGATGCACGAAAGTATGTTTTTCTAATCATCTACTTATTTCCATAAGCTGAAACATTTAATATGTATAACGAAAAACCAAATTACATTAAAGAGATGAGATGCATTAATAAATTTCACTCGTCACCGCACCATAGGGTGCCTTAGTTGAAACCAAATCCCAGGAAGATTATTAAAAACTATCAATTTTCTCCTCGCAGCATCCAATTTAGACAAAGTAACGACATGCAGACTGATGAAACTAGAGAGAAAAAAAACGACGTCACATAGAGAGCAAAAATAGAAGAGATAGAAGAGGAGAGAGCTATCTTATGACGGATAGAATAAAAAAACCCATGGTAATGAAGAAGCCCGAGTCGGATGATGATGAAAACGCAAGAAAAAACGAAAACGTTTTATTATTGGTGTAAGCAGTGTAAGTAGCGATTATAGAAGCAGTTATCAAGTAAATTAGTCGTAGTTTATATTCCCTTTGAAATACCGTGCACTCATTTGGCCGTTTACTACTACAAGGAAAAGAATATAAGTTTTGGGGGATTTCCCCCTTACATTGCGAGTCCCCCGAGCCAGTGTTTTGAAGGGGTTGTTCCCAAATGTAGTAATTGCCAAAAAGTAGGTTTGAAAATAATTGCTAAATGGAAATAAATATGAATAAAACTCAACCTTGACAATGAGAAAAATAAACAGTGGTGCAATTTTGATTGCTTGTAAGGAAGTAATATTTTCCTTTTTCATTGCAACTATGGGGTAGAAGATAGTTAATATCAGTTATACATATTTTGGTTCAATTCCTTTAACTGTTCCGTTAAATATCGTTAAGCTGGTTTTAAAAATTTTTTGGTTGGAAAAAATTTGACGGCTGCTGAACGGTCGACAGCTTAAGTACCAAAATAACTCCCAATGCAACAAATTTGTCGAAAACAAGAATGAAAGAAACTTGAGACCTAGTGAGGAAAATAAGAACTACAATTAAAAGTAATGAAATGTCTGTAGTCAGCAATGATAACAAAATAGATAGTAAAGTTATTTTTATAAATACTCAAGAAGTACAATGAGAATGAATACCTATTATCAAATCAAATATGGTTCGTTCTCTTCCCTGTAGGTAGATCCCCTAACAATCGAGCACGTACAGAGACGCATATCAGGTATATTAATAAACAGTTTCAAACTTAAACAAACGTTTACAACAATAAACTAACATTCATTCAGCTCTTATCAATCAAAATACGAAATTCGGGGCAACACTTCCGCTTTATTTAAAACTCGCAAACAGAAGAAACATTATTTGCATAACCCATAATCACCAGAAACGTACCCAAACAATGGTCATCGGCATAATCTCTAATCAAATCTTAATTTCATAAGGGACTGATGCTCTGCAGCGTTATGGTTAGGCAACAGTGACACCGTTTTACCTGCAGTTCAACAACTGTCTGCAGGAGAAAGGATGCCGGTATCAGATCTCATCTAAACAAACAAGGAGAGGAGAACATCGTGATGGTATGCGATTTCGCTGACATCATCCAATTCCAGGGTTGCCGAGCCAATCCAGTTTCGGCCAAAGTTAGCCACCTTCGCCAAAAAATTAAATAAAATGCAGCTATTTAAAAAAAGGATTGTGAAGTAAATTAGTGTATCCTCTGGCAGGGACAGATTTATGGGGGTCATGAGGGAGCAATGTTCCAAACTGTTTAACTTTAACAGGATATTACATTTTTTTAATCATAAAGGATATTGTTAATCCAATGAAGGGCAGTATGCGACTTTCCAAAGTTTTACACCTAGCTTACTCCTGGATACGTCCATGGCATCCTGGTCACAATGCATACTTAAAATGATTATCCTTTTTTTAAAACCGGAGCCGAAATTTAAGAACTTTAATAAATAGCATCTAATTTTTCTCTTTACACCCGATATACTGGTTGATGTTCAAAAGTAAGTGTTCCAAAGTCATTCTTGAAAGTATTATTAAAAAAGTAATTTTACAAAATCTTATCTATAAGAAGTTCTAGATCAACTCAAAAAATGTAAAGTAAGGGTTCAGCAGAAATATTAGTTCCTAGCTCAACATTACAATTACAAGTTTACAAAAGATATTTTAAGGTGAGATTTGGTTGAAATATCATTTCTTGTTAATTATAATTTCTAGTTTAATTAAAAAAAAATTTAAGGTGAGACTTGTTGAAATATTAGTTCTAATTAATTATAATTTCTAGTTCAACTAAAAAGTTTTAAGGTGATAGTTTGGTTGAAATATTAGTTCTATCAAAAAAATATATCTTCTAGGGTTTTTTTTAGCTATTTCTGGCTTAATTACAAATTTTAATTCATCTAAGAAATTTAAAGGGTGAAATACCAAGATCAGGTTGAAATATTAGTTCTTCTAGTTTATTATAATTTCTAGTTCAACTAAAAAAGTTTTAAGGTCATGGTTTGGTTGAAATATTAGTTCTGTCAAAAAAATATCTTCTAGTATTTAGCTAGTTCTGGCGTAATTACAAATTCTAATTCATCAAAGAAACTTAAAGGTTGAAATACCAAGACAGGTAAGAACCTCTCATCATGTGATGACTCAGCATCAGCAAGGGTTAACGTGCATTATATTTTCCCCCCAAATTCAATTCCATTTCAATTTCCACCATCATTTTCGCCACCACGCTCGTAATAAAGAAAAACTCCCCAAACTCCGCGATTTCCAGCCAAACCTGGCAACCCATCAGACAACATCAAAACGAGCGAGCGACATACAGAGGCGAACAGGTTATGCTGATGATGAGCCCCATCCTCTCAAACGAGAGGCGGAGATGGAGAGTGATCGAGAAGAAAGGGATGAGATGATAATGATAATGAAAGAGGCAACAACAAAGGTCTGTAAAACAAGATTCGCCTGCGTGTCACTCTCTCTCTCATAATCGGAGCACACGAGAGAGAGAGGAAAAACAATGAGTTCTTCTTCTTCTACCGCACGAGAGACGTCGCGGTGTCAAGTGACTCGTCCCCTTTGACTCTTGTGGAGAGTAATCTGCTGAACTTAGCCTATTTAGGAAAATATTTCATCATGCTCTTTTTTTTAAGTATCGATATGGATTATTACTAATATAAAGGGGTGACGAGGGTTTAAGAAGTCTTTATTAATGACAATAACTGTGTACTTATGAGAAGGTTAAAAATTTAAAATGTCTGGTTCAAGCAGCAAAAACATATAGTTTGGTTGCCAATTCCAGTGACTAAGTCAGTTCGTTCACTTTGTGACTCCTGAAAAGTAATTTGTTGACTTTTTAAAGAATAACCTTGAAGACCTTGTGAATAACTAGGAGAACCCTAAAGAATACCTTGAGAGGTAAACTATGGTTTCTATAATGTATAAAGGTTGAAATTTTAGTGTCTGCTTCAAGTACAATGTGGAGAGTTTGTTAGCCAATTCTAGTGACTAATTTAATACCTTCAGACTCAGACCTGAAAATGTTGGTGTCTTCACTTTGAATTCAGCATCAATAGTGTTTAGTAACAAAATATGTTGACAAAAAGACTGGTCAAATGAAGTAGAGAAACTGTATTTACCTCTCAAGTACAAAATTAAGATGATACTACTTGTAGACTAGTAAAATTTCAGATACTAAGTTTAGTGATAAATCTCTACAAATAACTTTTCCTTTTACTTCTTTTTGCTCATTTAACCACATTATGGCTAGTCAATTGAGATTTAAAAAGACTTAATGTTCGGTAAAAACTTGAACAGAGAGGTAATCTTTCCTTTTATGCATTCCTTTACTACCTATAAAAATTCTGATCTTTTAAGCAGTTTTTAATGTCTTAAAGAATACATTATTATTCGCGTTATTAGAGCTTCATTATTTATAAGAGCCCTTTTGGAAGTCTGTAAACTGTAGTAACACAACATGAATTCTTACTCCAAAATGTTCCTGAACTTTCAGAAGCAGCGCAACGTCACATGAGAAATAATAACCAGCATAAATGTTATCTGGCGAGCATTGCCACATATCAAGCCTATCATATCAAATGTTTACGTTTTAGAATTCACGCAGAGATTTCCCCATTTATCTACAGGTAGCAAATCATACCGCCTAATTAGAGAGGGAAATCATAAAACTTAAAAACCAGCATCCTCCTACAGCTGCTGGTGCTATCTTTCGCAAGAAGCTCTTGACTTTTATTTACGCTCCTGGTTTCCGACAAAATAAAACTTGATAAAACTGTCCGAAAATTAGGCATCCTCCTCCATAACAGGGACAATATATGTTGTTTGTGTCGAAATACACCTGTCGAAATTTTCACAAACCCGATAAAACAGACCGAGTTCAGAGTTCACAACAATGCCAATTATTGCAGTCTTATAAAAAAAAAGACTGGGCCAAGAGACTGCGACAGTTAATTTTATGAGAGATTCTGGAACTGATCTGAGGCCCTCTTCGCTTGACATGCAGGTCGAGATGGGGTCGCGATAACGGACTCCGACGTTCCGAGATGTCGCACTACATTATTCTGGAGGGATTTTGGGGGGACAAAAAAGCCGGACGGTCGCCTGGAATGCAGAAGAAGATTCCCAGCCGAGACTTGACAGGCTAGTAGAGGTAACACATGAAGATGGAGCTTCGGTGTGGTAACACCATGACCCAATATGGTGAGAGGCAATATGGATATGAAATTTGCAACATGGGAAGTCCCATATACGGGTGGATTTCGAAGTAGAAAAATTGCTCCCTACAAAACTAGGAAAAAATTAGGGGTGGACAATTTTCTACATGAGAGAAAACAATGACAAATCATTAAGTGAAAAAATGCATCCATCATTTTTTACTTGACATTATTTTGAAACATGATGAATTTGTAACTAACAACTGTAACTTTTGGGATTTACCAGAGGTGTACCCATCCCAGAGGGGGGATTTAGTGATCCCCGAAAGTCAGAATTTCCATTTTTGACCATTGAAAAGGATGCATTTACTTTACTCAATGATTGGTTTAAAACAGTTGATATTTATAGATAAAAAGCGCTCTTACAGAGGGTCAAGGTAGAAAATGAAGTTCACGGGACCTATTAAAAGAATGTGGAATATGGTTTCGTGAATGGCCGGGTAGTAAGAAAATAAATAAAAGAAAACGGCCACGGAGGAATTTTATCGCCATTAGTTGCAAATCCAAGAATTTTGTTTAGGGGTGATAGTCCAAAAGGTTTGCATATATTTAAAAGTAAATGAAGTTTCCTTCTGAATGTCACACAATATATTCCTTATGATAAAATTTCTGAAAATAAAAGATCATCCGTTTGAATGGAAAGATGATGGCCATGCTCCCAACAATGTTCAGTGCTCTCTCTAAATATTTTGCCTCTATGGACAAACTGCAGCTCATTGCGAATCGATCTGGAATTTATTTGGAGACTGTAGCAAGGATGAGCAAGACCGAAAAAACATAGGAATGACTCACTGATAAGGATAAGACAGGTACTATAGATTTGCAAAGAAATATTCAGGAATTCAGATGGTTGCCATCAGGATATTGGCTGTTAAGTTTATGTAGTGAGTAAAAAATGAGTAGCTTTTTATTATCTTTCCACCATTTAGCTTTTCCAAATGAGGTTTAGATAGTCTGTGAGACCATAAATGTGTTATCTTGTCTGCACTGATTTTAACAACAGCGGAAAACAAGCAGAAAACACGGATATGCTACAATCAGTGCTCGTTTTATAGACAAGAAAGAGCACAATTAAAGTGAGAAAATATATAAAAAGGTATTTTTAAGATTCTAGATGAAATTGAACTCTATTATGACAATAATAATAGATTGGGCACCTGAACCTTACGAATTCGAGACAGGTTAAAATTTATAAATAAATTTTTTTTTAAACAAGAAGTCGTTTTTAGAAACACAACGATGATATTTCTGTATGACAACCAAAATGACAAAGTAGGGACCACGAGCGAATTTATGGTGGTCATAGAGGGGTAATGCCCCCCTCCAACATTGTGACATTTACATTTTTATAATGGTAAATCATGGTTTCATAAACATTAGGGTCAGTTCTTGCTCCCCAAGGTTTCTACCATGCCCCTCCCAGGGTTCAGCACCTAAATCCGCCCATAATAGGGACTTGGCAGGCACGGATCCAAAGGGGGCACTTTCACTCTGGACATTTTCTCTGAAATTTTTTCTGGGGGAGCCCCTCTACCTCCCAGCGAGCAAGTAATCCTAACTATTTTTCAAAACATGACCAGTAAATTAATGTGGTACCTTTTTATAAAATTCCTCAACATTTTGACATTTTGTCAGTGGCGAATCCAGTAGGGGGGGCTGTGGGGCTGCAGCCCCCCCCCAGAACCAAGACATCCCAGTTTTGGTATAGTTAAAAATTGCAATAACGTTTTTTTTTTTAAATTTTGGTAGTAAATATGATTATTCCCTGACTTACTTTTCCGTGATATTTTTTTAGCAGAATCATTATTCTTCAGGGTCTGTAACCCTAGTCATTAGGTTTTGAATTTTTTGAAAAAATTTTCGTAGGTAGGTATTTGGAATTTTTTTCAAAACAATTATATAGAAGGTTTTTTCGCCGGTTTTATGTTTTTGAAGGCGCTGATTACGAATATCATATTTGCTCCCATTTGGAAGGTCGTCTTCATATTCAAAAATCACAAAAATTTTCGATTTTTTGCTTATATTTCAAAAACGATCATAATCTCAATTCACATAATTTCAAGAAAACAAAATTTCACTACTTAAATTTGATTTTCTGAAGAGTGGTTCTGCCGCTAGAGTGTGCTGAAAAACGGCGATTTTTTGGTCTTTACGCAAAAAAAAGTGAAAAACGTGCGCTTCTAGCGTCTACAAAATGAAAAATATTCACGTTATCAACACAAATTTTATCTAATGTGAAAGAGAATTTAATTGTCTATTCATAATGTACCCTACATTATTATTTTTTGTGAAGGGGGAGAATAAAACTTTCGCGTCTTACATCCAAAACGAACTCTTCCCACATGTTAATCAACCGGAAATTCAATAATTTTTTTAAATTCATAAATTAAATTATAGAAGTGTTTTAATGACTGAATTTATATGTTTTTTACATTGCTGAATCCGAATTTTAAGTTTAAAAACCCGTAAAAAGGCAAAAATTTAAAATTTATTTTGCATTTTTTGATGTGAAGGTGACCTTTTAAATAAAAATAAACTCGAAATTTCCATAATTTAATTTATAAATTGATTAAATTTCCGAATATTTTATTATGGTGTTAATAAAAATATTAATGAAGTGCTACATCGGTTCTTAAACTGTGGTCCGCGGACCCCCGGGGGTCCGCGAGTAACCCTGGGGCACTCAAGACTCAAGTTACCTTTGATTTGAGTGCTTCCCAAAGATTTTAATATGAGGTAAAACACCACTTGAAGGGGGCAAATTTTCAAAAACATTTCTGGGGGAGTACCCCCATCAATCCCCCTGAGAGTTTTGACTGCGATTTAAATTTTTTTCCTTGAAAATTCTGTGGTTTACAAGGAGCTGCTTTCTTTAAGTGTAACAAAAAATGTCAAAAATTAATTAAAATAGTAGCTTTTTGAAGCAAATTTTCAAAATTTTTCGGGGGAAGACCCCTCGACCCCATTACTACTTCAAGTAGATGTAAAATTTTAATGTGGAACATTAGGGGGTACCTCAGGAATAACGTTGAGTCAACCCCCCTAAACTCAAATCTGGTTACTGCTCTGGGTGTTTAAATCTTGGGGGGCCGTGAGGTCTGGCTCAGTGGCGTATAAAAGGGGGGGCCGAGGGGTCCCTGGCCCCCCCCCCCGAAATTCGAACTAGGTGTACCAAAACAAGTTAAAACCCTGTATTTTACAGTCAAATTTCAAAAAATTTTCTGGGGGAGGACCCCCAGACCCCCCTTTTATACTTGGAATTTTATTATTAACGACTTTAAGTTCAGCAAAATCAAAATCCTACCAAAAAATATATATTTCCAAATCCAAAAATTTGGACTAAGTGTACCAAAAACAAGATAAAATCCTGTTTTTACGGGAGAAATTCTAAAAATTTTATGGGGAAGGACCCCCAGATCCCCTTTTGTACTTGGAAATCTATTTTAATAACTTTTCAAACATTAAGTTCATAAAAATGTACATCCAAAATTCGGACTTAGTGTACCAAAACTAGTTAAAAACCTGGTTTTAAAAGTCAAACTTCCAAAAATTTTCTGGGGGAGGACCCCCAGACCCCCCTTTGGTACTTGTACTTTTTATTACTAACAACTTTTCCTATATTGAGTTTTTAGGACCTAAATTATCACCTAAAAAGGTACATTGGACCTATTAAATATGTGGGGGAGGGGCTGGGGACTAATTTTGGGCCCCTCCCGAAATAAATTCCTATATACGCCCCTGGTCTGGCTGTTACATTAAGGGGGGGGGCCGCGGAGAACGAAAGTTTAAGAACCGCTGAAGTGCTAGATAAATTAAGCCAAAAGAGCCGAGAATTACAAATTTTATTGTAATGATTTCAAATTTAAATAATGATCATGTAAGTAAAAATAAAAAATATTATTTTCAGTTAAAAAAATTTGTACCTTATTTAGATAGGTCTTTAAGATCACAGTTTTTTTGCAGTGTATTTTAGTACCATATAAAAAGTCTTACATAATAGGAGTTAAGACATTTGAAACTCAGCCCCTCCCAGACAAAAATCCTGGATTCGCCACTGCATTTTGTCTCAAAAGTAAATGTGATGCTCTGGAAAAGTGCCCCCCCCCCTTGGATCCGCGGCTGGGACCAGTTATACACAGGTTTCACAGCACTTGAAATTTTATTCAATTAATTTGATTTATATTTTGTTAAATATAGCCTATGGGACCTTATTAGACCCATTCATGGTAAAACAGTTCAATATGATTTAAGCTTTAATACCATATGATTCTGTTGCAGGTATGTCCTAGTACAGGTACACATTAAACAAGGGCATCCCTCAGCAAGGAAGGCATCATGCACAAGCCCACAGGCATCCCTCACCACAATCCGATACACCTGCAAAGGCTTGCACATTACATCATATATCCCGCGTCCAGCTCAGGTGGGCATCCCCTTAACCGGATGATGGGGCAGACGCGTTATTACAATGCCCTTCAATTACGCCTCCCCCCGATCGATGGCAAAGGGGGGGGGGGGAGTGACGACGAGTTTAGAAACACGACAAGTATTTTGCCGCCCTGGCAGTGGGTGGGGGAGGGAGGCAGAGAAATCGATTCCCTGATGCAGTACAAAGAGTCGATGCGAGGGGTTTCCTCCAATGGAGTCACCACCGCCACCTACGCTGCGGAGTGGACTTCTTTTGTCGTTTCGTGTAGGTATCGATGGTTAGGTGATGAGTATGTACGTATTTACGTATCGGATGCATTCCGATATTATTGCCAAGGAGTAAGTCAAGTATTTTGAGGGAAGATACCAATATTTATCGAAAATATTCGAACTAGTATAAAACGACAGTTTTTTTTTCAACTTAAAACAGATACAGTAGTACAGGGTAATTTGGATCAGACCCGATCAGGATAACTAAATACAGTATAACCTTGTACCTATCTCAAATTTTGATACCTCGAATAAATATTTCCCCTTCGAAATTAAGTATTTTCTATTTTCCTTTGTTGTCTCAAAAACTCTCTATCTCGAAATTGTTTTCGGGTCCCTTTTATTTTAAAACATCGAAGTTATACTGTATCTGGATATTTGGATATATTTGGATGATAATGAAATAAAATGCATTTAAAAACACGGGCCTAGTATGAAGCATGGTTCATATAGTAACAAAGAATGCATTTGTATGAATCATTTTGAGTTGGAGAGTATAGCAAGAAATCCTAACCATTTATTTTTCAAAACATGACCAGTAAATTAATAAATCGGTCCTAACCACAATTTTACGATTTTTTCAGACGGATCATTATTTTCCCGACTGATTCTACGCGTGTGAATAGGAATAATACAATCTTCTAAATAATTACTCCAAAGAAATAAAACGCATTAAGAATTGTAAAAGGACAAGCAAGAGTAAGTTTAACAATCGGATATATGATCTGGCTGACATAGAAGTACAAGAAACCACCATCATGCCAATGACCCTTAATACTTTTTCGATTCTTTCAGAAGTAACTAAGTTGAGACAAATGGGTACACAGCAAACATCTTTGACTTATTTAATAACTTAACACGAATTGACAAGATCGAGAGGATTAGATAGAGATAAGCATCAATTCGTATTAGTTTTTCCTGTCCGCTCATTTAAGCGCAACAAATAAAGCAATAAAACTGCTCTCTTTCAAAGGGAATTAAAAAAAAGTATCCCATGCGTTTTCCTATACGTAGAAAGGAATTACCTCATTCAATAGTAAATCGGTTTCAAAGCGAATGATAGTCTAAATTTTGATATCAAGTCACGTTTAGAGACAAAAGACATTAGCAACGGTGATGCTATCGTTGAAAAACGTCTGGAGCAGACGTTAGTTATTTTTAAAGTTTCTGGAGTTTGCCGAATTTGTTCAATCGATCATTGGTCAATTCCTCGTGATTACGATTTAATAAATACAGGGCACAACCATATGATTAGTCCCGTTTTATTTGTGCTCTTCA